>WARS01000029.1:10353711-11708316 GCA_008933995.1 Datnioides undecimradiatus | reverse complement strand
CTCAGCAGTGACATAAAAGTTTGATGGATGGAAGTAACACACTGAATCACTGAAACCAGCGGGGCCTTGAAAGGTGAGGAAAAGAAGATTTTTTTTAAAGAAATGTAGAAATGGAGCAGCAGTAGAAAGCACAGAAATGCAGTTCAACGTTGATTTACGGTAACATGCAAAACTAGCAGTATGGGCCTCTAAAATAATTGAATATTTGGATTATGGAAAATATATGCCTATCTAACCCAGAGTGTTGCTAGAACTTAACTAGAACACAAACAATATCACAAAATGCAGTAAAGAGGTTTTGGATAGTCAAAACATGAATTAAAATAATAATGCTCTTTAAGCCCCAGAAAGCTGCAATTGTCACAAATATGTCACTGCTATAGCAACATAACAGTTTGGACCTTTACAAATCATACTGTATCCACATCTAAGAAGCCCATTTTCACTTTGAGTACTCTGCAATATTGAGCACAAAGCAGCAAGTTGTTTGTCTTGAGTTGTCAATAACCACTTAAAGTTCTATGGTTGACCCACATAAAAGCAGAAAGCCCCCTGTTGCAATCCAGGCAGAGGAAATAAAGATGGTGGATTTGTCCAGGCACCTTGGGGTCCAAATCAACAAAAAACCTGGACTGGTCAAATCATAACAGAACGTTCCTAAGGGGAAACTGAGATCCTTAAGTTTGTGCAACAGGCTGCTGACACTCAGCTGTGGCCAGTGCACTGTTCTTGGCTGTAGCGTGTTGGGGAGGCGGCATCGAGTCTGGTGATGCCAGAAAATATCGGCAAGGAAGTCCAGCTCTGTGGTCAGGCAGGAACTGCACAGTCTGGAGGCAGTGGCAGCGAGGAGGATGATGGACGTGAACAAGAAAGACGTCCTGAATAACCCCTCCTACCCGCTCGATGATGAACTGTGACAGATGGACAGCACATTCAGCCACAAGCTCATCCCACCAAAGAGTAAGACAGTGAGCTTCAGGCGTTCACTTGTGCCCACTGCCATCAGACGCCACAGCAGCAACTGTGACCACAGCCTAAGCCAGCTGTGACCCCCCCACCCCCACACCCAACCCACTCACACTCAGCCAGACCTGTCACACTCACTGCTTTCATCTCTAACTGTTCCAACATCCAGACTCAGTGGCCACTGATATACTTTTTGCACTGATGAAAAATGATATTATATATTGAAATACCTTAAACATGGAGCCACAGCCGGGTTTCTCAGCTTAACAGAAAAGCTGGAGGCAGACAATACAGGCAACCTGGATATGACCAAAATCCATCTGTCAGCACCTTTAGAGTCAACTAGTTTCTCATTTGTTTCATTTGTGTGAATATCAAGGTGTAAAAATGACAAGTGGTACAGGAAGGCAGATTTTTTTTTCTTTTGGGCATAACTGGGTTTCCATCTGTGTCCGAACGTCATGCTAAGTTACAGTTACAGTAGCTGTTCCCAAGGGCCTTCACAAAGGATAGACAGACAATATTGATTGAAGGTAGCTAGTTAACATTAGCTTAATAACATTAGATTAACCATTGTGTAGAGTTGTCAAAATAATAACATTAACATTAAACTTACCTGATGCCTTGTTAGTTATAACGAGCACCACTGAGTGACAGCCTTAACCCTAACCCTACCGACTGAAAAACTACGTCACACTTCACATTTAATTTTCCGTTGTACAGTTTTTCTACACCTCCAGAATCTGCATTATTGATTTCTGACACTTGAATTTCTTTCCCAGCCTCATCTTGTCCTGTCTTATATCATCTTTTCTGGCACATGTACAGATATGTTCATGCTTGTCACAGCATTGCAGACAGAAATCAAAACCATCTGTCAATGACACTTGATAGAATGGTTTATCTACTGCACCAGGAAAGTTTGCACTTCCTCCATATAAAATGGTAATATACCACATTTTGTTGACAATAAAGGTCTTAAGCTTGTTTTATCTTTAGCATATGGATTTGTATGTATTTACGTAAACATAAAGCACTGCTCCAATACTCCAAAGCAGCTGGCTTGGTGCCACCCTGTCATCCCAATGAAATGTAGATCTGTGATAATAGCATATGCTCCCACAGGCTTTCACTTCTGTTTATTCCTGCAAATCACTTGACAGTAGAAAAACAATGTTCTTAACACTGTTCTGAGCTCAATTTCTTGTCTTTGCCAGGCACTGTGTACAGTGCTAGTGGTTCAAAGAATATTACATGCATTATACATAATGTGTGTGACTCTCTGATTCCCATGTGTCATGTTAACTCCCAAATAAACAAAATTCAGGCAGCCTAAGGGTAGCTAAGTGAAGATGATCACTCCCCTATTAATCCTGTTCTTAGCCCTCATTTGTCATAGTGCATGATTATTTATTTATTTATTTTCTCATATCTGCTATAATCAGGGCTAATTACAGAGGAGGTAACTCTGATGCTGTCATCTTGGAAAGCATGTGAAGCATTTATCTGACCCCCTTCCAACCCCCACCCACCACCCCCAGTGACGCACCAGGAGATAGGAAGAGGAGATTAATGAGTCCTTGAAGGTTTATGTGTCTTGTTAATACCATGGAGTAGGTCATAAAAAGATGCACGGTGGAGCAACCTTTAAGAATTGTTCACTTTTAATTCTGAATGGTGCCGTGAATGTTTCCTGTGCACATTTTTAGTGGCCAAAAAGTCAAAACAGTTTCTGTATATAGATGTTTTGAGATTGAAAATCTCACCATCTTAATGAAGATGATTCTCGGATTGATTTAGAGCGAGGGCAGGACACATCTTTCTTTATTCAAGATCCAGAGAACAACATCAAAGAGACAATCTGCTTTATTAAGTATTCTTCCAAAGTCCTCCAAAATTCAAAAGTCACTCACTCAACTCCCCAAGGCTCAGGGAGCTATGTTAATCAAATTATTTTAGTGAGCATGTAAAGCTACTTTAATCAAAGGATAGCTGGCTAATTTCAGTCTGAAATGGGGTAATGTCTTCTTTGGAAGATGACTTTAAATAAGGTTAGGTTATGCTTCTCCACTTTCAATTCTTTGCTTTATCTGATGCTGGTACAAGTTGGACCCTAAGGCACATTTTGTTGATATTACACTGTGCAAGGCCTTCTCAATAAATAAACAACTTGGCATTTTTCTCTTAAGTACTAAATTAATGTTCTCTCTTGGCCATCACTTTGTAAATATTAGACTAACCATTACTGGAAAAACTTATAACCACGTTTAGTCTGTCTTTGAAACCGTGTAATGCATTACTTTGGTGATTAAATCTGCAGCTGACTGTTTTTCAAAATACTGTTGCAACATGTTCTAACTTTAGCCCTAATACATAATGCATCTTTAGCTGCCTTCATTAAAATTGTATAACTTTTGGACTTTTTAATCATAGTTTTTTTCATGTTTGGCCTCAGTGGGAATTAATAGTGATAAAAGAGCAACAGTTTGATGTAACATTTTAAATTAAAAGTTTTCAGATGTTCACCCAGTTCAGCTGAGGCACTCCATTGTGGCTGAGGAACAGCTCTCTGCTGAGGCTGGATGTTGGTTGCTATCAGCTACTGGCTTATAATGATGGCAAAGTGACTTTGAGATTCACTGTATTTCTTTTTGTTTGAAACACTGTCTTTACTTTGTCTGTGGGACTATTGTCAGTATGGTGTCACATCAAACAAGTGTTCTATTTCTAGTTGTATTTCAACATGAAAGCCATAACATACGAGGCGGTGAAATGGAGAAACCGCCTCACGTATTCACTAATTCGCTGCAAATTAATTTACATGTTGTATTCAGAGCCCGTTGCTGTAAAAAGTATGTCTATATTACAATTTTGCACTGAAATACTAACAATTAATAGGCACAGTGTTCCTGCTCTTGGGCCCTGCAGCAGTGCAGACTAGGTTCTTGCAATATATTCTGAAACATATGCTCTAGCATATGCTCCATGTCCACATGGACTACTGGAATACTGATTATTATTGATAACCTAAATACTGGGTCATCCTGAATTAACTTGTGTGCCCAGGAAAAAGTAAAATATTCACAAAGGTTGTGGAAGGAAGAACTGAAAGAATATTAAAGGTATCTTTGGCTTTAAGACAGTAATAAGTTTTTGCTGCCACAGCATGTCCTTAATTTCCATCAGGATTATTTCTGACATTGTGCAGGGGAACAGTGATACTTAGAGATTGATATTGGGTTCCTTGGATGTCATTGACTGAGCTGAATAGATCTGGCTGTCCTTTGTTTCACCCCAGGCAAAATCAATAACACAAATCAGTGTATATCAACAATTACATAACACTATCTGCTCCACAGCCCTTTCAAACCAAACTTGGTTCACATCCCATATGTTGTCTTTTCAGACATTTTCAGCTTAGCACATACACAGCCTGACAGTCAGTCAAATAAAAGCAGGTACCAGATTTTAAAAGGTTTTTTTTTTCCTGTATCCCCTGCTTCTAACTTCACACAACAGCACAGGCTCTGCCACCTTTTTACTCCTGCAACCCTGAAAATCCTATAAATCAATCAGAGCCAAGTTCCAAACTTGCAGCAAACTACAAACATATTGTGTGTTTTTTAGCGTAGTTGAGATATTATAGATAAAGTCTTCATTATGAGGTGAACTGTGCAGGAATCCTGAGGACATGAAAGTTGTTAGAATCTGCGTTTGATCAAACAGCAGCTATAAAAAGACCTCAGTGTTAACATTGCTAACGTATACTGTTCCTTTACACTTCTGTCGCCAGATACATGAGCCAGAAGTGCTGAAGTTGAGCTGCGTCAAGTGGCAATTACAAATACAGTCACCAATGTGACTACTGACTATGGTTTAGTGAGTCACCCCCAGCTAATGGCAGTATAAATACACTGCACTTATGAATTATTCAAGAGGACAGAACATCTCACACTGATAAGCTTACGTTAGGGTCTTGTCTCTGAGTAGACCGGTACAGTAAATCCTTGACTGGACTACAGTATTAAACTGCTGGAGGAACCTCTACGGTAAACAGCCATTCTTTTCTTTACCCAGCATGCCCAGTGTCAGACACACTGAGCTATCCACAGATAATCCTTTTTGGCAGTGCATTTTCTACCAGCCTTATCACTTATATGGTGGCAAGATCAAAAGCTGTGCAAACCCCCTTCTGCAACCTCCTCCTCGCTACCGTGCCGCCACCCCGACTCCTGTCCGGTACAGTTTGTTTTGAGGTGATATGCTGACCTTCATTTTTACCAAGTGCTAACTTCCCCACTCATCTCTGGAAGGACCTGATAAGCAGATGGCATGTCATCTATCATACTCGACCCCTAGATCCCAGGACAATGTAAATAGACGATTGGGTTTTGTCCTGTAGTACTGGAGGCCTGCGAGCTCCCCAGTCTAAAACATGTTGTTTCTATATTAAACTCATCCAAAGGCAAATAAAACTGGCATTTCTTTTTCTGCTCAAATCTATTTTGTTTAGCTGATGAAAAGTAAAGAGGAAAATAAATCCCCCTAGTGGCTTTGTGTACGAAATTCCTCATAATGTGCTACATTATACAGGATACATCCAGCATTTAGTAAAACCGCCAATTATCTTATTTTATAGAGCTTCTGAGTTTTCCAGCATGATCCTCAGGAACATTAAAGTGTGCCAGTGTTTACAGAGTTCATTTCATTGATCAACAGTTGCAATGACTTATGATAACATTTGCATTACCACACTCTAAAAGCATGTTATGTCTGAAAAATAGAAGCCACTGCTTCTGATATAATAATAGCACACAATGTGATTGCTTTATGATCTTCTGTTTTCTCTCTCTAATTCCTTTTAATGAGTATGAATCTAGGCAAGTGTTATTTTTGCTATCCAGCTGATTGGTACACAGTTGTTTGTGTGATATTAGTCATTATGGTTTAGGATCTGTTTTGCTGTGGCTGCCTGGGCTTTTTATTACAGTGCCCTAAAACACGTTCTGAGTGCTAATACTGATTAGTTAAATGTGGGAGGTACCGACAATTAAATTGATTTTGTGTTTTACTGTGCTAGGAAAGTGTGCTCTAAACCAAAAGTGATGTCTCTTTCTCTTCATTTGCTCTGGGTAATTAATTACAAAACAATGTAGATATACTTTAAAAAGGAAACTTTTTTAAAAGCCAAGGAAATACAGAAATTAATATTGATTAATTACTGTTGATGCTATACGCAAAGCAACTCAAATACAATACAAACCATTATCCCTGGGAATCACAACCATACTGGATGGTTTACACCTCACAATTATGTCTAATGGCAAAAACACTGCAGGAAGTAGTGTGCCCTATTAATATTGCTAAGGAGATTATAAGCTTGTGGAGGTCGGGGTTGATGGATGTATGCAGCATATCCTCCTTGTGTGTCTAAGATGTAAATAAATAAACAACCAGACTAACTTGACTCCAAAAAACACAGTCAGGATAATATCACATAAGCCTCACGTTTTGAAGAATAAGGAATTAAACTGAAAACAAAGTTCTGTACATGTGTAAACAGTTGCTACTATATTCGCCTCTTATAGTTAAGCTAGAAGCACTAGATAATACAGATAATACAACCACTCAACAACAAGTAGATTTAACAAATGATTCTGCCACTTATAAAGAATAAACCACTGAACATAAGATCTACTTAGAGGTAATGCCTCCTTAGGCCTCAAACGAAAGGATTAGTGTGGATTGTTTTTTTATTATCATTATTTTAATTTTTTTCTATTTTTTTTTTCTGCTTTCCATGTGGTCCACAATTAACCAGCCTACTTACTGGCATTGATTTGAAGTTATTTTTAGCTGTTTTAGTTATTTTTATCGCAGTACCATAACTCATCACAAGGGGCAACATCCACATATTAATGTGCTAAATTGACCTCGAGGGTTTGCAGAATTGTCCAATGTCGACTCCCTCATCAGGTGATGAGGTTGTATTGTATGGTATGAGCTACTAAACTTAAATCAGGTCATATGTGCTAATGTTAAACACTTTAAAGTACTGAGATAATGCTCTGCTGAGGGTGTAGACTTTAACACTAATACAATATATTCCAATTTTTCTCTGATTCCAGGCTCGCACAGAGCATTCAGAGCACATTTTGGACTCCCACAAAGACCTACTTACAACTCTTCCCTCCAATCCTAAGTATATAAACAGATTATTATCCATATTTCATAGACCCCGGCCCTCACTGTTCCTCTCTGCCCCCCTGCAAAGACTCATTTTCAAGGCAGCTTTTCACCTGTTTTTGT
Source organism: Datnioides undecimradiatus (assembly GCA_008933995.1). Classification (NCBI taxonomy): domain Eukaryota; kingdom Metazoa; phylum Chordata; class Actinopteri; order Lobotiformes; family Datnioididae; genus Datnioides; species Datnioides undecimradiatus. The sequence goes on along the minus strand of WARS01000029.1, from coordinate 11,701,041 downwards.
CAGTCTCTGATGTAAATGGCCGTGCTGCCCTCCCCCCCATTGGCAGATTATTCTACTTACCCTACATCTCTCTCACTGAGTCTCTCTGCCTCTCTGTTCCCAGCTCTATCGTTCTCTTGCTCCCACATGTACCACTCTCCTCTCTACCTCTGATTATCTCTCCCACTTCGCATCTCCTCAGGAGTGTCGGCCATTAAATGCAAACCTGGTCGTGCTGTCAGTCCTACGCACACACTGAAGAAAGACAGCGGCACACACCGAAACTGTAATAACTGTCTTCAGAAGAACAAGAAAACTATTTCACAGACTTCACTTTTTTGCTCTGTTCATCTTCCATGGATATTTCTCAGTATTTGTGAGAATAATATTGGTGGTAGGTATTAAAACTGAGACCTGTCAGAGCCTTTTCCAGGTTTTAAAATTGCGCCAAAGAATCTTCTTTCTTTTATGTGTTTATTCCCACCTCTTATTGGAGCTCTTGTTGCAGGCGGTGCTTTTATCCCTGTTGCTGTCATTTATATTTTTTTTTTCAAACATAACTTTTCAGAGTCTGCAGATCACCAAATCTCACACATCTACCGCTTTACCCAGAAGATCAAAGCACATTATGCATTGTAGCGCTTTTAGGTCTGTGACATCCTTCTCCAGTTTTGATGTTGTATTTACAACCATTTCTCAAGAACCAGCGTTCTTACTCTTGAATTGAAAGTTTGGCAAATGCAAAGAAAAGACCACAAAAGGGAAGTCACAGCTAAAGGGACAAGAAAAGTGTTTTTTTGTCAATTCAAATCTTTTTCCAACTTTAATTGGCCCTTTCGCCACAGCGGTCGGGGTGATTAATAAGACGATTCAGTTGGAAAGATGAGTTTTGGTGCTCCCAACAACAGACAGGACTCCACAGTTGCTGTGTGAGAGCTGGAGCAGAAAATGGATAGTCATTTCCTTTTATGGCCACGAAAGGCTGCTGTAGAGATTCAGTCTCGGACCATAATTGAGACACCAGGGTATATTCTCTTTCTGGACAGACTCTAATGGTTAGTGCATTAAGGAGGATGATTGAAGAAAGCCACACACTTACAGTAGAGGCTGCGGTAAATCAGAAAAGATGGCTTTTTGGCCAACTTGTAGATTGCAGTGGGTTCACACTATGCAGTGCTTTAGGTCTTTCCTCTCTCTCATCTCTGGTGAGAGCACTCTTCAGCAGAGTTAAATGGGTATAATTTTGAGGTAAAGGAGAGAACACTTTTAGCAATAATGGAGAGAAGGCTTTGGACATGTTGTCATTGCCCTTGGAAATACAGTAAATGCTCTCGTCAGACCTCGCTCAGTTGTTAGGAGGCTCTTCGCTGCATCACTCTCAGGTTTTGTATTCAGCTCATGAGGGGTGAGGAGCTGAGGCAGTGGCTTTCATTAAGACATCAGCTGGACTTTGCATATTCACAGACCGGCAGGATCAAGGTGCTTTTTCCTGCCTCTGCCATGTCCACCAAAGCGTCACGACAGTGTTTATTTTTGGAGTTTAATTTTTATCTTAGTCTTTCAAGAAAAACAGTCATTTGATTTTGTAGCTTTAGTTTCAATTAATTTAACAAACATTACAGATGTTTTAGTTGAGTTTTTGTCAGGGGAATTTCAGTCTCATTTTAATTGTGCATTTTTAATTTTCATGCCTTCTAAGAAGTCTGGGGCTACACCTGTCGCCGTCTTTGATGTGTACAGTTACCATGGTTACACGTGTTGAGGTATCACAAGGTTAGCAGAGAAGACACTGATTACTTGTTTGTACCAGAATGTAATGGACAGCGTGCCCTTGTTGCTCTGCAGTAAAACAATAGAGTCAGTCTCCTTCATAAATACAGATGTCAGTCCTAAACTGTGGCTTTGTGAACACTCATCTCTTTCTGACAGTCGACCCTCGACCGTTACAGAATCTGACCGGTCACGGATTTCTTCTACCTGTGCTCCCAACTTCATGGCTTGCACTCACTCAAATGTTCACTAAAGTACTATTCACAGTCTGGATTTAGAAGACAAGCAGTAGAAACGTAGAACACCCAGCGACATTAATGCAAGGACGTTGTTTCAGAAAGAGATTTTTCATGTTCTAACTGTTGACTCCCAAAGTAAATGCTGCAGTTATTCCTAGCCATAGCTTTTCATCATGAAAGATTGTGTAATTTTTCAGTGGTCTCCTGAATAATTTTAGCCCCCTAATCAGTATTGTTTTCTTCCAAGTAATGCCAGTTAACATGACTTTGGGTTAAGTTATTTATAGATTACTTTTTATTTGTTGATAGTTTCTGTTCCCACAGTGTAGTCATTATTTAGTTTTAGTTTTGTTTTCAAATGCTCTCAATGAATATTTTCCCTTAAAGGTTTCCATTGTCATCATTTCCTGCGACTTTTGACTGTCAGGTCTGGGCAGCTTGTTTTGGGGTTTCATATATATTCATATAGGACAGCTGGCAGCAAGCAGATTACTGGTCCTTCGTGTGATTGTGCCGGGGGGAGGTTGAGTCTTCGTTGCCAGCTATCCTGATAATACTTGAACCACAGGAATTCTACCCACCCATGACATGTCTTCTCCCCATATATGTGAATCTTAGAGGGATGGGGTGCCTATATGTCACTCCATGATAAGTGTTGGGAATTACACAGTAATTACTTTGCCCATTTTAAACAAACCCTGACTGACACTGTCGGGAAGACGCCTGAGGAGTAAAGATACTGTGCCCACTGCCTCCAAAAGCGGCCTTTGCTAAACCCTTGCATCCCAATTTTGCACAGAAATGATTTTTTGAGGATTTGTTTCACTTGTGTAAATCAGACATACAGACATAATGATATGGAGATGTCTTTAAGCTGCTGTTTTATTGTTTATGTCTGTTGCTCATTTTCTTCCCTCCCTAATTCTGCAACCAGATTAGTGACACTTCAGAGGTGGAATGTGTTTGTGCAGCTCTTCAGTTGGACTGTAAGTAGTCAGAGTAGATAAAAACATACAGTAAATGAAACACATTTTACTAATTTACATATTTTTTAGGCAGGGTAAATGCACAGTTTACAACAACCTAATCTTTCATCCATATCATTTGCTGTTTGCTGTATGATCTGTTTTAAGGGAGGGTGATGTAATGACAGATATTTAATTAAACCATTTATAATATAAACTATCTAGTTTTATTTAAGATTATTGCATCAGTATGATGAAGTACATGGATTTTTAATTCAATAGACCTGCCAGAAACATTAACATCTGCTTATTTCAGCCTTAAACTGTTTCATGATGAAATGTTCAGAAAATGTATCATGATAAATATTCATATCACGACATAAAATCTTATCTGTGTTTCCCACCTTGGCTGTTTAGACTGAGTGAATATTGTTTCTTCGTCAAGCCATACAATAGCAATACTTCATGTCACCTTATTAAGCATTTGTAAGCAGTATGTAAACATGTTAAATGATTGATGACACAATTATGCAGTGGTCAGCATAAAGGTGTTTTTATTAATGTGTTTTCATAAGTGGAGGCTGCCGTGTAAACAGATGATGAAAACAGAGATGTTTCTCTTAATACAAAAAGTTAAATTGTTGACAAAAAATGCTTCATTAATAAAAACTTAAATATGTCCCTTCAGCTACATGCAATTACATTATAGCATGTTATAAACCATTTGTTAAAAGTTTGTATACTACTTAGAAATTAGTGGTTGTGTCAGACAGAGTTCTCTACACTGGCTCGGGGAAGGTTCACTTTAAAACAAGACAAAAGTTTTTCTTGTTTTGTTATTTCCTGTTTTATTTTGAAAAGTGTTTCCCTTGTGTGTTTCTGTGTACACCTGTGTTCAGTTGCTGTGCTTTCAGCTCTATGCATCCAATGAACATTAACTCCTGCTGACAACACTTACATGAAAAAGCCTGTCAGTCATCAGGAGATGTGACTGTACTTCTTTGCTTTTAATCCAGTTTTGGCTGAGACAGAATTCAATCTCCTGTGAGTCACAACAGCCCGGTCACAAACAGCACACCTCTCATCGCATTTGGTCTCCACTTTGTATGCAAGATCACACTAAAGGAAATGTGAGGGGCTCACTAGGGTTATTCTTAAGTAGGGTTTTTCCACACTTTCCTATCTTTGTCCACAGAGAGAGATTTCTAAATGAATCGTGTGCTTCTTCGCTAGTTTCACCTTCAAAAACACTGTGCTATCGATTATGTGGATCCATACTTGCTGTCCTTATGGCACAGCAAAAGATTTTTGTCCGTTGTCTTCTCAAATCACACCCCAGACACCTCCCCCTCGTCTTTTCTTTAATTCCTTCTTTACTTCTTTTGTCAAGTTTGATGTCTTCAGTGTCGCCCCTCCGCCCTCTCAGGATGAACTCTGCGCTCTGTGCAGCAGTGCTGCTGCACAGTGTTGTTTTACTCTGGCAGACAATTATCTCTGAGACGCCTGAACAGAGAGAGCTGCTCTTCACGACATTTTCCCCTTACCCTTAAATCAGTCCACACTGCCCATCACCCACTAAATGGCACGCACTCTTTCTATGCACAAACACACTGACTGAATCACACTGACACATAGACACACAGGTACCCCCGAAGCATTTTCTATCTTTTCATTTCACTTGTATTTATTCTGTTAAAAACTGTGAAGTTCATCGAGGACACACACACACTCACATACACACAGAACACTTCAATCACTGTCACAAGCCTCAAGAAAAACCTCTCAATCAGCCCAACAACAGATGACAGTATCTACAATAAACCTCCCATTAAAAGCTGAGCATATGCACCGCCTTTCTCTCTGTTTACCACTCCTCACCAGTCTTCAAAACCTTTTTATTGACAAACCACACCTTGAAGACCTTGGAGGTTTTTAAACGCGGTTAGAAAAGGTCATGGCATTCAGAAATGGCATTCTCTTTGGGGAAATGGCTTGGATGTCTGGCCGTTAAATAAGGTTAGTTCTATCGGCTCGATTTCCGAGCTATTTGGCGTCTTCGGTATTGCCAGCCCTCCTTTACCACTAAATGCTCTCTGTGCAAGTTGTAGTGTTGTCACTGTATGTGATACCCTCGCCTCAGGGCTAATAAAGAGTGAAGCACTTGCATGCTGTGTATGTATGTCGTATTTGGTGATGGTAGTGATGGCAGTGGATGTGCATGGATGTGTGCATTAGTGGTGGCGGGCTGGAAGGGTTGCTGTCCTGACAGTTAATGATACACTTTTTCACACGCTCATGCACACACACACACACACACACAAACACTTTTATGCATCCTGTACAGCTCACTGCTATCTCTGCTCCCCTCCTCAGTTCTTCTCATGCAGAGGAATTTAAATGCAAGTGCTTAAGGGTAAAGCCTCCTCGAAGGCCCCAAACAGAAACCATTAACCCTTTAGTATTCCCCTGGCCTTGCAGCTGATGAGTTATTCAAGGCTTTTGACAAGGATCCACCCTCTTTACATTCACTAATGATGAAGAAAGGTCAGTGAACACGCTGGGAGATGCCTTTGGCAAAATAATCTCGGTACTCAATACACTAAGGCTGTGTCTGCTGACCTCTGAAGTGATAAACGGCTCCTTTTTTATTTAAGTCCCCTCTTCCTGCTGAATTACTGTAACATGTTTGAAACAATCAATGGTCTGAGCTACTCACCAGCCAGAGTCCCGTCACCATTGACACTGTTAATTAGCACTGAAGAATCCCAGGCGCTTTTGTCTGAGCACGTTTGAAAGGAGACGAGCGGATTAGACCATTTTGCTTTACATTTGTTATTCCTAATGCCATCTTGCATGGGGAGATCTTAGTGATGGTGGGTGGCTCCCAGCGGGCCTCCAGCCACAGATCTGCATCCCAACATGAAACAGCAAAAATGACTGGGAAGGGGCTCTTGTTTCTTTCACCAGAACAGTGAGCGATACAGGCACAGATCAGAATCACAGGGATATTCCCTAAGTCCAGGATTGTGTCTTTCTCCTACCTTTATATGTCTGCCACTAAATTAGATTTTAGTTGCTTATAGTTTTGCTTTATTTGTTGATATTCAGCTGATTGACTGATGACTAGCAAAACATTTTCTTTGCCCTAAATCAGCCAAACCTTGATTTAGTCTCACCCAGAGAAAAAGAGGCTGGAAGTGATGAATATATTTATCCCTTTAAATTTAGATGAGACATAGATGAAAAAATGTTTGCTTCAGGTTTGTATTTAAACAATAAGTCTGCAAAGATTTCACTTTTTATCCACCAAGTTCCATGATTATCTAAAACTTGGTACTGTAGTTCATTCCTCTGTGCTATGGAGCTCCATTGTTGTCTGTAAACTATTACAAAACACATAAATGAGCCAAGTCGTTGGACCACTTCACATGTTCCTTCATTACAATGAACACAAGCACTGCAGTTTATTTTCAGTTAATACCACATACACCACTGATGCTTTAAATATCAAATGTCTTTTACCTTTTTCAGTAACATTTGCTAAAAAATATGAGTGTATATCATTTCTGTTCATATAGAAATATTTCTTCAGTGGGAATCAATGAGTCTGAGTGCCAGTGGGAGTTGGAGAGAACAGAGGGACAGACCAGTGCATTGGACATTTTATATTACAAAAACTGTCAAATGAAGACAACTCTGCAGATGCTGTAGGATGTGCCATAGGCTCCAGATTGACTAATTCTGTTTTTAAAGTGAAAAATGTCGGACTGAAGCGAGACAGCTGTCATGTATCGCACAAGGAGGGCGTGTTTAAATTGATGGTTTTTTGTTACCTTTCACAATCTGTGGATTAAGCAAGTCTGCAATTAACTCTAGGACATAAGAGAGTTATTGTTTTGTCTTCATATTTTTAGCTGCTGTAGAAATTATTTATGCCTGTGTGCTTTATGTGTTGTTTGGGTGGGTTAACAGCCTTACTTGGAAATAGTGTTTTAACAAAACAAGTGGTCTGGATGAGAAAGTGTAGATTCAATTCATCTTTTTTCACTTTTCTTCTCATGCGTACATACATATGGGAAAAATTAGCATTAATAGAGGAGCTCAGTAATAGGATTCTGGGTCTTATTAATCAATAAAAAAGCATTTTTGAAATTGCTTGTGGAACTTTGATCATTATTTTCTAGACAGATGGCATTAGACCCTTTTATATGGCTACTTTGTGAGCCTTTACATTCTGCCATAATTGCCTTTAATGGTATGAATGCAATATAATTGAACTGACATTTGCCGTGCTCGCATTCGCTGTCACGAGAGCAGTGAGTCAACTTGATGATGAATACTGTATGTAAATGTGAATCCATCTGCTCTGTTTTCAGCTACAAAGGGAGTGTGTGTGCGCGTGTGTGTGTGCGTGTGTGTGTGTGTGTGTGTGTGTGTGTGTGTGTGTGTGTTTTTTTACCAAATGTATCGATATTTGCTGCTCCTGGTACCCAGCTGAGTTGAACTGGGAGGTCAATCCAGCGGTCCAATTTGTCGGTAAACGCAGACTTATTCCCCTCAGTGATTCCAGTCAATAATGTTTGACCTCATGTGAAAAACAGGAACACAATGACGAGGAGAGTGGTTCTCGCATACTTGGGAGCTGCAGTCACCAAAAGCAGACCCACATCAAAGGGAAAGAGCGTGTGTCACCATCATCGGTTCTGGTATTTATGCAGCCATGAAAGTTGCACATCGATAGTGTCAGTGCGGCAGAGAGGATAAGCCTACAAAGCAAAGGCTAAAGTGGATTTGGGCGGGGGGAGCAGATAAGAGTTAAGGGCTTTTTTTCAGGATCTGACACGTTTCATTGTGAGGTGATATTGTCTGCGTTTTATTCATCCCACTATCACAACCAGTCATTCCCCAGTTATTGTCATTGAACAGAGTGCACACAGCTCAGCACTTCCAAATAGTCCCAAACCTGGAACACACTCGATTTGGATGTGTGTCACACTTAACTTTCAAATGCACCCATTGTTTATATTTGGCAGCAATTTGTGATGCATCACCTTGACTTGTCTACTCTTTTTCTAAAGCTTTCACAAAAATCCACTCTAGTGACACAAGTGAAGAGGAAGTTACTTGCCTACATTTTGGAGATATTTGTACTTTGAGTTTTTTCATTTGATGAAGTGGGGGATACAGTACTTTGCAGTCCAATTCAGTTATCTTACAGCTGTGGTTCCTAGTTATTTCTCAAATTAAAATTTTACATAAAAAGAATCAGATAAACAAATAAAATGCATCTCAGAGCATAAACAAGTTTAACCAACACCATTAAAACCCCTCATCCATGTTGATGCACTGATACTAATCCAAAAAAAAACTTAGTATTAATATAATAAGCTTTCTGCGTGATAAGTCCTTCAAAATTGCAGACTTTTATCTCTCATAGAAAAATACATTGTAGTATTAATAGGTTTACGAAAGTCAACAATCTAAATATTTCTTGATAACACTGATTATGTATATTTTTTGCACATTTCATGAAACTCAACAGCTGTTTTCATGTTAATAATTTCATCTTTCATTACTAGCACACACTATATTTCTCCCTTGTGTTGTTTCTAAAACTGTATAAAGACTGGCTTCTTACTGTAATGTAAATCAAAACTTCAGTAAGCTTGTTGTTTGTGCACTGAGCCTACAGAAATATCATATGAAGAGCATCAATGTGACATACGTCAAATTCAGTCTTACCTTCCTCCTTAAGTACACTCTACTGATTAACTGCATTTGACATTGGTGCCTTTTTAGTGCGGCCCATCTCCATGACAGCAGACAGAGGTGATTAAGAATTAATTAGCAGCAACACAATTAGTTTTCCAGTTTTAGTATAAAAAAAGGATTTATTCTCATTCCAGACTGCAATCTACCAAACATACATGTGTCAAGAGGATCAACACATCATTTTGTTTTTTGTTTTGTTTTGTTTTTATTTTTGTATCTTTACTGTTGCATTAGACATTGCTGGCAGGAACTGGAAGGTTATGAATGTTCATATCCACCACTGAGACCTTCAACTGTTAACGACTTAACAAATCCCTCAGTGTGTGAATGAGAGAGGAAGGTATTCACACACACATAGACCAGAATGAGTTTAGTATTGTGTGTGCGTGTGTGGGTATGACACGTAGTGCCTGTACTGTCTCAAGCTGCTTTATAAAATACCCCTCTGAATCAATGGTGCTCACTTCAGGACACTATAGCTTTTATCTGAACCTCCCGCAGGCAGTCAGCAACAAGGTGGGGAGTAGAGACTGGAGTGCATTCACTGCCTCAGGTACTGTCTTGGCGTAATAAAAGAATACTTCATGTGTGACACTCACACAGCCTATGGGCGTACACTATCTAAAGCAGACTTTGAGCTAGCAATAATTAACGTCAACATATGGTGTCTCCGTTGAATTGAGCTTCTCGTCCTCAAGCCTCAAGCCTCAAGTCTTATGCAGTGCCTCAGCTAGAAATAATCCACTGCACATGCTAATCACTTGGCAATTGATTTGGCCCTTTTTGGTCCAACAATTTCTGTAAACCACCAAATTGATCTGAGAGAAATCAATTAACAGCTCAGGCTAGGTAAATATGAACAAAAAATATGGATTGCTCTGCATACAGTATGACCATCCGAGCAAATTCTGTCTGTAGCTCGTGTGCTTGTGCCGAGATGCTCAGTGTGAGCAAATTCCAGTCAGGTTCAACTAGCCCCAGGTGAACTGTGATAACCAGGCATTCTGCAGTGATAAAGTTATCTTATATCCATCAAGAAGAAAATGCACTTAACCCTCCACATTCAGGCCTGCTGTGTTATCAGCACCGTAATGGAAATTGATAAAAGAGAGCTGTCTTATCATAATCCTACATACATAACAGTGGGGAATTGCTATTTTAGGAGACTACAGGGGGGAGAGACGGGCAGAACGGAGAGGGCAGGAAGAGGGGGTCGCCTCCTGGTTTGAGATCAGATGTTATCGGGCTGTATTGATGGAGCTGCTCATGGTGATGCAAGTAGCACTGGTTTGTCGTCAACATTCCTCATAACCAGCCAGATTGTCGCTGTCATCACAGTAGCAGTAGCCAAGCAGTGGCTGACTCAGCGAAATCCCTGGGCCTGCAGCAGAAATAAAATCCTGATAAGCATTAAAAAGTGAGAGAGAGACAGGGGGGGGGAATTATTAGAGATAGAGGGAGTGAGAGACCTAAATATGGGAGTGAGATTATTATAGAGACAGCAAGAGGAAGAGAGAGAGAAAGGAACTGTGGGGCTGTGTGAACTTGCTACATGCTGACGCCATTTGTTTGCGTCCCTGTGCATTTTATTAAGCCTCTAACGTTAAACAGATTTAGCGGGAGCAGCCAAAGTCATGGAGTAATTATGCTTTTGGAAAATGCTGTGATTAAAAATGCTCGCTTAAAGTATCAGTTCACACTGTACTGCATTTTTTTGTTGTTGTTTATTCCCAGAATGCGCTGATGTGGATTTACCCTCTAAATTTAGAAAAAAGGAGGAAAAAAACCTACAAGGGAAAATTCATAAAACATTTTAAAAATGGAGATTTATCCATCAGGCGTGCATATAAAGTACATCATTTGCAAGCTCATTGATTTCCTGCATAAAGCATGTCCTTGAATTGATAGGTGCAATAAACATACGCGCAGGTCACTCTGAATTTTGCCAGACTCATAACTCTGCTGTTCAATTCAAATAAAAGCAGCACACATATGCTCTCTGTTTGAGACGGAGGAGGGGTGAGACAGTGAGACGTTGATCAATAATGAAAAGTAATGGTATCTGTGTGGAGCGCACCGGAAATGCCTTCTCAGTCGGCCAGATTCCTTCCTCCTGCTCACACTGTGCTGAGGCTTCTCTTATGTGTCCAGATACCCCACAGAGCCGTTGATTAAGTCAAGCTGAAGGCCAAAGCCTGCCTGCAATCGAGAGCTCCCAGCTCACTCAGTAAGCTATCAGGTGACCCGTCTCTTTCTCTCATTCACTCTCCAGTTAGACACCGATGCTGAGAGGAGCTATTAGAGCCCAGCCCCAAAAAGCATTCTGCTGGGTGTTGATAACCTGCAGGTTCCAGGATGTGGAAGAAAAGGAAGGAGAGTAGGAGTGGGGTGAGGATATGGCAGTACTGGGAAGCAGAGGAGGGTAAATGATCTCTGAAGGCCATCTTATTAATGGAGGCTTTTCATTACTAGCACTAATGCAAACGATTGGTGGGGCTAATGAGCTCGAAGGTCCACGTGAATGAGGGCTCTGCGCAGCAGAAGTGTGTGATGATCATAGCGGGAGACGAAGGTGATGAGTTCTGAACATCATATCTGGTCGTGATGAACATTTTGCTTGTACAAGAACAGGAGGAATGGAGGGAGAAATGGATGAATGAGCTGATGGGTCGGCAAGTCAATTGTGCACTGACTCAATGCTGCTACAGGCAAGAGGGTGCAAGATGAATGACGGGGGGACGAGTGTATTTCACTGTCAGTGGATTGAAGTGAGGTAAAGCATGGAGAATGTCTCCATCGCCTTCTATAAAGTGTTTGCTCGCTCTTGGTGTGAAAGCGCTTAAAAGACGATGAAGCGCAGCACATTCTTTGAAGGCGCCACAACCCCTCGTCAAATGTCATAAGCGTTGCATGATATTCCATTTTACAGAACACGGGCACACACACACACACACACACACACCCCACCCCCCTTAGTTTGTACTGTACTGTGTTAAAGACACCCTTGGTGGTTGCTGTGAACCTTGCATGTAGAGGGATTTAGCCCGATTTACAGCATGGTGTGTACAGGATCAGTTCTGGCTCAGGAGTGTCTCATGTGAGCTCTCTCAGGGGAGTGGCGAGGGGACGACCAGAGGCCACTGATTGATGGTCAAGGACACTGAACCCCCTCCCACTCAGAAGAGCCCATCTCTGAAGCCGCGTCCTCGGGGGGATTGGGATGCTGCCTGGCTGGCTGCCGTCTGTGCGCTGCTCGTGACAGCCTGCTTGGAGGATACGACCAACTCAAGGGATGAATCATCCACTAAACGATAAATGAATCGGAGACTCAATCCTACACAAAAACATGGGCGATTTTCTTCTATTCTTTCTGCCTTCTTTTTTTTACATGTGCGTTGTGTCAAACTTAAAGCAAACAAAAACAGGTTTTGTGAATGGCTTTGCGCAAGCCTGGCGAACCCAGTGTGTGTGACAGTTAAAGGGCTAAGAAGAGGAAGGAAAGGAGCTCATGCTATTACTTAATGAATGATGATGTTCCAGTGAATTACAGTGCAGTGCATAACACTCGAGAAGGTACTCAACACAAACCCCAGCATCGAGTGTCACTGTTGCATATTTCAGTATGATTCATTATCTGTGTCAACAGTGACTGAGGTTCAGGGCCTTAGCATTTGTTGTGCATATGATATGTGGGTGACAAAACTGCTGTCGATAGAGATTTGGGAGTGAAGGGGGGAGGGAGGAAGGACGGGAGGGAGTGAAATAGAGAGTGTGGCTCATACTCCCAGCATGCTATTTAAAGCTGATGGCTCCAGTCCAGAATCAGAGGAAAGAACCAGGGATTGTTATTTTCATATGACTCTGGCTAGAGCTGGGGAGCTTCTAGTCTTTCATTTCAATTTGGTTGCAAAACAGTAATTGAAGCGTATCGCTTTCATCTCCACTTATCTCCTCCGCTCTTCTCCCTTTGGAGCGCTGCTTGTCTTCCCAGCGTTTGCGCATCTTGACACTGTTGGTTTCTCTATGATATATTGTCTGGGATTCTGGTACTTCATTGTAGCTCAGTGCTGATGTACATGGCAATTAAATTCAAACCCCAAAGAGGTAGAGCTCAGTTGCCCCCCCCCACACACACACTTCTCTCTCTCCTGTCCGCTGCTGCTGCAGCCTTGCTCCCACACTCCTTTCAATCACTGTCTTTTTTCCCAGCTCTCTCTGCCTTTGATTCCCCCTTTTTCTCCCCAGTATCTGTCTTTCCTTTGCGCTTGCTTTTTGTCTGTCTCTGTCTCTTTCCCCTTCTTTTCCTTTCATGTTAATAAGCAGAGTAATGGTGTTGCAGGCAGTTCCTGGTTGGGGAGTTAATTAAAATGGCAAGTTACAACCCACACAGTCAAAACAATGGAGGCCCCAGCTTTTCACAGTGACACAGGGAGATATTAAACAAGCCCAAAATCAAACTCTGTGAGGAGGCAGGAACGCAGGAACAGTGACTATCCCCCACCATCACTTAACACTTCCCCACCTGAAGCACTGAGGGGTTTATTGTTACACTCTCCAGCCCAGTCAACATTAGTCATAGCAGCGATCCAGTAATTACCTTGTGAGCTCCCTGAACTGCTGCATGAAAAGCAGTTGTGTACAAGATATTAATGTGATTACTGCAGCATTTATTGAGCCAGAAACTACAGTGACACTGATCTAATGAGAACCTGAAGGAGGGAAATAGTGACATCTGCCTATTCCCCACCCACCGTCACAAACACACACACACACACACACACACACACACACACACACACATACAAATGATTTTGCTAGCGTGGCTAGCACAATGCAGTGCACTCAGGCTCCGGCAACAGTGGGCCGGCTGAGCAGGACAGGAGCTGTTGCTATGGTTACCATTTCTCGGCTCGCTCTCACAGCCCAGGAAAACTGTGTCATTATCCTGTACTTTGGATAGGAGAAAAGAGAGAGAGAGAGAGAAAGAGAGAGAGAGAAAATGAGGTAGAAAGGAGAGACAAAGATAGAAAGGCAGAGACAAGGAGAAAGAAGAGGGGGGCTGCAGTTCACACAGGCCAGCCATGCATCTAACACACACATCATCAAAATTTGCACCCATTTGTGCTTCTCGATTCACCACTTTTCCTTTTTTCCCCCCCTTTTTCCATCTGTTAGAGGAGCTATAGTTTTCACTCTAATAGGTAAACAACTTCAGTGCCGACAAATAATGCTCGAAAATACCAGGTAAAAGCAGTGCTGTGTCAGGTGATAATGGGATGTGTTTCTTTTTTTCGCTCCCTTTCTCCCTTCCTGGCATCTCCCGTTAAAATTGTCACCAACAAGCTATTATGTTGGTAAAAAAGATCAATCTGCACCATTGTATTTATTTTAACACACCAACAGCCATATGCCACTCTAATGACAACCAGCTTGCATTCTCATTGAATAAATACACAGTCCACGACAACAACAGCGCAGTGGGATAACAATCCACTTCTCTAACAATCCACCTCGGCAAAACGTGCAGCTTCAAATCATTTCTAACCTCAGAAATGGACTTATATGCGCATGATTGCATGTGTGTGTGTACAGTATGTGTGGTTGTGTTCACTTTGCTCGGAGTGTTTGTGCAACGTGAGGTCCACATCATAGGAGTTACATTGTGAACTAATTACATGGCCGTGTAAATAGAGGCACCCTGCTGATATGGGCTGTACACCACATGATTTCCCCTGGTAGAGCAGAGCCTGTTTGCACTGCCTTGCTGTGCTTCGTGTGTGTGTGTGTGTGTGCTGAGGGATAGCATGTTTTGTAACCTGTGAGGTGTGCTTTATTGAGCTACAAGCTAAAAGAGTGTGTGTGTGTGTGTGTGTGCGTGTGTGTGTGTCCGTGTTGAGGAGGCATAGTAGCCCCTCCAAATGAAAGGCTGCCCTCACCCTCTCTGCCCGCCTGACGCAGCTCTCCAGAGAGACCTGTTCGTATTACTGTGGCTGTCCGCTGGTCAGAGAAACACAAACAGCACAAAGCAAAGCCATCTTCGATAGGAAAGTGAAGAAAAGACCTCATGCAGTCCTCATCTAGTCTCCTCCTCTCCTCTGATGGCTTTGTTTTGTACCACTAATATGAAAAAGGGAAAAAGGTTTTAGGCCTCTAAAAACTTTCATTGAATGCTACTTTTTGTTTCTTCTCCATATTGTTCCAGATGGAAACATTGTGCATTTTTCTCCACTCTATTTGTAGCTGCTTACTACACCAAACATCCACACAGGTGTTTTCACTCAGACAGGTTATTAGACCTTTAGTTAGGTTAAATAATTACAATTATCTATGGACCAATAAGAGTAATAATAGGGTGAGTTGTCCCACCCCTGACAGCTCAGGGTATTAAGACGGCTGTCAA
This sequence comes from Datnioides undecimradiatus, assembly GCA_008933995.1. Classification (NCBI taxonomy): domain Eukaryota; kingdom Metazoa; phylum Chordata; class Actinopteri; order Lobotiformes; family Datnioididae; genus Datnioides; species Datnioides undecimradiatus. Next base: position 11,685,916 of record WARS01000029.1, on the reverse strand, counting down.
TCAAACCTCTGACTCTACTCTGAAAGGAGGTTTAATCAGCTAACACCTGCGTCAGTGAACTGCAAGTGTGAAGGAGCTTCAAGATTATGCAAGTAGATGAGAGGCTGGTAAAGAAAGTTTAGAAAGTAAATTTATAAATGGTTCAGGACAAATCCTCATGACTCATCTGGCCTGATTTTTAGTGAACAGGTCAATGTGACCCCGAACAGCAGTGTTTCTTTTCTATTCATCAGCATGAACAAAAAAGTCAAGTAAAACTAGTGTATTTCATATCCTGTGTTTTCCAATGTACTTTAATCAGGTTTGAACAATCAGGTTCATTAGAAATGAGGGGAAAACAATCTTTGTCATTTTTCTAGATTCTAACAAGTTTTGAATGGTTAAAACTGCACCGAGTCACACTGACCCCAGGAACATGTTTGCTGTTCTTCCTGAGTGGATATAAAACAGTGCAAAACAAATTTATTTGACAAAAAAAACAAACAAACTGTGAAGCAGATTTTATTTTTTGCTTCTCTTTTCAACCCCATTATATTTATCTATTGTGTTTAACGAGTTTTATCCAAAAATGTAACCAGAACCATTGAGTCTAACTGTATTTATTCACTGATTTTGACTTTTTAGTATGTTTTCATTTGACTCTGATTGTCGGCCTGATGGAAAGCACTTTGGTAATCATTTGTTATTTTTGAATTTCTGCTACAGAAATATAAAACATTGACCTAACCTGACTCCATTAATCATCTAATGGCCCCTCAGGCCCTGTGCTAAACCATCTGACTATACATAAAGTAGCTGCACCTCAACCAGCTACAACAGCAGTGACAATCAGTATTAACAATTTAATGATGTAATATACAATAATATATCAATCACAGTACAGTTTGCTGACAATATGGACTTCTACTTTTGCTGATTGGATTTTAATGTACTACTTTAATGTAATGGAGTACATTCATGCTACGGTGTTGGTACTTTTATGGAGGCTCAGCAGAGTTGTGAAGTACAAGTTTCTCTGACAAGTGGAGAAACCAAGTCAAAACAGCAACAGTCGTACAGTAATTGCAGTTTTTACAGTCTCATTTGGAAGCACCATACCAAGCTGACTGCGGGTTTTCAAATGCTGGGTGCTGCTGAGTGAAAGTGCAATCACAACTAATCAGACTTTCTCTTGTTTCCTTGCCCACAGCGCCCAACACTGCACCCTATGGGAGCACAGGAAGCGCGTACGTCCCGCTGGCCTGCCGATACCTGGTCCTGGCTCTCTCCTCCTTCATCAGCGTGTACTAGCCAAGGCCAGCCCAGACACAATGACTGTCGAGAGCATTTATGAATCCTTTTTGACATTGCTGATGGCTGGAATCCAATCTGGTACAGTTTGTTGAAAAGCCGTGATGGGAAAATAATCAACGTTACTTTATGTGGGGAATTTTTTTTTTCTTTGCTTTTTGGTGAAATTTCTGTCATGTAAATACTATGATGTTTTTTTTATTATTATTATTATTTTTCTTCTCTTGTTTTCTGATTGACCACCTTGTAAATCAGTGCTCAGCCCCAGCCCCACTCCACCTCCACTCATATCAAAGGCCCCCAAATGAGTTACTTTCATGCCTCTTCCTCTGCGAGGCGATGGCGCAAAATTGACATTTTCATCCGTTTTTGTACATGGCTAAAAAAGACGCAATTGTGCCAAGTCTCTCAGTACACAGAATTACCATACCAATGTTGTATTGAATGTATTATGGGTTGTCGAACAAAGGAAAGACATTTAGATTCCGAACAATACAAATTCAGATTATGGAGTATGCTTAAAAATATAGAAAAAAAACTGGAAAAAAAACACAAAAGAACAAAAAGGCAGGGCTTTTTTAGGACCTGTATTGTCATGATTACTCAATAGATGGATGAACAGTGTTGAAGGTGTGCTTTGTTGTATTCTGAAATGGGTCCTTCAGTTACTGTGCCTGCCTAACAGATTTGATCAGGCAGCTGTCAAAGTAGCAAAGTATACTGTATTGTATCTTTATATTTTACTATAGTGTAGGCTTTTGTTTTAAAGTGGGACCAGCTTTTCTTCATTCGACCAAGAACACACTTCCTGACTTTGTACAGTACGAAGGGAGGAACATTGCTGCCCTATGTTTACATTTCTCTTGAAAATAGTAACACTACAGTATGAACTCCACACTTCTTTTTCACAGAGTACGCATTTGTGAATGTTGCAGCAAACTGTTGCAGTGGAAAAGAAAAAAAGCAGAGCCCAAGTTCAACTGTTTTAAGCTTTTTCTCTTAAAGATGCAGTTCTTTGAAACATGTCACTTCCAGTGGGCGTCTGAGCAGAGGGTTTTGTCTCTGAATTTGCTGTGTACCTACTGATCATATATTGGCTGAAAACCCACAGCTGCACACTGCAGGTCGCTCTAAGTTTTTGGCTTCAACTTTCAACACGATTCTTAGATAATGGATTCTGGGAAAGTAGCACTCTGCAGCACAGCATTTTATTCCTCTGTTTCTTCTCACAGATGATTCAATACGTAATCATACTACAGTATATTTTACAGCATATATATCTACTTTATTGTTCTAGCTAACAAATTAAGCAAGTCCAGAAAGCCAAAGGCCATGTAAACTTCTAGTAAATGCACCACCGTATGTTGATTATTAGACAGGATTATTTGATTTGGTTCAGATCATATTAAATCTGAGCAACAGGACACAAAATGCAGCTTGCAAACATGCTCATCATTACCAATGTGGCCTAAGGTGCCAATAGCTCCTCCAAGATGAGTGTCCATTTAAAAAAAGACAGTGTCCACGGGGCCAGTGAGCATCCGAGAATAAATTAAACAATGAGGTCGTTTAATAGGAGGAAATGTGGCTTTTTGTTCACTGAAATCAACCATATCAAGGCTCAAAAAAACATGCTATCGTGAGGGTTTACTTTTTGACAAGACTGTCATGGCATATTCATCATCGAGTATCTTCGGTCCATGGTGTAAACAGAGATACTGTACTGTAATGCCTTAAAAGAATCATAAACATTAAACAAAGCTCTTTTGAAAGGACTCTTCCAGAAGCTCTCAATAAGATACAACTCATTTCTTTGACATATTACTGATTATTGAATGTTCATGAAGCTATAGCTGACGTATCTTTCGAATCAGGCATTAGATTCAGTGAAAACAAGCAACTCTTAACTTATGGCTCTCACAGGTATTTTCAAGTTGCATCTGATAAAAATGCAGTATTTGTCAAACAGGTTAACATGTTTGCGGGTCTTCTTTTGGGATTTAGCCTGTGTTGTATTTCACCCCACGATCCGAGGGACTAAAGGTACCCGACGTTCACACAGTATTTTCACCTGAACTTGTAACTGCAAACCTATAGAGAAATAGCCATCGCAGTTAAAAGACTTAAAGCACAAACACTGTTATTACTTTTACGTTTTGTGATGATTTGTTTAAAGGTCTGCTAAACATTTTTCTTTTCCTTTTATTGTTTGTACTGAAATTGTTATCAGCTTGTTTTACAAATTATGAAAATACTGCACCATATGATCTTGTTTAAATGTTAAGGTAATACTGAAAATGGGTCAGAAGTATATTTATTCTCTTCCTTTATGAAAACAATGTATAAAAAATAGATTTGAAACATGTAAAACTGGATATGTGACATTTATTTGAATGAGGCACAGTATGGCATAGTTTATAATGTTGTCCGGTTCATTTAGATGCCATAACTGTTGTTGATTTTTTTGTCAGACGAGTACATTAAAAAGAACAATGTTTGCAATCAAATTACCTACTTTTGAAAGAGAGAGGGTGTGAACCAATATCACAGTATTATAGAACAGAATCAATGTGTGTATATTTGGAGAAAATAGGATACCTTTTGATCTTTAGAGCCAGTGTGTAGTCATAGTTTTCACACACTTGCGTGTTTGACGATGTGCAGAGAGTATGGTTGTGCTGCATGTCAAAGTTAACCTGTGTTTTTGAGGTGGCCATTTTACAAATATTCATACTTTTATGAATGGAACCAGTTTTTCTTTTTTTCCCAAACTTTGGTTGTTAAATCTGGTCTAAAAATACATACCTCCTACAGACCACCAGGCTATGTTTGTTTGTGATTTCTTTGAATCGACTTTGCTGAAGAACTAAAGCAACTGCTTCTCAGAGTCATGATGATTATTGTGGCACATTGGTGACAGTCTGGAGTCATGTTGGTTGCTTGTCCAAGCAGTTCAGACCATGCTAGTATTCCATATGAAATGTACTGGATGTTGATTATTTTGAATAATGGTATTAACAAGTCCCTTTTATCGAAACACTATTATTTGCAATAAAAGTCTTCATGTTACAATGTAAACCCACATCTGAGTTAATGAGCACTTAAAGGGGTCGTCAGTATCAGTGTGACAGGGATCAAGCACCATTACGACAGTGTCCTCCTGAATACATAAAATGCCTCAACACTAAATTCTCCCTGCACTTAATCCTTAGCGTTAAAATCAAAGGCAAAGTCAGTGTTGTTAGCAGACTTCTCATATTTAGATCTTACAGGCAGTGTTAACATTATTTTTACCACTCAGCCAAAGACCACTTAATTGGGCTGGAAAAATCCCACTTTGAACCGATTTTTAAAAACATAACAGGACTTACATCTGTTTGCCAGTAGAGTAAGGTGTCTGTCAGTCAGTAAACAATCAACATTAAACAACACTGACTGCTGCATTCGACAAAATCCAGGTCCAAATCCAGATTCCTGGAATGTTGTAGTGAGACAGTGGCCAAGTCCTGACCGACAACTAAGGCCAGCAGACAGTAGTAGTAGACAATAGTCCGTTAACAACATCGCACATCAATGTTTTGATCCCCTTAATCAGGATCTGAGTAGTCCGAGAGGCAGCTTCATTCTGTGAAATGTCAACATTAGCCAAAATTAGCTAACGTTAGCTAACATTACAACCAAAACCTCCAAGGACTGGTTTAGACGACAGCGGATATCTCAGAGTAGAATAATGAAAAAGCTTGAGCTACAGTAAATAGGACTGGATTCTTTTGCTCTTTGGTGCAGAGTTTAAGCAAAGTCCTGATTAATGTATAATTTCTATTGGCGCAGTTAAACCCTGGTGACATAATTGGTTGGACTTGATCAACTTATTGTTTTAATTCCCTAAAAGTGGTCTTTTTTTTAGAGTAATTGAAAACAAACCACGTGCCCAGGTGTCTAAAATAATGTCTAATATCCATTCTCATTTAATTTTAATCTTATGTTTGAGCACTCACAAGGAGTAAAGCTCTTTCAGTTTTGTTTATCACACCCCCTTAGAAGTGCTACTAGACCCTTTTGAACCCCATAATGGACAATCCCAGCTCAGACTCTGCTGGGACTGTTCTCTGTTCGTACAGTGTGGCTTGAGTTATTGAGTCATCTTAATTTTGCAGTATCATGCATATTTGATCCCCTCCCCTCTGCCCTTAAACTCTGGATAATTCCTCCTGAGCCCAGATGGCCAGATGCCACAGTACATAGGATTAACCACAGTTTGCACTGCATCATCATCATTGACTGAAGTGTGTCACTCAGTATATATATGATCTGGTGATATTTACAAACACAATCATAATCACTCACTCTGTCCCAAAATGCATCTGGGCCCTATCGTCCTTTTTTCTTTTACCCAACAGCACAAGGCTTTGGAGAATCCAATGACCTGAATACACTCTAGACTAAAACATCCACGATTGTGTGACCTACCTCATAACAGTTTAGTTGAAAAAGTCATGTTGATGTACAGGCTGAAAAGAGGCCACGCCAACCACCTGCAGAGATCACTGCCTCACCTCCTGCTCCCCAGCTGACAGGCGATGGGGGGAAAAAATGAAAAAAATCTCTCCACTTTTAAATTTAAGATAAGAGGATTTTAAATATTCATGCCAGTGCGTATTATTACGGCCCCTCAATCCCCACCTTGAATTTTTAAATTGCCCATATCAAAGCACCCTCCTCTCACCCCCATGTAACAGACTCTTACTGCTCTGTTTCACTGCATTTATTACAAGTTTGGATGTGTTGCATTGTTAAACAACCGAGGAGGGGGACAAGTACTGTACTGAATGTGCCTTTTAAGTGTTTTATCAATCACATTATTACCCTTACGATTGTATTATTGCCACAGCACGCAAGCTGAACCTCCTGTGTGCACTGTTTCTGTTGTCAAATCTATAAAATGATTGTTAATTTAATTCCATCTTCATTGGTGATTTTGGTGATTAACATCAACCAAAAATTGAATATCTCAGCAAACTAGAAAAAGCCCCCAGATAAACCAGTTTCCTCCACATGGGTTACATGTACCATGGAGTAACATGTAGTATGTGTGTGTACATGAAGACATGTATTTGAAGAGACATAATTAAGTTTCAGCAGTTGTTCTGACACATGTAACCTCCAAGCAGCATAGCATACCAATTAAAAAAATAAACTAAACTTAGTTAAATGCCATCATAATTAAAGTAATTATGATTATTGCATAGTGAAAGTTCAATGTAATTGTGTGTGTTTATCTTCCAGGGAAACAGATGCAGGGTCAAAATCTAGTTCATCCTGGATTTCATCAGGTCAGACTGTAAAACTGTCTTCGCTTGTTTGTTTTCACTTCTTTAGAATAGGCAGGGACGTGTTTATTAATCTCCTCTCTGTGATTGACAGACTGTACCTGACTCTTACTTCTAAAGTGCTACTGCAGCAGTAAAATAAAATAAACAGCTTGAAAAACAGAGAGAAATATTTTCTAGATGGTGTGTGACTCTGGATGTAACAATAGGAAACATCGTAGGCAAACTCAAGATATTTTGTTGCCAGCTAAAGCCAATGTAGGTGAGGCAATATATTGCAAGTGGCATTTACAGTCCAACAGACAAACACGAACAAATACTGACAAGGAGTCATTTTCTATTGCAGCTAATACAAATATTCAACCTGTCAGCGTCTGTTTTCAGCACATAACGCTTCACAGTGATTGTGATTTGACTGCTCAGAGCTTGATGTTTGCAGTTCTTATTCTGCAAATTAATGTATGTAAAACAGTGTTATCCTGCAGCAAAGCGAAGGCGGCGTACATAGTAGGTTATGGAAGTGATTAGCACGATGTCACAGTGTTGTTTGGCTCTTCACGGAGGCGTCTGTGGCCGGCATGAACAGAGAGGAGAGTGGAGTTGTGAGAGAGCAAGAGAGAGAAAGAGCGAGATTCCTCCTGACCCTGCGGTTAATGAAACCTTTCCTGTGCCTTTGTCAGTTTTAACTGGGAGATTGTGTCGTACTACACACTGGAGCCGCCGCCTGGCTCCCGCAGTCGCCATCCTACTTCCCTGAGCAGCATACTGAGTCTGCAGTATCAAAAAATCCTCTGTTTCTTGAGTGCTAGCATTCAGTATGGTAGATATGTTTGTTGCACAGCAGGCAAAAGCTACCCGTCCTGTCAAACGAAGGCAGAAAGAGAGAAAAAAAGAAACTTTCTTTCTCTATAACCAGTCTGTGGGCAAGTTTCATTCACTTCTAAATGGAAAAAGCAAAAAATAAAAAAAAAATATCTGCAGGTTTTTTTCAAAGTAGACCTTTTTTCTTTCTCTCAAACATTTCAATTGGTACAAAAGCAGTGAGTAATTTCTGACTGGTGTGACTCCATTTTCTTTGAAATCCCTCTGATGGTGTGGCAGCTGCCAATGTAGGGAGGGACGTGCTATTTTAAAAAGAGGTTGCATCAAGTATTTGTCAACCTGTCCCTCATTATTTCCACTGAACTGGAAAATAAGTTGCCAGGCAATGATGCAGAGCCTGAGATAATGCCCGGGTTTTAAAGCAAGCTATCTAAGCCAGGTCTCTCCATGATGCCGATGACTGAGTCACACACTGCGAAGCGTTTTCACGTGAAGCTCCGGGGCAATTGTCAGTTTTCATGAAGGCTTGAACGGGGTTGCCATAGAGAAAATGTCATCATTTTGACTGACAGTAAATATAATCCTATGTTATTTGTTTTCATGGCTCAAAAGACAGATTACACATCGTTTTATATATATGCCGAATGACACAGTAAACCAGTTCTTTGTAGCACCAGATGATCATACGTGTCTGGAGTGGCCTCTGGTAGAGTTCAAGGTATGAGATGCAGCATTTCTTCTGTTTGTTCCTGTAAATTGAAAATATTTATGTATGTCATTCTTGTTATTTTTTGTATAAAAAATGGGAATGGATGTCAAAAGACTGGTGGAAATGTCTTAAATCATTTCTGTATGGACTTTTATTTCTCTTTTGGTATTTATTTTTTTTATTTAAATCTTCCAATCATCATCATCATAAAAAATAATGTGATGAGAAGTGTGGGGCGGGAAATGTTTACTCAAATGTGTATGAAGGTCTTTTAGCCACCAGGGATATAGTTGTACATTTATAGGCTCTAGATCACTGGAATGATATATATGGCTTTAAGTGGCATTGATATATCTATATATAATATATATAAATATATATTGATATTTGTCCAGAAATAAGAAAATTCATGTACCTTAATTATTTTAAGCTTACATTGTGTATAGCACGTATGCAAGTCCATTTTCATCATGTTTGATGTAATTTTGTAGCAGTGGTTTGATACTAATAAATGGCAGTTGATGATGGGATTGTAGATTGTGTTTGTGTTGAACTAATGTGACCTTTAGAGCAGAGTTGCTCATTAACACCTCTCAACAACAACAGCTGTGCTTTCATATGTGTTCAAGAGGAAAAGAGTTTGGACTGAACATGCTCACTTGTAGCCACTCTGAATAGGATAATTTCATTCATGACAACATGCTACAGACTAAAAATATCTCAAGTTCTCCGTGTAATGAGCAGATACTTTTGTGATTTTTGTGTTGCTGGTGACTGACAGGAAAATAGTTCCGTGTATATAAAAATACCTTTTGGTTTAGTGTTTAAGAGACATTTGATGCAAAGTATTTCTTTTTGTATCTAATTATGGAAGTGTCTGACGAATCAAATGTCTGACTTTTTATATATATTTGACAGTATATATATATATATATATGCTATTCTATTGATTCTTACCTTTGCACCAAGACAATAAACATGACAAATGCATTGCCCATCTTCACAAAAAAAAGACAGAGATTATTGTTTGTTGAAAAGTGTCCATGAAGACTTGTGTTGAGTTTACCTGACATATAATTTTATAAACCCCTCAAAGTAGTCAACATGGTTTCTTTTTATCAATGAACCCTACATTTTCCCAACTTTACCCAAGAGATAAGACAAAACAAACACACCTTAAGGTCATCTAACCAGCATTTTGAAGAGCTTCTGGTTACATTGCCTGGTCATTGGTTTGAGTTTGCTCAATCATCATGGCAAAGGATCTGATCACATGTGTGCACAGCTACTCTTCTTCTAGACATCAGCTTGCTATTTAAACTCTTAAATTAAATTAAAAACATAATTCAGTAATTCAGAAAAAGATAAAGATAAACAAACACTAGACCAAATATATTGTAGCAAGAGTCTACAGCCAGACAAGCAGCTCTGTGAGGTTGTGCGCATAGCGGTGCTCTAAGATAAATGCTATCACCATCATGCTAACTTGCACACACTGTAGATGTCACCCTGAATAAATAATCTATAATGTTTACCATGATCACAATGTTAGCTTAACACATTTGCATGCTAACAGTTCTCACTAAACACAAAGTACAGCTGATGGGTATGTTGTTAGCGTCTCAGCTTCAATGTTGTCATTATAACCAACTGATAAATCACTCAACAAAATTCTCTCCATGATGTTCGGAGGTTTCTTTAGTTATGAGCGGACCTGGATGCACTGTTCCACCCTGAGAGCCCTTTTTTTCCACCCCTAGTCAGAGTGGCAATGGGCAGTTTGATATAATGGCAAATGGTTAAATCCAGAGGCTGAATTATTGACTGGAACCACAATGTGAGGACAGAATCCCTCTGGGACAAGAGTTGAGTGGAAGCTGCTCTACACTCTAATTGCCCCTCGCCCACCTACCCGCTTCTTTCTTGGCAGCCCCGTGTTGAGTGTTACAGAGCACTGATGAACTCCACAGCACACTTTTAAGTGTTTCAATAATTAAAGCCCACAGAGATTGTCACGATAATGCACCACACAACAATAAGCTGCATAAATTCAAAAGACTTGAACAACAGGTGTGGTCACGTTCTTAATTGCAGTGTCCTTGAATGTGGCATAGCCTGAAACATTTCTTTTTATGTGATGGTCTAGCCTCTCACCTGAGGAGACAGCTGAGGCAAGTGCAGATTTTGTGGCTCTGGAGAGAATATGCAAATGTGAGGAGATGGAGTTTATGATCCAGAACTACTCTGCTCGCAGTAGAGAACAATAAGTGACGGCAGTTGAAGTCAGGAAAAAAGAATCTGCAAAAGTATTTGTGAAATGAAATGTCAGAATAATGAGACCTGTGTCTCAGCCGTATCCCTGCTCTAACATGGCAATTAGGATGGCTATGACAAGCTAGATGGCCATTCGGCTGACGTTGTGCCCCCAGATTTTGTCATTTGATGAAGCTGCTTGTAAGAAGTGTTGTTGTCCATTGTTAACCTATCTGCAAAGGCCTAAAATGTTAATAACCTCAATCCTTTCTTACACAAGTTACCTATTTCAACTTCTCTCTGTGTTGTTGAGAATGGCTTGAAAAGTCAAGATATTTTTGAATTTCAGTCACAAGTGACATTAACGTCCGTGAGAGGGTCATCACCGTTGAGCTGGAGAGGCTGTGAGCAAACCAGTGGGCACACCAATGTCTTAAAGTGGTGCTGTGAAGGCAAACATGCTGAGATAAAAAGCCATGTTATAAACACTGAGCTGCTTTAAATAAGAGACATGTGAGCTGATGTTCCTTGTGGTATCAAATAACACATATTAAGAACTTCATTGCTAACTGAGAGGAAAATTGGTACTCTTTGCTAGTTATAAAACCAACCTACAAAATATGTGATAAATGGAGGGAAAGATGCAAACAAGTGTACTGTATCTACTAAAAAAACATCTCTGCAAGCTCACAAATGAAAATGGACCTTTTCTTGAACAGATGGACTCCAGTTGTCACATATCTCTCCCAAGACAGACATATGTCCCAGTAACAGGGATCATAATATTACTTTAATGTTAATATCCCGCCACTAGACAAACTGGTTTTATTCTTAAATATGTGTACATGTACGGATGCGTATGTGTGTTTAAATGCGTATGGAAGTATGTGTGGAGATGTCAACAAGGACTTTCATGTGGTACCCTTGCTGAGGTAAATACCAATGTCTTAATATGTTTTGTGTCAGTCGATACAGGTGTTTTGTTTTTGTTTTTTGTTGTTGTTGTTTTTAATAAGGACCAATTTACATTTCCTTTTTTTAAACTCTATATTACAAAACCATGATCTTTCTCTAACTTTAACCAAAGTGGGGCTTTTTGTTGTCCTACACTGTCCTACACTTTGTCTACACACATATGGTCTAGAATACTTTGCCAGTAAACATAATTTATGCAGCAATTACATTTCCCATCAAAACATAACTGCAAATACAAATTATTGGTATATGACCATAGTTTTTTGATAACAGGGCTGGCACAATAGTCAGATAATCTCCATCCACCCTGCCCTTTGTCACTGCCTAAAACTCCTGTTTCTAGACTCCAGTACGCTTGGTGTATGTACATGAGTATATTTTGCATTCTTATACATTTCAATACATCTTGATAAAAGGACATGAGCACATTATTTTTATGTTCATTATGTAGCTACCACAGCTATTCTGCCACCAATGCTCTCGCAGAATAAACATACCAAAGCGTAGACCTATTGCGCCATTCCAAACCCCACAATAAATACGCAATCAGTGCACACATTCACAGTTTCATCAAGATGTAGTAAAATTCAAACACACAGAGTCAGGGCGCCTTACATAACCATAAAGTAAGCCTGGCGGTGCTGTCATCAAAAGTGTGCCTGCAGCCGCCTTCCTGAGATGAAAAACAAATGAAACACTTTGAGGCTGAGCTGATTCCCCTCCCGTTCTGCAACTCCATCTGTCACTCCCAGCGACTTATTCTGAGCAAGAGTGCTTTCCTGCATGACCTCCATCACAGCGCGCAAGATGAACGAGGTGGGTCTGGTCTCTGTCCTCTGTCTTCTCTGTGCCAAGGCAGCAGGGGCACCGAAGCATCGAGAACACCTGCAAACTGAGAGTAATGAGGCAGCAGGCTGCACGGCCGCCCATCCTCCCTGCACTAATCAATCCAGCTAGCCATTAAGGGAACCAAGGAGAACTGTGGCTAGTTAGAGAAAGTTGCTGCTTCATACCACCGCAAACCTTTCATCTAAGATGGTCACTAGTTTTATGGTTTTTGCTGCAGATCACATCTGCAGCTTTGTAATTTCCTGTTGATTAAATTTGAGTTCCTGCCACCATTTCTGCCTATTACAGCTAAAATTAACTTTCCTGTTTCTTTTTCATTTAAGTCTGAAAAAACTACAGTTGGATCCACAAGTTAAAACTCCTCCTGACTAGAGGAAGGAGTTTTCATAACTGGATATAAGCTGAATTATTTGTCACAATTATCGAGAGTTTGAAGAGTTTGAACAAATGTATGAATTGGGGCTTCATAAATAAATAAATTTGAATTGAATGAACATCTACAGTATCCATATGAAATACTGGGAATTTTTTAACTAAAACATGGCTAAGATTGAGACCCTTCAGGTACATTTAATGTTCATGTTTAAGTACAGATGCAAGGCTCAGCGTTAGTTCTCACACACTTCCTGAGAGATTTTTTTTCCCCAAACACCCTCGAGCAGCAGTTCTCATATTAATACAAGAATGGTGGTGTACGCAAAAAGATGTTTTCCTTCCGATTGAAATGTCCATCTTCCCTCTATTCCACCCCTTCAATCTCGTCGAGTCTCCTTCTTTGCATTTTCCATTCTCCTTCTGCCAGCCTCCAAGACAAGAGCCAGAAATTCACTGGAAAAAGACACACTGTCACATGGTGCATATCGCCCCCCCCTCAAAAAAATTAGCATGCCACCATGTCATTACCCAACCTCGACTCTCTCAGAGCAATCACATTCAAAGAGCATTTTTCAGGAGCTCCCTCCCCAGCACAACTAGTAAGCATGGCTAATGGAAATTTAATCAGCAACGAGAGAGGACAGCAGGCATAATGCAACAGATGATAAATAGAAGAAAGATGCAAATGGTATTTATTTTAGACAGGCCATGCTGACAAGCCTGATAATGCCTCCTCATGCAGTTTCTCCCTGAAGCTTCCTTTTGATGGTTCTGAAGTGGTATGCACCATATTTCACAGCCTATCATTTATGGAATAAATTGTGTTATTCAGAAAAATGTTTTCATTTTTTTCCAAATGTCTCTTGTCAGTGCTGCCTGAGCACTACGGCAGTAGACCTAAATTAATAAAAAGCAATAGAAATTCCTGCATTAATTACAAACTAACAGTACTTTAGAACTAAAAAAGCACAGCACTTCTTCAAAATTCCCAGCATGTCCACTTATTTTAAGACGAAATTGTTTCTCTTGTGCTGTCCTCTGTTATTAAAAGGGTTCGTGCTTAGAGCCAAAAGATGAGATCTGAATGCTCTGAAACTTGTGCTTCTGACAAAATGGTTTTACACTATTGTATTTCCATAAAAATGTCAGAAGAGTGACATGTCTGGCAATGAATCATGCATATGAATCATCCAACACCTGATTGCAGATTCTGTATATCATACAAACATGATCCAGCTAAATCAGAACAGTCTATCCGGAGACCAAAGTCTGTGTTTGGTCTCGGAGTAGGCTTTTTATACCTTTTCCTCGGTTTGTGACATTTAAAGTTTAATTAAATACATTTACTGGTGACATCTAGATGCTGAACGTATTAATGTCACTTTTTATTTCAGTATTAAATGTTTGTCATGAGTGCACTGAAAATGAACATTTGATAGAAGGATTGGATGAAGAAGAGTCTTTATTGCCACATGAGCTAAAATACTCAAGAAAGCTGTTCTGGAGCTTTTGATCATATCACATGAACTTCATCAGCAGATGGATTTCTGTCATGTAAATGTTCAAATTATCTTTTTGTGAGCACTTTAAAAAGTCAAGCTTGAATTCATTGAATCTAAATCTGTTGATATTGCAACACCTGTGGATACTGTGTCACTGGCAAGTGCAATGAAAATTCTTTGAGCTGCAGCTTTGTCAGAAATACGACAACTGATTTTTGTGTTTACAGAAACACGCACAATGTTTTATTACAGAAACCTATGAAACATTTAAAGTGATCCATTATTATAAATTGCCCAAAATGACCATTTTGTAGACACGTTGCAGTTAAATGATTTTACCGTTCATCTCCTACTTCACAGTAGAAACAGTAGGAGATGAAGTGCGGAGTTTCTTGTAAACAAGCAAAATATATGTGTACAGTTTTTTGGTTTTATGTACAGTGAGTGCTACTCACCAAATGCATTTGAGCTCTAGCAAACATGTAGAATATTTGGCTGTGCTGCAGTTTACCTGTAACAACAACATAGTGTGACAGCACTGGACTGTGGGACTGTGTATCGTGCCACCTGTGTGCATGCTCGAGATAAACAAATGTTGCATAAAAATTGTTTCCATACGGTGGTAATCATGTTGTGTGTGATGTGAAATGCCTGTGAAATGGCTGCAGATCACACAGTTCATTTTTTTAACCAGAGTCGAATTTTACTCTGAATTGGATGTATTTTTGCCGTGTAATTTTCCTATGAAAGGGATTCATTGTTCCCCCCTGAATCGACGTCTCTTCACGCTGGTCCAGCAGTTATTCTGTCCTGCAGCCCAGGTGCACCTGTGCCACAGACTAACACAGCCTGTCATTAGCGCTAATATAGCTGTCAAGGGAGCTGCAGGACTGTTGCCTGCACAAGAGTGCAGCAGAGCTGGTTTGCTTGTTATGCCTGTCCCTCTCTTAAGTTTCTTGTTTATCCTCGACGGCTTGAATCTAGCTGATACCTTGCTGTCAGTACAACTGTACAGCTGTAAGGAGCAGCATCCCCGCAGAGGCATCGCTAATCAAGTCTTGTTTTGGTCCTCAACAGCTAGCACTTGGACTTCAGTGAATAGCTTCAGAGCTGTCGACACTGTCACACATCTCCATAAACTGGCAGCCCATGAGAAGGAGTAATTAGACGAATCCTGGCACTGCATGCACACATATAAAATATGATATAAATTGTAAAAGCAATGCAAGAGCTCCATATAATCTAGGATGTTGAATATATCATAATGTTAAGATTGTTGTGCAGTTTCATAGCAGCCCTCACATCGAGTATTCATTCAGCTACAGCATCCAGCTATATGCTGCTGCAGATTACTGGTTTGACATTGATGTATAATCTCTCATAAACACCTAAGAATTAAAAATAATAAAACAACACCCTCACTCTGGCTAAGAGACACACTACGTCTTCAGCAACCATCCAGATTTCTAAATGAAGATGAACTAAGTGGAGTCTACTGAGCATATTGGTCTGAGAACAAATACGACAGAGAGGGAGAATGCCGCACGACGTCCTGCTGAGATAACACAAGTCTCTCTGTCATGATTTTTTTCTGCTTTCATAACAGCAAAGTGGAAAAACAAAACAACCACAGGACTGTATTTCCGACAGACAAATGCAAGTAAACATACGAGACAAACCTATCATTGATCAAACTAAGCTGTTCCACATCTTGAGAGCTTTTTGTTTAGATTCATTGTGTCCTAGTTTAAATTAATTCATGAAAGTTGGTTTAAAAAAAAAAGTGACTTCAGATGTCAAACAGCACGGACCAAGCTCGGCTCACAGGGAAATGATAGTGATAATTGTGTTTGTTGGATGATTAAGATGGCTTCAGAAAACAACTTGTGTCTCTGTGCCTTGGTAGCTTCCTGTGGATTAGAAAACCATCCATTTTAATGGCTTTTCTTTTCCCTTTGTTAACTAGGCACCTCTCTATACAAGAAAATGGCACCCAAATGAATGGCATGCTATTAAAGGAGAAATAATAGCTCGAAGTAACAAAACAAAGGCAGCAACAAACATGGACACATATAAAGGTTTGAAATATGGAGAACTGCAATCTTCTCGACATGTCACTCACAGAGAGTCTGTCTTTCAAATGAGTCAAAACTAGTATTGTATTGGCTACAAGTTGGTTAAATTCTTCCATTATGCTGTTCCAGTCCAACAGGCTCTTTGTAACATTCAACTGATTTCGGATTTCAGTCTACTGATACTCTTTGTTATCCATCCCTAAGTGCAACACACCAGGTGTCATTTGATACACAACACATGAAATCCGATACTGGGATGTAATGATCCAGGGAGTGGATGTGCTAAAATCGCTGCTCTTCAGGAAGAGTCAATACGACTGGTTCATGTGCTCGAGCTCGCACATATTTTTGACATGTGAGCTCATCAACAGGCTTACAAGCGTGTGACTTCAGTGGTAATAGTTTTTTTAATAGTGCTTTAAATCAGAGGAGACGAGAGCACATCAAATTAATCTTTAGGCAGACTGGCCTTCAAAACTTACCGTGTTTGGCTTATTTTGGTGACGCGCTGAAAGAACCAGCTTCCTGAACGAATCCATTACCTGCTTTGAGGTAATGGATTTGTTCAGATAAAGAGCACAAATGGCTCTCTCAACACTGAAACTATCCTTGTGATATCCGCAAACATTCAGCACATCTATTTGGCACAAAGGCACCAAAGGATTGATGAAGTGTCCAAATGCAGTGTTTGATCTGGTATTTTTATCTCAGCATGTTGAATGAAATAAATACAGTTTTAAATTAGATTATTTAGATATACATATAAATCCACAGTCAACATTGGTTCATCCAAATCAAGACATTGTTTTTCCTAGCAAAAGCAAGATGTAGTAGTATTTTAGACATTCTAGGAAATACATTTCTTTCTTTCTTGCAAATATTGAATTGCATTGGTTTCTCGAGAGATTGCCAAGCAAATAGCTGAGACTCCAGGACGATACTGCTCCCAGTGGTTTTTGTAGAAGTTAAACAGACAAGATATAGCATGTTTAAAAGTGAGCTTCAGAGGTGCAGGTAAGTAGATTTTGTTACTACAGGACATACAGTATACAAACCCTGGCAGAAGTTGAAGGAAGTGAACAATTCCTTATAGAAAACATCAATAAGCAGGTCTTTTATTTTTAAACAATACAAATTAAACCACAAGGTGTCACAGAATAGCATGATCAACAACAACAAATCTTTAATTCTTAATAGTGTCCGTTGTCAACATTAGCATCAATCAGGACATGCAGTCTTGTGATAGCTGGGGATGAGGCCCATTATTTTCTTTATTTATGTGACAAATCTGCACATTCATCTCAGCAAAAAGCCTCCAGTTCCGGTAAATTATTGGGTTGTCCACCACTTTTTTCTGCTGTAGAAACTGAAAGGGTCGACTTGGCCTTGTGGTTAGGATCATTGTCATGTAGGAAAGTGTAAGTGCAAGTGCGCCCATGTGCAGCCTCTGGTCTGATTAATTTTCTGACAACATCCTGCATTCACGTTGCCATCAAGTGTCAAGTTGTCATCGTCCTTGACTCCTCTCCAAAAACAGTGTTTCTGGTTTTGACAAAACATTTAATTTTGGCGTCATCACTCTAAATGGGCTTGTGTCAGAGGTCTCCTGCTTGTTTCGGTGCTGTTTACATATTATGAACTGTCTGTTTTGTGGCGCTGGCAGAGAAATGCCTTTTTTTCTGGCAACACTTATTGTACATCTTGAAACAGCCACACCACTCTTTTGCAGAGAAACCTAAATGTCAGCTGAAGTTGCCTGTGGGGTTTTTCCTTGCATCCTGACCAATATTCTTGGCAGTTGTGGGTGAAATTATTGTTGGTGTGCCTGACTGTGGCTTGGTATCAACAGAAATCCTTATTTCCCACTGCTTTATCAAAGTTTGAACACTATTGATTGGCATCCATCAACCTATGGCTATATTTTATATCCTCATGAATTAAAAAGTTCAACAACATTTTCTTTAGATGTCCTGTTACAGGTATTTAGCTTCCCAGTGGTTCGATATAAAAAATATAAAAATAAAAATTATAATCATGATTTCAAAAGGGCACACACAATTAAGACATGATAACTGACTTCATCCAACAGCAACACTGACAATCCCCCCAGTAAAGGAAGGTTTTCTGCATGATCAATCATATCTTACAGCACCTGGTCAATATTTCACAAAGTCTGTTAGGGGTAAGTAAATTCATGAGCACAGCTTTAGCCAAGTTAGTGTTTCTGTCTGTTTCCAGCTAAGCTAACTAAGCTAAGCTATAGCCTTAAATTTACCATACAATGTTAAACAGAGACTGGTATCAATCTTCTGAGATGACCAGTGATTGGCTCGACAAAGCCTCTGTACCAACAATGTGTATCGGTATTTTTGCCTTGCCTTGACAACAATGGTTTACCAACATTAACCATGTGGTTTTAGTTTCCAAATCTCAGACATCACAGAGGTGTCAGTTCAGAGAGTCATTTGGTGAATTTCACTAATCTCACTCTTTGTTTGTTGTATGCAAACTTGTTTCACAGACAATGCAAAGTTAATGGACAATACAAACAGATTTTTAAATGTTCCTGCAAGTGTCGCCTTAAAAATCCCCTTTCATTATGAAACATTTTATGAGTTTCAAACACGCAGACCCCATATGATCTCTGCTGTGTGTCTCTTTGTTAAAACAAAACGCTTTCTTCAGGATGCTAACTGGCATTTTGTGGGCAGCATTTGATCCAGTGGAAACATGTGGAGCTGGTGGGCTGAAAGGTTCCCTGCTACCATCGTAGAGACAGAACAATCCCATGTGGGAATAGTGTGTCCTCCCCCTCTGTCGTTTCCATCTCAGAACTCGGCCAGCTCTCCCTGAGGAGAAACTTCAACAGAAAAACAAGGCGATTAGAGAAGCAACCCGCAACACGAAATGACTCACCATGCAGTTTACCTCCAGAGCTTTTATACCAGCTGTAATTCTCCGCCATCTACCACATATGCTTGCTTGCTTTGTCACAGAACTTGACATTTCCAAGTAATTGCAGGTGTTTCTCATTATTGGCTGTCTGAATTGAGGCTATTTTCTCTTGACACTGGCATATGTTTAAAGATAAAGAATCATTTAATTACTTTGTAAGTTTCATGTGAGGCCTGCGTGGATATGCATGTGTTTTAACTTTCCAGCTGAACATACGGGTAGCTGTACCACCTGCATAAACGCGATGGTTCAGATGTTCAGGTGAAGTGGAGTTGTAATAGACACTTATCTGTTGTCAACATTTTACTTATTGTAGGTGGCAGGCCCTACTTCAGAGAGGCAGCAGGGGTATTGATGTTGGAAGTTCAGCAATGTACTGCTGTGGTTGGCAGCAAAACGTACTTAATATCAAACAGCCCTTTCCGATGGGAAAGCCATGAAGCCATTATGCTCTCTTCAAATCCACCATGACAAAAAACAGTGATTTTACCCCTTAAAACACTGAAGTTACTCAATAACACAAACTAACCGATCAAGGCAGCAGGAGAACAGCAACTCATGTATACTGAAAGGTAAAAATACTGTTTTTGGGAAAGGAGTCTGGTGGATTTAGACCGAGTGTAAAGGCATCACTTTCCAGTCCAAAAGGGTTGTCTGACGGCAGAACAGATATTGTAAATATAGCGCATGCTTAAACTGATACATTTTGCCCATCCACATCTGTATATTACTTAGCTTCCTATACTGGTACTCCTGCTTCTTCTTAAACTTGGGGGCATGCAGACTGCCATCTACTGAAAATTACCACAACCACACAGCCCTACTTAAAAAAAAAACCTTTCCCTTTAACAGCACTCATGTCTCAATGACACCACGAGCTGTTTTCAACACACACATCTCACTCAGTGCAGATTAGTCATGGTGAATTACAGATCAACCTATCCTAGCTCTGATCTCTGTATAGGGAACATACTGTTACTGTTAGCATGTTTTGAATTATCTTCTTAAGATGGACCGATAACAGCTATAAACACCTGACATGTTAGATGCTTGCATGTTTATGGGTGCAAAACTCAGTTACCCCCCACAACCCACCCCACCCCCATGACACCACCAAAGTTCATATCTCCAGCATCACCCCATCAAGTGTCTCTGCTAAAATGTCACAGATATGACAGGTGATAATTTACAATGGCAGCTGCAGGGTGGAGTGCTGGCACAATCTCCATCCATTACATCTTTGTGTGTGTGCATCCCTTTATGGCACAGATAAGCATGAGGATGTTGGTTTTAGCACTGTCTTGGTGCATGGTGTAGATCTCAACTCTGCTTGACAGCCTGTTATGAGCTCTCTCTCCAAACACATCACTGACAAGTGTCTTAAGTTGCCTGTGTCTCCTTGAACTGGGGATAAATGACTGTGTCCTCTTGAAAGCTTAACAATATAAATGATTTATCCCATCCAAATGTCCTTTCAGTGATTCATGGCTTGCTGCATGTATAGCCATAGCTGGCATTAAATGCATAAACAGCTGAGCTAATGCGGTTAGACCAGGGCACAACTCAGTGTGAGACCATGTGTGTGTGCACCTGCTTGCCACAGATGAAACGCTCTCTCTGGTATCAAGAGGGTGTGACGTTGCTGTGGCCAGTGGTGATAAACTGACTCCTCAAGCTGGCGGTGCATTCGCAAACCTGCTGTCGACTTTTATAACACGTATACCACTTGAAATCTGTGTTGTACAAATGTGCATTTGCATAGAGAAATTGCTCAGGTTGATATTTTCCAATATTAGAGCGGCCCTGTAAGACACAAACAAAAACTGACAGAACAACAAATATTATGTCAGTTGTAGTCTACTCATGTGCTTTATTTGCCATGAAATGGACAAAAGAAACTGTTTGTGCTATGACTGGATTGCTGCAATGAAGTACAGCTGAATATTTAGTCAATGTAACTCTTTACAAAAACAGTCACTGCTCCATATATTCCGGTGTTAATTTTAAATAAGACAATTTTAAGGTCAACTCAATTAGCCTACATCCCTTACTCAAAATTGAAAAACCTATTTGCATTTGCTTTTCAATACTCTGAAATCAGTCGGCTGTGGAGAATTTATAATGTGGTCGTAGGTGCCAAAGCTTAGATATTTCTTAATTACAACATAATTGATGGCTAATGTTTCGTAGCAGGCAGGAGAGTTGTTGTTAGTGGTGCAGTAGCATGAGAAGGTGAAGTAAAACTTGACTATGCTTGAGCAGCCAATGTTATTATTTCATTAGACCTTGGGATACACGTGTGGTGCTCCGGTTTGGGCACACAGCTATCAGCCTGGAAAATCACACAGAGATTGTGTTTACATGGTAATCGGCATTCAAAGTGCACGGGTCATGATCAGGAGAATTAATCTAATTACCATTATCATTATTTTATTATCTGATAAATTGGCTGTCTTGACAGATGCTCCCTGAGGATACACACGTGGGAAACTGCATAGTGCAAAATGCCAAAGTCTGTGAGTGAAAGTGGTTCTGCCAGGATGATCAAATTAAAATTACTTTGTCAGTCATGCCCAGATGTACACATGGGGCAAGGATAGTGTGAAATTAAGGTTACAGTACAAGTTTAGAAGGCCACAAAGAAGCTACTTTGCCAGGTGATGATTGTGATGCATTCAAAGTGCTGTAATGTAAATAAAATTCAATGTTATTGGAAAAGATTATGAGAAAGGGATCTTTGTTGCTATGAAACAGCATCAGGGTTAACTTCCTGCCAGCTGTTGACACTAACAAACAGGAAATTAACTTGGACTCATTTACAGCAAAGTGTTAGAAACTGTGAAATTATCTTCTGATGCTGCAACTGTTTGTACCGTCTGCTGGAGCAAAACGATCAAAGTGAATGTCTGATTATATAAATGGAGGGTCATTCCTCCTGCAAACTCTTTGCTTTTGTTCAGTTTGTTTATGTTTCTCTTCAAAGATATTTGTAAGATCTTTATCAAGTTTTTTATGTTTTTTCAGGCACAGCAGTGTGCAAAGGGAATGAAAAGTTAGGTGAATGGTTTGGTGTGTAACTTTTAGTGAACCCTTGTTATCAGTGACACTGTCATTGATAACAAGTCAGCACCTGGTTCTTGCGCTCGTACTGTTGGGGCATGACCACAAACATCACAAACAACATTCTGCCTTGGCCAAAACACTAATGTAATGAACATGAACTTCACTGAACACTAAATATTGGGAAAATAAACTTAAAATAATGTTACTTAGTATCAGTATCAGTTATGTCACTATATATTGAACCATTGATTTCATACTCAAGCAAATGAGGAGAGGCAAGAGGCAACCAACAGCAGCTGTCCTGTCCTGCCTTGAGGGAGTAATCACAACTTTGGTTTTAGTTTTTTCTTTACATTTACTTTTTACATTTACTCTGTTGTTGGGATTCATGAAAAGGTGCTCTTGCTTGTCTGTGAGTCTGGGAGCTCAGCTGGTGCTATATTTCACATGCTTTGCAGTAGCCAAAGTTAGCCGACTTTGGTCTTGGTGTTGGACTCTGTGTTGTGGAGGTTGGAGGTCAGTTAATGATTAAAGCAGTCTCCATTTTTAAGCGAATGCTTGTTGTCTCACACTAATAGTGCTGCAATTGAGCAGAGGAGAAGCAAAGCACTGGAGAGCACCTATCATCAACATCATCATCATTTGCATTTTCTTGGAAGAAACTTCCTAAGGCCTTGACGTAGAAATTAGTGCATAGACACTGACAGCACTCAGGTTTATTACTTGTTACTGTCTTCACATTCTTACAAACACAACCTTTGAGTTTGTCTCTTCTTGATTTTGGTCACTTGTGACTGCTGCTAAGGTATTTTGAGGCTGGGTACTCCCAAAGCTCAATTAGCACATTTATGACTATTATTAATTATTTACAAGCAATGTCAAATCAACATAACAGACAATATGAAAACATTGTGTTTTTATTAATATTCATGTATATTGTAAATGATTTATTGATGATTATCTCATTAACACGTTTTTTTGTAAATAAATCCCAATTAGCAAATGTGAAACAAATGAACAAATCTTACAAAAGTTTTAACATTCTGCTTGTATCCAGTTTCCACCTGCAGCCAAAGTCCCAACTGGCTTGCAGTATCGCTCATAAAACACCTGTACCCATCTATCTCCAGGGATCTCCTATGGACGAGTGTTCCCATCTTTATGACCCACAAAGCTTGTTCCTTATTTGCACCAGTACATGGGACCAAATCTCCAAAGAGTGGGACTTTGCTTTAACAAGGAGTAGACAGTTCAGACAGTACAATGTCATGGAAATATGTCTGCCATTCTGTGGTGTTACAGTGAAACTGTGAGGATTTCCCTGGCAGCAGTAAGGCCAGTGAACAATAGATGCTTTCCTATTTATTCCTCAGTGAATTGTAAGAGAGTGCATTTGTGTGGCGTGGCCTTGCCTGATAATTCGGCCAGATCTTTGAATATACTAAACTAAAAAACATTTGTGTGTCGCAAGAAAGATGTTTGTCCTAAGGCTTTGACCACTAATAGGTCTGCAAAATGTTTGTAATCATAAATCATTCTGTTGCCTCAATTGGACCGCACATTTGACTATTTTATTAATGACAAAATGAGCAAAAAGTATCTCCATAGATTTAATTATAATAACGTCATAATAACAATATACTATATCATTTATAGCTCTTTGTAAACAGATAATTAATGAGTAGTAGATAAAAACGTTAAACATATACAACTGGTTTACAGATGACTGTATCTGGATAACTGATCATTGTAGTGTCCTGTAGTGTGTTATCGTATTCACTGGACAGACAGAAAACAGCTGGACTCTCCTTTCATAAATGAATGTGCTATGTCAGACTAAAGGAAGCATGAATCACCTTTTCCTCATGTTGGATCAGTTTGAATCATGGCTAACAGGTACAGCATCTGTTTACAGGCCATTTCACTCTGATAGCAACATTTATAGGAAACTTCTTGGAGAATAACAAGCTTCCTATAAATGGAACATTTACATGTGGAACCAGAGCTGGCGCAGAAACAGGCTTTTATTTTTATAGAGTCATAATGAATCCTCTGATAGCTGGATAATTAAATGGACAGTTACCACTGAGCTTGCTGTTGCTCCCCTTGTTTTATGCTTTGTGTTATTTTTTTGTTGTTGTTGTTTGTTTGTTACTTCGGAGCCTGTGGAGTCAGTGGCTCATTAATGATTTCAGGGCGGATGTGTAAAATAAATGATGACCTCTTGGCCTCACCTCGGCTCCTCCACTGCGCCTTGACATAATAAACAGCTAATCGCACTTCACTGCTCTCTTTCATTCGCTCTCCTCTACTGTATTTTAACCCCAGGATGGGCTGACCTGTGGCACCTGGCAGAGAGCTGCTGACTGACAGCATAATTCATAGTTGCCCATAATAATTGGTTTAGCTCTGACCAGTATACAGAGGACAATGAATAATGTTTGTAGGTGTGATTGAAAACAATAACAGCGCACATACAAATGGACGAGACGGTTCTGACATTTTGCTCCCATCATCCTCCACAAGCCGTCTAGACAAGTTTCCCAGATGTTTTCATGGCACGCTGCTGCTAACAAGCCAAATACTTCACAGTTGCATTGTTTCAAAGGGCTGCACAGTCACGTACCAGATCTCTGTATTTGTCTGTTTTTACGCTTTTATGCCCAAGCACTTGTTTGGCACGTCACTGGATGAGACCTCCCACATGAATTCACCTTGCTCACACTACAATAAACAGAGCAAGCACTGTGCTCAATCTTAATTTAGCTTGACTCTTGTAGGAGCATCGTCCTTCTTACTTATCTCCTCTGCTGCTATCAAAATATTCACAGCCCCTCTCCATCTTCAGTTACAGAATGCAAACTATATTTAAACTTGTTAATATGAAACGCTGTAAAGTGAATTTATTCCAGGAGGTACCTGGGTGTCCTGGGTGTATATTACTCATGCTTCTCATTGCTTTTCAATTAGAGGGAGTAGGAACAGCAACAAATGATCTGCTTGGCCCGTGGTGCTTCTTAAGCCTCTGTTTCTTTGTTCACCATGGGGCCTCAGACAGTAAATAATCAGAACGAGTTATACATAATGGTTCGCTCTGTGGATGCTGATCCAAGTGGAAAGCCAAAACAATGCAGCCTAATGAATGAGGCATACAGTACAATGGATATTTGACAGAAATAGAAATGTATCAGTGCACACACTGCTGTCCATCTTGCTACTCTATGCATGAATACATAACACTATATTTGCTCTGTATGTGTGAAGCATTGAAATGACTGAAAAGATACATTGTGCATAGAATATGTTCACAATGTGCAATTTGAACACTGAGGCACTGCATCTGCTTTATTGCTAACAATGTACCCAGACCTTCTGTATATACAGAAACAGCTTTAAAGGATATAGCCATGCTACATATATTCTTAAATACTTGTATCTGACAGTAATGAGGTGTGTGGTGATGGAAACATCACGGTCTCTGAGGGAGTTACTGTGACACTGAACAAAAAGCAGAAAGGATGGAAACTTTGCTTAACCATTAGCGACAGCATCGCTCAAATCTATTACAGGGTTTGAGCTTCACATGTCTGTCACTTCATTGTACCTCACTCTATACATTGACACGTGCTGCAGTACAATGCCCTTGTCTTTTTTCACTTACTTTAGATTCGTGAACATGCAGGTTGAAATCTCACAGTTGCTGACATGTTGACATTTCTTTTCTGTTTTCCTGATAGATCAAGTTTTGCTATTTAGAGTTACAGCCAACTGGCCTCAGTTGTTGTTTATACTTTCCTTTTCAAATAAATGAGAAAAGTTTTCTTTTGTTTTTCCAAAAAATGATCTGTGATTCCAAAACCAAGTCACTTAACAAGCTGTGAATTTTGTGTACCATTATAATTTAACTATAACTTTCCCTCCGTCAAAATACATGTTTTGCTTAGTGTTTTTTTCTCTTGGATGTTTGAGCTGCATGGATTGTATTGATATGTGCACATTGCAACTGCACATCAGAAAGCAAACTCAGGATTATTCTGAGGAGTGGACTGAATGGGTTTAAGGGGAAATTGAATATGATTTTCATAATTATGTTTTCATTAAATCACCTCAAAATAAGAATTGTTGTGTTTAGTTTTCTCCCATTACATCTTAAGAGCAGGGGACCTACTAGGAGCTCAACTTTTTGCACCACTATGTTTCTACAGTGGCCCAGAAGAGACAATCCAAAATCTGGTTAGAGAAAACATTTTATTCCCCCTGCCATCCACAGGTTCTCCTACATGCTCAGGAGGGGAGGACTGTAAAAAAAAAAACACAGTGACGCACCCAGAGTTATGTACCATGCTTGAGGTTTCTTTAATGATATTGGATATTTTTTATATAAAGATTTCATTCTGTTACGATGTTTGTAAATGTTCTTTACCATGTTTTTAAAAATCTTTTTCACACAAATCTGTGCCTGTCACTTTTGACATTGTTTTAAAAAGTAAACTTGACCAGATGCAAACTCTGGTCTCCATCAGGAAAGTCACCTGCTCCACAACCTCATTTTGCATAGAGGACAAACTACTTCTTGCAATGGCACTGAACACTGGCAATGGACATAAATTGTTAAGTTGTATGAACATAACTCATAAGGAAAACAGTATTTTGTAGAGATTTATATGGACTGTTATTTCTCTTTTAATGATCCAAATTGTTGAGTTAATTGTACACGTTTTTCACAGGATGAAGTCACTTCCATTCTCCTCTAACCATCCCCTAATGCATAGTTTAAAATGTCAGAAGAAGACAGAACTGAAGGTGCAGTCGCACTATAATAAAAAATCCCATGCGGAGACGCAGAGGGCAGATACCTCTGCTGGCAAGATTGGTGTAATCAAGGTATTCAGAAAAATCACAATTGAGCAACAATAGAATCAGCCACGTGTAGCAGCAGATGTGAGAGAAGTTCAGCTCCTCAATTTTCGAGGACAAAGCAGTCATTTTTGCTTTGTTCCACAGAGGGTGAATCTGGCTTAAGCAATGACACATTACCTGAATAGAATTATGGGTATTGTAGTTCAAAACGTTACGCTGAACTGAGCTAATGCAAGGAGACTGCTGTGTCGTCCTTCCTTCTTTCATTTACCTACAATAGATATGCATGTGTCTTTGGTTTAAATCTGAATGTATTAAAAAACTTAAGCACTGCAGAGGAGTTGTGGAGAAATTCTATTTTTTGAATTACTACTATTAATGTTATTGGAAGAAAGCAGTAGGAGGAAGTGATTGGAGGGTTGGTTTCTTTTTCACAAGGTTCTATGGGAGGAGGAAAGAGGAATGTGAATGTCAGGTTATAGTGACAGCTCAGGCTTTTGATCAGCACATCTCAGTGTGGCATGTTGTGGCCAGTGGATGATGTGGGACTGGAGTGACAGGAAGAGATCCATGCATACAGGAGCAGTGAGGAAAGGCTTTGTCACATCTGTTACTCACAGCCCCCCCTGTCATGATGTACACTGGCTGTACACTGGTGCATGAATACATTGAAAACATCACACCAGCTTTGTTTTATATATTTATTTATGCACCGTATGGCAACAATAAAAACTGTTGAAATGTGGTGATGTTTGCACTACCAAATGACGGTAATGTCACAGGAACCTGGCAGTCAAATTCAGGGATGTGAAACGTGATGAAATTCATTTGTCTTGTTTAATGTATTCTTGTTCGGTGTTCAGCTGTCAGGCTGTAAAAGAGTCTGTCCGAACTTTGCCTCCTGTTTTCCCACTTGGACATGCCGCTGGTTCTGCTACACCACCAAACAACGACCACAAGCACAAACTTTCCTTCAGTGAAGGTGAGAGGAACACCTTCACTGTCACAAACACATGTTCTTCAGCAAAGGCTGGACACACTGTCACTTCAACAAGCAACCACTGAGTTGTCTGACAAGACAAGCCTACCTCCTCTAACCCGACAGCCAATCAAGACAGCTAAAAATGTGCTGTGGCAGTGACACTTTGTTTATTTCTTTGAGAAAATTTTACCATTTATCTAAGATAAAAAAAAACAATCACTAAGAAATTAATTCCAATGAGTTGTACTCAGAGGAGTTTTGGACCACTAGTGGAGCTGTGTGATTTTAAGCAATCAAGAGAGACAGTGGTGGAATCTTTTGCTGACAATCAAAACTGTGATCACACTGTGCAATATGTTCACTTGCTGGCCATTTGTAGCAGCCAAAGCTGGACTGGATTAACATTTTGGGTAAGAAGCAACTTCTTTGGCAAGGTATATATGTATGTGTACATATACAAATTCAATACAATCTCCCAAAATTAGTACCGTGGGCAGCCTGAGTGCCACACTCTTGATTTTAATATCTGGATACACTTCTGGGGTACGCCCAGAGCAAACAACAAGAGAGCTTATTGACTACACTACTGTCCTCATCTGGATTATAAACAATGGTGAGAATTCATGTTGGGAGGAAATCCTCAAACTTGCGCGACACTGCATAGAAAAAGCCTACTGCACAACATCAACAAAACCAAGGATCTGATTGTTGATTTTTATTAAAATGAGGCCAAGACTCTGAAGAATTCCTGTGCCAAGTTCTTGTTTAAAAAGGAGCAATAGAAAGCATTCTGACTGGAAACATTACAAACTGGCACGTGATGTGTAAAGCCCAGGAGGTGAGGACTCCATCATACCATGGTACCTATCTACTGAGCATCAGTGATATCTTTGAGGGGAGGTAAGGTTCCTGCAGAGAGCTACAGAAACATTAAAAACGAGACCCACCCCCAGCCAAACCCCATTCACATTACTGTGTCTGGCAAGACATACAAAAGTACCAGACAACAGAGATTCAACCTCAGAGCTATTATATGTCTGTTGCATAAAGGGACAACAGCTTTCATTTCATTGTACAATTCAGTGTTGATTAAATAATCCTGACCTTGGTAATTAAATTAACCCTGAAACACAAACCTTGACATTTTCTCAGTGCACAGATATACAGGATCAATTTACTGAAAGTTAGAAACAAACATACAGCTAAAAACAAGGACAACAAAACTAAAGGAAAACAGATACACATGACCAAAAAAAAAAATACATATAAATATACATAAAGAAGGCATCAATGACAAACAACCTAAAATGTCTGTAATCATACATCAATATATACATGTTTCTGGAGTGTGCGATAATATGTATCTACAGTATACATGGTGCATGATTTATAGATGGATGAACCATACATGTCACTTTAAACAAATACAAATATAATTTATCAATATCTGAATGATTGTTCTTGTCTCTTTAGGACCAAATTCCCACTGTCACTATAAGATCTATATTTACAAACCACCCAATCAAAATTCAGCCTGAAATGAGTCAGAAAACCGGCAAATTCACTTTGCAAAATCAGCATTTCATGTTGGCCTTTCAGCCCTGACTGCAGCCAGCGTCACACACTCCTCATTTTTGTTGCACCTTGGTCTTTGCATCTGTTCTTCTTTGTATTTACACCACAGCACTCATGTGACTTTATTAGATCTGCCTTGCACGCTGTAACATGCATGGAAGCACCTGCAGAAACATAGCCATGCTCAGGCAGAAGGCAGGGAAGAAGAAGAATGATAGCATGCAAACATGAGTGTGAACGGTGAATGTTTCAAAACAGTTTTTGTCATATTCTTATGAGGAAAGCAACATATTCAGCATACATGTCAGGCCTCAAGTTGTTCTCTGTTGAGAATGGTGCCACTATTCAAATTATATTAATTGAAATACTACAATCTAATGTTTCAAATAAGATGGATCAAACTCAGCGACATAATGTATGCAAATCTGCAATGAAATTTATGAAACCTGACAGACTGCTATACAGTTCATTCAATCTCTGTAAGCCACAGGCATCTAATTGTTGGAAATGTCAGAACTGTTGTAATTGTTTTCCTCTCCTTAAAGCATTGTGATGTCTTTGGTAATGAAAGAAGGGATGAAAGAGACACACCAACTTCTGAATGGACGCCTGTGGCTTTTCAGGTAAAACGTCAAAGACACCAGCGATAAGACACACAAGCAGTGACGTGATGTGACTGCACGGTGGAGCTCTGTCATATACGAGCATTGTTTTGGGATCTTTTCCCTGACTGGGAAGTAAATCACTCCAATGAATAATTAATGAATCCCAAGAGGACAAAAAGTAGAGATGTAAACTATGAGACAGTGCCTATCTCATATTTGTTTCTCTGTGAACGAGCAGCACATCAGATTGTGTCACATCCGCAAATATTTTGTCACTCAACTCTTGTGGTCTTCTAATGTTCCTTTTCCTACGTGCCTTGCCATGTAGTCGCCATCTTGGAGGAATAAAACTGCTTTAAATTCAGTGCATTAAAAAAGTACTAAAGTAATACAGTAGCATTTTCTTTCTCCAAGGAGAACTGCTGCATCTGTACAAGGCGAATATTGACCGCAATAACGTAATAAAATCTTGCATAATGGGCTTTTTTGTCTGATTTTGATTGAGCTTTATAAAAGTGTGTTTGTGATTGCTGGATTAGAAAATGGACCGTGCAGCAGGAAAATGATGGTGATGATAGGAAGCACCATAATCCAAATGCAAACACACAGGCACACAAGAATATACTGTGCATTGCTTTAGAATTTGACCATAAAAGGTTTATTATATTTCTGCTGCTTTTATGCTAAAACATGATGTCAAGGTGAAGGCTGCAGAGGATCAAAGTGTAACCATAACATGCTGTCAGGTGAAACACTCATGAGTACACAACCCTTATTAAAAAAAAAGAGGAGAGCATGCATTCTGAATGAACGAAATTTGATAGAAACAGCACTGTTTGGTGTGACAGGATAAAAAATCATCCCCTCCCACTGGCCTGGTAATCCTCAGGCGGATAATTAAAAAGTGTGTGCCACAGTCGAAATGAAAAAAAAAAGATTAAAATAAATAAATAAGTGAGGAGAAGGGAAGAGGCTCTGCGCAGATCCCGGGGGGATCCATTAAAGAATGTTTTCTTGAATTGAGGTTAGGTGCATTGATCTCTGTCGAAGCTGGCACAGCTGAGAGTTAACACTCCCTGCCTGCGACTCTGACTCATTTCATACATTATTCCAATTAAATCACTGTGGCCTGCCTGGCTGCCTGCCTCTCTGTTTTCGAGGAATGAGAACGGGAATTGGCACCTGCCACATTAACTCCACTGTCATCAAATATGACTCAAAGAGAGGCTATTGTCTAAGTTAGAAAAAAGAGGGGAAAACAATGGCTAACTAAGGTGATGTTTTGTCTTTGGCTGCAGAGGAAACGATTGAACGTCCACCATGATAGATTAGACACATTAGGAACACGCTAATAGGTGCACTGTCCTATACAGTAGGCCTACGTGTCATTGTATGATATATTGACTGGTGTGAGCACAGCCATTGTTTTTCGATGCCGTTTGTACAGAATGTGAAAGGAAAGCCCATTACGCTGAGTTTCTTTGAGGACATCCTTTGGCATTTAAAGGTGCATTTAGAGGGACATTCACTCCCTACCATGAAAGTCTGTATACTAAGGACTCTGACATGTGCTGTACAGAAAAGCTTATTCCACAGTTGCTACACCATGGACAGCAAAACATAGACTTTTGTTTTTGTCAAAACAATCACACAACATTTAGTAGCTGTTCTGAAGCTTTTGATTGGATCACAATGATGGAGTTTGCCCAGTTTGTGAAATTGCTGGCCCCAGTGAGATTGTTTTGTCCTCTGCTGTTTCTAAAAGTTTGAGAAATGACTTGTATGGACGTCTAGGCCAACATGAACAGGAAGTCCTTAAATTGCTAAAAAAAAAACCCTGAAATTTGAACAATTACATTTCCTCGACAACTGGCAGCTACATCAATGTATCTGAGGTCAAAAATGAACTTTCAGTCTCAAGATGTTTGTTTGTGCTTCTCTCACCCATGCCTTTTGATTAGTGAGCACCACGTTGATTACAATGAAATAATTACATTTTAAATGAGTTAACTGTGAGGCTGTTCTTTGGCAGAGCAGATGCAAACATGCTCACCATACAATGCTGATGTTTAGCAAGTGAAGAATGTTTGTCATGTTCACCATCCAAATGCATGCACACAGCCACACAAGAGTGGACTGAACTGCTTTAGAATTTGACCATAAAAGGTTTATTATATTTCTGCTGCTTTTATGCTAAAACATGATGTCAAGGTGAAGGCTGCAAAGGATCAAAGATCAAAGATGCTGTCAACACTCATGAGTACACACAAAAGCGGAAGGTAGGTATATTCTGAATGAAAGAAATATGATAGAAACAGCACTGCTGAATAATGTCCGCCATATTAGTGTAGTTTAGCAAGTAAGCATGCTAACAGTGGCTAATAGTACTGTCACAGGTTGTTTGTTGTTCTCAGTCGGTGGCCATTCTCAAGAGGGCTTATGAGCAGCCAGACGCTGAGAAATTGGAAATGTGGGGTTTTAAATGCAAATGAACTTACCTGTGCAGTGACACTACTGAACACTCAAAACAAAATGTATCTGATCTCACATAGCGCTTCAAGTATTTGTTTATAAACCAAAATGATTACAGTTCATCCTCTGGGGACTCTGAACGTCTGTACAAAATCTCACACCAGTCCATTCAAATAATGTTAAGTTGTTCAGTCTCGAACAAAGTAGTGTACTAACAGACCAGCTGAACAACATAGCCATACTGAGAGCTATAAATACATCAATCACATAACAATATATGAGTCTTAGAAATCTCCGAAGGACCCTACCGGCATATCAATCACTGTCATGGGGTGGTCATGACCCCAGCGTACATACACTCTGAATCAGGGTCAACTCTGTACAAAACAATGCTGATTATGAAACTCTCAAATGTCCCGCATGTTGCTTCATAGATGAAAACAACTTGGATCAACAATCCACTGTTGAATCATCACACACAAATTTCAATGTCAAACCAGCAGAAAAATGGAGGCATTATGGCCGCCGCTCAATAACACAAAAACAAATTGTTTCAGGTTTTTTTTCCCCACAGGTGTAATATGCATGAAGCCAACTGACAGTGGGATCAAATTGCTTCTTTCAGCTTGTTCCTTTCACCTTACCACACCTACCATGAAACAACAGTGAAAACACACCATAACACTGCAGTGCAATCAGACCAAGCAATGTGATTACAGATCAGAAAAATGTATTTTCATGTTTCCCTTCGACGCATGCTCGAATCACTAAACCAGGTTGTTTTGACAGACAGAGTTTAGATAAACGTTATTCATCAAGCAGCTTTTACAGATACGACTTTAGTGGCGCAGTGAGGATTGGCTGGACACTACACCCACATCAAACATCTTCTCTCTTCTCGTTGGGAGGGATTAGGGAGAAACACTTTCCTATGAAGGGCAGAGCATTTGAAAGCCTCTTGCCATGGTAAGTGATCATTTAATTTCAATAACAAATATCAGTCACATCTCCACTGAGAATATTAAAATCAAGATATTCCTCTGTGAAGCTTAGATATTCTACCACAGAGTCTGATGATCTGATGTATTAGAGATATTTTTTTCTCTCCTTCTCTCTTTTTCTCCGAAATAAAGAAACATTGATTCGGCATGCTGAAATTAATGCAAGACAGAGGAGGAAGACGGAAGGGGAGACATGAAAACACTGACTGAATCAGCTTGAAAGGGCAGCAGAGTGGAACATTTGACTAACAAGCAGTTTTTTAATGCACTTTGCTGTTGTCTCGGTAGAAACACGGTGCCTTCTGGTCCCATACGTCTATCGATCCCATGTGGCTGATGGAGATGTCAAGAAAAGACAGGGTGGACCTAGAGGACCAGTCAAAAAGATGGTAATAGTCAGAATGAGTGGATGGAGGGGTGTAATGGATGGACGGGAGAAAAAGAGACACATTACTGTTCGGTCCATACACCGTAAGATATAGATTGAGGGCATTTGCTAAAGACCATCTCCCACACACACACACACATGCACACATACACACAAGGTTAACTGCAGCATTCAGTGGAGAACACAGCTCAACACATCATTGTCTCATAATGGAGGCAGGTTGCGTTGCCTCCCCAGCGCCTCACAAGGACTAGCTTGACACTGTCTTTGTGTGTGAGAGAGAGGAAACAAACAATGCACTTGGAGGTGGGAGGGGAGTAAACATTCATTCATGTAAGGGTGGAACATGTTTAGTTGCTGCATGTAATTTGCGTGTTCTATTTATGGCCAAGTGAGCTCAGCCCCAATTACTGTGTGAACAATATTCTTAGAGTTCTTTGTATCATAAATATGCAAATAGGCTGTCTTTTGATACTGCTTGTTGTTACAGTGCATCTCTTAAATTGGCTTTCCCAGCATACATAACGACAACTCACTGCTTCTGTGACATGCATTTGATAACATAATTTTTCTTTCATGGATTCTTATCCTCCATTGACTCAACTGTAATCATATTACAGGCAGTCTAGTGAGTCATTTGACCTTCTCTGTATTCATAATAGGGACCAAGCTGTAATCTAATGTTATGTAATCTAATGTTTGATATAATTACATCTATTGCTTGCTCTAGACAACACAAAGCCTAAAACGATCATATCTCCTAATTGAGGGCTATTACAATATTAAATACATGTGAAAAATCACATAGGGTTTTAACAGCCTTTGTTTTTTTTTACCTAAGCAGAAATGTGCACTATATGCTCTGCATGGTAAACAGCCTGTAGGAGCATGCACTACTTTATTTACACTCCATGACGAGTATTCTGAATATTCATAACGATGAAAAAGAGCAAAAAAAAAAAAACAACCCAACTAATCCAAGATTTTCCTTGCAT
The DNA here is from genome assembly GCA_008933995.1 of Datnioides undecimradiatus. Classification (NCBI taxonomy): domain Eukaryota; kingdom Metazoa; phylum Chordata; class Actinopteri; order Lobotiformes; family Datnioididae; genus Datnioides; species Datnioides undecimradiatus. The sequence continues at coordinate 11,650,840 of WARS01000029.1, read as the reverse complement.
CCTTTCTTTCAGCCTGCATCTGCAAACTTCCTGCTCGTGAAAACTAATGGAAAATGCATGCGGGATTTCAGCAGAGGCTCCAATCCATTTTAATCCTGAAGGCAATTACGGCGTGGGGTTTTAGGGTCAGTACTGCTGTTGATTGATGGGAAGAAAAAGTCACTTTAACAAAGTGCCATGAACTTCTACCACCTGGCTGCAGCACAATGGGTGTTGCTTGATGCACCGAGACAAAGCTTTAATGCTTTTTTAATGCATTCAATGAAAGAATACAAAATGGAAAATTAATGATTGTGCCTCTGATAGGCCCTATGTGTCAATATCACTGATGCCTTTTGAATTATAAATGAATTCCTTAATTTCTATGGATCATTTGCTCTTTTGCCTAAAGTGAACCTGGTTATGCCGTTGCCACTGGCAACACTGATGACACACATTTTTAAAATGGATGGTGTCATTGATCAGTGACATATTTGCAATGCCTGAGAAGCCAGGTTTTTTAGTTGGGAGAATCATTCGCTTCACTGTTTTCTTCTTGCTCCCTTTAAGGTCCATGCTCCGTATCCTAGCAACAGGACCCACTAGCCCCCCTTCATCTGTATGGTCGGTGGCAGGGAGCAAGGGCGAGAGCATAGGACCCCCACTGTCTCCTGTCACACAGGATGGTTAGATTCAGCTTCCATGTAGATGACTCTATACTCTAATTCAGAAATCCTAAATGCACTGACATATACAGAATATGATATAGCATAAGCAACAGTGGCAGAAGTAACGTAAAGTATAGTATAGTAAGTATATTTACTAGGGTATTTACTGTAAATAAGTAATTTTTTTACATAAATAAGTACAACAACTGTACTAAGACTATAAGAAGTTTCTGACCACTATATTTCATAGTAACTATGCAAATTTAAAATTCACATAGAAAGCAAATCATTAATAGATAAAATGAGATACATTGTTGCATTCAAAAGTATAAAACATAATCAATATAAGATGACCTGCAACCAGCTTAAGCATTAAAATGCTGCATATATGTGAATTCGTCAATAATTCTGTTTCAATAATCTAATATCTATAATAATATAATTTTTTGAACTGACACATACTGAATCAACTTTTACTTTTGAATACATTCTTAAGAAAGTTTTGCTCTTAATACATTTGAACTTTTACTTAAATCAACTGCAAGGTATTTTTAACCGGTTATGGATCAGTTTCAATTTAACAGAAATAACAGGCATATCTATATTACATATTAATTTGATAAAGTGAAGATGATAATATTAATACAATATTTCTTTACATCAACTTCATCTCAGTATTTCCATTTTCTCAAAAAAACAAAAAAAACAAACATATTTTATTTTGAAAACAACCAAATTCTCTAGATGCCAATTATGGTATCAAGAAACCCTCTCTAGCATGGTATAGGGTGTAATTTTTCTAGCCCCAGGGAAAACATTTAATTCTCACCCTAGCAGTATTTGTGCCTTTCTCCACTCATTGAACCCAACACGAAATGGTTCAATGGGAAATAATGGGAAAAACTGGAAATATACTGGGAGCTTATCAGTGGCTGAAGAGCAACATAACCCACTGTTTGAACTGTGCCCTCATGTTGTTCTTAAAGACTTCCACTCATACGATGCAAGCTTTCAGCAGACCAGACCATTCCTGTGGTCCACCACTAGTCCCAGTAGCCATGCATATTATCAGACAAAAGAGATCAATGGGACACCAATCTGCCAAGCTCCAGCACAAAGCCGGTATGATTTCCTAGGATGAATCACAACACAGTCCTGGCGTGCTCTCTATTCAAAATCTGTGCAGCCTCAAAGCTTTGCCCCTTCCTTTCAAGTCTGCAATCACCCAAACATCAAATTTGTTGCAGAACAGACACACAAAAAGCGCACAACAAAAAGGGAAAATAGGAAGGAAAGGATTCAGAATGTTTTCCTGCTAGTATGGGATAATGTAGAGGAAGTCTTGGTGGGCACAATGTCTCCATGATGGCCCAGTCAATGAATGGTTCTTCGAGGGAGCGGCTCTCATCAGGCCATGATGCCCCCTCCTGCTGAGTTATCAGCTGAGGTGCTGATTTGCCCTTGTTTCCTGACTCCTCCAGACCAGGCATGTAGTGACCAAACTGCAGCAAACAGTGTGAAAGCAACTGTAGTGCTCCCCCGACGTGATAGTAATTGTGGGTCTAGCCAAGACAATCAAATGTACTGTAGGCTATAGAAAAGCATTTTGATTTCTGTTTATTTCAGTGGGTCAGATGATTACGAGAGGGCTTTAGTACTTGAAACTGGTCCCTGCCTCAACTTCAGCATCAAGACAGTTTTGTCTGATATTTGTTTTTATTGGTGTGTTAACATGAACTCGCTTGCCTCTGTCTGACCTGTTATGCTGGGAGGAGAAAATCAAGACCACAGCGCTCAATAATTCAATACCTAAAGACTTCTCATTTGGTATCACTAACAATGAAAATATATAGATTTAACCCTTTATCGGGCAAGTGACCATATTTGAGCACTTGCGCACATGTTGTACAATAAATTCTTTTTCAAAATGTTACAAAAGTAAAATGGTCATGTTATGTGCTCCAACAACACTGTGGGGTTGAAATTTTGAATTTACAAGTATTTCAATGAATGCCCTTTAAAGGGTTAAAGGTATTTTGTTTTGGAAACACTGCTACACTCTTTTTCCGAACTCTCAGCTCTCATACTGGTTGACTAAAAACCAGATATAATTTAACCTTCATCTTCATGCAGTGATAACACTACAACAGTGGTTTAACTATCGGTTAACAAAAGGCCACAGAGAAAAATGTCTGCCCGAGTAGCCTTTGACAACACAGGTTTTTAAAGTGATTATGTCTACATGGACTTAGATTTGCATTGCTTCTATTAAAATCCCTGTTTTTGTGTTTGTGACCATGTGTCAGTGCAAGCTGAGAAAAAAAGAGAAACAACCTATTTGACAAGTTCATATAAATTATTTCTTTTACAAAAAAAATAGCCTTTCGGCCTTCACGTGTGGTTAAAAGCAGTGTATTTATGGACATTTTTGCAAATCTTTGAGCATTTTGAGAGCAAGAATATGTATGAAAGGCAGCGGACTGTGAGTCATATAAGGAGTTTCTATGGTGATTACAGTTACCTTAAGACTATTTTTTGACATTTTACTTTAGAAAGTGAGCGAGAGAAAGAGAGAAAGGGAGTATGACATGCAACAAATGTCCCTACCAGCAACTGAATTGGAAACATTTATAATTTATAAACCACTAGACCACCACTGTAGTTAAATTTTGCCGCACACACTTGAATATATTCCAGATGACCAAAATCTGATGTTGTCTGTGGTGGCGCCATCCTAGCGGCAGCCTGTTGTAGTAGCTCCGGGTATTTCTGACGTTTTTTTTATAACCAATTTCCCTTCGGGGATGAATAAAGTCGTCAAAGTGGAGGAAACCACAGACTTTAGAAAGCCACTTTTCAGAGGAACTATTTGATAAGATAGCTTTCGGGCAGGGTATCACCAAAGCTGCACATTGTCTTCTGCTTAATGGAAAATGAAACATGTCATGTCTTAATTAATGTTGTCATCATCATGTGATTTTATATAAAGCTCTTAAGTCTGAAAGGTTGCAATTTTAGTCCTTTACTATTTAAATGTAAGCTATTATCCTGCTGTGTTCACTCTTTGCTCTGGTCACAGACAATTTTCAAATTATGCTGTTTTCATATTACCGTCCATGCGTGACATAAGCTGCCAATAAACTCTCCCCAGACTTATATCCATGTGTCGGTTATAGTTGGTGCAGGCTTTGCATCCACAAGACAGTTGGCCTTCTATCTTCCCTTTCTTTGCCCCACCCTCAAACCCTCCCTCACAACTCACAAGCCTTATTATTTTTCTAATAGGAGATAGCTGTTATCAGTTCAGTGAGAGAGGAAATAATCAACATAAGCAAAGTTCCCAATTATCAATAAAACCCTCACTTCATTTGCATGCCGTATTGCTGCAGCATATATATTTATTGGCAGACTGGATGTATTGTGGCCACATGGTTACACACAGCCAGAAGTAAAGTTAGTATACAAATAACTGCACACAAATACTGATTGCAAAAATATCTCACATACCTGTGCACTCTAATCACTGCTCTCTTGCTATTTGCTACTTTTAATTAAAGTAAGTACATTTTCTATAATGGAAAACTGTATAAACACGCTGAGTCAAACCTTAAAACATAAATGCAATTGAACGTGATACGTGAAATGAGTAAAATCAGTCTGAAAACTTAAACTGTCAAACAATGAAACTATGGATTTTGGGGTGAATTTCAGAAAACATTTAGGCCACAATTAAAAATGAGATTATTCAATAAAATAGACATTAAGTTACAAACCTCTTTACTTGCTAACATTTAGCTTGTGATCCTGGATCCTGGAATACCACACGACCAGCAGAAATATTGACATGCTACTGGCCAATAACCAATCAATATTGTAATTACAGGCTTTAGTGCTAATTATGAGCTTTAAATTGCATGAAATAGGCAGGATATGTAGCACTACTAGTTTGTAATTGGATGTTGCCCAAAACATTGTTGTAAAGCACCATGAAACAAGCAAACAACAGTGGCAATAAGATGCAACTTTTTATCCGACAGAAAAATTTATTATGGCATTAGCTGAAACACTTTGTTACTCACTGGTCCATTAATTGTATTATGCTCCACTATCACATGGACTGGATTTCATACATTGGGTGTTAACATTTGCATAACTTTAGCAGACTTCTACAGGTCCTGTAATAGAGTCACACAACTGTCGATGACGTTTTAAATAACAAATGCTTTCACAGGTCAAAAACTGTAGGACAAAGACATATTGCTTATGCATTAAATCATATGTTGACTTTTTATTAAACAGCATGTTCATTGTACAGTTACTCTGTAATGTAATTTTTTATGTGAGTTTTACAATTTTCTAGATAGCAGAGGAGATTCCTCTGGTGATTGAAAATTGAAATCCTGTGACTTATTTTTGTTGTTTGCTGTATGAACACACAGTTACATTGTCCTACAAGACTCAAGTGCAGCCTGATGCATCTCAAACTATTACTACTTTCTATTTGTCGCCTCCGTGGAATAGCCATACATCCATTTTTTTCAGATCTGGGTCTACCTTCAGAGACCTAAAATCAAACCAATTAATTGCCCCATATTTATGGCCTAGATTGCATGTTAATAATGTCACGTAAGAAAATTAGGCTCACACAGTATACAATGCTCTGAAAACATGCTTGGGCACTGTCATTTAAGTTGCTGGAGGGAGTTTTGTTTTAACACCGTTTTCATCACATTTGATAAAACTCACATTCAATTTTGCTGACACTTTGAGTGCTTAATAAAAGCAATTATTCAACCATGATATGTGTGCATGCCTGATGGGACACTTCTATTCGTTATATTTGCCCCGGTCAATTCAAATACCTCTATGTACAAAACTCGCCCCCCACTAAGTGCCCCTTTGGTCAGTCCAGGTGCCCTGCTGATCTTTTTGGTTAGTTTTATTGCTGCTGTCATATTACCTGAAGGCAAAAATAAATGAGCCTTGTAGTCCTGTGGAAAAGATGCCCCTTTTTTGATTTAGGCACTGCTCCTCAGAGAATCTGTGCACACCACTGTTCCCATTAGATCCAATTAAATCAGGTCAGTCTGGCTCCTTGCAATGATGCATCTGTGCCAGCATGTAAACAGTTGATCACTGCAAATGGGCATCCACAGTGTATAGGGCAACCAACCTCTCTGCAGCCAAGTGCTTCTGTCTGGAGTTGTGTCTCACAGGAGTGAGTTACTGTATAAAGGCAAAGACAGACGCCAGTATGGTAGAACAAGAGACACTCAAAGAGAAAATGTGCACTTCTGGAGCAAACATTAGCCAGCATAATTTTAATTGAACAGGCCCATACATGCATACCTGTAATACCAAATGAGGTGTTATTTCATTCATATAAAACATTACGTAAAAGTGCAAAGATACTTCTTGTATCCGTTTTGTGGTCCTCCAAAGCTAAAATAGGTTGCAATGTTTTTAATTGGGTAGCTATAGAAATGACTTTACAAGAACTGCCCAGTGTGTCTCATTTTACAATACTGAATAGGCTTCTCTAGCAGGGGATTTGATGGAGGCTGTTTGGCCGCAGCATCATGCCTGTCCTTATGTGCATTAAAAAGGGGGACTGTTTTTAAGTTTATAAATGGGACAACTGTCACGCAGTCCTAAGAACTGCAGCCTGAATGGTCGAAGAAGGAAAAAGCTGCGGAGTGGGAGGAAGCCAAAGAGACAGCCCTTTGGTTGCCCTCAAAACAGTCTTGGCAAATGCTTAGATGACTCAGGGAAAAGCTTTGCTATGCCCAGACTGTATGCAGCAAAGGTGGGAAACAGCTGACCTTGACTGGATCTACAAAAACATTTTTGAAGAAAACAATTCTACTAGGAAGGCTTTCTCCTGCAAAATAGATGAATGAAGATGTATTGAGTTGTGATGTTTCTCGGGTAGACACACCAAGACACCTGGCATCTGACATGTAGAGAAAATGGAAGCCAATCAGGTAAGAAAGGCCTGAATGCACTGAACATCAGGGCAAACCCTCAACTATTGAAGCAAAAACTGGCATCTTCATTCGGTATCCGGCTTCCGAACTCTTAAGACAGTAAATTATACATTTCACTGTTGTTTACAAGAATGTGTGAACAATTACAGTAATATAGATGTATGTTTTACTAAAGAATAATTGTAATTGTGCTCAAAAGGCAAAATCTAAACGTTATTGTAACTGTAACCTATTAACAAATATTGTAATCAAAGCACAAGCTGTGCAAAATCATAAGGCTATAATTGTAGCTGCAGCTGTTTACATTAATTAGACACTGAATGTATGCATAGTCCATTGTGTTTGAACTTCCAGCCTGTGTGTGTATGGATTTCCTTTAGTGGAAAGACTTTGAACGCAGTGCTCAAAATCCCTCCACAACAAACCAGTTGTAATTGTTCCACAAATCCACCCTCCTTTGATCATCTTTAAAGGGACAAATTTTACATTATTGTGACCTGCAGTATTTGTTGTTCTTCCAGCACACCACAGTCAGTTGTATGCAAAAATTAGTATAAATGGATGGTGTTTCACTAACACCTCACCCAATAACCACTGGACCAACAAAACACTGAAAGTGTAACAAATAATGCGCAACAAAGTGTGTGTTAATGCTAGTTTCCTGCAACTTACACGATTATTCACTTGTAGGTGTTAAGAAGTGTGAATGCAGGGGGTATAAATGACTGGGAAAAAAATATATTTTCAATTGTTGCAGTCTTAAGTTTTTGGCCTAAGGGAAGTGTCTTGAAGAAATGGTAGAGAGGATGCGGTGATCCTCAAAGGATGTTATCTGCCAACCCACTAACTGCCTCCGGGAGAATGCTGCCAGGGAGTTGAGTTGGCAGTCGTCCTGTGATTTTGGTTTCTGAATTATTTTTGACTGTGAGGTGAGTGAATCAAAAGACCAATTCAATTCAAAGGGGACTGCAAGACTTAGATTAGTGAGTCCCTAAAGCTGTTGGAGTTTCATGGGATGTTGTTTTTTTATTTATATATAAATTGTACATGATATATGTTTTTTTTTTTTAATTATTTTGGCATCTTTGCCTTTAGTGGACAGACACATTGGGTGAGAATGGGTGACATGCAATACAGGTCCTTGACCAGAATGAACTTATGTGAAATGCTGAGAGCATTAAACTACTAGTTCTTACTCCCATATCACAAGATGTATCATTACACAAGACAATTAATGCTTTTTCATGTTGGCTTTGATGGGCACTATGCTTAATCATTCTATTGATAACTGAAAATGGATTAACAATATCATAACACAGATAGCTATGCTAAACTGTTTTTTACACCTCTGTCAGAACATCACAGTCTAATGGGATTAACATATAGAGGGTGTGTAGGCTGCAGCATTGTGGTTCTATAATGTGACCAAATAAACATATCCAATAAAATTACACCATTTTTTTCTGTGCTGTCTAAAATGTTTTAGGTATAAATACAGCAATGTATGGAATTAGATGCAGACCTGCATCTCACTGTGGTTTGTTTAGAGTGAATGAGTCACGGACGTGGGTGAAACGCACACATTGCCGCATCAAATGTGTATTCAGATCACAAATTGGATTGTGAAATGTCAGCTTTACAGTGTCTGGGTTAGGTGGGGTCAGTGGTGTGCATTCAGCCTCAGGCTAGGTGCAACATGAGAAGTGCTTTTAGCCAGTGTATCAAGAGATGCACGAGGAAATTCTCCTGCCATTGTTGGGGAAAAAAACCTATTTGAAGCGGAATGCTCTTACGCTGAAGTTAAAAATGTTTTTAACTCAGCACTGTGAACATGCCCGGCGCTCAGAGCTGTCAGCAATGCATCCCATTCTTCTCCTTAGTAAACATCAAGAAAAGAATCCAGCTCTGTAACAAGAGGTCCCAGCAGGCATGCAGCCTTACAGCTCAGTGAGTTAGCCAGCAGTTGAGCTGACTCAATCTGTTTGACTTTCTCTGTGGGCCACATGGAGCCCTGGGCAGGCAACAGGGTCCTTGGGCTTGGCCCACATTGATCTGGAAATTCAGCGTCGGACTGCTGGCCAACTCTTAAATATTTGGTTTTAATTACTGCCACAACCTTTACTCTGGCAGGTTACTGTTGAAACATAATCCCCAAGGGGCTGCGCAGCAAGGGCATCACACCATTATTCAACCATGGAGGAGATGGCAGCCATTCCCTTACCCAGGCACTTTTTTATCTAGGAAATGGGACACAGCCACAGATGACTATGTAGGCTGCCTCTGACAAAGAGCAATAGAAAATAGTGAGATGAGAGACACTCCATAACCCTTAATTATACAGCAGCTAAGTTTGACTGAGGAGAGCAGCTTATCTCTCTGGTGGGGTTGGTGGATTTTTGAACTTCTTATTTGATTACTTGCCCTGTTCACCTGTCTGCCTCAACAGCCCACAGCTGCACTAATGAATGTGCACGCCGTTCCTCTCACAGATCCAGAGATGATTTTATAATTTTGCCTCCTATTGTCCACAGTAAGATGGAGGAGGAGTGAGAGATCCTATTGTCAATCAGTTGCCTGAGGGTAACATCTGCCTGTGCGTGAATCCTCTCCTCAGCAGGGTCCTGACAATGACTGTATAGGACATTTCTCCTGTTCATCGTTGCATTAATTATCCATTAGCATTGCTGAGGTTAAAAAAAACCCAAAACAAAACAATGCATTTTCCATTTGGGATTTATTTAGAATACCTCGCTCATGAGATCCTTTGTTATTTTTCCCGAGGCCTCAACATCCCATGATACAGAAGAAATGTTTTATAGTGAGGGCCAGAGAAATTTGCCTTCAGCACACAGTTTTAAAAACTGCCAATGGATGCAACAAACTTTTTGGCACAGGTAGACACAGTATGTTGGGTAAGAACAAAACATTTCTCATCTGACTTCACAAGGCACTCTTTGGTCCTTGCATGAACAATGCTGGAGCCTGATTAAGCATAAAATCTACTGTCTTTATTAAATGCACTAATATGCTGTGTGTTGTTGTATTGCTTTCACAGCATTACCCATAAACAGCCTCTCTTTGCTGCGGAGAAATCATTATCCCCCTTGGTGTGAGACTAAGAAAGCATGAAAGGGTGGGAAAGTGCAAGTGTGTTTTACATATTAGCTTTTAATCCTGACACTCCAATAATTGGACTCCATCACATGTATCCTTTGATGTATTTCTGTCTTGGTAACCACAAAGCTGTGTCTAACCCACCGACCGTGCAGAGACAAAAAGCCTTCAGATGGAAACACAGCTCCTGATTTTGTTACCTCTCTCCAAAACCAGTGTGTACCACTCTCACAACAATGATTCCCACAAATCATACTCCCAGGTAAGCCTTGAGTATGGGGAGTGTGTTTGCTAAGGGGGTAAATATCGTCTGTAACAGTGATCCTATCACTTTCTGATTAAAAATGTCAGTGAGGCCCTGGAGGTGACAGATTGCAGGGTTGCTGGCATCCCTGGGTATTTTTGGTGCAGGGACAGGTGCAGCATGCCTAGGAGACTTGGAGGGAGGAGTGTGCAGGCGAGAGGGAGGGAGGGAAAAATGGAGAACATGGAAGGGAGGGAACTGGGAGCAAGAGCTGCTCATTGATGGCCTGTGGCTAGCCTACATCATCCAGTACCTGGGCTGGGCTCCAGAGCTCATCTGTGTCAGGCAGAGAGGCCTGGTACTCTCAGCATGATTGTAAAAGGCCCATCGCAAACAGGATCGTGAGAGGTAACGGACAACACCAATCACTCTGACAGATCCAATACAGGTCAGACATATAGTGTACTGTAGAGCATTCAGGCGGGCTTACATCCACATCAACACCTCTTTAGTACACACGCAACCAATGACGCATACTGAACAAACCCCACGCCACTTCCAGGACAATGTAACACTGTGAGGGACAGAGACACTGCCAAAGTTCATTGGGGCCCCCTCTAAACCCGATCCATCTGTTCCCACTGGTCACTTGACTCTTATTTGTCATTCAAGGGGCAATGCGGTCATACCGTCTGCCACTTAGAGAGGTTGAGGCTTTCTGTTCAATATTTAAAGACACAATTTCTTAGATAGATAGATAGATAGATAGATAGATAGATAGATAGATAGATAGATAGATAGATAGATAGATAGATAGATATGTCTTAGGAGTTTGCCAGTAGAAAATCACATTTCTGGGGCTTATTTAAACTCTTCAGGTCTCTCTGGACTATAAATAGTATATACTGAATGTGATTTTCACACAGCTCAGAGTGATAGCAGAGTTTCCTCATGTACATCATTGACTGTGTGAGGTGCAGGATCCCTCAGGTAGTGGCAGCTTCACACTTAACACCTCACTGCACTGTGCTTTAGCAAATTTGCACAGCCTTTATGGGTATTCATCGCAAACCTCCCAACCTTAATTGTGTGTGTTGCTCACTGTCAGACTGTTATGCCTACAGACACATACTGTATACTGCAGACATACACATGCAGTATTTTGTATTTCTGTTATTGAAGTTGTTATTGAACAGTTTGATTGTGACACGGGTTTAAATGTTTTCTGGGGACCTCTTATAACATATTGCATGTATATGTGATAACTCGCTACATCTCTGTTTCATTTCATGTATGTGAATAAGTTTTAGCCAACAATAGTCATGAATATAAACTGTTCGGGCAAAAGGGAGGAAGTTTCCCTTAAATACATTTCTACACTGTGGTTTTTAATAAAATCAGAGGAAAAGAATAAATTTGATGGTTTTGCAATCATTGCTGTTGTTTTTACACATCTTGGCCCGTGGGAGATCAAACAATGAGGACATGGAGCCAATGTCAACAAAACACAAGAGTAAAGTGTTGCACTCGGTGAGCCCTGCCTAGCAACAGAAGCACTGACTGGTAATGTCTGGCATGGTCCAGTGTCTGAGCGAATCAAGCAAAAGTTGGATATGTGTGAAGGCTTTGTGATTAAGATACCCACTATCCACAGTCTGTGCCCTTTGGCAGACAACCCTCAGAGGTCTCACACATGGACATAATGATATGCCATGGCGACTGGCACAGCGCCACTGCCCATTGCCTCTGGTCATGAAAGACAGGGGAAGTCACGAGGGGCTGTATTGGAATAAACCAATCCTCTTAGTTCTCACTCTCACATATGGACAAAAATGGCATCACAGACAACAGGCAAAGAAGTCGATGCAGCACAAGCGTTGTTGATGTCTTGGGGAAATCCATTTCAGAGATGTGGAGGATAAGCATCGCAACAGGATAATCCTAGATTATTTCCATGGGGATTGCTTGGTATACTGCAATCAAGTGCTCCAGATTGAAATGTGCCATAGTGACCTCACCACCTCTCTGGACTAAGACCAACCTCCCTTTCAAGACAGATGCCCTTAACCCTTTAAAGGGCACTCATTGAAATACTTGTAAATTCAAAATTTCAACCCCAGAGTGTTGTTGGAGCACATAACATGACCATTTTACTTTTGTAACATTTTGAAAAAGAATTTATTGTACAACATGTGCGCAAGTGCTCAAATATGGTCACTTGCCCGATAAAGGGTTAACACATTTCAGATTGGCAATGTGGACTGCCAATCTGTGGTCAAACGAGAATATAGTCAGAATGGTAAACATGACAAGCCTTATGGATAATATGTGGTAGTTAATCATGCAGGATGTGGAGGAAAAAAACAGAAAGCAAACAGACGTAACATTAAGATAAACAAAAAGCAAGAAAACAAGAGCTACAATACACTAGTTACAAAGAGCAGGTGGCAGAGATAAAGAGACAGTTACATATATAAATATTGTATCCAGACAAAAGAGGAGAAAAAAGAGTCATCAGACCAGCTGAAATGATTGAAACTAAATTATTGATTAGTTTCAGATTGATTAGCTCATAACAAAGAGAGTATTCGGCATGGCTTTTCCATCGTGCAGAGCTGTCAACCCCTGACAAGGCCACTCCACATCTAAAGCATCACCACAGAGGGCTCACAGGCTTTTATTGCTGTCAGCAAGCCCTGAGCAAAGCAGACACTCGCCTTTCAAACTCATTAGCCAACCCTGACGTGATGAACTCATCAAAGGCATTGTAATGAGACAGAGATGTAAGGGAACCAACGCTCTCTAACATTCAGCATTTCATACTCTTCCCCCATACATGAGATAGAGTTAGCCCATGATGAAATCTGAATTAATCGTGAGTTTGTATTTCAGAATGAAAGTGTGTCAGGATTGCCACAGAGGATGGTCTCAACAGCTGTGAATGTTTGGATGTGGCTTCCTGGGCTCAGGCCAAGTTGACAGCCATGTCAGTTGCTCTGTGTTGCACATGCACACACACACACCACACACCAAAACACAAGTGCTCAAAACCACAAAAAAACCATATGTTAAGCCAGTGAGAAACGCACAGTCACTTTTATATTTAGCCATATTTGCAGTGATATTTTATTATGAATTTAATACTCAAAGACATAATCTTCTTCATCAGGGCTGTGTGGATGTGGTTTGTGCAGATTTGATCAATGGTGGAAACGTGTCAGAAAACAGCCTCACAACTGTCAAAAATACTGCTGAATCCTTTGTGCATGGCAGTGCGGGATATTTTCCCAGTTGACATTGTTCATATCCAACCAGTAAGAAAAAGAGGACAGACTAAGACGCAAATTGTGAAATCTTTCATCTGAAATGATCAGACTTTGGCAGAAAATAGTCTGTTTATATAGGACCCCCAACTGAGTATTAGGCTGATTGTAACCAAAAAAAAGTCTTTTGTTGTGCAACACTGCTCCTTGATCAGTGATAATGCAAAACAAATGATGGGAATTTATGGCACCATTTCATTTTACTGCTCAGTGTTGAGCAAACTATTGAGTGCTGTTGTCTGGGGCTATAGTTTCCAGCCTTTCCCAACCTCTTTGTTTGTGACATCACAGGTTATTGCATTAATGGGTGTCAGTAAGCGGTCCATCCATGAAGTAAATATCCCTTTCCTGACAGTTTCTTTTGGAGGGTTTTTAGTGGCCCAGAGAGGTTAAAGTATTCAGTATTCCTTTTTCCCACTTCACATAACTTTAATAGGCTTGTGACCCCTCAAATTTATCTTGAGACCCCTTGAGGGAGCTCTGACCCCAAGGTTGGGAACTGCTAATATACTGTATGGGATAGTGAATAAGTGAGCAAGGTGCTAATATGAGACATAGCTCTTGTGTCCTATCATGGTCTCATGGTGTCAATGCAGCCTCAGAGAATAGAAGACTGGAGGAAGCTGACAAATGTTAATCTTTAATTGTTATAGTCTCGAGGGAAAGTCAGACTGGGGACATGAGTTATACTTGACAAAGAACAAAGAAAATCAGTGCTTCATTCTCTTTCCAACCTCCTCAAGTGACACTGTTAATTTCAATATATATTGCAAAAGAACTAATAAAATAAAATAAACAATGGAATGTCAAACAGAGGTGTGCAGAGCATAACACAGATATCAGCCTGAAGAATATCACTGTCATAAATCAGCCTTCAAAAAGTCCTTAACAAACCATCCAGGTATGTAACTCTTTTTCTGCCTTGCCACACTGACTTCTGTGCACACACTCCTACACACACACACTCCTACACACACACACACCTCCTGCATACTGAAGAATGGGAACCAGCTCTGTGATGAAGAGAAAAGAAGCTGAGAGCTCTAGTGGAAAGTGGATTGGTGGCATATGAGTTTTTATACAGGGGTTGAAGAGCAACAGTGCAAATATTCCACACTGCAATAGATATCTGCTGAATATCAGTGGTGAAATCTAACTAGGTATCTCTACCCAATTACTCCTTACTTACCTTCTTACCTTGCAAATTTTACTCCAACACTAACACATCTCAGTGGCAAATATTGTACTTTTACTTTACTACATTTGTCTGACAACTTTAGTTACTAGTTACTGTTCAATTTACAATATGCCCAACCCTTCTATCCCTTCTAACCCTCTTCGAACAACAGGAAAATGCATCGTCACAGCTGCTTTTCTGAGCTCATGAAGGTGAGTATTTAGAGATACATGGTTCTCATAGTACAACAAATAACAACAAAAACAGTAAAATGCAACATAGAAAATAAAACACTTGGAATATTAGCACCATGACATCATTTACTGTATAATCACTGACCATTTACGGCTACATGAGTACTTTCTTATTAGGTATTTTCACAGTGTGGTATTAGTACTTTTACTTAAGAAAGGACCTAAGTGCTACCTCTACCACTGGTGAACTTGAACTACGTGGGGAGGTGGAGCCTGCGGTCCAGACTGTACCTGTCATGGTAATGAGTTTCTGTTCTGGTTATTTCCTGTTTACCTCAAGTGTCTTTGTGTACTTAGTTCCTGTACTTTTCCCACCTGTGTAATTGGTTCATTAGTTTCATCTGTGTCTAGTTAGACTTCCCTCCCAGGTGTGGGTATATTGTGTGTGATTCCCCTTGTTCCTTGTTGGTTTGTCATTGCACATTGTGGTTTGTGCTCCAGCCACTTTTCTAAGCGTTTCCCTGTGTTTCCTTGCATTTTGGATTTAATGGTTTCCTTGGACTTTGCATGATTTATGGACCCAATTCTGCCTGTCCTTTTACAGATCTGTTTGCCTATTTTGGTTTTGACCCTGCCAGCCTTGACCATCCCTAAATCCTTTTCCTTTTATATTATTAAAACCTTTGAACTGTCTTGCGTCCAGTGTCTGCATTTGGGCCCTTCCTCTTGTATTTTCCTGTTCCCTGTGTGGCCTAAACATGGCAGTGCCTAGATTAGTACCAGTTTGCTTAGGTGCAGCACATTATACCTTTTTGAAGCACTCAGTAAGTTCTGTTGCATATGCCATCCTGCTTTTTCATTGATTTTTAGATCTGTTTTTAACACTTCATCAACACGTCTTTGCTTAATAATTAGTTCAGTTGAAGGTGAATCCTGGTCTTTTTTTATCAAACAGGCCACAACAAGTGAAAATTAATTCAGCACTCTCAGTCTGATAAAGCAAATGATTGTGTCAGCTCCAGATCTAATCAATTTGTAGAGATGTTTTCAAATGAGACTGCTATTTTCAGTTACTTGCTCACAAGCAGCCCCAACAATGCCACAAATGCTGAAGTGGGCAGGTTTGTGGACTGGTGAAATGTTCAAAATTGAGGTTCATTTGATTTTGCCTCCCTCTTTCAACAAGTATGTCCTCATAGTTGAATCTCTGCAAATAATATTATAAGGAATATGGGTTAGACCTGCTCTAATATATACGAAGATAGATAAATGAATAAAAATCAAATTGAATTAAGACAACACCCCCAAGATATTTTTGAGCAGTCACTATTCGGCATGCTAACAGGATTGTGAGTGACACTGCTCATGTGTGGAACTCTGAATGAATGATTTATGGAAGGAGATACAGGATCCCTTTATGGACGCACAATCATTATCAACATTCATTTGTCCCTCTGTCAGTCAAACTTACTAATGGATAACTCATACAGTATGGATGCACTGTGATAACTGCAGGTTTTAACAATCATCGGTTTGCTTGTGCATTGTGTACGCTTTGAGATGTATGTAGTTTTTACTTTAGTGAATGGCTTTGTGACTAATTTGCTTGGTTATTTCATCCCTGGCTGGTGTTTGCACTGGTGTTCTTGTTTAATGTTTTAATGTTTGCTTTTGATGTAGCAATTCCCTTAATGCGAGACAATTTACTCCTGTGGGAGACAATAAAAGTAACCTTAACTTTAACTATAATGGAGTATAATGCAGCTGTGCAAGTCAACTCTGCTCAGATTTGTATCTGTTTTAAATAGGAGTTGATGGGGAGGTAAATGTTGTTTTTTTCATTTGTATGCTGTCATGTAGATGTTCTGTTGTCTGTATTAGATGTTCTGCTGCAAATGAGAACCCACATTTACAGTAATGAACAACATTTTCCCGATGCCCTACTACATACTGTGTCTAAACATGTCTTGTGTATGTACAAGGTTCGCAAATCGTGCTGTGTTGGTCTATGTGTACTAATGTGTTAATATACACTGTACAATGCTAAAAACAGAATGGTAGAGTTCACAGCCATAAAAAAAGAAGACATGATAGCAGACAGTAATAACTAGCTCAATAAACATCTTTGAAGACCACAACAATAAAAAGGCATTACATATATTGTGAGATATTCAGTCAACATTTTGACAACAATTGGGTGGACTGCCATGAAATTGGTTCTTATACTTATGATCATGTTACAAGACCACAGCCAGAAACGAGTTAGCTTAGCACAGCAGAGAATGCAAATAGAGTGAAACATCTAGCTGAACATCCACCCCCACCCCCCAAGTACCCCTGAAGTTCATTTGGTTTAATTTTTACAGAAAGCATAGCGTAAGGAAAACAAAATGTGGCTTTACAGGGTTTATATGCCAGACCATGTTTTGGCAGGGTTAGTGACCTCAGTGACCTCCTTGTCTTGTTGCTAGGCAACCAGCATAAATTCTATTCTATAGTTGCTGGTTGATTGATGTACATCAGTACACATACTGCATTGTCCTGTTTTACCGAGGCTGTTAATTACATAAGACTTTTGGTATGCTTATATGAAAACAATATAACAGTAGATATATAGTATGATTACCAACAGATAATATGTATGGAAATGTGATTTTTGATTTGTGTCAATAGTTATGATTCTCCCCTACACTCGTTAACACCCACACAAAGCTGTTTCTGTATTAATGTGAGTGAGAGATATGGAGAGAAATAGCTGTATGGAACTGTCCGTGGTGATGTATCACCTTTCCCAGAAATCTCCAATTAATCTGTGTACATTAACAAAAATGTTAATTCATAGAACTGCTGGCAAAAGATTTTATCATGTTTAAGTGTCCAGAGTGAAAGCAGATCACAGATATCAATTAAACATATTTTGGTATAAATATGACACAATATTAATTAAAATATGAGAAATAAAGCACTAATGCTCATAGTTTTCCGTCATCACATACCTGTGACACAAATACATCACTCTGACATATGTATCTGCATGACTGGAATACAGAGAGACAAGGTGTCAGTGCATATAGGAAAGCTTTAACAAAGAAGTCCGTCTTTCTTCTTTATTCTCATTGATTGGGTGTCATCATTGATAATTATAAACCCTCATGGACTTCCATGCAGCATGAATGAGTATGAATATGACTGGATGTTTATGGGAATGAGAGAATAATGCACTGAGGCCTAATAGTGTTTTCGCATCCATATTTATGATTCACAACACCCATGGACTTCAACTAAACCTGTATCTGTATCAACATGACAGGAAGTCATTTGGGAATCAGCAGAGGATATCTATTGTGTCAGGCTGTTACAGTCTGAAAAGAATAGGGCTTGACTCAATGAATAGGTTTTCATATTCATAATTGGCTATGCCCTGTGTCTCTGTGTAGTTTTCTGTGCACGCTTATCACAATAACACAGAGTGATAATCGGCTGTTATCTCAATCCCCAAAACTCTCATTTCAACAGAGGTTATTAGAGAGTGAAATAGCTAGCCATATAGCCCCTCACTATATTCCACGCACACACCCCGCTCTCAGATAGAGTATGAAATAAGAGGCCTCTCAACTATTTAATAACCCAATTTACCGATGATGATGAAAACATATTCCCACTTACCTTTTCATCTAAAACGTGTTATGTTAAACTCAAGTAGTTTGAAATTTAAAAAAAGGTGGGGACATCAATATTAATAAACAAGCCTCTAGGCTGATACATCAAGAGTGTCCTCTTGTGGTGGCATGGATTTAGAAGATGTCTCGTCTGCTTGTTGCCCGAGTCCAACTGTCCCAGATTTGTGTTGCTTTGCCAGGATGCCTTGACATCTGCCAGACACAATTGTGTCCAGCTGTCTCGAAAGGTGGCAGCAATGTGGCATGATTTGAAAGGAATTTGGGGGGGTTGGAGATGTGCAAGAAGAGAATGCAGTCTCCAACAATTGAATGGTACACCATTAGGTCATATTTATTCTTGTGTCTGTCAAGGAAGCAAGCACGCCACCTTCATTTTGAGCAACTTTCTACCAGTTGAATTGTAAAGGAATAGAATACTGTATTACCAGCTATTCAGCAATGAGCAACAAAATGCCCACAGTTATTCAGCAGCCCTATTCATGCTTTTGGATTCAACCTTACAGTTAACAGTGATGAGCAGTTGCTAAGCAGTCAGAACACCATGTTTTCATAGATTTCAAGCATTTGGCCTGCAATTCTGACTATGTCAAATACCAGTCATAATACAACACACTTTATTTGACTCTGCCTGCTCTCTGTGTCTCTGTCTATATGATTTAACTCTCTATGTTTTTCTCTGCCACCACAACACATACAGACACCTCTCTCTCACTGCTGCAGACTTTCTTCTCCTTCTTACTCCTCTAACTATTTCTGTAGATCTTCAGTGGTGATAAAAGTACTGTTTCTCTCTCTCTCTTTATGCGTGTATACGTGTGGGTGTGTGCTTGTGTGGGCTCGTACCCAAGTCATCCCAAATGACCTTGCATCCTCATTATTCTTTGCAGCCAGGCCCTTCAAAGCAAGCTGTGGGACGGCGGAGTAGCAATGACGAAGTGGTGTCTGATCTCACACTGATTGCCGCTCTGATTGATACGTACATGCATGCTGCTCACTTGCACTAATATAGTCAACATTATTACGAGGGTAGGAAGAGGAGAGCCTTTAAAGTCATTCTCAAAAGAGGATGCTGTGTTTCCAGCAATGTAAATAATTCATAACGTCTTGCAACGCATCTGCTAATATCACTCAGCCATAATTCTGTGGGCTACCCCGTGTTTTTCCCACTATGATTCCAGCAGGCTGTGGGTCTCTTATAGCCAAAGCAGAAAGCATGATACTGCGCTAAATGCTCACTGCTCTGTTAGAAAGCACTGATTCATAGACAGGGGATGGGACAGATTTTTAGTAAAAGGGTTAATGGTTCAGAGGGTGCTTCCGGTCCTAATCGGTATAAAAGATGTGGGCACAATTTTCACACAGTCATTTGTGGCTCTTTAATATTACCTCTGTGACATTTCCCCCGGCATCCAGCAGAGGTGGTTTTATGAGCTGGGGGTTTTTATCCAGCAGCCACACCAGAGATAAACCTTGTAGCCGGTCCCCTTCCCCCTCCACCCGCTCCCATCTCTTTCACACATATCGCCCTTGCTCGTTCTATCTGCTTCTCTGTTACCCTCCTCTCTCATTCTGACAGGCATGACATGGCAGTGGTAAGCCCCACTTCTGTGCACTAGCTGGTTGTGGGCCGTGCTTCTAAGTGGCTGGCACATCACAGCTCCTCTGCCTCAGGAGATAGAGCCATTTGAATTGTATTCCTCAACCCACAGAGCGCTACACTGGATATTATCATCAAATGGGCAGCAGTACGAAGAGTCTGACACACCGGTTAAATCGAACGTCTAATGCAAATTGAAGAGTCAACATTTTTTTGTTGCAAATTTGTACGATCGAGTGTGTCTTGTTTGTGTATTGAGAGAGGGCACATCAGCGGATGGCAGGGGGCTATGGCTGCAGCAGAGTTTGTCCGTGTTGCAATACAAGTTTGCTGTGTTCAAAGAGATGTGCAAAGGGGTGTGCTGATCTGCTTTCCCACTTTTCCAGCAGTTCTTATCAGGTAATTACCAGCTCACCCTTGAAATACCAACATGGTGCTGGTACACTGGTGATGGTGGAAAAGATGACATAGGTCATCTTGTAATTATGACTCTTTCCCTCTGCCTTTATTGGCTCTGCATAATCAGCTCCATCAGGGCTGAAATAATTGATTCTCCATTTATGCTAATGGTATGGATCTGGAGCGTAGACGAGCAAATACTCAGCCATGTTGTCTTTCGGGCGTGACATTTAAAATGGAATGAAGAAAGTGTTAGATTCCAGTCAGATCACCGGATGCTTTTGCTCTGGCCTCAGTGACAGCCATGAGTAGAGGCACCAGGTTGCACTTGTAATAACCAGACCAGACACTGATGAGGGACGAGGCATTCAGATGTATTTCACCACTGCCTGTTTAGGGAGCTTTACTGTTGTGTATCAACTGATGGAGGTAAATTAGATCGCACTCATGCATGCAGAGCCTTACCAATTAATCCCTCCACCAACCGGGCTGTGTGAGGCTCCAGACACAGGCTCACAGAGACAGAGCCCAGCAGACTTTCTTGCTCGCAATGTCACAGAAATATCTGACAAAAGCTTCATAAAAACGTATCAGACCGTTGCCTCACAACTACCTTCGGATCCTTTAGTTCTTTAATGTCAATCACCTGTCAGGCCATGGCTGATAGGCTGCCAGCAGCCCAGCAGGCTGCCTGTGGCAGGAAAAGGTAGCATTCACTCATGGGAATTAAAGTTTTCTAGCTACTGTTCATGACATGAGCGAATCACTTGTCCGCACGGTGCCCTCTGTGATTATAGTAAAAATTTTGTTTAATGAAGTTAAAAGATTTTTTTGCATGAAGTTGATATAAAAATGATGAAATGTGTCTGAGGCTGCATAAACATCTGAGTTCATCTTAGTGGCGCTCTCAATTTCATGAAATCTGCTTTAGCTGCCAGCCACCAGTTCTCGCTTTGCCAAATGGGCACTTTCAAATGGCCAGTTAACAAAACCTGCACACCAAGGAGCTTCTGCCATATTGTTTGCTGGACAGCACTATCCCCTGAGAAAAACCCTCAAACAAAGGCAACATGGTGAAGAAGAGGGCCATGACGGCTCTATCTCATTCCTCCCTGCCACTCACAAGGCACACACATCAATCACAGCCCGTCGGCCTCAGATCAAAGCAGCTCCTTGGATGTGATTTGTCACAGGCCCTCGGGCATTGACATGCTTCTAAAAAGCTCAACTAATCTGCCTAAGATAACAGCCTGAGATTTTGTTGGTGGGGGTTAATCAAAATGATCTGCTCTGTGTCCAATAAATGACCACTGGTCACTGTGGGGACGGACGTTGCAATTAAGCACATCGTTAAGCTAATGGGAATGGATGACCACAGAGGAGGGGAGGATTTTGACACTTTGAAGAAAACACATTTTTAAAAACAGTAATATTAAAATGTTTTGTTCTAAGGAGAATGTTTGATTTGATTGATAGAGCTCTAGATGTTTTCTCTTTCCAGCAAAACTGGTACAACAAAAAGACAAAGGTGAGTGCAAAATCTCAATCTTTATTTCTACTTTAACATTCTTTGACTCGGGTATTCCTTTAGCATGAACTTTTCAATCCGCCAAACAGAAAACTTGCAAATAAGAGCCTAGATTATTCAGAGACTGGTGTTAAATTCACCAGCCAAATGCTTCAGCCTGCATGGTAAAAGGATACTCCAGCAAGGAGGATACATGTCACCCCTTCAAGAGCAATTGCCACTCTCAGTGAGCCCTCCATGGGAGCAAGCTGCTGAGAGGTGGGTGTGATGGGCCCAATTTAATGCTCCATTATGCAAATTGATCATCTCAATTGACCATCACTCTGGTAATAGGACGGGCTGACTGGGTGCAGGCGGTGGGGGGAAATGGGGTGTCTTTTAAAGTCTTTAGAAAAACATTAGACTGAAGTCCCAGGTGCTAAAAATGAGCAAGGTGAGTAAAAACACGACGAAATGCATCACAACTTCCACCAATGAGGCGTGACGGAGATGAGTGACAGGAAGTTAATGGCTGTCTTGGTGACCTCTCTAACGACCAGTCACATTTAAAAGTCACCTGTCTTGTCTTCCCTCTGAGAGATATCGGGGTGTGAGAATAAAATACAGCATTTGCATGATGAGTTTCAGCTTGATAACATTTTCACACTTATATTCACTCGGTGCTGCGATTTTCTCCTTCGATTGCTCCCGTCCAAGCCGACTCCCTTGTTGATAATTCCAGAATTCCAAATAGATTAGAAGAGCAAAGCAGGGATATTTGTTTTCATTTCAATCTAACTTGGAGTTGATATTCCACAAATTATGCATTGTCGTGAACACAAATTGAGTTAGATATTCTTTATTTAATGGGGAGATTTTCAGCGTGCTTATTCCCTTGTGACCCTGTGAAGAATCACACGACACACTTGAGTTTCCCTCAGAATGGACAGGGCGCAGGAAAGTCAGAGTATGGGCGAATTAATTTTGTCAGTGCCTAATTGCATTTATTGGCCATGCCTGGCACCTCCTAATCCTGGATTATGATGATGCATTAACAGCTGTGACTGGCTGTTTACAAGGCATTTATTAGCCGGTGTCAACATAACGAGACAAATTCCACCTATCACATTAATCACCCCACTGCCAGGACTATGTCACTGCCAACAGCAGAGCCAGATGACGCATAGGCCAAGGCTGCGCTGAAGCTGCTTCTCATTTTCCCGCATTAGCCATTGTTACATAGCAATCAGATTACCTCCTCAGTAACTGTCAGCCTGGCGGTGAGGTGGTGTCGGAAAACTTGAAGTGAATAAAGAGCAATGAATTGAGGGGGGTTAAAGATAACGGGAGAAGAATTGTGGGATCAAATGCAATGGCTGAGCGCGTCAAACCACAAAAACAATTTTCTACACATAATGCTGCTAATTGAAGTCAGGTCACTTAATTACAGTCTGAGTATTGTTTACTGTGAACCCATCTCCTCTTCCCTTTTCTCTGTCCATCTGTCAATTTCCCCTCACTCTACCTATCTCATTTTCATTTTCTCTGCTCAGCCACAAGAGTATACAACATCCAACCAAACAGAGTACAGTGTGTGAACAGTAAAATGTCAATAATAATGGAACTGTGAAGATGTATGTTTCATAATTGATTAAAAGATGATTCAGTTGGATACATTATCATTAGAGCCCAACCCATGTATTGACAGTGGAGATGATGACAGTGGAGATGACTGAAGATTTTCGGAAAGTGTCAGCACCGCTCCCCCTCACCCTGACAGCCCTCATCGCCACTGTGGACTCCTTCCGCTTCCTGGGTATCACCATCACCCAGGACCTCAAGTGGGAGCTGACCATCAGCTCTCTCATCAAGAAGGCCCAGCAGAGGATGTTCTTCCTGCGGCAGCTGAGGAAACTCAAGGTGCCAGCCAGGATGATGGTTCAGTTCTACACAGCCATCATTGAGTCCAGGTTGGACCCAGCTGACCCTTCTCACCCTGGACATGGTCTCTTTGAGCCATTCGGACCAGAACCTCACACCACAAGAACAGCTTCTTCCCCTCTGCTGTTGGACTGTTGAACACTAATTAATCATACTGCTCTGCACTGTCACTTTACTCCAGTATAGCAACTGTACCATGCTCCTGTCATGATCCACCTGCTGACTATTTGCACTGTTTACCTACTGTTTACCTTACTTGCACTACTTGGCACTACCTTGCACACTTGTACCACCTCACAGATCCATAAGTGGTACCTGTTACCTGTTACACTGAGTTCATATCAAGGTCTATTTTATGTTCACAATTAACCCTTACACATTGTTCTGTTCATTTGTTCTGTTCATTTGTTTATCTTGTAAATTCATGGTCAATTTATAGCCTTATTTTAGTTTAGATTACATTCTTTCCTTCATTTTATCCTATTTATCTAATTTTATTTTACCCCATGCATGCTTCTTATTATATTATATTATATTATATTATATGTTACTATTTTTATGTTTGATATATGTACCAAATCACTAAGGCAAATTCCTAGTAATGTGAAACCTCTTCAGTTACATGGCAATAAACACAATTCTGATTCTGATTCTGATTCTGTTCGGTCAATAGTATTTGCTGATATTCGCCAATTGAAGACGTATTATCTTCGTACTGGTCTGCGATGCAGAAAATATGCTTGTAGTAATAATATCGTGTCACTGCAAAGTTAAGGTTTTTGTTCGAGAGAGCAGTCTCTTGGGTACCTTTGCATAGTCGTGTGGATTCAAACTTGGTCCACAATCCTCATAGAAAAGGTATATTTCCATTCAAGCTGAAAAATTCACAATTTCGGTCAACTTAATGATTATCAGAAAAAAAAAATTCATATCACATGCATATGATGAGCTTTGGTGCTAAAGGAATATGCATGTTACAGCATCTCCAATTCCCCCCAATTAAGCTGAATATAATAATAAAAAGATTGAACTTGTATTCTGATCATGATTGATCATCATTGATTCATTTTTCAGATTTCTTAATTCCTGTTTTAGTCTCACAAAGACACAAAGCAATGCAATATAAGAGATATCTACTTAACTCTGCCGGGGAACATTGATTTCTATCCTCTTCAAGAGGGCCTCAAAAGTGATGTGAAGCAATTAAACAAGAGTCTGCATGACAAACCTGACAAAACCATTTTAGAGATCGCACTGGAGAACAACCTGCCAGCCTTGTCTTGATACAGGCAGGGGTTTTATATATTGCATTTTGTACAGACACAAGGGAGTCATCAACAGAGATCACCTCTCGCCCTGCAGACACTTTATCTGTGTGATTCTCTGATTCCATTTGAAGAACAAAATCTGGTCTCCGAGTTTGTGCCAACATCATTCCTCCAATTCGCATGTCTGTCAAGACCTGTGGGACTTGACACATTGATATTGTCAGAGAGGAATGCTCAACATCACCTGCAAGCTCAAAGCATTTTGGTTGTCTCTGCTCGAAACAGGATTCTGACTGGTTCTTTTTTGAGAGGAACCTTCACTGAACTTCAGAGCATAAGCATTATTACTAAAAAAAAGTGATAACAATGAAGTCAGAATTAAAAGGTATATCAATATAAATGGCTGCACCCTATCAGCAGTAGATGAATGTTTGGCATAAAGTGCTTTAATGCACTCACACAATCAAAACTGATGATCCAGTGGAACTCGCTCCGTCTTGCATTTTATAACTGCTAAACAGTAGATTTATTACCTTCAATTTTTACACATCATATCATGCTTTGTAGATTGCTTTTACAAGAAGTGGTGAGACTGGATTGTACAACGCACGCTCCCTGGCTCCCAAAATGAATGTGCTCTGGTGATAAGGACCGGATGAGAGGACAGGAGATACGGCACAATGCAGAGGCACATCTCCCAGTGCAAACTGTTTCACTGTGCAGTAGTCTGCGTTATATAATTCTGATGGGCTTCGCTGGCCCCTTACAGTTCACCTACCACCGCTTAAGTGTGAGCACAGGGCCACCTCTGTGGCTGTGTTAGACTGTCCTCTGTCAGATGTGCAGAAACAAATAGACATACAGACTTGCCCCATTAGGGCAGAGGATCAGATTACATCCAGTTAACAAACAGCCCCACAGCTGATCGTTCAGCCGGTGGGAAATACATGTCACCCCACTGATTAATGCTGAATCATGATATAAGAGTGTTGGGTGGAGCACAGCAACATTCACCAGCCTGCAACTCTTCAACCTCACCCTACCCTCTTTTCTCGGGAACAGCTCCCTGCCATCTGTCAGTACTGGAAAGCCCTGGTGGCTTGCAGCAGGTTTTTCCATACCTACATACATGGCTGCCTTTCCCTGTCAGAGACTGCTGTGCATGAACCTTCAGCCGTACCCAGCCACTGGGATAGAGAAGCAGTAAGCCAAGCTAAAGTCTCATTGACACCCATGAAAAATCTCTCTTAGTAGTGTTATTGACCCAGGACATAATCAGATGGCAGGCTGTACATTGGCCAAAAAAAAACCCCCAGTAAAGTTAAGAATGCATTACCGCCAATGACGCCACTTTAATGTAATTGGACACTGTTTACCTAAGTGCTATTTAATTGCCTTACTCCTCTCTGAATCTTTCATTCAACTCTGTGCTGCAAACAAACATACCACAGCATTGGCAATGTCTCCTTATTAGTTATTCATGGCTTCGTTTGCCTCATATCTCCCCTCATTCTTTTCTGTGCAATGCTGAAAGGTAGCAGAAAGCACATCCGCAGTTGAAACCTGTGAGTGGAGATGGCTGCTGCACTATCGGTGAGAAGAAAAGAGGCTTTCTTTATGGAAAATGACTTCGATGAAGTAAAGAAAACTCAGAGCCGAACAGAGAGGATGCCTCATCGTGAACAAATAACAGTCTGCGTGTGTTGTTTTCATGCAATATCAAACTTCTGGCCTCTGTGTATTATGAATTATCCTGAAGAAGGTCCAACAGTCATTTCCTTTAACAGAAAGAGGTTGATTCATAAAATGTGCCTCTCTCTCTCGCCTCAGATACTTTATTTTTGCAGTTCTAATAAACATGGTGAGGGGCTCATAAATCAAGTGGATGTCTCCCAGATACACGATGATTAAAATGATGTATGATTAAAAAATCTTGTTCAGTTAATCTCGAGTGTACACATTTATATATAAGCCCGACTTATAGGAGACGTGTGGGACATGCCTCAGCAATGTCATTTCACCCATGTCAAAAACAGGCAAAAGGAACAAAGGGCAAAGAAAAGAAAGTAATAGACTCCAGTTAGAACACTGAATTGGCTACTGGTGTGGCCTCGGGGTCATGGACCAGCTGTGACAGCGACCTCCAAAGGTCTTTGACTTTGACCGACAGCAGATTGGGTGGACAAGGACGACTCTAAAGCAGCATCAGCTCCAGTGTGTTCTTAAATTGTAGCTGTTGTTAGGTGTTATCACATTAGAAACAACTGCAACTTAAAGCCTTCTCCTCAATTAATAGCATTTACACCCCAACAACATATGGTGAGCTACTTCCTGCAACTTAACTAGGTTCATATTAAGAGCAGCGCAATTATCCTCCATTCCTGCTACAAGGACTTACGAAACATTTCGTGTCAGAATCACAAGACTGACCCTGTGCTTGCCAGGATGTCAAATTTGACAATCAACAGTCTTGCTGAAAAAAATGGTATCTATAAATGTACAATAAGCTTTTATTCCTTCATATTGCATATGGGTTTGTGAATTAACTGGGCTTTTATGGGTATGCAATTATGTATCACAAATAACACTGGTTCACATGTGAATGACAAAACCACATATATCAAGTCCACAGGCACATTTTCATTCAGAAAAACAGTATGCATTTTCATTTTTCCTGCTGTGCATTAACTGTAAGTCTGTATCAATCTACTCTAATTTCAACACAGACCACTAAAAAACTACGAGAGGACTTTGTGTGAGAGATCAGTGCTGCTTCTTCCACTAATATCTGTGGTACTGACAGACACTTACAACAAGTGGACACTTTACCAGCACTTCAATTTAGGTATAACTATGTCACTATAATCAAGTGTTAGAGGGCTTTGATATTTATAAAAAAAAATAAAAGCTGTTCAGTGCATGTCAGTTTACTATCACCTGGCACATAAGATCAAATATCTTTTCAGGGACCTGTAAGATGTAAGAATAGATATTTTTTATTCAACACTTTTTTCAAACTTAGCAATACTGTACTGAAACGACAGCCCTAAAGGTTAATGGTAAACTGTATATGAAATGTTAGCTTTAACTATGCATCCCTTGAATTTCTTTTTTGTGACAGCAACAGTATAAGAGCACATATTCTGCCAAACTCCAATCCAAATGTAATCATATTTAGTCCTGCTTTAGGTAGATATCATTCAAAAGACGAGTATGGTATGTAACTATTCAGTACATACGTATGTAAGACTCTATGTGAAAGCACACACACAGTAGCCCTCCTGAAGTTACTTTTATCAGACCAGACCCTTACACAACCCTGATCTAGATGAACAGGCACAATCCATGGTAACATGTCAGCAGACCACATAGACCAAAACAAAGCAGGTGGGTCCGTTACATGTGTAGTGGTAAAGGTTGGCATGAAGCGCCATCTTGTGGGTGGTAGTGGCTTTGCAGTTACTGTCACCTGGACATCCCTTGCCATCCCTTGTCTTTTCTTTCAAAACCCTGTTTTTAAAGGTATATGCTAAACATTGTAAATCAAATCACCAAGGCAAATGCTGACTTCCAGTTTTTACAACAAATATTAACCATTTACCCCTTTGTCAATGAAGCCTCTTCCCTCTGCTGAAATTCTAAAGAAAATCAGCTTTTTAAGTGTCTATATGATAGGTTATATATAAAATGTGATTCCTGTATTCTATAGGAATTCAAAGTATGTCTGTTATTTATAACCTGGTTTGTAGCCGCATTATACTGCATTTTATCTATGTAGGTTATTCCTACTTAGATAAAACGTGCCTGTTTTGTGAGATATTTGTGTGACTTTTGATTTGTGAATAAGTGACTGTAAAAAAAAATTCTATAAGCCTAATACCACTGCAAATGATTATTTCTGGTTATAATACGTTATTTGCATGTTACAGCGATTTTGAACCAAACTGGTTTGTCCTTTGTCAATGTTGCATTCACGTGTTTTCTGAAATATCGAATTTCCTGTCTCAAAAAAGCACATTATGTGTCACTTGTTTGGTAAATAAATTACAGTCATTCTTACTCTGCAAAACAGTAGGTTTAGTGTCCCAAAACCTACTATGTCACTATGAGTGTCCCCAGATTACAAGCAGTTGAGAGCTGAGTTTCAAGAGCTACCGTGAAGCACCTGAAGACAGCAGTGGAGGGAGGAGGAGGAGGAGGTGCCGAGTTAGCTGTCGCTGCATGGGCTCACTGACTGAGCACACCCTGCTACTGAGTTAGTCAGTGTTATTAGGCACAAAAAATGTCGGGAAAGAGTTTTCGAGTAAGCGACGGAGACTGGATTTGTCCCGATAAAAAGTAAGTGCTCCCCACATTCATAACGTTTTTCATTTTTATGGTTAAATGTTGGAGTAGATGTAGCAGAATTTGCTGCTCGTGCTAACAGACGAACGTTAACGTTAGTTAAACCAGGCCTTCTAGGATCCCGCTAACGTTTACGAGCTAAGTAAACTAGCTGACTTTTACCTTATTTCTACCGCATTACCTACACAGTCAGCAGAACAAACGCGACATATCAACGGGACATTTTAAGAAGGGACACATTTTTGATATGTGTGCCATGGAGTTGTGTTTTAAGTTGACAGTTTGTGCATAGTTATAAGATAGTAAGCTAACGCTAGCTGCAGCTAGCTCCTGTGGGTTGGGGTGGGAGTCCTTGCTATTGTGAGTGGTGTTTACAATGTTGTAGGAGCCAAGTTGTCATGAGCGTAGAGTCTAATTTGAGTACTCAGTAATATCATATTGCAAATGAGCTGGATTGTAAATGTCTGAAGTGACAGACAAGCCAGCTGCAGCTGTCAGTGCACAGGCCTGTGACTCAGGATGGTAAACGGACGACTACAAGCTAATGATGGGGCACATGAAAAATAAATACGCCTTCTACTCATTTTGCCTGTATTACAGTCAGCGTATGCCTGAAAGACCAAGCAACAAGAACCAACATAATTTTGTACCTATAATTATTTTTTATGCGTTCACAGGTGTGGAAATGTGAACTTTGCCAGAAGAACTAGTTGTAATAGATGTGGCAGGGGTGAGCTAACCATTATATCTTGCAGAAGTTTATTACATCCTTCTGAAAAGCTGCTGTGCTAAAGCAATATGTATTTTGTTTCAACAGAGAAAACCACAGAGGCAAAGATGATGAAAGCAGGAGGAACAGAGATTGGGAAAACTCTGGCTGAGAAGAGTAGAGGCCTCTTCAGTGCAAATGATTGGCAATGCAAAACGTATGTGTTTATTAGAGGTCTAACTAATTGATGTTTGATTTAATTGATATTAATAGATGCTTAATCCATAAAATGTTTCCCAAAGACCAAGGTGATGTCCTTAAATGTCTTGTTTTTTTATTTATTACCCAAAGCCATTCAGTTTGCTGCCATACAGGACTTGAACAACCAGATAATACACACATTTACATTTTCAGAGAATTTGGATTTGATTATTAAAAAATTATCAAAAGAGAATAATACTTGTCATGTAGTTTAAATGTTAACAACAAATCAAATGATCAGCTTATCTTTGTGGCTCCAGTGTGATTCCCAAGTCATCCATTACCCAGGCACAAGTATAATGTTTCTAATGAGTGAATTTGAAAACTGCATTTTGATAAACCCTCTAGGTACAATTTTTAATAGGCTGGGATTTTACAGATGTTTATTTTACCTTTTGTTTTCCTACAGATGTGGCAATGTGAATTGGGCTAGGAGGTCAGAGTGCAACATGTGTAACACACCAAAATATGCCAAGCTTGAAGAGAGAACAGGTATTTCAACAAATACATTGTTTACCATCCTTTGTTTCGCTGGTATTTGACGGTTATTGATGTATTTATTTTACTCTCTTTACTATTCAGGTTATGGTGGAGGTTTCAATGAAAGGGAGAATGTAGAATACATTGAACGGGAGGAATCTGATGGCGAATATGATGAAGTAAGTCCTACCTTAAAGTGTAATGTTTGATAATTGACAAATTACAGCTGACATACTTCAAGTCACACATGCAAGTGTATCCTGAAAGTTTTTAACTCGTAGCGAATATGTTCCCTATTTAATGTCACAGTTTGGTCGAAAAAAGAAAAAGTATCGTGGAAAGACCAACAGCACATCGTCCTCAAAAGACAGTGAAAAGAAAGAGGTAGCTAAAGCTGAAGCTGAAGATGAGGAGGAAGATGACGAGGATGATGAAGAAGATGGGGACCTTTCCAAATACAAATTGGATGTAAGACGGGTGGCTGGAGCTGGACATTCAAAAGGACAAATATATTAAATAATACAAGCCAGCTGCAATGTAATATTTGAATTAAAATAAGATAAACCATTTTTCTTCCAGGATGATGATGATGACGAGGATGAAGATGGCGACTTGTCAAAGTACGACTTGGATGCCAGTGATGATGATGACAAACCTGCTAAGAAAAAGGGCAGCCGCTCGGGTTCTTCACGTTCACGCTCATCCTCACGTTCCTCCAGCTCCAGTTCACGGTCGAGGTCCAGGTAAAAGGGTACAGGTCAAGGGTAACTCCGGGCAAAATGTCAGTATCAGCTCAATCTTCCTTCTGATTTACTGAACAACACCAATTACATGTCCTGGAATGTTGATTTGTTGTTTTTCTCTTTTTGCAACCTCTCCCCTTCTTTGTTATTGGAAACCTCATGTACAAACTGAGTGCTTCTCTTGATTTATTGTTGTATATAACTTCAGATGGAAGGAAAACCTTGATATTCTAGTCCTGAAATGCACTCTAGCTATTTTTTCATGTGCTACCTGTTTAGTCCTGATGGAATTGTTACATACATTTTTAGTTTAGTTATTGGTTATTTGTTTGAATATTTTTTCTTCAGTCATGCTATACAATAAGGAAGGAACATCTTTATCTGACCTTTTCTCAAAATTTAGATGCCTATGCCTTGACATGTGACCCATCTGGCTATTTTGCCTGTTCAGAAAATATTGGAAAGGTTCTGTTTCTTGTCTTTCAGGTCCCGCTCTAGAAGCTCATCCAGTTCCAGATCTGGATCTCGCTCGAGGTCCCACTCCAGGTGAATGAGGTGACATGCACTCTCTCCCTTAGAGAGTGTATGTATGGGGCTGTGAGCTCCAGAACAGTCCTGATCCCTAGTTGAAGTTTTAACAAAGACTGGATTGTGCTTACTCCACTCCAGTCCAGTCCAAACTTTACCACTTGTGCAATTTTCAATCACTTCATTTCAGAGTAAACAAGTTTCATATAGATCAGAGATTGTAACAACAGTAGACAGTTTGACTACCTGAACTAAGATTTTTTTTTTTATGCTGCCAAGGCTCAAAAATCTGAATAGACATCTGGGGTCTTCATCAAGCGTCTCTCAGAAGTGGTGCTGGCTTTACCCACTCAACTTACGTCAGTTTATCCCAAAGAAGCAAAACTTTTTATAGATCATAAGCTTGGTTTAATACACTTTAGCCATAAGCCTAATTCATAGTTAAATGCTCTTAATCAGAGAAGCTTGATAAATACCCACAATAGTGAGACACTGTCTTAATATTACTGACCTCAGTACTTGGTTTATTCCTCCAAAAGATCCAGCTCCAGGTCTGGAAAGGGCTCCTCTCCCCGGAAGAGGTCCCGCTCACCCTCCTCCTCACCTGAGAGGAGACAGAAGCGCAGTCGCTCCAGGTCCTCATCTGGAGGGAGAAAGAGGAGGCGTTCTAGATCACGTTCGTCCGAAAGGTTTGGGTTTCTGTGGAATACCACAATGGCTCTGATTAATATTAGCCAACTGTCGCCTGGCTTATGGGAATTCAGATTTACATAAAATATGTTCACATTTTGCCTCGTTATATTGTTTGTTTTATATCTATACATATGTTCTTCCCTTGTTCTTGTTTCAAGTAAATGAATGTTTTTAGCAGAACCTGCTGACATTGTCCTCCTTCCCATGGTGTTTGTGTGATTGCAGGTGCCGAGGCCACTCCTCTGGATCCTCCCATTCTGGTTCCAGTTCAAAAAAGAAATAACTTTATTACAGCCTTTAAAACAAGAAAAGAAACTATAGTACAAGTGCATGTTGTGTTGCAAGGAAAACATCCACAACCTTTCAGTATGCTGTTCATTTTCATAGAAAAGTCTTATTTCCTTCAGAACAGACAGCGGCTACATGATTTCTCCCTGCCGTTAACATTACTTGCTCCCGTATTAAAACCACATCCACCCGTATCTGTGAAAAGTCTGTAACTACAGGTGTCCAATAAACACAAGTGTTTGGTCCTGTAAGAAAATCAGATATACTGTGAAAAGGCTGTATCCCATTTATAAATCCATTCTACTGAGCATCTCCATGGCAGAACATTTTATTCTACTCGTCTGTGGAGAAATTGAACTAAATATTTTGGATTACTTTTTTTTTTTTTTTTTTTTTTGGCCCTAGGATACGTCAGAGATTGTTTTTGGGGTTTTTTTTATAAATACATTTTTTATTTCCGAATAAATGTTGAACTACTTCAATTTAGAATACCAGATTTGTAGCAAAGAATTTCGGACCCGTTTATTTTCTTTTCTTGAGAAATACATGCTTTCTTTTGTGTTTACAAGGTAAGTATTTACTTTTTGATATTGCTTGTTTTAAGTAAATGGCAGTAAGTCTAACATGCTTTTGTTTAGGTTTAAATGGGGTTTTTTTCTTTACACAATTGACACCAAGTTTATAACTAAAAGTTATTCCTCTTCATTTGTCACTTGGGTAACTTAAAGACAAGAAAAAGGATTCATGAGAGCATCAAGACTAAACATACACTGTGTCCCGGGTTATGGTAGAATGTGGCAATACAGTCTTTTTATTGGCAAACAACTCCAATGTATACGTGTAAATAAAAAATCATGTCGAAATTATTTTCTTGTTGTTTTGTTGTGTTTGAGTGAGGTCTGCAGGGAATATGATGGTTTATATTTTTTAGCAGATATTTCTGTGATTGATTCCAGTGTGTTTATAGTAAATAGGGGATATTTAGGTGTCAACTGAACTACTATGATTGAAAATGATAATGGGAGACAGCAGTTCATAAACGTTTATGGCATAATTAGTTAGAGGACGATTCAATAGCCTGTGATAAAATAGTATATATACAATTTTAAAAGTCAGTTTCATGTTTAGTGTGCTGACAGTTTTTTGCTTTTTTACAGTTAAAAAAAGCCATCTGATGTTGCCTGTTTGCCAGCGTTGGCACCTCTTAGATTTTTGTTTAAAATGTTCAGGTTTAGCATGTGTGATGTCTCATCTGAAAGAGGCTCGATTCTCCAGAAGGATGTAGTTTGGATACTTAAATGTAAATCCTCAATAGTTTTATGTAATACTCGACTTGCTACACCACAGCGTTGTGTTGTTCTCACTGCGGTCAACAGGAGGCACTTGCTGCAGTGTATGCTGAAGATGCACTGACCACACTGAGGTACCAAACACCAGAGTGATGGACACTCACTGCATTTACACTGACTCAAATTTGTACTCAAACTATAAAGTTGCCTTTAAATCGAGATAGGTTGGCCCTATTGCATTGATAATGTTCTGGAAAAGAAGAACTGCAACTTTGCTCACGCTTTTTAAGTATTGTAACAATCAGCCAAATTACTGGAGTTAACTAAATGCAGGGACAAATATGCCATTTTAAAAGAAGATAAACATACGTTCTAATCGTTTTCAATTGTGTGCTTCACATTAACTGACTTGGATATTTGTATGAGAAATGATGCACAACTTAATTACCTTAAACGTCAATTTCCTCTTAATGATCACTAACCGGAGGTAGCACAATGACTTAATACCCCCATATCCCATAATCCCATTTTTAAACTGTAGTTCAACTTTCAGAGGTATCCTGGTTTCTACCCCCAATTCAACAGATGAATCTGGTTCTTGTTTCATTTCTACGAAACATGAGGATAAAATGTGGCAATTTGACACACTGGCAGGTGCGTGCGTGATAGTGGTGGATTAAAAGTGCCATAGCCTCTACATGTAAATGGAACGTTTATGAACTAAAATAATCACAACACAAATATCCTGCAAAGTCTCCAAGAATCGGGTTTATGATTTGCTTAAGCGTATGTACAACAAAATGCAGCGTCAGCTGTTTGCTTGCTCTGGGCGCTTTTCTAGGTAGTCCCGCCTCCAGCGCGTAAAGGACCCGACGCGCCTTTACGCACTGCTTTCAGTCGGAGCAGGTTGGAGCACGAGAGAATCCTGGACAAATCCACATGGGTTTGCCACCGCATATAGGCTTAACCCTCCCAAAAGGATGACTACTGACGGTTGTGATTATCTGCTGGGCTTACAAACCACTGTTGGCGAGATGCTGGGCACCAACGTCTCCAAGTCATTGCGCGAAGGCAATGCCACCAAGAATTCAAGTTGTGGATCTGTATCAGTTGGTTTCCCTATAACCATGATGATCACTGGCATGGTGGGCAATACATTAGCTCTTATTCTGGTGTATATATCTTACAGAAAGAAGGAAAATAAAAGGAAAAAGTCGTTCTTGCTTTGCATTGGATCGCTGGCGCTAACTGACCTGTTTGGACAGCTTTTGACAAGTCCAATAGTAATATCAGTCTACCGAGCTGATCTGAAATGGGAGCGAATCGACTCGTCTGGCAATTTGTGCGCTTTTTTCGGTGTGTGCATGACAACTTTTGGCCTATGTGCTCTCTTCCTGGCCAGTGCCATGGCGATTGAAAGGGCTATGGCGATTACCAACCCGCACTGGTACTCCAATCACATGAAGACAAGTGTGACAAAGCAGACTTTGGCTGTCATATGGTGTCTTGTGTTGCTCTTTGCGCTGCTGCCCATTGCAGGGGTCGGGAAATACACGCGTCAGTGGCCGGGCACCTGGTGCTTTATCAGCACGGGGGACAGAAACGTCCCGGGCAACATGTTTTTCGCCATCACATTCGCTGTGCTTGGGATTTTCTCTCTGCTCGTAACACTTTCCTGCAATGTAGTGACGATCCGGGGCTTAATTGTCCGATGTAAAACAAAGTCTGGCACGTCTCAGTCTTCGAAACAGTGGGAACGGCTCACCACGGAGACTGTCATTCAACTGTTAGGGATTATGTGCGTCCTGCTCATATGCTGGTCTCCTTTGCTGGTATGTGTTTTTTGTTTTGTTTTGTTTTTGTTTGGTTTTTTTTTACAGGCGACTGTAGTTTACACATCTCTCACAGCATACAACCAATATTTCCAATGACTGGAATGACATGATGCAGTGGTGCAAAATGATTTTCTCTCTATGTCACACAGTGAAAACCTTTGTGCTATCATGATGAAGTAGCCAGTGTCACAATTCACAATTTAATTCAGGGCCTTAATGAGGTTTTACTGTCATCTGCATGTCACAAACAGCTGCAGATCTTTGCATCTCTGCTTCATCTCCTGCTGGCAGGACAGCAGAAGAAAGCAAGAGGAGAGACTTGGTTTTCCCAGTCACTCATTCAACCAGTCACCCCATGCATCACCCCCCACCCCTCCCAAACACAGGCACACACAAGCCATACTCGAAAGTCACATAAATGCAGTCATGTCCTTTGAAATGCTTGTCATTTTCCATTAAGGAGCAATCTACTTAGCTGGGTCCTGTTTGAAGGGTCTGCTATGAGGTCATGCATTGTCAGTCACATATTCAATAGTCCCACCAGGGATATTAATAGAAGCTACAGCACTGATGGTACATCAAGTATCCAGTGTGAATACTGTGTTTCTCTTTTAGTGGTTTGCTAGCTGCTCAGGATTGCCTTGAGATTAATGTCAGTCACATTAGATTACTGTGTGCATACATACCTTAGACATATGAAAGGTTCTCTCAATGCCACATTTGACAGAAGATAGTTTGACCTCATTCTTTCAGTAAATGGATTATTTAGTAATCTATCTAATGCCTCTGTTGGTACAAACCATGTGCGTCTGCCTCCCTCCTCAGGTCCTGATGCTGAGGATGATCTCTACCCAGGTATCCTCCCACGAGTGCAACTCAACAGCAGTGACCTCCAGTCACACCACTAGCCGGGACATCCATTTAGACTGTAACTTTTTTCTGACAGCGATCCGCATGGCCTCCCTTAACCAAATCCTCGACCCATGGGTCTACTTGCTCCTCAGGGAGATCCTCCTCCGTAAGTTCTGCATCGTGGCTAATGCAGTGTCCAACTGCTCCGTAGAGGATCGGAAGGAAACCCAGACAGCGTTGGATGCTCTGAACAAGCAGAACCATGATGACAACAGCCTTCACAAGCCACAGAGAAGCTAAGTCAAGTTTTGATAGGAATTGCTATCCTGTGACTTCGAGGTCAGTGTGGATCGGACTATTGTCTCGATTGTGTTTTTTCTCCATGTTCTCCACGAAAGGATAGACAAGAGCGGTAAGGAGAACCAGCCAAGTCTGTTCTGGGAGCATTTGTTTTGCAGAAAACCCATTCAGAGTCACCTTAGAAGCATGTAGATGCATGACCATGTCACCTGCATTTGGCTGCCAGGACCTCTCTCATTGAAAGTTTTCTTTTTTCATTACACCTCCAAGGCCCTAGAATTGCACATGAGAGACTTGAAACTGACTTGTATGGAAGTGGTGCATTTCATGCTCTTTGTAGTTTCCAAACTCAATCATTGCATTCAACAACCAGAAGCCATAATCCAACCAGAGGAAAAATGGATTTTAACGAATGTCTGTAAATTAAGAGAGAAACTGTAAATTGCTTATATTACGTGTAAATAGCTTTGCCATATCTTGTCAGAATATAATAACTTTGTTTAAGGCTGGACAGTCATTCAGAAGGAAAAATGCATATCTTTAACTGGAGACAATTGTTGATTGTAAAATTATTTATTAGTGTCAGTTGGGTATCAGCTGTTGTAAATTTTATAATATAAATTATATGGTATATGGTCTTCGGACAGCAGCCCTGACTATGAAATGTGAAGTCAGTTTGTTGACACTTGTCGTCCTGAATATGAATGCACTGGTTAACTGTGGTGCAATTATTTCCTCTGCGACTTTCTTTCCAAAAAAAAAACAAAAACAAAAACAAAAACGTCAAGATCACTCTTATGATCAACAGTGTGTTAGGGAAAGGACCACATGATTTGAGGTGTTAAACATCATGAGATTATGGATGACAGGGTGGTCTGGCATTGTGGTTACAGGGCTGTGGCCATCATTGTGTCATGAGCAAGCCCTGCCTCTTTCATTTGATTATTCTTCTGTAAGTACACAATGTGCAATGATACATGTACCTAATTTCACCAGCCAATGTTTTTGGAGGACGAAAATGGTCAGTGCTGTAGTCTTTGGATCAATTACATCAATATAAGTAGGGAGAGGGGTGCTCTTTTGATACAAGGCTAATGAGCAAGCACTGTAAAACCTAAAGGACTAAAAGGCTTTTTGGCATATTTGAAGTTGCTGGTGTTACTGTTACACACAATGTGCTGTGACTTTATGAGCTTTCATCAGTGTGGAGGTCAACTGTGTTAGCCCGCCTTATTAATTCATTCCAACCAGTACACATGGGCTTTAGCTGCAGGCGCAACATGAATTCATGCTCTGTGGTGATTACCTTGGACCTGTTGAATATGTCCTTCAATGTCCCATCAGTTTTTTATCATCTAAATCCTTGTAACCCTGATGCTACCTCTAAATGGAAGTCATTGTTAATGTACAGGGTAGGATTTTTTTTTTTTTTGCCTGTGTTGTCACGTGTCTCATTGCCGTAAATACTGTGAATGTATAAGGAGAGATCCAGCATCTTGGTCAAAGTCATGTCAAGAATGGACATGTGTGCTGTCATGGTAACCTTCAGGTTTGTGGACAATTTCTCACCAACACCACCACAAGTCTGCCTTCTCAACACATCAGCAAACAAGATTAAATTCATGTAGACTCTGCCTTGCCTGGTCTTGCCTTTGCTTATCAAATGTGAGAATACATACAAACTCAGTGATAATGACCTTATAGGAAACTGTTTTATGAATAACCCATGTGAGAGATGAACATTAAAATGTAACATGACTGTGACGCCAGTCTGCCTTAGTATTCCACTCAAATGGCTAAGCTTGTTTGATTGGAAACTGCAACATTTGACTGGCAGTTTGTTGCACAGAAACCAATAATTTGGCATTTTCATAATTATTCTGGAGCTCATTGTCAGCTGTGAATGTGCTGCGGGGTTTACAAGTTGTACCTTTCTCAACAAGAATTCAGTTTCAGTAATACCTAAGTGCTATCACAGTGACAGGATGACTGTTCATTTTAATGAATGCTGCACTAATTGAGCCTGTGGTTCTGCATTATGAGATTTATTCCAAGCATATGTTCACCTTGTGCAGCAGTTAATATACACTTCAAATGTAACAGCTGTGTTTTAATCCACATATTTAAAGCGGTGATTACATTTAGCTTCAAGCTGTAGTGGAATATGGGTGGTTTGACAATCGACTCAATCAGCCTCTACTTGAATCTGCGTCATGTAATTAGCTCACTTCTCTATCCGGGAGAGTCTGAAGCTTCCTGCTCTTCAGTTAAGAAAAACATTATTACACAGTGGACTATCCCCTTAGAGCTAACTGGCCCTGTATATGGCTGTGGCTTTTCCAGGGTCTTACATCCCACCCCACACAATGGAAATATGAAACAGCAGAATAATAATTAATTCTTTGTACATATTGAAAGCTAGATATCCACCCTCCTTGATTGACCCGTTAAAAGCCCACACAATGTTTACAGGGAGTGTTTTGTGTGATGCTGGTATACAGTTTACCATTATGAAATATGAAAGTTCATCTGAATCAGGAGAGCTTTGAAAATACCTGAAGTTTATTGTTTATTGAATTCAAGCTTTGATTGTCTGGACTATCCAAGTCTGATTTGCTGAGATGCAAGTGGTGTTCATTTGTGTAAGGAATAAGCCATTCAAGCTGCTAATAATCATAATAAGTGAGAGTCCTGTACCTGCACTAAAGGGAGAGAACAGTTACATAATGATTTGAAACAGGCTTCATGGGGTCCGGAGAATCCAGTGATGCCAGTTGGCTCCATCTCTTTCACTCAAGTCACTAATGCATGAAAGTGATTTACTGATAGCTGAGGAGTCATTTGATGTCTGGACAAGAAGAGATTTTTTTTCTGATGTTTTATCATTTTTATATGTTGCATTTGTGCTCTGTTTTTAGATGTGGATTTTCCACTTTATTTCACTGGTTCCCCACACTGACAGCAAATTTTAAGGTTATACAGTCTGTTTCAAATTCCACTGTGATACTTTGATAATATGATGACTATGCCCTTTTACCCTCAAAAGATACAGTGCTGTGATAATTAGTTTCCATCTATTGGCCAAAACTATGGTAGAAAATGGAAAAGCACCGAACTCTTCTAAATCTCTGGTGTTGTATATGGTCACTTACAGGGCACAATGAGCACTGTACTGAAAAAATACATGATGATCACTTGCGGCCACTGAGAGCGGCTGCCAAGCAAAGTTTCCTCGTCCAGCAGGTTTGAAAACATAAAAATATACTCATATGTTTTGTTCAAACTGAAAAGAGAGATAAAAATCAAACATGTGTAATCACTGTTCAAGCGAAAGAACTAACCTGGCAAGTGTCTCTGTAGTCTGTTGAGAGGGCACATGATGGTGTCATGCATTGCATACAGTACAATGGAAACTGGTTTGGCCCACCAGCTAAGGCTCCACTGATGAATGTAAATAAATACCAGGTGTCTATCACATGTCCATCTTTGTATCTTTTGTTCACATTATGCCTCTGCTTGTGAATGTTAAACAAGGACTCAGATGAGGGCTCACTGTCACACAGCTTCTGTTTCTTTGTCAATGCTCTTGTTCCTTTCACCCTGTGTTCAGATGAGGAATGCTGTAAATTTTGCACCCCTTTGTAGTTTTTTCCTTTTCAAATATCTGTCATAGTGGTTTAGGAGAAAAATATCTACCTACCTATCAAAGTGTCCTTTTGGTACTTTATGTCTTTGTCCTCTACTTGACTTCTGTCAGTTGGACATGCAACGCACTTTTGATTCATTTTATCGCAGTGTTCTTGGTGTATGTGGTGTGATGCTGTAATTCTATTAAAGGATATGAACATATTTTTTCAATATGCGTTGGGCTTTTGTGGCTGCTGAGGCATGCTTTCTTATTAAATATTCATAATATTCATCCATCTTTACTATCATACTAATTAATGACTGACGCAAGTGGAGTGTACAGGGTTTTCCAGTCGTGCCTCTTGAAGAAACTGGTTTATTGTCACACTCCACAGAGAACTGAAAAAATAAATGAATTTAATTAGAGGAATGATAATAACCAATTATTTTTTAAAATTTATTTTATGTGTACATAAAATCCTCAATACCAAGGCAGCAGACGCACCTTTAAACTAAAGACATAAAAGACATTTTCTAAGTCAAATGTAGATAACTAGGATAGTTTAACAGAGAGTGATTGTTATTCTCACAGTGAATGTTTTTGAACACTGAGCGTTGTTAAGTGTCTCTGATCAAACATGTTTGTTGGCCTTGTGCAATGTGTTTCCTGAGGGTCAACAAATAGAACAATGTGGTATTAAACACTGAATAGATGAAGCATTGCATACAAAGATTTTGTCAGAGATGTGATGAGTGTGGCAGTGCCATTCGTGAGTGGATACTGCATTTAATATATGCTACATACTGCATGCAATGCGTATGTAGCATGTAGCATATGCATATGCATTCTCATTAAAAGAAAAAAACACATCACTGGGTCTACCCTATAGTAAGATCATTTGACTCATAATTGGTTTTGTGCTAATAAAACAGATGGATTGGGATCAGACCAATTATAATAATGCTTACAGAAACATTTTAATATGACAGCCTATCATTACAGAGATAGAGTTTCCTAAAAGGGCACCAGCATCCATACCTTACTTCCATCAAAACACAACAAAGGTATCATCCATGCTTTTATACAACATACAAACTATCTAACCTTTTAGAGACTACAGCACTGAAAACTGACCAGATATCGGATCTATTGCGATCCCTTTTTGCATGATCTCATTAATTTCTCTTTGTTCAAAATTCTTTTGGTATTTTGCTGTGAGTGTGGAGATCTTTACTAAAGTGTTTGGAGAGTTCTTTAGAGTTTTAAAGTGAAAAGTCAAATGCCAGTTTAAATGGTACCAGTTTATAAAGTAATACATGGCATTATTCAGGTGCAGCAGCCTCCTCCTAAATGTCAGAACCACTAATTGGGATATAAAGAAACTTTAACTGTACGGTAACCTTGCCTCCCAGGTGTAGGGAAGTTAGGGATGAGGAAGGGTTAAATGGTACCTGGTTTGATCATCATGTCTGGATATATGTCAAGCTGTACAGTAAGCTGCAGTAAAGTTGGATTTTAAGCAAGATATATAAAGTCCTAAGTACTCAGTTGTTTCATCTGCTCAGTAGCACATAAAGCTGATGAGTGTCTCAGTTTTTAGGTGTTAATGTATCTAAAAGACCCTGAAGTCTTCCTTAAATATGTTCTCAATAAATAAAAGGTTAAAAGACCTTTGCTTTGCCATTTAGATGACAGCTTCGCCTAATTTTGCAGCTCTAATTCAATTAGTCATGAATTGTGTAAATCACCTGGCTGTGTCTTTGGACTGTGCACACCGTGTAGTCATTTTATTGCTGAGTAAGGCCGCTGTCTGGATCTGATAAATTCTAGTGGGTCCATTAAAGGTTTTATCATCCCATTTTTCTTCACTGTTAAGCTCTACAGACTGACGATGTATATTCTCTGTCTGGGGAGAAAAGCACTTTTGCGTGATGACATATTGTTTTTGGTGAAGCAGAAGTGTCTCTCTGCGATAATAACAAGAAATGTGTTGGACTAGTGCTGCATAATCATTTGCCCTTTGCTACCAGAGGTTTTAAAGGAAGGTTATTCCACATTTAATGGCAAAGCATTTTGAAGGTGAGGTAGCACTGTTTTAATGATGTATTTGGTCTCATCAGTTGTTTTGTCATTCTTAAACTCTTACGCTAAAGCATACACGCAAATGCATCAGCTTTATCAATTCTGTCCACACCAAGAGAGTCATTGATTTGACAGAAATGTATTTGCCAAAAGGTGATTCGCATTTCTGTCTTTTTTGGACTGTGGTCTTGAAGGATGTCAGTAGAGCACTAGTGCTGTTGTTTTTCACTGCTCCCCTCCCATAG
This sequence comes from Datnioides undecimradiatus, assembly GCA_008933995.1. Taxonomy (NCBI): domain Eukaryota; kingdom Metazoa; phylum Chordata; class Actinopteri; order Lobotiformes; family Datnioididae; genus Datnioides; species Datnioides undecimradiatus. The sequence goes on along the minus strand of WARS01000029.1, from coordinate 11,607,485 downwards.
ACCATTATGCTAAGAGAGATAAATGTGTGTTTACTCTAAATGACATAATTGCTCCTCAAGGGCCTCTCACAGAGGAGCGGAGGCATGACTTTATCTGAATTAATAAGGCTGGTGATGAATGCCTCTGCTTTACCTCACTTATGCTTTTAATGTATACTTTGAATGCATTGGGCAAGGTCTTTGTTCACAGACTGTGTGCTGTGGGAATAGGGCAAAACAACACTGCTGTACTCTTTGTGAGGGCCAAGCATCCTCAGGTCAGCTAAACAACCAGGATGGGTTAAAAGGTGGCCTGCTGGCTGCAGAGAGCATCCAGCAGTGTCCCTTAGCACAGTCACTCAGAGTGCTGTGAAAACAGGTTTGGCTGCATGTCCTCAGGCGATTCATAAACTACGGCCCCAAACGCAGGGGTCGGTATGTGATGCTGGTGCATGCATTGAGATGCTTTCCCTGAAAGACAATGAAGACGAAATTGGAAAAATATGCAAAGCTTGTTTACCCGTCATAAGTGAATGAAAAAATGATTTCCTGTGGGACCAAACACAGAAGTGTCCAAATATTAGGCAGTTACTGTGGATATCTAGCGAATTTAAATGACCTCGACAACTCAAGATTTGATATACAGATTGCTTCGATAATATTCACCACCACCTTGCCACACTGTCTTTCTCTCAATCTCTCACCTGATTTATATGTTTTATTAACATGGGAAGAACAGGGTCAGTCTTAGCAAGACCCCTATTAGTTTCTACCCCACCATGTGTCACTGTGGCTTGTGCTGTCCAAACTCAAACTAATGAAGCCATAAATCCACAATCAAACACCTGCTCAGCAATTCAAGTCCAGCAAAAATCTTCTGTCTATGAAGACCAGTTCTTGCATTTTTGCGGTCAACTATATTATTACCCTCTTGATACGGAATAGGAGTGTTGACTTCTATATACTCCGAATACACTAAATATTAATGACATGTACTTCTTCTCAGGAAGTACAGCAAGGAGGAGAATCAATTTAGAAACCATTTTAAAGCTTTTATTAAATCTATATCACTTACATAGAGGAGATCCAGTTAAAGAGGGCAATTGTCATAGCCAGAATATACAGCAACAGTCAGCTGCGGTGAGTGAACTCTCTACGCTGCTACAGCATCTGTGATTGTTGCCTCAGGCTGATATTGATTATACAGCATGGCACCATATATATGACTTTATTCTTTATTTAGTCCTTTCAAGCTGTTTGTGTAGGCTTAGTCTGATGCTGACTCATGTTTTCAAAATGACACTACTTATTTACTGAAGAGCCATTGATTTTGTCTTTTACATAATCTAGAATCCAAGTTAAAACAGAATTTAAAAAAAAATTGGGTGGAAAAACAAATGACATGATACTTTCACTGTATGTTATAACTGAAAGACTTTGCATCAAAATCTTAATCTTTAATATCTTGGTGAGCAAATGCTGTGACTGAATAGTGTACTTTTTTCTAATCGCTCTCATGGCTGCAATAACAACCCCCAAAAGAAATAATAATAAAAACCATAAAAAGTAATTAGCGTTACAGTAGATTCATAACAATTTTTTTTTTATTTTTTTTTTGCTGTCATCACAGTTTATTTGGCATGAAAGACCAAAAAATAGATTTTTTGCAGAATAAAAACTGAGTCAGTTTTCAGGAGGGCAAACAGTAAATGATAACACTCTGTCTGTAGGCAGAGTAGAGGGTGTGTGTGTGTGTGTGTGTCTGTGTGTGTGTGTCTGTGTTCATACAGAGTCATAAGAGGGCACCTTGAAAGGTTATGTTTTAAAGGGTTTGTTTGTCTTTTTTTTAATTAGCTTGTCAATAAAGCTTTTTATGACCTTGTGTCATTTAACATCAAGATAACAGAGATACCAAACAAACCAGGAATGAAGACACACAACTCAGAGGGGATTTTGTTCTCTCTCTCAGTGTTATTTATTCGTTAGTGGGGTATCTAAAAGAATCACTGTAAAATAAACATTGTCAACCTGCTGCATTCAGAAAATTTACCAGGTACACGTTGAATCCACACTGGTGATGTTAGCAACTCCTAATTGCAAAGAAAAACTGCCAGTGGTGTCAAACGCAATTTGAAAGTATTAAAATTGAGGTTTTAATGCAGCATTTCACAAATAAACAAAAACCTTCCCCATACTTAATTACTATCCCAGCTGACGACAGTTTTGTTAATAATGTCATGTAATCCAGAAGAGAATGGCTGCATTGTGTTTATAACATTTATTTATCTTTGGTTTTTCCAGAAGCCAGTATTCTTCTGCTTTGTATTTATACAGTTGCATGCATTCTCCTCTTGATTCTGCAAGCTGTACAGTACAAACAGGCTTTACTGCTGACAAGTGAAACACTGCATAATGGAGCAGCTGGGGATTTAATAGATTAGGAGGTTTTCTTATGCTCAGGTTTGCAAAAGCTTTTCTGTGACATTGTTGTTTAGACATTTCAGTTAACTAGACAAATGTCAATCTTGTGTAGGAACTAGCTATTCATCCCCTGGGGCACATGAATGTCAAAATGTACAAAATTGTTATCTCTCAGGTAGATGTTGAGATAGTTCACATGAAAAATCTGACTTACTGGTGGTGTTAGAGGAATAGTGTGACAATCACCAAACCCAGCATATTTCATCCACCAAGGATCATGTGTGTGCCTGCAATACTTGATGAAATCATTAAGTCTGACCAAAGTGAAAAATCATACTCATGTGCACGTGAGCAGTACTTAAGAATGTGGTGAAGTGATGTTTTCCATGGCTGACACCTACTATATGTTAATCACCAAGCTTTCAATAATCAATCACTTCTCAGAAATTGATGCACAGACTCACTGTTTGAAGTCAATAGCCCTCCCAGAACTACATTTGCATGTTCATCATGAAGCAATTCCTGAATGAACATAAATACAAATGAGTGCAATGTGTTCAAGGATGTAAAAGTGGAAGTTGGTCTAAGCCCAGGGAACGCACTGTGTTTTACACACAGGGAGAAACCTTATTTGGAATCATTAACAAAAAGAATGGAAACATCATAAAACATTGTGGTAATAGCTCCCCATTGACCATTGTACAAAAATGCCGTAAAAGAAAGCAACATAATAGACTAATAATGAATTTTATTACCACCATCTTCTCCATATTCTCCAGGGTAACACTGCAATAAAAACAGTAATACAAATATCACTCAGTGCTACATTGCAGCTTGAACCATTTTCTTTGGGTGAAATTATTTTGCCGTCTTGAGCTCTCTGGCTCTGCTCCTACAACGACAACACTTAACATTTCCCCCTTTTTCAATCTGCTGGATGTTTAAATTGGCTGCCCAAAAGTCATGCGATTTGGATGTATTTTCCATGAGGCTGGGCGCAGTGATGTGCCTTGTGAATGGCTTTGGAAACGATGAGCTTTGCATCCTCCACTGTGCTTGGCGCTGCCTGAGCACTCACGGGCCAAATCCAACCACATACATCTTTATAACAGCACTCTGCCCTGCTTTCTGCTGCTCTGTTACCCTGCTCCCAATCATATTAGAGTTTCAGTTTCTGTCTTTATAACCACAGAAAAAGAATGAGAATGAAACAGCAGCTGGAATCTATTCAGGTTTTGACTGATCATGTCCATTGTGATAAACAGCAAATCAAAGTCAAATGTCTTCATCTGTGCTACATACCAGTATTAACACAAGTTTAATAAGCACTATGTTGACAGCAGCTATTGAAGTATTCTGACATCAGTAAAAAGCAGCACAATAAAGAGCATGGTAGTATTTATGCATTTGAAGTCTTACTTGAGTAAAAGTACAAAAGTGTTAACAGAGATAGTACTTAAAGTATCACTTTGAATTTGAGAAGTGTTCCTTTATGGGTTGACCATATTCTCTTACCTCCTAAACTAGTAACTCCCCCACCCTTTGATTAGGTGGAAAAAACATTGTTGCACTGCAACATTTAGAACATTTAGAACTCAACCTTAAATAACCACAGCAGCAAAATGCAAGAGAGATATTAATCCATAACTTAATTTGCAAATAGTAAACATTTATCCTGACTGTTCTTGATACTTTAAGAACATTTTGGTCCTAATACTTTCATACTTTTACTTAAATGATATTTTGAATGCAGGTTTTACAGCATGGTACTTCTAGTTTTACTTAAGTAAAAGATAAGAATACTATTTACACCAGTGGTGCAATGTAACTTATTATAGTGAAGTAGAGGTATAAAATTGCATAAAATCCACAACTACACCTAGATAAAACAAAAACAAAAATATGATGTTTATACTATACTATATTATTCTTAATTGCATATGCGTATATATTTAATTATCATACTTATACCATAACAGAGGCCTGCATGAGGAAATTTACAGTCCACACTTCTTCTTCTGCTTCTGCTTCTTCTTCTTCTTCTTCTTCTTATAATTGGCAGTTGTCAAACAACTTAATCATGTATTACCGCCACCAACTGGTTTGGAGTGTGGATCAAAATAAAGACACCTAAAAAAAACAAAAACAAAACAAAAAAAAACAAACATTTTAATATATTTTCATATACTTTCCAATTCGTTTTACTTAACGTTTTTTCAGTATTTCAGTATTTGTTGGTGTAAGAGCGCCCTCTGAACTCCGTCAGGTATCCTCAACGTCCGTTAGCCTGTCTGGTGGAGGAGTTCAGGTGATATGGGCATCCTCTAGTAATAGTAACCCCACATGAAGATGTCAACAGTCAAGACGGAAGTGAAATCCAGCATAACGTGGCTTCACCACTAATTTTCATTAACATTTGGCATCAACGCTGTTCAAAGAATCAGCCGAGAGAGTTATCAAGATGTCCAGTGTTTCTAATGACAACAGAGGCGGTTAGCTAGCTAGTTGTCAGCCACTAGCAGCGATGGACGGAGGATTCCTGGAGTTTTGGAGGAAAACGTTTGCACAGCATGGTTGAGTGTGTAGAAAACGAGAGGGCTGGACAAAATGTTATCGTTGTCTGTGATGGAGAACTGCGCGTCCACTGGAAATTTGTGAAATGACTGAACGCTTCTTCTCTATTGACAGGTGAAGTTCTTCAAATGTTGTAGGTGAGTTTACTTCCTCCTCTTTCTCTGTTATCTCTGCGGTTTCCGTGGTGAAACAATGGCCCGCTGTGGTTGTCTACACGATAAACTATAAACTGTTCAATTGCTGCTGTTGGTACGTACTTGCGCTATGACATTATGGCCAGGACTGCTGAGGCTTGTCACTACTTCCAGACTCTCTCTCTCTCTCTCTCTCTCTCTCTCTCTCGCTCGCTTGCTCTCTTGCTCTCTCTCTGTGTCTCACACACACGCACACACACACAGCACAGACTACTGACAGGGCCTGCAAAGGCTTTAGAAAACTGTGTTGCTGTTTGTAGCCTGAGCAGAGGCTTTGCTGTTGTGAAACAGAAATAAAATGCTTTATGAGGAGGATAAATGAGTAAATAAAAGGTCAATTTATAGTGTACTATTGAAGGAAGAAGTATATAACTCATGTATATGATTAATGTCTTAGCTATATGGGCATCATTTAATTTGAATTTAAACAAAAATGAAATGCCCTCAACTCATCCTGCATCTGAATTAAATCAAATCCATACTTGTGTGGATACTCAATTTGAGCCTTCATAGCCAGCCTTGGCATTCTCTCATTCATCACCACACTGTGTGAATTACATTACATCTCAGCCTTTACAGAATGACATGGAACTGAGATAAAATGAACACTATACTAGCAGTTTTTAATTGTTTTCTACAGCTTAGACCTTGAAATAGTGGGGATAAAAATGTAATGTTGTTGGTGTTGGTGCCTGTGAAAAAGTTTGTGTTTCCCAAAAAGGTAATTTTATATCAATCGCTCTATTAAATTATGATATTTCTTGAGAGCAGTGTTGAGTGTCACTTGAAGGTGACGCTATGGTGAAACGCTCTTAGTTTCCAAATGTTGAAAGGCTTTAATCTCTGAGAAGCAATAATGCCCTACCAAAAAAACTTTAAAATGCCAGTTATGCCTTTTTTATTTTAATTGTGTGAATATTTCACTTGTCTTCAAAAAACATTTACGATAATCTACATGTCACATAATTATATAATTTCAAATATATTTATGAATTAATTGAAAATCAGTGGTTTTTGCTCAGGATGAAAGTGTAAACAACCAACCAACCAACTGACTGGCTGAGATCACCACAAATCAATACCGAGGTTGTGGCTAAACATTCTTCAAAAAACATCAGTTTTAAAGGATTCGCTCTAGATGATGTATTGCTACAGCAGACACACTTGCTTAGACTGGAGCAGATCTCATAGCAGCTTATTTATGGTTTGTAGTTTAGTTCATTTTTGAAATGGACTTGTTTTTTTTTTCTGTAATGATTGTTACATACTGACACAACTTTTTACATAATATATCGATCAGCATGCATCAATTCATAATTCAGTTTTCCTCAAGACTTAATGTGTTTTCCAATATTACTGTATGGTCTCACAAGAGGGAACGGTCCTTGCTGAGCCTGAATGGCAACAACACCACTCTTTGTTTTCCCCATGGGAGCTTGTAGTTAATGACTTTAGTAGTAAATCACATTTTTTTCTATATTTATGTTCTTCCTATATGTGTTTGAAGTAGGAAGTGGGACAACAAAAGGTTCATTGTTTGCGCTATAGCAAAACAAACAACTGCCAGAAAGCTAAAGCTGTTGTCCTCTAAAGCTTGCAGTAGTGTCTCAGTTCAGGCAATAAAGTGGGAGGCACAAGGAGGAACTATACTAGAGGACTTTAATCAAGTTTATACAGAAACTAGAAATTTCCACAACAATCATCCTGAGCAATTATTGTAAATTGTGTAGGTCATTATATAGTGACTATCATCATCATTATTACCAGGCTGATGGTTATAAAGGGAATCACTTCAAGAGGGAGGATAGCAGCATCAGGGCACTAACCAGCCGCTCACATTCAATCATAGGATTCATCAGCCTCAAAATCTCATAAAAATCTCTCAGACAACCTCTGGGGAAGCTACACCTTATTGTCTAATAGATTGTGCCTCTATTAAATAATCTTCCCTTTAGAAAATGACCAAAGGAAGGCAGGGAGCATGGTCGTGACCCCTGTGGCTCAGATGTAGGTGATGTTGGAAGTTTTTTTTGATTTACATCCAGTGATGTGACTGGTCAGATCTTAGGCTGCCCATGGTGTGTGTGTATCTGTCATGACTTGACTTAATGGCTACTGAGGAGCAGAATCTATCTTGCAGTCTTATGACTATAACAAATCACTGAGTGATAATTTGTGTTTTATCAAAAGACTGAAACCAACATCTTACACGGTTCATTATTTTCTGTTGAATATAAATAAATCACAATGCGGCCTGGTCATGTATGATTCAACCATCTAGTGTTGCCATGGTGAAATCTGATGCTGAATCATAAATCATCATCGTCATCATTTAGTCCTTGATAAATGATATTTTGAAATACATTTTATCCAATATAATTTCATTTTAAACCAAAAACTGATCCTCTCTCTGAAACAGTCTCTCCTCTGAAATCCACAATTATTCATTTGTTTTAGGACTTGCAGTTACTTAAGGCAAAATGACCCACCATGTGTATGTAGGAACAGATTCAATTTTAAATGTTTTAATTAACAAAACAATTTACTGAGCAACCTACTGAATAAATCCAATGTGCGAGAAAAACTAAAAGTCAGAGCAGGCTCTGCAGAGTGTTTAATGTAGTTTTAAACAGAGAAAAAGCTCATTAAAAGCCAGTGTCAACAAATTAATGTTATCATCAACTAATTTTCAGTTTATGATCCAAGTGCAAGCTGTGGTGACCATATATCCGAGCATCATAAACATCTTTATTTCACTCCGCGTGTGTGGCTGTACCAGTCCATGTATTGAAACCAGTCTTCTTCTTCCCTTTGTTTTATGCATATTATTAACTAAGGTACTTTGGAACAAAGAGTAATCTGACTAAAGCCCACTTTCCTCTGTAATTTACTCCTAACTTAGAGGCAGTGCTAATGAGAAGGTGGTTTACTGCAGAAAATGAATTGCTAATAGCATGGGTGTGCAGGGCTAAAGCTGAGTCACGGTATAACAGTATCATTTCATGTGGCTGAGAGGGTTGTTTTTGTTGAAGTTATCACACAGTATCACACAGTAAGTTGTCTGACTCCAAATGTATTTTTACACAGCTTTACTGGATATATAAAGAGACACAAGTATAATCCATAACTCCTCACTGCAAACACTTCTGGTCATTGAGATGCTTGTTAAAGAGATTGAAAATCAAGCAGCAGATGTAAATGAAAAAGTTGATGTTAATGTAATTCTCTTGAGAAGCTCAGTAAATAGGGAAGGCAGAGTAAAATGCGCAATCTTGCAGCACTACTCAATTTGAGACATGAAATATAGGGAGAGCCTTTCAGTTCACTAAAGTGGTGTCGGTTTGTGGTTTATGGATTGTGTATGGATTAATGGCTCTTGTCTCTATGATTTTTTAAAAATACTTAAATAATCCTAATTACTTAGCACTAAAATTGTATTAAAATGTTAGCTAAAGGTTGACCACAAACTAGCATGAAGAGTTTCTCTTACTTTTTATCTACTTCAAATGTTATTCAGAAGTGATGTTTCTGTCTCAAAGCAAAGATTTTAGCACACACTCAACTCTGATCAGAACAGTTCAAAATCACTTCATCGCACTATTCACAAAAACATGGCCACAAGAACACCAAGATATAAAGCGTGCAAATACTGGAGTTTCATCAGTTCTTTATTATTTACTTTGTGGCATGACCAGGGCTCTAATGATTATATTCATCATATGTAAATCTGATAATTACTTTTTCAATGAATGACTTAATTGTCTGGCCTAAAGAATGTATAGAAAATAAGTGGTGCTATCAGATTGCTTGTTTAAACCAATCTGCAATCAAAACCTGAATGAGATTCCATTCACAGGGTAAGTGAAAGAGTGGGAAGACAGGAAGTCTGGTTATCTGCTTGACAAGTGGTTCTGTCTAAATGGCAGTAAATGAAATAAGTGAAAAAATAAGCAACAAGTGAAGGAGACTGAAAGGACACACACACACCCTCACATAACCACACAACATAACAGACTCACACATGCACACTTGCGCACAGCAATATCTCTAGACAGCCAGCTGGCGTCATCCTTCATTTTTAAGCAAAATAAGGAGGCAACATACTCTAACTTGCTTTATCTACAGAGCTTGGTGTGGTTCAGCTCTGCTGAATGATTCATAACATGTTTCATTTCATTCTTTTACCCCGAGGATGAAAATCATTTCAGAGTTCTGTCTCATACATCCATAATACGTGAGCCTTAAGTCTTCATCATCACCACCTCCTAATGACTGACAAGAAGTTCATTCAGTGTTTGTGAAGACTGATGTCTCAATTCTCCCCACTGTGACTTACTGGTAGGATATTTTCTTTATTCAGATGAAATAATGCAGCTAATTAGGTTGGTTATATAAAAACATAACAGGGGACTTTATTAGAAAGCAAGAGTAATTAGCACAGATTTTACTTTGTTAGCTGCAGTTTCAGCAACAACATGCCTTCAGCATTTCTTGGTTTGTGTGTGTATTAAATGTCTAGATTTCATGTCTAGATCATGAATGCAGTGCTGCTCAGTAGCTGCCAGTTCTCAGAAATCAAAGTGCAGGACTACACCACAACAATCCAACAATATCCTCCACTATGTAACATAACTTTATATGTTTAAGTTGTATTACGCTGTTGAAAATGTAGCACCTCTAAAAGTATGAATGAAGGCTTCCCACCGAAGGTTATCAGTTTAAACTTAATGCTTTCCTTCCCAGCACTTGTGTGCACAGTATTTAAATTAAGTTTAAATTTAAAGTATTGATTGCCAAGTCCTTTTAAAGATAAACCAAAATATTCTGTGTTTCTCAACCTCAATACAAACCAGTTTCATGCCTTTATCCTTCACTGCATGTATGTCTGTGATTGCTGCTTGACTTTGAATATAAGCTACAATGTAGAGTCCAGTGTTGATCTAAATGGTCCTATTAAAGGTCACAGTATAAGGCTATGCAATATGTCATCATACCTCTTCCAAATGGCTCCACTTTAAGGAGGGCCAGAGAGCCTGCTGGTTGAGACACAAGGCCATGCGTGGTGTTGCAGTTGTTTACACTCACTCACGTTGTGAAGTGATGGTACCACTGAACCTTTGTGCTCCACTAAACATAAACAATTCTTAAAGAAAACATTTCTGAAAGAAAATAAGGCCATGTGCAAAAAAGGTTAAGTTTAACGCAGCTGAAACAATATCCGTCTGTTTCAGTACATGGTCACTCTGCTCGAGGTCATAGCAAACCTCCCACACATGCCTGTACATGCACAAACATTGAACTAAGAATCCGTCTACATAAGAGTCATAGCCGAACCTCATCTGTATTTTTAGCCACATGTGAATTCCAAGCGCTCAAGGTTTTTTGAGTGGTTGGAGTCTGCTGCCAATTTGTGCCGTCCTACAAGGTCACTCACTGAGTTAGTTTCCCATTCCCATTCAGTTTTGGTCAGCCTGAAATTGTCTGTTGTCATTCTCGGTTACAGAAGAAATGACTGAAAGTTTTTAAGGACAACAGCAAATGGTAGACCAAATACACTGGCCTTTTACCATTTGATCAAAATGGGGCTTTTCTGACCATGAACACTTCAAACAGTGATTGTCAATTGGTGGCCAGAAAGGGAACAGCCAGCCCTCTAAAATTTCCCATCTGACCTGTATTCAGTGTATTCAGAATATGTAAAGAGTTGATCATACTTGCCAGAGCTTGGCCGGTATGATCAACCATACTTATCACTGACCATGATTATTGGCTTGATATTGCTATGATGTCCCTGACTACTGTTTTGGTGACGTCACAGAAACGCTTATAAAATGTACCAACTTTACTCATAACAAAACGCACTTCACGGACAATGGTTTCCATAACCATGGTAACTCACAGTGCCTAGCTTCAGACAAAATGACTAGCAATCATAACTATCTGTGAAATTAAATTCTATGAATTTACTGTTTAGACCACATAGGAAACAAGAATTTATTTGGAAAAACTATACAAATTGCAGTAGACTGTTTCCAGGGACTAACTGATCAATCAAATGTTACAAAAACCCATCGTAGATTATGAATTTATGACTTGCTAGTAAGCTCTGTGTTGCCCTAGATCAGGCATGGGCAAACTATGGCCCCTGGGCCACATACGGCCCTTTGGGCTTTTTAATCCGGCCCGCCGAATATTTGTACAGAATTGTCCAAATCATAGTTGAGACTACCTTCATTTAGCCTTTTCCTGCAATACCCGGCATTTCAGTTGAGTCCACCAGGTGGCGCATTGACAAATTGACTTGACTTTGCTGGAGTCCTGGCTATTCTCTCGACTTTTACTTTGCCACTGCTTTGAATCCATCTGCAACGATTGGTGGACCAAAGAAAAGAAAAGTCAGTAAGTGACGAGAGTTTAACAAGGAATGGACAACTAAATATTTTTTCGCCAAAGTCTGATCAAAGGCTGTATGTCTTATTTGTCAAGAAACCGTTGGGGTTTTCAATGAATACAACATCAGCCGTCACTTTTCCACCAAGCACGCTAATTACGCTAGCAACCAGTCAACGCAAAAACAGATGGCTACTGCTCGGAGGTTGGCAGCCAATTTACAGGCTCAGCAAAACACTTTTCTCCGACAAACTACCATCCAAGAGTCAAGCACAAAGGCAAGTTATTTGCTGGCATTCAAATTAGCAAAGACCAGCAAGCCTTTCTCCGAATGGGAGTTTTTGAAAGAGTGCATGTTAGAGACAGCAGGTATCTTGTGTCACGAGAGCAAGAACAAATTTGAAAAAATTAGTTTATCACGCAGGACATTGACTCGCTGTGTTGCGCTAAAGACTTAGCTAGCAAGCTGCATGTAACATATATTAGTTCACACAATGATGCTGGCCTGGCCCGTCTGTCAAATTTTAAAACTCAATGTGGCCCCTGAGCCAAAAAGTTTGCCCACCCTTGCCCTAGATGAACTTGGAGGACATGTTGACACACACCCAATAGTTTCTTTTCATGGTGTTGCATTTGTACAAACAAAGTGAGAGAAGTAGTTGGGTAAGTAAGTTTCTTTCAGTCAGTGTTAGACGATCTGGCAAGTATGTTGCTCAAAGTAAACAGAGGCTTTAAGAAGTAACTGTTAGGGAGCTGTTGGATCATATCTAAGGCTGTAGTTATAAACCAGTGACTCAAGCCTGGAAATATGTCCTACAGCCCAGGAACCTCAGTATATTGTGAAACTGCTGAGTTGAATCAATATTCCTGTCATCCCTCGACAGATACAGTAGATCCTTTTTTGCCATGTGGCAATAAAAGTGTTTCTTATTGTCTCAATTGCCAAATGGGTATCTTGTGTAATGTATTACATCTTCTGCAGGACATAGGTCTGGTGCTTCATATAGCCTTTCCTTTCCAGGTGCAACACATGGCTCAAAAACAGCTTGATTGTAAGTTCTGGTAAGTTAAGTGAGTCATCATTCTTGGGAAGTGGCTTCAGTTTCACCTTCAAATGTCAATGTACCTTCACTGTTATTCAGTTTGGCTGCTTGGATAATACCAATTGATCAGGAGAGAGCTCACAAAATACTTGACATTTCAGTCTTTTTAACCTAACACCGGTGATCTGAACGGGCAAGGCAGCTCTCAAATAAACTAAACTCACAATTTAAAATTCAATCACACAATTCACATTTAATATGAGCCGGCACATTCTGCTCATCTTGCTTTAATAACCGCAAAGGTAATTTCAGGAATAAATGCCCCTGGGAGCCATTACACCCTCTTGGCAGAGGTAAATGTAATAACAAAAGTGGGCTTCCAACTTTGCTGCAGACTGCCAGACAGAGACATAACTCTGAGGTTTGAGATTATGCTGTGATATCTTGTACTGTAGGGAATAAAAATGCAAATTTGGCAACAGGGCGTGGTCGTAAGTCTCAAGGATAAAATCTCATCCATCCCATTTGCAGTCTGTGGGACGGAAAGAAAAGGAAAGCAGGGTGCACAGGTTTTATGGAAAAAGAGCCCAATCAGGAGAAAGTGGTCTTTTTTTAGACACTTGTTCTGCTTTCAGTTGATTGATGTTGACTGCTTCCATGTATATGCAGCTCCACCCTCCAAGGCCCTGACCTCCACTAACAAGACTTTCATATGCTTTATTGTATTATCTCATTTTTACCTGCTAGTCTTTATTAATATTTAATTTTCAAATGTTACAGTGCATTGTGTACTGAAAGGAATGTTATTTAGTGCTAAGCATGATGATGTTTTATAGTCACTGCTAATGCTTCTGAAAAAAGCATGTAAATCATCGAGATGATGAATAGGTTGGTTTGTTGCCGGAGCACAGCTGCTGTTTTTGATCCTATGCCTTTGTTTTGATATGTCTGTGAGACAAAAAACATTAATCAAGGAGATCCATTTTACTTTCCCCCCTCTGAAATAATATACGAGTAATTTATTTATCCAGGAAGAAAATTCAATTTTAACTGCAGCAGAAAACTTGGGACATAATAAACAACATAACACACCAGTGAAACTGGGCAAACATGACAGAAACTCAATGTCCAGCTATGCCATAGCTGTTTGGCTTTATGTTTTCCATGTGCACAGCTGTTAACAATAGCAGAACACTGAAACTTATAAACAAAGTATATGTGAATACAATTTAAATAAAAACATACAAACTGCTTTTGTCCAAGTGTTGACATGACATACAAAGCTGCAAAACATTTTAATTTTGAAACACTGATGTTGTTTTGATGCTGATCTGGAGGTAATGGATCAATATTATATATTTTGTTTAATTTGGAGGAGTTTCTAACAATGCATTAGTTAGCTGCAATCTCAAAGAAGTGGCAGCTATCACTCTGTTACTTTGAGAGTCATGTCACTCACCACATCACAAATAATATTAGCTTCATTTATGTGGTTCCTTTAAAAAAAAATTACAATGTGCTAAGATTTGGCCTTGATGTAGACTAAATATCAAATAAATTAAATAGTATTTAACATCACCAGGAAGGGAGCTCCACAGCTGTGGGAACCCAACAGCAGTCCCAGTCCTCTCTAATGACTGTCAGGGCTATGTTACGGGGGGAGAGCAGGACCCAGATGCAGGCAGGGACAAGGACACAAACGATCTTTTAACAGTTTATTTTAAGGGCTAGGCTTACGGATGGTCAAGGCAGGCAGGGTCAAAATCCAGGCAGTCATTCCAAACAAGACATGGTAAGCAAAAATAAAAAAAAAAAAAACCAAAAATGCAAAACTAGAATTCCAAACTCAAAATGATCTCAAGGCAAAAAATCATGAACACATGGAAACATGGCAGGAACATGGACTCTAAACTAGCAAGCAGAGCAAGAACATGGACTCTAAACTCAACAATGCACAGACCGAGAACAAAGGCAATGGCATAACTTAAATAGACAGGTGAGGGCAGGAAAACGAGACACAGGTGAGACCAATCAACTAATCAAGAACAGGAAACAAGTAGACAGAAACACACAAGGGGAACAATTTTCAAAATAAAACAGGAAACAAAACAAACTCAACTCAGAACCATGACAATGACAAGTCAAGAGGAGCCATTAGTCAAGTCATGCTGAAGGATCCAAATCAGTAATGACTAATAATAATAATAATAAGGCTAATAATGAGTTAGCAAACATGACATTTCAAGGCTTATAAAATAAGCTGAAAACTTATAATAAGCTAAAACTGAAGTGAACAGCAGTGAGGATTGATATAATGTGGTAGCCTCTCTTGGCAGCAGTGTTTTTTTTTATCAACTGAAGTCTGCCTCATTTGTACACACCTCTTCACACTCGCTTCTTCCCTGTTTCAGCTTATTTACTCCCCATCAAACCTTACCTGTTACTTTCTACTTATTGTACAGCGTCTTGGAGTGTCTTGAAAAGTGCTATATCAGACAGTTCAGCCTTTCTCCTCCACCTCCGTCAGCATCCTCAAGTCATCTGATCTCCAAAGTAAATGCTGTAGATTATACTTAATAAAACCAGTTTATTGCAGTACATTCTACTGCATTGTTTTTTATACAATATTCATTATTTATAAGTACACTTTTCTTATTTAAAAACATGTAACAAAAAAAACCGTGGTGTTTTTTTGGGGGGCCCGGAACGGTTTAATGGCATTTCATTTCATTTCAGTGGGAAAAATTGATTTGACATACGAGTAATTTGAGTTACAAGCGCCGTCACGGAACGAGTTAAACTTGTAAGTCAAGGTACCACTGTATTTATTTAGTGCAGCCGCTGAGCAAGGTGGAACCTGCTACTTTAAATAAACCAAACACATCATACGACTAAATGCATCATGATCTGTGTGTTTAACCACCTAGGTTCAATATTTTCCTGAAGGGAATACTGGCATGAACATATGGAGATGCACATGAATGGACAAGACACAGCAGGACTGAGAGACCTTAGAGACGACAGCACTGTCTCAGCTGTGATGCAGAGTCTAATTAACAAGAAGACAGATAGATAGATAGCTAGCTAGATAGATTATTGATTGGTCAACCTTGACATTAGTTGTTAAGCTACTTCCATTTCTCAGCGACGCAGTGCCAAGTGGAAATTATCTGATTATTGAGTGACTCATTTCTATTCATACCTTACATTTCAAAATATCATATTAGGTTCTTTCGATTGTGATATGGCTATTAATAAATGAATGCATGTTGGAGCAGTGACTTTTGATGTGCAACTGATTCCATTCTAAAATGTACAAGATGCATTTAAAGCTCTAATCACCAAACTTGACAAAACAACATGAGTTAATGTTTTTGTGAACCCATCTACAGACGTCTTTCCCCAGACGAACAATAAAAGAATGAGTGAAAATTAAATGAATACAGAGTATGGGCCGAATGATGTCTGAGAAAAATGGGTTAAGAGATTTAAGTCGTTAGGGAGACCAGATTCAGAGTCAGTTACTGTGAATAGAAATCTAAGCTCCCACACTGTGACCTTTAGTTGCAGTGTTTTTTTGGAAACCCTTAACTTGACCTTACTTGTTCAACCCCTGCCTGCGTGAGTTGGAAAGCATTTATCAATCCCTGCTCTTTGCTGACAAACAGCCTCCACCGTGATAATATCAGCACTTAAATAGTCTTGGTGTAAAACAAACAGTGGTTTTTGATTTCACCTTGAAATTACAGTTGTATTATTTTAATTGTACTCATCTCTTGCCAGTAAGCTAGGTCAGCATGACACAAAAACAGCTTCAAAAGCCATAGGACAGACACTGAAAGACAGTGTCAATAACATAATTTTTCCTATAACCACAAATATTAGTGGCTGGAGCATCACTTCTCTTACTGACAAACAAATTATATATATTACACAGACTGTAATTTAGGGAAATTGGGGTTTACACAGGGCCAGTTCTGTATTTTTTTTTCTAAACTTTTCTTTCCTTTTCCCAAAGCTTGGCATCTACAAGAGCGCCACGTCTTGATCACCAAACTTGTAAATCACCCATTTAAACCGAATGAATGCTATTTCTTCATGAGAAGGTGACAGCTGACAACTTTCATCACAGTGGAGCTGTACTGTGACAGAAGTGTGAATGCTTTGACACAAAGTAAGATGCCTAAAAAAATCAAGGCAGCCCATGGGTTAGATGGGAGGCTTTCAAAAGGACAGAGAAGACAGTACTGACTAATATAGCAGATGATGTTACACTATTGCATAGAAGATGTTCACCTGGACGGAAAAGCCCGGAGGGAGCTGTCAGAGTCAGACCATTTCCTTGTTTTCTTCTACATAAATTGACAAACTACTGGATTTTGATATATTGAACAGAATATCAAATTTGCCTTAGCTTATTTTTGCAATGTATTTCTATTTATTATTTATTATTCTATGTGATGGAGAACATCTTACAAGCAGCCACTTATATACTTTATTTTTGGTAGCAATTTAATTTAGAATCCACAATAAATAAAACACATTAGATCAAAATGCCACTTTTCAGAGGTCTTCGCACAACTACTGCATCACTTGTAAAGCCAGTCATATTCAGTTCTCAGGGTATCAAGTCTTGACCCTGACTTCTCAGGAAATCTTCCTTAAAACCCAGTTTTGTTCCACTTTGTTCTGCTCTTGGTTGATAATTAGACTGCACTATGTTAATGTTGTCTGTAAATGTGAGTGTACCCCCTTTGTTTCAATGCTCATGCACCCCTCTGATGTTTTTTACCCCAAACCACTTTCCAGGCCGAAAATACATTTGGCTGGTTTTGACTTGAATTTAACTAAAATACAGTTTGAGATTTCTTAAGGTTTCTTTTTTCCTCTCTAGTTTTATTGTGTTTAGATTCAGCCTCATATTTTCTCCTTTCCCAATAATCAGTCTTTGTATCTTGATGAGTACAGTTATTTATGAAGCTAGGGGTTTACAGTGCAATTCATGCATGGATCTGAATTATATGGTAAAATTCTGCCAAAACACAGCAATCAAGACAGAAGGCAGGTTGTGGCTGAAGAGCTCTATTCTGTGAAGAATACTTTTTTATAACAGTGAAATCAAGCAACGCAGATACCCTAAATCACACTGTCAGAGGCTGTCACAACCAGCAGCAGAAAAATAAGATTTAGGAGAGTGTGTGTCAGAAGTGATGCGCCTTGTCTGCTATCGCAATGGAGTGTAAGAAACTGAAAAATTGAATTCAGTCTTCATGTTTGACAATGTACAGCTTGTCTTTTTCTGTCTGGGAGCTAAGTGGGGGGTTTTTATCCATGCTGAAATAATTGCTTCGCAACTTTCACACTTTTTCCTTATGTACCCCTCTGTAAATAATTACATCTTAATATAGCACAGTGATTGCACTGTGCAGTTTAAACTCATGCCATATGTTTTTTTTATGGGAAAAGAAAGTAATTATTTGTTAGCACAGTCCAAAATCACATTTGACTTTTTGTCGTTCTAAGGAAAATAAATAACTGTATTTAAAGAAGAAACATAATGTACTGGCCATCTATCGTACTGTTTAATTGACATATCATCTCATGTGAAGTGAGTGAAGTGCAGAGACCCAACAGCAATGATAGCTTTGCATCGAAGATTTTTATTAAACAAGACTCCCTCCCTGATTACATTAGCACTACTATGGACCGATATTCTTTTCTCTTCCATGTCATCTTTTTCCTGGAAACAATAAAGTTTGCAATTTGTCATCGTCAGATTGCACATCACAGATTACAGAGCTCAATTTGTAAAAGAATCTGATGACAAACTTCATTTCTTTTCAGATGAAAGAGCTGAATCAGTGTTTTCATACCACTGAAGGAATCCAGGAGCGTTTCACAGCTGAACAAAAAAGTCCTGCTCATAATTTTCAGCCATGGAGTATTTTGTTTGCCTCTGAGAGATGCATTACTGCTGGGGGAAAGTAATTAATCAAAGGGAGGACAGAATGAAACTTAACTGGCTTGCCTCTTCCTTTGTCTGTTACAGATGAAAGACAATCCTCTGTCAGAGGAATATTAATTTATTGTATTCACCTCTTTTTAAAAGCTTCTTTCCTTTAGCGCATCACTGATTTAGTTGAATTCTTACCATTTGTGATGGAGCAAGTGAAGCATACATCAGGATACAATGAGATACTTTTACAGTCCTGCACTGCAGGCCCATGGGCTCTTGTTTAAAGGAATATAAATGTACTGTAGATTTCCAGACATTATCCAGTTTGCAGTGATTAATGTAGTCAGGTCATATGGAAAAAATATAGCATTCGAGACATGCAGCTCAAGGTTATATAGGGCAGGCATCTGTATAAGCTGCTGCTGCTTAGTATGGAACAATGACAAAAGAGAACAACCTGGCTCAGCGCGTGACTGAACTACAGTGTGTTTTTTTTCTGTGTCCTTCAAATATTGTGTTTGTTAGGATATGTGAACACTAAGCTGCACATTTCTGATTTTTCTTCCACAGTAGGTTACAAGGTAGGTTTTGGATATTTATGGACAAAAAGGAAAGTCCAACACAGAAAAAGTTAGAATAAAAAGTTTATTAGTGTCCATGTCTTAAGCTGTTGATTAGAAGACAAACAGCAAACTGTCACCATCTTATGTGAATTTGACAACATTGTAGCCAGGATAAACTACTATATAGTTTTATATTAAGCAACCATAATATTTTTCCTAGCTGCCATGATTCAGTAAAAAGGTTACTCGTTCCAATACTCATATAAATTTAAAGGTCTAAAATAGGTATTGAAAAGACCCTGGACATCTTTGTTGGGCCTCATTTTATATTTTTTGGATGAAGGCTTGGAATCCATTAGCTAGATGTTATGGTGAAATAGATGAGAATGCATTTTCAGCCTGCAGCAACTCTTTATAGATGATGGACCCTGATGGCACCAAGCCATCTTAGCTGCCACAGTCTCCTTGAAGTCTCCTCACAGATTCTTTCCTCTCATGATTTCAACTCAATCTGGTATTGTTCGTGTTTTAAGACAGGTGGTTGTCAAAGTTATTTTATCTGGTTTTTAGGCAGATTAGTGGCATGGTTCAAGGGATGGCACTAAACTAAGATGGTAACCATTGTACCTAAATACTTGTTGTGCTTTTTACTTGTCTTTACATCTTATCTTATTAATATGTCTGCTATTTGTGTCTGCTGCTGGTTTTCTTATTCAACTGTAACCAAAAATGGGTTTCCAGATGTTGTTGTTGATCTGGGCCTTGGATTTCTGCAGATAAACTTAATAGTCGATTCCTTCAGTTATAGCTACGATAATGATAAATGGCTGTTTGCGCAGAAGTTTGCGTTCCACCAAGAGCTTTTTTATTTTTAATTTACCATTTTTTTCATGACTTACAGACTATAAAAGGAAAGGAAAATTCCCTGGCCTTACTCATCAACAGAGACGGCTGGCTGCTTAAATTCCTTTAATCCTTTCCCAAAGCAGGCGAGATACTCAAAGTGAAATGGAGTAGAAAAGCCTCTGTCACAGCCCACCATGTTGTCAGGTCAATGACCCTCTTGTGTGAAGTCAAAGAGCCAAGAAGCTGTCAGCGAGGGTCAGCAGTCACACAAACCAGACACGTCATGCCTGTGGTTCAGCTCCAAGGCAGCTTTTTAAGCTACTGTCACACACTGGACATGACATTTATAGCAGGCTATGTACTGTAACATTACAGCAAATATCCTTCATAACTGTGTCACAACTCCTGTGACTCTCCGGGGGCTGGAGGGAGAAACACAGCTAACGAAAAATATTGGAACATGAGTCCTGTAAACTTTAGCAGTGTCTTGATTTTACACTATTGTGTTTTTTAGTGCACATCCTTTCTTCTGCTCTGACAATACACATATAGTGACAATGAAAAACCTCAACACAAGTAAAAGGGAAATACACATTTAGTGCCAAATTCAAGAATTTATGAACAAATCAAACTTTCCAAACTAAGAAAGCATAATTGTAGATTAGAAAAGAAAATTTTGTGAAAAGAAAAAGTAATCTCTTGGACTAAGCCCCACACAAAACATACAGTGGATCACACCTCCAATACACTGTGTTTACTATAAGTAAAAGCTCAGAGTATAAAGCTGTACCCCAGTCTTACCTGGTCCTCCTCTTGAAAACTGAGTATACTCATAGAACCACTTACATGGGCCAAACAGTCTGACGCTGGGGTTAGTGAAAGACATGGAGAGATGTAGACAGCAAACACAAGTGGAATTTAATAAATAGCAGCAGATTATGAAGAATAGACAAATCACAAAAATGGATATGGCACAAAGTCTAATTTAGGTTCAGTACACCTTAAACCTCATCCAGAGCTGTAGCTGAAGCTGAGAATGAACATGGTACCTTCACCAGGGAAACCATTAAGAGAAGTTTCTGTGATGATTGTGTTATGTTCTGGTTGGCATTTTGTGCTTTGGTGGTTCTGTGTCTTCCCCTTTCCCCCTCCCCTGTTTCTTTCCTGCAGATGCAGTGTGTGGACAAGGGGCGTGGCTGGCTTTCTGACTGCAGCAACGACGCACACCCGTTTCCATTCTCTCATCGACTCTTCTATAAAAGCCCGTCCCTGATTGCACCACTTTGCCAGATAATTCCGTCTCGTCGGTTGTGCTACACTTTTGCTCTGTAAGTTTGGAAGAAGTCAGCTTCAGAATTGATTAGTGTCTAATGTTTGGGTTTTCTTTGATCTGTCTAGACCCACCTGTGTGCCTTGCTGTGAGTTTTTGAGTTTGGACAGTGCCAGCCTTATTCTCTGGGAGTCCAGGTCTCCAGTCGCCTGCCAGAGCAGAGCTAGCCACCCTCTTCAGCCACAGCTACCTGGTTTTGTTATTTAACCACAAATAAACTTCTGTTCTCAACTCTCCTGCATTCCTGTCTCTGCTTTGTCACCAGAACATAACAGTTTCTTCAGTTTCCTTTTTTGTGAATGGGTGAATGCTGACTTGTAGTGTAATGTGCTTTAAGTGGTCAAAAGACTAGAAAAAAAATTAGTACAGTCCATGTACCATGTAATGTTTTAATTTTGCCCTGCTTTGCAGCCACATCTCTCTGTCTGTAGGAACTACTCTGTGGTGTCACTCAGGGTCTCACCCACAGCGCTATCTAATTGGCTACATGTCATGGCTAAAAGCCTATTGACACTGAGGGCACAGACTCGAGCTGCTCCAGTGAACGAGCAGAGCTGGGTGTCAGAGGAAAGGCAGCCAGTATTGCTGAGTTTGCAATAAATATCACAATCTTTTATGCCAAAGTGGCTAAAACACTTAAATATGACACTCTTATGATGCTCTTCTGCCAGAGTCCCACAATAATGCACTTTATTGCAGTGATATACAGTTTAACCAGCTCTCCTCCTTTATGTAACAGAGTGAATGATTCTTTAGTGAACTCTGCCAAATCATGAGTCACACCGAAGCTGCTGAGCAACCCAATACATATTTATGCATTTATTTTTACTTTGCAAAACTTGTGTACATTTTAAAATATTTTCCAAAGAGGTGTTGTGGGGAGCGCTGTACTTTAAGTATATATGCAATCTTTAAATAATTTAAACAGAGTTTAGGGGAAAAAAAATCAAAATAAGCAAACAAACAAAAATAGACCAGACTACACTTTGGCAGTGATCACACTACCAGTGTACACATCAACAAACAGTACCAAACTTTTATGAAGTCCTGGCTGTTACACTACCATTGCTCAGGAAGAACACAAAACACTCAGACAGTAAACAGCATACAGGGTGTATATTATAACCACACAAACAAGTAATCTTAAGGATTGGACAGTTTCCATCATTGGCCCAAAGCTTCACTGTAATGGTAGCTATTACTGCTTAAATGAACCAGGGTCAGTGCCACGGACAGCTCCATCTGCTAACAGCAGCAGGGTCAGGATTGCAAGGTGAAAATGTAATATTATTGAAAAGTTTTGATGTCTAACTTAAATTTAGGCAGATTTTCTGCAAATATATTTTCACTTGTTTGGATTCTTTAAAAAAACATTTCTTGGAACTTTGGTACGTTGATTAGGTTATTTATGGGTTTTTTTTGTTTTTCCTCATCAGTAGTTTGCTCACGTGCTTAAACTCTGCCTGCATCTAATAATTGATTTTCCATGCTTCACACTGACTTACATAATAACTCCAATTAGGACAATTATACTGGTAACATTTTCCTGGAATTATAAGATTTATCATTTTTCAGGAACCACTTTTACTTCCACAGCCTCTTCTCTTCCATCATTTCATCACGTTGTTTGTGATTTGAACAGCTTTCATCTGGTCCACCTCCACAGGTCACATTTCATGTTGGCACTTAATTAATGACACATATTGATAATAATTACACATCAGCAGTTGTTATGAAAAACAGTCCATACTCACAGAATAAAATATATAGCATGTAAATGTAGGCAGGTTTTCTTTGTAAAACTGAAAGAATGAATTAATATAATGTAAATACAGAATGAAAAATCAACTACCATATTTGCTGTTATCATAATGCTCTAGTCTGGCAAGATGGAAAATGTGACTGGAAAGTGTGGTTGGACATGTTAATTCAGTATTGATTGAACCAGTTGATCAAAAAATTGACAAAATGTGAAGACAACACTGTGACAGTTTGTTTCTGCTGGAATTACTTCTTACTTTTCTCATTTTCTGTAGCTAGTAGGAGTTCAGTGCCTTGCTCTCTTCAAGAGGGCAGATGTTTGCCAGCGCAGGGGCTTGAACCCTGCTCCTCTTGTTGAAGGATTGTTGAACTACTTTCCTCTACACCCTGCTGTCATGGAGGAATGTTGGCAATTGTTCAAACAATGAATTACTTCTGTGCACAGCTTGTCCTCTCCTGAGGGCACACTGAAACCAACATGAAATCTGGAAAGACAACTCTGAAACCTAATGTTCTCTGCACTTACAACCAACAGCCCTGAGGACGAATAACACAAAGGATCAGGCTGTCAAAATGTAACAAGATAGTCCAGTGTTTGTGACAGTGCAGATGGTAAGGTAGGTCAGAGAAAAACAGCTGTATAAACATGATAACTCACTAATTCAACAGATCAGCTTTTAAAGGAACAAATGGCTTGTCCTTTATTTAGAAAAATGTCTCATGTCCAGTGACAAAAGCAAAGCAAAGTAATCTCTAGGCTTGATTTTAACCTCTGGTCAGTGTCAGAGACCAGTTATGTAAAACATATAAGTTTAAGACTTATCTTAATTTTCCGATTTGCATCAGCTGTTTTATATATGATTCACAAGATCTACGTATGTAATTAAAGAGCACCAGTCCAGATTCTTAAACTCTTAAAAACAACTTTCCCACCAAATCTTTGGCATTGATAGAAAAGGGTCACTGTCCACACAGAAGGGGTTGGGGTTGTGAATGAAAACATACAAGGGGCAGTAAAAATTTTGTTCCACTGGGCCAGGGGTGTTAAACTGTAAAACCAGAATGTGCCAACATATTTAAAAATATTTGTAGGAGTTTTTATTTTTAATATGAACACATGGATCGATCGATGTGTATTTTAGGGTTGGTAACATTTGTGCAGTTTGCGTTGATTGGGAAATATCTGTTGATGCTAATGTAACCAATGTTTTTTGGGTCATTTACTATAAGAGTGCATAACCATGGTATTGTAGTGCCATGTAATTTAAAATCTTTCCAGTTGACATCATTATGAACGAGCTTTTTTTTTAATCATATATGTCAATCATATTCAAAACCTTTTTCAGTCTTTCATGTTGACAGGTTCTCAATCTTTCAGTAGCTTTGTCAGCTTTGTTATTTTTCAGCTTCACAACACTTGGAGCCATACTAGGCTGTTAATTATTTAGTGACAGCTCAGCTTACTTATTTTATTTAGTAATGTGTAATTCTATCACTTCACATGTAACATTAAAACTGTGCTTAATTCAGCAGTCAGCAGCCAGAAATACTGATATCAGTAATGGCTGATATCTTAGGGGAGGAATAAAGAAAATATTTGTTCCAGGAATCAACAAAGTATCATCTAATCATTATTTTTCCATGAGATACTGTTTGCAGACCTTGTATATTCTTTCTCAGAAAAGCAGCGCTTCATATTTAAACAGCTACAGACCAGTCAGAGCTGCCCAGAACAAGCTGGCTGCTGTCTAACTGAAGACGGAAAATGTTGTGCAGCAGCAAGGAAGTGTTACTCATTCACTTTTCTAGACAGCATAGGGATCAAAATCATCAATCATGCGGTAGCTGACACATTTCTGTAACCTTTGAGGCATGGGGCTGCCTAAAATTGTGAAAACTAAACAACTGTCCAATCATTGTGTTTTATACTCAGTCACAAAAGAATTTGGATTTCTCTGGGCAGATGGTTCAATAAAGTATTCAAACAATTTTACTGCCTTGCCACAGTTTTTATAAGCCCAAACCTTTCATAGGGCACGCAAGCGTCTTCATGCAACTAATGCCCTGATGTCACAGAGTGGCGGCTGCTTTCTAATTGCCTCACAAGGGGAGATGTCACAGTCCACTGCCAGCAGGACCCTGGCTCAAGCTCATTGCTTGTTAGCTAATCTGTTTGAGTAAATGACTGAAAGAGAAGCATTTTTCATGCTGTGGTTTCTATGGAAATCCTCCCAGAGAATTATCCTCTGTGCACACCGGGGGTGCTTTGGACAAAACAGCTGCAACCCAGAGTTAATGCTGTTTCCCTTCATCTGCAGCATGTTCTTTTTGTGATTTCACTGAATGGGCCATTGTTTGTAAAAAGGGCTTCCTTATCCTCAGATCAAGCTATAGGCTCTGTGGCTCTTTCACTAGTCTGGAAAAGTCTGTCAACCGGGAAACATTTGAATGTTTTAGGATGACTGATATTCCCCCGGAGCAGGAAAATTGGACGGTGGATGTTTCTAGTGCAGTAAGATAAGCTGTATCATTGTAGATAGACCATCCTACAGACAGCTTACCTGAGGGTGTTTGTACTTTGTTGGACTTGAGCCCTACATAGTAACTCTGTTTGCCCTGGCAACAAATGTTATGAGGACACAGTTCAGTCTTGTGAGATGCTTAACACTTTGCAGCTTGTCCAAGCACACAGGGACTGTTCTGGCTTCTCAGATGTAACTGGGATTTAATGGAGCAGCTACAGTGATAAATCAATAAAGGTTGGTATAGAAACTATGCACCCAAGTTGTAATAAAATGGCCATCGCACATCAAAGTTGACCACTGTGCTGAACAGAGGGCAGGGTTTTCGATTACAGGGTGTAAGGTATAAGGCTGTTAGTGACTTGTGTGTTTCAGTAAATCATAAACCAATTACATTAAAACAGACGCCTGGTTTGGTGCATGGAGGCCATCAGCTTTGGTTATTGTGTTACCATTAGTGGTGGACCACTGCTGCTCCAGCTTCAGCAATCCCATCATGTTGGAGCCTGTCACTGTAGATGCATGGAAGCTAAAATCAATAATAAGTGGGTCTATATAACATAAATAAATAAATGGGAAAAATAAATAAGCAAAGCTATAATTACACTTACAATAGATTTTATATAATGGGATTTTAGTGGCATTTGAAACAAAAGAAGCTTCAGGTTGTACAGTTAAAGCCTCAGCTATCCTACAAGACAGTTTGATTTACAATATTTTACACTCATCCATCACTAGTCCAAAATCACAGCAACTCAGAATGAACCTTGAAGAACTGCCTCTTTGCTGATTGTCTGTAGCTCTTCATCTTTCCAGGTTTTCTGTCTTAGTTTACAGTGACTCAGTAAAAGGTCTCATGCTCCTGACCTGAGACTGAACTAAATTGCAATGAGCCTATACAGGACCAAATGGAAGCTAATGGCCTGAGCTTGCACATGCCAGCTAGATAATTGCAGAATGTACTGTATGATAAAAGGCTGCTTTGATTGGTGGAAATGGATTGGATCACCTCCAGCAGAAGTGAAATGTACATGACGGAGGCAGCCAGTGTTGTAGGAGTTCTGTTTAATGCCACTAATGAAGTTTTTTTTCTACTCTGACACACACTGACAGTGATAAACTTCTTTTACTAAAAACTGACAACATTTCAGATTTTAGGAGCATATGGAAATATCTGTGGAGCTTGGACCAAACAATTCTTTGATTAATCTAGAAATCTGCAACCATATCAAACAGACTAGTACTGTCTATTTATGTATTGAGTAAAATGTATTAATGGATCATATAGTAATCATGAAGAAAATGTTTTACAGAGAAAGTTATCTTCTGCACTAGTGACTAATGTGTCCATTAATTTAAAGTGAAGGCCCAATCTTTTATAGATGTTAGATGGCATTAAAAAGCCCATAAGAGGCTTTTCTGATGTCAGTGTAAATGAGAACAAGGACCTCACTGCAGACAGCCAAGGAATCAGAGAGCACATGAACCAACCAACCAAAATTAATTTTGCTGTTTAGGTCAGGAAGAGATTTTCCATTTGGCTGGACTGGACTTTCCTCAGGCACTTAAGTGCCTGGCTTCACGCTGCTACCTTTCATTCATCTCTTACTACTTGCATTAAAAACGTTTCCATGTCTTTCTTCGACATGTAGGATTACTTGTTAGATTACTTGCATTCAAAACAATGTATTTAGTTTAGTTGTAAAGTGTTGACTCCCACGATTTTACACATCAAAATCTGTTTCCAGATCAGATCTGTTTCCAGACACTGCATAAGTCAGACAAGTTGTATAAAGCCTTTGTGGCTCCAGAAGGATCTTCAAAAAATGGTATTAATTGCTCTGAATGGTGTTATGGTAAGAACATCTCTAGTTCAGCTGCATCAGTTTTGATCCTTTCAAAAGCCTGAATAGCACATGTGAAACCTAGGATTTTTCCATCGATTCACCTAGTTGATTTTTTTGCAGGGTTCAAGCTCTTGAATAAAACCTCCAGCTATGTCCTTGTTGACACGTGTCTTTAAGTAACCAATACTCCATATGTTTGCATGGCCCCTGCTCTGTGTTGCCTGTATAATGTAGTAACTAAACCCCATCATGCTGAGGTTTAGTAACTGATCTGTTAAAGTCATGCTGGGCTGTAGCACATGCTGCAGATCCATAATCAGTCCAGCCTGTAATGACTGTGAATGTTGTGGTGATTAGTGCTTTTCCCTTGAAAAAACCTGCCCTCACAACATGTGGACTCACTGCAGTCTGGGGAAGCTTGAGCTCCTGTTTAAACAAATTAGCCAAAGGCGAAACCTTGAATATTTTACTGTTCACTGCACAGATGTGTTCATAAAATCATCCATATCAATGTTCCTGAGCCTGAGCTGGTCTGCAGTTTCTACCAGATGGCTACAATCAGTCAAGACAGGACCAGATGAATGCAGCCAGAGTTTTATTGGCTTAACTGATGGGGATAATGGGTGTTTTTGCTCAGTAAAAGGTCCCTGCTAATATCGCAGTTTATTTATAGAGGGAAGAGTTCTATAAACTGCAACTCAGTGAGCAAACATGTTTTTATTCAGCATTACATTCATTGATTTTAACAGCTGTTTGAACAAACTGGGTAGCTGATAAGTTTACACTGTTCATGGCTTAGGTTTTCATTTTATTTACCTTTCAAATGTTTTCCAGTGTGCTGTTGATGATAATGACCACCTGTGGCCATAGCAGGCCGTACATCTAGAAATTCCAAATTTGAGTTTTCCAACATTTGAACTGCACTAATAAAAGTATTTTAGGTAAATGTATTAAGTTGAAAACCTGTATTAATGGAAATGTTGATGCTGTTTGCTCTTTTTCATATTTCTTCATGGTATTTTTCAACATTGTTTAATTAATTTTATGGCAAAAATCACTAATATGCTGTGACAGACAAGTAGCTAATGATAACTTTATGGGACTTTATGTGAAATATGCCACCTATTGTCTGATTCATGCCCCCTTATGCACCAATATTTGAGTTACATCTGTCAACCAGTATCGGCCTTGTATGTCACATCCACTGAGAAATGGTCAGTTTATTGCTCGACACATAACAGACTGCTGACAGTTTGGTATGTATCAATATGATGAATGATGGTGACTACGTTGGCTTCTTGTGGCTTCAGAGTCATTAACTTTATAGTTCAGAGGTCACAACACTGCTGGTGAGAAGGAAATTCTTGCTGCTGTTGTTGGTTTCAGGTTGCCAAGTCTGATCAGCACAATTCAGACAAACAACCAAGTAAATCAGCAATGCAGCAATGGCCCTGCTGTTAAATGCAAGTTTAAGAGATCAGGGAGGTTTAAGGCTGAACTTAATATTAAATCTGTTCTGGAGGCAGAATGTGTTTTTATTATTTAGTTGGTAATAAATACAGAAGTGCTGATTGATTTTGTGGCTGAGACTATGCATCAGCAAAATGGCAAAATAAATCTGGTCACAGATAAGCATCATTTATCCACTCACTGCTCAGCAAGTCAATAAGAAACACTTCAGAGTTATTAAAAAAGTTATTAAAAAGTGTCCCATTAAAAATGTGAGGTTCATATTCTCAGAAATTGCTGTCAATGTTTTAACAGAGTTTTGTTATGAGTCCTGAGTCCTGAGTGATGTTTTTGTGAAACAGTAAAAGATAAATCTCACTGACTGGTTGAATACAGAGAGGAGTTTTTAGAATGTGCAGGTTAATTTTCAACCCAGGTGGATTATTGTGGATCAGTGTGGTCAGCATGCAGTGTGAGGACATAGTTAATTATCTCCAAACTCACATCTTTAACTGACAAGTACTTTCGCTTGCTTTAGGGTGAGCTGAATATGCAGATATTTATAAGTGGATAATCATAAACAGATTTTATAGTTTTTGGGTGAAGATGTACCACTGGAGGATAACAGAGTGGACTTTTAGTTAAACATTTCTCAGAAGCAGAGCTGCTTTTCCAGATGTGATCTTAAAAATGAATATACTGAGACAAACAGCTGCTGTTTTTCTGATTTATCCTCAGAAAGATAGATGTGAAAACGCTTTGCATTATGAAATACAGATTAAAATGACTTTACATTATTTCATAACTACAGCTTAAATTAGAAGCTCAGTTAATTCACTAATTGTCAAATATGTCAGCTCCAAATCTGATCACTGTACTCTTGTTAAATCCTGCTGCTGTTGTTGATGGTGGTTGTAGTGAGGATGGCTACTGTTGAATGTTGTTGGGTGAGGAGCAGGGACTGTGTCACAGACAGGAACTGAAAGAGCAGTGATTTAAAACGCAGGGAAGCAGGACGGTATGAGAGATACTGACTCAAATGTAACAGACGAGTGAAGGCGATAAATGGAGGAGAGGAAAGAGCTTCAAAATGGCAAGAGTAAGAGCTCAGAGGTTTAGCTGTCTCTTGTTAGTAGTAGATTTTATTCAGAGCTTCAGCCAAATCACATTTATACCCAGAAAGTATTTGCTTGTGTGTAAATGTTTATTTACACATAAATAGTGTGAGATTTAATGTTAGGGATGTTCCTGTGGCAGTAATGAAGCATAACAGTAGTTTATAGAATTATGTGTTGGGAGGTTGCAAGGCATAAAAGCAAAACAATCAGCTGGAAGATGCTTTAAAGTTATGCAGGCTCATGGGAGCCACTGAGGCATTATTCACACTCAGCCCAGAGGACATAAAACATGAAGAGGTTTAGAAAACAGACATGTGAGGCATGTTCACAGCAGCATGTAAGAAAACAGCAGTCATCATCGGTCAGTTCGCGCAGAAACAGCAGAATAAACACGTATCACGATGTTTGGTTCTCATCCGACATGAGCGTCTGCCAGTGTTGCTGGGTGAATTCAGCTGTGTAACCGTGAATTAACCGGACATCATAGGAGTTACTTCAAAGTGAAGGACTATAAGGACTATACTGTCTTCTGATTTTTTTTATATCTTGCACATTTCATTGGCCTCTGCATGAGAGGAATTCAGCATACTCCAGATAAATCACCTCACCTCTCAATCCACAGCTGTGTTTAGCCTAGGGCCTTTGAAGCACTGCTATATTCCCTGCATATCAAGTGTTCATCAAGGAGCTGACCAGCAGCACCACCACTATGAAATGCCAGAGCACGGTGTGAAAGGGCCATGAACTGTAGAAAATAATTTAAATTGCCCAGTGCATACCAAAAGGTTTGTCATTAAATGTCTTGTTATGTCCAACAAACAGCCTCAAACATAAAGATACTAAATTAACCTTAAAATAAGGCAGCTAATCCTGAAACTAACAGATATTTGGCATTTTTCCAGGAAAAATCACTATTAGCGCGCACGGCATACACATACTCATTTGTAGCTCTCCCTGAGCCCTAAATATACTTGCGTCTACAAACATACAGTGAGGCCAATAAGTATTTGATCACCCTGTGATTTTGCAAGTTCTCCCACTTAGAAATCATGGAGGGGTCTAAAATTTCCATCGTAGGTGCATTTCCACTGTGAGAGACAGAATCTTAAAAAAAAAATCCAGAAATCACATTGTATGATTTTTTTAACAATATTTTTGTATATTACTGTGTCAAATAAGTATTTGATCACTTGAGTCAAACAATTTTAATATTTGGTACAGAAGCCTTTGTTAACAATTACAGAGGTCAAACGGTTCCTGTAGTTCTTCACCAGGTTTGCACACACTGCAGCAGGGATTTTGGCCCACTCCTTCAGATCTTCTCTAGATCTGTCAGGTTTCGGGGCTGTCGCTGAGCAACACGGAGTTTCAGCTCCCTCCAAAGATTTTCTATTGGATTTAGGTCTGGAGACTGGCTAGGCCACTCCAGAACCTTGATATGCTTCTTATGGAGTCACTCCTTGGTTTTCCTGGCTGTGTGCTTCGGGTCATTGTCATGTTGGAAGACCCAGCCACGACCCATCTTCAATGCTCTGACTGAGGGAAGGAGGTTTTTGCCCAAAATCTCACAATACATGGCCCCGTTCATCCTCTCCTTAATACAGTGCAGTCGTCCTGTCCCCTGTGCAGAAAAACACCCCCAGAGCATGATGCTTCCACCCCCATGCTTCACTGTAGGTATGGTATTATTGGGATGATACTCATCCTTCTTCTTCCTCCAAACACGGCGAATGGAGTTAAGACCAAAAAGTTCTATTTTGGTCTCATCTGACCACATGACTTTCTCCCATGACTCCTCTGGATCATCCAGATGGTCATTGGCAAACTTCAGACGGGCCTGGACATGGGCTGACTTAAGCAGGGGAACCTTCCGTGCGATGCATGATTTTAAACCATGACGTCTTAGTGTATTACTGATAGTAGCCTTGGAAACGGTGGTCCCAGCTCTCTTCAGGTCATTGACCAGCTCCTCCCGTGTAGTTCTGGGCTGATTCCTCACCTTTTTTAGCATCATTGATACCCCACGAGGTGAGATCTTGCATGGAGCCCCAGTCCGAGGGACATTGACAGTCATCATTAGCCTCTTCCATTTTCTGACAATTGCTCCAACCGTTGTTCTTTTTTCACCAAGCTGCTTGGCAATTGCCCCGTAGCCCTTTCCAGCTTTGTGAAGGTCTACAATTTTGTCTCTGGTGTCTTTTGACAGCTCTTTGGTTTTGCCCATGTTGGTAGTTAGACTTTTGACTGATTGTGGGGTGCACAGGTGTCTGAAAGCTATGAACGCTAACGACCTCAAACAGGTGCTACTAAATTAGAATCATGAGCAGAGTGTAGTTGGACTATTTAAAAGCAGAATAACAGGTCTTTTAGGGTCAGAAATCTGGATGATAAGCAAGTGATCAAATACTTATTTGACACAGTAATATACAAAAATATTGTTAAAAAAATCATACAATGTGATTTCTGGATTTTTTTTTAGATTCTGTCTCTCACAGTGGAAATGCACCTACGATGGAAATTTTAGACCCCTCCATGATTTCTAAGTGGGAGAACTTGCAAAATCACAGGGTGATCAAATACTTATTGGCCTCACTGTACATGCACACAAATTTGTATGTATTTTAGTATTCAGCTAGGTATTAAGTGTATTTATTCTGTCTCTTAAGATGAGGCAGTTATGGGCAGAGACAGAAATGTTTGTGGTTTATATTTTATTTATTTTGTATGGAACTGTATCTGGTGTGAGTGGAAAGTGCTGTGGATACCTGGTGTAAAAAAATATGATAAAAAATTATGATAATTTGATAACATATTGATCTTTATGAGTCATTTGAATCAAGAAAAAAATGCCAAATTTAAGAAAATATTATGTCATTTTAATATTTCCTTTTGTCTTTTGACAGTGAACAAGGCATTTTACCCTATTTACTGACATTTTATAGATCAAGTGATTTATTGAGAAAATATCGTACAGATCAATCAATAATGTTCATAACTGTTTGCGGGCTTATTTGATCCACATCCAATCTGCTCCAGCAACCACGCAGTGTTTTGCCAGATTTCCATTTTTTTCCATTTCCATTTTAGTACATTATTATATGAGAAATAGTGGTTTATTGTAATGCCATGTCAATATAACAGCCCTATAACTGCAAACTAGTGTCCTAAACATTCATACAAACAACATTCATATTTAATTATTTGGTAACAAATACTGTTTTTGGAAAATCGGAATTGTTGTTGACATTTTGTTAATGCGTCCCTGAGGTCACCTTGTGGCTAATATGCTGTGGACAAATAAGAACTTACTTTACTGTAGGTTTCATTCAACAAGTAAACAACCGGACACTCCTTATATCCTGTCAGGCTTCTTGTTTTGCATCACACAACATCTTCGAGCTGTTTTTATCTTGGGGTGGTCACAGAGGCTTGGTTGTCCAAGGTGGTCGTTTTTGTACTCATGCCCCCATTAACTAATTTATTAGTTCAATTGATTCACCTTTAACATCCTCGACCAGGTCAGTTTCCAGGAATAGTAACAGTGTTTATTTACAACCTGTAGTATGTTTCATCCATTCTCTGGTTGTGAATCATGAATGGCACGGTAGGAAAGTTAAGATGCGATCAGTGACTCTGAAAACAGATGAAATGAATTCACCTGAAAAAGGTTGCGGAGTAGAAACTAAAAGAGAAAAAAGCAGCTAGAAGGCCAAATATAAATCTGTTTGGACTCAAAGCTCCAGGCTGTGCTAAAGCACATACTTAACAAGAATTTACTACACAACTTGACTCAATGTACCCTGCGTTTTATGATCTATTACAATATAAAGAGTATTATTTTGACCTATAACAGAAAGTAAAAGGAAAAGCAGGACAAATCCATCTCATTTATTACACTCTTATTCTGTAGTGGGAGAGGCAAGGTGTGAAACAAATCATCCACGAATATGCTTCCTCCGGCCCATAACAGACTCTCGTTTCTGCTCCACTCATTGCATGGTCCCGGGGAATAAGCAGCCCTCTTAATGGCATAGTAAATTGGTGTTGTCAAGAATGTAAATTCAGCATGAATGGAGTGTGTCCTCCATCTTTGTAAAGTGGCTCTTCTTCATCATTATGCCCACGCAGTAAATAGCTCTTTGTGTAACTGAAATCGATCTCGATCTTAAAAGAGTCACCAGGTTAATGTGGAGAAAGCATTATGTAAAACATTTGTCACGCTGATGAGGAGAGGTCTCAACCTACGCCACGTGGTTCATGTTAAATTTCATGGCAAAATATCGAATTATTTGCTTACCTCTGTGCCTCTTAACCTCAAATCATTATCATTATCATTAATTATCATTATCATTATCATTATCATTATCGTCATCATCATAATCACTGTCTTTTTGTGTTAAATACTAAACTGAAACTGTTGGATTTTGTTCTTCTCTTGGTAGAATCAGATTTCTGTATTTACAGCTCTCTACCCTTGCAGTAAATTTGTCATTGCTGTTTGTCACGGTGCAAATCAGCCGATCGTTGCCAATTGATTTTATGTCCATCGATCTGAGGAGAAGGGAACCACATTGTAATCATGTTAACATAATCAATTATGGCATGTTTGCTCATTATCTTACACTGGCTTTCTTCCTTCAATATGACTTTGAGACATCATCAAATAATCACTTTTTTAGAAGAAATGTATTGATGAAACAGAAACCTGTCACAGTCAGAAACTCTCTGTTGGTGTGCCAAATTGCTCATTAACTATTTAATTAAATACACTAAAGTACAGTTCCACATTACAATGAGGGGGAAATGAGACTTCAAATATCCGTCTAGAAAAACAAAAGAAAGCGTCTGTAGGAGTCTGTTCGTGAAGCCACACCCTCTCAAACAACAAATTTAACGCCACTGCAGATCTGTCTGTTTTAGTAAAGGACCTTATAACTCAGATGTGCCCTATAGGTTCAAGTATTCAGGGTTCAGGTTGCTGACTCAGTTCTCAGCTGCTCAAACCAGAGTGTGCCACCTTCACATCTCTGTCACAGTCTCCTGAAGTCACATATTAAGTTCTGTGAAATTCAAGTCCGAAACCCAGTGAGGAAGCTCTACGCACCAGAACAACTCTAACACCAGGCAAGAGTTTGTCATGAACCCCTGGACAAACCCCAGCTTATATTTAATGAAAACAATTTTTGAGATCCAATACCACAATTTTTAAACACTTTCTGTTGAGAGGAGTAAACATGAGCACAGATAATGATTGATTCTTTTCCCTCGTAGTCACTAAAATAAATATTAGACCCAGTTTTTACAAGCCACGTTTCTTCCAAACATTCTGACACCGAAATAGCATTTGTCAGACAAACAAATCAGGAGAAAGTTAACTTTGTTCAAGCCTCTGTCTCAGCAGCAAACTCCCATGAGATCTGTTAACACGACATCATGCAACTCACACCTCGACTTTCACAACACTTCCTGCTGAGATGGGGGTGGGGTTAACAGACAGGAAGTGTATACTTTTCCATTCAACAGGCCAGCTAGTAATGCACCATCTCTTGTTAAAGAGCATTTTGGCGAGGACTGGCGAGATGGATTCTCGCCTCGAAAATCTTCACACAAATCCAGCTGCCTCGCAAAGTATGAAAATATCAGGAAGAGATGTATCATCAGATGCTGATGACGTGTTCTGCTGGATTTACAGAGGCCAGCTTTGTGGGTGAGAAATCCACTGTCCTTGGAAAATTTAGAAGCATAATACATTCAGATTGTGATCACAAATGCAATGGAAACTGACGAGAACAATCCAATATATCCGCCGCTGTCAATTGATTTGATAGGATCAGCAGATGCAGCTGGTCCGTGTCCATGTGTTTCATTATTTGTCACCAGTATTGTGTTTTTCAGATTGTGATCCAGACCACACATCCAAGGTCTGCTTACTCTCTGACTCATGAAAGGTGTCTCTACATTGAATTGAGGCCAGTTTTTCTTGCCAGGCACTTCTGGATTCAGTTTGAGCTGTGATTTAATTTTATTCTCTTTGATGTTTGACAGTTCCCCACTCAAACATTCCACATTTTGATCCAATTTGGCTTAAATCACGTTGATGCGTGTGTCGTCACATATAAATGTTAAGGAGCTATAACCATCAAAGGAGACTGTAGAGGACATCAGGCCACCATAAATCTGCAGCATCACTCACCAGCTGATGGAAATGTGACAGGCCTGAGAATGCGATGGCAGGTTTGTGTCTGATGTGAACAAGCACACTTGTCATCTGCAAACACAGATGTTTTATTTAATCAGGTTCACACTGTGTGTTTCCAAACAAACGCTACATAGATCCAGTTTTTGGTCTGTGACAGATTTTGAATATCAGTTGTGAAGCAAATCAATAAAAACAGACAGGAGATGAATTTGGAACTGTTGCTGCAGCCATCAAAACAAACCACTGATTATTTTGGCTTTGAGTCTGTTTCATTACTTTGCACAAAACGTTATAATTGAATTAAATACGGTCTGCTCTTAATCCTTTAAATCTAAATGCTGTGTCATTGTTTCAATCATTTAATGGCATTTTTATCTCTGCTTTCAAGAGCTGCAGCAAGAAATATTTATGGATTACAGTCTGACTATTAAATCAGCTGATATTAGCTCTTTGCAGACGTGTGTGTGTGTGTGTATGTGAGTGTGTGTGCGAGGGTTGTCAGAGGAAAACGTGAACCAGTGAAATGCCAAAAAAGAAGGACGTTATTAGACCTGGCCTTTTCACATTGAAGCTTTGAATGTCAGTGTCCAGCCTGAAAATGTAATAAATGACTTTTTGAAGTGATCTGAAGCAGAAAAATCAATCAAAACCTGCACGCGACTGGGACAGACTGATGAAGGAGCACAAATATCAAGCTGGGTTATCCAGTGGCCTGGAATACAAGTTAGTCACAGTCCAAACAGCAAAAACAGTGTGGTACAGTGTGGCTGCAGATGGGCCATAGTAGTCATAGTGTCCAAGTTGTTTGGTCAGAGCAAGTAGCAAAAACCGCTTCAGTGCTGTTTGGTGTTTTCATGAATTCTTCCCTAGATTTCCAGTTGGATTAAGATCTGTTGACTGTGACAGTTACATATTATTTTCATGCTCAATCAAACCATTCAACGACCTCTGTTTCTGATGCCCAGTTTCCATCTGCCATCAGTGTTTGAATGGGTGTGAACAGGTGGGTGCTGATGTGTGGTGTGGAGCACTTTGAGTGGCCGGGAGACTAGAGTGCTTCATGAATTTAGTCCATTTGCTATTCTTGTACGCTTTATGGAAACATTTGGATTTGTTATGTTTGACTTTTTCAGGTGGTACCACTATCAACTTTTTTGTGTTCTACAACTGGTTATTTATGATTTGTTTACCTTTTTTCACTTTTTACCAAAACAAACACATTTTAATCTAATGCCAAATGTACAGTTTCATCCCAGGCAAGCAACTGTTGCAGAGGAAGTCAGGGTTTGTAAACCTCTCCTCTGTACAGCAGGGATACCCATGTTAGACCATTGAACCCGTGAGTATGTGGTAACTATAGCAACTTCTCAGGCTGATAAGTGTTGAACATGTCTGCCAAGTTGAAGGTGTTGAAGTGACCATTGTATGTATGATATATATATGAATTATCTAAATATATGAAGTAGATGTTTGTTTATGATTGGGTTTTAACAGTAGCTGTTCTTTCTAAGGCCTGCATGAGTATTTACAGTATTGATACGACATTGTTCATATGTAAACACTTACTGATAAATTTATGCGTCAATGTCTTACTTCCTGACATTGAACTCTGTGCTCTGCCCCTACTGACTTCCCAAAATCTTGCTTTATCTACACCTCAATCTGGAAGTACACAACATTGTTTACTTTAGGAAAAGTGAGATTAAGCGATCAAGTGTTGAAATTACTGTTTTAGTCACCAAACTGTCTGAGTTTCCTTAGTTTAATTACTGTAATCATCCAACGCAGATTTGATCATGTTTTGCTTTCAGCAGGAATAAAGCAGGTACAGGCACAGTGGTAAACAACATAACAGTGTTGTCAAACAGCAGGTAACACCACCCACACAGTAACATCACCTGCTAACTTTTGAGATGCAGATGCTGTCATGGGCTCCCTCAGGAGGACGTCCGTCGACGTGTGCATGTCTCGCGTGCATCTCTCCTGTCCTCTGGGATTTAGCTGCAGCTCAGAAATGGTATAAAGTGCCTCTTCTGGGTTTTCATTGTGGAGTGGAAAATGTTGGCACAGATATTTTTTAACATGACAGCCTGGCATCAGGATCTTTTTGGTCATCACAACTCCATTGCCAAGGGAATGATTGTGCCTCTTGGGTGTTTGTGTGCATCAGAGACATTTTAGAAATGGCACATCATCTCTTTTGATGATTTTGAACGACCATCTTGTCGAGTAAAAAAGTTCTAAAAGAAGTACAGTCTTGTAAACAGTTAACATATATTGAGAGAAACATGTCTACATACACCACGCAGATCTTCATCTGCACTCACTTTCAGTCGTTTACACACCCTTCTAGCCATAATCTTCTTCTTTCCCACTGAGCCAGTGATTAAGGGGGTTCGGTGTCTTACTCTAAGGTACCTTAAAGGAAGCTGTGATGTGGATTATGTTTCTCATTCACCTCCATTCTTTATCATTTTTGTGTAAAACAGTCTTTATTAACACAGAAATTCTAGATATGGATAATTCATTCAGCTGTTGTATTAGAGGATCTTGTTTCTATGTAATGTGATTATATATGTGACTGACACAGCACTGCTTGGGTTAATAAAAATTCATGAAACACAGTTTTTTCATGATGATCAACAAATCACATTTATCTTGGCCTAAATTGTTGCTCGTTTCCAAGAAGAAACTGTGTACACGAGTTTAAAAAGGTTGCATACTGTCCCTGTTTAAAGACACTCAGAGCTATCGTCTGCTTTAACAAGACATGAATCATAATATTTGTGTTAGAGCTCTCAGCATTTGGTAATATGCTGCTTTGTTGGCTGTGAGTCATGACAGTTTGATTGACTGAGAGTCAGTGGGGTCTGTGTGATCTTACTGTGTATGATCCAGTTGGGATGTTTTTCCTTTTTTTAAAAATATTTTTCTTTTTTTTTACCAACTGGATGATGAATTTCCAACAGCAAAGACAAGGACTTCTGGGAAAGAAATGAAACATCCGATGCAGGCTGAGGGAGAAAAGAATCTGCCCTGTCCGTCTTCTTCGCAACACAACAGAGCTCGGAGCGTGAATAATTGATACGATGCCTCACCTCAACGGGGTCAGGAGCAGGGAAAATAGTCCCTCCGGCTCAGCCTGCTGACGCATCCATCTTCTCCATGTTAACGCTGACAACTCATTTCCTTACTCAGGAGTTACTTTATTCTCTCTATCTGATGGACTCCTGTTGGACCTTGTTCTCCCTGAGGAGGCAGCACCACCATATGGTGTATTGATGATTCCCCTGGAAAAAAAAAATGTGTAGATCCAATATATCCCAGCAGACGGAGGCTAATAATGAGAAACTAGAGGCAATTTTCTGCTTGATCTATTTCCACGCATGTATGCAGAGGGCAGCACGTCATGCTGTGCTGGCAGATTGTAGCCCCAAGTAAAGAACATGCATATGTATTGACCTGTGTGTGAAAGTTGCAACAGCCTCGGCATCAGATACAACTGTTTGAGGCTGCTGGTGGAAATTTGCAACATTTCTGGCTTTTTTTCTTTTTTGCATGGTGACGTCTTTGCTGCTGTGGGTGTCGTCATTTCTCAGAGATCATGCAGTCTGAGCAGTTTTGTAATGTACACTGAGATGAATGTGTATGTTCCTTTAAGCGGAGTCTGTGTGAAGCCTCCTGAGGTCATTTTCCAATGCTTCAAAGTAAA
Source organism: Datnioides undecimradiatus (assembly GCA_008933995.1). Lineage (NCBI taxonomy): Eukaryota > Metazoa > Chordata > Actinopteri > Lobotiformes > Datnioididae > Datnioides > Datnioides undecimradiatus. Next base: position 11,567,581 of record WARS01000029.1, on the reverse strand, counting down.
TAAAGACATACAGCAAAAGCCCAAGAAAGCTGCTTTTCTTTTCTTCATTTCATGATTACTCGCTTAGGTTTGTTTTCTTTTTTTACTGTACTTTATATTATACTGCAAGAAATTATATAAATGTGGTGTGCACGTTCACTATGCAACAATGTGATGTCCTTTCATTGTCACACTCAGTGCAATATGCATAAAACTATTAATGTGATTAAAACTATGTAAACTTGTAATCCAAACACTATTGATTCCATAATTCACCCTGTATCACAAACCTGTATGTACAGCACATGGCAACAAACTAACCAGCACATATATATAGTCTGATTTCCAGCTCATGGTGGCTTTGTTTAATAGCTGAGTTTGTTTGCTTTTTTATTGGTTATGTAGTCCTCAGTTTTTTAGAATATCAAGAACTTGGATCAGATTATTTTTGCATGTCAACATTTCTATTTGTCCAGTTAATGTTTATTCAATTCTGCTCAGCATGACTTTGACATGACAGAACAAGTCACTTTTCCCCTGGATGTCTTCTGCTGTGGGGTTTCAAGCTTCAAGAGACGACTCATGCCAAATATTTATGAACTGTGTACTAAATACAGACAGAAGTGTCGACTAAATGGGGCGCACATAAGCACAGTTTCATTGTCCTTGTAGGTCTGTGCTGCACCAGCTACACTCATGACCTTTTAAATTTAAAGCCACTGGGCCATGTGGCTGAACATTTGCTACTATAATAATGATGCACACAATTAAATGTTGTTTGTTATGAGGATAAAGCAGGTGCTCTACATTAATTTACACCTTTGCTAACAATAGCTATGTTCAGTAAATCAGCTTATCTTATCCTCAAGATAAAAAGCTTATGAAAGCTAGTGGGTGAGTCAGTATTTTTTAAGATTTGGCATTACAACATCTATTTCAGCCATCTGTTGAGTACATTTGATTATACCTTTTGCACCGAGCACTGATGGTTTTTCCCTTCCGGCTTTAACATCATTATATTTAATGGCATCAGTGTTTCAGCAGAAAACATTCACTGACTGTGAGTCAGATTACAGATGAACGTCCAAAATATCCCAAAATTAAAGCAATAAATAAATAAATAAATGTCCATTTTCAGTTTGTTGACCTTAGTAACAGCTCAGTTGTGGGGCTAAGTGGGTCAACATAATTAAACACTTACAAGATCAACAACTGCTGCTGCCGCTGCTGTTTCTAATTTTCCCAGAACAGCAGCGAAATTGACATAATTCACAATCAGTACTGGACTAATTATGTTCTCTTCCTTTGCAATGCAGAGGAACAGGGATAGAAACCCCTCAGACATGTAATTATGGTGTTCTTTACACCTGACAGTGTTGTTAGAACTTCACTGAGGCCTAAATACAGATACAGTTTACTCTTCAGGACAGTGAAGGGTTTTTCACTTATCAGCCTGTCAAATCCACAAAAGAGTTGAGGCCCCTCCTTGTCAAACTTTATACTGTACCAAGAGGACAGCTTTTCCTTAAACTACTGAAGGGTAATCCATGACTTATCTGTGAAAGTAATGGCTATTTCATATTTGTTTTGCCGTCCGAGGAACCAAATCAAGTGTGAGATTAAACTCTGTGTTTATCTCAGCGTGAGAGCCGGCAAAGCTGACATTCAGGGCCGCAGGGACCATTTATAATGGCCAAGGTGTGGCAGACATGCTATAAAAATGAGCATCGATGTGGATGTCCATTACAACTCAGCGATATAACATGACACAGTACATAAAGTGTAATACTCTGAAGGTCAGCAACACTGGAGCCATGTTTCTTTTTGGTCCATTTGGTTGTCTCGTTCAATTTCCTCTTCCATGTGTTTTAATTTTACAGCTAATATATCAATTAAATGATAATTCAAGGACAATATGCCTCATCCAGCATATTTTGGCATTTGTAAACCTGAACATGACCAGATCTGTCCTGGGGTTATGACTGCAGTTATTCCTGTAACGCTTAACTGGTTCTCAACAACAGATGGGGCTTTAATTAACAACAGAACAGGTTTACTAACCCTGTATGTAAATTACAATAATAACAATAAAACTCATACTGTTGCTATTGAACATCAGGTATCTTATCTCTGCAAACAAACTGGTGAATGTGGGAGAGAGTTAATGGGTTCGCGGAGCATTCATTATCTCCTCAAGCAGAGTGGGTTATGTCCACTGCTTGACCAGATACAGATTTACTCCACCAAACTCTTGAAATATGGATGTTTTATTGTTCTGGTTGGAAACATAGAGTTAAATGAACTATTCTTAAGAGACTGAATCACCAATAAAGGTGAGCTCACACAGTAAATATGATTTTTGTCAGGTCAAACTGAACACGAATAAACAAAACCTAGATCATCTTTTCACCAATAAATTGCTGTGAATTGTCTAGAAACACTGCCTGCTTGGCAACACATCACAATGATTTTGGCTGTACCAAAATCAGCATTAGGAATCAGTCGAGCACACATAAACCTGACTTGCTGTTCTGCATGACACTCTGTTTCCATCTCGGTTGTCATGCTGTCATCCTGTGTTGGTCCATTTGCAGTCTTGCAATGACTAAGTCAATGGTGCAACATTTTGAGAAATATGCCTATTCACCTTTTGCAGAAAGTTTTCAATGAAAAACTGAGATGTATCAGTGTTAAGTTGTGGTTTTATGTGGATGTATCTTTGGATGCTTGCTGCAGCCCTCTCTCTCTCTCTCTCTCTCTACAGAAATTAACATGACCGTGCTGTTTGCAGTTGATATAATTTCACAGGATTTCTGGGAACCCAAGTCATTATTTTAAACTGTTGCCATTTTATGCCGTTGCTGACAGAGCAAGCTGCCAAACCTAAACCTCCCAATTTGCGTACATGAAAGTCATCTATGACTCCAGATGTGATGGAGTGCAGACGGCCTCCTGTCACTGCAAGTGGGTGGTTTCTTTTTTTAACTATGATGCAACAGACTGGAACAACGCTTCAGAAGTCACAACAGCCACTTTGTTTATACTGAAGACTTTTGCCTCATATTTTGTTGTTTTAACTGGTGATAGCGCACATTATTTAGCAGTGAATGTAAAACCATAGTCATGGCTGTAAAATAAACATCAAAAGCCCACACGGCCACATCATAACCTCTTACCCGTTCTCTTATTTTTTGTCGGCAGAGACTGTTATCTATGTTTGAGACTAATCTGAAAAAAGGGACTAGATGACTACAGGGAGCTGGAAACTTCACTGGATGACCATGTGTCTGAAAGTCTAACTAAGGAGTGCTCGAAATGTTTATTTTGGGCCAAAACTGAAATTTAATGGTGTGCCTCAGGCCAAACACTTCTTGTGTTGTATTTAAGATGAAATGGATATGAAGATCTTAAGTTTTCCTGAGTTCCTACACACAATGTCACTCTGCCTGCTGTGCTTTGATTTGATTGAATATATACAATTAGTGAAACACATACTGAGAATTACAAAATGTTATGTATTTTTAAAATAATGTATAGTGTTTTTTGTAAGAAACCTCTATTGGGTCAAATCAAAATTTGATGGGCCAACTTTGACCTGCAGGCCCTGATTTGGACAGCCCTGGTTTACCACACACTCAGGGACAAGGACCCAGCACGACTCAAGGCTGAATTTCAAACACCCCAGTGGCTCAGTCCTGTTTCTTCTACCAAATCTTTACAATCCAACTGAGTGAGCCAAGCTTCTTAAAGTCCTCTGTGGCAGTGTTGGTGGTTATGGCTGACTTCAGAAACTCCTCACAGGTTTAAAAATCGATTACATGGTCGTAGGTAGCAAGAAATTAAAGTTGCAGTGAACCAAAACCTTTAGAAACGATAGCTGGTCCAGAGAGAAAGGAAACCTTACATCTCCTTGTGGAAATGCTTTTGATGGTTTGCTCATTAGAAGGCAACAAGCTCATTTGATCCATCAGCTAAAAACCCCAGTGTGCAGCCCACCACTACCCGGGCTAAAATTGGATGTGGCATATCGACTCACTACGGTTACTGATGCTGAACTCACAATTACACTACTCACGCTTGTACAGAGGGACGGCTGAGAGGAAGTGAGAGACGCAGAGCCTTGTACTGCAAAGTGATTTTAATGGATTTGTCGGTTACATAAATGACATTGATCTTGAGTGGTCTGTCCCAAATGAAGAATATGCTCAAGCAACGATGGGATGTGCGACTGCAATGGGGGAGGGGAGGGAGCAGAAGGAAGGGAGTGCCCGAGGGAAGAGAGAAACAGAAACACTCATGCAACAGTCTTCAGTTGTTGCTGTTAAAACAATCTTTTACCATCCCCGTTGTTGGAAAAACGCTGCTCCAAATAAGGTATGAACATACCTAACACTCCCTCGTTTATTGGCAAATATCTTGATTAGCCTCACATTTGAGTAGCAGTGTTACTCTCCTCTGCTTTACAAGGCAAACACTTGATGAAGCACAATACCACATTCTGGTCAGACAAAAACAGGTGTACAGTTTTCATTGCACTTCTGCAAACTGCATGTTCACATTGTCATTTGTTGTTTTACGTGTTTGTTTTTCATGGGCCTGAAGAGCCTGAAGGTCAGATACTGACAGAGAAGAGCAAACATTTCAGCCTTTTGGACAGTAGGTTGGTGGGATTAGCTTTGTCTGGTTAGTCTGACTAATTGGAATTCATTAACACACACTCTACGTCTTTTACAGAGCAAACTATGCCAGTTAGGATGAGGAAATGATTAATAGAGCTTACAGCTGCAGATGTACTAAAGAGCAGCGATATAAAACTTAACATTTGGAGACTGCTCTGTGCTTCAAAAGTAATATGCAGCCTGATGTGCACAGGTTTTTGAGCAGGAATATAAAGAAAATAACATGTTTGGTGTTTTTCCTGCAGATACTCAGACTGTTCGTATCAGTCTGGACTGTACAGGACTACGCCCCTTTAAAGCTTTCCAAACAAAACACATACAAAGATAAAAACAAAGCAAAACCTGCATAAGATAAATAAGATTACAGCTGATTTAGTAAAATAAGCATTAAAAAGATTCTCATGCAACAATTGTGTTAATTATTCACAGATAATATGATTTGTATTTTCTTTTTAAAGTTGTTCCCTGATAGGCGAATCTCTGCTGTTTGTGCGCGCGACTGAGGTACCACATGTTGATCTGCGGTGATTTAAGACTTCGGGTACCTCCGGTCTTCATCCCAACCTTGACTGATTCAATCTTGATGACATCATGAAGACATTTCACTTCTTTGGATGCTGTTAAAAAGACAGCAGGAAAAGAAAAATTGACAAGTGAAATCAATACTTGGTACAGTCTACGTCCAGGAAGCAGCAGACAAACATTATACTCCAGTTAATAACTTGTTACATGATGAGCTGAGGCAGGAGGCCTGAATTGTCTGTAAGTCAAAAGCAGATTAAGAGAGGGCTCGCATCAGAGAAATCAGGTTAATAAAACACCACAGACCCAGAAGTTTACTGCAACAAGTAGCAAATGGCACCAACCCGCTTTAGAGCTCCGAGTCATTGACCAACAGCCAAGTCTGTAATTCAAAAACTAACGCTGGGACGAGGACGCATGACCGGAAATTTAACCGCCCGGACCAATCTGACCTGCTGTCCCATCCAATTAAACACTTCACCCATCAGAGGTGCCTCCTCCCAGGCCCACAGACAGTCATTAGAGATATTTGTCTCCATTTAATTTCCATTTGCTTCAGATGGGTAGCAGAGGGATTGAGAGACATTATCTGAATCCTGAGGAGAGGAGGTCCAGGCCGCCATGACGGATATGGCTGCATGAGGTGGCAAAAAAAGAGGGTTTTAGGAAGCTCAAATAGCCTTACTGATGGTAATGCAGTCGGTAGGTGGGAATTAGTGGTGAGTCACCCAAAACCAGCACATGAGAGGTCAGTTATTAGGGCTTTAATGTGGTAAAATCTCAACTTAGTTGCCAAATTGATTTTAAATGAGCAGTTGCATTGTAGTCATTTCATTACTCTGTTTTTTCCCCTCTTAATGACTCTATGCATAACATGAAATACACACCACACACCCCCCACACCGGAAAGCAAAACAATAATTTGACTGAAAATTCTGTGTGTTTGATAAAACTTCAGCTGGAGGGAAAGACAGAGGGGCAATAAAACCTCAGATGTCGACACGAGCTGAGCGGGGAGCGATGTGATGCAGATGTCTGGATGAGCCAAGCCAGATCTGAAGGGCAACGGTGCACAGAGGTGAGAAAAGCTGAGACCCAGCGATGTACTTCAAAGTGGATTCTGGGAATGCTGCAGTGTTTCTGGTGAACCATCTGTTGCTCCCCTCAGCTGAAATACTTTGAAAAGTTTCCACAGCAAAAATACTGAGAAACAGCACGCGGCCAGTAAATCTTAAAAGTATTTCCAAGATGTGAATGCGTTTGTGAGAATCAATAAACACCTTACATACTTTAATAAGGCAACACAAAAGAGAGCAAACATATAAACATTATTAATTTGTCGGGGGTTTGCTGAGCAAGTGCAAATAGAGGACTATCCCCAGCGGACTGCACCGAGGGAGGGATCTGCCCCAGACTGCAGATACAGAAAGCTCACAGTGCATGATGGATCTGGTTGTTCAGCAGAGAGAGGGGGTTTATGGGATGGGTGTATACGCCACAGCCCTCTACAGAGTGCACAGTGGGTAACCACTGCATACCTAACTCAATCCTGGTCTGTAACTCTTCCTGGTCTGGCTCTCCCTAAATGTTTCCAAGATAATTGCCAGTTCTTCTCTAGACCGGATTTGTGTTAATTTTGCTAGTGCCCTACTCTGTTTTATAGAGATCAAATATAAATGTATAAATATAGTTGTATATAGTCATTTGTGTGCATTCAAATTTAACAGTGGCAGCTTGCTTGGTGTTATCTTTAAAAAGGCAACAGTGTCTGGGATGTTGAATTAGTCCAATTTTTCTTAAAATTCCTAAAAAAAAAGCTTGTGAATTAACTTTAATGTTTCTGTGTGTAAAAAGCATTTTACCCAGAAAGGCACACTGTGACCTACGTGACATCCCACACAGCTCTGAGATTAGATGTAACCTTATTATTGTAAAGTAAACAGGTGCCTTTGTGCTCTTATTAATCATTAGCTCGTCACACGTGTGGCTTGTTGTTCTCCTTCACAGCGTTCAGACCACAAACCTCGAGTGTGTCGAGCCACATGTATTGGGATTGAGAGACTTTAAGGCATTAAACAACAGCAGATACGTTTCCATGTCAAAACACAGTCCATGACGAAGCTAGGTGTTAATGTTTTGCACTGGGGTTATGTTATGCAATGTGGGTGTTACTTACAGCGGCACTCAGTGCCTTCTCCAGGTCCTTAATGATGTCTGCCTCATCCTCAAGTCCCACGGAGAGTCGGATCAGCGTGTCACTGATCCCCAGGATACTCCTTTCATTTTCTGGCACTGACGCATGAGTCATAATCGCCCTAAATTATGATGGAAGACAGTGCTACTTACATATGAGGCTTATAGAGAAGAGCATCCTGCTGTTTTAGCAGAGATAAGAGAAAAGACACAGATTTAATAAGCGTGAGACTTCATAAAAGTGCCTGTGTTAACGTCTGGGTATGGGTTTTTTTCTTAATCTCTGCCGCCCCCTTGTGGTGCTGTTCATATCATTACATCTTCAATAGCACTGAAACATTTATGTGCACATTAAAAAGGTACAGTTTGGCTTATCTAACTGTGCTTGTATTTCTGATATGTTAATGGCAAATTCCAAAAGTCAATCAGTACTGTGCTAAAATATTTTATGTGTACCACTATGTTTAGAGACAAAGTCTGCTGGGTTACTCACGGATGTTCTGCTAAACTTTCATAACCACCGAGGCTCTCAGCTATCGCAAACATCTGAAATAAGAAGACAACAAAGGACATGAAGTGAAGTGTAGTGTAGGACATAAATAATGTGTGCAGAGTGTAAAAAATAACAGAAGTGAGTATGATAGGACTTGATTAAATTTTCTGGTTAGTGTAACAACAATTAGGATTCATGAGCCACTTAACGCTCAGGCTGTTTGAAATCAGCATAAAAAACAGATTTACTGGGTGAGCAAATTAAGTGATTTTGTAGTGTGAACAGTCTTTCTTTGAGAGCAGCTTCTGTCACATCAGTCCTAAAATTTTAACATTGCATAACGGCAACCGCCTGCTGCAACAGGAAATGCCTTTAATTAAGACTTAAGTGCTTTGCTAGAGCATCTGTTCAGTTTTGGGTTTTTTTCCCCCATTTCACCTGTCCTGTCAGTCTAGGACTTACTTCAAGGTTACTGAGGAAGGTGGTGGCATGTTGAAGTTCCCCCTTAATGTAGAAGGTGATCATCCCCGGACATCCAGTGCATTGTCTCTTCATCACTTCGTATTGGGGGTGAGAGGGCAGGCCTGCGTCGAAGAAATTGGGGGCAAACATCAAAAAACATTCAGGTGTTTTTTTTCAAAATGTCTCTTCATCCCTAAAGCATAGCCAAGGAGAGGTGAGCCCTTTCTTAGACTACATGTGGGTTTACCCACCCCACTTTCATTTCAATTTCAAGTCAACATCCATGGGTTTAAATGCTACTTTAAAAGTGTCACTATTTCAATAGCTGCAGGTGTAAGCGGAAGGTTTAGCTGTAACAGAGGCAGTGACAAACAAAAAACCCTGCATAAATGCATAATTTATGGGAGTAAGGAAACTACTTGATGACAGAGAGCAAGCAGTTGATGCAAATGATTAGCAACCCATGCATAACAAGATTAAACAAGAAAAAGGTCTGTTTGAACCTTTTCTGCATGTTTCCTGCTGATATGAGCAAAAGATATAGAGACCATTATTTTTGTGCTTTCTCTGCAGCATGCTACTCAGGAGGAGACCTTTACTAATGAGCTTAGGTTTGTATTGATGCAAGTCTTTGTGCAGAACAACACAACCACCAGTAAGCTTGCTCATGGTGGGTACTGCTGGGTGTAATTAATATAAAGAGTTGTGTCTAGACCTGCTCTATATGTAAAGTACCCTGAGATAACCTATGTTGTGATTTGGCACTATACAAATATTGAACAAATGCCAACATACCAATTTATTCTGCCATGTGAAAAGATGTAACTGTAAGCGGTCCCTCTGAGGCATCATGAAATGACATGCAACACCCTCATGTTTGTGTCATTCTTCCATTTGCTAAATGAGTAAAAAGTAACTATAGCCACCACAAAACAGTTTCCCAATCTGTCAGCAGGTTGATAACAGGCATGTCTGAACATTATACTGGTATGCTACAGGGAGTGAATAATGAACTCGTTATGCTTATATTGCTCTACTGCCGAAAGATCACCTGGGAAAATGACACGCTCCACCCTCGGGTCGGCCTCCAGAAACTTGGCAGCAGCCATGGCATTCTTAAAGTGGCGCTCCATCCGTAGGTGTAGCGTCTTCAGTCCTCGGTTGCACAAGAAGCAGTCAAAAGGAGACGGTACGCACCCCAGCGCTGAAGCAAAGCACGATCACATAGGAGGGGGGAAAAAAACAAAGGGGTTACAGAGCCTCCCAAAACCCAGATCAGGCAAACAGGAAAGGCATAAACAAATACTTCCTTCTGAAAAGGTTTTAAATTGGTTCTGAACTTTGGCCTCAGGAGCATGTTTTCGTAGTTCATTGCATGAATTTAGGTCAGGTTGAGATAGTTTACCAAATACTGAGTGTGACTGGATTTTACATGACAGTAACACTGTTTACTCTCTGAGGTCTGTGTCCTTAAACCTCAAACCAGTTTCAAATACATAACTGGTTAAACCTCAGTGACCACTGACTTGTGGTTTCAGGGCAAGTCCTCAGTATATTTGATGAAGTGTATCAAGCCAGCTAGTCCTCGACAAAACACAAGAATGGTTTTACTGTGTTCTCTGTACTCACCATTTTGCAGAAACTTCAGTCGCTCGTACAAATCCACCCGGTTCACTGACACCAGACCCATTACCACATCGCTGTGACCTATCAAATTAATATTCAGGGTAAAAAAAAAAAAGACATATTCCCATTTTATTATTAATTCCAACTTCAAGATAATTAAATTTATAATTTTAAATTAATAAAATCTCTCATTGTGTGTTTGTATTAGGATCATTAACAATTTAATATTTTAAAAAGATGATTATTTTATTCTAAGAATAAAACATTCCGAGTGGTAAAGTTTTGATTAGATGGTGTAGAGTGGATCACGTGCATGTTTTAACTCTGCTTTGAATATACAGGAGAATATATAGACTACAGATGCTCCACATTCCTCATTCTGACATGTAACCTGGCAAACTGCTCCCATGCTTCCAGTGCAGCAGTGGACTAAAATACTCAGATGTATGTTTCAGAAATGTTTGTGTCAAACTTTAAGGAAATCCTATGCTGGTAAAACAGGAAAATGTACATAACCTACCGTTCATGTATTTTGTGGCTGAATACATGCAGATGTCAGCTCCCAAAGCCAGGGGGCGCTAACAAGACAATGCACAAGACAAGCAGAGGAGTTAATCAGTGGCCAGTTCCTACATGAAAGGGAATTTGATTGCAGGAAATCATTAAACGGCTGTTTCAACATCAAAAGCACATTTAGTGCACACCTGTCACTCTAACCTGGAAATAGGCAGACATGAAGGTGTTGTCTACGACCACCACTATGTCTTTGCTGTGTTCGTGGACCAACTCTGAGCAGGCCTTGATGTCAACAACCTTCATCATGGGATTGGTGGGTGTCTCGATCCACACCAGCTACGCAGAGGAACAGACCATGTTATTTGAAAAGCAGTGGTATGCTTGGGACTAAGAGAACAGTCATCACAAAAAGGGCTGGCTCACAATGACTTGAAATATGCCAAAATGACACACACAATTACGCAACACTCTGGCAACACCAGACTTGAGGGAGCAAAGTTAAGTGCTTGAGGCCTCTTGTTAATTATGTACCTAAACGATCCAACTCTGCTGAGAGAGAGAGACACTAGAACCACAACAGCTGCACAGAAGCTCCCTATTCTTATGATACCACACTTTGACTTACTTTAGTGTTCTCCTTTAGAGCAGCCCTAAGCTTCTCTGGCTTTGTACAGTCAGCAAACGACACCTCCAGACCAAATTCAGTGGCAACTCTTTGGAAGTAGCGGTTTGTGCCTTGCAAACGAGAGAGTCAAACTGTGTTAACGTTTCCAAAATTCCCCAGTTATGGTTCAACACGCACTCACAAGGTACTTTCACTTTCAGTCCAACGGCCATTTGCACAAGCGAGCAATGTTGTATCATTTTTCTCCCCTCACCTCCGTACACGTCATCCATGCAGACGATTCCATCTCCTGCCTTCAGCATGTGAGTGATTGTGACTGTGGCTGCCAGACCCGAGGCAAGAGCAAGGCCTGCAAAAGTTGTGAGGAAACAGAGGCTACAGTTTGCACACATTGCATCCATTATGACTGCCAGTCTGTTTTGTTAAAAACAATGTTGCTAAATACTTTGTCTCTGTGGGACACGGCTGCTTATAATTATAGGAGCGCCTGCTCTAAAAGTCTTACTTACAATACTTTGCTCCATCCAAAGCAGCCACCGCCTTCTCAAGACAGTTTCTTGTGGGGTTTCCACTGCGGCTGTATTCAAACCCCTACATAAGAACATGGTTAAGAGACGTTTATAACGATATACTGTGCTTTTGCGTGAATTTTGCCCAAACACAATTATACATTAATATATCACACATTTTTGCTCAGCGGGACTAGAAAACTAAAAATTCCTTAATGCATCATAACTTCTTTATCACCTTTAAAAACCCAGCTGGATCTTTTGTTGGATAATCTCTTAATAAGTAGCTGTGTGTGCACAAGAACTAGATGAACCACTTACAAACCCTTGATTGTGATGGAAGAGATTATATGATAGTCTGTCTAAAATAACAGTGTACAAGGTGGGAAAAGAAGACCTCACCCAGTAATTTAGTTCTTCACTGCTTAATAAAGACAGAGCTGATGTAAGAGCTCAACGTGTTTGCGGCAAGGATGTGCACACACACACTTGTTACTGTTAATATAAGAAACATGTATAGAGAGATCCACAACTTTTTGGACTCTATCAAAGAGCAGTGTGTAGTACTTCTGAAGGTGGTTCAACACTGAAGAGACATCTGTTGGGATAAATGACTGAAAAAGTGGAGGCTGTTGCCTTTAGTCATCCATTGAGCGTGAGTGGCCTTGAACAGAGGGTTTGTGTAGTCTGTCTGTGAACAAGGCCATCTGTAAAAGTGCAGTAGTAAAGCAGATGGTGAGTAAGTTTAACGTTACCGTTCTAATTTGACAAGTTTACTCGAGAGTGGATATTTCACATCCAGATATGCAGCAGTAGTTTTGATGAGTAAAAATGGGTGTTTTAAACTTCAAACATGTGAAACGGAGGCAGCGTGAGCTTCGAAGGCATATCGTGGGGTTGAGCACACCAGGCTCTACAAAACAAGGTCAAGAGGTCAAGAGATCGGTGTGAGCAGTAGGCTGCCATGTTTTCTGCTAGTTTGGTCATTTAATTGAGGATGCAGTTTTAGCTTTTAATGCTACACATATGCCTTGAGATTAGCCTTAAAACTGGGAAACATTAAAGACCATTCATTCCCCTCCTAAATGTATTTTGTCGCCATGTGAAAAAAAAGACTTATTTTATGTGATAAATGATCTGAGATCAAACAAACTGTCAGACTTGTGGTCTAAGCCCATTTATGACTAACTTACAATCTAATCATTAACAGTGGGCGATGACAGTTGTAAAAGTCAACCTTGAACTATTTAAAACTATGTGTACCCAAAATGGCTGGTTTAGTTTGGATTTCCAGACATGGCCTCATGCTCAGTTCCAGAACACATGAAGCTGTCCCTCTTAAAAATGTTAATTTTTGACTAAAGGGGCAGAGGTACACCTACCCGTGGGGTAAGGGGAGATTTAACAGGTAGTGCAGGTATATACAGGAAAGACTTATTACATTTTGTTCATAGATTTAAATACCTATACATAACTATGTTAAAGCCATAATGAATTCCTGTATAGTGATTCCAGAAACTCATCTGGACAATACTAATTTCTGTATTGATACAATACAGGAAAGTGTACAGAATTTCTAGTTGAGTTTAGTCTAGATCTTTATGTTATTATAAAAGAAAGAGTAGAATTAGGATGCCCATAGCCTTGATGTTATTTTGTTGTGTGATCCATCCACAGGCCATCACAGTGGTTCAGTTATAAGCTGGTGATTATGTCCTAAAAATGTGATCTGATTAATGCTGAGAGATGTTCTACACACTTGTACATGAGAGCTTATCTTACTGACAACATCCTTCCAGGTCTCAAATATCTTCAATTATAAACCATCAGCTGTATCAATTTATAGCCCACTAGAGTCCTCGAGAGTGACACTGAGTAGGGCCTGCTTCACGCACGTGTATGCCACCGGATATTGCCCATCAGCCCTTCTTCACCCCCCGCCTTAAATAACCAAGGCGTATCTGACTACTTACGGCATGGTTTCCTGGTCCGTGCTGCTTGAACGTGGTAGAAAGAGAAATCGGCGGTACTACAGCCATTGATTTCCACTGCTCCGGCTCCTGGCCGACGTGGATCGCGTCTGTGGCGAACGACTCAAAAGCCGTGCTGAAGCCGGCGAACAAGTCGCTCTGCTCTTCTTGTTTGTGATTTTGCTCCATGACTGTTTGTTCCCCCAACCGTGAACTAAAGTGAGCGGAGGATGAGTATGCATTACCGCTGTATAGTAAGGGGAAAAGCCATTTAACGTAGCTGCGCGCTGCCCTTGTCGCTGTGAGCCAATCAGCGCTCATCAACAAGCAGCGACAGGCTCTGATTGGTGGTTTAGCAGGGGCGTCGTGCCGACGTGACAGGCACGTTGTTTGCGTTTCTTTGTGGGGGTACTGATGTAACGTTTCCTCTTGTTTGAGTCAGAGAGTTCACACTTTACACTCGTTTTCCTCATTAAATACACATTTATTTCACAAGTTTTGTTTGTTCACTTAAACCAACAATCATATTTCGGAGATGCTGCGAAAAGACTCGTGCAAAATGGAGTGCTGTTTAGTCGAAATCCAATTCAAATGAGTAAAACAAGGAACAATTAATCGAAGCCATAGTCTACAATACGTTATGTATATTCAACCCACACCATGACTGTTGTATTCGTCGGTTTATTTTTCAGTTGAGCATATATGATCCTCGTGGAACAGCAAATAGACATTTAGCTGCATTTCCCCTTTGAGGATATAGGGGGAGGACGTGCTCTGTACCGACCTGACTGAGTGACATCACTAAAGGTTTGTGCTGCTTTATCCTGTATAAGATCCTGTGTGAGAGATTCTGTCACAAAAAACTTGAATCCAAAGTGAAACCTTCACAGTGTTTGTTTTGTACAATCTAAAGTCCTAACCTCATAAAAACGGCATTCAAACTGGAAGCTGGAACCTTTAAATGACTGGTTTAATATGACATTTAAAAAGTTGGAACAATATCAAGTTGTCATTTAATGTTACATCAGTTTTATGGATATGATCATTTTTGTACTCGAATTAACTGTTGGGTAGTTTAGAACAAAACTTCATATTTTATAAGCTCTGTGTTTTGAATGTAAAGACACTGAATGTTGGGATTCAGGCCATAATATTTATTTATTTTGTCTGACTCTAGCCTGAAGTCAACTAAAGGACTGGAAATAATTATCCATCTCAGGGCTGCTGCTGGTGTCACCTTTGATACATTTTATAATTAAAATGTAAATTATCTTTTATCCTTGTTTCCCGTATTTTCCTTGGGCGCTGTTGCAAATGATTTTGTGATCTGCTCTTTAAAATGAATGTCTGAGAGAATAATATCTTATTTACAGTAAGCTTCTGCTAATAAAGCTTTCACACACCTGACTTTAACATTGTTGAAGAAGAAGTAGTAATGGTAGTAGCACCGCACAGTATGATGACGTGTACTGTTTACTGTTAACAGTACATTGATTCAAGTACTGTGTTTTGGTACAGGGAAATTTCAGAGAAAATTCTACTTTTTCTTCCACTGCTTTTATCTTACAAACTAAAATGCATGTTTTGGTACTTGAATTACACTTTAATAAGCACAGTTTAATAAACACATGTGCTATAACACAACGCATGTATTGAGTATTAGTATTTATAGGATCTTGTTTATCTTGTTTAATGAACTTATGAATGATTTGGTTTCAAACACCAAACCCAGTTCAAAAACCCGGCACAACAGATTACCACACTAAAATGACCCTTACTTCTTAATGTGAAGGCGTATTAACAATTCACTAAAGGTTTATACATATATTACCACTCACTGAGCCTTTTTTTTTTTTTTTTTGCATAACAACGTTTTAAAAGATTATATTTCATTGATTATGCTTTGCGGGAGGTAAAACTTCTTTCACTGTTGCAAACCAATTGCCTGACTATAAATCGGAAAGGTGAAGATGTGTTCAAATCATGGATTTAAATAAAAAAAACGTTTATTTGTCCCACAATGGGGAAATTGCATGTATTAAATATTAATAGCAATAGCAGTGGCAGTACCACAGTGTAAAATACCTCATAGCATATCACTTAAAATGCAGCAGTATTGTCAGTAAAATACAGTGGTCTATCATTTTGCAGAATGTCTTGTTTTGGGAGTGTTACGTGACAAATTTAGAAAAGGGAAAAATGCATCGCTATTGTTGAAGCAGTTAATGACGTAGCTGTTTGAGGTGGAGCTAATTTAATCTGCGTTTAAAACTACTGGGTGCAGTATCAGTGGCCTGTTTATAATGTATAATACCTGACCCATTAGAATATACAGTTATAATCAGAAACGCAAATATAGTTTATACAGCGGTGAAAAGTTGAAGCAACTCAAATGTGTACTTCAGTGCTTAAAGCATTTACAGTACATGTTACTATATACTCCATATGTTTATTGCGTACAAATGTGTGGCGGTTGATAATGACCGTCAGTAACCTTTTCCGAATTCTCGCGATACTGTGAGGCGGAAGACATCGGCCGAATCTTCCGTACTAGTCAACTGTAGCCGCTTATGTTGTGCAGCGACCAACGGCAGTTTGGGACGATAGGAGGAGATCGAACTGTTTGTTTTCATAGTAAACCGGTGAACGGTAGCTTTTACTTGTTCGTTGTCGAACAAACGGTCGTTTTTGCCTGTCCGGTGGTAAAGTAAGTGTTTTCATGTGGTGCAATTTGCGGTGTTTGCGTGAAGACTTCCAACTGGCGAATCGCATCAGTTCGCCGGGAGGGTCATCGTCTGCGACGACACCCTCTGCTCCGTTAGCCCCAACTGTTTAGAAAATGACCGGAGAGAAGATCCGCTCCCTGCGCAAGGATCAGAGGCCGAGCAAGGACGAAGATTTACTGGAGCCGGACGAGGAGGCTGCCACCGGGACGTTCACCGCCTCCAAGACGAACAACAAGAGCCGAGCGAGTAAAATCTTCAGCAATCACAAGTTAACCAAGTCTTCATCCACACAGCAGCAGAACCAACAGTCGCAGATCAATGCTAACACCAACACACTGTCAACATCGGATGTCATCGATGACAATAACAAAAACCCCATTATTCGAACCGGGCAGGACTTTCCGGTTCATGAATGTGTGTTTAAAGGAGATGTCCGACGCCTGTCTTCGCTCATACGGACGCAGAATATTGCCCAGAAAGACGTCCATGGTGAGTCTGTCAGCCGCTTGTTTCGTAGCCATGAAGGCAGAATCCCCAAAACCCATCATGATCTGCCAATTTCAAGGTCCACTGCAGCTTAGTTTTACATAGCCACTAGGCCGTTAGACTCCAGCAGCACTGAAAGTAGGCGAGGCTTCTCCCTACCGAGGCCTGAGCAACTGATCCCCAGAATGAGCAATAGTTTGACTCCAACATTTCAGTTTCTTTAAATCCAGTGATTTCAAATCAACGGAACAAGAAAGTGGGAGTTATGTAAACAACGGGAACTAGTAACAAAAACCTCTCTAAGGATAATTATATTTGGCCAATGTATATAGGGATTCTACATCACGGAGAGTGATAGTGCTTCTTCTACAGGGCAAAGTCTGAATAGATAACACCACAATTTCCACAGAAACCCTCACTGAACAGGACAAGTTCTTTCTGTTCCGGTTCACGTGTTGGGACAAAAGATGGCTTGTACTTGCGCTCTGTGTCAGCACAGGAATGTGGTTTGTCTTCAAATCAGAGCTTTGCCATGGTGTAATGCAACAAGGTGTCAGGCAGGGCATATGCCTCTGGTGCTGTTTTGGAACTTGAGCCTGTATTCTTCACTGGTTTTTGCCTGTCCTGCTGAGGGTTGGTGTGGCTCAGTGGCAGCAGTTTCTGTTTACTCACACATCTTCCACTGGTTGCAGGCTGAGGACAAATGTCTCCCAGTGTCACTAAAAAATCAAATAGCTGACAATCTGTAGGATTAGATAAAAAAACATAAAGCACTGGTATTTGTGGTGGTGGATTGGACGCTATTTTTCCCATTGCCCCAACATTAGCCATGGGAATAGAAAGTATGGTGCACCAGCTCTTCTGGTTCTGTAATAAAATCTAAAGAGATATTTAAGATTGCCTGTTTTCAATGTTATTATTTATCAAAAGCAGAAATGATGAATGACTCCAGATTTAATCAGTATGATCAATATGACTAGTGAAACGAATTAATTGATTAATCGACCAATCACATCAGAACTACTGGTTTCATACTTTCGCAGAAGAAATAATCCTGACATTAAACTGCGGCTGACATTAAAGTCTGGATTATCTAGTAATAACTACGATGCTGCAGTCTATCTTATGACTTTTAAAAATGTAATTATGTCAATGATTTGAGTAATAAGTATCTGGATGGCAAGAAACCACCACTGAAACGTGGCAAAATAATATGTTAACTGACCCTCTCAAGGCCATTTACTGTCGTTGTCAACGCCATTTCTGAGCAGGTAAAGGTTCAGTGTCTTACCCAAGGACACTTGAACTGGAGACATGGTTGTTGGTGTCTACAGCCACAGGCCTGCAACATCTTCGTGTACCCATAATGTAACCACAGTCACGCCACTGCCCTACAGTTTATCACAACGTCCAGTGGGACTGCTAGCTGATCCCCAGCTTGTATTTTCACCCACATCAGGCTTCTACAAGGCAAGCCTTCTTTACTCTGGATACTTGCCCACTGCTCATCCCCAGGAAGAGAGGCCTGAAGGAGCTGACTTGGCAACTTGGCTTCCTCTTCAGGGATTTTCCAATGCTTATGAGGCACATTTCACATGCTGGGAAGAAAACCTGTGCTCCTTTACACCTCACTCAAATGTTATTTCAGGATTCAGTGTTTATATTATGTCTTTTAACAAGCTGTGTCCCTGTGAGTTAAAGGAAGCTTATTTCGGGGTTGCAGGAGGTTAATAGACCATAATATTGCTTGTCATGGTAGGAGAACACATAATAGACATATACTTAACATGTCATTTGGAATTTAGGGGATTCTACCTCCCATTTTAAACTTTTAATTTAACCTGAGTGTGACAGTCCTAGAGGCACAGGGCGTATCACACACTCTCATCTCTTGTGATTGTCAATGGCAGAAAACTAATTCTGTAATGCTTTTCCCTCTTCCTATAGGCAACACACCGCTGCATCTTGCTGTCATGATGGGACACAAAGGTGAGTAACAATCAAAGATTCTCCTCCATGTAGTTTATTTTTGTCTCTCTCTGTGCAGTACATGTCTGGGGTTCTCTAAATGAATCCCGCTGTGGGTCTGTATGTCATTTGTTTGTGTTTCTATTTATTTGTGTGTGTTTCAGTTTATTTTCCTGCCTTTTGTGTGTGCATTTCTCTGGCTAAGCACCACCAGACATTTGTCACAGATCACCACACAAATCCCAGACGGCAAGATGCTCATGCATGAATAAAGAGGTTGTGTTTATGGATTTTCGCCCGGTGAAGAACCGGATTGAGCAAGAAAAGAGTATTTTCTTCCTCTGTTATGGACATGGTCTTGTGCTCTATTTGATACATGCATAGAAAATGTTAGGACTTGTTTAAACGCTGGGGATTAGACAATGATGACACTGCAAGAAATGGGATCCTCTCAGTGGCTAAAGTCTCTTGTTCTGATTGATGTTCTACCGCTGGCTCAGAGACTAATAGTTTTAAGCTGGCAGAGGGGATAATTAGTTGAGATAAGAGATGTCTTTTTCAACTTCCATAATATGTGCTTAGCGTTCTGTGATTAGTTTGGCGCCTCTTGTGCTGAAGAGTTAACTTAGTTATCATCATAGTTTTTAGTGGGGTTTTCATAAGCTGTGACAGCCAAAAAGTGTTACAAAGTGTGTAATTATGCAATGTATATAACAATCGGAACAAAAGAAAACTAACTGTTTGGCATATATGATGAATATTTATGATGTACCAAGGCTTTTAACAAGCCTTTACATTATTTTGTTTTTAGCTGAATTGCACCGACAGTACTGAGAGCATGTGCATAAAATATTAACACACTGCCCCTTTGTGAGTTGATGCTTACATTTAATTTCACAAGGAGACTTCAGAACATGCTATTGAAAAATTAATCCCCCCCCTTTGCAGCAGGCTTGCAGTGAGCAACAGAAGCATAGGGTTACTTGTGCTGCACATTCCCATTTGTTTAGTGTCTGTCATTGGAGCACAGGTTTCAATTGATTTTACATTCAAGAGTTCAATTCCTGTCGCTGGAATGAAGGGCCCACCACTGCCTGTTGGTAAATCAGACAGTGGAGTGTGGTGGTGGATTGGACGCTATGGAATTGATTGTGCTAATGAGGTTGCCTATCTCTTGCCTGTGCTGTCCTCCGGGGATGCTCAGGCCAGACAGGCTGAAGGCTACAGCATGAGATCATAGTCTGGGTGTGGCTGGTCTGTTGGGATGTAGAGGACAACGCTCTTTGTGTATGGCTGAGTTTGTGTGTTATTTACCTGACTAGCTACTATTAAACAGGAAAATACCATAATATGGAGCAGCATGCTGTGCAGATTTGTGATTCTGCCATTGTTAACAAATAAAATACTGACAGAGCACATAGCTTTAGGTGCAAGACAATATTTATATTTATATAAACTATAATTATACTGGGCACTGTACATCAAGGCATAATTATCCAAACAGTCTTTTTTTTCTAGCCAGCTACCAATCAATTAATTGACAAACTGTTTCAGTAAACAGGGTAGAATATGACATTTCAAGTTGAGAAAAGCAGAAAAACCAAAAGAATGAATTTTAAAATAATTGCCCAAAATCAAATGTATAACTTATTACACAACACTGGATTTTTGAAATTCATCAAATACTCTTCAGTTCACTGTCTGACTCATTGTTTCCAATGTACCCTGAATGCATTCTCTGAAAATGAAACTCTCTGGAAACTGAGAAAAAGAAGTGAGTGAAGGAACATTTTACCAGGTTGTCACCAAAAGAAGAGCAGCCTTAAACTGAAAGAGAAGAATAGAGTTTAATTACATTACATTACATTAACAATCATTTTGTTGGGAGAAAAAACAGAACATTGATTTGGGTCGATCTGCAAAGCCAACCAAGTAATGCGAAAGAGACTGTGATGCTGTGTTTCTTCAACTCTTGTTTGATTCAGTTTGCTGAGTGTGTGATTGATGCTGAGGAAGTGAGCAAAAAAGCCATTTTATAGATGTACTCAGCCTGGATGAGAATGGGTGGTGATGGTGGGGGTTTTAACAGCCCACAGAGCCTCTTAACAAGTGCCCCATCTGTGGCCAATGCACGTAGCGAAGCTTTAGATTAGCACTTTATTTTCTCCATCCTGCTCTGCTTCCCTCATTTCTCTGTTAGAGTTGTGACTTGAGCAGGACCTCCGTACAGCTTCTGCACACGCACTTAACCCAGAGACCCACAGGGAGACTTCCTTTCATCAATGCACGACTGCTTATCGGGCTGAATCGGACAGCGTGCCCTGGCTAATGAGTTATAGGTTAAATCTTAATGTATCTAGGCAGCTCTTTTCGATTTGATTCAAATTAATGACCGGCAGTTGTTTGATTATTCTTTCCTAGCTGCTTACAAGGCACAAACAAAGAAAAGACCAACCTTAAAAGAGCCATATTGGTATCACATTATACAATACAAAACTGTCATGTATATATCTCTGGATTTATTCATGTAGTAGTGCAAAAATGTGAAAATGAATATCCAAGACAGCTCCTTAACACATATTTAAATGATAGAAAACGGATGGCATAGAATGCCGGTCATGGTAGTGACTCAAGTAATTCAAATATTTTTGCCAGTATTGGTTTATCCTTAAGGCCAGAGAGTCTACTCCTTGTACCTGAGAGGATGAAGCCAAACGAGAGGCTAGCAGGTTTGCAGCTCAGGACACATGGCTTGTTGTTTTCTCCATGGTTATGCAATGTATATCCACTAAATGTTGTCATTATTACACAATCATTGGATTTAGCTGGGTGGTATATAGGTCAAAGGCCCACAGGAGTGTGAGGCATGCGTCAGAAAGCCCGCCAACATCATCCTCTGTTAACAACTGCTCGGCCCAGGCATGGGCAACTAATGCATAAATACAGAAGTTGGCTTTTTTTGGTGGCTGATGTAAGGGTTACATTCATCTTTCATGGTGTCAACACAAATTCTTTTTTTAATTAAAGCATGCAACATGACCAATATTAGTCTCTGAAGTCACAATTTGAATGATATTCAGTACTTAACATGCAGACCGTGTCCAGCTGAATTGGGCAGACATTTGATAAGAGCCTGGATTCAGACTAGCTGTCAGCCAAGTCTTTGAACCTCAGCTGGTCCTCCAGTGTGAACACAGTGACTCTCCATTGACCTGCCTTTCATCATTTTGACTTTCTCTGCCATGCCCACCGTGAAGCAAGCAGTACATTAAAGCACTGGTGTTGCTATAATTGTTTTTGTAAAGGATATAGCCTAAATGCTTTGGGTGCTGTTATACCACAGCTTTTTATTTCTCCTCATGGGATAGCCACATTCCTCTTTGTTGTGTGGATAACATGTTTAATTAGGAGGAGTTTCAAAATGTATTCTTCTCTGTCATAAAGAATGTATGAGATCCTGGCCTCTTTCTCATTAATAAAAGATTCTGAGTATGTAGCTCAGACGGCTGATGTGGTATGTTAGACTATGTGACAATGTTGCTGTGTGTTATGGTCTCTTTTCAAAAGGCAGAAGTTGGTACTTCTGGTTCTGGGCTTTACTGGGTACACCACCCAGGGCAGATTTTTTTAATAGCGTTCATGCTGATGTTTAGCACAGAAACAAGTCTGAACATGAGGGCAGTAACCAGTTTGAATTTGTTCATATGACTAATAGGGTTGATTCAAAGGTTTGTAATGAAAGAGGCTGTATTGAGAGCTTTTATGGAGCTTTTGTCAGCCCAAACAGTCACTGAAAATGTTCGTCAAACTGCTGTAATAAAGCCCAAGTTCCTGCTCCATGAAGTGAAAGCCCTATATATCCACTCAGCAGCAGCAGCAGCAGGCTGTGAGCAGTTGGCCTCTGCTCTGCATTCAAGTGCTTTGCTGCTTACAGGACTGCGACTGCCCCAGCCCAGCGCTGAGACAGAGCTGCACAGATGCCAACATTATAATGAATGATGTCACGACAAAACTGACAGCTGAGCCGGAACAACGGGCTTCATTTTTGGCTAGCTGTAGTTTGTTGACAGGCTGCCCAGAGAGTGAAGGGATTTTGTGCTGCACTTACTGCTGATCTTGCCATAGAAAAGGGATGAGGCTCTTTGGCTGTTGGCCCATTGTTGGAAAACAAGCACAGCATGGTGGGTTACTCCACACAGTACCCAGGGATGTCTTTTTGTGAAGTTTGACATTTTCTTTCCGAGAATGCTTCCTCATTTTGGAGCAGTATCGACTCTAAACAAGGATGCTGAGTCTTGTGTAACTGTAGGCCCCATATGGCTCTTTGGTTAATGGGTCAGCTGTCATCTCAATCCTACACACAATCTGTCCCTCTATAAAACCAGGATTATTTTTATATTGTCGATTTGATGCTGCAGGAAACATCTTCACTAGTCGCACATGTTCACAGTGTGCAGCGAACATTTGTATCAACATTTACTGCAAAGTTCTCAGATGAGTTTGTGATAAAGGTGTGATCACAATAAAGGAAAGCATCTATGCAGGAAGAGGTAGGCTGGTAAAAGTGTCTTGGACTTCATGTTTGGTAGGTTCCTCTCTGAAAGTAAATTAAACCCCAAATTAGAGCTGTACACAATTATTAAGTAAAATTAGTTTCTTGGGATTTTATTTGTCTGTTTAGGTTAGTCTTAATTTGTTAAAGTCCCATCAGGATATAGTAAATCTTTTTAAACATTGATGTCAGACAAGCATTTTTCTTTACTCTTGACTTAACATTGGAGTTGTGGATGTGTCACTCCAGGACATCAGAAAGACGAATGAGGAAAGTCATTAGAGCTCATTCACCCTTTGGCATTTATTCTTTGAAGGACATTTTTGCCAAATACAGCTCCACGTCTTTTGTCAGTCCTCTTCTCTCTTATATTTCCGTCAAAAGAAACCAATTTTCATGATACATATGAGTCATGTCGCATAAGTTGCTCACAGTAATATTCTAGGTTTTTCTACCAAATGAGTCTGTTAAACCTCTACTGAAAGTAAACCTATGCTTATTCCAAAACAAACTACAATAAGACTCAAAAATAAACATCAAACCTTTGTGATAGTAGCATCTGCTTGTTGTTTGTTATAATATAAATATCTATCTGACCATCTTCCTGTCCCTCTTACAGAGTGTGCCCACCTGCTGCTGGCCCACAACGCACCAGTCAAAGTGAAGAACGCTCAGGGATGGAGCCCCCTTGCTGAGGCCATTAGCTATGGAGACCGACAAATGAGTAAGTATCTGTGACAGACTGACTGAACTGAAACTGATCTTTGAAACTCAACCACCGCTGCTGCATACAGGGAAGTTGTTGGTCATTTGGCTTGCTTACTGTTTCCCACAAGGTTTTGTGAGACTGGTGGGTTTTGTGTTTTTTACTATCACATATGTTATACTGTGAGAGCAAAATTGAAGGCTAGATATATGAAGACCGTTCTCCCCTTGAGTTCATCCTTATCTCTTGTAAACAATTTAAAATAAGCACAACGGTTGTATGGATATGAATGATGACAACATGGCAACAAAGTCGCACCACCTGCTCCTCCGATGCTGAAAATATTTAGTAGGGTCAATGGGGGTTTCAGTTTGAGTTTTCCCATGTGAAAGCGGCGATGGTCGAGAGGGAAGGTGCGATCAACAGATGCAAATCAACAGTTGCCTCTGAACATTCTTCCACGCTGCTGCCTCTGAGTGATGCCGTGACGCCGGCCTGCCTCCTTTGTCCCTCAGTGAGAGGGGACATTCCTCAAGGCTCTCTGGCTTTTGTGCTTTAATGAAAGGCAATTCATTAGATGGTTCTCTCTCTCCTAATAGGCTGATTATGCTTAAGCCCATGCCTCACCCGTTCTCTACCCACAGTTTGGTTCAGACTTAAAATGTTTTTAATGCATTTTCAGGAATTATATTTTCATTTCAAATTAATGTTCTCTGTTATTAATAACCATGTGCTGGACAAAAACATAACTAACATGTAAGCAAAGTGAATCGTGTTCAGATTTTAAAGCACTATGTACACATACGTACCATTGCAGTTTAATGTATCATATTTTGAGTATTAAGCTTTGTAACCCTTTATAAGCATTTATCAAAATGGGTTTTTGAATTTTTGTACGGCTGTTTATTGATATCTGGTCCAATGTCTATTTAAAGCTCTTGATATGCTGGTCATGGTAACAGGAAGGCCTGGGGTGTAGTTCTCTGTGGCAGAGCTCTGTAGCTGTAGTGAGATACTAAATAAAAACACTTTAAACTGAATAACACCATATAACACTGCTACAAAACAATAGCCAAGCTGAAGTGTTAAAGGGACTGTTGTCAACAGGTAATGGCGTGTCACAGGTTGGAAAACTACATCTAAGATGACAAGTAGATACCAGCCAAAAGAGAAAGAAATGGAAAACATTAAAAGTCAGTCCGTCAGAATGAATGAGTTTAGACTTATTAGCACAGCCACTCGGCTTCAACACTGAGCACTC
Organism: Datnioides undecimradiatus; assembly: GCA_008933995.1. Taxonomy (NCBI): domain Eukaryota; kingdom Metazoa; phylum Chordata; class Actinopteri; order Lobotiformes; family Datnioididae; genus Datnioides; species Datnioides undecimradiatus. The sequence continues at coordinate 11,542,308 of WARS01000029.1, read as the reverse complement.
TAGTAGTGAAGCAGCTTAGTGTGTCTATATTGACTGAGGCCTCTAATGAACTCTGAAACTCCATTTTTCTTTACCACTGACAGGTCCTCCTCTAGTCTAGCTTGTGCAGACCAGCATGTGACTAAGCTACATTGCCTACTGTGTTTGACTGAAGGTCACAGCTTTTCCTTTTTCTGTCTGGAATAGCAGCCTGCTTTGTGACTGCTGCAGCCCATCCAGAAAATCTCAGGCCGAAGACAAGGCAGGTTGAGTGAAAGTTGTTGTGCTCAAAGTTTTTTTTTTCCCATTGTTCACCCTACACTGTTTTAATGCAGGGCTGACTGTCCGGAAGGTATCACTTCATTGTCATAGCAGTTTTGTTTTTGGACACCATTAGGCAATGTGCAGCAGATGAGGGACTCAGCTAAGAGTGATTCAAAGACCTTTATGAAATGGCGTTCTGCGAAAGAGCTAATTCACTGGGACTACACTCTCTTCTCCTGGATCTGAGCCAGGGAGAGCAGTTTGTAGGCCAGAGCTTAGTGGCCGGGCTTCTGTCTGTCTGCTGATTCAGGAGATCACTAGACAAGTCCAAACTCGACCTGCTGGTAGACAGGTACAGTAGGTCAATCTGCCCGAATCAGCTGACAAGAGGATGCAGCCTCTGTTCCACCGAGGCAATAACTATGTAGCTGTTGCTGTTTAACCCTCTTTGTGCTTTGTGTTCTTTAATGTTGCTCCAAAGTACAGAATAGGGTACAGCTCAGCTTTGTATTGCTGAGTCTGCACACTGTAAAACAACCAAACTTGGCCTTCCGTGCATAAACATTTACCTGGCTGTCATGACGGCATTAAAGGAGAGAGGTGCTGAAGGAAACTGTGACTGTTGTCCCTATTCGGCACAATCAACATTGAGTCCCTTACAGGCTGAGCCTCACAGAGCCGTGCCTAGCAGTTATTCAGTGTGAGCTGAGTCAGCGCCAGTCAGGAGTCTGTGAGGGAAGTGCAGACCTAAGAGCTTTGTTTGTTTGATTTACAGTAGGGCAAATTTCCTGGCCTGGAAAATGTTAAAAACTGGTAATGTGATTTTAATTCGTCATAGTAGTCTGTAGTTCTGCACAGGTAGTCAGATAAAGCTGTGTTTCTTCTAAGCAAACGTTTTCTTGAATGAGACTGATCAAAAATTTCCCAACTTTGTGCACTGGCTTTGTTATATTTGGCCAGTGTTTGTTGCTAATTTCCACTGATGTCGACCCACATTCGTTGTTGATTTGATGTCACCGGAGTCTTGTCACTTGTCACTTGTCACTTTCTGTTTGAACAAGGAGGTAAGTTTTGATCAGTAAGAGTTATTTTTGTCCTCAGTCCATTTCCTCTCACACAGCTGCCACAGTTGCTTTGGTGTTTGTTAGATGGTGGTACCACTCGCTTGCTTTCATTGTTTCCTTATTTCCTTTTTCTCAATTTAAAGCACACTGGAGCAGAAATTTATAAGATAAAGTCATAAAGATAGATGAATGTTTTGTCTTTATAGGAATGTTTTTTTTCTGTTGTGATATCCATGTCTTTGACTCTTTCAGCATGTTTATTAGGGAATCAAAAAGGAATCGTCAGTGTTTGGTTGGTGTTATCCTTTCAAAGATAAGGGGGAAATGCCTTTTACATCAATTCATTTCAAAGAGCATTGCAGTTAAGCCAGGTGAGACGTTATTTTGTGGTGGAATAATCATCACCACTGGCCAAGGATCAGTTTTTATGTTATCAAATCAATTATGGTAGTAAACAGCTGCCATTTTCCACTGTGGTGTTGCGGGTTGGTGCCCAGCCTCTGTTGGATTCGTTTACAAAAGTGAAATACTGCAGAATTCAAAGCAAAGAGGAATCATTTCCCATTAAAAAAGGAGTACGATAAAATATCAGAAAATAATCAAAATCATATAGATAATGAAACATTTTTCATCTTTAGTGTGTTATTTGACAGTTATCAGTTAATGCAATGGTTTTAAGTATTTTAGATGTCCTGTAAAATTAATTGACCATGCCTCAGTAAGATTAAATATTTGACACTATATGCAGATTGGCCTGCTTGCTGCTGTCGGCCTGCTCTGCAGTGACTCAACAGGCCTACCTGTGTCAATATTGACTGTTCTCATAATGTTGGAGAGCTGCCAGCAGCACTTGCACAGTTAGATGTAAGCCCTAGCTGTTGCAGTAGCAGTCTGTGGTGACGTAAACTCAAACTTGTCCTGACTCCGTCGCTTTTCATTAATGTGCAGAGGTGAAATTACTGAGATCACTCACCTAATTGCCAGGAAAGTGCCCTAATCAGTATCTGGGTGAATTAGCGCCAGCAAGGCGAGTCAGTTCGGGTTAGTGTTAAAGTGTTCGGCTTTGGTTTGTCGGTCTGTGTTGGCTGGGTGGTCTGTGGGCAGATGGTGAGATTGTACTCCTTTCCTTGTCCCGCTGAGAGGAGGTGAGGATCAGGAGGAGCCCCATCCAGAGCTTGTCCACACTCATTAGACAGCCGGGCCACAAAGACACCCTCATCCTGTACTCGTGTCTGTGTCAATTGGCACGTGTGTCATCGTGTGTGCGTGTGTGTGTGTGTGTGTGTGTGTGTGTGGGTATGTGTATGCGTTCCTGTGCTCTCATTTGGCCTTGTTTTACCATTGAGCTCTCCACCTCCTCTGTGTTGCCTCATATGGCGCACCAGTAAGACAATATTAACAACATGTTTGTGTGTGTTAATTCATTATGCAGTGCTGATTACACTCATGTTAATGCCATATGTCTACTATTGCTTTTAGTCCTAAAAAATATAGGCCAGTCTGAGTGTCACAATGTTTGTGTGTTTTATTAGTGTTTCTGTTAGTTTATAAGTGGCACAATCATGTCGTCATTTAATCCCCCCCTGGCTTCATCAAAGCAACGCAACTATGTCAGTGAGCAACTAATGCTCCCGCTCGTCTTATGAAACAGTAAATAACATTCAAATAAACGCTCCCTTGATGGGTGTGGACCCTTTTTCTGTGAGTCTGTTTTATTTTTCATAAACAAGCAGGTCTCCCGCAGCCGGTGGGCTAAAGCTGTGAATGCTCGTTAATCTGACCCATCATGGTTAAAAGTCTCCTGTGACTATGTCTCTCTCCCCCAGGTCATTAGGGAGGTTAAAGACGTAGCTCATTAGCAGGCATGTCCATATCTGCCAGCCATGTCCCCTTTGAACTTCATGGAACATTTTGATCCCTGCAGGTGGTGTGCAGGGACTGGCACGATGCTGCTGGGAGTGTCCCATCTGGCCCCAGGAAGTCATCTCATCTATGAATCTAAAGCCATCATTACTGTAAACTGCACGAGCTTTGCCTTCAGCATGTCTCACTGTTGATGGGATTTGAGTCTGTTCCTGAGACAGTGACAGTGACTTGCAGGCATTATGTGCTCCTTGTTTAAGTTACAGGCAGCACCAAAAATCTGCCTGTAACTTAAACCTTGCAGTGACACAGAGGAAAGTCTAAACAGTGACATTCCTGTACAGTACCACATGAATATTCAGAAAATTCAATTTGGTTTCCTTCTTAATGATGTTAATTTTCACATTTTGACCTTTTAGCTGCACAGCAGTGTTCACAACAAAATTGTAGCACTATGTATGCATTCTTTAAATCAGTAAAGAGGGACTGAAGCTGAAAAAAACCCATGTTTTAATTTTTTGTACTTTCTTCAGCCAACTAATCATGATTAAAGAGAAGCTGGCTCCCAGGCCATGTACAGAAAGTATGCCAAAACAAGAGCAACGTGGTGGAGAAATTCGTTTTTTAGTATCGTGAACAAAACTTCTTGGCGAGTGAAGTGGTGGAATCAGATTTCGGCCAAGCAAAAGGTCATTTGTAAAAGAATTCACAGCCCTTGTGGGAATGAATGACTTTCCTCCTGTAAACTGTTGGAAAAGCAACTTTGAGCTTCTCTTCATCTCTTTCTTTTCTTGTCCATCTGTGTCTTTCAGTCACAGCGCTGCTGAGGAAGCTGAAGCAACAGTCAAGGGAGAGTGTGGAGGACAAGAGGCCCAAGCTGCTGAAAGCCCTGAAAGAAGTAAATAGTCCTTCAACAGTGCTACTGCTGGTGTCTTGATGTTATTCTGTTTCTGTGCTCATTAAATCTTCTCACTTCTCATCCTGCACCTATTTAATGGTCCCCTTTATGTCTCCTCTTTCCCCATCTTGCTTCTCTATCTCCTACTACTCCACTCTCATGCACCCAGGGACAGAAATGCAAAATACACATGCACAAATACACAAACACCCATTTCAAGCATCAGTCAAGTTTATCAAGTCATTCACAAATTACCATCATCACAACAAAACAATGCCAGTAGGGACATACACACACACAGAGGCTACTCACACACTGTAAGCATGGAACTGCTTCTGGGTTTGTTGTGGCTGTCTACCATATGTTTTGCAGAGCAACTAAAACGATGAGCCTTTCTGTATTGTTGTGGTTGCCTCCATGAAGACCGAGAGGCCAAACTTGTAGGCGTAAGCATCTGGAGAGTTTTTTTTTTTTTTTTTTTTTTAAGCTCCCAGCCAGGTCAGCTGTGCAGCAACGCCGCCCCCACCAGAGCCTAAGAGCAAAGAAGCAGATGGGCAAATACAAGACCAAAAGTTGAGAACTCTCTTAAACCCAGTGTGTTTTTAAGTGCGTTTAATGGGTCACGATAGCAGAACGCCAGATTTTATTGTCAGAACAAGTCGTTTGACACTGAGCCCAGCCTGCATTTGACGTGGCAGGATGCGATCCTTTCCTGGATAATGAGACAGAGATGCCAGAGATTTTTCTGCGTCATCGTCTCTCAGAGATTATATAGCTCTGGGAAATGATTATCTCCCACCAGTCTGACATCATCACTGAATACCAGATTGAGACCCCCAGTGGTGCAGATGAGATCAGTTCATCCCATCCGAGTACCTCACTGGATAATTAGGCTGTATTGAGTTGTGTCAGTCAGGCGTGATTTGTTATGGATGGACATAAAGGCTCCTGTTTACTCTGGTCCATGTAAACTGACAGGCTTTAGTTCACCCTATTAATTTCTGTTCTTATGTAATGTTTATTGTTTGTAAAATTGGTTTGGTGTCTCATTTGTCGCCTGCATATAAAAGCCAGCAACACAAAAACTAGCCTGATTGAAGCGGGGAGCAATAAAATGATTACAAATATGACAGCTAATATAGTTAAGTTTTGGGATGGAATGAAAAAACACCTTTCTGTGTGGATTTTGCTTCAGCTTTGCACCAATATGACTTTTTCTAATGATAAAACAATTTGCCTTCAGTGAGGCGGCTGAGGCACATGGCACCAGCTGTATTTTGCTGCTGTGGCTCAGGTTCTTGTCCCCTGTGTTGAGTTGTTTTGTCTCATGCTGTGCATTGCAAGTCGCAGCACACTCTGCTGGATAAACTCTGTAGAAACATGAATATATTACTACAAACATACATATTTTCACATCTGTGCATAATGGCAACACATACGCTGATATGAAACTGATATGTCAATCGGCCAAAGCTGACCAGTTAAAATCTGCCACCAGATAAATCATTTGGGGTCAACACAAAGTGCACCTTTTGCTACCAACAAATACTGAATATGATTATTAGATTAATAACCTGATGTTGTATTTTAATAGCTCTGTATTTGCACTTTTAACACGCACATAGTTGATCCTGATTAAGAGTTATTTGTGTTTATTTGCAGCTCGGAGACTTTTACTTGGAGCTTCACTGGGACTTCCAAAGTTGGGGTGAGTCAAGCAACACCCTCTGCTGCCTGATGATAGTGAGACTTACAAAAATAATCATTTTTTCAGACATCATCCACTCTGGAAATGAACCATGTGTCCTCAGTAAACGTGTAGTTTGAAACATGATCAGCAGACTTACAGACTTACAATTACAGACTGGAAAATGTGATGTAGTTTGTCCACGTCTGTCTGGTTAGTGAGTTTAGACTTTAACTGATGGCCACAGGCTGAAAGTGACTCCTCCTGCTGGACATGAACTGATGCACTGTCCCCATTCTCAGTGTCTCTTCTCTCCTCTCTGTATGAGATGAGTTCTCCAGTTACACTGAAATCACACACACATCTTACATCTTGTTAACAGTTAGCAAATACAGTTGAATAACACAGTGTGACAGTAGAATAAATGTATCCACTGGTGTATCAGCATTTGCTGAGTGTGCATAAGTCTGGCCCCAGAGTGTGAGCCAGAACTGAATTCTGTGTATTCCCTGTATCTTTGTGAATTATTGACAGGGTGGGCATGTTTACGTAATAGATGCACGATAGTAACGAAATGCGAGCTGGTTACATAACAGTGGTTTTGTAAGTGAAAATTGTGTAAAAGAAAATGCTTTGATGTGACAAATAATGTATTCGTAGGTTAGAGAGCTAAAGATTTTTGGTCTGGTTGAAACCAACTCACAGTCTCATGGATCTGAGAGTGTCACATGGATTTCTGGATCTGTGCCCCCTCAGGCCTGTTTAGTCTACATGTGGTGCTCTGCTCAGCTAGAAGAGCCACTCGATTTTCTAACAGCTTTTTTTTCCAATGCAGTCCTTCACAGAACTGTTTTGGACTGTTAAAACAGCTCTTTAGTTTTGTGCAACCATGGAGCAGCAAGGGAGGTTTCTTGCTTTAAGTGACATAATCTGGTGAGGACTGTTCTATTAAATATTTAGCCTACAGAACTGCATGGTATGTGGCCCTCTAGTCTACAAAGGTATATGCTGCTAAAGCTTTGAAGTGGATGGTGATCTTCATTATTGAGTGAGCTTCTTCTAAATTTAGAAGTTGCTTCATGTGTTCTTACTGTGTCTTTTCACGTTGCAGTGCCTTTGCTCTCAAGAATCCTGCCTTCGGACGCCTGTAAGATCTACAAGCAGGGCCTCAATATCAGGCAAGTCCTGTCAACAAACTGAATGCATTTAAGTAATATGTGTGAAGTTTGAAGACAAAGAGAGGTAATTCTGCTGCCACTTTGCAATAAGAATCATATGGAAATCACATCAAATGAAACAGTACTTTCCTCAGAAAACTTTTTTATTGCAGCACTTAGTTACTTTTAACGCTTACTAATTTATCTGTCATCTCATGCTGCATAACAACCTCTACACGTTCTCTCAGCCTGGTTTGGTTAACTAGAGTGTGAAATCAGTGCCTGGCAGTGTGTGGAAGCAGAACGGCAATGCCTCTGCACGCAGATACTTTACTTCTGTGTTTGCATTTAAATCAGAGCCTCGCAGACAGTTACAGTGGAGTGTAATGTGCTGCCTTTAGCTCGCTTGCGAGGGCATCAGCAGAAATTCGTCACACTCTGACGCACGCTGACACACAGTCACAACAATGAATCTACAGCAGGGATCCACGTTGCCATGTCTCCTTTGCCTGGTGGGCAAAAGTTTAACACCAGGCAGTATTCAGTAGCCTTGAGGTTCAGCCCTCACAGTGAGGGCATACGTACTCACATCGACACATAGACCTGAGTTTTGTCAATTATTATCTGTTAGAGTTCTACAAACTAGGGTAACCCTATATCCCACACTCACACGAATGCTTCTATATTTGGATATCATAACGTATCAACTACATCAATCTGAAGAACGAACTTGGTGCATAAAAGAGTGTTTGTATCTTTGCCTGCTACTCCTGTGTGCGATATCCTTGATGTAGAGCTCATCATTATTCTCTGAAAACTGCTCCTGGCTGTCTCATTTGGTATTCAAAATGCCCTCCTATTATCCCAGAGTTGCAGAGAGAAAAAGGGAGAGAGAGAGAGAGAGTGTGAGTGAAAAGAGAACTGTCACAGCAGGTTCATTTGCATTCTAGTGCTACAGTGTGTCAGGCCTGTCATACCTACACATAGCACCTACTGCTTTATATCTGGCCTGCAGATCAGTGATTCTCATTGTTGTCATGCCTCGTTCCAGGACTACCCACTTTGACAAAGTAAAATACAATAACAAAAAAAGATTCTTGAAATGTGGTGTTGGCCTCCCATGGCAATCATTAACATACACATTGTATCTAAAGTTTCAGAGCAAAGGTGCGACATTAATCAGGTTTTTTTCCCCTCTCTTACAGTTTTGACTGGGTGTTTGCTCATGTCTTGCATGTGGCCAAAGTTATACTTGGTTCAATTCTTTTGCTGTCATCCCCTGTTTTCTTGTCCTCGTTTGGCTGTCGTCTCCTTTCATCTGTCTAAAGTTCCCAAACTAAACCAACTATCTGGATTTACAGATTGGACACCACCCTCATAGACTTCACAGACATGAAGTGTCAGCGCGGCGACCTCAGTTTCATCTTCAACGGCAATGCCATCCCCTCAGAGTCTTTTGTCGTGCTGGACAATGAACAGAAAGTCTACCAGAGGATACACCATGAGGTGCGTGACACATGCTGATATATGACAGAGAGACTAAAGCCTTACTTGCGCCCTCTCTGGTTCCCAATGTTTGTTTTCAAACAGCAAACTGACAATTAATTTAATGATTTTTTAATCTGTCAGGTATTTTTCTTGATTCATTTTTTTGTCCAATATGTGAGAGAAAAAAGGAAACAATGGTTTTATATTCAGATATCTTGATTTATCCAACTAACAGTTTGAAGCTCAATGAAAGAATGTTGAGGTTGCTGTCACTTAAGACTAAGAACAGCAGCAAATGCTCATGTTTGAGAGATCAGAAGCAGCAAATGTATGTTACCGTCCCTTTAAGAGCAGAGAAAATGGGCTAAAATAATGTTTTGTTTACTTGTTTGATTTATCTCATTTGGAAGCTGAAAATTTGACCTATTTGTCGCGAGACTCTAGACAAGTAGTTTGGTCACATCCCAACTCTCATTGAAAGTCAGCCTCTGAGGAGCATGAATATTCAAACAAAGTTATGCACAGTCTCACCAGTTGTTATTGAGACAACTTACTATTGACCACCATTACTTCTGATGTGAATGCCAGAAAGATAAAAACTTAGAGTAACAAGTAGTTCTTTTTTATCATTATAATAAATGAGTATGATGAATCCAAAAGTTTGTCTGCTCAGCTTTTATTGAATGCTCAATCTCAAATGTCATTAGCAGGAAAAATACTGAGATGAAAACCTAATTACATGAATTTGTTTCATTTTTCTACTGCCTTGTTTCTAAGTGTTTAATCAGCTTGTTATCATTGTAAGCAGCCCTCCATACTGTCAATGTCTGTGCTGGTGACTCTGTAGTTTTCTTACACTGTCCTGTATGTCCAGGAGTCAGAGATGGAGACTGAGGAGGAAGTGGACATCCTGATGAGCAGCGACGTGTATTCGGCCACGCTCTCCACCAAGTCCATCACCTTCTCCAGGGCGCAGACTGGCTGGCTCTTTAGAGAAGACAAAACGGTTAGTCTTCTAGTGGATGATATTGTTCCACTGATCACCACAGCTTTCTTCCAATGCCAGCTGTGGGTCACAGGGTTTCACCTGGCCGTGGAATTTTTAGTGGCTTGAACCAGACAGAAAGTTGGGAATTTGATCAGGTCTTTGGGGAAGGCAGGAAATGGAAGGCAAACAATAAACAGGGCTCAGTGCACAGATGTATATCAGAATGTACTTTGTCTGTAACATAGCATCAGTTGCAATATGTGACGGTTCTCACCTGGTCATAAAGAACCCAGACTGTTGACCCCTTTACAACTCGTCTGGCCTGAAATAGAGCAAAATGACAAGGGATAATATATCTTGATGTCTGGAGAGTGCTCGGGATGTACTCTCTGGTGGAAAAACCTGACTTTCAATTCATTTACTGTAAAAGCAATAATGCCTAAAAAGTAGCATTCAGATAAATAAGCATATAGATAATAAATAACAATTGTTTGAAAGACATAGACTGAGCAAGATGTTCTGTAGCCCTTTTTTAGTCTTTTGTGTAATGCATTTTCTTGCCTTCACATGTTATATGTTACTAGCCTGACCTGTATGTTTTGCCTCAGTGCTTCCATGTTCTGTCACGTTAGGAGCCTTTGTCTGTCAGAGTATGAACTACAGTTCTGTTATTTATAATTTTTAACTCTGTTCACTTTGCTGATCATATTTCCTGAGATACATGTTCCAAACCAGACAGAGAAAATGAATAAATCAAAGGAACATCAGTGATGAAGGCCAGAATAAGAGACCACAGGTGTTTATGTTCAGAATAAAAATAAACCCCAATAACAACAGAGGAAGCAGGGCAAGGGGTATAAGAGGGTGAATGACTGATGTGGGTTTTGCTTTCTGTCCTGGCAGTCCTTTGTCTTTATGACATGTGTTTAAAGGGGAAATTGGTAACTTAGGAGGAGTGGGGGGGGGGTGCACTTATCTAACTGTTTCTTCTCCCTCCAGGAGCGCGTGGGAAACTTTCTGGCAGATTTCTACTCAGTGAACGGCCTGGTGCTGGAGTCCAGGAAGAGACGGGAGCATCTGAGCGAGGAGGACATCTTGAGGAACAAAGCCATCATGGAGAGTCTGAGCAAAGGCGGGAATCTCATTGAGCAGAACTTTGAGGTGAGCCGGGGTATTAGATGTGGCTGACAGGTGATGGGAGTGAACAGAGACAAGGCCTGAGAGTTAAATCTACAGCCCCCGCTATATTCACACATGATGAGATCTCGGGGTTCTTAAATCTCACAGTGCTGCATATTTCTGATTACTTAGTTTTACTTTAAGTATTTCATGGAAAATTATCAGCTTTTTTTCCCCCAAAAACAGTTGCAGCAATTAGGCAGCAATAGGAACTAAGCACTAGCACTAGCAAGAACTTAAAGTCTCTTCTCTGTTTGCATTTCCACTGCATCTGAGCAGCAATGGAGATGAGAAAATCAGACCAATGTCACACAGGAAACAGCGGGGTTCTGCTGTTCTTTGCATTTATGGATGCATGTCTCTGGTTTGTGTTGAGCGTTATGTGTATATGAAAATGAGAAATGCAGACATGCAGAAATGAGTCTCTCTCTCTCTCTCTCTCTCTCTCTCTCTCTCTCTCTCTCTCTCTCCCCCTCTCTCTGACACATTGAGACGTTTTAGATACTAGTTCTACAGGTTTGATGTAGTTATCATATTACAACGTCATCCCCGCTCCAGTTTGTTTTTGTTTTTTTTACGTGTACTGTGACAGATTGTCACATAACAGTGTACAACATAGAAGAAAAGCTGGATAATAGAGTGCAGCTGTACACTTGGCGCAAAGACGCACATTTCAAGTCACTTTGAAACTCACTGCCAGGAACTTCCTAGTAAAATGAGAACCAGTTGGAATCCCGCTGTGCTGATAAACATCCTGTTTACTTACACCTGCAGCGTAACCACCAGCCCAGTCCTGAAACAGTCCTGTCCCGCTGGAACCTTGGGGTAGGACATGTGTCTCGAACAAAATAAACCTCACAGTTCTCACTGCTGCATCTGTGCAAAGACAAATCCTGTAGAAACAGCATGGACTTCCTGCCAGACTGTCCATCAACTTTGCATGGTTTATTGAAAAATTCCTGTCTGACTCCCTGCTGTCGTTTCTTTGATGTATTATTTGTTTCGGACATGGAAATGGAATGAAAAGCTGCCTCCTATCGCTGTTGTTTGTGAGACAGGTCCACCTCAGCCCTCGTCAACTGGCACTTTGCATGGATTTGAGTCACAGCACTGCCACCTAGTGGTGAAAGCCACAAAGCTGCAGTTTAGTCACAGGGAAGAGTCTCCCACACATCATCCCCTCACTACAGTATGTTCCAGAGTTTGCTTAGCAAGCCCTTATCTAAACACTGAGCATAAAGCCAGTCACATAGTGAGGACAATGACTTCCAACGCTCAATGGACGCCTTTTAACTGCTCTGTTGTTTTTGTGTAGGCTCCCCCTTGTTGTGTTCTGTATTGGTCTTTGTCTCATCACAGTTACCTGTTGTGTGTCAGTCAATTTCCACTCATTTGGAACGGCACCCACTTGTGTTTTAAAGTGAAGAGCCTGTGTTTTAGTGGGTATCGGTGTAGAAAGTTTCGTCTTCCACCCCAGTGGAAAATGATACATGGACGTGGGCGAGAGTGAAAATAGGCAGCTGCTGTGACGTAGCTGTGTTTACCACAGTGAGGGAGAGCGGGTCAGCCCTCCGCCTGTGGACACAGGGAAACATGGTGGGCTTTCAAACAGGGCTTGACACTATTGATCACATGGATGAAGGCTAAAACCCCTGGTGCCATGGAATGATGGAGGGGCAGGACTGGCATACCAGCAGATCAGGGCCTCCGCAGGCTGTGTGTACTCTGTCCTCGTCACAACAACGCGGCAGAGCTGAAACATGCAGTGTGAGAGCGAGCACCTAACACGCAGCCACAGCCCACTGTGAGAACACCAAAACATTTCTGTCATGACTGCAGTGCTAGTGAGAATGAAGGAAAACAAAGGTGTCATCTCCGGTTTTATTCACACTCCAAACAGCTGACTCAGGACACAATCAGGTGTCTTGTCACCAGCATTTTTCCACATTATTCTGCCCTAGTTGCCTTATTTAACCATGGCTTACAAAAGAGTAAGTTTTGTTTTTTTTTCTTTGCTTGAACATTGGCAAGAGCAGCGAGTTCATTTTAGGAGAAAGGCGAAGCAGGATGGAGCTCATCCCAGTTCTAATTTGGGGTCAGGAAGAACAGATTGTCTGATCTTAAAATAAACTGACACTGGAGGAGAACTCTTAGAGTTTATCAAGAAGACTAAGTCGAGATCATTTTCCTCAGGAAGCTTAGAATATTTGATATGAGGAGGAAACTCCTACTTATGTGTTTTTGACAGATGTTTGATTTCATGTTGATTTGCTCGTAGGTTGCAGCAGGCAATACAGATATTGTATAGCAGTAATTGTACAATCTTCCATGACTGATAATAATGTTTAACTCTGATCCTGCTGATAAAAACAATTTTTATTTATTTATTTATTTACTTTGTCACAGCGTTAGGCCGACCATTTTTCACTGTACAGGTTCTGTTTGTCTGTTTGCACATTTGTCCATTTGTCCTCCAACCCCTGGAACCTTGGTGTAGAACTTTGCTGTAGATATTTTTGCTATAAAGCTACAAAATTAAACTTTTTGTCCTAAGTTAACAAAGAAAATTAACACAAAAGAAAGTAAACAACAAATATTAAAATGTTCATCCTCAGTGTAAAGTAAACTGTAAATGAAACTAACTGTTCTCTGGGTTGAAGTCTTTTCTACTTTTCACTCTTATTGTTCACTGCTGTGTTTGTAGAAATGTTCCGAGCAGGCTCACTCTCTACACAGATGTTTATTGCTGTACTGAATTACAGTAATTCAGTTAAATGGTATGTGTGAGGCTGAGAGGGCCAAATAGGGTTTACTGTGGGTTTAGTTATGCACTGGGGCCCTCTGGTGGTCTGTGCATGTCAGTGGTCTGTGAAAATGACTGAAGGAAAGATAAACATAATCCAACACATATCTGGGTTAAACTAACCCTAAATGAGGTTGTAAAAGAAAGTGTTTCAAATTTTCCTTTTGACCTAGGTGAAGTGTGTTTTTGCACACTTCTGCGTGAGCAGACAACAGTTGCAAGAGCACAGATGGATCGTGCTTATAGCTAAACAGTATTTGTTTCATGAGTTCACAGTGTCACTTTGTTGTGTTTTGATCCTGTAGTAGTTTAGTCTAAGATCTGACCTTAAACCTGTTTTTGTTTCTCTCTCTGCTCTTTAGCCGGCGAGGAGGCAATCTCTTACCCCCCCATCACCAAACACTATATCCTGGGAGGAGTACATCACTGCTGACAATGGAAAGTAAGTTCTCTAAATGAAACCAGATCTACGAAGGGAAATAATGTGACTGTAATTCACAGAATGTTAATCTGCACTCTTCAAGGCCACTGGTTTTCATTTACTGATAAGAGCTGTGTTCAGTTCAGAAGAATTTGTACAGCAAGTTGCACATTTAGTAGAATTAAAATTTCAGCACAATAACAAGATGCAAACCTTCATCATGAGGTTACACTCTGTCACATTCTGTTTCTCTCCCCACAGAGCACCTCATCTAGGAAGAGAACTCGTCTGCAAAGAGAGCAAGAAAAACTTCAAAGCCACGATAGCTATGAGTCAAGACTTCCCTCTGGGCATCGAATCGTGAGTCTTTTCTTTAAGTCAACATTCGCAGACTGTCTCCTGGCATGTGTGCCGGGGTGATAAAAATTAAATGTGCTGATTGTGCAAATGACAGAAAATGAATTTGTTGTTGTTGTTGTTGTTGTTGTTGTTGTTTGAATCGAGTATTTTGCTTACATTTACTAAATAACTGGTGTTGTTTTGTGTTCCTTTCTTTAAATATGCTGTGGAGGCTAGGGTGGTTGATGTTATTGCGTTATAAACAAATTAAGTTATGATTACATTTATACAATGATGGAAATAAAGGATAGAAATAAATAAATAATTCAGTAAATCTAACAAATATCAAATGTCAGTCAGTTAGATAATTTGCTGCTCGTTTCTTGTGAGTAAACATTTGTTGGTTTTGTTCTCCTTCAGGTTACTGAATGTTCTGGAGGTGATTGCACCCTTCAAGCACTTTAATAAACTCAGGGAGTTTGTTCAGATGAAGCTCCCCCCTGGCTTTCCTGTCAAACTCGGTAAGCAGATTGAAATAATTCAAAGAAGCATGCTTTGACTGTGGCATCACAGGATCAGGAAACTACAGCATTCATTGATTTAAATTTGTTAATTCTGCTCATGTCTCCCTGCAGACATCCCTGTCTTTCCTACGATCACAGCCACCGTGACATTTCAGGAATTTCGCTACGATGAGTTTGACGAGTCCATTTTTACCATTCCCAATGACTACAAAGAAGATCCCAGCCGCTTCCCTGACCTTTAACCTCTTGAGCTGGTGCAGGAAACAAATGTGCAACAAGGCAACACAATGCTACAAAACATACCTTTAGAATTACAAAAGGAAAGATGGAAGGGATTAAAAACCGTGGTCATTGTTCGTGGATTCCATTGACCATCCTGACACCAAACACAGACGGCAACAAGATGACCAGAGGTTGATACAAAATGGCAAAAAATCGTGTCATCAGAGCTGATGGACGCCCACTGTGGCAGAGCTCGACATCTCCTTGTAGTAACAAACTGTTTTGAAGCATAGTGTTGCAGGTTCTTAGTCTCACTTCCAGATTGAATCCAGCTGCTGACACAGGAGGTGGAAGTGACCTGGAGCTGAGAGTCTGAACCTCTTGTCAGTGAAAGGGCATTGAAGTTCAGAGCAGAGCAGGTGAGTTTTCTGTATATGAGGTATAAGTAGATGACAGACGACCAGTTCAGTTGACGCTATGTATTTAAGTATGTAAGTAATGTGTTTATAAAGGGAATGTTTTTAACTGACTTGTAGTAAAGCACTGATATTACTGTGTTACACGTTGGGGAGGAGTTCCACCAAAAAACAAAAGACTTTTTAGGTTCTTTTTCCTGCTCAAGTAGACTTTTAAAAAATTCACTGTCACTTTTGTGATAAGATTTGAGGTCAATGAGACATAAAATTGTATGTAATTTAATGCACACCTGTTAGACAGGCGTGCAGGAGAATTAAAACACTGATGTTTTTATACTTAATCTTTCAACATTATCAAATTCAAAAAAGCTCCTAAAGATGAAATAAATCCTGATAAACTGACATTAAGTTTTGGAAAATGTTAAGTGAGTGGTTTCTTTAGTAGGTTAAAAACCTAAAAAAATAGTTTTTGCAAAATTCCACTTTAACTGCACATTATAAAATAAGTTGTGCGTGTGTAAGCGTGTGGGCGTGTGTGTGTGTACGTGCGTGCGTGTGAGTCTAACATGGATTCTCATGGGTATGGAGTAGCATTACTGAACATTTGGGCACTGTTGAGATTCACTACAGCAACTCTACATTCAGCTGAGTTTATACACACTCATATTGTGATACTCAGCCCTTGATCCTGCATTTGAAATATTAGTGTCATCGAGGCAACATTAGACATGCTGCAGTTTTTAAGGTACCACAAAGGTCTCTCTTTGTTCGTTTTCAAGTGGCAGCAGACGTATGTCATGATGCCCAAGCCTTTTGTTTCTTACTACACCTTTGTAAACTACGTAATGAACTGTACAGTCCTGCTATAGAAGAAAAGTCTAGATTGTAAAGTCAGTAGATGTTAGGGAATGAATGAATGACAGCGACAGTTATGCCAATTTTACACAGAACCAGGCTTTTCCCCTGCACAGTATGTAAATACAGATTTGTCCTACGTTCTTCTCTTATTCTTTGTGCTAATGAGTCTCAGATGTCCTCTGCTCAAGGACAAGTTGTGGAATTTTTTTTTTAATGTAGTGTCACATGAGGTATTTTGAGGGTTTATTGGTTTGTGACATGGTGGCAGTTGCTATTTTTGTACATACTTGTAATGTTTTAAAGAAAAAAACAATGAATCTCTTAGTTCTCCTGTCATTATTTGCTTTCCCACTGTCTGATAAACATTACGAAACTCCTCCTGATGTGTGGAAACAATCAGTCATATCCACAGGCTGAAAAGCACAAAGCACCAAGGTTGCTCTGGATGTGAACCCTTTACAAGTCCAGGAGGTGTTGACTTTAGGCTGAAGAGGTTAAAGTCTTGGGGAGTATTTATAGATGCTGCTGTGGTTCATGAGCTTTTAATTACATTGATTTAAATGAGGCTTGTGCTCATGTTTGTTAACTTGCCTGCTCCCAGAGTATAAAATGAGGATGTCCTGCACAGGTGTGACAGCTCCAAGTGTTGCTGCAACAATTTTGCTAATTTACCAGTACATCCATACTCATCAGCAAAACCAAATACAGTGCTTTTCTTTTTTTTTTTTTTTGCATTACATTCCTCCATACAGGCAACTGCAGCTAATGCTACTGATCCTGTGCCTCCACACTTATAAATGCTACAAACTTATTACGTGCTCCATTTTGTCTTCAGCTGCTTGAGTTCTCCATGTTTTATGTAGGAAATTCATCTATCTACATGTCCGTTGTACAGCAAAAACTGTTGTATAAGTCTGCGACACTATTTTCATATAAAATGTACTAAAATAAAAATTCCACATATCTTACAGAGTTTGGACTCCATGTTTTTTGTTACTGACAACTAAAGTATTACTTAGCCTTTTCAAGGAAGAGTTTGACATTACTGATAGACTACCTGGCTGAGTTGGCACCAAAATTCATAAACTAACATATCCTGTTCTAAACTGACAATCTGACACTCAATAGGTTATTTATAGCTCTAAAGTTGCCAAGCAATGAACAGACTCCAGGAAGTTACAGGAATTGATGACTCTGGTGTCAATATTTTTTTTCCCGCCCAAAAACAAAACAAGTTGACAGTTTGACCCAATTTTATTAGTTTCCTTTGGAAAACCTATAGCAGACAAAGTTTTTCATTGCAACAACACATTTTAGTCTACAGTGTACACTTACAAACTGGTGTAAATAGGAAGGTCTGCTGAAACACGACTTGGTGCATTACAGTTAAAGCAAAAAAAAAAAAAAAAAAAAAAAAAAAAAAAAAAGGTTCCACAAACAAAAATTAGCATGAAAGGACTCAATCCTGACTAGTAAAATATTTACATGGACAACATTTTGGAGGAAAATGCTGTGCATTCTACTGTCAGGAGGACAAAGTTTAAACACAAAGGCAACAAAAACAAAAATCAACAGGATCTTAAAAAAGTACAGCCAGGACAATTTAAAACCATGTCTCACGTTATTCATATTTTAGTCGTCATTTTCTTGTCTTTACAAATATTAACTGCTTCTACAGCTCCTACCCTCCCAGATGCTTCTACAGTTAAGACAACAATTTTTTTTTTGTCTTTTACTTAAAGTGATCAGGCACAGACACATTGTGGCCTATATTAAAAATATAAAAGGACAGTGGAAAGATAATGCGGTCTGGATCGAGATGTTCTTAATCGCTCATCTCCATGTCTTCCTGATGGTGATCGTCTCCATTCAACTTGGACTTTTTGGGGATTTGGCCCTCAGATCTCTCCATCTCCTCCTGGCCTTTAGGGGATGAGGCAGAGTCCGAGTCGCTCTTCCTCTCGTCGTCTTCCTCCTCAACTTCTTTTTCACTGTCATAACCTTGCTCCTCTTCATCGTAATCCCGGGTCACCTGTCAAGACAATTTGTGTGTGGAAGGAAAAAGAGCATTTAGATGCTGCCTCACTTCCAGGATCTGCTCTTGGTTCTCAATGTTTTCTGCAATGTTACGTGAAATGTAGCCACCTGCTGATGTTTGATGTGATGCCAATAATTTTTTTCCACAGTCTAAAGTACCTTAACATCTCCCTTCTCACTATCAGATTTGCGGTCCCGATCTCGCTCCTTGTCTTTGCTCTTCTTCTTACTGCTGGAGCGTTCTCTTTCATCTCTGCTCCGGTCTCTGTCCTCCCTCCTGTCTCTGTCCCGATCCTTCTCGCGCTCCTTGTCCTTCTTTTTCTCTTTCTTGTGACTGTAAAAACAACAAATCATTCTTAGCTGTTGGGGTTTTTTTTTGGTTTTGTTAAATTTAATTTAGCGCAAGTTGCACACGACATCTTACCGTCTGGGCGATGGCGACCTGGATGGCCTCCTCTTGGGGGAACGAGATGCACTGCGGCTGCGCCTGTGCCTCCTGGGACATAAAAAAATAAAATCATCAGAAGGAATGAGTTTTCTGCCGTTTTTAATTTAGCAAACCATCACATTATTTTAAACAGTAGTGCACATGTTATGACTAGCATGTGAGTCTGTATTTCAACATAAATTGCACTGGGCTCGGATGCACTCACCGACTAATGCTTCGGGATCTCCTGGCACTGCTGTAGCTCTTGGGAGGCGTCTTTGACCTTTTCTTTGACTTTTCTTCCTTCCTCCTGTCCCTGAGACAGAGCAAGGTTGATAGAAAGACACGAGCAAGGTTGATAATATTAGCAAACTGCAGCACAGCAGGAAGCTTAATGCTCTTTTCATAGTGCAAGGTGGTAAGCACTTGGAGTTCAGAAGTGGAGCCGTTAAGCTCTGGGTTGTTACTAAGTGTCAGGGATACAAGTAAAAATCATCTCATCTTATAGCTAAAAAACCATGGTCAACAATGAAAGTAGTATTAGTAAACTAAAGTATTTTTGTCCTTAGGACTTCAACTGAGATACTGACCTAGATCTACTGCGGCGGCTTCTATCCCGGGAGTGGGACCTTCTCCTCCGTGGACTCTTGGACCTCCTCCTACTCCTTGAATGGGACCGCCGCCGAGATCTGCTCTTCGAACGTCTGCCAGAATGCACAGGTAGCACAATTTTAAAATCACAGCAAATGCAATCTCTTTGTTAATCTCACAGCTGTTCATGTTGTTCAGGACTGATATTGCTGGTTCCCAGACGGAATAACAACATGCAGGTGTGGTCTTAACCTGTGCCTCGAGCGAGATCTGGACCGCCTGCGCCGTGACCGTGAACGAGAGCGGGAATGTTTGCGCTTGTCATCTTTCTTATCTGCAAAAACAATGAGAGAAAGTTAAATATCTCCTATGTTGTGCCATGCTCACATACTGGAATATTCCACTGCCGAATGAACTACATAAATGGTATAAACACAGGACACAGTATAAACACATCACTCTTTGCCTGGTAAGTTTTCTGCACAGGGGCATGAGAAAGCGTAACACTCACTTCCTGGCTCAATGGCTGCAGAAATGAGAGACTGGGCCTCTCGGACTCTCTTCATGGCCTCTTCAATCTCCTTGTTGGAGGCGTCAGTCTTCAGCCCTGGATTCAAGTTCAGTCCAGCCGCTAATGGATTCAATCTGCAAGTGTCATCAATAAGTTAGATTTTTCTCAAAAGATGATTAAAGATTACTGGATTGTAAACCCTGAATGACGAGCTTGTATAGTTTCTTACTTTGGGTCCATGGACTGCATGAGTTTCAGGAAGTCTGCAGAAAGAGCCTGCAAAAGATGTAAGGAAGCTACAACCATTAGAAAGGTGGTTTGTTTTCATGTGCTGTTACAATTAATGTGACTGATCAATTGCTCACCTGGGGGTTCATGTTAGGTCCCGGCATTCCCATGGCAGCCATTTGCTCCATGTTGGGAGCTCCAAGACCTCCGAATGGCGTCCCTCCCATCTGAAATAACAGACGCAGACATTCAAGATACTTTGCAGAGCTAAACAAACAGCATTCACCAAACCTTTATTCAGCATCAACTTGAATGAACACAGCATCATTTATTAGGTCTATTTATGTTAAATAACCCACTAAATGAAAAACTGTGCTTTTAGTCCTGACACAGACACGAGAAATTAGTGTAACACAGACTCTAGACACACAAACTAAAAAGAAATGTGTATTCATTAAGTGCAAAGAGTTCATTCAGAGGACAACAGAGGCAAATAACAGGCCAGTTTCAAAAGTCTCTCTATTCCAGTTTTGTACATTTTTAGGAATTTAGAAAATTATAAAGCAACAGAACAGAGTAACACTTCATCAGGTGTGGTGTGCACTTCTCAAAAACTTACTGTTGCCAGAGGATTTGGTGTTGGAAGAAGGCCTCCCCCAGGCATCATTCCTGCCACGGCATTGGCTGGAGCCAGCAGCGACATAGCTTTAGATTCATCAGGAATGACTCCTGGAGAAAAACAACATCATTTCAGTACAGACTCCAGGAAAACATCAGTAAACACTCAGACAAGACTTGCAGACAAGCCAGTTCAGTCTAACTACTGTCCAGTAAGGAAAAAAAAAAACAAACCATAAAAATTCCACTTTGTCTTGTCTGTAAATCTTGATCCCTGACTTTTTTGTGAAAGTATGATTGTAGGATTAGCAGCTATGAGTTTAAAAGTCACAATACACACTGTGGTCAACACTGCCAAGATTTTATCACCTGTACTTGTTTTTTAAGTCATGAACCAAACGTAAGCAAGCACAGCCAGTTGTCCCGTGGGATGTGCTCTCAACTTTCATTAGATGTTTTATGAACAAGCGACTCGCGCCGGCTGCTTCGCTATAAAAGCACACAAAAACATTGAGATACAGAAAACAAAGTTCATGATTTGGGTGTAGACACAAGGGTACATTTCAACATCACTTACCATTACCAATACAAAAACAGAAAAGGTTCAGAATTATTACCTTTTCTGGGCTTTTGTTGGTGGTTACTTAGTACAATCCCACCACAAAAAAATTTAAAATAAAAAAATGAATAAACTTACTTGGCAACCAGATAATGTACTGCTAACAAGCTAAAGTACTGCTAGTTTTTAGCCAACAGTATTTCATTAAAAACTCTACACAACGTCAAAGATAAACAGCACTACAGCAAAAGCTGTGATAAAAAAAAAAAACAAATCATGAAAAACGTGCCCAAAGCTGAAGAAAAACCAAACAGTAAAATCAACGAGAAAATCTTATGGAGATGATCATCCATGGTTGTGCAATCTGAAAACAGGCTACTTTTTAATCTGACATTTTACATTTTAAAAAGGGGAGAGAGGGAGAGAGAGAGAGAGAGAGAGACACACACACACACGCACACACACTCACACACACACACAACAGAAAGGACACTTGAGAAACAGGATAAGGCTGCAGAAGACAAAACTGTTGGTGGCATTTTCAGCAGGGCCTGGTATATAGGGCTGGCTGAACCAGGAAAAAGAACTGTAAAACACAACAACAAAAGAAACACCACTGTTAAACGTGAGAGTCACTCAACTCTTTCAGAGTCATGTGTGGAGAGGGTCAATAAAAAAAGCATTTTTACTGCAACATCAAGCAGAGGCTCAAAACTACTTCTTTCATCTCGTGGGTGTTAGTGACAATTTGGAAATACAGATGCAGAGTATAAAAAATACAAGGCTTTGGCACATGAAGCAAGAGAATGCCAAAAGCTGTTTATATGCTTTTTAAGATTAACCAAATTATGCACTAATTAACTTCCACCACACCTGCTGAAACTGACTGTGTAGATGATCGCGCACACACACCTTCAATAACTATGCTAGCATGCACAGCTCATTAGTTCATCTATCCTGCATGCTTGTGCTTAGTGTAGGGATGTCCCGAACATTTATCCCTGCCAGTCTGAGCAATTTAATACTATTCTTTCTATAACCAAGTCCTGGTCCAAGATGATCCAGTTTGGATATTTTGGTGCAAGACTCTATAGTAACAAAACACAGCCTGACCTACACAAAGTCCATGCAGGTGTTTTCAGTTATTCGGCTGATCAGACCTCTCATTAGGACTGAGTGGACCTGTAAGACTGCACTTGACTGACGTTGCTGTCTCTGCACAGCGAACTTTCGTTGCACCCGTCAGGGTGGGACAACTTACACCTAGAGTCTGGTGTGGTGACCTGAGCAAGCTTCCATCATATCCACCAAACATAAACCTAGAACAGGTCTGATTAGCCAGTAACTGAAACACCAGTGTGTATGCACATGGTCTTTAATGCTTTAAATATCTGCTTCGATACCAACCCAGCAGACCTGCTCGGGGCATCCCTGATTTGTTCCATGCCTACTAATAGACATACATTTCATTTGAAAAATATTAAAATCCCTTGAACGTGTGAGGAATTGAGACCACCCTACACCCTCTCCCCCACCCCCCATTTTGCTTAAGAGTTGTGTGGCTTATTTTTTAAAGAAAAAAAAAATCCTTGAACAGAGAGAAAAAAAAATAAAGAGTTAATATTTTACTGCAGAACAAGAGAGAGAAGGGGGGCTTGCGAGCCTGGTGCCATTATTTTTTCTAATCTCCTGATGGCAGCAGAGGACCACTTTCAGCCAGCAAGGAAGGGGCTCTCTGCAAATGACTTGTCCACTATGAAAACCACAACACAAATAACAGAGAGAGAAGTTTACAGCTAGATTGTAAGACATGGACACAAATGTACATTTCCCTTTTACATACCTAGAAACGCCAAGCACAGAAAAGCTTAGCTAATTTTGCTTAGTCAGAAAAAAGAAAACAAACTCTGGCTCTTAGTGTTTGCAATTCTAACAATAACCTACAGATCGTGATGTATGTGAGTGGACCAAGATCAAAACAGACACCCACCTTCAGCAAAAGGGACCACGATCAAGGCTCTGTCCACGAAGACGGTGTTTGTCAGGTGTTGGGAAACTCCCACCGACTCAGATTCAAGGAACTTTACAAAACAGACACGTGAAGTCACAGGCAAGGGAGAGTCACTGGAAAAAAATACAGATTTGTTGTGCAAATAATACAAACAAGGAGACCCCAACATGCCTTCTTCAACTGACCTGAAAGAGTCTGTGTCCCCAGGGACAAGTAACTGACTACAACAGTATCCATCCTGTTTGTTACATCCTCTGTTTAGATCAAAAATGTATCTAGGCAGTATTTGTTATTTTACAGTGTTGTAGTGTTAGCACAACTCATCAATCTCTTCAGAATCTTTTACTACTGATTACCTTTGAGTGAAATTATGATCAAACAGTAATGTTGTCATTACTGTTGCTGTTGTTATTACAGTCTTTGACATGTCCTACCTGCCAGAAGCCAGGTGGAATTTGACAGGGGAGAATGCAAAGCAGAAAACAATAATTTCCTACTATAGTTAATGTAAAAATACTGTGATGTAGGCACTGAGGCATCTCAATAGCATGTATGAAACCCATGGGAATACAACCGGAAGTCAATTACACAGTATTTAACTATTTATTTTTTTCCATTGTTTCATTCAGCACTGACTGTTTTATAGAAATGCCGCAGCCTATACAAATTGGAAAACAGCAGATTAACACCATAGCAGTGGGACAATTATTTTTCCAATGATTAAAGTATTAAGTTAACAAATGTCAGAAAATAGAAAATGCTAACTTATAAATTTAAACTTACAGTGATATCAAACAGAAAGACTAGAGAGTTTAAAAGGCTAATACTTATAAGTATGCTTCAGTGTTGAATCAAAACGTCGATTATTGGACGAAGTTGAAATATTTTAGGATTTTTCAGTAATTTATCAAACACAATATTTGCTAGTTAACGAAAGTCAATGCTAAAGTGCAAGGATCTACCTCTGTTTTCTTTCGCTGCAAAACTATTTGCAGTAAAATATCAGTAGAAGGTAGGAAATTCAAATCTATACTTAAAATCACACATATACACCAGAAAAACTGATCATTGTGTGTTGCTCGTGCTGTAACGTTGGGGGGAGTGACTACTGCTGCGTTCACTAAAGGCGCGGGCAAACGTTAGCATTAGCATGCCGTGCGGTGAGGCCTACCCGACACTACAGGCCTCAGCAGGAGCCCGGCGTGAGCCGCGTTGAGATAGACAGCGTTTTAGAAGTTTAAAGTTCACAATACTCACTCAGGCGGAAACAGTTTAAGCTCCTCTATGTTTCCGAGGAATCCAAACAGAGTCCTCATTTGTTCCGATGTTGTGCTCGGGGAGACATTTGTCACCTGAATGACGTGCGTGTTAGAGTTCATCTTTGCGGAGGCTAATCAAGCTAGCTAGCTCAGCGCTAGCGACGTGCCTGGATTCAAAACAAAAAATACGCGCTATGTAACGTTTACGACGAAAAAAACATTAGGCGGATACAAAACCTAGCATCTTTCTTGTAAATAGACAGTGGATTTGCTCGTGAACGAAAAAACGACAGTCGCGAGCAGAGAGCAACAATGCCGTTGCCGAAAATGTCGTGAGGCAGGAATGCTGCTTTCAAGTGCAGTTTGGGAACGCGTACTTATGGATTTTACAGGCAAACATGAATTGACTCAATCAATTGGGTCAAAATTAAATGTTTGTTTTTGGTTGATTTTAACCATTAGTGGAGGAAGTAATGACACAATGAAAGTGCAAAACAAAATCACTCTATAATGCATAGATTATTTGAATACATTCATTTTGTTTAGACAGTGTTTGGACACAAGTTTTTGGTAAATCTAAACACGGAAAATAATGTATCAGAAAACATTTAAAAGAGTGGCTTAAGCTATTGATTATTAACTTAACAACCAGGACACCGAATGCGTCAGGAAAAATAATCCACCAATTCTCAGCTAAACCAACTCCTGGTTTCTTGAGAAATAACGACATTTTCCCCAACTGTCCGTAAAGGCAGCATGGCTCAGAATACGGCTGCAATCAAAGTGGGTGTGGTTAAGGTTGTGTCACAGTACGTTGTTGCTAGGCTGTTAGCTCGTGACCACTCTAACTCTGTTTTTGCCGTTTTTCTCCCCGAAATCACAAAGCCGTGCAAACACCGCCATAGCTTAAATGCGACAAATGTCTACAAATATGCATCTGTCATTTTAAACAACCAAACGGTGCTCCGTGGCATCAAACAGCATCGGAGGGTAACTGAACGACCAACATCCAGACGCAAAGTTGCTGCTTGCTAATTTAGCATTCTCGCTTCCGACTGGCATTTCAACAAGTTGCTGCAGTGGTTATTTCTGCACGTATTTTTGTATATTTGTAAGCATGTATGAATAAATACCAACGGTATATTTAAATTTCGGCGAATTGTGAGTTCACGTGTTGCTTCATTAAGTTGAGGGTCCTGTAGCGTGAACAACTCGAAGCAGCATAATCCCCGGACAAGCTGTCAAGATGGATCTGCAGAGATCAACGACGTGAGACAGGCAAGTGGATGCACTTCTGCCCGTCCTCTGTAAAGACATGTTATATTTTCTGTACATGATTACAATGGGAGTTTATAGCTCAGTTAACACCTGTGTTAAAGGTGCAACATTGGCGCGAAATGCATGAAACCATTGCATGCAGAGTACAGAGAAGTATTAAGTACAATACAAAATACAATACAAATAAACAAATTAACGGAGAACATCATTTATCTTATTTAACTGATGTAATGAAGTAGATTAAATTGGTTGTGTTTGTTTAAACCGTAGTTGGGTGGTCCAGGATATTTTTCAAAGTGAATTTTGGATTGATATAAATCTTCAATAATCATGTGGATGTCAAACCAAATCCGCTTTTTAAGACTGATCTTTAAAAAAAGATGCTCTTAAGTTTCATTTTCAGTTCAATAAAAAGTACAAGGATTATTATTAAAGTATTTTGTATTATTTTTTCATCTCTAAAATTACTATCAGTAACTATTTTTAAGTTGATCTTAAAGATAATTAGGAAAGAATTTTGTGCCCTAGTGTCCCCAACATGTTACCTTCATATTAAAACTGCTCTTTGCTGGCAATGCCATCTGTGAATGAGTGTCCTTTCTCTTACAGGAAAATGGCAGCAACTTAGAGAAAAATAACTTCAAACCAGACGGACACAAAATGATGAATATTCTCCCATGTCCACTGACTTTCTCATGACACAAACGGGGAGATATGGGCATCCTAAGACTGGTAGCCAGAATCATGGGTAGGATCAGCACCTTCAGGTCCTATCAGTTTGTGCTTCTCCTGGCTGCTGCACTTGCTGTTGTGGCTTTTTACTACTTTGGCTCAGAGAGGCAGAACTTCTCCAGCACCACAAAAAGGATCAAGCAGACCCAGGCCAGCCACAACACCAACAGAAACGATGCAGACCTCACTGTGGACACCGTGCTCTCGCACCAGACTGGATCTGAGGAGCAAGGTGGGGAAGTGCGAGATGTAGGCGGAGAAAGCGAGGGACTTGGGTCCAGGACAGGAGACAGTGACACTGGTGACCATCGCTACCACGCACTCATGATGTTCACCAAGGTGGACAAGAGCCGGAGCCTGCAGGACAAGTTCAGGGTGGCTGTGTTGTCTATGGTAAAGCATGGACGCTTCCTGGAAGGAGAGGTGTTGGTCCTTCATTTTGTGAGTGACCAGGCCAGCAAAGAACTGGGGGAGAGGATGCTGCAGGAATTTCTCCTTGATGCAACGTTCAAGTATGAGGTAGGCAGTCTAAACGTGAGTGCGTTAGAGCAAAGCTGCCCTTTGTGCACTCTGAAATCACTTGAATTGGTTTTATGCCATTGATACAATGGGTCAGTGTATGTAACAGGAAATTAGTATTGTTAGTAAGACCTTTTTAGTGAAACAGCACAGAACATAGATCTAATATTTGGTTGGCAATTATTTTTTCTTAAAGTGTTTTTGTATGTGAGCTTTTTTTGAGGTGCCATGATTGCAGCAATTAGAGAATCCCTGAGTTTTTATTTTAATTTGAGGTGTATGTATGTGGTTTATGACAGAAGGAGACAGATGGACTTATGGAAAGATTTAAACACAGTTAATTTAGCTTTTTATTTTATACGCAAGGAAAAAATTAGTTAAAAATAGTTAAGTGTTGGAATTCATTTTTAGGAAAACCCATCGTTGAGGCCCTAAACTATGTTGTTGGACTACGCCTTGCCTGAATGCAAAATGTTAAACCATGATCTAAAAAGCAGCATATGAAGGAGAGGTGTAAAGCGTGATATCACAGACAGTTTGACTTTTGCCTCTTCTCGGAGGCATTAATTGGTGACATATTGACCTGTTAACCCCATAAGGCCTCCTCTGTGAGAAGGACCTGTGGCTGCTGTTTAAAGTTGAAACACATGGGGGCAGTGTTGGCCTTCCAAACCAATCCATCACCACTGGATTTACTACACAAGCAAAAACACACACTGTGTTTCTTTCTGCCAAAACAGAGGATTACGTCCCCTCTCTGTTGCTCTTTCTGTTCCATGAAATGTCCTGCCCTTTCTCCTCGTTTGTATTCTTCACACAAGAGCATAAACTTGTTTACTAATTATTTATCCCCCTTTTTAACACCCTCCCACCCCACCAGCCAGGCCTTATCTCTCAGGAATGTCTCATCATCTACAACATCTGGTGTGGATGTTAAAGCTCTGTATTAGGTTTGATCCTGTGCCTGCTTTGGATTGGTTAGAGCTTTGCTCAGCTTGGCATCTTGGCACCTTTTGAGCCTGCTGGTCTCATTACTTCCTGTTCATTACTCTCTATATACTCAGACTGAGCTCCAAGTCTTGGAGGAGCACAGCTGAAGTTTGTAATGTTAAATACTTGTCAGACTCGCAGTTCGGATCTGGCATGTGATGATGAAGTGCTGCTGGAGCTGCAACACCAATAGAAAATGGATCTGGTGTGTTGCCAGAGTGTAAAAGAGGACCAGACAAGGTCTTCCTCTTAATAATACAGCCCAAACTGACATGTAGAGATTCATCTTTCACCTCTCTCTTTGTGTATTACTCAGTCATTGCTTAATGTTGCTCTATGTATTAAAGAGAACAAAGATTTATGGGCATGCTACAATGTATTGGTTGCATTAGCAAGATATTGGCATGACACAGAATAAAACAAAAAATACAGAATTACAAGGGTCCTGAATTAACAGCAACGTAAACAAGTATCCAAATGTTTAGCCAATTAAAATTTTAGTTGCATATGCTTTCAGAAATCAGTGTACAAGTTAAAGTCTACACACCACCCTGGGACTGTGGTGCGGTAAGTTGTTGGTAGTGTTTGCTCGTGACGCACTACAATCTGTGCGTAAGAAATGCCAAACTATGCTTGAAATGGTAAATGTGTTTATTTTTAATCCTAAACGTTCCTCTGAATGTATTGCTTGGTCACAAAACCCAACAGATCCATATCAAGATTTTTTTATCTATGTTATTCCGATCGTTTGAGGGGATCACTTTAATTTGGTCATTACAGAATTGTTACCAAGATTATTATTGTAAAGCAAACTGTTTTTAAATGACCTCAAACATAACTTTGTCCTGGGGTGCCAACCACAAACTGCTCGGGCCCTGGTTCGACTCTGACTGGGGACTTTTGATACACATCGTTCCCTGTGTCTCTCTGACTTAGTTTCCTGTCATCTGTCTAGTGATTCCTTTTAAATAAAAGCATTTATTGCCCTTGAAACCCAGATCAAAACACGTCAAGCTGCCTGTGCTGTATTGAATTATCTTTTGCTAATCAGCTGACATATGCAGTGTTGGCATTATATCCGTGATAAGCGAAACTTGTCTCAAAACATCGCTGCTAATGTATCAGTCAAGCTGTAGTTGGTACATAGTGGCCCAGGGAAGCAAGTGCCTGGATTGTACCGTCGGGCTGTGCACGCAGCGGTTTTATCATTTTCATGGTATCATTCCAGACCAGTGCTTTTTAACATTGTGGGCTGAGATAATGAATCACAACATAATGAAATAATGTTCTGACACAAGTAAAGCCACTGTGTCCTCTGACTCTGCTGATGTGCTCACAAACAGGCGCAGAAGTCCTGCCAAAGTTACAGATGGGACGGGGGGAGGGGGGGGACTCCCCCGAGGGGCCGACGGAGACATTGTATATGAGCATGTTGACATCCTCATGCTCATCTTGAGCCTCATTCCTGTTAATTATTTATCTTAAAGGAGCACAAGGGTGAGGTGGCGGTTATGCAAGACTTTTAGCCTCCATCACTTCCAAACGTTGGCAAATTCAGTGATCCACTTGACATTCGCAGCAAACAGCCCACAGAGTCAAACTGGCCAGAGGCTTTGCTCATTACTGCTGACCAGCAGTCACACAGTGCTTTGAAACAACACACTGGAGTCTGCACTCAAACTAATACTTCATACAAAAACAAATGTCGACTCATATAGAATCATGTTCATGTTGACCTCTTGTACACTTCCGAGACCAGGTTTGCGGATCCAGCACCAAACTTTTAAGGAGTAAAGTATTAATATCTTCCTTTCTTCTCCTCTGAATTAAATGTCACTCTATAATAAAATTAAAAGGCACTCTATAATCAGCTGCCTGTAATCAGCTGATTGTACTTTCTAAACTTGAATCTTGCTTGTGTGGCCTTGATTACATTAAAAGATTGTTGTTTAAAAAATGTGTTTTAAGCATGTACAAGCTTAAATCCCCCCCACCCCAATCCTCCTGTTAAGTAGAAGTGATGGTAAGCAAGCCAGGCCGCAAAAGTCAAAAAAGGGCATTTTTCTCAGGACTGGCATTCTTTCAAAAACAGTACAACTTCCAAACATGTCCAGTCTCTAAAGTCAGCTATGTGCAGCTGGTTTTGTTTGTAATCTAATAATAACGCTTTGCCAAATATGACGAACGCCAAAAGTATCAGATGTATACAAAACAGGACAGTATTTATTTTATGACTGAAGAATTGATGTTGTTAGGCCAGTTTTGGGGCTCGTCAGTGTGGCCAAGAATCTGTGAGCTTAAAAAAAATATGTGTTGGAGGAGGGTGGGGGTGGGGTGTGCCCACTGAAACAGTGTGGTCTCTTGCCGATTGAAATGTTAAGTAATAGTTTGAGGGCAAAAATATGATGTTCCTCAACCTTAATTGGAACTTTTTAACCTATGACGAAGCCCTTCAACAACTGCTTCTCACACATGTATTTGTGTTCGACTCTGGGTAAAGGGTGGGTCCTAAACTTGTCACTGACAAACCACAGGGCCTAAGTATAGAATAGTAACTAGTGCTTTAGTTCTTAAACTATAAAACAGCAGAGCTCAATAGTGTATTCAAGCAGCTCAGTTCTCAAACTTGGTTAGTTAATGACGTTCTGGCCAGTTCTGGTCCTTTTATCAAAGTAAAAGGCTCCATTTAATGTTTAAAATTGATTTCCAAACAATCCTAAAGTAATCTTGTATGTAGCACAGATGAAAATATATAACTTGGCTAGAAAAACAAATGCGGTCATAGCTGCTAACATGACACAATAGCAGTCTACTATCAAATGTGTGTCACTTGCACTTTATTTTTTAAAAAATTTTTAAAATGAAAATAAAAATATGAAAAAAAGGGGGCGGCTCTACCCAAATAACCTGTACGCATATAAAAGCTGAAAGCTGTTCCTGCTAGTATATATGTCAAAACAACTGACTTGTGTGGTCGATCCATCTTTTAGACTTTACTGCTGCAAAAGCTTTTACTGTGCAATGATACACATACAGCTGCAAGTGACCTCAAAAGACACCCAGCGAGAGTCGTTCGTAACCATTTAAGGAACATATCAATGAGGCTTGTAAAGCAACTTTATTGAGACCTTGTTGGATTATTTATTGTGACCAGCTGGAGAAAGTGGTAAAATTATAGCTGAGTTCTCTCCATGAATTGTTAATGGGACACCATCCCAATATGGAATATAGAAGAATCTTCCAGAAATGCACTTGTTATGAAAGGTGGAATCAGATTTGTCCTGCTTGTCCTTAATCCTGTTTTACCAAGGTCAGTTTCATTGCAGTGAAAGACACAATTGTGCACAATTTTTCCTTTAACCTTTTTTCTTACCCTGTTCTCCTGTCAGTGATTAGTGTTGACTGTGATTGACAGTGGGTTTGTTGTGATGAAAACACAGAGCATTGGCTCTTGGTTGAGAGGTATTGTTATTCTGTCCAAAGAAACATTGAGCATCAGTATTCAGAAATGAGACTTTGTGTTAGTTCTTGTTGTCTCTCTAATGCAGCTGCTATAATCACAGTGATTTATATTGGAAAATCTTGGGAAAATCTAAAAAATGCATAAAAATTAAACACAGTCCCATTATCCCAATTATTTATCAGGGCTGAATATTACTTATTCATCCCTCAGTCAGTGATTTATGTGCCATTACATCACATTACCAACAACAGTCCAGGCCAGCACTGATTTACACAAACACAGAAGGCTCACCTTAATCTGCCAAGGATCAATGTTTGCACATGGAGACACATGGGTCTCATGATTTATAATACGATGGCCATATTGTTCAGGTTTTATCTGGAGCCTCTGTCATGCACTCATTCTGATGCCAGGCTTAACCAGAAAAGGCCAGATTCTCCTCAGGAAATACTGTTTGTCCCAAACCAACATATTTATTCTTCCTAGTGCAGGAAAGCATTAATGATTATCAGTGCTTACTTCATTTTGTTTTATTTTATTTTGTAAATCCTCTTTCAGTAATCTGTAGATATCTGCTGTACATGATCAGAGCATAAACTGCTGCCTTACAGCTGTCATGGGATTTAAAGCTCGGAGGAGCAGCACTGAGAGCGGGAAACCTGGGCGCAGGAACATGGTATTAAGTTGTAGATCAGCGTGGCTGCAGCTGATTGTCGTACAAAGAACCATTTGTAGGCAAAGTTTTCGAGATTTGAAACAGACACACAGGAAGTAGACAACTTTTCATCATTGTTTAGTTAGTAACTATTACGAGACGTTCGCTTATGAAGTTGAAACCATCAGTTGGTCATCAAACTGACAAATTGACTAATTTCATTTCTTACTGTGACGCTATTGTAACTGTAAAATGCTGAACATGCACTTGTGCGTGCAGTGTCTGAGATGCTTTTTCATGTGTTGACCAGGTTTTCTACAAAAATCCAGGTTATTTTGTATTGTTCTAGTTTTGACTAAATATCTTAATACAACGTAGATGTCATTCAATGCAATATAGGCATGTTTTTGAATGACTTTTTGTCCTTAAACACATAGCTACCTGCAGCGCAGTTCTTTGTTAATGATGAATGCAGCCTTTTCAATGACAAAAACATATCCATTACATAGCCAATATGTGCCATAAAAGAATATTCTCATTAGTTGCATATGTTTCTCAGATCTCCTGCAGATGGGACATTGTTGTACTCACGTGTCCACTGTGTTGATCTGCCGTGCAGGTGTTGTTCCATGACGTGGCGGCTCTCACACAGAAGCTGTTCCCTATTGTGGAGGCCATGCAGAAACACTTCAGCGCCGGCTCTGGGGCTTACTACAGTGACGCCATCTTCTTCCTGTCTGTTGCCATGCATCACATCATGCCTGAAAGTAAGACAAACACATTTCATTCAAATACTTTCATTCATTCTTTTCTCCATTTACTAAAGTGGAACAACATGAACAGCAGTAACATCAGCAGATAAAACTGAAAGACATAACATGACCAAATAAACAATTGTATATGCTTTAAGTCCATTTAATGTCTTAATGACATTAAAGTGGGCCGTGTCTACCACATAGACATCTTGGTGCTTGTGATTACTAGGGGAGAAAAAAACACATACAACAACAGCGTGGAAATAGATACAAGTTATTTGCATTCAACAAAAGGAAAAAAGAAATGACACTGAAAAATTACATTATGCTAAATATCAACTAATGTACAAAGTCTGACATCAAACAGCTGGTGAGGAAAGACTCACACATAATCAGTAAAGGGAAACCAGGTTCTGTTAAATCTCTAAGGCGACACATTCAGGCTGGATCTCACATGTCATGACTTCCTTGCTCCATTGTATAGATGAAGTGTTGCTGGAGGCCTTCCATTTGACATATTAACTGCATGGCATTTGAATGATACGGAGTGATGTTATGTTCTGTTCTGTTGTAAGCACGCCAAATATATGGTCCAGGATCTGTTGTTTTGTTCCAGATTTTTGATGTCACATTTTTTTAAAAATCCATTTAAATCAGATTTACCTCTACATTGCTGATCCATGAGTGTCTGATTAAATTACCCCTGCAGAGTCCAAAGATGGCCTCTAATAGGTGTTAGTGATTTGCTGCAATTACACTGATGTTTAGTTAAATTTGTGGAGACATTTACAGTAAAATGTCTTTAGAAGCAGCGTCTCATAGACATCAAGAAAATGCATTTTTGTGTTTTTTCAATTAAATCTGTACAGACGTTACTAATGTGAACACGCCAAATCATTAAGACTTAGATCAGATTTTACGTTTGATGTTAGTGTTTTTCCATGTATTAAAATCATGTAACTCAACATGAGAGTGACTTTACTGTGTTTTATAATTTGTTATTGGAGCAGCCACTTTAAATTTTAAATTATGCCACTATGTCACTTCTGCATTTCATCTAAGAAAATAACATTTCTGTTTTACATAAATACCATACGTGATGTTGTATTTCTTTAAAATGAATGAGTCTGAGTCATGAGTCTTTGGCAGACCATGTTTTAAATTCACTCATGCTTACTCATCTATCCTGGCACTGCTGGTGCACAGCTGGAAGAGGCAGAATAGGCAGGTATCTAACAGACACGTGGCATGCTGCACAGGCCCTGGGGAGTGAGGAAGGGCGGATGTGATCTGTCGCTGCTGCCCACATTAGTGCCCCCTGTGTAGGTGCTGACCGATGGCAGTGATCGCCTCCTGTGTGCACCACTGTGGTTCACTTCAGTGGATGTGCATCGTGGGGTGTCACTCCACAAATCCAAACTACTGGGCTTTGGGGTTTGAATCAATAGTCACCAGAGGCATCTGGTGAAACCGGAAATCTCCATCTCTCATCCATCCCATTTGAGAGCTTTAGAGAGTACCTCACAGTGCACAGCGAGGGTGACCTTGCACATTTAAATAGGTTCTCACATATTATGAACAGAGGGTGTAATGATGTGTTTTTCACCCCGAAGCAAAGAGTTTCTATTTTCTACAAAACAGAGTGATAAATAAAACATTGTGCTTGTGGGGAACATGCCTGAGTGTGGTTGTCGCTCAGGTGTCAGTTCTGAAAGGAAATTTGCAGTGGAGCACAAGTTATATTGACTAGATTTTACACATTGCCAGGCTGCCAATGCGTGTTTTTCCCCCTCCCAGCAGCCCATTGTATAAAGTGACGTTGTCTGATAGTGTCTCACGTTTTTCCTTATTGATCAATCACGTGTGCCACCCATCTGCTCCGAGTGTCCAAGTGGTCACACATTTCCCTTTAAAGAATACTTTTATCTATAAAGGGCATAATGTGGTCGTCTTAACAAAGAGAGCAGGGGGAGGGGGGGTGACCATTCTCCCTTGATTTAACTATTTTCCTGAAAACTCTCTCCATTCAGCGAGGCCTACAGCAGAAGCAGAACATCATTTATGATTAATGACACAGTGAAACAAAAACGAAATCCACAAATATAAATAGCAGCTGCAAGTGGGAGGGCTGGAAATTTAACATCCTCCAACTTGTGAAGTGGGAGATGTGATTTCAGTGAGTTTAATTTGGTTGTCAAACGCGAAAAAAGAAGCAGACGAGATTGTCAGCGGTAAGCCAGCTACACAGCCTGAATAGGCAACATAAATGGGAAGTTAAAATGTTTCTTAGGGTGTGTTTTTTTTTCTTTTTTTTATTGAATCATCAGCAGATCAGTGTTAATATCCAATGCTAAAGAGAATCTAAAGTCTAAAGAGAACTTTATGTGAAGATTGTCACACTGGATCAAACTCACAGAACCTGATTAAATCAGTCGGGTCCCTGGAGGATAAGAAATAAAGCACAATGGAAACCTGTTGTAATTAACGATAAGGTTCCTGTGACACTGTTTTTGTTCGTGAAGAGGTGTTCCATGTTTTTGCGCCCCCTCTAGAGGTCTCAACATGCTGGGACTTGAGTCTCTGACAGGTCAAATTTCCACCTGAGGTCAAATTGGCACCGCTAATGTGTGAATTGCTTTGCTAAAGTGAGAAAGATGGTACCTGGAGGCAAGATAATGGCTAAACTCTTTGTCGGCACAAAAGCCTAAAATTGCACGGCAGTAATTGTTGCAATAGTTTTTGGGCTCAGTCTTTATTTGGCTCTTGACCGTGTCACAAGGTTTCACATCGGTGAAGCACCAAAAATATATCTGATATATTAAATAACAATATTTTAAAAAGTAAGGTTTTACTTTTGATGGTCAACTGGATGAGCCAGTATATTTTCATAATTTTAATGAAAATGTGCTGCTAATACGCCAAAGCGATGGCATCATACTGGAAACGGTTATTGCCTTGTCTTTTTATCTAAAGAGTCTATTATTCTGACCATTATTTGTGAAAAAAAGTCAAAAACTGAAAAAATGCAAATGAACCCTCAAAAGAGATTTAAAGTTTAAACAAATGCAGTATGGGTCATAGACACTAACTATAGTTTTTTAATTTGATGATGAATTCATAATCTTGTGTTTATTGGTGTTGCATGAGACCAATATAAGGGTGAAAATTGATTTCAAGTGATGTCAGGGTATTTTTCTGTGTAGCAAACAGTGGCCCTTACATATAGACTCTAAGTGCTCACATAAAGACTGACACTGGGGCTTAATGAGGTTGACCCACTTTTTTTTCCTGAAAATGTGATGTTGCACAAGTGTCTGTTGTTTTGTTGCTGTGGCTGAGTAGAAATCTGCCTGATCAGACCAAGCCTCAGGCAAACTCCAAGCCACCCCGTAAAAACATTATTCCTTCAATAAACAACACCCACAAGTACTGCAGAATCTGTGCTGCAGAGTTTTCAAGATCATTATTATTATTATTATCTTTTTTATCAGGAAATGTCATGTGCTGTTTTTAAGCAATGAATTCTGTCAAGTCGAGAAATGTTAGAGATGACATAGTCAGCTTTAGCTGTGCTGTGTAAACAACAAGAAAGCTAACATGGTTACTACCACCACTGATTAGTTTCTGCCCTTATGAAAACAAAATGTGTTTACAAGAAGACCTTTTATACATCTTCAGCTGGGCATCTTTGGTAGACTAATTCACGCTGTTGAGAGAAATGACCCTGAGACACAAAACAAAATGTATGATTTGAATTACCAAACAGCATTTTACCCCAAACAAATTCCCTAAAGCTTTACTGTGCGAGAAAGCACAGGAAGCATCAACAGCCTAGCATTACATGTCATTCACATGTTATATTGAAATCACAACCATAATATGCTTTGATAAAACAGCCCGGTACCACAAAGCCTGGCTTTCACCTTCACAGGCCTTGTGTTGAGTCATTGATCCAACATCAAACCCACCACATCACAATGTTGTAATAACTTAAGGCCCTCTTCCTGTTATACTCCCACCAACTAAGCCCCATTAGTGCAAACAAACAGCGCCGACCACTCGGAGATTACTCTTCCGAGCCCCTCTGTGTTGCCACAGTACATGTAGGCATTGTGATGGCAGCTTCCTTGTTTGGAGAGCACCGAAAACAGGTCGCTTCCGTGTTGCTGAGTCTTCTTTTTCTGCTTCTTGTTTCGACAAAAAAACACCACTTAAATGCCGATGCAGGACAAACTTGTCTTTCAGCTACGATCTCGTCATAATTACATGCACACCATTTGTTGTTTTGTATGTTCAGTTTGTTTGTAGATGCCAAATATAGTTTTTTTTTTCTCTGTCTGTGATGTTTGGGTGAGTGGGTACAACCCAACTTCAACTGCCTATTGTAACACCAATAGGAAAAAAAAAGAACATGTATGAAACTGCACTTTCCGAAATAACTAAGTCTGTCCTGGATTGGTGCGGCACGGTTTTTAGTGACGTATCTCCACTTGGACCATGGATTAAGAGTCTTCTTGTGTGAGATGGTCCTTGTAATTTTTACCCAGGTAGCTCAGGATTTTGTTCTGGATCATTATCCTTCACTTTCAGGATGGAGGAGCAGAAATTGATGGATGACTGATTTTACAGGAAAAAAAAAACATACCGTCCGTTTAAAGTGCATCAATAAACTCAGAGGGTGGAGATATTTGTTGATGGCTTCCAGGACGTTAGTGTCCTGCCATGTGAGGGTGAGGCTTTCTGTCAGTGGCTAAGACATGAGTAATGACCCTCTGCAGCTCCAGGACTCCTTCTATCATGGCATACCGCAATCCCTATCTTGTAGGACACTCTGTCTTTGGTGCTGTGGATGCTTCAGACTCTGT
Source organism: Datnioides undecimradiatus (assembly GCA_008933995.1). NCBI lineage: Eukaryota > Metazoa > Chordata > Actinopteri > Lobotiformes > Datnioididae > Datnioides > Datnioides undecimradiatus. The sequence continues at coordinate 11,504,660 of WARS01000029.1, read as the reverse complement.
TAGCTTTCTTCAGCATCCGGCTGAAAGATTAACTGCTCGCATGCTTTTTGCGAAGGCCAACTACACAGTCAATCCCAGGATCTCTTGTTGAATTCCCTTAAAAAGAACAAGAGCGACTCATTGTAAAACTGAAGCACTGAATATAACCATATCTGCTTCTATACACATTTGGTAAACAATCCACACAACAATCTACGCATCATTGTCTTATTACTATTTTTATAAACAGCGTACTCACAGACATAATAACACATCAATTGTCCCTGGTGGCTGTTTTTAGTTTAGCAAGCACTTGATTTGATATGCAGCATTTTCTATGCATTTTAAACACTAATACTAAAGTCCATCATGTTCATTTAATTATGGGAAACCAAAAATAATCCAGATTAAAATTTGACTAATTTGCGTAGCCCTGCTTTCATCTTTTAAGACCTTCATCGCTGGTAATACCAATTTCAAAGCTGTTGTCCAACTAACGTTTTGTATTGCCACTAAATGTTCACTGCCTTCAAACTAGGCCATCCTCTTTGGCCATATGTCTTTAACTGACAAGTGTTTTCATTAGTCCAATAATCATGTTGTGCCCCTGGCACACCATTCCTGAGTGTGTCCTATCCTTTCATCACCATGCCAACCAGCAAAACATCGGAAGCTGAAACAATGAACAGATGAGGGCCTGAATATCCTGGATACTGCTGTTACAATTTCATCCACAAAAAATACAGTGTTAATAACTCACTGCATGTTCACTCTCAGCTGCCCAACTACATTTTTTATATTCGTGCTCAGCTCTTCTGTAGATTTCTCCCCTCGATTTATAGACATTTTCAGGTGGTTTTGGTTTGTATTTCAGGCCAGTGTTAATATTACAGAACTTAAAGGTCAGAACACCACTGCATAGCCACAGTCAAATTATCTTAAGCTTTTCAAGAGCCTTTTCAGAGTCTTATTTTATTTCCTCTAAATGTGTATTCCTGGAATAAGCCCTAGGCAGGTAGTCAGAGAAACTCAACTTATATGCACAGTTGACTCAGAAGTACATTTCCTGGGATAATTTCTAAAAAATATCAAACTCATTTAATTCACATGTGGTGGACAGAGTCTGCTTGTTTTTTGTCAAACGATTCTGTTAGTGGGTTACATGTGTTTTAGAATAATCTTAGATGGTTCTCTAAAGATTGATGTTGCCTCATCAAAGTGTTGTGCTCTTCTTTCAGGTTTGACACGCATAGTACAGCTTGACCTGGACCTGAAATACAGGACCAACATCAGGGATCTTTTCCAAGAATTTGACCGGTTTCCTCCAGGAGCCGTGATTGGCATCACCAGAGAGATGCAGCCAGTCTACAGGTAAACAGCGCAGCACAAAACAACACATCAGCTGTTGTGATGCAAATTTTTCTGGAAATTACTTGGAAATCTATTATTTGTGAAATGTCCGTGTTTGTTTTCTGGCAAGGACTGGTTTAAGGGGAAGCATCTCTCAAGATAGAAGCTCTGACTTTTGTGACCCTGGAGTGAACAAACTGATCGCTGTCACAAATCTAATATTTTGGCTCATCAGAAACGGTTTTGAAAGGAAAATCAAATGGTTGATCAGAATCTTAGTTTGGTTTTGGTTTTTTTCCCTTTGGACAGATGTTTCTTGAATTAATTCATAAATTACTGCACAAGAACTTTGCCGAAATCTACTGAAACCTGAACTGATTGTGGACTCGTTTTGTTCATAGAGCATTCTTCAGACCTTTTTGGCTTTGCTTTTTATAAAATGCTAACGTAGTATCAAGTCTTGTCATGTCTCTATGCTATATTTATACATGGAACTGGTGAGAGTCGCCCTTTTGTTTGGTTCCCTTCTGCTTGTCACTAATGGGTTAAAAGCCACCATACTAATCTCCCACTCCTGTTGACCCCAGATGGATTTGAGTTTTTATGGGCTTCACTTGCAGATTCACAGTTATTTTCTCTCACAGTTTCTAAGTGAGAAAGAACGTCAGAAGTCTCTCATACATATTCTGATTCACAAGAACCTCGGCAGTGTTACCAGTCTGTCATTTTCCAACTATAAGCAAAAGTTGCAACATTTAAAAGAAGCAAACAGTGGCATTTCTCATTGTCTGGATTATTTGATATACTTAGAGGTAGAACTACCACACATTTTAAGTAGCAACACCACATTCTTAAGCCCGTAGTTTAGTAAAATGGCACCATGTTTCAGCTTTGTCACACCTGAATCATCTTAGTGTGCTTTGCATCATCTCCAGGCAGAATCTACTGAATGGGCACCAGAAAATGTAACCAAATGTAACCCCCTTTTGAACACTTGACAATTGAAGTTTTGCCAAAGTGTTGCTAATGTGCTGTTTTCACGCTGCAACTGTCCAGACCAAGAATAAAACATGAAACTGGGATTATCTGAAAACTCAACCAGCCACAAACCACAAACTCCTCTTACTCACCTAGAGTTAATGCTGCACGATAGAGATCCATGATAGCAGCTTTAAATTCCATTTTGTTAGATGCAATACTGACTGCATGATGTGATGTTTTTATGAATAAGGTATTTTTAAGTTCGTCATACCACATAAATAATTGAGGATTTAGCCGAATCTAAGCAGAGAGCTGGTTCATGTCTGGAAACGTTTTGCTCTCATCCTGTGATTCAGATCTCCTCTTTGAATCTCCTCTTTGTCAGACCTGTCATTACACAGAGTAAATAAACAACCTACTCATCCCCAGAATGGACAAACACACTCATAGACCCACATAACCTCCTCTAACTGGTGTTTTTTCATTGGGAACTTGACATAAATCAGGTAAATACATTGAACCCACTTTAACTCAAGGTCACCGAGCCCTGTGGTGACACCGCAGTTCAAAAATATCTAGATTGCCTCCTCAGACCATTGTTTTAATCCTTCATCAACACAGTTCACACCTTAGCAATGTGTAAACTCTAAGGATATGTGTGGAAGGTTCACAACAGGTATCAAAAGTCATCTTTAAATGCTTCCTATGCATTGCCATTACTTTTCCTTTAATGTGATTTAGGCCAAGGTTTATGGCTGCTTGTGTGACAGCTTTCACCACATTATTTGATGGAAAAACAGTTGTCATTTTAGTTCCTATAGATGAGCTAAACTCCTGTTGCTGTTGGCACAAACACATCTTTTCATATAAGGGTGGCAAGTTGTTAAGAAGTTCTGTGATTGAGCACAATTCGAGATAATGAAGATACATGCAAACCAGCCAATAATTGCACCAGCTGTTATTAATCTAGATCCAAATTTCACAATAATTACTAGCAGGGAAGTGTTTGTGTGTGTGCGTGCGTGCGCGCACGCGTGTGCTTGTGTGCACTGCTCATAAACAAGGGACTCAGACTTTAAAGCTCTTTGTTCCTCAGCTGATTTTTCCGTCTCTCTCCAAGATAGTAAAACAAACATGCCCGATTCGTTTAGACTACTTGACTGTTTTCCACTCAGGCATGGCATCAAAACAGGACGTCACTGTGTGTGTGTGTGTGTGTGTGTGTGTGTGTGTGTGTGTGTGTGTGTGTGTGAGTGAGAGAGCGAGCCAATGTACAGGCGAGAGAGAGAGGGGGCTAGTAAGCCAAGGTCAGGTGGGTGGTGTCATGAAGCAGCTGCTTACTGGGATAAACATACATGCAGGTGGTTTCCTCTGGGGATTTTATAGACCTTGTGTGAATGAAACAATAAATCAGGATAGAAGGTGTATTACGTTAAAAACTCAGAGCTCTTTCACAGTTTCCAGGGTTTACTCATAAAAATCCCTCTCTTTCAGGATTTTCTATACTCTTAAATGTGTGTATTCCTCTTCTTATTGGCAGTTGCCACCATATTAACAGTTTGTTCAAAGGCATTTTGTTTTCATTGCTGCAAAGTGTGTATGATATTGACTGTTCACATGTAGTATTAATATCACTTTTTAAGTTTTAAATACATTCACAACTTTTGACCATATATATAGGTATGTCCTGAGTGAATCGCAACAATCATTCAGGTAGTGTGTCTCATTTTTAGCTGGCGCTGACTGTCACTTTCACAGGTTAAAATGACAAACATCCCCTGGCAGCAGATCACATCAGCTGCTGTTAATTAACATGAAATCTGTCAGGAACTTAATAACGAGACTAAATTAAACCTGCCTGTTGTCGGGAGCCTGAGTTTGTTTGTGTGGGAAGAAGCTTGATGTTTTTTGTCTCCAGAATCAGGTGTCACATTCTTCCAGTTAAACTTTCCTGAAGATCGTATCAGTAATTTAAGCTCATTAAATTTAGATTTTTCAACAGGGCCTTCATTTGGATCAAGCAGCTAATATAAAATAAGTGCCACTTTTAGTCGGCTGTAGCTGTTATTTTAGTTTGTCAGCAACATATTTAATCGACGTTTAGATAAATATTAATATCAGACCAGACTAAGAATCAGCGGATAACAAGTATTAAAAGATTCAGATCAGGATCAGCCCCCCAAAAAACTTTATCGAGACATCCCAGTAATACACACACTCTAATATTTATTTCCCTGATTTGTTGGATAACAAGGTTGGACAAAGTTTTTTAAATAAGTATCAGTGAAAAGTGAAAGTAGAAACATCATAATTGTATACAGTTTACATGTGAGACGGTAAAGCTTAGTCTGCATAACTGTAAATGTTGGTGATGTCAAGTTTCTGTGTAAGTAAATTTAGAAGTGGAGTTGTAGTTTTCCTGCCAGGACTGGGTAGGCACCAGCATCTCCAAACAGATCTGTATCTCTCTGCCCTGCTACTGTACATTCTCAGTTGGTCACTAACCCTGACAAACACCAGCTAATGTTCCTGTGCGCCCGGACGCGCTCATTTAAAACACACGGCGATACAGCAGGGGATCGTGCCGCTTAGCATTCACAGCTTCACTGGTTGCATTACTCTCAGACCAACTGTGAAGACTGCTTCTTTGTCTTTGTAGAGCACTATGGGTGCATAAGAACCAGTGTCAGGATGTCTTTGTGAGTACAGAACCCGCAGTGTCATGAAGGACGACCTGTTCTACCAGCATTTTTGAGCTTTTTGGTTGAGAGTTTTGCAGCACATCCTGTGATTTTTCTTGATTTTTATTTTTTTTTACACTGAAGGAAATTTAAAAAGTGGTGACAGCAGTTGGGGATCTGTCTTCAGTCACAGAGACTTTCAAGGATATTACTCTCCACGCAGTCCTCAGACCATTAGTGGTCCTCAGCTGCGATGTAATGGTTCAAAGAACATACATCTGCCTTTTTTTGCTCAAACTGTGAGGTCTTTTCATGTCAGGAGCAGCTTCTGCACACAAATCCAAGCAGTCCATGAAAAAAGTCAAAAGCATCTCTGAATATGTTTGCTGCAAAAGCAAAGGGGAACTGAAAAACTCAGGTGTACCGCTATTTAATGTCACAAAAAGAGAAAAAAAATTATAGGACTGCTTCGAAGAGGCTCACAGGAGAGAATGTGTGATCTAGAGACAAGCTTGACAAATGTTTAATTAATGTGATGCTTTAATGGGAATAGTTCATGTTTAGCTTCATGAAAGGAACAGCTTCATGTTTGTACTAACACTATAAGAAGAAAGCATAATTCATAATTAGACTTGTCTTTTATTCAGAGTAGTAAGAGATTATGTTGGAATTTCACTGTTGCTGCACTGCATCCTGTAACAAACAAGCATGGCTTCACCGCCACGTGTTTTCTTTAGAGGATAATCTCAGTCAAAGTGAACATTTGAGAAATAATTCTGCTAGTACCTTGTTAGCCCAGTGAGCTGGCTTGTTAGCCATTAGCCAGCAGTCAATGGACCTTGTAATATTTTAATTTTGAAACTTGGTATTAGCAGGGCATTGTGTAAATCCCTCTCCACTGAAGTGTTTTCCTGTGTTGAGTGGAAAGAGCTCTCAGCCCCCACTCTTATTTTGGTGCTAATGGACAGAGCATTATGCAGGAGAACACATCCTCCCACCAGCCACATTCAGTACACATCCTGCCACTGAAAAGTTCATTATTGGAAAAAATGCCCCGCGTGTCTTTTTCCTGCAGCTGCATTTGTAGCGTTTTAAAACCCAAGAGACAAGACCCACTTACGTAAGTGTCACAGTCAAAGCTGCAGACATACACAATGAGAGGCATTAGCAAGAAGCAAGTCACACTCTTCATGCTTGGTGTGCTTGTGTGATACATCCCACATATCCGCAGTTATCCCAGAATCACATGTTGAATGTGAAATATTTAATTTTTTGAAGATCGTGTATCACTGTTTTACAGTCAGATTGCTGTGAGCAATGTAGCACTCTCGCTGTGACACGTGCTTGAATTTCCTCTGACCATAAATAGGTTTTTGTAGTAGATGTTATATTTTTACAGAGTTTACCATCACGATGCTCTAACCAAATGGACAGCTGGGGTTAAGGATACATTTAAACTTTTGTATACTTTTACTACTAATACTTTTGTAAGTTATGCCATACATTCATTGATTGATTTTTCTGATTCTGTAAACTTGGATTTTAAATCTGCAGCAGCACTAAAGGCGTGCTTGTTTGAAGGCTCCCATCAACGCTGGAACTTTCTTTAACATACCTTCTTTGTGTTGTCAGCTTCTCCCAGATGAAAAGGACCAGACCTTTCATACGTGCAGCTCAGAACCAGACTCGCCTCTGTCAGCGAGAGTGTTTTTATGCAGTTTTCAGAGAGCAGGCTGTTTCTTGTCCTGAACAAAATGGAGGGCACATTTGGATGGGATAGCAGCACAGAATGTCCCCGTAACCTGCTAATGCTTTCCATTCTTTCACGAGAGAGAGAGAGAGACAGAGAGAGAGAGAGAAGCTTCACTTGAAGGGTTGGCAGTGAAAATTGGAGGCAGAAGACGATGAAGCTGTGAACTGGCAGAGCAGGAGAGGAGACACTTGCAGGAGCACTGCTAAGAGGTTATACATCTATTTTGCCTGAACCTGGTTTAATTGTTCTGGTACAAAGGCACAACAAAAAAAGCTGAAGTCATTGTGACAGAGAACAGAGCACCGTTCTGTACTCGAACTTCTCAAAGGCCAGATGACCTGGTTCATCAAGTTGTGAAGCAAGAGGAAATTGATCAGAAAAACATGACAGACGTGCAGTTTAGCATTTGATTTTAATAAAGGCTTTATTATCTAATATTTTTAACTCCCTCCAGGGTCTCATGCCTCAAGGATGAAGACAGCATAGAGGTATTTGATATGAGAAAGGGCTGTTGTTTGGCTAGTAATTGTAAACACCTGCATTTGTGCATTAAGCCTGTAAATAGATATCCTGGTCTCACTGACTTGACTGGAAATATTTCCTTGCACATTTTACGCTACCTAGAAAAGAAAATGCAAGTTTATCCGATCACCTGCCAGGTCAAAAAACACAGTAATTTTTTTTTTGTTGTTGTTTTACATGTAAGACTTGAACTTCACATGTGAATCCATTATATATCTGACTCAGAGGATGTTTCATAATCTTTTATACAGGTGTGGAGAAAGCACCATCAAAATGTGAAGCGGAATTTGTCTTTAGCCATTTATCAATAGCGAAAACAGTTAATCAGCATCATTCAGTTACATTTATTATCATTTCATGCAAAGAAACAAACATGTATGTTCCTGATTGGTAAATCAAGCAGGCCATTATTAGCTTGCAGCAGATGTGTCAGTGTCAGTTTATTTGTAGACTGAAACCTCGGACACCACAGATATGTAACTTAGAAATTGTGTCACCTTTGCATAATTTCTTTTCTTTTCCTTTGTTAATGAAACGGTGGTCATTTTGGAAATACACTATTTTATTTTATTGATTAAAGTTAAATAAATTAAATAATTAAATATCTGTTTACCAGCAGCCAGTTAGTCTGAGCACAAAGACTGAAAATTACACTACACAACAACCTGTTGCATATGCCTGTTAATGCAAGCTGTCATAACCAGCACGCTGTCAGTCACATATTATGTCCTCCGTGACACTTGAGATAATACAATATGTTCCACTTTGTACATTCTTATGTCAAAACAGCAGAATGGAAAAGTCTCTGTAAATGTTCCCCGACTGACTCTGCTCACCCTGAATGTGTCTCAAGGCACGTAGACCCCAGTGTATGTCTTGAAAATGGTAAGCGCTCCGCAGGGGCCAAAGTCCCCAGCTACCAAACCAACAGACTGTATAAAGCTGGACAAGCTACAGCTGCTGAATATGGGTCAGTAATAATATCAAAGCGTCATTCAGAGAATCTGCTGCTCCCACTAGATTTGATCAAGCTGCACAAAGAGAGAGAGAGGGAGGTAGCCGCTACAGTATAAAGCACAATTATTCTACACAATTTTCCCACATGTGTTAGCCTGCTCCCTTGGTGCAGATACAGTGCAGCTGATTGTAAATTTCACCGATGTATTAATGTGATTTTAGACCAAATGAACTGCTTTGTCTTCTATCCCCTTGTGTTTTAAGCCAGCACATTTCACCATTAATATTTAATCCGTAGTAGGTTTCCTCAGGCTTGGCCAATAAATAATCTCAGTTCTTTGGAAAGTGTGTCTGCAGGTACACATGCATGCAAGAAAGGCTTGTTTCCCATTCATCCTCCTCCTTTGTAGGAATGAAGCACTGTTGCATCGGCTTTTTGACAGTGTGTGGAAAAAGGACATTTTGTACTTTCCTGAAGCAAACACTTCACCCCCTAAAAAATAAAAATAAAACCCACAGCACGGAAAGGGATGGTCTCCATACACTTGATAGAAATATAAAAAACACAGCAACATTAAAGCTCCATAGTAAGAAAATGGCAGAGAGGACGCTGTGTCTTTTCCTGCACTTCTGATATGTCCCGTATGGGTTTTGTCTGTTCCTCCTAAGGGACAAGATAAATAGCTTACTCATACATCAGGAGTTGAATAGACAAATAAACACTCTGTGATTAAAAGGAGGGCTATTCCCTTTCTCGAGATGCTGAAGGACTGTCTCACTTCCCTCTTTAGGATTCTTCTTCTGCTTCTGACAAGTGTTGGTCTTCTCCTGTAGCTTGGAATGTTTTAAATATTTGGGTCCACTGTAGAAACGGTTTACAGGATGATAACTTATCTGGATTTCTTTGTACCATCTACAAATACAGCAAGACTTGCCAGCATGCATGTTAGTCAAGTGTGCCAATAACAGTGACCTCTTATTACACTCTGAATTACATTATTTGAAGCAATTGCTATCCATAGCACTACACTAAAACTTTTGCCACTCTGAACTTTGTAAAAAGGATGATAAATCCCACAAAGGGCCTTACTTTTGTGCATACAAATGCTTGTTGAATGAAGCTCTGTGTGTCATTTAGCTACTTCAGAGTTGGTATGTTGGCAGAACAGGGTGCTGAGTTGGCACAAGCCTCCGGCACTCCAACATGCTCTGACACTCCTGGACCAACTCTCTTCCTGTTTTTGGCTACTGCGCTGTTTGTTCAGCAAACATGGACCGAAACAGAGCTGACCCTCACATTTCTAAATGTCCAACAGCCCAGACATCAATACAAGCAAGACGTTTCACCATTGGAGGTATTAGGACGGGTTCAGATGTTTGATACTCAGCACTAGGAGTTACAAAGCAGATGGGTTCTGACTTTTTCTGCACATGCATGTACCAGTCATTCTTTACTATGACCATGTGAACTGATCTACTATATTGTGCCATGTGCTTCTGTTTTCAGCATACCTTGTGTTTGGTTATCCGTTACAGAATTATTTGTGCTGGGAGCTTGTTTAGGATTAGTTGGCAAGCTACTGTGGCTGCTGAGCTAACCATCCAGCTTGCTCAATTCCACAAACAGTTTATTCAAGGGATGTATTTGTACATAAGCCGTTGTCTTAGAACTTAAAACTTCTTTTTAACTGTATATTCTGTGGCAGAGCAGGGTTGTATCAAATAGGACAGTGGAAAAACAGTTGGCATGATGGGTTTTTTCATTTTGGACTCTCTTGCTCCCTCAAAGGATGGCACAGCCAAAATGGTTTACAGTTGCTGAACATACAAATTTGCATGTCAAAGTTAAATTGGATGGAAAAAATCTGAACAGACCTTGTCTTTGCTGGTGAATCCAATGATTGTGAAATTAATTGATTTCAGTCCAGAATTGTCCTGTTGTAAATGCTGATGCGCCCAGGGCCCTAATTGCCACAAAATCTAAAACTTCTTTCCTTCTGTCCCCAGACACACCTTCTGGCAGTATCGTAAGGAGAACCCTCAGACCAAAGTAGGTGAACCTCCTCCTGATGGCCTCCCTGGCTTCAACAGCGGTGTGATGTTATTGGACCTTGGTGCTATGAGGGCATCAGCTCTCTACAACCAACTGTTGGAACCCAGCAGTGTGGCCAAACTAGCAGACCAATATCGCTTTCGGGGCCACCTAGGTGACCAAGACTTCTTCACCATGATCGGCATGGAGCACCCTGATCTGTTTTATTCCCTGGCCTGTGGTTGGAACCGGCAGCTGTGTACCTGGTGGAGGGACCATGGATACGGAGACGTGTTTCAGTTGTATTATCGCTGCAGTGGACCTGTCTACATCTACCATGGGAACTGTAACACCCCAATACCAGATGATTGACGTAATAGACTGATGCTGCAACTGAAAAGGAATCTTTGACATGTAAAATATCATGAAAGGAAAAAAAAAATGTGCTGCTCTTTGGGAAGAAGGATTTTGACTTGACCACTGTACTGCCCATATAGTCCTAGACTCTGCCCCCTGCTGGTCAAGGGGCTACTGAAGGCCCCACTCGTGCAAAGTTGCTATTAGTGTGGCGTTCATCTATGTCATTTTAGAGTACGTTTTGACATTCAGGTCAAAAGCAGCAATGCGAGGATCTGCAAAAATGGGGGTGAGTTTCTTCAGGTACTGAGACAATGAATAGAAAATACATGATCCGTTAAGTTCAGTTTGAGTGACATCCTTGAATTCAAAAGCCTAACATACTGTCTTTCATGTTATTAAGTAATCTAGCAAAGACATGTTCTTTCCTGCATGTGAACAGCGATCTTGTTGGATGATGTTGCATTGTGTTGTGGCAAAAATTCAACTTTTCTGCAGTAACTCTGCAATTAATGATTATATTGCTTATTGATTAATCTGCTGATTTGTGCAATCAGTTGATTAATCATTTAGTCAAGAAAATGTCAAAAGCTGAGAAAAAATATAAAAAAAACCCAAAACTAACATTCACCGATTACAAAGAAAAGCAGGAAATCTGTATGTTTAAGAAGCTTGGAATGAGCAAAGGTTTGATAAATATTTTCAGTATATTTATGAAGTAGAGGACTAATGTTAGTATAAATGCAGCCTAATGCATCATACACTGCTGATGTCAATGTCAAATCATTTTTTCTTTTCATTTGCTTAATTTTCTAACTGTATAATTGTTGGTATTTTTGAGAAGCATCTGAAAGACCACTGTCCAATGCACAAAGTCGTGTAAGTGGCTATATTTTTTAGTTGATTCACATGGAATACATATTGTTTACAAATTTTCTCTGCAGGTCAATACAGGTCAGGAAGTGTGTTCCCTCTGCTCCGTCTGACTCCCCCACCTCAAGCTTTCCATCAGTGGCTCAAGTTCACCCCACGTCGTCTTATCCCACAGCACCTCACTATGAGAGGGCTTAATCTGGTGCTATTCATTTTACCTTTGTGGCTTGTAGAAGAGTGGGTGGGGTTTGTTTAACACCAATGGACCCGTCTTTCTGGAGCCACGTGGGCGCAGGGCACAACACACTGCCACAGTTTCTTTCAAACATCTTTCTGCAAGTAGGAAGACAGGCAAAAAGAAAAAAAACAACATCGGAGGTGTGGAGGAGGCTTCAGAGAGATAACGGTTAACAATGATGGCACTGATGGCTGTTGTTAGTGCCCTGCATTTGCAGTTTAGCTGAGGCCAAACACAAACCCATACCAGCCAAACGCACACACACGTTTCAGGAGGAGTGAAGAAGCTGGAAACGTGACTGCGGACACTGACCCATTTTTGAGTTTTCTTTCTGCGTTCACTGAACTGACACTCAGATTCAAAGAAATGTCAGCAGTCAATATTCATCAGTCAGGAAATTGTCTGAGGTCATGCACGCTTAAACACACATACAGAGAGAGAGCAGCAGCTGCATGCGCCGAACCATCGATGTAGTCAATGGAAAGGCTACTGAGGACACTTGAGAATAAACATTATTCCAAATCAATACCCTTCCCTTGAACTCACCCTGAAGCTGATCAATATTTTTTCTGCCTCTTTCAGAACAACAGTCTTTAGGTCTCTGCGGCTCTGAAAAAAGATTGTTAGCAAGAAAATAACCACTGAATTTAAGTGAATGCGGTAACATAACGTCCATTTTCAGTTCCTGAATGCACTTTACAACCTCAAAACACATTCATAATGAAGGGTTTTGTTAACAAGGTGATGGTTTAATTTATTTTACTGTTTTTTTTGTTTGTTTGTTTGTTTTTAAAGAATGCACCAGTGGTTTTGTACAGGCCCATTGACTATAAATTTATATTTGTAGTTTTTGATTGATTTTCTTACTCTTTAGGCAGCAATTGGTTCCCATCATGAGACTATAAATTGTTTGTGCTCCATCACAATCAGAACTTCTTTGGTTTTTGGCAGTATGTAATTATGTAGTCACAGACGTCTCAGAAAGGATCATTTTCTACTAAAAAACAGTGCATCTGTTAACTTTATTGAAAGATCAAATCCAGAAACTGCAGACACCGACACTGATGAAAATAACAGACTTTGCTCATTCCTCTCATCAAAAATGTTGCTGTTCAGCACCCGACTCTCAAATCTCCTATTGTTAAGAGCATCTTTTCACACAGGCAGAGTGAGTTATCACAGCTGTATTACCACTTTGTCCAAAAAAACTCCACTTTGTTCAATGTTCAGTGGTTTTGCTAGTTGACTTTCATAGCGATGTAAAATTCTACTACTACTACTGAGTTAGAGAGAAAAAAACTGAAAACCTGTGTGTTGCTCTGGATGGCATGTTGCACAATAATAAATAACGTGTTAAAACATGCAAATATAATGGTATGATCCTTTAAAATAGAATTTGGGTTTGGCCGCTGTTTATCCCCATGTACTGTATACCGTCTGTGTGTTGAGTATATTTTACTTTAGCAGTCCGTAATCTGCCACTATTTTCACAATGGTAGTTTCTGTGCAGTTTCCTGGAATTAGATTTATTTGTTCCTAATACTAGGGAAAATGGAAATATCAATGAAAAATTCAAGTGTCCATTGAAAGTTTCACTGGAAACTTTATTCTTCATAATGTATTGAATTTTTATATTGCTTTCCATGTTGCATGTTCAGCTGACCAGAGCACTGACTTAAAAGACTTTATGGGTTATGAGTCTCTGGTTTAATGCGTCAAAAGAATCAGAAGCACAGCACATTGATGTTGTTTTTGTATTAATTCTTACTTCCAAGGGGGTGACACGGAAGTCCCAAATTGTAGCTTTAATTGATAATTTAATATTAATTAAAAATGTACCAATTCAGTACCTTTTCCCTACAATTAGTATAAAAATACATGCCTTTCGTTTTTTTCCAGGAATTTGCTTTGAAGTAATTAAGAAATTGTGGTCCTTTAAAATAAAGTGTTTCCCATATTTAGTGAGGTGTTTAGTTTTTTTTCACAGCTGTATGGTCTATAGTGAGAATGATCTGTTTTTTAATTTGATAAATGTGAAAAGTGTTGTAACCCCAGGTTCACCTATCAAAAGCAAACCCTTTTCCTGGAATGTCTCTTCAGTGTGAAAGAGGTAAATGGCTGTTCTGTATCAGTAAATTAATTTTGAATGTGCAATTGTAATTTTTAAGGGCTAATAGATGTTTGCGAATAGGTGTAATATTAAATGTTCCATATCTTACTTGATAGATTTGAAAGCTGCTGTGATCAGTGTTAAGAGACTCAAGCTAACCTGTTTATTTCAATAACATGTTGAAAGCCAATGTGAAAGCAGCTTTTACATGAAGCCAAACATTTTGTGAAAGAATGTTTAAACTCAATGACCTTTGGTAGATGAACTTCCTATGACGCAAATACAGCAGATGTCTGTCTCAACATTTTTTCATTTTTTTTCCTTTCTTAAATAAATTATATAATTTCATTCTCTTCATGGCGTTATTGTTTTATGTAAACTAAAATGCACACGACCAATTCTCTGTTCTTGTTTCAGTTATTTAACAGCTCAAATGAGGGAAAAAGCTAGTAATGCTTGCATCCTCATGAAAAGGGGGATGCTTTTAGTCACATAAGAGTTAGAATGAGGTGGTAAAAATAAATCTTCATGGAGTACGCTCGCATTTCTCGTTATACAAACCTCTGTTCTTGTTTGACTGCTACAAGCTTGACATGACCTATTTCTGTCACACAAATTTGCCGGCACAGGCAACTAACATTACAGTAAAACAGTAATCAGCCTTGACCCCTGCAAGTGCCGACATTAAAATAACCCAATAAACACCTAGAACTAAAATGTATAAATACTGATGTTGATTAATTCTCATATTTTTTCTTTGTTCACATGTAACATTTACTTGCAATGTGGGGTTTGGGTTTTTTTTTTTGCACATCGGCTGCTGGAAATTCGTGCATTTCTAGCTTTTTATGAAGAGTGCAGAGTGAATAAAACCACACAGATAATGTGAAGGGGGTCAGAGTCATACATGTCGTACATTGGTTGTTTTTTTTATGTCATCATGAAATTGTGTGTATGTATACTGCTAAATGCCCACTCACAATTATCCGCGATTGCGTGGATAGTTATGAATTCAGCTGTTTCAGATCCTATTCTGCAAAAACAGGCAGCACCATTAACAAAGTGGCTTTTTACACTTTGAAGTTCCACCGCGTGGCCTTTTATTAAAGCTTCTACATTGATGAAATTATATTAGGTTGTACATAATAACCCAGGGCTATGTAGTCTGTTGCTGTGTGTGTGCTGTGATTTCTCAAAACCCTCAGTCTCGGTTCATCGACAAACACTTTGAGCACCTTTACCTTTAGGGCGAGCAGCAGAAAGAGCAGGCTGGTATAGATTTAATACAGCAGCAGCATTGATGTCTTATCCAAGAAACAGAAACAGCTCAATCTAGAGCCCAGTGAGAGCCAGAGGGTTTCTGTGAAGCTCTGTTTCCTACAGACTGACGGCACAGAATGAAGACAAATGCTCTGCAGAATCTATTGCTGCTGTAACTGCTCATCATAGATGAGTCACTCAATAAGCATCGTATTCAAAGCCAGCACAAACAACAGTGATGATACTCCTACGGACATGCGCACAGTGTGAGTAGCATGTGATGGACCATATGCATATGGCAAAGTAAGTTAGACAGTAGTCAAACAGGTGACCTACTGACCTGGTTCTTCTCTGTGAATCATTGGGATGTGCACACTCATGAACAGATTCCTTGTGATCAATGCCTTTACCACTGAGATGCTCAAATACATTTCACCACACATGTACAGTGAAAATAGTATAGCATCTTCACTTCATATCCAGTTTGTATCTGACTGTGTCTTGACTTGAAAATATTCAGGCTGGTTTATTTTGTAGCTGTTAGCGGACAGCTTTAACTTTAGATTTAGCTTTTGTTTATTTACCAATGCAAAAGCTATCTCTGTCTTGGGGACCTTGACTGTTCAATCTGACAATTTGACTGTCTTGAACATGGCTTATCTACTAAGCATATTGCACTTTATACTGATGATTACAGTATTTTTTAGTTGTAACACAATATAATCAAGAACTTTAAAAAACATGTTCAAATTAAATTAAATTAAATAAAATAAATTAAATCTTTTTTAAACTTTTTTAACAATTATGATGACTGCAGTTATTTTCCCTCTTTTTTCTATTTGGAATAGTGATACCTCAAAGTGATTCTTTTTTAAAATTTGACTTATGTGGCGATGTATTGGCATTTAGAAGAGTCCTGGTTCAATACTAGGATAGCTGTACACAGAAAAACTACAGGCTTACAGGTATGCTTATCTTTGTGGCAGGTTTACTTTAACTGAATGTGTGGGTGTCAGAAGGCAGTAGAGTATAAACCTATTCTTTATTTTGGCTGTGTAAGATTTGTTTTCCTCTTGTGCTGTCAGACAGGGAGCAGCAACCTAAAAAAAACAGAGATCCTAGTCCTGACATATGTTTATATTTGTATAAAAAGCATGAAAGCATATTTCATTTCCTTCTTCACTCAGTCTTTACACCAAGAGTTTTTGATTAAAAAAACACGAGAACTTACAATGACACAACATAAAATATCTCAGACATCTCACAAACTTATTGAAATTCCACTGACAGTGATAACAGTCAAATTTAAACTTTTAGAACATGTCAACCCTGAAATCGCCATTTCTGTCTTTTTTGGAAATGCATTTACCCAACATAAGCTCTGAATGAACTGTCTGACAATGTGTAAGCAACCTCATGTGTGACACACACACGCACAAATAAAAATTAATTTCTCTCTGTATGTGTGTGTGTTTGTGCAGCTGAAGCACTTCTTCACTACTCTAAATGTAGGTCAGTGGGCCCCACTGCCACACACTCCACCAGATTGTGGCCCAATAAAATACTGAACAATGAAAGACCCTCATCCATCTGTACACATTGCACTGTTACACTGGGTTTGTGTTTCTTCTGCTCTCTATTCTCCTTTCTCATACAGTATATAGATGTATACAGTAAGATTAAGGACATTTTGAGGAATAATCTTGTTGTGGTTAGATAAAAGATTGAAAATATCAGTTATGCATATCTAGTAGAGTCAAATCTAGGTTAACTAGATTTACACAAAGACTAAAAACAGGTGAAATACCAAGTACAGCTGTAAGGTACCTTCCAATAACTAGAAACCTGTCTCCTACACATCTTGTATCTTGTGTGTGGTATCTGGAACATCAAACTTTTAATTTTATTTATATTGTAAAGTAATGCATTAAAGTTAAGAGAGAGGTAAATATTTAGATTTCCTTTACATGTTTTAGATTTTAGATTTCAAAGGAATGGAAAATCATGTACAGTTAAGGTGCCATGCTAGAGTTCTGGTTCTGGTTCTTCATGGGTGTCACCTTATATTGTGCAATATATTACACACCATACCAAGAATAAGGGAGTCTAAAATAGTTTTACATGCATCTATGTTAAAAACAAATCCATTATTTTCTATCATACTTTTCATAGTTGCAGCCTCTCTATTCACCCTCAGTTTTGAAATGCTATATTATATCATACGAATATCATAACAATATTACTTTGTCTATACATATAACTTAACCAACACACATGTCTGAGCAAGATTCTTATTGTTTTAGCCTTAACCTCACTGCCCAGCAGCCAATAATTTTACAGCTTTATAATAATGACAAAGCTAACACCAAGCTAGGCAGCGCGGCAGTATAGAGGCAACATGAGAAATGTTTACCAGCATCCAACCTACTCTCATTATTTAATTGGCTTCAAATGATTCCAATGACTCAGAGTGGGGTGGGAGTAGCTGATCAACATGGTAATGCCTAGTTCAACAGGTTAACTTATAAAATAAACAGTAAAACAACATGAAGCTTGGCAAAATCACAGACAGTATGGATGGATTGGGATTGGATAGGCTTGAGCCTATGGATGGATTGTCGTGACATCCTCACATGGTGGGAGTAAGTGAAGGCTTTTTGTTGGTTGTTGAAGCAAACAACAGAGCAATCGGTCTATTGTATGTATGTGCCACAAAAGCTGCTGAGCTGATTATGGCTTGACAACTCAATAGTCTGTCAACAATTGTCAATCTCAAGGTGAGCGCTAGCAATGAGAGAAAATGAATGAATGAAAACGGGTGGTATGCAGTATGCAGTTATCAATTAAACAATATTGTCTGTCTCTCTTTCATTTTCTTGTTTTCATCACCCTCCCATCCTCAGCCAAAGTTTTGCATATGTATAACGAGACACACATTAACATGCACTCACACACACCCTTGCCATCTGTGGTCTTCAGAGATTGCTCTGTTTTCCACCTCTCGGTGTCAGAACAGCTGTAACTTATAAACAAGAGGGAAGATTATGATGACAGCAGAGGGTCATTTTGTGAATCACCCACAGATAAAATATCAGCCAAAATGACACAGCTCAGAATTGGGCCACTGACTGTCAACATCGTTTCTGAGGCTCATTAGTTTAAGTAAATATCATAGTCAGTCTGACTCACGTGTAATTTCAAAATGAACCTTATACACACTGATTTCATGCTCCTATCACAAGTGGCAATGGTAGAATAACCTGAAATCCGTTGCTTCACAAAAGGAACAAGACATAGAACTGTATTTATATGGCCAACCTCAGGAAGACCCTGTGTAATAACTTTATGTTATTCTGGATTGACACATTTTAGTCTACACCTGTCTGTAAATGATCCTTTTACATTTCAGAAATTGTTTGGGAAATATACTTAATGTCTTTGTCGTCTAGCTCAGGCTCAAAAAGCAGACTAGTTTATTTTTCACAGCACTGCATATGTGGTGATAAGCAAACAGATGCTGGCACTTTTAAAAGTTGGTAAAACCTCTGTCTAGCAGGTTAAAATGAATTCATTGTTCCTATTTTATTTTACATTCAAATCTTATATTTCTGCAAGCTGACACTTTTGTGAGCATTATTATCCCATTTTGACCAATGTAAAGTTCAGAATCCATTTGTGAGTCACCTGTAAAGCACAATGGAGCTCCACTGACTGTACCTCTAACTAAGGAAATGAAGAAAACAAATAGTATTCTTTAAGTTGAAGTACCTGATGTAACAGGGAGATGGTTACAGACAATAGCCTGAAGTTTAAATGAGGTTTCAAAATATTGAACACAGTTTGAAATAAAGCCACTATGAAATAATATGTTACCAGAGGCCTTAGACGGATTACATACACGTACAGCTAAAGTACAGAAACAGGACGTATAACCACACTTGAGACATGTAAGCCCATTGGAATCATATGTACTGTGTGTTCAGGTTTTATTCAGGTGAATGACACGAGATAAACTGCACAAGATCAGGTGAATACATAAGATGGATTTGGGAGGTGCGTCACAAGCCTCAGGGGACATGGCATCTCATCATGGGCAGACAGTGAGATAGTATATGAACAGACAGTCTCAAGAGCTACACCTAGACATAATACAGCCACTTATTCACAAGATATGGAATCACAATGCCTACTTGGAAGATGAAAACTGTGAAGGCTGGCCGGGAGACTGACCCACATAATATATGACAGAAATTAGGTCTCTGTGCCGCCCTACTTCAAAGTCCAGGGGGAGAAATGTCCATGTTAACATTTAATCTTGTATTAGGATGCAGAACCTGATTTAAAATCTGAGGTGATGATCTATTCTTAAGGTGGAGTTTGACTGAATTTGTCCCAGTCACAGTTCAATCGTTGCATCTACCTCATGTGCAAAATAAGTAATTTCTTATTTTCTTTCTTGAAATAAGTTAAATAAGATACTTTTTTTCTCTTATTAATGTCTTCGTTAAAAGTTTGATAATGTTCATCCCCTTTAGTCTCATTTTGGTTTTTAAACACAGTCTTGTATCATTTTTTGATAAAACACTGAGAACAAAAGTACGCAGTTGAGGTTTTGTGCTGAGGTTTTGTAGTGGTTCATAAGCCGTTGTGCATCAGTGTGCACCAGATGAAACATGTCTTCTCGCTGTTTTTATGGAATAAGAAATGCTTGATTTCATCAAATGCCACTGATGATAATTGATTAGTTGACCTACTTCTACTACCTTTCCTCAACTCTATTAAGTACTTTCAGCAAAGCATCTGAGGTCAGAGTGGACATGACTGAGCAGAAAATTAATCTCCCACTGGGCTTATTGGAGATTGATCAAATAAAAAAATCAATCACCAAAGAATCAAATGAGATTACAGTGGTCAAAGTGGGCCTTCCTCGTCTCTCATGAAGTCAATATCTTTGATTAAAAGACACTACAGAGACTCTGTGTTTGCCAGGGAGAGATGTCTGGTCTGGAAAATGGCGAAAAGCAAGAGTCAGGTGAACTGGTTTGGTCTTGAATAATCCTCACTGACATGACCTTTCGAACTCTAATAGGACATAAAGGTGTGAATGACCCAGATATTAAAACATGTAAAAAACTCTTCAGGAACAACCACAAGTCCAGCTGGTTTCCTTTGAAAGCACAAGACCTGTCAGTGATAATTATTTTATGTTGCTCTGGAGTGTGTGTGCCCACATATGTCAGGTGATTTTGCTCCACTATGGTTGCACTCATACACACGTCATGTGCCAGTTACCTTGCAAGACATAAATGCTGACCCCATTTTGTGGTAATTCTTGGTGATATGACGTCAGATGCTTACTGAGGCCACACAGCTTCTGGCAGGATCATGAGATGGCATTTATGGGAAACCCGTAGAAGGGGCTGGCCAGTAATTGTGTGCGTGTGTGTGTGCAAAACTGTGCGTACGGTGGGAGTTTCAGTGTAATGCTAAAGAACAGCAACTCGCAAAACAACTTTAATGTATCTGTATTGATTTAATAATTCTGTGACAACCTCTGGCTAATGACGTATAATGGAACTAAAACACAGATGCATACACTGCCAAGCACAGATAATCCATACACACAAACACATGCACATACACACTGCACATATCCAATATAACTTTCCTCTTACACAAGCTGAGAGACAGAAATATCCCAGAGTCTGAAATGAAAAACAGAGGGAAAGGTTGTGATAATGAAGCCCTGATATGTCGGGCCATTCTGCTGCCTGTGTGTCAGCAAAGATACAAGGCAGAAACAGCAGACCACATAAGTAGGTCAGTGTGCTATGGTACATGCAACAGGCTAGCAGTGGAGAAGTTCCAGTGGTTATTAACTCAGATCATGCCAAAGGTGATATACTTGATGATACAGGATGCAGGTCCTGACGTTAGGCCGGATATGGGAGATCTGCTGTTTAATCAGTTTAGAAACTGTATTTTCATCTGCATTAAAAACTAGAAGTTCTTCACTATGGCCTACAAGAAGACGTAATGAACAGATGTCAGTCAGTCAACCGGAAGCTTTGGGTTGAAGTTTGATGACAGTGAGCAGCTGCCCCACTGAAGGCACTGAATTCTCATCAGCTCAAGCAGTGCTGTTTTGTATATGAACCTCTCAAGCCCACATGGAGAAGGGCAAACAAAAAGATATACAGACCACCAATGATAAATGAAATAAATATCAAGGTTCTAATATCCAATAAACCCATAAAAGAGTGACTAAGATTAAAGGCTAGACAATATCACTGGCAGTTTACAGTTATATCTGAGATATTTTGAGTTGATTTTGGCAGCGCCTCCAGCAGGCCTCTAGAAATATGTTGCATTGCCATTCAATTTGGTGCTAATGACTTTATGATTTTTCATCTAAAGTATTCTTATTTAAAACCTGACATGAAATCTTTAAAAATTCCCAACAGCCTGTGCTTTTAAATGTCATTTCAAAGAAGAGCTGAGTCAAGTTGATGCTTAAGACTGAAGTTGAGCCAGTGAGGAATTATAGTGTTGCCCCTGACGTGCCATTGTACATGGGCCACTTTTTCTAATATTATGTCCATCCAGATGCTTTATTTTGCAGTATGTACTGACAGAAGTGAATCAAGTAATCCACGAATCAATTCCTGGGCTACATGCTTGGTACAAACATCCAGTATCACCATGGCAACAAGCACACTAACTTCTCAACAAGCCCAGTCTCTATTGTTAGGAACATCATTATAAACCACCATCAAATGACTGCATGCCCTGCAGGCCGTCTGTGTGTCCGCAGCTCTGTCCTCATTCCTTGGCCCAGATGGCCGATGTCCACACCCTGTGTCTCTGCCAAAACAGTGGTGACTCACTGGCATTTATGACAGAGGAGTCAAATAGTCAGAGCCTCCTTAGCTGATGAACATGCTGTTCTCAGACTGACATCACTGACAAGGAAGCATCTTAATCACAAGTTCCTTATATATATACTGGACGTCAACACAGAAGATATGACAGTGTTGGGTGATGGGGTTGATGGAGTGGCCTCTGAGGATGCTGACTGACTCTGCACTTTAACCAGAGGACTAAACAAGCCCATGTAATAATGCACTTTCATGCAATTGTAATTATGTTGAGGTTTTAACAGTTTTCTTTCCATCAAAATGTTTCTGTATTTTATTGATTATCTGGATACAAATACACTAAATAAGTATTTGAACTGTAGCAATAAAATGCTGCATGAATACATAACACTCCAAATGCATGTGCAAGTCTTAGCCACTGCTTTAAAAAGGTTAACAGTGGGTGTCAAGGCAGTGCAGTGCTTTTACGTACAAGGTCAAGCACTGGGCCTGCTAGCCTACAAAGAAAGCCTTCATTCTATAGCCACTGCCTCCAGATTCATTTTCATAAACCATCTTTAGTCAGAACAACAGCTGTCGGTGGCAATAGGATGAGGAATTTCTCAATAACCCAGCTCTACATACAGGCATTATCTACTTACCCAGAGCTGAAACCCTATGTCCTATGGCACATTTCCATTCATTACAGCTGACTCACAGTTGCAAGTGTTTTGACACTCGCTGAAAGTTGCTCCTTTTTTCTTTTTGTACTTAATAGGAAGTACAGTGCAGCATATTATGCACTTACTCTTAAGATATTACTGTTATGATAAAGTATGGTGGAGCATTAGTAATGTATAGCATTGACACCTGTATACTCTATGCAAATTAGTATTCAGTATTTGCTAAGCTTGAGAAGCTGCATAAACATATCTTGCTTAATGGAGCACACGCAATTAATGTTACATGAATTAAGCACATAAAGTTAGTATTTCAGCAATTTAGTATTTTAAAACTGGATAATAAAGTTTTTGGTATGTTTGAACATATTATTATGCATTGAACATCATTTAAAACATTGAACACATCATCAGCACGT
Source organism: Datnioides undecimradiatus (assembly GCA_008933995.1). Taxonomy (NCBI): domain Eukaryota; kingdom Metazoa; phylum Chordata; class Actinopteri; order Lobotiformes; family Datnioididae; genus Datnioides; species Datnioides undecimradiatus. The sequence goes on along the minus strand of WARS01000029.1, from coordinate 11,481,611 downwards.
GTTGTAACAAACCTGTTAGCCAATAGTTGGCAGATAGGTTTATAATAAAATAAATTATTAAACCAATTGCCAGCTGTGGCTGGAAATGAGGTCAGTCAGTTTGTACACTGGAAAACCAAAACAATAAAGATGCTAAAGTGTTCCATAAAGCTGAAGGGCGCTACAAACTTTGGTTATTATTCCCTGTAGATTTGCCAGTGCCAGTCATCCTTTCCACGTTACAATAAAATTTATTTGTCATCTTCCTTTGTTGCTTTGTCTGTCTCATATGTGACGAGCCCTGCATGACATTACTGATGACTAACCCCTCATGTCTTATCCAGGGACCTATATAATATGCTGCTAATAGGCAGGAAAGGAAAACTCAGTGGCTTACAAATGAAAACATTCTTCCTTTCGTCGCTCTCTCTTGCATTTACATTACTTTTACACACAGACAGACATGAAGCATTTGTATCAGGTTTGACACAGCACTTAAGCTGAACATGTCACCAGCAAATCAGTGCTACCTTATAGATAACAGTCACAAGGAAATTAATTGCCATCCACATCTGATCAAGTCACGTTATCACTCTATTATTCTATATCTCCGAATAAGTCATAAATCCGTGGATATCCTTAAATGTCAGTTGTATAAATACAGTACATTAAAGGTCGTGTGCATAAACAGCACACAAACTGAGCTACATTCACACAAGCATCTGCACGTTTTTATGCACCTGCACACCTACAAAACGGACACCTGAATGTTGCTCTCACGTGGCGCTGGCACAGGGTTTTCATCAATTGATCTATGCTGTTCTCATGTGGAAGGTGTCAAGAAAAACAACCACCTGAAAAAACAATAAACACTTTGCCTGCAATTTGTCCTGAATAATCCTGCCCAGCCTGGACTATATTATTGCTTTTTTCTTCTGGTCAATGTAGCAAATTTTTGCCTGACTCAGGTTTATTTATGAATTCAAAATACTAATTTTAGATAAGTGCTTGTTCCAAAACATATTTTTTTACTATCTTGGGGCAACAACTGGAGTTACACAATAATATAGGTCATGTGCTCACTTAATGGTTTGCTGTTTTCTTACAAGAGTATTATAATTTTTAAAACACTTGCCCTTTATGAATATCCGAGATGGAAGAGAAAGGCCATAAATGACATCAAAGCCATGAATGACGCAGAGAGAAAAAGAGGAGGGAAAGGGAGGCGGATGTGTGCAGGTGAGCAGCTGACTGATTAAAATCTCTCATGGTCAGACTGATGATGAGCAGATGCAAACAGAGACACACACAAACGAGTGCACGCAGCCCAGGAATAAATTAATTTCTCCTGACAGGCAGAGGGGCATTTTGTTGACACTGCAGGTAAAGTGTTTGGCCTCCACGAGTTTGACCCACATTCAGAATCCAAACAACACACAGGTGGTCCCACTGTTCCAATCTCACTCCTCTTTCTCTTTTTGTGTTCCATTTCTTTTATCACAGATGAGTCTGCTATGTGAAAAGAGCGATGACTAATGAAAATTAGTCCTCTGCCTCAGGTGAGGGTGCTTCAGAAAGCAGTGAGGTGCCGGGGAAAATACTGACAGTGGCATAAATGTTCAGATATTTCATCCATGGTACGTTCTGATCAGAGTAAAAACTTTGATTGAATTAAAACCAGCAGAGGTGGTGGAACAGTGGATTTTTTAAAAAAATCTGCTTTCTGCAAGCCTCAACATGAACAGCAAATTACAGCCTTGACAATGCAATCTGTTTGAACCTGAGAGCAACTTGCTTTGACAGAGGTGACCTCATTACATATGAGGAATTCAGACCACATCCTGTTTGCATTAAAGCAACACAATGTCCTTGTGTGCGTCTATTGAAAAGCTGCCACAGTTTGTCTCCTGAGCTGTTATTGCTCTGCTGCTATACGTACAGACGTGGACAAAATTGTTGGTACCCCTCAGTTAAAGAAAGAAAGTCCACAATGCTCACTGAAATGACTTGAAACGTTCAAAAGTAACAATAAATCAAAATTTCTTGAAAATTAAATAATCAAAATCAGCCATTACTTTTGAGTTGTTGATTAACATAATTATTTAAAAAAACAAACTAATGAAATAGGGCTGGACAAAAATGATGGTACCTCTATAAAAGACTGAAAACTAATTGCCCAGAGGGACATGATTAACTCAGGTGTGTCCTTTAATTGACATCACAGCTGTTTTCAAACTCATAATCAGTCAGTCTGCCTATTTAAAGGGAGACAAATAGTCACTTTGCTGTTTGGTGAAAAGGTGTGTACCACACTGAACATAGACAACAGAAAGCGAAGGAGAGAATTGTCCCAGGACATTCAAAACAAAATTATAGACAAACATCTTAAAGGTAAAGGCTATAAAACCATCTCTAAGCAGCTTGAAGTTCCTGTGACAACAGTGGCACATATTATTCAGAAGTTTAAGACCCACGGGACAGTAGCCAACCTCCCTGGACGTGGCCGCAAGAGGAAAATTGATGACAAATTGAGGAGACGGATAGTTCGAACTGTATCCAAAGAGCCCAGAACAACCTCCAAAGAAATTAAAGGTGAACTCCTAGGCCAAGGTACATCAGTGTCAGATCGCACCATTCGTCGTTGTTTGAGCCAAAGTGGACTTCATGGGAGACGACCAAGGAGGACACCACTGTTGAAAGGAAATCATAAAAAAGCGAGACTGGAATTTGCAAAAATGCATGTTGACAAGCCACAAAGCTTCTGGGAAAATATCCTTTGGACAGATGAGACAAAACTGGAGCTTTTTGGTAAGGCACATCAGCTCTATGTTCGTAGACTCAAAAATGAAGCATACAAAGAAAAGAACACTGTCCCTACTGTGAAACATGGAGGAGGCTCAGTTATGTTTTGGGGCTGCTTTGCTGCATCTGGCACAGGGTGTCTTGAAGTTGTGCAAGGTAAAATGAAATCTCAAGACTATCAAGGCATTCTGGATAGAAATGTGCTGCCTAGTGTCAGAAAGCTTGGTCTCAGTCGCAGGTCATGGGTCTTCCAACAGGACAACGATCCAAAACACACAGCCAAAAACACCCAAGAATGGCTAAGAGAAAAGCGTTGGACTATTCTGAAGTGGCCTTCTATGAGCCCAGATCTGAATCCCATTGAACATCTGTGGAAGGAGCTGAAACATGCCATTTGGAGAAGACACCCGTCAAACCTGAGACAACTGGAGCAGTTTGCTCATGAGGAGTGGGCCAAAATACCTGTTGACAGGTGCAGAAGGCTCATTGACAAATACAGAAATCGTTTAATTGCAGTGATTGCCTCAAAAGGTTGTGCAACAAAATATTAAGTTATGGGTACCATCATTTTTGTCCAGCCCTATTTCATTAGTTTGTTTTTTTTAAATAATTATGTTAATCAACAACTCAAAAGTAATGGCTGATTTTGATTATTTAATTTTCAAGAAATTTTGATTTATTGTTACTTTTGAACGTTTCAAGTCATTTCAGTGAGCATTGTGGACTTTCTTTCTTTAACTGAGGGGTACCAACAATTTTGTCCACGTCTGTACGTGTATGTGATTGTGTATGTGTGTGTGTTGCAAATCCTAATATGAATGTAACCTGATGTGCAGGTGACATCACACATATTTCTAGGACCTGACACACAACACAGACTCGCTTTACACCTGTAGTCATATTCCAGCTGCCCATCCATCGACAGCTGTTGCTTTATTCCACAGATTTAACTTTTACCACTAACGTGAGTATCATAGTGATTCACACAGTCAAATAATACCAGAGAAAAACTGCAGCTGACTAACTGCTGAGAACCTTTGAAAAGACAGTAATTTTAATCAGCTTTAGCAAAACATCACTGTCTCTGTTAAGACATCTTGTTACATAACTCTAGGAAGTTTCAGTTCTTGGACAGCAGAAGCTGATGTAATATTTTTTATCTTTATTGTGATAAAGCCCTCTCCACCACACCACACACCAAACAATAATAAAACTGAAAAACAAGAGTTCAACTACATAAAAAATAAATCATATTATTAATAACTATATTTAATAATTAAGGCTCAGGCACACATCGAATTTCATCTGCATGTCTCTTTACAAAACATTTGATTCTAGTAATCACAGATACAAGGACGATGTACAGGGCTCGCAGATGAGCAGCTAACGGCTAACATGTTAGCCGTTAGCTGCTCATGTAATATTCTACCATCTGCTATAACAAACCAAAGCAAAAAAAAGATTGATATTGCAGTGTTTTGCAGAGATACAACTGGATGGTGCTGCACAGCTAATAAGCTATTATAGCTTTCATGATTTTGATCTCTCTGGTTCTCTCTTGCCTTTAAGGACAGCACTGTCAAGACTGCTTGTTATCTCCTATAAAATCTGTGCAGATTTGTTTTGTCCCTGCTTGCAAATCCATTGATTATTCCAGTTTAATTGGAGTGAAATGATTTCAGAACAAAATGTTTCCATTTTAAATGCTTTTGTGTCTGGACCACTACTCTGGCTAAACTTATTGATGGAGGATCCCCATACTGTTTAATAGGTATTTAACATTTTACAGTTGGGATAGAGTTACTCTGGGGGAAAACCTTCACCAAATGATATACGGCTATCAACGGCTGGTCTATGCCTTCTTCTCGCTTGATTTTCTAAAAATCACCAATACGATTTCACATAACATTCAGCAGATTATTAACGCGTGTTTTCTATTTTTCCGATTTTTTTTCCTTTAAGTGTTAATGAACGCTTTTCTTCATTGTGAAGATCGTACCAGCTGTCAGCAACAGTGAATTAAAAGGTGTGGGTGGTGATGGAGGATACTGAAAATATATTTTTGCTCATTCTGTCTTTCTTTGTGTCTCATGTTCTACCCATGCCTCGTTGTCTCTGTGGCTGGTGCTCAGCTCTCAGCTGAACAAACCAGTCATCCATCTGTACCTATCCAGTCACCACATCACTCCATGGCTATGCAGACTCTTTCACTTTTTGTCTGTCTGCGTTTTACATAAATCATTGTCATAAAGTAAGCTGCACACAAATGTTTTAGAGTGTCAAAGAATTATGTTTACCTAACCTGTGTTTATCTTACACTGCAAATGGACTGCCCATAAACTTATACCCTTCACTACGCATTTCAGTGCTTTGAAATGTATCATTTAAACTAGACTGTAAGTGATTAAGTGTTTAGGAAAGTATTTTCCTTACTTAACCTAAATAATACAGGACCTGAATCCTCCAGTGACAGTACATTTGTTGATATCCAAATATTAACTATATTACATTCATCCATCTGTTCTCTTAACTGTTTATTCTTCAGTTTGCTGGAACCTATCCCAACAACCTACATGATGTGAGGTACATCCAGGTCACTAGTTTACCACAGGGGTAATGCTGCAATATACAGACACTGTCATACTAACAGTAAAAACTCCATGTGTATTAGAGTCAATCTTAAGGGACATCTGCTGATGCTTGAATAATCAGACTTTGTGAAAGTCTCAAAACACTCAAACTAGATCACACAGGGATAGCAGTACAACCACCCAGCCCCCGTGCCACCCCCATGGCAGTGACATTTCCTCCGTCTGCCCCAGAGAGGCAGCCAGTTCAGCCCTGGCACACCGCCTCGTCCAGCAGCCTGGACAGCCCACTCGTTTCTGCTGTGACTTCTGCTGGAGTGACACCAACCACTCTGATTTATGATGACTGGTGCACATGCTTGTAAAGTATATACATACTGTACTAATACACACACACACACACACACACACACACACACACTATAATCATACAATGCTGGCTTAGACAGACAAGTATGTGTTGTAGGGCTGTGTAAATGAACAGGTGGAGCGTTAAAGTATAAGTGTAAGTCCTTGAATCTTATTGGGACCACTGGGACATAGAGTACAGCATACACCCACAGATAGTGTTATAAAAGTCTAAATGGGATTTTCTTTTTAGAGAAAACAATTAAATACAGAGAAACAGAATCTTCTTTTTGTCTAGTCTGAGATTTGTTATTTGTGTTTGTGCGCTTCATTAAAGATTTTGACTGAGACTGTGAAATATTTAAGACCAGTGTGTTGTCTTTATTTCCTGGGGTTTAAGCCAATATAGACCATATAGACCAGAGTATCTATCAAGGTAATGTTACTTAAAGCAGATGTAAACACAAAGTCACTGGGTTGACTCTCAAATGGAGGATCGAAAAGAGGCTTGATAGTTAAGAGCAGTCATTGAGCTCAATGATAACTTTTAACTCTTGCAGCTGAAACAACAGGACAGAAGGCAATAAGGAAAAGATATGCAAGGTTTGGGTCTTTATGACTTTTTAATCACCATTGTCAACCATTTTCCTTGGACAACAATGAATAAAAAGATACTTACTGCCAGACATGCCACAACTTTTTGTATTATCATACCAACTGATTGCAGAATTAATTCAGGCATGATAGGACAAATTCATTGCTATGAAGAAGTATCTCAATGAAATTTAAAACATCTCTGTCCAGCACACACTGCACTCACATATTGTACAGCTGCTCTGCAAACCAACAAATGTGCAAGCACACATGCTTGCATGCATGCAACACGCACATACACATGTTAATCCAACACTGTGTTTCCTGCACACTGAGGCTGCAGTTAATGGAGTGATGGTATTTGAATGTTCTTGGAACCGCTAATGGATGAGGCTGTGCTTCCAGTTAATTGTGTTATGTAACTTTGGTCACGGCTCATTATTTATGGCTATCACTGCAGGGGACGTTTGATTTATCAATGCCAGTTTGATTGCAGCTGCTCTCATTCCAGTCTTTGCTTGCTCTGTGCTTTGAGCTACATGCTGTTTGTCGTTGTATGTTGTGTCATTTGTCATCCACATTTAGCCTGTCCTCAAAGTTCTCTTTGCTCATTGTGATCTAGCAAAGCTGAGGGTCCATTTGCTTTGGACAGGCATAATTTAAAGTAGTCTGCACTCTGAGGTTTGATAATTCAACCTCTCAAAGGAGACAAAACATGAGCTGTCTGAACAAAGATTCCTGTTGCTGGGCTGTCACGGTTTTTTTACACCTTAAAATTCAGAGACGCTCTCATCTTTCTGATTTTCCCTAATTTTCCAACTGTAATCAGTTTCAGAACAAAGTTAAGGAAGCAAATAGGCAGCGCCAATGCTGAGTCAGGCTCCATTTTATATGTACAGCAGCTAGATTAAATGGATATTCATAAGGCTTATAAGACAGATAAAGAGAAATTTTTAAAATTCAGACATGGTTGAAATAAAAATCAGTTGCCAGTAACCTAAAATAAGTTCATTAAGAAATAATATATCCTCATTACTGTATGAAAGAAGGTCATTTACAGCAAAACAGCAAAAAACACAAACACATTCACCTACTTAAACCTGCTGCAAGGATCCTGCGGGCTGTCTATGGGAGGCACTGCTGTACTCTGAGGGAAGCAGTGCTCCTGATCATGAAATGGGACAATCCATTTATATGTACACAGCAAAGCTATTCAAAACACTAGCATGAGGTCCAAGCAGAGTCCCATGCAACTGCTGTTTGTTTTAATTGCTGCTTTGTGCTGATGAAGAGGAAAAGATAGAGTGCAGGATCTGTGGATGGGAAGACAAACCTTCAGCCTCCAGGTGCACGACTTTTGCAGCACAAAAGTGGTTGGAGGAGATTTTTCCTTTTTTCAGCCTGTTGCTCCTTCATCGACATTAGCAGTTGCTAATTACACCAACTGGCAGAAGCAGAAAGTAGTGACATCACTGTGAGATGGGGTTGAAAACAAGCCTTAAAATGCGCAAATCAAAACAGTCATGGATGTAAAACTACATATTTAGGTTTGGGAAGCATATTTTGCTGTCTGCATCTAAAGATCTGGTCAGAACCACTGGTTAATATTCAATAATGGAAAGCTAGAAATGACTGTAAATGCATGGCCACACACTGTGATCCCTGAGCGATGCAAGTCCATATATAAAAAGAGAAACAGACTGTTATTGAATATCATATCACTGTATTCTCTTTCCTCTTTTTACTATGTCTCTCATCCCATCCCACTTCTCCTCTTACTAACATTACCCTCTCTTTTCCCCCACTCTTTTCAATTACCCCACCCCATAATCAGTTTTACCTTTGTTTAGCTGTTTGTTCTTTTATCTGTCTCTCACGCTCTGAAGTTGTATCCCTCCTTCCTAACACACTGACATACATTTCTGAATTGATGACCTACATTCACAGCTCTGGACTTCCATCACTCACTGTAACCTCACTCACTCCTCCCCTTCTGTATCTCTCGCTCTCCCCCTCTGTCATCCTCGTTCCCTTTCGCACACTGCAGCTGATATTCCTTCCTTCTGTTTACATCTCCAGCTGCCTCATTATTTGTCTTGTTGATTGTTTTTTCCTCCCTTGCCTTTCCTGGCTACTGTATGTGACAGTGCACATGCATACATACTCTATGTGGTTTTGTTTCTTTAATATGTTTCTATTTCTATTATTTGTTTGTAGCCTGTTTCCAGCCTGTGTAAATTTCACATGCTACTACATAATTTCAGACATTTTCCAGTGGCAGATATAATGGGGGCACTTTAGTCCTTTATATAAATTACAGTATTAATCACACAGTAGACAATTATTCCATTGGCTGATTGCTAAATTTTCTTTTTCTGAACAATAACATGGTCACACTGGTTATAGTAATGCAAAAAACGTGGAGGGAAGAGCAGAGCACACAAGTTGTTGTGGCTGGGAGAACCAACACAGTTGTCCTTATTTACTTTCACCATTTGAAGATGTCAAGCCTCTATGTATTGACATTATTTTGAAAGGAAATGTGATGGAAATAGACCCAAAAGAACTGGAAAACTATTGAATTTTGTGTGTGCTTTTTACTAGTGGCTGCTTTGATTTAAACATTTTGATTGGATTGGATTGATATCGTCTGCCTGTTGCATGACTTCAGTTTGAAAGCTATAAGTTTTCTATGTTGTTTTACAGTTCTACAGTTCACAGTTCTACAGTCATTGTTTCTCAAGTGGGGGTCCACTTACAATGATACTTTGGAGTACTGCCAGAGTCATGCAAAATGAAACACAAGCACACATGCAAATAAACAAAAAGATGCCCAAAAAATATCATGTTACATTCCACACAGCATTAGCACGACACAACACACTCCACTCAAACTTGAAAAAAGTCAAATAAATCTCACAGAAACCATCTTTATTAGTTGTTTCACTGCTTCAACAGTAACTGTTACAAATATGTAAGGTTAGTAGCTGCTACCAGACCTGGAGTGTTTGGTATATTGTGGTGATATAAAAAAGGTGCATCTAAACACTGAAGCTAAAAACACTGCCAGAGCTGTGAAGTGGGATCTAACCTGATAGGGCACACTGGGCTTAGTGGAAAGGGAGGCCTTAATGAGACAGGCGCTAAAAGAGTGTATTTTGAACATTAAAATATGTAAACCTGTAAATGACACATGCTAGATCCACGTTTTTCCTGTCTCAGTGGCTGTGTCTTCTGTGCATCCAGACTCTCTGCATCTGGAGTGCAGTGGAAATACCATTTCAGAAATAGCAACCATCATCACAGTGTGGTAGCTTCAAGCTGTCACCTCACACCATGTTAATCAGCAGGAGAGCAAATTAATCATAATTAACGAACATTGAGAATTCCTTCATAATGTATATTATCAGTCTTCTAGTGGACTCTACAAAGGAAGTTTGTATGTTCCTGTTGTATGTTATTGTTAAACTAAGAAGCACATTTTGTACAAGTGCATGTTCATTAGTCATTATAAATATATTTCCTTGGACACTGAACATTGAACTTTCTATGTTACTTGCCAAGAAATCCAGTGATGGAAAACAACAGCAATGTTCACTCTTGTTTTGCTTCTATTTCTATCACCTGCTGCGTGGCTTCTGGCAGGTAGAGTGTGGTTATAGGTGGTTAGAATAAGCCCAAGCATTAGCACTCACGTTTGTCTGAGGGCAGACTGGATGCTCCATTAAGTCACCTGTACCTCTTGAGGTACGAAATTGTGAGACATAGGAGACAACAGGAGACAGGACGGTCCTCGGCTAGTTGGTTAGCATGCAGACTTTAGCAGATGTCTCTGCAACACCATAACAATACACAGACATCTCTGTCTTCCCATTAGGGCAATAACTTTAGTTAATTTTGAATGTTTAAATACAGTTCCTGTAGGTGTAATCTGTTTTCTTTATCTCCAGAAGGTCCTGTCACAATAAACGTGTACAAATAAAAACCCTATATCGCAGTCAGTGAGGCATGTCTCTCAGCCTTCCGTTCAGTGCATGCTGGGACACCTCTATGAAAACTGTAAGGAAGTAAAATATTTCCTCACTGGATTTTTTTTCACCCTGCTCATGTTCATGTTTTTTCAACAGCGCATCACTCATTCTTCAATCACGGGACTGGCAGCCTCACTGACAGCCTGTGAACGTGATGCTGTGTAATCAAGAAGGAAAAAGGGCCTCCATCATCACATGTGCTGCACACATGCATCGAACGTGATGAGAAACAAGAGGGAAAAAATAGATCTTTTCTCCCCTCCTCTTCCACCTATGGTCCTCCTGACTGCAGTTCCTTCTAAACAACTATTTTGATGTTGGAAGAAGTCACCTGCTCTTTGTGTCTTTCATTACTTAGTTTCTTCCTCTCTTCCTCCTTTCTTATCGCTTGTCTTTGTTGTACTCTTTTCCAAAACCCTCATCTATCTCTTGTCCCTTTTTCCTCTCTTTCTTTCTCATCTCCTTATTCCATGCTTTGTGTTTTTATCTTCCTTCTCATCTCTATATTCTATCTCTCTGTCTTTTTTCTTTAATTTGCTTCCCTCTGTCACTGTGTGTCTCTGTGGGCACTGAATGGCTGCTGACTGATACCTCTGTGCAGCAGGTGATCAGTCAGTCCTCTATTTTTCTCCACACAAGCCACCAGGGTGCCACAGCAGGCGGCCATGACACGTGCATGTGCCCCCCATACAACCCTCTCACCCCCGACTAAGGCATGCGCTCACAGAAGAACAAAACCCGTCTCTGCTGCTGAGCGTGTGTCCTTACAATACTTTTCATGGCTTTTGTAATTTATTCAATTACACCATTTTATCCTATTCACACAGGACATTTTGATTCTACATGTTCGACTGCAACTAATCTCGTCCAAAATATGCCATTAAAAAAATGACCAAGCTTTTTCTGCAATTACTAATTCTGACAGCAGGCTCATGGCTTGACACACCATTTTTGTGAAACATTATTCTACTTATTCTGATTTGAACTCTGCTACCAAAGCCACTGAGGGACAGCCATTGAGAGGATTCAGATAACTCCAAGTTGTGATGAAAGACTTTCATTTACATTACATACAAATTAGTCAAGTGTACTTTGTAATTTAATTAACCTTTATCATTGTAGGTTCCATTAATTCTGCGGGCCCGCTTTATACAGTATCATCTACTGTATTTTTCTATAATACTGTAATAAATATTCACAAAAGACTATTTTTTGCCATCAAGATGAGGCTCAAATTTCATTCTAAATATGCATGTTCAGCAGCAAATTTCTTTTTCATCTCGTTTTTTTTACACAATGAAGCCTTGTTTATCAAACCTTGGAAACAGTCCCTGTGCAGCCAGCTGGCCAGAGCACTAAAATCTCACATGAGTGCTGTTTTATAAGTTTTATTTCACACAGGCTTTGTCCTCCATAGGCCCACCCACTCACTCCTGCAGCACAGTACAGCACACTGAAAATTGCATGTACCAGTTTAGACAATCCTGAAAAAAACCCCCACCAAAATGTATTCTGTTTGGGGGTTTCTGTCATTATTCTGCTGTACTGATTTCTTCCTTCTCAGCCCCTTGGCACCAGCTCTGCAGTCAGTGTGACTGGCTGATGTTTGCAGCTTGCTGTGATGTTAGTTTATAGTGATATATATGTCCCCATTATATCAGCCCAGCTCTGCCACACCACTATGGGTCAATCCAGCTTTCACAGACTGGCATCATACGACGAGGGCCTCATTTATGACTTTCTTCTTGACATACTAAAGACTGTGTGACTGTGAGTACAATGGTCTAGGTGGTAGCATGGCTGTGATTATAAAGTAAATGACCAGTAACAAGGCCAGATGATCATTTAGGCAGGCAGTCTACACTTATACTACATTTACATAAGTAGTAGATTGCAACATTATTTGTATTGGTTAAAAATAACTATGAACTGTTTCTGTTCACAGAGGGGCAAAAAGGAGCATCTTTAATGTAGGCCAGACACCTCATAGACCTCGCTCAGAGCATGCCTACTGCTCTATTCTGACACTTGGAGGATGTGCAAAAAAGTGTAGCTGATAGGCTTCACAAGTTAAAGTTTCCACTGAGGTGTGAAACAAAAGCAATACAAATTGTGAACATGAGGATAAAAGCCTCTAAAATAAATGTCAATGGATGTGATTGATTGCAGCTCCAAACAGATTCCAAACAGATGTTTCACCACTGGCACGTGAAACAAATGCTGTGCTATTTGCAGGTCCAGAAAGTGCAGATCCAAAATTTCCAACCCAAAGTGTGTCAAATGGTGAAACGTTCATAGCGCACCGCCCGTGTCACTAAAGAATGTGCAGTATGGTGGTGTTAAATTTATTAAAATAGATCAGGTCGAGGGAACGCTTCTCAGTACAGTGTCTGTGAGGTGAATGACAGAATGAAAAGTATAAAAAGAACATATATCACAGGTTTGCTGTCACTCTCAGTTTCGTTGGTATGCTGTTGAATTTTGCACCACTTTATCACCTTCTCTTGTCTCCTGAGGTGATCTGTTCTCACAGCAGTGAGACAATATTCAGTGTTTCTCCTGTCTGAGTGAGGGCTAAAAATATACTTGTGCAAACAGGCTGAACTCATTATTGAACCACACTGACATAATCTGCTGTCCACTATGCTTCACTCTAACATGACCATCAACTTTACTGGCAACATGTACAGGTATCTGTCTTGGGTATTGTGAAATAAGTTCCATAGCACTTGAATTCAAATGACAATGTGAATGAATTTAGAAAGACGTTGCAAAATGTACAAAATTTAAATCATCGCTCTGAATAAGTATGCAAATTACAAAATGCAAATGATCACGTATTGATCCATGACACTAGCGCTGACATTAGCTGTTTGTGAATGTCCTGCAAAATACTGATGACAGTTACACGAAGATGGAATTCTTATTATAATAATAATACTGATCTTGGTTGTTTCACCTGACTGGCGTGTTGCATCAGTCTTTCTTTTGTCTTAAATACATGAAATATCAAAATAGTTGCAAAAATGCTGCAAATGTCATTTTAGCACAAGTACAGCACCCAACTGCTGGGCCTTGACCAGATAGAGACCAATGTGTAGAAAAAGCAACATCAAGTTAACACTGCAAAATCTGACAAACTATGTGACCTGCTAAATGCATGCAGGTATTAAGTGAGTGCTCGGTTTATGTTTTTTATATTCATCAACGCACAGAATCAAATATTGAGTTGTACTGTCTTAGTTCCCTGTTTACATTCTTCCTAAAAAACTTTGGATTCAGACTTAGATCTGGTTATATTTCTGTGAGAGGGCTTAGAATTATTCCTCTACTACATGAGATCAAAGGAAGGTAACAGTATTTCCTGTTTATAGTGTCTTTTGTTTGACATGTAGCTCCTTTTATGACAATTAAGTTGAACATCATGTACCTTAGTTCAAGTATCAGCCTGTGATTCATCATTTTTTAGTAGCACAGGAAGGGAGAGGAGCGCCATGACAAAAGTAGATCTCTTTTCAGCGAGACTGTGACCTGCATCTCATCAGGAAAAAAGAGAGGTGAAAATAGAGCAAAAGAAGAGAGAGAGAGAGAGAGAGAGAGAGAGAGAGAGGGAGAGAGAGATACAAAGTGAGAATGAAAGACTGGGAGAGGATAGAGTGATCTCAGTTCAAGTGCACAGTCCTGGAATCCAGGATTACTGCAGGAGCTTTGCCAAAGATTTAATTTCAGTCATTTATTGGGGAAGATAAAGAAGGTAGGGTGGGGATGTAAGGCAAAGAGAAAGAGAGAGAGAGAAAGAGAGAGAGAGAGGAGAAACCGATCACTGCAGTGAGACGGGAGGGAACACTTTGTGCTCTTGCCTGCAGTTTCTTATTTTTCATGCTGATCAGTATTGAGCAACACCAGATGTATTAGTCAGATGTTAATTTTAGAAATTAGAGCTTCATTACTGTAATGGAATTTATATCTGACAATCAGTCACTGAAATACTGAAATGAAATAATCAAAACATCCTAAAAATATGCTTTAACAAACTGATAAACCTGGAACCCTCATTCCTCATTCCTTTGCATATCTCTGGTTTATAAATCTGTTTGTTCGTTTGTTTGTATCCTTGGCATTGAAGCTTCACCTGACCAGGCAGTGTCATTCTGTCCTCCTTGGCCTCCCTGTCTGGGTCTTTCTGAGCCTTGTTAGCCAAATCTTGAGAACAAATTCTACACTGAGCACACAAAACAAAAATCAGGGATTTTGTGCTCAGCTCTGCACATAAGGCTCTTCCCTTCCACTTTCTCTCAGTATGATAACAGTCTGAAAGTGTGTTGTGCATGCTCAAAAGGATGTCTCATAAATTCACCTCCACAAATCTTTACTGGTGACCATCCATGTGGTCCAGACTTCATTACAGCCATTAGTGGCCACTGCTGTCAGCTTAAATCTGCAGTCTGTCTCATCACCTGGACACGTACATTAAACTCTCCCTGGCTGTTTCTGTGATTCGATGTTAAGGCTGACTGCCAGCTCCACCTGCCACATCAAACAGTCCCCAGTCTTCCTACAGTAATACATTTCCTGCGTTTTAACAGTTGCGTAACTGTTTTTCATAACTGCTCTGGCATTTTGTGCACCATCCCATTCAGCTTGGCTCCCATGGAGATGTTGGGGAGTACCACAGGCATAAAATATATAAAACAAAATAAATAAATAATAATAACAGCTATTGTCAGATTGTCAGAAGCTGCGTGATACCTCAATGTTCCATTTTCTTTCGCATTGTTCCCTATTTTTAGTGTTGCTCCCAGTGTGCTGCTGGTTTGTGCTTTGTTAAATTGATAAGTGATTCAGAAAGCAGTGCAGCCTCTGAGAGGGCAAGAAGGGATGACAGGGTGGAGAGTGAATGGTGGAAAAAGAAAGAGAATAAAAAAGCTTTTGGTTATCAAATGACCTACTATTAAGGGTGCTTTAACACATATTTGAACATGTTTGGTGCAATTCAAACAAACTATGGTGTGTTTGCTTTGGTTTTTATCTAGTTTGGCTGTTGTGAAGGCTGTCATTGAATCTCCCGTGCTGACCAAACCACCTTACATAGCCTGTTCAAAAAATCAGGCATAACTGCTTCCAAACCAAACACTACCGAGGTCATTATAACATGAACACAAATGTCAGTTGGACTAAAAAGCTAAACAAAGCTAAACTTTACAATTTATGAAATCTATCTGATGATTTTGGGAAGTTCTCAGGAGGTAACCTTTGATAATCTTTGTGCCAGAAAGTTGCCAAAAAGGTCAATCACAGTTTCCCACAGCCCAAATTTAAATATCTTAACAGCAGTCCCAAACCCAAAGATATTCACTTTATAATGATATATATATATAAACAACATATCCTTACACTGGAGAAGGCTGTATGATTGCTGTTTGCCATTTTCAGTTGGTAAAAATAGTTACAAATTGATTTTTTATGCTGATTATATTATTTCAGGTCTTTTATGCTTGTGTCCAACATTACTGATTTTTTCCAGTTCCTTATTAAAAAGTGGATAAAGTGTAGCGACCACACTCGGACAGCAACTAGTGCATTGCCACTCATACTGGACACCTCATCATTATCCTGTTTCTACCTGTCCATCATATTTAATGACATGTGAAATGCAGGTACAGCCTTGAGTAATAATGTTCTTACTGCTACCTATGTTTTTCAACACCAGAGAAAATATATTAACACATCAGGCTAACTAATATGAGGTATGACTGGGTATCAGGCACTGGAAAAAAACTTTTTGATTTTTTTGATCTCTGCACTGATTAAACAAACCAAACCACAGGTGTGTGACAGGTGTGAAATATTTATTATATATATAATATTTATTCCAGGGTGGTCTAGAAGATTTCTGGAGAAAACCATCGGCCCTCCATTACAGTGGACCAGCTCATATGAATACTGGAGGGTAAATAAAACATTCATCCAATATTTTGAATATACATGTTTGGGAAAAGTATACAGAATAATGTAAAGTCAGAGGTCCACTTCCTAAATTTTAATAACTTTCAGAGATTTAAACCGCATCTCGCTGTTTTTACTTGGTGAAATGAGCTAGCTGAGGTGAAACGTGTGTTCGCTAATGAAGACAAATGTGGTTACTGGCAGCTTGGACTTATGACCAAGTCCCATAACATATCCTTGCGGGGTACTGTGGGAGTATGTGGTACGTCTGGCAGAGGTTCAAGCTGCACTTGTGAGCTCCATAATCCAAAATTATCTGACAGAGTGCAGTGGGATTTCTAGCCAGTATGTTGTGCCAAAGTTCTGTCCTGAAGGACGCACAGAGAAACCCCTGCCTGGGTGTGATCTCATTATGGCCTCATTGGCTAGCTGTTAATATACAGTGATGCCAGGGGTGAATGTCAGGTCACAGGACTGACACAGAGAGGTTTCCGAAAGCCTCTCACCATGGATGTTAATTGGTGTTCCAGTCAGCCAGGGGCAGCTCTCTGGCTGCAGTGTAATTGGAAATAGTGGCGGGTTGGCCAGACTGGTCACTCCTCTCCCTCTTTTCCTGTGGCTGTCTTTTTCATAATTAACTTGCACTCAGTCACTGCTTCACACGGACAATTTGACATGAAAGCAACAAAGACAGAGGAGAGAAAGAGGCTGTCAGAGAGAAAGAGAGAGAGACATGGAAAGCAGCCTTCAGTTCAGCTGAAAGGAAATGTGCCCACAGTTTGCAAAGTGATGATGGCATTTCTGACAGGATGACAGTGTACTGTAACTTTACATCAGCAGGGTGCTTTATAAAGTTGCCCAGAAAACACAACTTGCATTTTGGATTCTGTTTTTACAACAGTCATTTAGCAGTGTGTGGAGGAGGCTTGTTGCATCAGCACCAACCAAGTTCAATGATACCAACAGTAAACAGGAGAGGCAGCGATGCAATAAGTGCATTTACAGGGCAGGGTGTTAAACTATGTCTCTCTATGTTTCACAATATCAGATTGAAATGCCAGGTAAGCTACACGAGGGGGAAGAGTGGGAGATTGTCTACTAGTTAATCAATTGTGGAAGCCATCATTGTCTGGAAAGGATAAAAAAGTGTTAAAGGAGTTGCCAAATATGTGTTGGCAGCTGTTTATATATCTGGGCTTGCTGCCCAAGTGAAATCTATGTATGGGATGATTTAGTGGCACATTATGATATATCACTGTTCCCCATGTGGGATTAATGACTGGCCCTTGTTTCTCTAGATTCTCTTGTATTTTGTATTCTTTGTTGTGTTAGAACATCATTTGACTCTATCTGAACACAATTTATGTACTATAAACCATGACTAAAAGAAATTACAAAGGCTGAACTATGGTACACAACACTATTAAAGGTTGAGAAAAAACACTGTCAACTCAAGGTGAGGACAGTAAATTCAAACCTTTTCACCTGAACAAAGGATCGTGTTTGTCTCACTGTGAATGTGCACGTGTCCACATGGGTTTGGCGGACAAGTTAGTGACTGCTAAATTTAAGTAATTCTGAAAAAAGACAAACCTTGAATGTGTATTGCTGACAAATACACGTGTGGTGTAATGAAATCACCTAAGTAGCTCACATGAATGGGACACTGGACCACACAACAGGGATGAACCATGAGAGAGCAAAGAGGTCTCATGATGCGTCTCTGCCTCTTTGACAAAATTAGGATTAAGATTAAGTCCATAGACAGACTTGGCGTCCAGCATGACAAAGTGGTTTAATTTTGTATTCAGGAATGACTAACGTGAAAAAAAAAATACAATCCGGGAAGTCCAGTTTGAGAAACAGATGAATGAATGTGAGGGCTTCTCAGCCAACCCATACTACACAGCAGGTCATAATACCACTTTTAGAGCCCTGCTTTGGCAAATCACTGCATCTCCAAAATATATTATTCAAACATATATTAAAAACACATTTCAAATATTTTTATTTCTTCAAAATCATATTAAATTTTCTTTGTGGGAAATCATTACACTGATGGAAATGGCTGTGCTTGGATAACACACAATTTCAGCCAACTATGCACTTGATTTTCATTTAAAATATAGAGATCGTTAATATTATGAGTTTAATGGGACAGGGCTGTCTCTGAATAAACCAGGTGATACATGGTGGCCTTGTGCAAATTCTACACTGCGGTCCATATATGAATTTATCTACAGCATAGTTACTTGGATGGCCTGTTTCTCCCCGCTTGACCTCAGTTCGCTGCAGCTTGGATTAATCACATCAGTCAGTACGCTTTAGAGTATTGCATTTGCCCATGGCTGACTGGGGACTGGCTGACTGGCTGAGGGGCTGGACAAACATGGCTGGTGACAAAAGAGCGATTCGGGGGTGGAGGGATGAGGTGACAGTGAGGTTACTGTAGGCAGATCGAGGACAGAGAACTAAATATGGCAACATTTTTTCCTTTTCTGGGGTTAAAGTCAGGCCATCTTAGGAACTAATGAAAAAACAAAGCACTGTAAATGTCAATATTTGAATAAGTCAATGCTGAATGCAAACAGTCCATCGTGGTACAGATACAGCACACACACAGAGATACTAGTTGGGTGTATAAAAGAAATATATATTAATATATCTGTAAAGCTCCCATGATTAAGGCTTACTTACAAGAGCTCACTGCTGGACTCACTGCTGGCACAAAGACATATACACCATGGAGGATTAAATAAAAGACACCAGATAGACAATAAAGATATTATGGCCTTGAGGAACTTTCTCAGTTTATCAAACCAGATTCAAGACATGTGATCAGAGCATATTGTACTGTGTTACTGGTTCATAAAGACACACAACACTGAGTCAAAATGACAGACCTTCATCAAAGCAATTGTGCAGTTTAGAGAAATGCATAAAGCCATTTTCCATGTTTTGCTCCACCTTGCTTTTCCCTTGACATCGTCATGCAAACCTGACAAAAATCCCACTTATAAAACAAGAGAAAAGAAGCTTTGATACATATTGATGCCAATGTGTCTTTGTACAAAATTGCCTTAAGTGAAGGTTGCTACCTCACATTAATCATTTTTGTGGGGGTCTGTATGACATGAATTGTTACAGCATATTAAACTCACTCTGCAGTGAAAAGTTCAGGTTTCCCAGTCCTTAGAAAGATGCTTCACCTGAGCCTGTGGTGTACATGCACTGTATCCCATGACATTTATAAGAGCTGACTCAGGATATGCCACATTGGGCAACCGCAGGTGAGTGATCGTGAAGTCATTCTGGGCTCCATACTTCTACTGAAAATTGAGGTTGAAGTGTTCACAGCACCACTACATACAGCTGTCACTGTCATGTCACATACAGCTGTCATGTCACTGACTTGCAGTCTCATACATGCAATCAGTCATTCAGTCACCCAGTGTGGTGTCATCTGTGAACAAACAAGACACGCACATTAATGTAGTGTTTTGGCTTATAAAATTGTAGATGTAAACTAAATAGATAAAGAGCTGAACTGTTCAAAACATTAACTAACAACTATGCATAGATGTGCCCCTCCTCTCAATGTTGGTCGGACAACAAACTATTTTATGTCACCATTATGTGGGATCATAACATTTCACTGTTTTCAACATATTATAGGCAAAATGTAATTATTCATGATTGGCAGAATAATTGATCATGAAAATAAGAGTTTGAGCCCCGGATGTATCTTTAGACAGTGAACGAGAATATGTAAACCTAGACTGACCTGCTGGATGCAGTTGGTCAAATATTTGTGCTACCAAGCAGCAGTGAATCCAAGGGGATGTGTGGCTGTAACATTTTTTTACAAAGTGCAAAGCACTTTGCATACAAGTGGTATAAACGCTGAGATGTTAAGTGCATCATCAGCCATAATGAAACACGTTAGCAAACAGGTTACATTGAACTGTGGCTAACACTCCGAGAGCTTCACCAAACAGTTCAAACAGTTAATTACGATAGTAATCATTGCTGTCCTAACGATGAGGTGTCTCCGGCACAGACATTATAATTGCCCATTAATGCAGGCACAAAATGGAAATTACAGACCTTTGAAAACAGAGCAAAAGGCATTAAGCTACTAGCACATTAAGAAAACAAAATGCCACTCGAGCTTGGTTGCCTTATTGACCCAAGTGCCATCAGTGATGAATGCCTGTGAGTAAGGAAAGCTGACAGAAAGCTAAATAAATAAATAAAAAAATAAATGTCTGGATCTTAGCTTGCTTGACAGGCATCAGACAACTCATTCATTTCAATCTCAACACAGAACTGTCATAAATATTTTATTAATTATCATTTTGTTTATGTGAATGTAGCAGACATGCAGTTTGTGTGTGCATTTGTGTGTGTGTGTGTGCGTGCACGCATGCGCATATAGGTGTATCTACATGCGTATGTGTGCATTAATTCAAAATCACAATCACACACTTTATTTCAAAGGAGATGATTTACCCAAGCTGATTTTATTAAAAGCCATCTTTTTCTAAGTTTACTATCTTTATTTCACACAGCCTTTTCATAACTGAACATTTCTATTGATGAAGCTTGAAGAGCTTTTTGAGGCCAAATCCTCAAAGTCAGAATCTAAAGCGCTCTCTGCCTTTGCCATGGGGCCTAGATGGCTTGTACGCGCACACAGGCACAGACTGCAGTTTGAGTCTGTTTCTTGGGATCTGGGGGGAATTTGCATGGAGAATCACCTTGAGATCAATAGGCTTCAAAACTAACGTGATCTCATGTGCTCCATGGAGCTTCTGACAGGCAAAGTACTCTTTCTCTTGGCTCATCCATCATTATTCGTAAAATAATACCTGATGAATTGTTTTGAAAGCAGCACTTAGAGTATCTGCACAATAGCAGTTTTTTATCCATTTTAGCTTCTCTGAGATTAGAAGTCTAATTCTATAGATGCACATACATTTCTTCAAAGTTGTGAGGGTTTTAGAGAGCAGGATAGTTCATTGGTTCATATGTTCACTATATTATGTAAATCTCACCAAGCCTGCTAGTGCTCCATACTGTGACCAGCTGTACGGATGAAAATAGGTTGCCTCAAGTGTCAGTTTCAACTGAAACAACTTTGCATTCAGTCAGATTGCAGTCCTGAATGTCTCACCCTGATGAATTGATTAATGTTCAGAAAATGAGGCTTGAATTTAGTTTTTGATGTGTATCTGATATGCATGTAAGGTATACAGCTTGGTTCCTTTTCTGACCATACATACATGAAGGTTTCAAGATGTAATCTGAGGCTCTGCACTGCAATCAGACCTGTAACAGCAGGATGGATGTCAGTCTTAAACACAGGAACAGTGAGATGAGAGACAACACAAATGTAGATGTTTTCTGTGGTCTGGTGGAAATCCCGTATTTTGCACTGTGTTTGTGTATTTTCCTGAAGTGAAACCCAGAGGTAGCCTTGTTATAGCCAAAAGCTGGAGTAGTGTCCAAATTTTGCCATTCAAGCATATTATACTAGGCCTTCCAACAAGACCTAAACAACAACTCTTTATTGTCATTGGTGCAGCAGGCAATGTAAGAGTGTCAGCTGTTTACATCAGATCAGCTTTATTTTAAATCACAACCTCCTGTATATCATATTAAAGTGACGTTAAAGTCAATGTGAGGAAGCAACAATGAGAAGAGTGATAATAAGTGCATATGTATAGAGTTCAGCCATCTTCTTACTCTGTCTTTTCAATTTCAGTAATTTACATTGCATGCCCTCGTCTCCTTGCTCTTTGGCATTCAATCAAATTATCCCTGTGAACCTGAAAACAGCTGCACATTATAATGATTGTCATTGTTCCTTTGTCTCTGAGCCTTACCTAAGCCAGGTAGGAGAACAGTTATATAACATGTTTTTCACCTGTTTTGTTTACCTTTTTTCAGTATCACTTAAAATTTTCTCTGCAGCAAAATAAATATATATTAGGCCAATTCAAAGAATAACTTTAGATCAATGGAATTCATATCCTCCATATTCTTAACCTATCGAGCTAAGGGTTTCTCCAAAGCAACAGTATGTGAGGCTCAAACAGGACTCAGACGCAGAGATGAGTGACAGCTAAGGCAGGCTTTTATTGTGAGGCAGTTCCAAACTCTGGACAGAGTGACAAAATAACCAGGCTGTGAAATTACTCTAGCACGCGCCCTCCGTACGGGAAGACGCGTGGCTATCAAAGTTATCTATTCTCTGAAGAGAGAATACAAGGCTCGAGGCGATAAAACTTGACAAAAGATCACTCCTAAAGGAGGAAGTCAACTACCTGACTAAGGGGATTAAACCAACTCAAAACTCTCCGACTGGAGGAAAACCTAAATCTAACAAGTCTAGAACAAAATAAAACTCACTCCTTAAGTATGGAGGATCAACAATTCTCTAAGAAGTAAAAAACTAGAAATAATAATCACTCCTATGGAGGCAAAAAACAGCTGAGAATCTAAACTAAACTAAGGAACTGATCCTGAATTACGCATGGAAAAATCAATGTTGTGGCTTGAGTCAAGGTCTGTGAATGCAGGCTGGGGTGATCGACAAACAAAACATTCTGGCACGGGACAAAGGGAGACGCAGACTATTTAAGCACATGAGGGTAATGGGGAACAGGTGGACACAATCAGGAATCAGGGAAGACTCAGACAGGTGACACATGAGGAAGGGCAAGTGACCTGAAACGAGAGGAGAGTTACTTTTCAAAATAAAACAGGAAATGACAAGACACAAAACCAGGATGAGACAAACCTCACCGCAGTGTGAAAGAAACAGCTGGAGGCCATTTAGTCATTAGTAAGTCTCATCCCTCTGCAGCGTGACATTTTAATCACCTTTTGCAATGACAAGTCAATAACAATCTACTGCACAGAGATCAATAGCTAAAGACTGCAGCCCACTGAGAGTATTTCTGCTAAATGTAACCAAGAATTCAGCTGATGAAGCGCAGCACTGAACATGTAGCCAGAAACAGACATGTAGTGTAATTCAAGTCAAAATTTACAAAAGACATCTGTGATATGTATATTGAAATATAACATGACTCAGCTTGTATCTTTCTAAAGTGTCACTTCAGTGCAATGACATGTTTGTGTCAATCCCTTATATCAAATCTCTGTCAAAGACACATATTTTCAGTTCAAACTGAATAAATGGCATATGTGGATTCAACTTGTGCAATGAGCTCCTTAATATTTGTTTGCTTACTTTACTCTTTTCATGTTTTTTTAAATAATGTTTTGTTACACTATATGGTTAACTGGTGCTGTTTCTGAATACAAATGACCCTGGACATGCACAGAATACAATTAGCTCTGATTACATACACCTGTAAATACTGAGTTTTTTGCACAGTCTAGATTTTGTTTGGGAGACAGAATTTAGTCCATTTGAGGGCTCTTGTACTGCAGACAAGTGATGTAGCTGGTGAAAATTAACTCTGTGGCCAAAATCACTTCTTATTCACTGTAAACTATATTATACAAGGCATTGTCACATTGTTGTGAAATTAGGTTTCTAAAAAGCAAAAACCTTGTACCTGATTTAATTTGGCTCCAGTTCCCTTAAAACAACTAATTTATGCAGTGACACTCTGCTCCCAGTGCCCTGCCACACCCAGATGACTTGCTGGAAGTCCAATTATGTAACCTTGCAAAGTACCATCTGCAATGTGTACTTGAAGTGTGCTGCACTCCCTCTAATGTGTCAAAATGGCAACACTTCAGCTAAGATTAATTGAAAATCATCACAGAGAACAGAAAGAAGTCACAGTCCCTAAATCCAGTGAGCAGATCAGGTGGGGAGCATTGATTGTGTCAGTGCAGCGAAACCCTGAGCATTTTCAATTTATTGTGCATCTGTTGTGTGCCATGATGGAGAACCAAAGCACCATCACACACTGTTCAGGTTGTTCGTGCAAAATTCCCTACCACAGATGCCTCAGAACAGTCCCAATTGACTGCTGTTTGGCCTCTTGATTGCAGCTTGTGATGATCCTTAACATGAAGCTTGGGTCTGACAAAGATTTTGGTGCATGGTGACAATGGACAAAGGCACAAAGGCAGGTTTGCAGATGCAGCAATGCAAATGGTCACATAATCTGTAACGCTGATCGCACTGGTCATTGCTTATAATAGCCTTCGCTGACTCACAATGGATTTAGCAAACAGCTGTTGCATGATTGTTGATGATTTATGCACACCAGACACAGTTTCACTTCATATTTACTGTCATTTTATTTGAGTATCAGATTGATAAGTGTGAATCTTGTAGCACCTTGGAAGGTTCCTGACAATGGAATAGCTTTTAGTTAGCTATTAGCCTTTGTATATTTTCTTGCACCGCATCCCATTCTTATTTCAGAGAATTAAATGAGAATTTTCTATGAAAACTGAAACAGTGACACTAGGTCAACATGTCCTTTTGTCTCTGTTTTCATAAACTTCCACTTATATAAGATGAACAAAACAATCGTGGTAGGCACCATGACACAGTAGGGTCTAAGCATGTATGGTCTTTGTCAAAGTCTAAGAGTATTTTTTTATTAAACGTGACTATATATTTATCTGCCATTTATTTGAACTGAAGATCTGTTTATTAACAGTTCCATAGCTGATACTGTTGAGCTAACAATATTTAGCTCAAAACAAGACCACATGATGCATTTCATCATAATAGATAAATCATTATTATTAGTTAAGTCATTATTAATTTATCTTCATTATGATACCGAATACCTTCAGCAGATGTAGCATACTATGTACCAAAACCATTATACCCTCATAATTATGGATATTACTTTGTGTTTGTATTGGGGTGCCACATGAAATTGTACCTGTTGTTTTTTTGTTGTTGTTTTTTTAAAGTGGCTGTTTGCTTATTTTCTTGTGTGGCTCACACTGCTCTCTGGGTGTTGTTGTTTTGCCCTGTTTGTTCTCATTTATTGCCCATGATCACATCAGTGTTTATTCAGAAGGCATTAGTCTAAAACCCATGCGTCAATACGTGGTGAAAGGGGAGCCAGATTGCATTAGAGCGCAGGGATCAATAGTCTCTGGAGTACAGCAGTACCCAGAGGAGGGGAGGCAGGCCTGTCACTCAGATGAGAAAGTGACTTATAGGTTTTATTAGTTTTCATCATTTTTTATGAGTTTAGAACGACCTCATTCTGAGTGATAGGAACCCAGATCCTGACCCTCTATTTCATTAAGTTGGCTCTGCTTAATAGTACTGTGGTGTATGATGTAGTGAAAGATACCAGCTTCTCTCTCATTGACTGCTTTTTGTCTTGGTTTCTCTCTGAATCTCCTCCTGTCTCTTTCAACCCATGCTGAACTGTATAACTAGTATGAAACTTACCTCTTCTGTTATTCCATCTGACACTCTGCTGCTTCAACAAATTTGTGCCTAGTTGACCCTTATTGCTACCCTGACGTGTTAGTATCACATGAAGCTCCTAAAGGCCTTTTTGCAATAGACACAGAACAAATAAACTGACTAACGCAGCTAGAGGCATTTGGCTTGGTGCACACACAAAACCCCAACAGCCCTTGTTATGTAAGTGAACTTGTTAAGTTGGTTAAGTTCATGCAAACACATTATTCATGCTCTACAAAGTCCTGAACACAGCCTCATTACAGAGGACTGGGCTTGCATAACAGACTCTAATTCTGTCCAAAACTTGTAATGGAGACGTTTATTTGTGAGCTCTTTGTCTGTTCTTCTGATGTTTCATTCATCCTTGTAGTACATTGTTTGTTACAAGTCAAAGATTCAGTTCCTGTTTCTTGATGTTAAAGTCATAGGCTCCTTGGTGGAAAGTGTCTGTCACAACCTTAGATAGGACTTGCCTGTGAAGGTAGTCCTAATGAGAGGGAATATATGATATGGGAACATTAAAACACCAGAAATGTGTCTCTCTCAGGCTGAAATTCTCAGAAACTTGTCAAAAATCCCTCCTGACCTAGGCCCCAACTCCATCCCTTCCAGCGCAGACACTGTTTCTCTGTAGCTCAGCAGAAGCCTTGGGAAGGATCGAGTCATTTTCCTGCATCTGTCTAAGGCTTTCTAGTACTGCAAATTCGTGTTCTCCATCTCACAGTTGATCTAAGAAATATGTGTCAGAGAAAATTATGTAATTTCATGGTTAAGAAAAGGTAGAGCAACACAAAGCAAATAACTTCTTTTGAAATATACTATCTTCTTATTTACTTTTATTCTTGTAAAACATAATAATGAATAATATATTGCATTTCCATTTCATTTGGAGTGTATGTTGGAGTTAAAGTGTGTAACCTGTACTAAATGGTAAATGATGTAATCATCAACATAATGTGCAACAAAAGCACGTCATATTCTCGTTTTTTTCTTTTTAAAATAAGGTAAACATTTCAAATCTAAACAAGTACAGTGGTACCTTGACTTACGAGCGTCCCAACTACCGAGTTTGTCGAGATGCGAGTCGTCTCTCTGCTGTTTTTTTGCTTTGAGTTGTGAGCAAAAATTCGGGTTACGAGCCAACTTCAGATACCCCACCGCTAGTTGGCGTAGCGAACGTCACAGTGAATGCCGTAACATCCGCCCAGCATCCTGTGTCTCACTCGATAGCTAGACAGCTGCAGATGAAAGTGAGGAAAATGTGGCGAAAAGGGCAAAAATCAGCAAGTAAGATTCAGTTATTCAGTTCAGCCTTTCTCCTCCACCTCCGTCAGCATCCTCAAGTCGTCTGATCTCCAAAGTAAATGCTGTACATTATACTTAATAAAACCAGTTTATTGCAGTTCATTCTATTGTAAACTCGTAAGTGGTACCACTGTATAATTATGATTAATCTTCTTTCACTTGCGCAACATAGCTAAGATTAGGAGTATCCTGTCCAAAAGTGACACCGAAAAGCTAGTCCACGCATTTGTTACCTCAAGGCTGGACTATTGTAATTCCTTGTTGTCAGGTTGTCCGACTAGCTCACTGCGAGGCCTCCAGCTCATCCAAAATGCTGCTGCGAGGGTTCTGATGGGAATTAGCAAGAGAGATCATATTTCTCCAGTTTTAGCTTCTCTTCATTGGCTCCCTGTAAAGTCCAGAATAGATTTTAAAGTCCTTCTCCTTACCTACAAGGCCCTTAATGGCCAAGCTCCATTGTACTTCAATGAGATGCTAAGTCCCTATTACCCCAACAGATCACTTCGCTCCCAGAGTGCAGGTTTGCTTGTGGTTCCCAGAATCTCCAAACGTAGAATGGGAGGCCGAGCCTTTAGCTATCAGGCTCCTCTCCTGTGGAACCAGCTGCCAGTCTGGGTCCGAGAGGCAGACACCCTCTCTACTTTTAAAGTAAAGCTTAAAACCTTCTTGTTCGACAAAGCTAACAGCTAGCTCTAGTTACCATGTGAACTACACCCATAGCCTAAACTACCCCTCCATGCCATCCCTTAGTTATGCTGCTATAGGCCGAGGCTGCTGGGGGACATCCCATGATCGTCTCCACACTTCTCCTCTCCTCTCTCTCTCCTCAAGCTTATTTTAACCATCACAGATTAACCATTAACTCTGTGTCCTCTCTCCCCTAGTGCTGTGCTTGTTTCTCTCTGGTCTTTCTCTCTGTACCTCTCTACAGATACCTGTGGCTCCAGAGCTGAACATCTGATCTGTGGCTCCACTGACCTGCCCCGCGTCCTCTACTGCCATTTGCTGTCATTATTCTATATTGTACTTCTCTCTCTCTCTCTCTCTCTCTCTCTTCCCCCCAACCGGTCAAGGCAGATGGCCGTCCACCTAGAGCCAGGATCTGCCCAAGGTTTCTGCCTGTTAAAAGGAAGTTTTTCCTTACCACTGTTGCCAAGTGCTTGCTCATGGTGGAACTGTTGGGTGTAATTAATAGTAATGAGTGTGGTCTAGACCCTCTCTGTTTGTAAAGTGCCCTGAGATGATTTTTGTTGTAAATTGGCGCTATATAAATAAAATTGAATTGAATTGAATTGAATTGAATTGAATTAATCTGAGGCCCTTGAAACCAGACCAGTCAAAATCTTGAGTCTGTGCCACCCACAGGCAAGTAAAGTATCAACAGCAGCAGTTTAAACCTGCAGCTATATAGCAGATGCTTCATACTGTTCACTATGTAATACCTACCCGTGTAACATTAATAGTTTTTGTGTTTCTTTTTCTTCTCTTTTTTTTATTCTTTGGGTGTTTCAGTGTTTTGAGATTTTCAAACATGTTTTTAAGTTTGGCTCTCATTTGTTGTCTAAGATGTGATGATCTTACATATTTTTGTTTCTCCTCTCGGGAGACAAAGGCTGGGCCCAGTTTCTGCACTAGACTGCTTGACGCGACACTAATTGGTCCAGCTCAACTCAATGTGAAGTGAAAAACACTTGAGAAACAAAGCAAGCACTAAGTCATAGAGTCAATAAATAACTGGTGTCTTTCTGACTCTGCTGCTCTGCATAACTTTCATCTCCACCATGTGCAGTAGCTGTAGCCTGCATGTGTCTCGCTCTGTTCCTCTCTATGTTGAAATGAGGAGCCGCCAGCTTTGGCACTGACTAGCCTCCTAAATGAGACTATTGTATCCCCTCCATCAATGCTGTCTCACAACATCATGTTACACAGCTGTATCATGAACTTTGATCTGGGAAATTACATCTACAACCCCGTAAGGACCTGGCTAACCCTGTCACAGAGCAGGCTTTGTGCTCATGTTACTCAAGCCTCCGTCTCCGTAACGGCCTCGGAGACACAGTTTTAGGATTATAACAAGCTAATGGCTGTGTATGTATGTGTATGTATCCTGCAATACGAATCAGTTTACATGATCATTATAGTATACTGTACCCTGCAGTCTCTCATTGCCTCCATTTTATGTGCTTATGTAGCATTTCAGATAGTGGGCATGGACATGTTGACATGCTATTTTTTGATTTGGTACAAGAAACGTTTGTATGTAAATATTCATGTACAATGTTAAAGTTAGGAAAATTAGCAGGCTGACTAAATGATCAGGGAACAATCTTTTCACCAGATTATCAGCTACATGCATAAAGCTCTAAAGTAAGATGAGTAAACCCTCTCCGTCTGTGCTGTTGTCGATAATGAGTAAGTGCAGCCACGTGCAAAGACAAGGGTTATGCACTCGACATGCTCAGCAGTCTCATCTGTGAATAAATAAAGTTACTGGATAGTGGCATTACAGGAACATCCAATGTCCCTTCATGTGATAAAGTCACTATCAAATGGACTGTGTTGTCCAAATTTAATCAGGAAAAAACTTTGACTGTGCAATATTAAATGAATCAGCAAAAATGTAGGTGAGAAAATAAAAAAAGCACGAAAGCGAAAGATTACATATACAGACTGCAGAATATTCACATTTTGTAGGTATGTAGCCACGTAGGTAACATATACACATTATTGTGTGTCAGCATGAGTGAAACTATGAGTTATCACTTAACGTTACTGCTTATAAAGAAATATTGCTTCCCTAGTCGCAGCCTCTATCATTTTAATGTTGAACATCATGTTTGAACTGCATCTTTATCACTTGAACCACGATGTGATCATCATGAAACCTGCAGCGGGATGTGGTGTCCGCCATATGTGCCACAGGTGGACATCATTATATTCACTTGCTATAGGTATGATTAATTGCTTTGAATCCCCTCCTTTATTATTTTACCAGTCTGTGTGTGGTGTGACAAAGAAAGCTGGTGCTTCTTTGTCTGCACATCAACACAGTTAATCTTTTCACTCACTGCATGTATTTTGCATCAACTTATCAGACAAAGAAGCTGGTGCTTCTTTGTCTGCACATCAACACAGTTAATCTTTTCACTCACTGCATGTATTTTGCATCAACTTATCAGCTACATGCATGAAGCTCTAAAGTAAGATAAGTAAACCCTCTCCGTCTGTGCTGTTGTCGATAATGAGCAAGTGCAGCCACGTGCAAAGACAATGGGCCATGCACTCGACATGCTCAACAGTCTCATCTGTGAATAAATAAAGTTACTGGATAGTGGCATTACAGGAACATCCAATGTCCCTTCATGTGATAAAGTCACTATCAAACTAAAAAGAGTTTTAAAAAAATTAATTAATTCCATAAAATCCATCTGTGTTTTTGTGTAGAATTTTTAACCATGTCTAGGCCTGTGTGTGATGTGAATGCATATGTACCTAATTGCATACATGACTGTAAGCACATGTGCGTGTGTGTTTTGCCTCCCAGTGATGAGGTGTGAATGAAAAGAGGAAAACACACACAGTGAGACAGTCACAGCCTCCCTGCGGGGTTTACCAATGAGCCTCAGCTGCTGACAGCCATGTTATCACTCACAGAAACACACACATGCATACTCATATATTCGCACACACGGAGGCCCACCATAATGTAAATACCAGAGACATCCAACCCGACCAAGTGTTGTTAAAGGAAACAACAATGCTATAGTGCTGTTGTAGCACTGTGGCGCTCCTAAGTGATGATCTGTGTAAGCAGTGGTCCTATTACCCTCCGGTCTTCTTTACAGGAATAAGATTAAGAGGTGCACGGCTAAATTTAGCCCCCATACTCAAAAATAAACCCACACACGCAAAACAAATAAGAAAAACAAGTAGAGAGGGAGTGACAGGAAGGCCAGTCTGAGGGCAATTGGACTAAGTGTTTCTACCAATGTGGAAAAATAGAATGAACTGTGCTCATTTCCTGAAGTATTATTACATTTTTATCAACTATTACTCTGGAGGACTGGTTTTCAAGGCTGGGAGCACAGCCAAGATGAGATAAAGGAAGATATAGTAAAAGATATAACTCATAATCAACATTTGAAATGGACTCACCATTTAATGTTATTGCTTTCATGGTTAAGCTGAGACCAGGCAATACTCTACATTCAGGATTTGTGCATCATGACGTGTGTCTGTGTTAGTGTGCTTAAAACCATGAACAGACAAGAGAGATCAAAGAGCATAAGATCAATGTCTTCAGCGCGTCATAGGGTAGTTTTTTTCTAAAGGTTTTTTGATAGCTAAATTTAGATAAACCATAGATAGACACAAGATTTGAGACATGCACAAAAAAACAAGGACAGCAACAAGTGTGAATAGTTGTTGATATGATCTTTGTGCCCTTAAATAGAAAGAGCAGCTATGTTAAAACACTGCAGGAAAACTTCCTTTTGAACATACAGTACATTCAGAGAAACGCCGATCATGATGACAGTTTGTCATTTTCACAAGCTCAGCTGTACATATACTTTGTGTGTGACACACTATCAGCCATATATGTAGATGAATATTTCATAGCACCTATTCTTGTCACTTTGCATTCAGCTCCTTTGCTCAGTTGCAAGGTGTGAGTCTTTTGTCTCCAGAAGCACCAGTTGACCATGAAAGGTGATCTGCTTCCCTGTCTTGTGCAACCAGCTAATAGAAAGATTATCATGTCACGCAGTGAAATAGATACTCATCAGCTTACAGTAGCTGTCAGATCATGTTGAGAACAATATGGCAGAGAAATGTTGCACAAAAATATTTGATACATGTTTATACAGCACATTACAACTTGGCACTCACTGTTTTGACCATATTGAACAGTAGACTGCTGTATTGTCAGTTAATGTGCTCACTGTCATCATGTTGTCTTCAGAGGAGAATTCCTAGCTTCTTTCTATTTGTAAAAATGTGAAATGCAAGCATTAACAGGCCCTCTTTTGAACCTCCAGGGGAGTTCTCAAACTCATGTTTCATTAAATTCAGATGCTTTGATAGTCAGAAAGTGGGATGATAAAGTTATGTAACTCAAGAGAGAACAAAAGTGAGAGATTAATAGGTGAGTGGCGAGGCAGAGTGTGGATGGATTTAAAAAGAGACAGCATAAGTAAGCCATTACTTTATCTCTGGAGATAAAACAAAAGTGTCAGTGTAGTTTTTGGAGATTTTGCTGCAAAAGCTGCTTTAAAATACTAAATGATGCTTAAAGGACAAACAGTGTCAGTGTGCAGTTAAAAGGTGTGTATTTTGGTCTGACTATTGAAAAGTTGTAGTCTATCAGTACTATACAGCAGTCTAGTGTGATTTTAGTTCCTATGGCCAGCCCAGGTTCTGTCATCTTGAGACTATGCCAAGTGCTGAGATGTATCATGTATCTGACAGTGGTTATTTGTGACTGATATACACCTTAAACCTGCCTGCTGCAAAGCCAGTTACACCATGACAACTGGAACTCATAAACTGTTCATGAATAAAAGCGGATTTAACAGGGTATTTAATATGGTGATGTTGTTTTTTGTTTTATTATTCAGTTTTAATATGAACACATAACATGACATGGTTCTCAATGTAAATGCTGCCGCAGTCTGTCCTTAAGTCACCCTGGAGAGGCCACCTTTCTAAATTATAACCAACTCTAATTTTAGCCTTAACCCCTAACCCCAAACTAACCTCAGCCTTTACCCTCATTCTAAAGTAAACCTGTGATTCTAACTAATGCATGTCCTGAATTGTAAAGCAGGAGCCTTGTCGACCAGCCAAAATGAGTTCTCTTAGTAAAAATGTCCTCGCCCCAAAGGTCCAAACCTCCAGCTGGTTTTCATAAGGACAGCAAAGTAGGCACACACACACTCACACAAACAGCTATCCAGCAAACAGTGTGGTATAAGCCCCATTCCTAATAGGGTCATTCATAATGAAAGGGGCTTTAGAAGTGCCAGGCTTTCGCTCAGCAGATAAGGTGGGCATTTATCGACAACAACAGCAGGCTAAATTCGATTGGGATTACGTAACTCCCAAAATCCACACGGGTAGCACCCCCGAGATGTTTTGTTTTTAGGCCCGTGATGTAACAAGCAAGTGGCCAAAAACCCCTAACAGACATTTTTTCTAGTAGAATAATGTGAGAGTTGCTTCAGACCAGCTGCTCTTGTCAGGTAACTCTATCAGAGTTAATACACAGCGGGCCTGATCTCTGAAGGCCTTAGGTTCTGAGCAGCCATAATCCTCGGACAGCTCATATCACACAGGAGCAGACGCAGCACGTCCAGGGTCAGCGCTCGGCCCCAGCAACCCCATCTCGTTCATCCTCCCCGTCGACTCTGACTGCCAAAAATATAGTTTCTCTTTTAAAAGGAAACTGAGCCTTCTTCAGAGCCCTGCCTAAATCCTGTCTTCTATTACCTTGTGTGCATGACATACAATATATCTATGTACATTACATAAAATATGCAGGTCTGGACCAAAAAAAACCCCACATTTGTTCAATTTTACTGAAGTTTCAGTATTGTGTATTTATATTTTTTTCCCCTTTGTTTTCCCTCTTTTAAAAAGAATTTTAAAAAGTTAGGTCCAGTGAAAGTTTTTCCAGAGTCAACAAGCATTCAAGAAAAATGTTTGATTGGACACAAAACTCTCATTAAAGACAGCCAATGACCACCTGTTTGGTCGTTACTTCAGCAGGAACAATGTAGAACACCCTATCATGGGAAATTAAAACCCAAACAGAATAACAAATGTTTCTTGCATCGTTAACTTGTGGGTTTTTTGCCACGGCGATGGTAAGGTGACGGAGCTGGCACACTTGTATCTATCATTACATCCTCCTTCCTTTGTCCAGTCCTCCTTCACCTGCTAATAATGTTGCAGGTTGTAGACCTCAGTGTTGTGATGTACGAATAACTCTTCCTGCCTCAGCAGGGACAGGTACATCAGCAGGCAGTGGGGAAGCTCGTGAATGAAACTGTTGGGTGTGTTGAGAGATGAGTGTACTTACTGGGTGTCTGTTTATTTGCAGGTGGGTGTGGGTGTATCTCTTTGTGTGTGTGTGTGTGTATGTGAAAATTACATGTGAGTTCATTGCTTGTGACAGAGCATATAATGTAGTGGTGTGTGTGTGTTTGTATGTGAGCATGTGAGTAGACTGGAACAGTTATTGGCCCTTTCAAATATTTATGAGAGGTTGTTCTCTTATATTTATAGTCTAGTGGCTGAAAGCACAGCAGCCATTTCTCATCAGCCCAGTTAACTCTGCCAAGGTGAGAGGGAGAGCGAAGGAGAAAGACAGAAAGATGGAGATGAAGAAGAAAAAGACTTAACAGTTTAAGAGAATCAAGATGGATTGGCTAGAAGGGAGACAGACAGACAGAGTGGAAACAAATATTTTACATTTTGACTGCCAAAATCTGAGATGGCTCAATATTTAAAACAGAGGAGCTTTGAGAGAGATTTTTTTAAGAAAGCAAACAAATTCTGAAAAAACACACACTCCACTTCATAATGTATTTGGAGAAGTTTATCATTAATCATTCATCACTTGTGCTGGTCTCATGCCAGATCTACAACAAATCTATCAATGTGGAAACTCCCCTTAAGCAACCCAACATTCCTCAGTTTTAAGACGCCCCACTGTGACGACTTTCTCAAACACCAAGGACTGATGAGGTACCAAAGTCCAACACTATTTCATGTGCCTCCAGCCAGATGGTTCTGCAGCACATGATTTATGTCCAGTGCCAATGTTCAGTGCCAGTGTCACATTTAATGTGTTAGCATAATGTTACAGGGCAAAAAATAATGTTGTAGCATTGAATGGTCACATAATGCTTCTAACTTTTTCTGCTAGAGACCTCCCTGGAACCCCAACCTGTCCCCAAACTTAACCAAGAGTTTTAATTGCCTAACGTTAACTATACCTTTCACACCCTAACCATATTTACCATGACATCAATCTTCCCCTGACCTTAAACATATTCTTCAACATTTTGGTACCTTGTTCTTATTCCTAATGTGAGTTTGATGAGAAGAACACAACTCTTTCTTTTCAATGTGAAACCTGGGGAAGGTTAGCTTAACACAGAGTAAAGTCTAGAAGCAGAGGAAAACAGCCATCCTGCCTCATTCCAAAGGTGGAAAGTCCACCTATAAACCACCATCTCTAAAGCTCTCTAATTAACACAGTATTTGTGTTAATTAGAGAGTTTAATTCGTGTAAATCCAAGGAAAAAACAAGCTGTCCAGATCAACTTAAAATTTTAAAGCCTAACATGCCCTACCCATATTCTTGGTCAGAACCTGAACCTTCCTGAAATCTGTCATATAATACAGGCTTGGCAGAATCATTAGAATATCTCAGTTGCACTATGTGGAAGAGTAGACATATTAAAGCCCATTAACACAAGATCGATCTCTGCATATTTGCAACATTTAAATTACCTTTATTTTGTGAAGGAAAAGTAGAGGCATTGTGCCCAGGACTACAATCTCCATTTGGCATTCAGCAGTGTGATTCTCAGGAATGCTTAGTTGTGGTGTTGGTTACATCATAAAACAAGGAGCCCACTGTGAGGGATTTAACACCGTGATGGCCCAGTACTTGTCCTGAGAAATATGCTGCAAGAGGTACAGATGAATCAATCAACACAACATCTGCACTCTAATCTGCAGAGGCCCCCTGCACCGGGAAAAGCCCCCATTAACACACTTCCCACTGGACACTAAGAGACACGTGTAAACACATACAGCACACGCTAATGCACACACACATAGACTCCATTCACACATACTTAGGTAATATGATCATTCGCTGCATTTGGCAGTAACATAAATCTGTGAATCTGAATGAGACCTCAGTTACTTTATCAGGTTGAGGAATTAACAAAACCTGGATAACAAGGAGGATTTTTGACAGAGAAACTTAAGACAGAGAAATAAAAGACAAGAGAACTGTACTTAAGCTTAACCAGGATTCTTAGAGTACCTTGTTGTCCTGAAGCCAAAATAATTCAACCAAAACCTTGACTGCAAGTTAGCAAAACTGCATTGATTGTCCTGTTACTGAACTGAAGCTTTAAGCCACTGAATAAGTTAATTTTGACAACTGAAAAACAGACAGAAACACATGCAACAATTCCACTGTAAACACATGCAAGTAATTTATAACCTGTATATGTCAGTACTGGTTTAAATTAAGTTAAAGGAGGAAATGAAAATAGACCTTTTTTACGTGGATTGTGCACCAATTTGACTATGCAAAGATACTCAGGAGTTGTCTTAAACAAATACCTTTATTAAAGAATATGTATCCTTTAAATAGTTGTTATTCTTTACATAACTATATATAACTTTGCAGTGAAACCAACATAATATCCTATGTTTTTGCATTGCAATGGGGATTTTTTTCCCAATTATATTCCAGGAAAAAAAAAAACATGCACAGTCACGTATCAGTATAATAAATATCAGCTGACTCTATGGATCCAGTTCATTTGGTCGATTCATTCATGAATACAGTCTTTTTTTGTTTTCTGTGTTTGAGCTCATTGAGTATAAAGGGCACCTTTTCTTTTTCATGCCTGAGTGCCCCTGTAATCTCGTGATATTGTCTCTCCCTCCAGAACTCCAGGCATGAGTTCTGAATTTTCCAAGAACCGCCAGCCTGCTGAAACCAGTCGGGCAATCAGAGCTTCATTTCTTGAAACAAATACTCCCAGATCCTTCTTTTAGAGCCAGCAGTCAGAACTCTGTTGCTTCAGTCCTGGCACTCATGATTATGTAACTGATTCAGGATGTTGCCCCATGTCAGCTTAACACTGCAGCTAATATGGGCCCATGAGAGCTGGTTGTCATTACTGATTATTGCATCGTACAGGGAAACAGATAGCAGCACGAACTAATGGGGGGACAGAATCCATCTTCACCAGCACCTGCTGAAACCTGAGGGAGGTAGAGCTTTACCTTTTCTGTGAAAAACCTTTAAGACAAATTGAGGGATGGGCTGGGGGGCTACAAAGGCTCCAGACAGCCCCTCTGGATATTGTGTATATGGGTCAGAAATATATCTGCACAGTGCTGCACCAGATTTAGCAGATTCCTCCTATTGTTGTGCATAAACACAGAAGGATAAGAAGCTATCAAATGAGGCCCTCTCTGAGGCTTCAGCAAAGTCCTTTGAAAGTCAGAGAGGAGGCTCTCTATGGGAGGAAATGATGTTGCACTCCATTGTTCAAGGACATGGGGGGTTTAGTGCTTCACAGTAATTGGTTGGACATATTTCTGTAAGCTTTCTGCAGGGACCACATTAACACAGGATGACTACCATGTCTAATTATTGTCTCAGCAGCCCATTGTTAGCAAGCTAATGAGCTTGTATGAACACAAAGCTCAATTATATAGTACAAACAATGATAAATGTGGGGGGAGAGGAAGAGAAGTTTGGGTCAGGGTAACAGTTGGCAAGTAAAGACAACCTCCAGCTAGGCATAATGAGTGTGCTCAAATCAGTAATGATAACATTTCAGTAGAAATGAGGCCCTAAATTGTCAATAGAAATGGGCCCCTAAAAGCAACACTTTCCCACAGATAATTGGAAAGGTCACATAATCAGCATGGAAAAACATTACCGAGAATCTGCTCAACTTTTTTATTCAATAATGAGGCACTTGTGGCCCACAAATGACACACACAAACCCATGAATATTTCTGCCTTGCAGTATCCTGGTTCATACTGTTGCCTCCGAATCTGACCATAATTTGCCATTTACGAATAATGTTACATAATCATAACAGTTTATACACTAAAAAAAAAAATGCAAAAGGATATTTGAAAAAAAAACAGACAGTTAAAATTTGGTACATGTTCAAAAATGACAGCACCGATGAGAATAACACAGCCAGTACTTCTCCATTCCCTCCTGTCGTATGAAACAATCTGTCTTCAACATGAAAATCATAACATCATCAGGCTGCAGTCATCACAAGTGAACACACCATTTCAGAAGACCTCGATAACATGGACTCACATGATCAAGTGTACAGGAGGTGGTTACCTCTGCGTAGATTAGACACAAATGTGGAGAATTATAAATTTCGCAACCTGGTGCCTCGTACTAAAAAAATCCATTGTTATTGTATAAAACTCTGAATCAACCCTCTATTTTATTTCTCCTCTAACGTGACAGCATTGTCGCCACTCCCTTGTATTTTGTTAAAAAATGACTGCCTGGTGGAGACCTTGGCAGTCTAGTCAACCATTGTCCACCAACTTACATCTGGGTTATAAAAATACACTTTATTATGT
The DNA here is from genome assembly GCA_008933995.1 of Datnioides undecimradiatus. Classification (NCBI taxonomy): domain Eukaryota; kingdom Metazoa; phylum Chordata; class Actinopteri; order Lobotiformes; family Datnioididae; genus Datnioides; species Datnioides undecimradiatus. The sequence goes on along the minus strand of WARS01000029.1, from coordinate 11,443,205 downwards.
CAAGGTAGTCTTGCGTGGACCACTGGCTCCATTCAACCATGATATTTTGGAGTGCCTGATACTGAAAGTCAGATTTGCCTTGAACTGAACAATGGATTCATGTCCCTCTGTGATCTCTGCAGCTCCAGCTCATGAAAATTCTGGTTTAATATTTACTTTAGATCATTTTAATTTCTTAAATTATACAATTTGAATTTTAGATGCAAAGATAACTTTTAAAGGGGATTTAAGTGCAAGCAAACAAGCTTGACATCCCCCATTAAAAAGTTCTGTATAACTCAGTTCCACTGTGAGTCTCACATGAGGCAGACAAATTCAATATCTGATTAATTTTTGGATGTGTAAAATGTCAAACAAGACAAAGAAAAGCAGCAGGTACTCACAACAGAAAAGCTGGAACCGCACAATGTTTGATACTTGTGCTTAAGTAGTTGAACATTCTGGAAATACACTTGTTTACTTTCCTTGCCAAGCATTTGATGAAAAAACACCCGTATGTCTCTGCAGACACACTGTCATGTCCTGGCCCTATGTGCAGGACTGATTTTTAGTTGAGATTTCTTCAAATCTACGCTGAGTGCTTGGAAACTTGACTTTGATGATAGGGCCTCAGCACAAGCATCAACCTGATGCGTGAACTGTCATGAAACATTTTGGATTTTGTGCTGATTAAACAAACAAGATACATGTTTATTGGTGAGTCTGGAGGTGCTGCGTGGCAGACTTTATTACCAGTGGATGACATCAGGCACACTGTTTCCTCCTGTTTCCAGAATTTGTGCTAAGCTAAGCTAGCTGGCTGCTGCCTGTAGCTTATCCCTGCAGATGTGATCAATATTCTCATCTCTTCAATGCAAAAAGACGTGCACATTTTGATTCAACTATTTCTTTACCTAATAATCAATCATCAATCTGCAATTGGAAAAATCAACTAATTGTTATGAACAACCTTTTGTAAATCTGTATGCTGAACAGCACTGTCAAGCTTCAGGATGTGAATGCAAAATGTTTAACTTCTTACATCACAATGAGTTGCTTTTTGGGATGCAGAAGGAAGGAAACACTTCCAAGTTCTTTTTCAAGGTAGTTTAACTTCATTATGGCCAAAAGATCAGTGGCTGAGTTACTTTGTTAAAGAAACCAATACAGCGAGAGTCACAGTTGTGGGCATCATGACCTGCAATTGCTAAGACATGCTGACCCTGACACTTTCCTCAGACATTAAACATGCAATGTGATTTTCTCCAGGCATTCGCCAGGTCTAATCAATATCAAAACAACTTGGTCTTGGTGCTTTGACATCTTTACAGTAGCAACAAAAAGATGATCTGGTAGTTTACAGTCTGCCTCCTCAGCCCATCACCACTCATTCTGTGCACTCCGGCAGAGTAGCCCTACAAAACAAGCTTAACATCCAAGAGGAGGTAGAGTTGAGCTAATTATACCACAAGGGCTAAATTTAAATGCATATCTGACTCAGGGGGTGATGCTTCCTGGCTGCATCCCGTACACAGTGTCCCTGTAACTCAAATCTCATGTATACTGCATGATTAAGAAAAACCCAGTAACTCCTCAGGCACGTGCAGTCGCCAAAACAGAACACTTTAGCTGTAGTAAGACATGTGCGAGTGCTGTCTTGAATTCAGAGAGAATAAAGTCTGTAGGCCATTTGTGCCTATGCTCAGATGATCTTTGCAACTCAAAAGGGGTTATTAAAGGAAGTCAGTAAAAGTCAACAAGTCAATCACTGCAGGAATTTGACCTGAAATATTCAAGTTACATTTGATATGCCAAGGATGTCCTTTCCTTTATATAAACGTTGAGTCATCAAGACAGTCTAAAGCAGATGAAAGAAAAATTAGCTTCACATTTGGTCAAAAATGTACTCTTAGGGTTTAATGTGGATATTTTCATAAGAAATATTCTGCTTTTGCTTCTCTGTGTTCTAATGATCTTAGATGCTTATTTTTAATCACAATATCTCTGTTATTCCCTGTCAGTCTGCAGGCTACTGTCAAATAATGTCAGGAAATTGCAAAAATAATAATGATAAAAAAAGAAGCTATCAACTTGGAAAGTTTAAAAAGAAAAAAAAAAGGCAAAAAAACCCTTTTACTTTTAGCAAGTCAACTATACTTACAGCAAACAGTCTAGCAACAACAAAGTAACAGTGTCCAGAAGGTATAAATTAACCTTTTTTGAAACTTTATCTTATCTGAATTGTTGAGTGTAACTAATATCAATAAGGGCTCACAGTCCTGCCTGCCACAGTTACCTCTGCTCCAGGGCTCCCTAGTTGCTGCCAATGCTCAAAACATTTTGCCAGTGTTCAACACTCCACACTCGGTTGCCAGTTTATAAGGTACACCAAGCTGAAGCTAAGCAGTCTAATGCAACAGCCATGTTACAAATCCATCACAAGGGTTAATATGCAAAAATTGAACTGTGTGACCAGGTTGACTTGTATTACATTACACTAATTGGTTTTTCTACTATTCCTATCATTTAAATATATATATAACAACCTATTAATGCAGCCCTTTCATAGAAACCACAGCTGATTTGTCAATGACCTTAAATCTGAGACCTTAAATCTGAACCCAGTGTCTAAATCAGTGTACTTTTGACATGGTTTTCTGAAGGCTGATATGGGAATGTTTAGTTTAATGCTTCCAAGAAGTTGATATCTGATACCATAATAAATCACAGTCAAGTCTTCATGTGACAAGTATGTATGAATTTATGCATCACAAAGCGCAGAAATGAACATTTAAAATGAGAAATTAATTGAAAACAGAAAGTAATATTTCACTGGAGATTTTCCCACACTTTTTATGCACACAGCTGTAACCTTAGATATTTTTTCACTCTGACTGTTGATTTACATCTCACACTCCTGTGAATATCTGTAATCATTAAGCTTTCCTAAAATAAAAGTGAAATGCACTGTGGGAAACTGTCATCAATAACGAAATCAGCAACAAGGTTCCTGGGTAACAGTCCGTCACTGTTGTTAAGGTGCACGCAATTGTTGAAAATGCAATGTGAAAGATATCTCACCACTTAGACCAGCAAGCTCCCTCTCCCTGTTTCTATCTCCCTCCTGGTTGTACCTCTTCACACGTACGCCCACACTTTCAGCCTGCACTTTGTCTCAATCTTCAAATAACACGTGGCCCCAGCATCATAAACCTGCAGAGCTCTCATGTTTAAGACTGCGTGAGTAAAATATGAGGCTATAACCAGACTTCTCCCCCCAATGCCACCTGAGGTCAATTCAGGGAAAGGTGTGTTATGTAATGATCCCTGTTTTTTTATGTCATAATCCAGCATGCGGTGATCAGAACATGTTCAATGTGTTGCAAATTTACACTTTATCCACTCCACAACACACCTGCAGAACCAAAATGCCACAATACTGCACATCTTTGATGGAAAACAAGATGCCTACATGCTTGCATCAACGTGCAGTCACTGTAATCTTATTTAAAGTTTTGTATCACAGGCAAGGGCTTAATACCTGCTGTGAGACTGTCTGGACAAATTGCTGTTGGTTTCACAAGGATTAACATAATTTACTCTCTTTTACACTGGAATGTCTGGAACAAACACTGCTTTGTCTTGCAACTTCTAAAATGAGGGTAACTCAAGAGAAGCAAAGTTTTCTGGTTGAACTTCCAGAGAAAAAGAGAGGTGGTCTGATTGCAGAGAAATTCCATCTTCACTTAATTTGATGATAACCTGCCAAATGTTGTTAAAGGTTTAACAAAAATCAAATTACTTAAACTTTTGTGGATAAAAGCCAGTGCATTATTGATGCTACTGCAACTGAGTAACAGAGTTCATTTTGTGTGGTTTCAGTTTCATTGACTGGTATACATTGTTAGTGAGGTGGTGTACATCTCTGGTCCCTGTGAGCATCTAAACCAGACATTAAACTTTGACAGTAGCCAGAAAAGAAAGTCAAGATGATCGATCAAACTAATACTTTATGTAATTAATTTTATTTTTCATTGTTCCAATTTCATTGTAGCACATGCCATTAGGTACAACTCCAACCAGCCAAGCGACTAACATTTCCCCTGTAATATTTATTATTTAAACCTGTGCATTTCCCACTGTGACATGTCAGAATGCTTATTGTCTACTTGTGACGTCAAACCTCAATTTATTCATTGATGAAAAACTCCTTGGTGAGGAATGCAGTTGTACTGGGCAGCTCCCAGATATCAATATAATGCAGTATTGTGTTAATAAAGAGTATGATTCATTGTCAAACCCTCCCTCCATTAAAGAATTTTTCAAAAAATGACCCCACCCTTTTTTTTTAAACAAAAAAAACTCGTTTTAACGAACAAATCAGTGCATGTGCATTAATTACAAACCCATTTTCAATTTTTCAGTTTGAATCCTGGTCTCTAAATCAAGATGGACTGGATCCTAACACACTGAGTAAAACTTTGCAGTAAACTGTCAGGGCATATAATAATAGGACTGAATGTCATAGCATTTATCTGGAACCATAACGTGGTCAGAAAAAAAGAAGCGGTTGTGCAATCATATTCCCATTCCCACACAATCAGCTGCTATTGTCTTCATCATCCATAACCTCTAAAAATCGACCATGGACCTTTCCTTTATGTGACACACACTCTGGTGTCTGCAGTAAAAGGCCACGTGAGAAAGTCCATTTATCATTTGAAAGATTGTGAAAGAACGTTTAGGGGCTCATTATCTCAGCTACAGCAGCGTTACAGCTGGATGTGCTGTGATCATACCTGAAGTATAGATGGAAGTCTATAAAAATGGACAGCTACAGTTATGTTATGTCCTCTGAGCAACTGTTGCACAACCAGATGGTTTCAATGTACACCACGTTACAATAAAAAGTGTGCGTCCAAACAGTAATGAAACTGTTTTCTCATTTAGGATGTGCTACAGATTTGTTTGTTTCCGTTTAAACAAAGTTGGATGCAGATGGATTTGGGTTATAGTTTAGTTATTTCCTGTTTTATGTTGAAAGAGTTTTTCCTCATGTTTCTTGGTTGTATTTACTTCCTGTCTTTGTCTTTTTCCTGCCTGTTTTCTGTGTCACCTGCGTTTCATTAGTTAATTAGTTCCTTGTGTATTTAGTCTGTGTGTTCTCCCTCAATGCCAGTTTGTGTTGGGAGTTTATGTCAAGTGTTTCAGCCTCTTCCTTGTGTTTTTTTAACTGTCTTTGTGTGTTTTTGAACTTTTAATTGTGTATCTGCTCCCACTTAGAACTGTTTTTGTACATATTTGTTTTGTACCTTTGTGTTTTGTTAATGAAGTCACTGAGCTGCTTCAGCTCTGCCCCTAGAGTCTGCAATTGGGTCCTGTCTCTTATTTTTCCTATCAGACTCCTTGCACAAGCATGGCACAGAATAATACACTGTGTTCCCAGTGTTTCCAGTCAAAATGTTACATCATGAGAGGGATCTGTTTACAGTGAGCTAATAAATAGAAGTCCAGTCCCCATCTGAAGTCTGCTTCTAGACGTTGAGTACTGTGAAATTTCATCTGAGTGTGCCAAGTTGCGTTGGTATGTAGACTGTGTGCAGTGGGCCAGTTGATCGGCTCCCAAATGATGTCACCTTTTCCTCTGAGAGGTTTATCAGTGAGGTCAGACCAGAATATTATGCATGCTATTTTCCATAACAGCTGTCTTTTTCTCAGGGAGACTCTGCAAACACTTGCCAGTGGCCTAATTGCAAAAGAAAAATTCACAACTCCTGCTTAAATGCACAGTCTGAAAAGCTACAATAAATATACCACATCATGCAGATTTCCATTTTAATGATGATTAGTCCAGTAAGTGAGTTATTATAATGTATTTTCAGCCTACCATGAATGTTTGATATGCTTTTTGCAGCAGACTACAGTAAAGGATGGCTTAATATTTAGCAACTGCTACACTGAAAACAATGCTTAATGTGTTAATACAGTTATAACCCTGAAAAATACCTATTTAACTAATAATTTATTACATTCTCTATTGTCCTCATGGAAAGGCCAGTGAAAAGATAAAATGTAAATGATGGGTTATGCTCAATCAGACAATTCAATGACACTAACTCTGTCGCCCCTCCTCACAAAGTTTTGCAAATGGAACAAGTGCTGGTCCCTGAAAGTAGCAAATTACCCCAATTTTGACCCTATTTTGGATTGAAGAGCTAAATACAATAAAATGATGTTTCCCTTCTCCCTCTAATTCTCACTTTTAGTTTCATCAAACTGAGACAACTCGAGCGTGCAATCTTTTTTTCTTGTGGGTTTTTCATCTTCGTTTAACAGACTGTCCTAATCTGACCTCGGTTTGCATGATTGATTCATCATGGAGTCCTTGATCTTTTAGTGGGTTTTCTAAAAAAGGGGCTTCAGTTAGATGGTTATATTTGAACTCTGTATGCAGGAAATGCTACACAAAGCTTAAACACCCTAAATATCGCTAATTATCTTTCATTCTTACACTTAGTTTAATTCTGCAAACTCTGCACCTCAAAGAGAAGCACTTCACTCAACTTCTCGTCCTCTTCAGGGGTTATCTGCATCTTGTGGCAGAATGCCAAATAGCACTTTTATCATTTAGGAGCTAAATTTCCTTGCGGCTAAAATGCGCATGAACTACTAGTGTGTGAAATCATCTCTGCTCAAAATGACCTCGCAGGCCACTTGGTGGGCCAAATTGAAACTGCTAGATCCTGCGTATCAAGCCTCCAATCCACTTGAGTTATTTCCACCTTAATAAGGTTCGTCCTGCGGTTGTAGCTCTCTTAGGAGGGCGGACAGGTAGCCTGGCTCTGACTGATAGAACTTCTTAATCCCTGCAGGGCGAGTTCACTTTCATGTTATTATCTCTCTCAAGTGGGCAAAAGATTTTAGAAGTCATAAGATTTTCAAGAAGTCATAAGGTGATGGGAGCTCTTAATAAGCAGATGCGAGATCAAACGACTGTGTGTGTGCATGTATCTGCACAAGAGCATGCACATAGAAGAAGTAAAAGTTATAAAGTTTGAACATGTGCATGTTTTAGTTATATTTTTTTAAAGATCATTTGTCAAAAGTATGTTTTACATTTCAGTTTTTAATCATCGTGAGGCTACAACAATTCTTTTAATTGTAGATCATGTTCTGAGAATAATGTAATTGATTGTTTTGTCTGGTTCACATTTTCTCAAAGCCATAGGTAGTATTTTCAATTTGCATGTTCTGTCTGAACATCAGGAAAAATCAAAGATATTTCATCTAATATTGCAGAAGATTTAAAAAACCAACAGATGCTCTTAAGAAGCTGAGACCACTTTTTGGCATTTTTACTGATTAATTCAGTGTCAAAATTGCTGTTTATTTAGTTTCCAGTTAATCAGCTTTTAATGGTTAATGTTTTCACCTCTATTTCAGGTTAAACTGCAGTTATGAGATTTATTTCTTTTCGCTAAATACCTTTTTATGCTTTAAACATTATAGATACATACAGCTCAGTGCATCAAAAACACCATAGCTGCAGATTATTTTTGACCCAGCCCTGGTGCTTACAGTGCAGGGCGCCAAGAGGATGATGCTGAGGCTGCTGTCTGTCTAATCTGCTTCCAACCTATTTTCTTCACAGCTGTCTCATTTACTCAACCATATCATGATCACCATTAGCAGACTACCTGCCATGTGAAAATGCCATCAGCTGTTGAGGACGCTCCGTGGCAACGCACAGCCTCTAAAGGTCTGCTAATGCCGTTTCCTGCAGTGATGGAACGCCATGTCACCACGTGATGTATAAGGGAAATGTCAGGGAAAAGATTTCAAGTCCGACATCGGACAGAGGAATGGATCGAGAAAGTGAGCTAAAGTCATCAATGGAAAAATGTCACATGACACAAGTAAAACAGACAAATGCATGACTTCACTGCAGGAAAACTATTCCTAGCTTGTAACGCAGAGTAATTAGAAGATGATGAAGAACAGTGTTGGCGCGGCCTCACTCTGCCTTATGTTCATTAGTTAGCACATATATGGCAACAGTGATTAAGATGATGAATATATTTTACGATGGTACACATTCTATCAGCGACACAACATACAGTGTGCACAATGTAAGCAACCAGCCCTCTGTCTGAACATACTATGTCCGTGTACATGTGTATGTGTGTGCATGCACAGCCAGCTGTGACCGTTTTTCATGTCCTATTTCATAACTACAGACCGTCTCAGAGTCCTTGAACAAGAACGAGGACTAAATCTGCCAAAGGCCAAACACTGAGAGGATGGATGTTGCACAGTTACAGGACTGTCTCTGGCCTTTTTACTGAAGGCTGTTTTTCTTTTTTTATGTGCAAGATGACCTTGTCTGAAATCCTGCAGGAGCTGATCACTTCAGACGACATCCAGATCACACTATTCAGTCAATGTAAGCCTGTCCAGAGCTGCCGTGTGATCCAGCATGGATGCCTCATACAGCTTCAAATATGAGTGAAGGCTGATTGAGCCTTTTGTAAATATCATAAACACAACTGTCTGAATAAATGTAGCCTCTTATTTTAAAGGCAGGAGAGGCTGCTTTTAATTGTGACCTTCTTGGTTTCTTGGTTTAATTAACACTTCAGTGACACTTCATTGAGATTTAATTAGATTTAATGACATAAAAAATGTAGTTTTATTCATTTCAAACATATTTAAATTTGCAGATGTGAATTGAAATGTTACAATTTAACAATTTTAAGTTAATGATTTTGTGAATAATTCACTTTCAGGAGAAATTTGCTTGTATTAAAGCTGTTAAGACAGTGAATAGATTTCTCATAACATGGGCTGCAGCTTAACATTATTTTCATTTTCAGTTGCAGATTTTTTTTTCTCAATCAATTGTTTTAATCAATAAAATATCAAAGACTAGAGAAAAAATACCTTTGAGGTTTGAAGTGACATATTCAAATAACTATTTCTGTCGAACCAACTGTCCAAAACCCAAATGTGCTCAGCTCACTTTCAAATACGACAAAAAAAAAAAGTGTCAAATCCTGATATTTGAGGAGCTGGAGGCAGCAAAGAGTGAACAAAATATTTTTGGATAAACGTCTCTATTCATTTTGTGATTGATTAACTGAGTAATTAGTTCATCTTAGGTGACATTACAATAGGTCAGAGAAATGGAGCTTACTGCGGCATGTGCAGGCCACCTAAGTTTCTAATATATGGTTCTGCCACACTGACCTTTATAACCTGACAGGAATTATCACTCTCTGGAATCAAAGTGACACACTGCTCGGCTCCGGGAGACGACAGGAGGAAGTGATCATCACTGGCAGAGACCTATTCGGAAATACTTGAAGGGGGTTTCAATCCCAATCACTGTTTCAGCTGGCCAGCTCACAGGGAGAAAGAATAAAGTGCCTGTTCAGAGTTGATATTTGGCATCAAGATAACTGAGCTCATCATTTCCCGCTCAGCACAGCAGAGATTTGGAAATGACAATAATAAAATCCCTCTCAGTAAACTACATTAAACTCAGTGCCTGATGCCCGCTGTTACGTGGATTCTACAGTACAATGTGAGGGCCAACTGAGCCGTCAAAGCACTCCCAACAACAGCAGGGAACATGGGATGTAGTCAGCTGTGAAGGGTGAAATATCCCCATTTATCCAAATGTTGAGAAATCAAGAAATTGTCTGTTATGTAGCAAAATCCCAGTTTGGATGCATTTAAAATATCAAAAGGAGTTGTTCTATTAGGGTTCAAATGTTTCTCAAATTCTAAATTATACTATGAGCAGACGACATGTCATAGTCAAGTCATGGGCAAGTGTAGGTTGGGTTTCCTGTGCAGCCTGAAATAATCATGTGACTGAACTGTTTACCACCACAATACCAAAGTTTCCCTTTTATTATTCCTTTTCCCATTTTCAATCTCATCTTTACAATTTAAGCTTTTAGATTGAATGTTTCCTTTTAAGTTGTTGCTTTTTAAATGATTTAACATTTGTCACTGTTACTTAACTCTTTCCTCTTTCTATCTTTTTTTGCTTTTTTCTTGATTATTGGTTTAAAAATGCCTTAGCTATTCGTAGTAGTGTAAATAAAATGTCCTGTTTCATTGAGAACTTCAGGGGAAAAGTCATTAGATGATAATAAACAACATCCTCACTGCATCATCACATCATTTCTTTTCATTGTGTCTTATTGATCTGTTACTCTAATTCTAAGAAATTCATCTGTGCCCTCACTGACATCCTTTTTCTCATCTTCTCACCCAGCAGGCATAGATGCATTGAGAGTGACAATGAAAACAAACAAAGAAAGTGAAGGTAGAGCTTTTAGTGCATCAGCCTATATCATGATTTCCGCAAGGTCGCTCCAGACAGTGAAAACAGGGGATGTAGGTGTGACATGACGCTGGACTCACGTGTTATTGTCTGAATGGAGAATGTAGGCCACAGGAGGGAGGGGTTGAGGATGTGAATGGTGGACAAATAGATGGACGAGGTCTTGAAGGTGCTACTCCATATACACAAATACTCCTCTATCAGTTTCTATTGTTACCGCGGAAAAACGCATACACAGATGTTCAAAATGTCTTTCTTCCTCTTTTCTGATCATCTGTGTTTATATGTGTCCTACAAACTCCAGGAGTAATTCAGCTGTCATTAAAGAGTATGTGTTCAGACTTTTGGTAATAATAAACAAGTGACACCCACCTCAAATGTTGCAGGCGCAGGTGATGCCCCCCCCATAAATTCCCATTTACATCCTTAATATAAAATAAACAATGACTCACAAACATATTCAAAAGTGCATTCTGGACACATGACATGACTTATTAGCCAGTGCATTTTATTTTGAGGTATAATTGGACCGGTGGCGGGTCGCCACCATAAATCAGAGTTCTGGACAGACACTATAGAAAGCAAAGTGTTAACAAATACATCAGCTCTCAACACTGACCTACATCTGCTGTGACTCTTATGACATTCATCAATTGGATGGCTAAAATGATTGCTGAAATGTCTGGGCCAAGAATATGTCACAATTATTATTTATCTTCATAAACATCTGTGAGTGTCTGCGATGGCAGGTGCCCACTTGATAACCTGAGTTACATACTTCCTCTGCTCTGCTGACCCACAATAAGAAACTGTGGGATTAACTGTGAATGTTCTTCCTACACAGCAAAAATGAATACCAATAACAAAGGCTTGTACTGTATGTTGTGGAGTATAAATGCAAAAAACTGCTTTCATGTTTAATGTGTCTCTAAATTGCATTGAGGCTGGGATGCTCACCTGATGTAAACCCTTGATGATTCAATGTCCCTCTGCGTGCCTTAAATTTAATAACACTTAACCAATGGGGGAAACATACTCACACCAAGGCCACGCTGTAGTCTGAAAATAACCCAGTGCTGGTAACTGGGACAACCTGACTTTAATTTAACAGACATAGTGGCTGACCCAAAGCTGACCTGGCTGTTGACGTCGGCCTTGTGGCTCAGACTGAAGTGTGGTGAAGACATGTGGCCACTTCAGCAGTCACGCAACCAAAAAAGAGCATAAGGCCAATAGAAGGCATATACCTCAGTCATGAACTTGTATGAATGTTATTCCCTGTGTTGTATAAGCAAGTGAAACGATAATGCATTTGCTTATCTGAGGGGCAGCACTGATTGATTTAGGTCTATATGTTTACTGTGCAGATACTTGAAAACAGAAAGCAGAGTTCAAAACTGTGAGGAACATTGAATGTCTTGTTATATACACCAGACACACAAACATGGCCACTTGTTGATGTTACATGAAAAAAACGGACCCTTTTTATTGAAACAGTAAAGATTTTTCATTCAGGATTCTCATACATACATATAAGAATAAGCCATACAATACATACAAGAACTACTGCTTAATACAAAAAACAGTGACAGCGTTTGGAGTTTTGCTTTCATGCCAGGAATCTTTATAGAGTCTGCATTTGTTTTATTTACAAGTTTAATTATTTGATAAATAAAGTTTGATTTAAAAAAACATCTTTATATTTTTAATGATTCACTCCATTGGGTCTTCACTCTTTAAAGGGTTACTTCCACATGCAATATTGCAGCGTATTATTATGCAGGCACGATATCAATACTTTTAATCCCTTTTAGGGGCAGTCTCTGAATCACTGGCTCCTACACTTCCCATAATAAAACGGAATAGTGTCCCTCTTGTCTCTTGACAGCTATGGACAGCAGGGCAGATAAAAAAATATTAATTTTGGATGTCTGTGTATGCATGTGTTTTATCAGACTTGACTAGCTCCCCCAGTGCTACAGAAGACATTTGCAACTGTTGTCACAGCCTGATTTATAGGTGAAAAAAGAGCAGAGCATCCCTTTAAGATGGGAAAAAAACTGATATTGTGAGTCATCCTCCATGTACGGAAATTCCACTATGTGCCGCTGACCCTGTCTGCAGATGTTTCCTTTCTCTGTTGTTGTTGTTCTCTCTCAGCACCCTGGGGTCTCTGCCACCACTCAGCTTGTGGCCAGCTAGCATATTATTTATCTTTTTAAACAGAGTTTTCTTTTGTTTTGTTTTGTTTTGTTTTTTCTATAAAGGAACGCAGGTGGTTCTGACTAAGAATACATATTTATTTTTTTCCAAAATCTGTACTTCACAACATGGCTGGAAAATCAACTATTCTCTTCAAGATGGTACAGGAAGTCGCTGTTCCAACATTGGCTGGTGCTTTCCTGAAATGTAAGAGGGACTTTTACTGTTTTATGCAGGAAGCAGTATTTTAGACACAGAAATGCAGCAGGCATGCTCACCTGCCAAAACAGATAAACCCATCAGCACATCAAAAGTACAAATCAGTATTTTTTCTTAACATACAGTAAAGCACTGGTTGTTTTCTTGCAACTAAAAATATATGCAACATTTTCATTAGTGTTCATAAGCCTCTCTTGCACATAGTTTAGTATTAAATATATTGAGGAATAATTATTGATTGCAGAGTTAATATTCATTTCTATTCTTATATTGTTTTGTCTGATGTTTTTAAATAAGACACGTTATTCTGAGTAGCTGCTGTAGTCAGTGGGAAAATCTGTATCTGTCCCCCCCAGAGGACCGATCTGGAGGCACCTGTGATGCATGTGCCTGTGCGCACATGTACAGTATATGAATGTGTGTGTGTGTGTGTGTGTGTGTTTCCGTGGAGGGGACATGTTGCCCTTTTCCTGCCTCACCTTTCCCTTATTCTTAAATATCACGTGCATGGAGCATTCACAGGGAAGGTGGTCACGTGACAAACTGGGCTATGGTAATAAGGATCTGAATTTAAACCACCACCCCACACCTGTCTCTGTGGAAGTAAATATACACCGGCTTCAGGTATTTATAGATCTTGTGAATGATTTTCTCCTGCAGCACTCAGAGCATGGGAGCATGAATGTCTAAAGGTAGCGTACCCTGATTATGTTTGACTAACGAGGTGTTCTGATTTCCACCAAGAATAGAAACGGGGACACACTAAGTGACTCCACTGCTGTTGAACCACTGCTGCGATTTATAAATGGAGACCAGGGGATATTCTCCAATCACATTTTCTTGTTTTCAAAATAGCTCTTCTGTTTTAACATCAGTAACAGCCATTTGAAAACTGACATTTCATTTGCTCAGGTTTTCTCATCTGAAATAGAACGTGCACCAAAGAACAGCTTTCTCCAAACCCACTGATTCTTCTTCTTGACATCAAATGATTGCACTGTGGGTTCAGAGGCCCAGTCTTTACTTTTTAACCAACACATTTTGCACTATTCAGTCTATCCAATGAGAAATTTATCAGAAAAGGAAGAGATAATACCAGGCCCGGACAGTAGTTTAAAAAGCAAAAGCAATACAAACACAACACATCTGGTGCAGAGCTTATTTTTTCTAACCTTACAAAACTATTTCATTATTACTGCATGAAATCCTTCATTGCAAAAGAACTCCTGGTGCACTGAATATCACAGATCGTATTCCTTATTAAGGTTGACTTTTATACTTTAAGCATATCTCTTCAGTCCTGATCAAAGAGCTTAATTGTGACAGAAAATTAACTGTAGACATTTTGGTATTTCCAGTATTTTCTGCCTTGGTATTTGTGCTTTGTTTTTGCTGTCTTTTAGGAGGTGCTGGCCATGGCCACAGCAGGGTTTCCTTGGACACGTTTTTGAACACAGCAGGAAATGAACAGATCAATAAGAGGTTCATCACAAGAGTTCTAGGCTGTCTGACACGTGCACCAACACAACTCTTCAAACTTTGATATATTCCTGGAGAAGAAGAGGCTGCATCCCAAATGAGACCTTGTTCATGCCGCTACAAATTGCGTCCATAAACTCCAGCTGTTTTGTATTTGTGAAGCTTATTTTGCGGCTGAGTTATTCAGTTAAATTCATATAAAACATATTAGCAAAATGTTCACTGTGTTTATGACACAGAAAAGAGTGTATAAGTTATGGTCAGAGAATACATGGTTAGTTAAATACACTTTGTTAAGATGAGGGAAAAATAAATACTGTTTGTCACCATGAGATGACTTGAAAAGAGATGGAGATTCTAGACATTTCTGCCTCCAATAAAAATGTTTTCTATTGCAAAACTCTTGGCCTCTGTGTGTGTGTGTGTGTGTGTGTGTGTGTGTGTGTGTGTGTGAGATGCTTGTTTATGTATAACAGCTTAGGCTTCAGGCAGTGAGAGCTAAAAGTGGTGAAAACTTTATGGATAGTGTCCCTGTTTCTCTAATAGTTTATGTTGTGCACCAAAGCAGAAACAAACCAGATGCTCAGAGAGGCTTAAGCACACATGTTTTTTTTTCTTTTTCAGTTTTTTCTTTCTTTTTTTAACAGATTTTGAGATTTCTAAATGTGTGAAATGCAGTTAAACTGCAAATCTTAAAGTAAGGCGAGACACCTTTCTTTTGTTACAGGTGTACATCCTCAAATTAATTCAGTGCAGGACGTAACATGACCTAGATAAACATGTAAACAGATATACAATGAAGAAGAAAATAATGATACATAAATAATGAGACTGTCTCTTGCTAAATGCATAATATTTTGGTCTTAATACAATGACAATTAGATAGGGTACAATAACAGATTCATAGTTAATCATAAACCTGGACTGTTAATTGCTCCTCAACCTTAACTTACTCTATCCCCATAAGTCTTTTCTGTAATCCCTACTATGTATAAATGATATTTTCATAAAAAAAACAAAAAAGAAAAAAAAAACAGAATTATATCATAATTCTTGCTGCATTAGGTGCCTCCCTCTTAGCCTTGAACATATGCCTGCGTGCCCCATTTATCCTAGCGGCAGAAAGCCCCATAAGTAAATCGTAATACAGCATAAGTCCACTGATGGACTGTCCATCAGGAGAGACGCCTTTCAACGAAGTAAACACACCCATAAACACATCTTTTTTAGCTTTAATATATTTTTGAATGAAAGAGAATTGAAATACGGCCACAGAATGACAGATTAGATATTAACATATTTACATTGTGAAAATACTGGTTCTGTAATCTTTCAAGAGAGATGTTGGATTTGATGTTAATTCACTGTTGATTTTGATTAAACAAGTATTGATATGTATTGTATTCTCTGTAAGAGAAACTACAGTTTAAGTATAAGAATAAAGGGGAAAACTGAAATTAGCAGCGTGAAGCATTGTGAAGTTAAAAGGAATGCGACCCACATAAAAGAATCACTATAGCCGGCTAATCTAATTAATAATCAAATGAATAAAGAAATGTACTACTATTACTGTCTTGGAACTGAACGACTGATTGAACCCCCAAACTGGGAAGCTAACAAGGCTAATGTTAGCCACAGAGATGTGAGGCTAATCAAGGTACCTTAACTTTGAATAAAGGTGCTTTGAAGGATTGCGCAAGCAAATTAAATGGCAAACATATGCAAGTATTACTGTTTTTTAATCTATTGCATAATAGCATAAAAACATTGTTGATAACAGAGGAACAATTGAGCACGTAGTGTGTGCACAAACCTACAGTATGACATTCATGTATGAGCATTTTAAAACGTGTGCCTGCTTTTGTCTGTGTGTATGTGTGCGTTATGTAACTATGGTATTTAACAGAACATGGCTTCAGGCCACATTTTTGCAAGCCCCGATGAAGACACACTGAGACGAACCAGCACATTGTGCAGCTCTCCATGCTCTCGCTGTGGACAGTTGTGACACTTTGCATTAGACAAAGACATGTTCATGTTGCTACACTTCCACCAACCTCAACCTAACCTGCACTCCCGGGGGCGGAAGTTGTGGGAAGTTTAGAGAAGTGGCTTGTTTACCGTTTAACTTCCTCAGCCAACTGTGAAAAACTTGAATTTGAATGATTTATACTCTCTCTTCTCTCTACATCTCTCTGCAAGTATTTTAATATTTATTCTGCCCTGCAAAGATACAAAGAAACCATGTAAACAACGCATAAAAAGTACAAAAAGTATAAAGAAACATCAGAAAATCAACCTGATAGTGTCTTTCTTTATAAAGGACACTTTGACAAGTCACAAAGCATATGTGTACATATTAACATTAATGATTTTCTGGTTTAGTTGTTTCACTGTCAGGGTCATGGTTCTGTTCATGCTGGACCACTGTCACACTGTTAAGGCTTCCTAGAACATTTGAATAAAACAGAGCTATTGTGCTTTTCCTACTGTAGGCCTATATAAGGCCTATTGTATACTACAGGGCATATTGTATTATCTAAATTAAGTGTATAGATACCTGTATACAGTTGGACTTTATTGCCTTAATCAACTGCTTTTCATGTTTCCACTCAAACTCAGACCATTATGTGCACTTATTCACATAAATTTGAAATATTGCTGTTACTTATAAAGTGCATAAAGATTAAAGGATGATATGTTTTCATTCCTGTTTGTTTATTTGCTTCTTAATTAGCAGGTAATGGAAAAACTCTCTTTATTGGTTGATTTACCAGGGACAGTTTACATTAATCAACACTTCAGTGGTTTCCACATCAATGTAAATGTGCCAGTGTTAGCTAATAGGATATTTTTTTATATTATTTATCTGTGGAAAAGGTTTTAATTAACTAGTGACTGAATGTCATCATACAATACAATACAATAAATAAACACACGTCAAAGGTAACAGAGCGAAGAATTGAACAGATATAGTTTCTTTATTAGTTGCTTAATTTATGTAAGAACAGCTCATTTAACCTAAAGTGTGATAATTCATGAGCACATTGTGCAATTGCATCTAAATGTAGATAAGCACATGCAAGCACTACTTGATGGTATTTTCCATATAGGTGGCACTAAAGCAACATGATTAACTAAAATAGCCATGCTGTTTGGTCATCAGTATGACACCACATCTCATGCACATTTATATCATTTATACAAAACTGTTTTTTTCTTTTAATTGTTTTATTATTTATGTCTCTTTAACTACAAGTTTCAGTCCAAACTAGTGTTTGTGCATTGTCATTTTTATAGCTGTGTGAAATTGAAAATTATGACAAGATAAAGAAATATTCAATCTTAACTTGTCAATTTAACATCTTGGGAAGACATTTCCATTCAGGCTACCTCAGGCAGTCTGTTTTGACATCTGTCGATACTGAGTTAGACTGACAGTTAACCCAAAGAAAACAAAAATAATCATCTTGAAGAGGAAGTCTAAAACGTGGGAAGACACATACCAATTTCTGTTGCAGCACCACTAAATTACAACATACAGAAAAACTACACATACTTTGGCTGCAATGAAAAAGCTCCACAGGACGCTTAAACTTCAGAGAGACAAAGCAACAAGAGCTTTTAATATGTAATTAGAAGAAACATTAAAGTTGACATTTCAATTAAAATGTGAAATATTCCACAATGTACGAGAAACAATAAAACTCAATGGCAGGGAATTTTAGGGACCAAAATTAAATTGTGGATTTGACAAATGGGACAAAACAATAATAAAATCTTGTTAAAAAAGCCATTAAGTCTCCACCTGATAACTAGTGATCTCCAGACACACCATCACACAGCCCTAAACTGCCAAGTGCTAGCACCAGAAAAGAGTCGCCTCAGCCAGCTGGTCTTCTGTCCACCTTAGCCTCTGGACCATGCCTCCAAAGACCAAACCAAACCAAATTATCAACCAATGAAAACAAAACTTACTCACCCAGACAAAAAATGTAACAAACTAAATTAAAGGGATAGTTCAGGTTTTTTGAAATGGGGTTTAAAGAGGTTCTTATCCTTACACAGTGTTTTACCTACAGCAGATGGCATAGTAGGGGTGTAGGAAGCACTGCTGTGGATGTCATGAGCAGTAAAGCGCACATTAGCAAATAACACTGAAACCTGAGAGTGATATTGTGGTAACATACAATACAGTACTGTGAGGTTTCAAGACAAGTAAAGCTTTAAGAGGCAATGCATTCTTGTGGTCCAGCGGTCTGAGACATCTGACATTTAACCATTACATCACTAGTCTGAGCTGAAAAACCAAGTTGGCTCATTTACAGCAAAGTGGCTTGATATACAACAAGACAAGAACAGTTTTCAGTCTTTTTTGTTTGGCTGAGTTCTGCATAGGCTTAAAGCTATTTTTTCTCTCTGTATGTTTCCATTGTTTATCTCTAGGTTTGATTTCATACAGCTGTGCGGAGCAGAGAGTTGACCACACTTGTTACAGCTGACCCACCAGGGGACTTAAGTACAGTTAAAATGCTCAGCGCATGTTTTGAAAGGAGATCTTGAACTGAGCATAGTTTGCAACAGGTTGTGACATTTCCCACTGTCTTTAACATAAAATACAGCTTTTTTGTATCTCAGTAGATGGTAGCCGTTTGATGCCTGTGTTAGGAAGCATTTCAATCACAGGAGTTTTTAAATCCTTGCTACCTTTATGTCAGAAAACACAAATAAGGAGCTGTTTTATTTATTTATTGTCTGTTTCACTGTCTTTGACTTTATTAGACCTCCCTTATATCTCAGCTGTGCATAAAATCCATGCACATTTTGCAAAGCCTCTCTATTGGCAGTTTTGCTGAAACAATAATGTTGTGAAAGTCCAGACAATAACTAGTAAATATCAAATAAAGACTAACCTGAATCGGTGTAATCTGAGTCTGATATTCTATGAACTCCGATATTAAGTCATAAATCATCAAATTTGCTGTTTCCGATGCGGCTTTAACATCTTTTGTACCTCTTGTACAAATCAGTAATTTGCGTCATAATGTATTTTTGTCTTTGGATCATCAGTTGTCACATTGTATCTTTTTAGCATCTGTTATTTACCTTTTATATTCTATCACACTGTATACACTGTAAACTGCAAACACAGCAAAAAACCAGAAAAACAAAACCTGAATAGTTCTGTAGTGTGGCGATGTAGACTCATCTCATTATTTTCAAACTGTTGTGTCTCTTGGCAAAGCAGCGTTACTCAATTGTTTATCTCATCCTACAATTAAATATTCCATGACTACTGTACCCACGTCCTCCAAAACGCAGATGTTCTATCACTTTACTTTGTTCCTACATACCAACCTGCTGGGGTACCTCAGGTGAAATGTGACTTGATTTCAACAGATTGCATCAGCCACAGCCACCGTGTGTGAACGTGATGTGTGGATGTGTGTTACAGAACCAGTGGGTCTTCCAGGTCTGCTGCAGAGACGACAGTATAACAGTATGAGGCAGCCTGCTAAACAGATGGGATATTTCATGTCTGGTTTAAACATCAAATTTGAGTTAAAGACCACATGGAGTATGAAAATATCATTTTGTATACCATTATTCTGCTAAACTGCAACCATGACAGGTGAACCTGTAAACAGAGAGAGAAGCTGAGCAATGTGTGCAGTTTTTACTGTAGCAACAACATATACTCTGACGCTACAAAAGTGAAATAGCTTGAACTGAAAAAAACGAAAGAATTGAATACTCACCATGAGCGGCGATTGTCACAAGGGCTTTAAATTTAAAAGCAAGAACACCATGTGCACAAACGTGATCCAAAGCTCCAAAGACAATTATAAGAAGCAATTTCTCATTCTTTAGAACAAACTGTAAATGCTTTGGCTCATTTAACCATTATGTTAAATTGACATATTTGAGAATCCGGTCTGTGCTTTAGCTTTCCTTTCATCATGTACCACTACAGCTGATTAAACCACCCTCCAATTAATATTACACTTCCTTTTGCACATTGTGCTACATACTAATATAAAGTAATGCTTGGATTTACACTCTGTGGCACACTGGTTGCTGTAAGGTTAAAATAGTGCCCCTGGTTTGTATGTGTAGGTGTAAACATAAACCTGCCTGTGTCCATTTCTTTTTAAAAATATTGTTTGGCAGTAAACACTGTGGGGGGAGGGATACTAGATAACTGTTGCTGAGGCTACAGGCTGGGTTGCACCATATATACAAGGGTTACGGTTAAGATATGTCTGCGGCTGAAACAAAAATGAAACCTCTATCTGCCTCTTCCTGCTTCTTTTGACTGGTTCTTTATCACCTGCCTTGTTAGCCCTCATATATATTCATGTTGCCTTTTTATTGTGCCTAAATATACCACATGGTGCCATATGCACCTGTGATGATATGTGAGCTTGTGTTACATTCGCTTGTGTCTGCCCCAGGGTGTAATGCCGTGAACAAAGCAGGTTAAATCTTTTTTCTTTTTTTTTTAAGAGAAGGCCTTCAGCTTTTTAATCTAAGCCTGGAGTTGACGTCTCTGTCCCTTGAGCAATGTAACAGAGAAACGTCTGCTCACTGTTCATCAAGTCAGGGAAATAGGTTGAGCTTTGGCTGCAGATGGTCTCCTGTTTGTCAGACACATAAAGATGTGAGTGATAAAACTAATCTGGATGGAGATTAGGAAAGCCTTGTTACTATAGCTGCCCGCTCCACACTGTGCTTACCTGGAATATGAGCTTTCCACTGAACGGCTCAGTGGACATAAGCATAAGTCATTACTGTGAGTAGCCTTTATAATATGACCCTTCCGTCAAAGTGTGGACAACTCAAGGTCACGTTATACACCAAACACTCATCAAATGTAATGTGTTTTCATGTTGCTGCACTCTGGCTGAACACTGTGGTGCATGCAGCTCCTTTATTTGAGCATCAAGCACTCACTCACCCTTGAAAGGTGCAGCTTTCTTCTTTGCGAAGGAGAGCATCTTTAGTCAGCTTGGTTTCCGGTAACAATGGCCAATGGCCCATGTTAAAGAAAAAAAAAACCATTAAAACATCTTCTCAAACTCTCTCAAGGTTGCAAGACATTGTGTGTGTTAGCTAAATTAAATGCCTTCTTGTGTTGCATATCAGCCTCATTGTTAAATGGATTAAAGAAGGATATTTTGGTTGGTCGCATGAGTTGAAAATTAAAATGACTGTTGTGTTTTTATAGCAAAGAAGTCATATATGTAGTCAGGCTAGCATTTAAATGGGACATATTATTTAAAATAAACTCTCATAAGTAATTATTTAGTTGATATTCCATTGCTGTTGGTGTCTGTGCTCATTATTGTCACGTGCATGCTACCACACGCCGATAGACACACGTGACAAATCACTCATTGAAAGGTCCCCACTTCTGATGACACAAGCTCCTGTTGAGCAATTCACATTATATGGCTCATTCTCACCTGTAAGTGACACCATCTCTGGCTCGGGATAGGTAGTAAAGTACCATTAAATCCCTCCACAAACAATTTCTACAGATTCTATAAAAGCCCAATGAAAAAGGCAGTTTGTGTTGTTTCCACCTGCTGTTACATAATCATAGTTGACAGATGTAGCACTGAATGGACAGTGAGGACATTTAATGCCTTGTTTTGATGATTTCTACATCCATTTTGACAAGATTTTCACACGTGGACTGTCTCAAAAAGCAAAAATGTCACATAATCTTCGGTAGATTGCTAGAAAAAATTAGATACTTCAGTTACCTGACATCAGAGAAATTATCCTCTATGACAAACACAAAAAATGAAAGATTTGGGGTTTCATTTCATGATGTACGCTAAAAATATTTATTAGTATTAATCACATCAGAGCAAACTTGCTGGTGAGTGAGCAACACTTATAGAAATCTGTCTTACTTCCTATTTTTGTCTTTGTTATCAACTTTTTTTTCATGTCATCACGTTGTTCATTATTTACTCACTGCTGATTCATCCATTGAGCAGTTAGGAACTG
Organism: Datnioides undecimradiatus; assembly: GCA_008933995.1. Lineage (NCBI taxonomy): Eukaryota > Metazoa > Chordata > Actinopteri > Lobotiformes > Datnioididae > Datnioides > Datnioides undecimradiatus. The sequence continues at coordinate 11,420,953 of WARS01000029.1, read as the reverse complement.
TGACTCATGATGAACTTATTATAAATGATTTGTACTTCATACCTGTGTACGTGAACAAAACAAACTGGACCAGAAACACATGTATTACTGGTACAGTATATTGCCACTTGTATAGTTTTTTGACCAATGAAAAGATGTTTTATTTCAAATTCTCAGGACAGTGTTTGACAATGTAAGAGAGAAGACTTGGTTTAAGATTAAGGTTAAGGTAAGGGTTATGTGTGTCTATGTGCCTGTGTGTGTGTGTGGGGGGGGGGGCCCTCAGTGTTGAAGATGATTCAATGGATGATTCCTGTGATCCCTACTGACAGAGTAGAGTCAGAGTTTGTGAGCGTTTCTTAAAGGATTAGGATAGACTGGTGAACTCCATTTACTACAAATAGTCTGTGGTACGTTCACATAAACAACATACATGTTCCCTCTGCTGATATTACACATATATAAAGACTGGTATCTATCAGGCACCTTATCAGGACAGACAATTAAGTCCTCTGTCCTAAAGTGCAACATAAAGTTTCAACAATAAAAGCAGCAGCAAGGTTTCTGTCCTGCTTTCCACGACCTGACGATTTTATGTGTATACACAGTGAAATTTACCCTCAGGGATCAGGAGCAGGATAGTGACATTTCTAGATGCTACTGAAGTCAGAACCACTTGTTCTTATTAGTATGGTTTTTTCAGGAACTACGTGTGCCCTCTTCTTTGATGGATTTCCAGAAAGTAGTGCCTGAATCAAGGCCTGTTTTAAAGGACTGAGAAAGGTCTACAGCTGTGCACAGGTGCCCTAACTTTAGCAGAATCATAACTGCTTCAAACAATCAAATGTCAAGAAATCCATATGACCAAAACTAAGCTATGTTGTAAAACACACAACAACTTTTCATCTACCACATGTAAATTCGCCAGTGCCCAATGAAACTTAAAAAGTGAAGCAAAAGTAAAAAAAAACCCTGTTGATTCTGGAGGAAGTGGGATCAAAACTCTTCAATGGGCTGCTTCTTACAGTATCGAACATTGAGAGGGAACATTCAACACAAAAAGAGGTCAGACCAAGATCACAGTTGGGGCAAGGCGGGGGCATTGATGCAAAGGGACACGGGGTTACAGGAACAAAGGTTTTGTTGATCAAAGGTCATAGGTCATATGACTCTGTACCCTGTAAACTGCTGACTGTGAAGTAAATATGTTGGAAACAAGGGAAGTCATTAAAAAAAACCCAACAGATGTGTTGAAATTCAGTTCCTGCATTTGTCACCTGATGTCGGCCACACTGGGCTTACTGTACATCCCAGAATCAACAAGTCCAGACAGGCAGCCTGGCAAACATTACACATCAATTTCTCACGAAAATGGTAATGTACTTTCCACGGTAGATGCAATCTGTTTGTTATCGTAAGACAGTGACTCATGTATTTACACATAAGTGATTTTATCATGATTTTACTCTCTTTTACAATTTAAAAAACTAGATACGTGTGTGCGTGTGTGTGCGTGTGCGAAGAACTCATATTCAGTTTCAGGTAACAGTTTCCACTGGCACCGTGCTGCCTCCGATTTGTTGCTGTGCAGCAAATATGTGACACCCTGCAAGTCAGCTGGCACAGAACCAAGCCGGTCACACTGATTATAGACTCCAAAGGTTTTCTTACAGTCAGCAGAACATCCTGGTTGCCAGCAGGAGGCAAACACTGAAAACTAACACAAGAAAATGGTTTGATTCATTTGTGCCAGATTTTTTAGAACCCTCACAGCAGAGGGCAAGGCATAGTATTATTCACTATGCAGACTGCCACACGAGCAGGAATTGGATAATACAGATCTCACGGTTATGTTTGATATGTTCTTTCTTGTCAACAAGCTCAAAGACCGCACAAGGAGCTCTGCTGCCAAAGTCTGATATGACGTGCTCTTTGGAGCCATAGACCTCCACTGTTTTAAAAAAAATGTTGTTTAATACTAGTGCACTGGTGCATCTGGTTGAGTAAAATTTGCTAAACCAGCAGTGAGGAACGTTTGTCTTCCCCTTCTGTTAGTGACATTAATTACACAAACGCTGTTGTTGTGCTTATGGTGCCATACACTCTGCATACTTGCTGTAGCCTACTCTGAAGGTTACTCCCCTCTTCCACTCCTGCAAACTAATGTCAGACCAGACACCAGATTTAAAGGCTCTTTATACTGTGAAATAAGAAGGTAAATGTAACCATGTTGATAAAACAGCCAGCCTGTTGAATGGTGATATATTATATGGATAGATTGTCAACTGTATTAATGTGGTGTACGTCTTGCCGAACTGATTACTCCACTTTTTAGAGGGCCTGGAAGAACCAAAAGAATACAAATTGATGTCATTATCTGTACCAAGTTCTGTTTTGCTCTTATTTGACAGGATATTTATGTAGTGTTGTAGATATATAGCCTATATTCAGTTGAAGAAAGCTTTTGAATTAGCTGAGTTTAGACAATTAATTTCTCAATGTTCAGTGTAAAGAATTGTTTTATGTTTTGCATTTTTTTTGGATTAGACAGAAGACGATCTGGCTAGTTAGCACTAGCAGGTGTTGAGGACGAACAAAGCTGCATGTACAGTACAAATACAAATACAAATATAGCGCAGGTTCTGCCAAGTCGGTCATTAAATGACACAATGTTATGCAGTATATATGCAAAGTCCATTATAGGCTCTTAGAGAGTAGACACAGTGTTCAGGTTTGACCCAGGAAACAGCCACTGGACCCCCACCTGTTCACTCACTTGTGGTTTTATGCTGATAACAGTATCAGTTCCTCAAACCTATTTGTAAAATAGTGAAGTGGAATTGAGATTGTCTCTTTCCAGGTGGCAATTTCACCCTCACCACAGATGTTGTGTTTTTAAAGCATCAGTGAACATCTAAATTGATCTATGTATATTTTTATATGTAAAGAAAGATCACCCAGTTCAAAACAAGACACTGTCTTCAGGGGATTGACTGCTTCTTACATCTCCAAGGGTTTATTCCTGGAGCTACAGTTTAGACTCAGTAAAGTCAAGACCCCTGTGATTATCTTTCACTCTTAGCCCTCTACTTAAACCTGGCTCCTGCCAAAAATACCACATGTAAACTCCATGCACGCTACCTACAGACACACTTACATCACGCACACATTTTCTTGGAATAAGAGTAGGTTCTGGTAAACATGTTAGTTACTATTAAAGCCACCACTAATGACAGTTGCAGAAAGATGTCTGAATGACACAGACATGACGTAATCTGCCAGTGGCAAGGGCTGATCAGGGTGACTGCTGACTGGATGGTTGCCAGTTTGGTTCTTCAGAGAAAACATGGGTGGGAACTGTGAGGAAGAAATACTTCTTTCCACCTGCTGAGGTGTCCTTGTGATCCTGCATGAATGTGAGTATGAGAATGTTAAACAGAGCAGATTTACAAAAACCCAATAAGCCAAAATAAGTATGGTCAATAATGAAATGGAGGAAAACTCAGGTAACAAGTGAAGCAGACACAATCACAGCTACAAACTTTCCATGTTGGTCCAACAAAAAAAAGATATTGAGTCAGCTATACTGCCAACAGCATCACAATGCTCAATATCCTGAAACATCAATGGCCCTTTGTGTTGAATTTGATCAAAAAGAGTGATCCTTTACTGTCCCAGTTTAAACAAAGCTCTGGGGTTCACGACCAGGTTGTTGTCTTCAGAGGCCGCGCTGATTTAAACACCTCTGGAGGGCTTTTTCCGGAGTCACTGAGGACACGAGCCAGAGCCAGGAGTAGATGGGAGTCAGGGTCCTCTGCTTTCTTTCTTCTTCCACTGGGCTGTTCCTGAGGCCAGGCGACGGCTGGAAATAGCCCAGACATGCAGGCCAAGTCGGAGCAGAGCGCTGTTGGTGTCGTCTCCTGTAAGACTTCCTCAGCCGTGCTGCTAATCAGCAGAGACAGGGGAGGATGCAGGACAGGAGCCAGACATAGATCAGGTCCTGCTGGGTGGGGCAGGCGACAAGCGCACGCGCGCGTGTGTGTGTGTGTGTGTGTGTGTGTGTGTAAAAGTATGTGGGTGTATATCTGGGTGTGCATGCACACTTACCTGTGTACAAATAGTCATGAGTAACTTTGACATGTGCGTACATTTAAACAGGAGACAAGGGAGTGGCACAACTTGGATTCCCATCTGCTACATACCTTTTACTATTTTACTTTTTTTTTTGCCTTAATCACTGCAGAGCATGCCACCTTAAGCTCTGTCCCCCTTGAATCCAGGTTGAACTCAAATTGAAAGTCAGCACAGCTCTGTGCAGCCAGAACAAACTGACTCTGTCATATAGATTCACTCAGTCAGTCAATCAGTGTCATAGCAACCCACAAACATTACTAACACCTACACTATGTACTTTTCCTCTGATTCTCATTAATTGAAATTCGTGTTCAAATTAGACATGATTGCGTGTTTCCCCACCCATACATATACAACAAACATTTCCATTAGCAAAGCAATCAAAGAACCACCGAAGATGCCAGGGAGTTAAAAAGTATTTTATTCAAGTTCACCTTGTCTCACTTCCTCTTCACACCACAGCCAATTACAGCACAGGTGAACCAGTGTGACCTTTTTTCTGTGACCTGTACACTCTCTTTTTAAAAGGGAAACTACTTTTAGACATTTCCCCTCACCAGATGACTGAACCTCCTTACTTTCAGCAACATCATGTTCCTGTTCTGTGGCACTTCAATAAACGCTTTCTTAAGACATCAGATGCTTTTGTCTCAGTTCTCTGGTTGCTGATCTCAGGAGAGATTTGTGTTGATGAATTTTTGCAAAGTCGACAGCCTAATCCAAACAGTTTGACACTTCCGGTCTGTAATTTCCAAAAACATGTCAGCTTTTCAAGGCTTGTTGTAAATGTGAGTATGCATAACAACACAGAATGGAGATTTCTTTGTTTCACTTTTCACTTTTTAGACAATGAATAATTTCAAAGGATTTTATCACAGACATGAAGGCGTAATAATAGATGTCATATCAGAAATCATTTTTCTCAGGTTGCACGAGACTCTTGAGATCCAAGACAGACCACAATAAGATTAGATAAGACTTTATTTATCCTACTTTGCAGAAAGAGTGTGCTTTGTTTCAATTTTGTATTTGTTTGTGTGTACATGTGAGTTATGCTTAAAACAATCGACTTTTTTCACCAATAAAAACCTTTAAGGTTTCCCGTTACCTCAAATAGCACTACTGAGCAGTTTTTATATGAAAACATGCATCTGCAGGCATTTGATGCAATACACATTCCTGCCACTATTTCACTGATCTACAGGTGGTGCCTAGAAACAAAACATTGTTCCAGCTATGGCAGAGAAGAGGAGGAATGCTGTACTAATCATTGATGAAATTAATGCAGGATTAGAAACCTCATACAAGTGTTTGATCAAGGAGGAAAACAATTTAACATGTTTGTTAGACCTTAAGGATACACACTGAAAGTAAACCTAACTTTTAATTGTGCACAAACAAGAGCCACCTGGCACCTTTAAAATAAAACATCTATGACGTCTGAGGGATTTCGGGGCCCTTTTTACTGCTCTTACTCAGAATTTATTTCATTCTGATATACATAATTTTCCAGTAGCTATATGAGTCAGATGGTATGATGTTGATTACCTCCTCGGAGGGCTGTAGGGCATCCTCACTTTGTTTTTATTCATTTCATATCTCAGACAACACTCATACTTGGGCTACATTTGATGGATGGTGACATTTGGCCGTTGTATTTCAGCATTCGTATTACTCATTAGCCCAGGCTACCTTGGAGGGCACACTGCATCATCTGTTCATTTGTTTGTCTGCTTGTCAGAGACGATAACGCAGCTGGAGCATTTTTCCACTGCAGCACTCTTTGCAAATCACTGTGCATAAGACTGTCAGCTAAGTGATTAAAAGTAAACAGGGGAGGCCAGTGTTCGGAGCTCCTTCGCACTTCCCCGCTGGCTGCTTTCCAGTATCCTCAACTCTATTTTTGCATCCGTGTAAATATTTTCAGAGGTGTTCCTTGTAATAATCCCGAAAATCAGTTAATTATCTCCCCAGAGCCATTGTCTTGTCTTGTTGACTCTACCAAGTCTGCACAACACAATGCGTGAGTGGAAGTTCACTTTCTAAATTCCCGAAGAGTATGGCGCCACCTCCAGCTGACGCTGCAGTCCTTAGTGTTAGCGTGAGGTCAGCTGATCCTGTTGGAGAAAGGGAGGTCGAAACATGCACGCAAATGCACGCTCACACACACGCTCAGATACCAACACACATTCCAGTGGGGCTTCTTTATCTGTGAGAATCTGAGTGAGTGCAGTCAGTATGTGAGAGATGATAAATGAACTGAGACAAAGAGTGGCAAAAAGATAGAGGTGGCAGATGACAGGGCAGAGTATGTTAAACACACAGGCACACACTTGCTGAAAACACACATGGCTGAAACCTCTGTCTTGCTTCCTGTTTACAGTGCTGTGATGGCTATTTTTGTCCTCCTGAAGTAAGAAGTGAGGCCTTCAACTTTAACAATAGAGCACGGTGCAATGTAAGGAGGGCTGACAACACACTGAAGAGACTAACACAACGGTCATTTATTCTTATCCATTTCCTGTTTTTTAGCTAAAGTGAATCTTTTCCCCTTTAATTTGTCCCCTTTTCCGGTCATTTCAATTCAACAAGACCAAGGTTTCTAATAGTTTTGCTATAATTTCACATTAAGGGACGGTTAAGCGGCTCAGCTCCCATTTTCTTCCATTCCATAGATATGAACATTAAGTCTTTAATAGCAAATTAATATATACTTGTGTTTAAAGGACTAGTCCATTAGTAGATTGATGTCATCGATATCAGTTCATGTTTGTACAATATAAATAGTGAGCTTCTACCAACAGCCACGTAGCTTAGCTTAGCATAAAGACTGTAGGCAGGGGGAAACAGCGAGCGAAAGGTCCCTTTCTTTCACTGATGACCAGACTCCAAGAGGTTACTGCTCCTCAGTTAGTTTCCTTCTGTTCCCAAACTATGCGCTAAGCTAATGTAACCAGCTGACGGTGTTTTAGGTTCATAATTACCATACAGACATAAAAGTGGTGCTGATCTTCTCATCTAACTCCAAAAAAGTGATTAATATGTCTCGAAATGTTGTGAATGTGAGTGTGAACAGTTACTTTAAAGTAATGGTAATGTCTATTAGTTTTTTGAGTTAGCAATTAACAGTTCATCTGAGGATATTACAGCTACTTTATGTGTCATCTAAACAAAACAATGCAGTTTTTTCCATATATTCTCTAAACAAAAGCACTGCGTCACTGCTAAATGATGAGTGTCATCTCAAATAATCCCAAAAGACAAATGCAAAAAATGCATCTCTGCCTCAAGAAGCTGACTGGAGCTAGTGGCAAGACAGTGGGTTAACTGGTATCATGTTTGTTCACAAAGCAATGTCAAATGGCACACACACACACACACACACACATTTCAGCACAGACAGATGAATGACTGATAATAATTTCCTCACTAAGTTGATCTCAACTCTGCACTTGTAAATATGCAATAAAACCGTCACAACTAAAAAGCAATAAGTGTAATTGATCAAACCACCTGTTCAACAAGCAGAAATTAGCAATATTTATGGGTTCACCTAGGGCACATGCGATTAGCAAGCAAGCTCAAACAAAAGTTGTCTGTGTGGTGCTGCTGTAAGTGTTTAGCTCACTCTGTGTATTAAGGCTGGTATTTTGAAGTCAGGAATATAACTTATTTCACTGGCCAGTGAGATATTATTGGTTAATGACTTAATGACTTGGCTGTAACATAGCCGTTTGCACCTAACATTTAAAATCTAATCTCTAATCTCTTTTGACAATTATTAGGCTACACTGAAACTGATCTACATCTCCAGAGCCCTCAGTTAATCACTTACAATTCTATATGCGTCCTGGCATCATGGGCTCTGAGTGTGCAAAAAACACTGAAATGTATATTGTTTTCTACGTCTCTCATCTGAAATAAAAGTGCAGGTACTCACCGTCTCAGAAAATTGTGTCTGTCTTTACCAAATATGATTAATACCAAATGATGCCATTCCTCCCAGAATTATTTATTTTAATTATTATTATTTATTGAGAGTGCAGCACCCACCTTGATTTTATATGTTATATCTGATGTTAATACTGAGCTGCATCAGCAGGGGATATTTTAAAGAATAGAAACGGTTCTGAGCCTTCATACAGAGACTGGCTGAAATTGTTTTATCTCTTTTTTATTTTTTTGCAGCCAATGTTGAAAACAGACGAAAGGAAAACGTCCTCACACTATATTTAGAGGTAGGTCAAAGGTGATGTGGGGGGGTTGAAGAGCGCAGGTCACTGAATCAAGGAAAACAAATAAGTGCAACGGGTTTTCTTGGCCCCACTGCCTTCCGCCATGACGCCTGTTCATCTATCACACTTCCTGTGTGTGTATGCTGAACAGTTTGTGTGTGTGTGTTTGTGTGTGTGTATGCATATGTGTATGCAAGTTACCCATTTTTATCTAAATCTTTGTGTGTTTGTGAACACAGTGCTCTGTCTCTGCCCCAACCCCACCACCCCACCCCCACTTCTGTATCTGTTTTAAATTTCCCTGTTTGTCACAAACACACACACACACACACACACACACACACACACACACACACACACAACTGATAAATCACAGCTTTGTGAATGTGTCAGTTTAGACCCGGGAGGCTGCAGTGTGCGAACATTACTATTGCGCAGTACTGATAACTGGGAGGACAAACAAAACAAACACACACACTTACTTTCTTACTGTGATTTCTTCTACATGGTCATGTCTCATATATATGTGTGCAAAAAATCCATAGAACACGTTATGAGTTGAATACCGATTCAGTCTCTGATACCCTTAGCCATGAGGGATGTCACCAGATGGTCATTCATGTGATTTAGGTTTGCATATGTCAGCATTTGTTTCTTGTAATCATGAGAAAAGTCTTATGCTTACCTACCGTATGTCCAAACACTTGGAGTTAAGTCACGTAGCATAACTTTACGATCTTGAGGTCCAGGTCTGGCCAATATCACATGTAGTGACCTTTACTGACGCTCTTCTTAAGTCTGTCTTAACAGTGAACTGCCCCATAAAGACAAAACCTTCCATGTAAAGAATTAGTCAGATTTTCATATTTATATAAAAGCTGACCTTGATAGCAAAAGTGTTACACCTCATTCTCGTTTCCTAAACCACATGAGCTCCATGCTGGTGAAAAAAAACCTCATTCATTTCTTTATACTAACTACAGTATTACCATATCTTAACTGCAGAATTATCATGGGATTATAACAACTCTATACCGTTTTAACTCTCTCAACCATTAATCGTAATCTCAACAGTCTAATGGACACGTGAAACGTTTTACATAAAAATGTTACCAAATAAAAAAAAGTTATTCTAAACTTGCACTCCACGTCACCCTGCAACTATCTGCCATGTTAAACCCCTTCTGTAAACACTGCAGAAACCTCTGCGCTGCTACTCAGGAGGCCGAATGGGTTTTTCTATTGATCGAAGGCTTGTCCTTGAGCAAGACATTGAGCCCCAAATCGTTCCTATAGTAGCTTCATCACAGCTGCATGATTGCAATCTATTTGGCACAGACCGCTCGTTTAAGCAGTATGTATTATGGTCCTGTGGTTTGGTGGTGAAAGACATGAATATGTAGTGTGTGCAGCAATGGCCAGAGATTATGGATAAGTCAGTGCATGTTTGTTCCCCCATGTGAGACACTGGGGTTGTCGAGTGAAAGTAGAGACAGACAGGGAAAGCAGGAGGGGGATCACCCTCACACCCACACAATCTTTATTAAGCTCCTCCAACCACAACCCCCACCCCCTTTCTTTTCCCACAGAAGCTCAGTCGCAGGCTGCTTCAGATATCATGTATCTATTTTTAACCACGTGCTTGTGTAGTGGGCAGAGTCAGCCTCGTGTGGTTCTTAGCACTGAGATCTGACTTTTGCAACACAAATGCTGTAAACCCATGTTTCCCATCCAGCCGCAGAGATAAGAGAGCTTCTGTTATTCAGGCAGGCAGACGGGGCAGCCTCCACACAACAACAATGAGCCCTGCTGAAGACCCTCAGAGCTCAGACACATGCAAAACAAACATGCACATTCTCACACACATTCTTTCTCTTCCTGTAAATATTATGTGTATGTGGATGAGTTTTTTGTCACTCTTGCAAACGCATGCTTGAAATTGTAAACAACTGAACGCATTTGGCAGTGTACATACTAGGTTTTGTTTATTATTTTAAGATCTGGGCTGTCGATTTTATTTTTAAATTTGATCAGTTATAAAAAAAATTTTTTTGCTAGTTTGGAAAATCATTTTAGGTTGAAAAATTTTACTTTTAGACAATGGTGCTTAATTATAATTATTGCTGGATTTGACCAGCAACATAAGCAAACAGTTTAGATATCCATTATATGATTATAATCAATGTAAAGTCTGGCACACATGCATGAATAATGCATGTGCACAGGGAACAACATGCCAGAACACAGAGACACAGAAAACCGCGCACAAAGCATATTCACATACGCTCATGCTTGCACACAAGTGTGGCGCCTCTTTGTCACTTCATTCTGCAGACCCAGAAGTGTTTATTAAAGGTGCAATAAGTGACACCAAACCAGCTACAGCAGTGACAACCTTCAATCTCAGGGGAGGACGCCCTCAGTGCTGAGCTGAATCTCATCCCACCAGCTTGCTGTTGTTGCTGCAGCAGCAGCTGCTTTTAATTGTGTTGATGCATATGCAACATTTGACACGGGAGGGCTTCTCTGACCTACTTTCACCTTCTGTAATTTTTTTCATTTTATTCATCTCTGCCTCGCTCTCTTTCAGGTCAGATGGTGGAGAAGGTGGAGACAAGAGAATGTGAGGAATTTTGGCAAGTGACTAAAACTGTGAATAATGATTAGGGACATGCCTTGAGAACCTAATCAAAGTCATGCTGCGCTTGTGTGATAAGGTTGTGTTTCAGCAGATTAAATCTCAAGGGAGTTGCCCCGATAACTTGTGATCTAATGTGCCAAACATCTGCAGTGGTTCTGATTCGAAAAAGTAACAACTGCAGAGAAACCGCGATGGTGGAGTTTTCATCTATCTGTCTCCCTTGTTTGATGCACCTCAGCCCTTTTCAGGTAAATGCCAGTGGTGCTAATAAATGTCACTTTAAAACTCACATGCGAGTGCATATTTCTCTCCAATGTGCACGTTAAATATAATTATCAGCAACATCGCTGGAAATGGTTTGAGAAGAAGTGGTAAACATGATTTCTGATGGAATCCTCTTAGCTGAGCAAAGTACAGATTATATAGGCAGAGGATTATACAAACCCATTTCATTCATTAGTTTGATTTAAAGCCCTTTGTCCACCTGTGTCTGAAACAAAGGCAATGCAATTAACTGAATCTTGCCAACACAGCATGTTAGACTCACGTGTTCCACACTGAGAGAGTCTCACTTTAACTTCTCATTTCTCTTTTCTCCTGTTTTGCTTCACGGAAAGGTCAAAGGTCACATCACAGGTACACAGCAGCCGTTCAGTGCAGGTAGGGATACACTGAACAAGGATTTGTCAGAAGGTTGGTTACTCAACAAGAATGAAGAGTAGTTATAACTACCATAGATTGAGTTTGTAGATTGCTGACTCTGACCAGTACATTGTTGTCTTGAAAAACAAACTGCTGTGGTTCATTCCAACAATTATCTTTCAATGTCACAAGCAGATATAACAAAAACGTGTTCCACTGATAGATGCTACCATGGGAGAGTGTAAAAAGCTATATATATATATTTGTAATCTATTTAAAAGGCCCTTTTTTTATTTTAGTCTAGTGTAGCATCATACAACACAAAAAGCACATATATTTGGTTGGAGGATCAAGTGACCCAACAAGCTGTGTTGGGTCACATGATCTATGTTAACTAAGCCTAGCAGGTCAGGTCAGACCACATTTAATTTTCTAACATGTTTAAATCAACAGAAGAATGTTCAAGTCTGTCAAAGGTGAATTCATAGAGGCAATCTTTCTGTCGGCTTCTTGTTGCAAAGTTGACAACATTTAGGAAGTTGCAGCTTAAAGTAAATTAAATAAATCTTACAGAATCACAATTATATTCACATGTATGGCCTCTATATATACACAAAAAACACGACAAATCACGAGGATATTGTTTTTTAATAGTGATTAGGGACATGCCTTGAGAACCTAATCAAAGTCATGCTGTGCTTATGTGATACAGTAGGTACAGTAGGTTGTTTTTACACTTTCTCCATGATTCCATGGCTCCCATTTCTAATTTTTATTTAAATAATGCTCATTTATATTCAATCAGCACTTTTTATGAACCCTGTTCTCAACCTTCTGTCACTCAACAACAGTGTAACATGATGACAAGCTGTACATTCATCTAATATCTGTATTGTTTTCTGTAATGATGTCTGTGATGTTCTGTAATGTACATTATTGGAGATTTACTGAACAACAAAAAAGGAAAATATAAATGAACAGAGACACACAGGAGAAAAGATGAGGTTGTCTGATGTCTGAACTGGTATTTCTCCGTCTCTCACCCCTCCAGTCTCTACCTTGCTCTCTCCTCCCTCTCTTTGAACTTCTTTCTCATTTTTTTCTTCTTTCATCTCCCTTTCTCTCAAGCTATTGGAGGGATACCAAAGTCTTTACAGAAGCCAGATATGAGCAGCACTGCATTCCAGTCTGCTCTGCTGTGTCGAGATGGGCAGGTTAGAAAAGGAGGGTGGAGGCATGTGACTCGTCTGGTGACAGATGGGAGCAACACTGAAAGGGAATCCACCTCTGCCCCCATATTCCCTCCACCCACAGCCTCACCTCGTTTTAGTTTCTCCTGCTCTCAGTTTCTTATGTTCCCATAATACCCAGTTTTGCCATATTGCTCAGTGTCCTGGGCTATAAATGCATAGACTTGTTTCTGCTGCAGGTCATTTTAAATCCTTTCAGGCACAGAGAGATGATGGAAAATGTGGGGAAAATTAGTAATATAGGTCCCTGGTCATATTTTACCCAGGAATTTTGTGGTTCACAGTTGCTGTCCTGACCCATTAATCTGCAAATCTATTTTAAATATTACAGTGAAAAATGGCATGATGCATGTCCGTGTTGTGCCTTACATTAGTGTTATTTCTGAAAAATATATGACCAAATGAACAAATGTACTATCACTATAACAATGTAATTTACCTAAGCATTACCATCAAAAATACAGCAACATTTAAAAAACTGTGAAACACTTTGCTCAAACACTGTATGTGTGTGTAAACTTTTCCTTATTACACTGACCAAAAATCGTAATGTGATGGTACGTCTCCTCTTTGCAATAGTTACATTGTTCTTTATGAATAGTGAACTTTGGGTGGTGCTACAATCTTTAGGCAAACCAAGCCTGTAAACACACACACGCACACACATACACACACAAACGCACACACACACACACACACACACACACACATACAAAGTACAATCCCATTTAATCACAAGAATCCTGACTGGGAGCATTCCTGTCGCACGGAGTTAGAACGATTTGCTTATTAGAGCAAACAATGGTATCTGTCAATTTCATTTTCATAAGCTGGGAGATTACAGAGCGATGTGCTTATCCCCTGTATCCAGTCCAGCGCACTGCAATTCCACTGCTTTCCCACGTCTGATAGGCACCGTGTCGTATGTGAGTTTTGTAAACTTGTTGTCAGATGGATTCACAAACCTTGTGGGCGTGTTTTACAGGCTACTGCATAAACTCTGTCTCTACCATGCAATGGACACTGTTGCATGCTCAATACTATACGATGAGGTTAGCATAAAACCACAGAAGGGGATTTTGTCATTGTCTAAAGGTTATTTGCTGATGCACCTTTGTCTCTCATCTGCCCATGTGTCACCAGTGACATCATTCCCATTAAAGAGCATCTTCTCTGATATTATTGCTGTAGTACTACAAAGATGCCTCTGTTCAGACCTGCTGACTCCCACTTTAATAACCTGCTGCACCTGAAAGTCTGCATTGCTGTGTCATTCAGAGCACCTGAGAAACGATTAACAACATACAAAAGTGCCAAAAGTGTCACAGTTTTACATGCATAGTGTCCATGTCCATGCGAGTGCACGATCATTTATTAATAAGGGTATATAATTTGATATGTTTATGACACATGTTTACTGCAGGGCTGGATTACAGTTGTTTTTTTCAAAAAAATCCTGTTGATGCACCTGTTGGGTTTTTTGTTTGCTTTTGTGTGTTCAAAGGTATGTGCATGAAAGGATTTTGTGAGCTTGTTTGTGTGGTGTGTCAGATTCTTTGTATATGCATGCGTGTGTGTGTGTGTGTGTGTGTGTGTGTGTGTGTGTGTGTTCAAGTTTCCATATACAGTGGGACGACAAAGGGAGAGTGGCAGTTTTGAGAGAGCAGGCCTTCGTCATTTCCTTCCCGTTTCCTTCACTTCATTCTCTGGTCCCCTGCTGCAAACTGCCCCCTCTTTCCTCCACCTGGAAATACACACACACACATACATACACTCACACACAAACACACACAGATACACAGCCTGCTGTTGTTGTGACTGTGCTGAAAACTCTGGTACACAGGATCTGAGACACAGGATGGAAAACAGTGAACATTGAGAATAGAGCGAGAGAAGAGAAGACAGAGACAGGGAAGAAAAAGATGTGAAAGGAGGATAAAAGTTAAAAAAAAAAACCTGAGTTAAATGGCATCTGTGTGACACTTATATAACACAATCTTACTTTGCATTTACAAAAGCTATACTTTTTTCTAAGCAGTATCCTCAGAACAGCTGAGAATTTCAATAATTTTTGCTTTCATTCAGCGCTTGTTTTGACAAAGTCAGCGTCCCACTTTTCAAACGCCTGTCGTCTCTTTTTGGAATTGAGCCCTTGGGAAAGACACATTTGAGTCGGAGTAGGTAAATTGTGCACAAATAAAATCATTAATGTACATTTGTCAGCTGAGCACGGGCCAAATGAAGCATTTGTGAACATTAACTTGAGAGCAAGGCAGTGTAGGAAGCCAGTTCTTCCACGCTGATAACCCACAGGGCAGTGAAACTGGAGTGGCGTCACAAACAGCACTGCCGCCGCCACAACATGTCAGGGCTGGATCAAACAGGACCCGGGAGATGTGTCAGATCAGCAGCTAAAAATGTGAATCACAGAAAAGCTGCACTGATTAAAGAAGACTTCTCTCTGGTCTTAACATTGAGGTGCTCAGGAGCAAACATGGTTCATCTGCTGAGGCAGAAACAAAAACAAGAAAGGACTGACAGGGGAAGGTCAAAGGTCACTGCAAGAATGTCATTGGCATGTTTGTTATCACATATTTTCACACAAGTACACAGCTTATGTGTGAGCACGAGCGCACATACACACAAATGCAGACGTTTGATGTTAAGAGGAAATCTATGTTTCTCTGGAACAATCTCATCTTTCAGCTCAACAATGTTGTTTTGATTTAGTTTGTCTGTTCAGTGAAAAAAAAGCCTCCAGAATGAGTTTTCTTCATTCCTGTGAAAAACAATGTTCCCCTCTGGGTTTATGAACATTTCATATTTGATTTGAAGGTGTTTTAGTTTGTGTGTGTGTGTGTGTGTTTTGAGGGAAATGCTTGTGTGCATGCATGTATTCATGTGTGGGTCCTTTTCTGTGATCTCAGTCCTTATGTTTCTGTGTCTGTGCTCTGTGCTGGCATACACTTGGTTGTCCAGTATGCATCTTTGCTTTGCTTTCATTTGACCTTGAGCCAGACTTTGTATGTGTTTTAGGACGTAATTATGTTTTTAATCATCTGGGAAGGGCACAGATCAGTACACCACATTCTCTGGTATAATAGCAGCACATTCTGTACCATGTGAATATGAGAGAGTGATAAACTAAAGCCAACTGAGGGCATTTTGATTGAGCCCAGGGGCAGAAACTGGCACACTATGAGAGACAGATTACCAATGATAGTGCTGAGTTTGCTTTTTAACACTGTGACATTAATCTCTTAATCAGTATTGTTTTTATAAAGAAAAAATTGCTAGCTAATATAACCAACACAAAGTCCACCCATTTCATGGAAATCTGCTGGTCTAAGCAAACAGTGTGAGGTAGCTCTTTGATAGGAAAAATCCCCTGGTGAACAGGAAGTGATGTGTTTTATGTTCTTGGCAGCAGAAGCAGGAAGATAAAATGAAGAAAAACTGTAGTTTGCATGTTGTGCAGAAACACCTCAGACTAAACTAGTGAAGAAACATGCAAAAAAAAACATCTATGTATGCAGCAATAAACACAAATCAAGCTAATATAATGCCACTCTAAGATTAATCTCCAGGTAAGCTCAGCAACAAAGTGGGCATAGCAACAGCCACAGGCACTGTGTGTTTCCTAGACGGTGTGTGGCTCATGAGACCTGATGACATGCTAATTCCATGGAGACAGCATTGTGTGGGGGGGTGAGATTACAGTCTGGCAGTGGAAGTCCAGCAAGGCTGCCCTGTAGTTTCCTGGAGCTCATGGCCTGTGTCTTAAGAGGCTTTAAGAGGCTTGAAAGAGATGAAGTGCCATCTGGCCAAATCCTGAGGAGGCAGCCACACATGGTTGGGGAAATGTTGACACCGTTGATGTGGTGTAATGCAGCACAGGGCAGCTGAGAACTGAAAACCATCTTTTCTGACACAAGTAGAGATGGTAAAGGGATGGCGGACGATGATTTGAGGAGCATGAAATGTTTTTTTCCAAATCTACAATATAAAGTATAAAAGTTTCAAGCATAAAATAACTAATGTCAAATACTTAGTAGAGAAATAACAAGTCAGTCTTGTCATGACTCTAGTATAACCTTTGACTCTTGACGTTGCTGCTCACACTGCATCAAAATTAAAATTAAGTATAAAATTTCAGGAATTCCCTATTCAGACACTCTGACCACCTCTCTGAGCCTTCTGGACAGAAATATTGGCTCCTGTCACTCAAAAAACATTGATTACCAATAGGCAGAAATAACAAACAAATCAATAGTATATAAAGGAAATTTCTGGAGGCAGGATTTCCTCTTTTTTGTGCTTTGTGTATTTAGTATTGAGCATAAATATTACACAGGAGCAGTGTTGCATCATCTGTTTTGTGTGTCTCAGCAGTGACTTGCCTTTGTTTGTGGGTGTTCATAGTTTCACACACCACATCTGAGCGAAGAACAACACAAACCTGCAGGAAAGGAACATACTGGCACCCAGCCTTCGCCCTACCAGTTTGCTCAGGTCTGTCAAAAGCCTACATGGATCATGGACAGCTTTATTTTATCTTCCTAAAGCTGTTTAATCTGATGCAGTTATGAAAATTACAGCTCTTTTGTGTTTAAAATATGGATACATCCTGGTAAAATACCACAATATCAGTTGATTCGGTCTGGTTATTTGTTATTTTTATGTGACATCCTGACATCAGTCTTTCACACCAGCATCAGAGATGACATTGTAGTAGTGTAGTAGAAGTCCAGTGAAAACATAGACATCAGCTGAGATTCACACATCACAAAAAGTTTTTACAGTTCATTTAAACGTGATACCGAGCAGTGGATCTAAGACAAAGCAACAACTAATAAACATTGCTAGGAACAAAGGACCCTGTTCTGTTTACATTCCCCTTGCAGGGAAACACATGGTTTAGACTGTCTGCCTTGGCGCGGAGATGCTCAGTGCTGAATGCTTTTTTTTCTGATGTTTAGTTCTGCAAATGATGTCAAACTATCAGGGAAAAGGCAGTCATTTGGAAAATGTCCATGTGCAAAAAATGCAACCTTAGTAAGGACGCTCTGTGAAATCCTCTTTGAAAATATGCAAAACAATTATGCTGCACCGGTACCAGATCTAAACTATATGTCAGAGATTATTCGGTCCTACATGATGCCAAAATAAGGGTAGGTTTTTAAAACAGCCTTCCCCTTTCACAAAAACAGCTAGCCTACGAAAGAGTAAACTGTTTAAACAAAATATGATAATAATAGTATGATATTTGCATGTTCTGCACAGGACATGTTTGTGTTTTATGCTGCCTTAGAAGGAGCACACATGCGTGAAATACATTGCAACCTAGGGTAGCTTCAAGTTCAGGTTTTTGTGCATCCTTTGTGTCGTTTGTGCTCAAATTAAGTTCCCTCAATTTTCTATATTCAGTGTCTCCACTCCATTTTCTGTCCTGACCCATTATGACCCCATTATCTTATCATCCAGTCCACTTTGCAGGTTTCACTAGACCAAAGTACTAATGTGTAAATGGGAAAACTATATTTTCTCCAAGTTCAAAGATGACCGCACCCACTGGACCTGGCTGTCCTATGATGATCTTTCAGCTGTACTGTCAATAGGAAACCTATTCATGGATTTCAACTGACATGCTGGCAAAATGCTAATGAATCAAATGCCCGCCCAGCAACAGCAGAGACCCTGATCCCTTCTCACAGCAACAATCTGTCAATAGCAGGCGGGAGCGTTCTTGTACACAGTGCCCTGCACAGGATTGATTTAAATACAGTGGTCAGGACGCATCTATCAGTGACAAGGTCTGTCTGTCACAGATCATGCAGCCAATGGAAAATTGAGATTTGATTCATCTAATCAATGCCTCTGAGCTCTAGGTGTCTCTCAGTAAATATGTCACTGTGTTCACACTAGAGGACCTTCACTGATGTGTTAGATAATGATATTTAAGAATAATCTATATTAGACTGAAAACACAGACACCCTCAGCACAAAGTGCAACTTTCAGCACTTTGCCAGTAAAATGTCCTGTGTTGCGATAACAGCCAATCATAAAACGACAGCCAGGTGCAAAGCTGATAAACATAACTAAGGAACTTTTAGCATTCCTAAACCTTTACACTATCTGGTGAATGTTTTCTCAGAAATGTGTAGGGGGGATTTGAGTTTTATTTCTTAAATCTGTTTAAGGGGTACCTGTTAGCAGATAAAAGATAAAATTCACACGCACACACACACACACACACACACACAGAAACATGTGCATCCTATGGGACAAGCCTAAGACCTGAGGTGTTGGACATTGCATCTGTTTCCTGTCTGTTTCTGAAACAGGAAAACTGCACATGTGGATTTCACCATAGTTTCCTCATATTTAGACAAATCTGAAAAGTAGGCCACAGTATCTAGTGAACACAGATGCTCCAAACCAACTCTCTCTTTTGCTCCTAACGCTGAACAATAAAAGCAAAGCCAGGCGAGTGTTTTGGGGTCATGGATGTAGTTCAAGTCTCCCCTGCACAGCAGGTTGATAGGTATCTTGTTAAAAACATTCAACAACCTCACAAATCCCGTTTTGGATTCTACATTCTCCTCAAACACTGAGTCTGTCCGAGGGTCACCCTGTGATTTTCTCTCTCCTCTGTTATTATTCCATTTCCTCTCCGTGAACGGAAAGACCGAAATAACCCCGCTGAAATCTATGGCTCTCCAGGGGCAAAGCTTTTGTGTCAGAACAAGTGGAAAACAAGAGCAGCAGTGGCTGAATGGGACGCTGCGAGATCTAGAGTTTCACTGCCTCATGGGGCTCGGCCCATAGACACAGACACGGCTCATTACACGAGCAGACTGTATGGAGACCAACTGAAAAGTCTCGTGTGAGACACTCAGCATGTGTGATTCATGGGGGACACTGTAGGCTGGACTCTTGTCTGAAGCTGAATGATAGCTGAGTGCACAATGATGAAATACTCTGGAAGTACCAGCAACTGTATATGTGGTGAGCTGAGGAAGGGGAGGCTATGATCCTAGCTGCAGGACACTAAAACTGAATCTGAAATCCTATAAAAACTTTATGACACACAACCAAAACCTCTGATTCTTAGCCACACTCTATGCTATGTAGCTTTTGGGATGGCAGTGTCACTGGGTCCACCACTTCAGCCCAGATTAAAATATCACAACAACTTTTGGATGAATTGTCATTAAATACTGTGCAAGTGCTAATAATGCCCAAAGGATGAATCTGAACGGTGAGGACTTGACTATTCATTTGGCGGCGTTAGCTGGTTGAAGTTTTCACCGATCTTCTAAATCTCAGTGTCTAAATGTACTGGGAGAAAATGGTCACCAGAGGAAGAATTCTGTGGACTTTGGTCATCCCCTGATCCCCGGAGATATGCTTGCTGTAATTGCATGTTCCTGCACTCACTGGTGGCTGCTTCAGGTATTCTTCACCAACTTCGGCTTTGCACATCCCCAGAAATGAAAACTCTGCAGTTAACTGAAAAAGCTACTTGCATATGAACTCTGGGACCATGGTGGGGATGGTAACAGATGCCCTCACTAGAAGGCAGAGGGAGATGGTAAACGACTCTACTGCACTGACAAGTTCACTTAGTGTGTTGTTTAGCAGATGTAGGAAAGTACTGCAAGAATACTGCATATTCACAATTGTTACATACTTGGTTTAGCAGCCTTGTTGTTGCTCTACACAGCCTAATTTCTTGTGTGCCTTCTATTGTTGTCCTACAGTAACACTTGTTGTACAAAGACAAATATGTGAACAATAATCTTCACCTGTTGTCTTTGCAAATGCATGGTAGAATAGATTGAATAGCTCCGGCCTTACATGCCCCCTTTGTTTTTCCCCCCCGAGTTTATTTTTTCATCCAGGTTGTTCATTTCAGATTACATAACCCAACTTGCCAGCCACCGGTGCATAAAATCACTGACATCTATCTGAATGTTTTGCAGACACAGTTGCTTTTAATGGATGCACTTTCTTAATAATTGATTAAAACATGTCTGCCTCTGCCTGTTGATGTATATATCCTCCAGGTCAGCTGCAGCAGCACCTTAGAGGACACAGCTCAGGCATAGACACACACACTTGTGCACACATGCACGCACTCACACAACTCCTGGAGGACAGCTGTCAGATTCAAACTAATGAGAGTTGAGGCTGCCGTCGTAATGGATTTTTTTTTCCCTCTTTCTGTCTCTCACTGTCTGTCTGTCCCTGTCTTTCTCACATTCACAGCATCCCGGTAAAGTCATAGGTGGGCTGACACTGCCTGACTAGGAAGGGTCAAAATACATCATCCTCTCCAGAGAAAAAAGGCCAACTAAGTTCACCAAAACTTTGTCTTCAACGTCTGCTGCACTGCTAATTCTATGTTATGAATTAAATAACCCTCAACAGTCAGTTCTGTAGTTTAAGAGGATGTTAATTACACACCTTCATGCTGCAAATAGCAGTGCTGCATCCATCTCCTCCTCACCTGCCCAAAGCTCTGAAGCACGGTCTACGTAAAGCATCTAATTATGACTTAAAGGCATGCTGGGACATGTTGGTCTATTCCTAGATATTTGTTTCTATGTTTCCACAGTCACAAGAAGGTCACCTGCCCCTCTGTGCTTTGATTCAACCCCTCCGACATCTTAGTGCTGCTGGTGTAATCAGACCCAGGCACAGTAACTGGCGGCTCTGGTGCTTTCCCAGCCATCCTCATGCATCATAAATGAACAGCTTTTCCAGCACGGTTCAAAATGAAGCTGTGTGTCTGGCTGGTGCTGGAGAGATGATCTGGTACAGTAATGGCCCACAGCTACGTTCCACTAGCTGATAATTAGGAAACTCTGCTGCCTCTGTGTCAGACCAGACAGTGACTGCCAGATTCATGTATTGTTTTTTTGAGGATGGCGAAGTGGAGTTGTAATCGGAGCGACTCTCTGTGTGAATTATAGTGTGAATCGTTTTGATGACTTTTCAAGGCATCACTGCAGAGAGCAATAGGTGGCAAGTACCCAAAGAATACTTAAGTGAACCCTGTGGCAAACATCTACTGTATACAGTAGTACATTAGCTCAAGTACTACAAACTTTTTTAGGTACTTGTGGTTAACTTGAGTGTTTAGATTGTGTCCTACTTTCTGCTTCTACTTTTTCATTTAATTGCATAGGAATATATATAATAATATTGTACTTTGGACTTTGTTTCATTGATTTGACAACTATTTAATTGGTTGTTTTACAGATTAAAAACAAAACAACAAAGGTCAGACCAGAAATGTGATGCATATTTATATATGAAACTTCCCAGTTTATAGAATAGTTATACAGTGTCCATATTGTCAAATCAGGTTTGATAAACAAGTAACACTACAGGTTAAAGAATAATGCAACATTTCGAAAGTGGCCTTCTTGCACGATTAGTACTTTTACACAGGACACTTTGAGTTTTCCATTAATAATTTCATACTTTTGCTTAAGTAACTTCTTGAATGCTGGACTGCTTCTTCAAAAGGCACATTTGTCTAGAATAGTTTTCTAAGTCACAGAACACAAGTTGTTGCCATCACAGAAAAGATATCAGGTTGAAAAGGATTTGACATAACTATAACTGTTTCGAAAATCGATTTACTGTTTTGTTTTTGTTTTGTTTTGTTTTTTTGCCTTATGTGGTAGTTTACTTCAGATCTATGAGTTTTGGACTGTTTAGACGAAACAAGCTATTTGAGGATGTGACCTCAGGCTTTAGGAAATTGTAATGAATGCCTTGAACAGCAGTTTTGTTGTTTTTATTAGGTGATATATATAAATATTTGTACTATTTAGAAAAAGCTGAATCATAATTTTAATGTCTTGAAATTCTTGAAAGATACATAAAATATTTTAATAAAGCAAAATCACCTGTCACTGAAAAACAAAAATGCCTCTGTCCATAGTATGTTTGATAACAACACGCCTTTTGTAGCGTTTTCCGCCGTGACTCCCACACGTCAGACAGTAGGTTAAACAAAGGGAGGAAAAGCAAACATGACATGTGAATATTAAAAGGCTTCTTTTTTAAAATTCTTCCCTTATCGGCCAGGAACTCCGCTCTCTTCCTTGGCAGCTTGAAACGTGTTTCTACCAGCACTTGTTGTCAGCAAACACTTTTGAACATTTTGTGGACTTGCTGCACGTGTGGCTGACCTTGAATGATTGCGAGACTGCGATTGCTTTTACAGAGGTGGGACACAAGGAAGGTTGTATGAGAATGTAGGTCAGGGAGAAATATCCATCTGTCAATGCAGCTGCAAAGAGCAAGAACAGCAGACAAATGGCATGTTACTCTGTCTTTACGTTTATGTGGTGGGAGTGCTGGCTGCCCACTAAGTGCATTAAGCTGTGCACATGCTGATGATATCATGCTGTCTTCCCTGTATAAGGCTGGTTTGTGTGAGCAGTATACAGGGCATCACACCACATGAGGAAGAGAAACTAACTGGTGTGGGTTTTTGTGCTCTGTCGCTATTTCGACTCACATGCACAATTACCATTTGACAGGCCACAAATACAGCAACAACAGTTGGAGTGTGTGTGTGTGTATGTGTCTGTGTGTGTGTGTGTGTGTGTGTGTGTGTGTGTGTGTGTGTGTGTGTGTGTGTGCGCGTGTGGCTCCTGAAAGGACATCAATTCATAATGAGCCACTGTGAAGCTTTTTATAGGATTCACCCACCGCTGGCTGAAATACATTAACCCTCTGTCTCTGGATCTCATTCTAAATCCATGGTGGGGGTGTTGTTTTGTTTTCAGTGAATACCTCAGCATGGCCAATGGGATTGTGTCAGCTGGTGAAACACTGTCTGTCCAGATAACAATCCCTATATCTACCACCTCTGGGTAGCGGCAGGCCTGTTTTCTCCCTCTGTCATGTCTTATTCAGCCCTATTAATGTGCAGTACTTGTGTTGATGGTGTTAGTGAGAATATACCTGTCTCTGGAGGTGCATCCTCGCACACTGTGGGCTTAGGGGTGCCTGCCTGGCAGGCAGACATGTAACACTGATAGCTTACGTACATCTATATCTGTGCACGGCAGGTGATTCTGTTATATCTGACTTGGTGAGAACTGTGTGGCATGTACATAGATCTGTCGCTGTTTGTGAAAAGGAAGTGACAGTGACTAGCCTTCCACATTTATAGCAACCAGAGAAGTGATATCACTGTTGCTAAGTCACATCCATATTTGACAGCAGGTCACGTGTGCTAGCGTGAGGGATGATTCTGTCTTTTTGCGGCTGAAGGTGTCAGACGTTAAACCCAATGTATTGGCATTTAATTCAGGGAAGTAACCTAATCTTTTATCAGTGTTACTTCCTTTCATTTACTGGTGTAGTGCCAGAAACACATGACTCTAATAATGCAGCCTTTCTCATTCAGTAAATACCTTAAATGTGAATGAAATGAACTTGAGCCTACAGGCTTGAATGAGTGACTCTATGATGTGATGTAATGATGACATGTAATACATACAGCATTAGTTTCACAGCACTTGTTTTGACCCTTAAGGGATTTTCTAAAGTGTCCCAGCAGAGGACAGACGTAATAGCAAATAAAAAACAGTCACAGTGTTAGAAGACCTCGGGTGTTTTTGCTGCCTTGTCATTAAAGGACCCATGTGATGTTCTAACAGCTTGCGCTTGTGGTGACGTCCTCCTGTGTGGCCTAGCTTCCCTGAGGCCGGTCTGAATGAATGGGCCTTCAGTACGTTAACTCAATAACTCCTACAGCTTGTTCCCTGAAAGCTATTTGGTGGTGAAAAAGGTGAAATATCCAACTGAGAATATTGAATGAAACAGCACACATATTGAAGGTATATGAATCTGAACAGGGGAGAAATGTCAGGTTTTTCTTTGTTACCATGTTTCTTTTAGTCTGCAGAGCAAATCTGACCCCCTTTTGTGACTCTCAAGGCAAATCCCCACTCACATTAAAGAGCACCACAGGAAAACCTGGCCTACTTGTTTTCCAACACAAGTCTACACATAAACTGCAACGGCTTTATAAAATTTCCTTTTTTTATTGATAATTCTATGAGGTTCACATAACAAACCACATTTTTCATTCTTTAAAAAATAACATATTTATACTTAAAACATCTTACTTTACATCTTAATACATAACGGTGTTTATTCTTTTGCACAGCAAAGATATGACATTTATGTTTCGGACAACATACCAACAACATTATGTACATGTAGTCAACATAATACTTGAATGAGTTCTACAACAGTGCAAAATAAAATAAGTGAACAGGCTGTTACAGGAAAATTAAGGATGCCTGTTTAGACCCACTGAACCACTTAGGGGATAAAAACAAAACGCTCTTTCAAACGTAATGTTTTTTGGATCATAGGAGCATTTTAAACCATTTTCAAGAGAGAAAAAAAAAACTTTAAGTAAACAAGCTTTAGGCTACAACCAAATCCTCTTAAATAAAAGAGATGGAATTAGTGCCGTGCGTTCTAAGGCGCACTGGGATCATCTCTCGAATGGGCATGCACTTGTTTTTGCCATTTCTCTTTCGGTGTTTGCACAATCTTAAAATATCATTCAGTAGCCTAATAGTGTGTCCATGTGCGGTAATTGTCTCAGAGCCCAGAGGATCTTTACTGGATCATCTCAATTAATCGTGGAGGCACAGATAAAGACAAACAATCTCCAACAACAGGGTTGACGACAGAGGAAATGTTTCTTGTGGAGACAACAACACAATGCGTCAGAGGCGCCGAGAAATGCCCAAAACATTCAGGCAATTTCCTGCACCTTTACCTCCTCAAACCCATTAGTGAGCGGAGGGGGCTCCTGGTTGCTCTCTATGGAGGATTCACTCCCCGTGCTCTCTCCCGAGAGAAGTCTGGTGACTCTGAGATCAGCTTTCAGTGTCTGTAAGTCGTTCCCTATGCTCATCTCTCCCAAGTCATTAATAATCTGAGTTAACTCCTGTTTACCGTTGGCAACACAATCATCGTCCGTGTCCAGAATGTCCTCACACTCAAAGTGCATCGCTTTCTCCTCCTCCTCCTCCCCGATCAAGTCCTCTGTGATAGAGCCCAGCTTGGGCGCGCTCCGGCTGCGCTCCACCGGAGGTTTGTAGTAACACTGTCCGTTCAGCAGCTTCCTGAGAGGGACCAGCGGTATGGTTTGTTCTCCTATGAGCTGCTGCTGCTGGTGCCTGGCATCGTCCCTCCGCTTTAGTCTTTTGAACTCAGCCAACGCTGTGGCCGAGGTCTGGTACAGCAGCAGAGCCATGGCCTTTGCCTTCTCTGGCTTGGACACCAGCACTGCGTGACAGCGCAGCATCACGGCCTTGTGCTTCATTTCGTGCCTGTAAATCCAGGCGAAAATCTTGGGTAGCCTCGGGTCCGCGACGCAGTAGGTTATCCGGTGCAGCAAGTACAAGTGTCCCGGCCTCCTGGCTTTGTCGTCCACATGCACCATCCGGATGCCCTGCGAGCTGATGGTCAGCCTCATCTTAGTGCCGTTCTTGCCCATTTCGCTTTTGCCCCAGATCTTGCTCACCGCCACGTCCGTGCAGCCGTCCCCTTTGGACTGGATGGTGGTGGCATTCCCCAGGTAGAGCACAGTATATGTGGGATCCTCGCTGGTGATCTTCACCTTTTTCCTCTTTGACTTGAACATGCTGCCCACCCTGTTGAGTGCGCTCTCGGGGCAGGACTTGGCGAAGGAGGTGAGCGCAGAGTAGTTGAGACTCACGGCATAGCCCTTCTGCTTGGACTGCTTGTCTTCCTCAATCAGGTCGAACTTATTCTTCTTCCAAGGCAGCATTTTATTGCTGTTTACAGTTAACAGCAACAAACTCTACTGGGAGAAAAAAAGAAATAAACTCTATTATTAGTCTGCTAAATCCTAGGAGTGTTTACTGCCTGTGTCAGGTCATTTATGAGCTACTCTATGAGAACTGCACGCAAAGACACCGTACTTCATTTGTTCATCCTCTACAATCCTCTTGTCCATTGTGGTGTCTTCGATCCATTCTTGCTTGTGAGTAGAGAGAAGTCTGCTGTGGTGAAACGAGCTTCGCGCAATATATACAGGGAGAAACCATTTGAGTGTGACTGGAGGGGTGGGCTGAACCAAATGAGAATAGACTCGTATTGGTTAGCGTTCACTGTGTTCATTGATATAAAACTACTCACGTTTACTCTCCGTTGTGACCGAATTGAAGCAACATAATTTTGTATAAAGTCTTTGAAACAATACTAAACAATAAATCAATTAATTAATTTGAATAAATACAATTAGCTAGGTAGTTGAATACAACAATTACATTATGATATTTGGCAGCATAACCCTGTAGTATTATCGATATTTTCAATTATGTGTTCATTATATGTATTATATTTTAAAACAAAAAAATATATAATTTTAATGTTATAAGTGTAATTGTAAGTGATACCACATTCCAACAAAACCAAAAGTATGGTTTGTTTGTCAATGTATTGTTATTGTGTAACATTTATTTCAAGTTAGACTTAAAATACTGAAAGAAATTTTGCTTTTAATATGTACTAAAAATCTAAAATCTAAGTTGGAATTTGAATTCTGTTTCTTTTTTTAAAATGACACCCACTCAGTCAGTACCCACCAAACCTGTGTACAACATTTCAACAATGTTTTAACAATGAAAACATAAAGTGGTCAGAAAACAGTGATCTTATATAAAATTGAGAAATGTGGATAAGAAGAGCCCAAATATTTGCTGTTTCAGTCAGTTAATATACGGGTATGAGTGGTTGTAGAGTAGGAGAGTCATTCTGGTATACTGCTGAGATGTGCTGCCATCTTTTGGTTCACATCAGGAGTGCGTTTCTTTTGTTGCTATGATGGCTGAGTAGGAGTATATTTTCTGTGCAATACTAACTTTTATTCCTAGAATTTTAATCTATTTTCAACTATACTCATTTAGAGATATTCATAATTATTCGTTAAGACTGTAGGTCGCCATGAGGAACCATGTTGTAACGATCTGTTTTCTCCAGAGCGCCTTTAATAGTTGGACAGAGATCGGGACTGTACCATAAGTATGTCACTCTAAAATGTTAAATTAAAGCAGTTATTGCATTGATATTTTAAGGCATTAATTGTTCAGAAATTATATTGAATTTTTACTTTCTGAAATTGAATATATTAGTTAATATACCCAAATAATTGAGTTTGATTCGTCCGGATATGAGACCCCTTTGGTTTATTCCACTTCCGGTTCTTTCGACAACAACGGAGTGCACATGGGGTACAGTAGTTAGTGACTGATCTAGTTTTGTAACGCTTTCGATACATTGTATGACAGTGTAAAGTGACAGCATCTGAAGTTAATATGGGTAAGAAGAAGGCAGGCGGAGGAGGTGGACTGGGCAGAGCTCTGATAAAGGAAAGACTCCAGGCGGGCCGAGGAAACAAGAGGGGCGACTCATGGGTATGACATGGCAACAACTAGCTTATATTAAATATAGTGAAACATGCCATAGAGGATAACTGCCTCGCTGTCCATGGTAGATTGTCAAGTACAAGATCTCTGTTAGCTGTTTTTGAACTGCTACTCAACTCCCCCACTGGATATAGAGTTCAGCAGAGCTGTCAGATGTTCTGCAGATTAGTCGCTTACGCCAAACTCCCTTAAGAAAATGTCATTTTGTCGCTGCTTTACATATCAGTAAGGTGTGATACTAAAATCAATACCTGTTCTTAATAAATACCTCACTGTGTTAAATTCGACTGTATATGTAAATGTAATTCATCTCAAGAATTACATTGTAGTATTATTTTGCCAGAATAAGAAAAAAGAAAATCAGAACTGGGAAATAGGCCCTGATATTAGTTAGTCTTGTTGTCATGGAAAGCTATTATAAGAAAACAAACTACTAAGAATTATTTGGGCAGAACACAATAGTCTTTAAGTATGCCCTCATGTCTATGTATGTTTATTGTGGTGCCTTTTGTTTGTTATTCATGTAGGCCTTATTTGACCCCCTCTTTGTTTTACCTTTGCAGCTCCACACCAGTGAGCTGAATGATGGCTATGACTGGGGACGGCTGAACTTGCAGTCAGTGACAGAACAGAGTTCTATGGATGACTTTCTGGCCACTGCTGAATTGGCGGGAACAGAGTTTGTTGCAGGTAAGTCTTCATTTAGCACCTGTGTTTGAGTGTCATGTTTTACATGTATGCTGTGGCCGAGGATTGTTAATATTTCAATTACTAAACAAGACGAGGTGTACCCATACCCCGTTACATACTGCTCTCTCACAGGACTTTGTATTTAACCGTATCAACGTAAATGCAAATATTGCAGTTAATAGTTGGCTCTCAAACTTAAACACTGGGTGCTGCACAGTGAACATTAGGTTGTACCTTTTGGAACTGTGGTGGATACTGTTGCTCTTTGTCCACTGTTTTTCCTAGGTTTTACATGGACATACCAATTATAGTGTCACAGTGTGCCTCACCTCCTCTGAAGATTATAGATTAATGTCTTCTTTATTCTGGAAGAAGCTGGAATATGTGCTGCAGCTTCATGTGTGCATGGATATGTTTTACCTTTGTCAGTTATCCGCTACACGTCTGTCCTTTTCATTTCACTGCTGTCTCTGACTGTTTCATGCTTTGTTTTCTTAGAGAAACTCAACATCAGGTTTGTGCCTGCGGAGGCTAGAGCAGGGTTAATAACAGCTGAGGAGAGAAAAAGGCTGGCGAAGCTGCATGAAGACAACAAGAAATTCCTCAGAATTCCTCGCCGGTAAGTAGAAAAAATTTTGTTGATTATATGAAATTTGTTTACTGTTGTTTTCCCATTTTTTTAACATTTTCTGATATCTCTCTCCCAATTTAAAGCCCCCACTGGGATGAAAGCACCAGTCCAGATGCGCTTCAACAAGCAGAGAAAGACAGCTTCTTGGAGTGGAGGCGAGAGCTTGCACAGTATGTCATATTCTCTAAACTTAGTCATATTTATGTTATTGCTGCATGTTTGTTGTCTAATTAGTTACAAAATCAAGAACAGCCTTTGTTACATGTGCTTAAATCATTGTAGGGTTATCAATTTCAGCAACCTTACGACAAGTGTTACTTCTACAGGCTAGAAGAGGAACAGAAGTTAATTCTCACCCCTTTTGAGAGGAACCTGGAGTTCTGGAGACAACTGTGGAGAGTGATCGAGAGGAGGTAAAAACTAAAGTTCTTTTCATAAATGTCTGGAATGAGAAACGTGTTCTCCACTTGTAATACTTAAAGCATAACTATTTCCGTGTTTCCCTGTAGTGACGTCGTCATTCAGATTGTCGATGCCAGGAATCCTTTGTTGTTCAGATGTCCTGATTTGGTAAGAACATTAGACAGAGTTCCTCTAGTTGGTAAAAAAAAAGTCACTGGGAAACAAAAAATTACCAAATGAAATAAAATAATTAAACTGCCTTTAACCAGCAGAAATCTTGTACAAAGATGAACTGAACGTTTCACTTTTATTTTGTATGATTTCTCTCTTTTGCGTGATGCCAGGAGTCCTACGTAAAAGAGGTGTCAGAGCACAAGGTCAACATGCTGCTGATAAATAAGGCAGACCTGCTGACCAGGCAGCAGAGGCGAGCCTGGGCCAGATACTTCCAGAAAGAGGGGCTCAGGGCAGTTTTCTGGTCTGCCTTGGCTGAGAGCAACAGACTGGATGCAGAAGAGAAGGTGAGGAGGTGGAGGGCCGAGGGTCCGATTGTTTAGGGGAAATGTTTGTGTAAATTCTTGCCCTTAAGCATCTGCAGCCTTGCTGCTGCTTTAAAACCTAGTGTCAAACATCTCTTCCCCCAGGGCATGCAGGTGGATGACCCAGAGGGTGGAGAGAGTGACCCAGAAGATGAAGGACAGCCAGATAATGACAACTTGACCCAAAAAGGGGCAGATGAAGCAGAAGACATGAACGTGGAAGAGGAGGAGGATGAAGATAGTGGTACAGAGGAAGAGCAGATAACTGTAGAAGAGGAAGACTGGCACACCTGCTCAGAAGATGAAGGAGGAGAGGAGGAAGGGACTGCTGCTTCATCCAGTGAATGCTCCTTCCACAACTCCAGCCGTCTGCTGCATAAGGACGAGCTGCTGGACATGTTTAAGGCTGTTCACAATGGTCCCCGGTGTAAAGAAGGACAACTAACTGTAGGGCTTGTGAGTAAAAAGTTAATACTATTAAATATAGTTTTCTGATTCTGGTTTACTGCTCAGTTGCACATCATTTGTAGAATAGGACCATTGTATTTGTAGCATTTCCATGTTCTTTTCAATGAAAATGACTCTGGAGCCTGGAGCCTATTTTCAAATGCATGCCAGGTGCTAGAAAATATATGACATAAAGGAGCTCAACACTTTCCTCAAGTACTATAAACTGTTCTAAGAGATTGTATTGTTTTATTGGTTGTGACTTCAACAGGTCGGCTATCCTAACGTGGGAAAGAGTTCCACAATCAACACTATTCTAAGACACAAGAAGGTGTCTGTGTCAGCCACTCCTGGACATACTAAACACTTTCAGGTACAGGACTTGTCTTTTAAACCTCTCAATATGAATTCAAGTCACTTGTTCTATGAACAGAAAGCACAAGATGTGACTGTTTTTGTTGCCTGTTTTTATTTTTTTTTCGGTGCCTGCATCACAGACTCTGTATGTGGAGCCAGGTCTATGCCTCTGTGATTGCCCAGGTCTGGTCATGCCCTCCTTTGTCTCTACCAAAGCTGAGATGATCTGCTCTGGGATCCTGCCCATCGACCAAATGAGAGATCACATACCCGCCATCTCCCTCATATCCTTTGAGTGCTTTTTGGCACAGCACCTGCAGAATCCTTTGTTTTAGGAAAGACATGTTGATGCCCATAAAAGGTGCTATTTGTAGGGATGTGATTATTACTGAGTCAATTCAAATCAGATAGATTAGATACAAGATACTAAATATAGTTTGATGTCTGGTGAGTGAGCTGTATTGATACTAGGTATTCTGAGAGTGAACAGCTTATATTAACTGTATTCACACCATATCCATCCTTTAACTTAACCATCCGCCCTGACCTCATCAAATATTGTGATATTGGTCTGCAGTAAAGAATTCAAATAACCCAATGATATGTTGAGGTTTTTAATATTAAATCTACTCTTAGATCCTCCAACTTCGAGAATTTCTTGGCTGCTGATCTTTGTTCGGCCCTTAACAGATATGTCACATATGTCAGACGATCCCTCGGCATGTGTTAGAGGGCACCTATGGCATCAACATCATCCGACCACGAGAAGATGAAGACCCTGACAGACACCCTACCGCTGAGGAGCTGCTGATGGCTTATGGATGTGAGACTATTAGACATTTATAGTATTTCTATAGAGAAGAAATGAACAATAGGCCAAAAAATGTACTTGCAAGCATGTAACGGTATGAAGAAGAGCTTTGAGAGTGATTCATTTTCCTCTTCTTTTATATCAGTTAATAAAATGCAGTTTATTGACTTGGTTTTAAAGGATTTGCCCACTTCACGTCAGCTTGTTTGTTTTCCTTTCCACCACGTCTTTCTTAAGTGTGCTCCTCTTATCTCTGTACAGTTTATTATTGTGATTCCTTCTATTTTAGACATGAGAGGCTTCATGACGTCTCATGGCCAGCCAGATCAGTCCAGATCATCTCGGTACATCCTTAAGGATTATGTCAGCGTAAGTCCAGAGTCAGGATGAAAAAAATACAGTTGGGCAAAAAGTTATTGCAATGTTGGTGTTGCCACAGTAAACCCACAGCGTCACCGTCTTTATGTTTAAAAAGATGGTTGGCATTATGGGCCATATAGCTGCGCATTGTAGTAGCTGTTACATGAAATAATATTACATCATTTATCAAGTATGAGGAACATAGACTTTTATTTTTTCTTTGTCCTGCCACTCCATTTCACTAACTTGAAATATGTGCACCCTGATTAGAACATTGCCTTCCTCACTGCCCAGTAACAATGTGGACTCTTCACAGGGAAAGCTTCTGTACTGCCATCCTCCTCCACATATTAAAACTGAAGACTTCCAGCCCCAGCACAACAAGTTCCTGAATCGAGACTCGGAGTGCTGTGACCTCTCCGCAGCAACAAACAAACAGAAAATCAAGAGAATTGAAAATGTGGTTGATAAGAACTTCTTCCATCAGGTACAATGCAAATGCCTCAATAGCAGTTATTTATAGTCAGAAAATCTGAAATATTTCTTAGTATAATTGATTATCATGAATTTAAATGAGTATTGATGGTATTTCATGTCTTCAGGAGAATGTGCGGGCGCTCTCCAAGGGGGTTCAGTCCGTTATGGGCTACAAACCAGGCAGTGGACCTGTGGGTCCAGGAAAAGCTGGATCAGAGGCGGTGGTGGGAAAACCCTGGAAAAAACACGGGAACAGGAACAAGAAGGAGAAAGTTCGTCGTCTTAACAAGCATCTGGACGCCTGAGGATGATCTGAAATCAAAGCACTTTTAATTACAGATCATTTCAGAAGGAATGAAAAAACCCTAAATGCTGACCAGGACTTGGTGGATTCAGGCCCTTTAATCCTGTGAGAATTGAAAGGCCTGACCGTTTGTTGATATTAACGAATGAGGTACAGAATCATGTCATGTTCTGCTCTGGTCAGAAGATCATATCAGTGCAATGTATTCCTTCAACTGGACCGCCAGTTCACACCAGGTCTCACCACAGTGTTCGGAAAAGGACTCAACATCCAGAGGGTGGGAATTTGATAAAACACTGAAAATGTCATTTTTCAGTTTTGAATTTGAGGCTGTTTCTGTAGACACGTTACAAAGTCTTGATTAACCAGATAAATTTCTGTATTTTTCCATATACGTATTTGATTCATATAACTAAGATGGATTATGAAAATAAATTGATTGTTTTGATGTTGGTGTGTCACTTCTCTTCCCCATTTACACACGGTTATGATGTTAGCACAGTGGTGGTTTAAAAGATAATCCATGTATCTGCAAATTCAATCACATCTTCAGAAAGAGAAGGGTTAATTTCTTTGAAAGTTATTAGCTGCAGTTTAGGAGTAGAACTCTAATGTAAAAAGTCACCAAAAGGCATGAAATCAAGATGTGCAGACTGTGTATAGTTTGACAAAAAGGTTTTTAAAAAGTAAGGCGTGGCTGCCTTTCAATATCTAGACCTAAATGTTGTCTTTTTGGGGATATTTCTGTCTGAATTTGACCATAATAATTAATAATCAAACATAATATCTTGACTGCCCTCTGCTCACAGCTGACAGGATGCTCCTGAAGAGAAGATCGCTTTTGATTTAAGCAGCCAATGCCAAAAAGACAGAGTTGGTCTCAACTAGTTTAATGTTTAAAAGGCCACAACAAATAAAGAGGGTGTCCATAGGACCTACTCCCAAGAGGAACGGTGACATGTAACAAGGAGAACATGCCAGCATTATCAGGATCACATCTGTGGGACTCGGCAATCAGTACCTGAAGTGGGATACAGCTCCTAGCAGGTGGGTGTGACTCAGAGTCTGACCATTTGGAGCAAATGTCACATGCTGCATTTCGATTGGAACTTTGTCTTAACTTCACAAGAATGCATTCTGTAGTATGAAATTATACAGACTTTAAAGGTGAGACTCCGCCACAGCATGCAGTGTTTACCCTGTGAGGTGTGGCGCAGGTGAGCTCCTCCCATCAACATTCAGACTCTAATTAAGCTGCTGTGGTGTGGGCGCCTGAGTTTGAGCGTCGGCCGCATGGATTCGTTTTTCCTACAGCAGCACAAAATGTAAACATGTATGCAATTAACATGGGGGGACGCACACTGACAGGAGGAAGTACGAACACCTTCCTCTCTAGTCTGACCGATTTTTGCGTGGATTTAGCTTCAGCCTGTTTCTCCCGCGGCGCAGACAAACTCTGCGTCCCCGTCGGCCTCAGCTCTCTCTCTGCGCTGCTTTTACTGCTCTCGTGCTTCCTGTGAGTAGTTCATTATGCAGCTGCTTTTCCTGTGATTTATTGAAAACGTTCTAATGTTAACCTCGTGTTGACTGTTTCAGGCTCTTGTATCAGAGGTGCAAATCTTGGAGGGAAAACCACGAAGAATCCATGACTTTCTTCTACAGCCTCGTGGGTAACCTATGCAGCACAGTTGGAGCCATTCTTTCCAGACAGCTGCATATTCAGGTAATGCACTTTCATCATGCTGCCTTTCTTTTTTTTCTTTTCTTTTTTTTTTATAGTATAGTAATAACTTATTTCTGCTGTTATCTGCAGGTTTTAATGGGTGCTGTTGCTGCTGCTATGGATGCTGTGCATTGTATTTCTTGCTGCTTGCCTGTGGTCCTGTGCTGGAACTCAAAGGCAGGTAGGTTTAGAGAAGTGGCTTATCTCAATAATGCAAACCATATCATTTTTAGGCATGATAGAGGTAAGCACAGGTGTTTTGGTATTGGCACACAACTGGCCAAAACCCTTCAGGCAAATCAGTAAGGAGACTTATCAGAGGTTCTCTACAGATAATCAAACAAATGAACAGGGTATGTGTTACAACTGTTTCCAGCTGCACAAATATTCTTGTGTGTGTGTGTGTGTGTGTGTGTGTGTGTGTGTGTGTTCGCGCGCCACATCAGAAAGAAGGCTGCGGATGATGAGGGGGCGGAAGAGGCAGTACCTCCTTGCAGTTTGTGTACTGATGGTGGTGGCAGGAGGCTTTCTGAAGTCCAGGGTGACCCATGGCCATGCAGACAGGCCTCTCAACAGCAGGAGGAGACTGCTGCATGTCACTCTCCAAGTACGCACACACACCACCTCTCGTCGTAGTCCTTTTAGTAAGCTCAGTGTGGCTCCACAGACAAATACATTTACATTTTGAGATAGTAGGAATATACTGAAATAATATGCCGGTGTAATGAATTTGAATATGTGCATTTTTACACACTTCAGTTTCTTCTTCTTATTTGGTGTTCTGTAATTTTAAACACTCACCACTTAAGGTATTTGAATTAATATCTGCAGTGGGGGTATTTATGTTCTGATCCAATCTATTTAACCCAAATGTCTCTACATTGTATTGCATCTTATAGTGTAAGACCTTAAATTCTTCCTCAAACAGGACAACACTGAAATCCTGGGTTACATACTTGGCCTATTGTCCTTTGTCATCGCCTGCACCTCTAGGTTCCCTTCACTCCGCAGAGCAGTAAGTGACAGTACCTGAGTGTGTTGGGGTCAGAGCTGCTTTTTATTCCTGTAAATGGCTTTTAAAGCTATGACCTTTACATTTTCCTTTCAGTACAGAGGACAGATGTTGACTCTGGCCTACATTATCTCTGGATTGCTGTGCTCATTGGCCGGGGCCTTGTACGCTACTGCCATACTCCTCTACGACACTAAGTTCAGGTTTCTTCTAAGAGTCATGCCGTGGTTGTTGTCAGCAATATGCTGCGCTGCCTTGGACCTTCTTGTATCCTTACTCTAGCTACATCTTACTCACTCGGTTGGCCTTCAACTCCCTAACACAAGAATAGCACCCCTGATCCACACCAATGTATTAGCTATAGAACAGGTGATGGTCTCTGGTAGCATTTATAACTCAGTATTGATTGAGCCTGTGAAAGCTTTTCCATGATCTAAACTCTTCCTGGTAGCTTTTTCTTAAGAAAAATATCTGTGGAGTTGGTTTTTATATTTATAGAAGCTGCAACAACAACAGGCAGTACAAATGAAGGGAAGAAAATGGGTTCCACAAATAGAAACCCAAGAGCAAGAGAAAAGAAAACAGTCCACAGTGTTTACTTTCTGATGTAATGCAGTACAATTTGATTTTAAATGATTTCTTGAATGCATGTCCACTGTGCACATTTTCAACAAGACACTGATCTGTTGATCTTTAATCCAACTTCCTCAGATTTTAGTCATCCATTGTTACATGAGAGGATCCAGTCAGCAGCATACCAGCTTGTTTCCAGACAGAGAGAGACTTTTAGGCAGCTCGTGCATCGCCACTGAGGATAAATCAGACATGAAGAGACAGAGGAAACAGCGGGTTCCCTCATCAGCACAAACAAAAGTATGTTTTCATTCTTCATGTTTTGTTTTCGTAAACCATAGCAACCAAGATTACTGCTTGCATTTTTTAGTCTTGAGATCTTGATCTCAGTGAGCCTTACTGAGTAAATAAAGTACAGACTGACTAATTGTTTTAGATCTATCTTTTATAATTTACATTTTTTTGGTCATTGTACTATTTCACCTTTTTTCCTAAGACAAAAAATGTCCAGAAGATGACTGACCTGGGCCGTTACATCGATGTCAATTTTCAGCCTTCAAGAAAAGTAATCTAGCACTCATAAAGCGTTCTTGATATGAAAATCTTCTCTTCGCCCAGTTCTTATTCCTGCAGTAGATTATGTATATTGTGTGTTTATTTGTTTTCCAAGATATACCTCGAGGAGGTGATTCCTAAGGAAGGGGTGGAGGACCCACTTTTCAACGGGAAATTGCCAGTGATCAGAGTCGACAGTTTCTGCCTGCCAGACACATCCTGTGACTCTTCCAGCTCCGACCTGGAGGTGGGCTGGACTGCTTAGTAAAATCATTTAAGTCATCTTTGACTAGTACATGACCAAAAATTAGTCATCAAAGGTCCTGAGGTAATAACCTAAAAGACATATTTTATGTTGATTAGATTTCAGCGCTGTAGCAACATGAACTCATCTGAATGCTTCAAATATCTACTTTAGTTTTGTATTTCCTGTTGCCTTGAAAATGCATCAAGAATTTGCATTCATAAAAAGATATTGTCAGGAAAAGCTTTGCCTTTTTGCAGTTTTGGATACTAAAAAGATTTTGAACAGTGAGATTCAATCTGTCAGTAAGTGCAGCTATGAAGTGTACTTCTCCTTGCTTGCCACTAGGCGGTGACAGCATATTAAAAGGGTGGTGCGTGACTATAAAAGAGT
The DNA here is from genome assembly GCA_008933995.1 of Datnioides undecimradiatus. Taxonomy (NCBI): domain Eukaryota; kingdom Metazoa; phylum Chordata; class Actinopteri; order Lobotiformes; family Datnioididae; genus Datnioides; species Datnioides undecimradiatus. Next base: position 11,383,047 of record WARS01000029.1, on the reverse strand, counting down.
GACTGTATCTAATGGGTTGTTGTTGGACTGCTGTTTACCTGTGTTATATCACCTTTGGGTGAACAGCTGTGATCACTTGCATGAGTTCAATTTATTGCCTTTTTATATGAGTCTATATAACCAGTTTCATCATAAAGTTCATAAGTAAAAAGGTGAAAGTCGACTCTGATATTGGCTGATGAATGTTTGACTAACTGAGTGGATTGTTTTAATTGTATGACTGTCTGCGTGGGTGTAGGGTGCCCTGCAGTCTCCAAGAGCAAAATGTGGTTCAGTGCTTTAATTGTGAAAATACAAACATGGAAAATGTTTAATGGAAATCATTTGTTTGTTGTTTTGGATGTGTTCACAGACTTGCAGTTGAACTATATTGCAACTGAAATGAATCACTAACCCTACTTCAAGGACCAAAACAACAGTATCTGGTCTTCTGTTAATCTTGATATGAAACCTGAATATGATCCTCAATCAGTTCCCATTCTTGCAGTGGAATATGTATGCTGTTTTGCTTTGTCTTTGTCCAAGAGTATCTCTAGATCTACACCTCTACGGCAGTCGAGATTAGATGAGATTAAATTCCCTCAGAGGAGCACATAAGAAGTAACCCTCATGACAGTGTTTGAGTTGCTGCACACCGAGATTTGTGCATTTCACATGTGACTCTGAGGGAAGTAAGTCAGACAGTCATCAGAGGTTCTTATAAGAAGAAAACAGTCAGCATATTATGGTAGGATTGATGAGTCAAACTTTATAGAGAGACCCGTGTGTGTGTGTCTGCGCACGTGCGCGCAGGGCTGTGGGTGAAATTGTATGAAAGTGTGAGAAGCAGAGTTTGATTTGGAGTAAAGTAGAACTTAGCTCCACTCTGCAAAGTATGGCTGCCCCTAGAATTAAATATCAGCTACATGGCAAACACAAGTCTTGTTTTAGTGGACAGTTCACATTTATAATAGCATAGTTTAAGTTTACAAGGAGGATGAAATTACAAGCTTTTTCCTTTTTTAGGCCCTTGTGCTCAGAGCCACATGAGAAACTCCCTTGCTGTGCTTGCTGTAGAAAGCCAAGCTATGGAGGATGTCATTTAATCAGAAACAAAGGCAAATGGTGTGCGCACAAACAATTGCAGCTTGATACTGTTCACCAAACAGGAAAAAGCAAGTGACGTGAATGCCCTTAGCACAGTTGGTGTGTTAAAGTAGTCTGGGGGCCTTAACAAAGTGTGTTGTATGTGGTAAAGCATGTAACTTTATTTGGCTGCGAGAAATCTCCTCCTCTCCAATTTCAATCTAATCTCAACTCCGATTGGTTGGTGGAACCCTTAACACTACAGGAGCTCCAAATATTCAGTGTTTTGGGGGCAGCTCAGATTAGTCTGTGAGTCTGTAACACCAAATCTGTAAACTCCTGATAATAACACTAATCTTAGCTGCTCAGCATTTAACAAATTCCTTGTCTGCAGTCTCTCTAACCAAAGACAACAGCAGGTAGAGAAATTCCTCCTTCCCTGGCACTTTTTCAACTTTGTAGTTAGAATTAACAGAAGCTGCTTACTTGGTGATTTAATAGGAAGATGGTTTCCATACAAGTTTGCCTCAGTGATTAATGTTTAATCTTATGTACACAGAACTTCAGATGAGTGTGAAATTGCTATCTCTATCACTTTGTATTCAGTTTGCAGAACGTTACATTTAGAGGTTACACAACTGTAAAATGTCTCAAACAGGACAGATGGGAAGAGCGCATACTTATATCGAAAAATAGGCACATTTACACATACACAATATTTCTGAATGTGCTGTCTGCATAAACTGAACAGTGAGTGTTCGCTGCTGCCAGCAGCTTGAATTGTCTATTGAGCCGTGTGCTTCTAGCAGATTTCAGCTGAGTGTCGGTTCTTAGCTAGGGTGAGACTGAGGTGGTGGTGTGGGGCTGAGGGGTGCAATGAGGGGTGGAATTGTTTGAGATCTGCCTTGTGGCCCAATTGTTCTGCTGTAAAGGATCTTTGATTTAAGACTGGGTTGGGCCTGTCTGCCTAGGAAGTAGAGCAAAACGGTTGCCTTGTCTATAGGGGGCCAGTGTTACCCTGTGCTATTTTAGGAGATGTTTATAGTCTCTTGTGTGATGCCTGCTGGCCGGGATTTACCTCTGTATGCAAACAAGACTGGGCCTTTTTCATTCTTGCCATTTATCTGACTCGCTCACTTAGCACGAGTCATGAAAAGTAGAATTTACTTTCATTGCACGATCTCTAACATTACAAATAACCATTAGTTGTTTGGGCCTGGTATTCATGTGCTCTAGAAATTATTAAGAAAGATGAAAAATGGCTAGATGAATGGCATCTGCAGTCCGGATACAGCTTAGGTGATGTGAACATACAGCAATCACTTTGAGACATTAGGTCAGGTAAGCTAAACACCCCTAAATATGCCTCTCCTCAATGATTTGAAGAACTGTAGAATATACCATATCGTAATCCTTTGGCTATAATTCATGATCATTATATCTTGACCTGTCTAAATTTACAGTGGGATTTCGAAGAGACAAATGCCCAGTGGAGTGGACTAGCAGCAAAACAACAGTTTCCGCTACAAGGGTGGCCAACAAACCCTAAACCCTCTAACATATGCATCTGTGCCATATCTGGACTCTCACAGAAAACTCTGTCTGACACAGAAGAGGCTGAGCACATTTCTTTTGCAACCACAGCAAAATGACAAATGTCACTTTCAATTTTGTGATGTGATACACAGCTGGTGCATTAATTGGAGGGGTAATAAAAACGTGTGACCTGTTATATGTGTTGTTTTACTGCACTGATTTACAATTTAGATGATGTGTACATAATTTACTGCATTGCTCTCATAACTTCAACTGCCCATTGTTGGTAAAATGATGGTGCAGATTGCAGGGTGTTTGGTTGGTAATGTAGGATGTTGCATTCAGTTGCACTGTGCAGGTTTGCACACTACAGCTACTGTCAAAACTCTGTCCTGACTGCATTCATCATGACAATGTTTACAGAAAAGACCTCCCCTAATAAAACAATATTGCGCCTCTGCTGCCTTGCAAGGTTATTGGGTCATTTCCTGTATTTTGCTAGTCAACCTGGGTTATCAGGGCTGGAATGGGAAAAGGCCCAGTGGAGCAGATAAGGACCCAGACTAGACGACCAGGGCCCCTCCATCCTCTCCATCATCCCTTCAACCTCTGTCCATCTCCCTGCTCTGTGGTTTAAGCGATGATGCTTGAGCAACCGACCAGGGCATTTTTAACTGAGGGGACTTCCTAGAACCTGATAACAGAACAATACACAGATTAGAGCAACATTTTGAATCACATTTTACTCCTCCCTGTTACATTTCCTTAAGTGACATGTCTGCCTGAGACAAATGACTGGGGAACTGCTAATGAAGTGGAAAAAACCAATTGCTGGTATCAGCAGTGGGAATTCTCAACACCTTGATTGCCTGTAAACATGACACAAAAGGTTGGACTGAGCTCATTCTATAATATTGTTTATTGAATATCACCAACATCATAAGATGATGTGTTATTTTTCCAGTTTTTGCTAATGATTAGTTATACATTTTTGAGCAAGCTGCATTGTAATTGCATAACAATGGAAAGAAATTGTTTGCCATTTAAATGTGCTTTAGTAATTAATGTGTCATTTGGCATACATTTGTTATGTTTAATATTGTGATAATGTTTTATATTGTAAAGATATGGATAAATCTTTAATTCAGTCAGTACTTTGTATGTCTGTTTTGCCTTTAATATGTTTAACATGTGACTAATGTTCCAACAGTGAAAAAGCTTTCAGTGCATCTTGCTACTTAAGCCAGTCTATTGTGGCTGATGGACAGGAATGTATCCCATGTGTATAGCTCAGTAAAGAGGTTTGAAATCTGAGATGCAGAATAAAGTCAACTATTACACGTATAGTGGTGGTTAAGGTGGAACTCAAATGGCAAGATATTTGTCTTCCACTTCACCTGGGGCAATATTTTTTGTAAAAAGTTTGGTTGTAAACCTGCTGACTGAACTGACAAAACCAAGAGTTGCTGTTTTTTATCTGATCCAATAAACAAAGGGGGAAAAAACAATGTGTTTGTTATGCCCTCTGATGTCATGATGAATGCTGAGCTAGCACTGACCAATCTCTGGGCCTCATTTCTGTCTCTTCTGAGAATGGTCCAAAGGAAAACAAACTGTGTCCCATATAAAAAGGTGGAATTCTGTTTGCAGAGGTGATGAAGAGCACGGATTAGCACATCTGAAGCAGCAGTGGGGAACAGGCCTTTCTGTTTTTCTTGGCCCGTACGTCAGAGATCGCTTCACTGCAGAGGACATTGAAGACGCTGGATGATTTGAGCCTGCCGGACATTTTGTTCACCTCACGTATTGGCTGGGGGGAGAGGGAGGAGGGATAGGGAAAACTGTTCAGGAGTTACAAAATCCTGAGTTGTTGCAGTGAATCAGTAAGGAATGAATCAGAAACTAAACACTGATTAATGAATACCTGGATGTTACTGAATAACTGAAGGAAAGATTATATAATGGTGAGTTGCTTGAGGACTGTGTAAAAAAGGGGACTGCTGAGATTTTTTTATATGTAAAAAGATCTGTTTTCCTGTTCAAGGCAATTTTCTGAGAATTCAGCTGTCGTCTGTGGCTCTGGAAAAAAAACCTTTTAAAATCTAAAAAAAAGAAGTAACCATGATGATGTCTGAACTTGTGCATGAAACTCTGAATTTTTAATTGCCTGCATTACAAATCTGTGGTTTGAATCAATTTTGGTTGCACTGTGGGACATCCAGTGTTGATGGAACCCAAATCTTACTGGGGACCAAAAGGAGACTGCAATTGTGATCCATCTGTTTGTTGCAAGTTCACTAACTTCATGGATGAAAATAGTAAGTTAATGGAGAATTGAATAGGCCCCAGGGCAAATATTTGCTGTCAGAACCAGAAGAACCATAGTAGCATTTTACCTCTGAGTCAGTCACATGTAAATTAGAATATGATAATTTGATTAAACACAACATTAAAACATGTCAGCACAATATAAGATAACAAATGACAATGACAGGATCACACTGGGTTATATCTGGTTCAAACATGGCAAAAAGTATAAATTCTGTCATGAATATACCACAGCCTACGTTTTTAAATTGTTTTGTTGGGTAGTAATCTGGCCGAAGAGATGCCAGTTGGTGTTGATCCCCTAGTATATGGTGATAATTTCTGCTTTTTGATAGATTAATTTTCAACCCAGTGAATTTTGGCCTTCATAATACATAATATACAATATAATACAAAAACAGAACTTCCTCATCATGTACATGTTTGCCCCCTGCATCATGGGCTTATTACATCAGTCATTACTTCGTGACCTCACCACCATGTGAGGTCCCTCACACGTTATCCAAAGAGAGTGCATAAGCTTTTTATAGCTATAATAGTATTTAGTTTGAGATGAGGGGCGCGCTGTTCACCTTGCGTAGTGCCTCCTGTGATGTCATAGCGTGTCACTTCCTGCCGTGAGACAGCCAGTTCAGTCCAGTTCACTGTTGCTGTAGTACTCAGTCTGTCCCACTGAGCTGTCAACACACAGCAGCCATACACTCTGCCTGTCTGTTGCGACAACATTTCTCAGCTAAACTTAGTCCTTTTTTCTCTTCAACGACGTTTTCCTTCAGATAACAGCTACTTTTGTTTCACCATGACTCGAAGGTGATCTTCAGAGTGTCCAGGTGGTTCTGGGTGAGTGTGTTGTTCTCAAATATGTTCTGCGGGTTTCTTTCATCGCTGTCATCATCACCCATGTGTCAGTTGCTACCTAGCGGGGCTAAAGCTAATGTTAGCTAGCGTGTACGGGAAACCTGACAGGGTTGCCAGTGAAACGCCGTTTGGCTATCACAGTATCTGAAACCGAAATCTGAAACCTGAAACCGGTAGAAGACACATGGTCATTAATGTGAAACTAGTCAACAATTAGCTGGCTAACAATGAAGCTTTGCTAACGTTAGCCAGCTAGCCAATATCCAGCTATGTCTTCTCGTCTTCCCGATGAAGCACTTCGCTGGCTGCCTGGGGGTTTGAGCTATGATTCAGGGTCAGCAACTGGGCATTTATCGCCAACAACTATCACTGGGGATGGTGTTAATGATATTTAGTGGCTACATCTAGCATAAAAAAAGAAAATCTAACGTTAACGTGTAACATGTTACACGTGTATATGTGATATGAATGTTTCTTAATTGGCTTATTAGTTTTCTTTCATATGGGTGGTTGCCACCAGTTATTTCAGTAAATTTTCATTTATTGTGGGCAGTCGTTTCACTGCAGCATGGGATATCACAGTTAAAGCTGTAGCCAGCCAGTCTGGTAGCTTCGCCTCATTCTTCTTAAACACCTGTCACTCGGGTCAAGTCTCCAGTATCAGGCAAGGATGAATGTTTGCTGCACACAAGTAAAGCCAGCCAGCTTAATGAAATGAGCATTAGCCTGCGAAAGACTGCATTTCATCACACAGCCAATAAGAACAACCAATAGATCTTCAGGAAATCACTAAAGTAGTTGTTTTAGATTGTCCATGACTTTATTCTCTCTGTCATGTACTGCAGTACACAACTGCATGGATGCAAACAAGACTAGACTAGACAAGACTAGTGTAGCATCAAAACTGTACCGCACTAGAATATTGTTGCTGATGAAGTCAGGCCCCTGACTGACTTGTCAAGTCACAGTAACCTGTTCCGTCTGCTCTTGCTCCTACAATAACCTAAGGCTCACAACTAGAATGAATGAATCTAGTTAGTTGAGGATTTAAAAAAAAGTAAGTGGGATCCAAAATTATATATATATGTGTGTGTGTGTGTGTGTGTGTGTGTGTGTGTGTGTGTATATGTTATTATTTTATTATAATTTTAGATTTGATTTTTTAATTTAAATTGTAGGATTTTAGTAGCATGCATTTATTAAAAAAACAACTTTTTAGAAGTTGTCTCAATTAAGTACACATTTAAAATATAAGCTATTTAACTGCATTATTCAGTGTTCTGCTATTCAGCCTTTTGTACATGCTTGTGTACATATAGTATAGGTTTTGCACATCTGGGCAGTCTGGAGACCATACATAAACTGTTTGGTGACCATGAGTGAACAGTGATTTTCAAGTCCTGACACAAATTCCCAAGCCTTCTGGCAAACAGTAGTTGGGATATCATGTGAGTTATTTTGAAATATGTCTTTATCGCTGACAATCTACCCGTCAGTTATACAGAGATGATGTCATGATTGCTTTTATGAATACTTCTGTTTTATATTTGTTATTTTAGATACATGTGTGCAAAGACTCTTGATGGAGCTGGGCTCGCACGGCTTGTGGCAGCCTCCTGTCAGTAGGGATATTGTGAGTTTAGACTACTGGCTGCTATTTATTTATTGGCATTTGTGCCCAATGGCTGGCATACCTGGGCCACAAACTGTGTCAGTAAACAAAGGATTGAGCTTTATATAGCCATCACAAAATGTTCTGATCAATTTCAAGTTTATTGTTGAAGCACAAATATGAAGCAGCCCAGGACAAATGTTTTCATCGGGACAAATTCACTGTCTCACTGTCTCTTCACCTTTCTGTTGATACATTAACAGAGACGCAGGGCTAACTGGCCCATGTGTCTTCTATCCTGCAACAGTGGGGTTCAGGAGATAATTAGTTTGTGTGGCTTTAATGAGAATGTGACATTTGGAGCTGAGGGGAATGACAGACACAAACACACACCCCCACACACACCCCCCCCCACACACACACACACACACATACAGTGTTGTGTTACATATAATTAACAGTTTTCCACTTGCACGCATAAACCTGTGTGGCCTTTTGTCCACACAATACAGGACTCAGACGTGATGTGATACTTTATTAATTTAATCCCCATGTACAAAAGATTGGGAAGAGCTGGAACAACTGCCTGGATGAAACATTTTTGTGATGATTAAGTATCTTTATAATATAGTCTTGTCTGTTTATCATTCATAGTGGGAAAATAAGAGTCATTGTAAACTTGTTGTAAAGAATTTGTAGTTAACCATTTTCAGTAGCAGGAGTTAGACAAACGTGCTACTTGTCATGGTTTTGAATTTGGTTGGTGCTTTTGTTTTCTTTGGGATTGACTTTTCTGTGCTTTTGTTGATTTCCTGTTTTATTTTGAAATGTTTTTCCCGTGTGCGTCTCCGTCTACTTGTTTCCTTTTCCTGATTAGTTCATTGGTTTCACCTGTGTCTCGTTTGCCTTCACTCCCCAGTCTGTTGTGTCACTTGCTTTGTTCCTTGTTGGTCCGTTGTGTTAGATTGTATTTGTGTGTTTGATGGTCAGATGTACTTGTATTCTCCTTGTGGTTTTTCCTTGTTTCCTAGTGGTTTCTTGGATTTCTGGTTCTGTTCCCTCCATTTTGCCGGCAACATTTTAGATTTGTTTGCCTTCTCTTGGACTGATTATCTGGAGTTTGACCCTGCCTGGTTTTCAACCATCCATAAGCCTAAGCCCCAAAAAATAAACTGTGTGAAATCTGCTCATTGTGTGTCTGCAATTTGGGTCCATTTCCTCAAGCTCCTCCAAGTGGCACAATCTCTGTAACATTACTTAGTAAGGCTGCAGTGGAGCATTTTCATTACTGTGTAATTTTCCAGTTATATCTTGATTAATTGTTTAGTCAAATTAATGACAGCCAACAGAGTGTCGATGTGGTTTATATCACACCTCCCTCGTTCAGTAAAGCTTTGCCAGGGACCAAGAAGCATGAATATACTGTCTCTGTGTTTTGGTTTGCTGTATACTTGTTTGGACTTGAAAACCTTGGTACTATAGATGTGGACTAAGTTAGAAATATTCTTTTTTCTGCTACAGGTCAAATTTAATTTTGCTTTCCATGTTACATATTTACAACCATTTGGATTCCTGGAGTCAAGGATTTGAACTTAATCTTCTCACCTTTGAACTTTGTTCCTCTATGAGAGAAGCTGAAATCTTGTCCAAACTGGATTTGGAAGTAGTTTAGTTTCAGTTTATGAAGTGGAGCAGCGATATTCCACAAGCCTTTCAGCCAATGCCTCAAGACCTTTCACAGGAGAGCTTTAAGACAGCAGCCAGTGATGGAAGGCCTGCCAGTGTTGATTCAGAGGGGAGATGAGAAATATCCTGACATGGTAAAAGTCGTCTCTGCAGCCCAGCAGTGTTTGGTGTGAGAGCCTCAGAGCAGTGTGATAGAGAAACAGATCTTTCTAGTGCCCGTCTAGTGATTTGCCTCCAACAAGACCAGGGCAAACCAGTGGCCCGCATCAGTGGAAGTGAAATGAAACGTTTCAAGTGAAAACAGACGCAGCTGTGAAATTTGACATAGAGACGCAAACCTGAGAACGGAGTTGTGCAATTAGATGAACGTATCGGGCATCACAGAGTTAAATCATCGAAATTCTCTCACTGATTCTAGTCTAAATCTGGGCCGTGTAGCAGCTCAGGTACTTATTTTTTTAGATTTGATTTGAATATTAGTATTAGTAGAAGTATTTAAGGATTTGCTTAGACCCTAAAAATTAGAACTTTAAATCCCATAAAAATCTGTTTGCAGTCTGCAGTTTGTGTTCAAGAATATTCTGACTGAATCTCTAAGGATGCTGGCTGTCAGATACTGTTGGGGTATGTACAGAAAACAATCATTTATAGTTTTTGTGTTTTTATGTGTTAACATTTGGCTCTAGTTCGCCCTATCTGCAGCCATTTCGATGATTAAGCATGTTGAATTGCTGTCGGAGGCAGTCTGTGACAGAAAGCTCAGAACAGAGCTCTGGACTGGTCCTCTCCTTAAAATGCTTTTCCAGATGATCATAGGGGAGCTCAAGAGATGAGACAATATTAAAGCTATTGATTAATTTCACACACCCGGTAAAACTGCAAAACAAATGACACCAGTTGCCGTTGACACCACTACTCCATCTGACAATGCAGCAGTGATGCAGTCATACAGTTGTTGCAGAGTCCTGCAGTGCTTTGTTTTGTGGTTGGAAAACTGTGAAAGAATCTCTGTGGCAAGAAACAACTGCTGAAAATCTGATATTAATGCTCTGTGGACAAATGAAACTGATGCATTAAAGAAAACCTCAAAAGCATACTTTTGTTTTCAAAGTAACTTGGGGATCTCTAATTTGCTCTATTAGCTTATAGCGTGATATTACAGTACGCCATGATTTGCAAGGCACTATTTTTGATGATAATCCTAGCATGACTGCATTTCATGTCTATGTGCAGCTAGACGGGAACATAAACTGTCTTAGGGGCATGTTTGATTGAGGTCAACCAGTGGGGACTTGGATTTATATTGGTTTACCTCACCTCGTTTCCCTGTAATTCTAATAAATTTCAGCTGATCTACAGCTTTCATCTTTGTTTCCTCTTATACAGATGTCCCACTCATATAGATGCATAATTTCTCATTCAAGGTTATTATGTACCAATAAGCCGCAAAGAAGTAAAAAACGTGTTTTGATCTCTTGCACAGTGGCAGTTTTTTGTAGACTGTCGAGCAATGCCACTGTTAATCCAAGAGCATGTGGACTGACTTAAAGTCAGCACACTTTTGATCTGTGGGATTATTCTTATTTTCCCAGCCCTTTGCCTCCATTTTTCTTCCCATAGATTTTTCACAAGATTGAGCCTCACATATGTACAGTCTCAGTCCTTGTAGATCTCTTTTCGTCCTCCTTCTCTTGTTGATCTCATCCATGCTGACTGTCCTTTCCCTCCGCATCAGTCACAGTTGCCTGTAATGTCAGCAAGTCTTCTTGTGGTCACAATCTAAAGTGCGTGTACATGTCATCTCAAAACATTGAGAAGCTCTATCTATGATGCATTTTGTGGCCGGTTCTCAGGATTAGAGGTGTGGATGTTTGCTGCATTGGTAGGGGACTTTGACTAGGTGATTCATATTTCAATACACAAAGCTTTAGGAATATAAAGTGCCTGTTCAGTATATTTTTTCTCCTTTGGCAAGTTGTGATGAGGGGATTGTTACATTGATTATGTTATCAGTGCTGTTGGGCTTTTAAAATTGGTGGAGGAAGAGTTTTAGCTGTTCAGACAGAGGAAGGGCAGGTGGTCATAGATTTTTAGTAAGGCCAGTGACCATAGTGATAAACAGCTTGATTGGCCCATAATGGCGAACAAAGACTGGCTATAATATCCCATGGGCAGGAGGGGAAGTGATAAAGAAAGCACATTGAGTGCAGAGCATCATGGCAACAAAACACTTTTTCCTCCAAATGCTTCCATGAATTATGATCGTCTGTCATTAGGTCATGGCTCATTGTTCGCTTTTTCCTTTTTGTCTATGTGTTGAAGAGCGGGACAGAAAGGGAAAGGAGAATATGTCTAGTCTCAGCTATGCTGGATTTATTTATTGATATACTTTTGTGTCTGAGCTGCTGCAAAAGGCTCAGCCTCAGTCAAGGTAATCTTAACTTTGCATACAGATAACAAGCAAGTGTTGATAACAAGTGTTGCTCATCCTCATACCATACATGCACAGGACGTGAAGCATGACTGTAAACTGTTGACATCCACTGAAGTGTGAAAGTAAGTTTTTTACTATGCAGCACATCAACAGTACATTGATGATGATGATGATAAGCAGCACATGCAACAATTGTTAACCGCAGTCCTAATCCCGCTTGCTATGTAAATGAACGTATCATTAGGTCAAGAGCAGTTGATGAATTGAAGGTTCATAGAGCGCACAATGTGGTCAAATAAATAATTATAGATAATGTATAGATAATCACCTCATACAACTTGGCTGTGTAAAATGTGTGCTTGATTGTTGAACCAGATTCTGAGTCTTGTGATTTGATACAATATATCATACAGGAACACTTGATGATTGTCATTTCTAATCTTGTAGTTTGAAAAAAAGATCAACAGCTGCCTCATTTGTTTGTTTTTTTTTTCCCAAGCCATCGTTGCTTATTAATACAATAGCAGACTAATCAAATGAGGGACAACAATGTGGCTTTAGGCTGGGCTGGAGGAATCTATATATATCTCTGAAGTCATACTGATTCTTGGAGGCCTGAACAGGGTCCTATATTCTCCAGTAGAAACATTTTCTACTGTCATCCTCGTGTTCACACAGGGAGCATAACCTTGTTGTTGTTGCCTACTACAGTTTCTATTGGGAGACTTTGGACAGGACAGTAACACCATGTCGTATTAGTGGATGGGAGTCAGGAGGAGTCACCTGACAGTTCTTTCATATACTACAGCCATTTCAGCATGTGGTCGCAATTATTTGCTCAAGACATCACTTATAGTGTTGACATCCACAGTACCCAGGCTCTTTAGTCACTGTGGGAAATGTGTGTGAATGAACCATAAAATCACCAGGGTTGGCACAGGACGCGATTAGCAGAAGCCTGTGGGAACAGGAAGAACTTGGGAATACATTTCATTCACCCTCCCATGTGGTCCGGTAGTCTGGTTTTCCCTCCTGTAATCTGCATGAGTCTGGACATTGCCTCAAAATCTCTTGTAGGGTTTTCCATGATGCTGACAGTTTTTTGTTGGACTGACCTTCAGATTCGCCTATTTCCATTTGATTTATTAACTTTTTAAATAATTGAAAAACTTGCAACTAGGCAAAATTAAGTTGTCCAAAGTTTCCGAGGCCAGTTAAATTAAATTAAACTAATCTTTGTCATTTTGTGGTCACTGGTCTTTAAAACCAATGAACGCTTTACCTTTTGCTTTTATCTGGTAGGTTTGACATTCAGTTTAGTGAATATAAACTCTTATTGTTTTTCCCTTTGGATGATATGTTACTGTTTTGTTTAAGTGTCTCTTACAGTTAACCTCCAGGTTATTGTAGTCAATTAGATAATAATAGAAAGAATTGACAGAGATAAAAATGTGAGCATATTCTACAGCTCTACAAGCTGTCCAACCAAAAGTTGTCCCTATTTAGACACAAAAACATTGGAAACTTGGGTCCAGGATGAAACTACCAAACTTTCCCTTTTAGTTCTGAGAGTGTTTGTAATGTGCTTTCCCCTTTTTTGTCCTCTGTCGTTTTTTTGGTTTTCTTCCACCCAGGGTTCCAGGTTGGTGTGGTGAGAGAGCAAGTTAATTGCAGGGAGGAGGACCGCCTGGGGCATCGCGTCCCTGGCTCTCAAGGTAGGAGCACACCAATTGACTAGAGACTGAGCTTGAGCTAACTCAGACATTGCAGTGTTCTGCTACGTGTTGTTTTTTAATGTCCAAAATAAAATCCACCTTCCAAAAAAATCCATCGTCAAACAGCCACAGAGGTTGCAAAACCCCTTGAGCAAATTGCACTGCAAATATAAAGTTACTTTGATGGCACCGGGAACTTAAAACAAGGGACAAAAGCTTACTCTGGATTTATTAAGTTCCTCATTCTTGCACAAGTCACCTGAATCAAAGTATAACTTAAATTGTCTCCAGTTTGAGTTAACATGTAATATATTGATTCTTGTGCCATAAACAGGGTTAACGTGACTGGCTTCTCAGCCACCATGTTTTAACTTTGGCTTCTTGTTTTTTTTGGAGCTTGTAATTATGGAACCCTGTATGTTTTCTGTGGTTACAGCCCTCTGTTATCTGAACAGATGATACCAACATAACAGACCATGTAACAGTCTTCGGTTATGATTAAATCCTTTTTGGGTGCCCTTCTCATCGGTGTGTTATCTGTGAGCCACTGTGCCAGGACAGCACTTTTCTCAGTGTCCATCACGCACTGGTGTCGGCATTTCCAGTCATAGCACAGATTTGGGAGGGAATGTTCTTGTTGCACTGCACCCACTGCCTAGCGCCGGCCAGGGGGCTGCTATTGTAAAATACTAGGAAGGGCTTGGTCCTAAGCAAAATATCCCGCTGTATGCCAGAAAAAAAGTGCAGCTGGCAGATAAAATCAGCGTGTGGGGGGCAGTGATACAGGATCAGTGAGCAACAGAGGGCAGCATGCCTTGACACACCATGCCCGTTATGGCTGGGGTCAAAATGTTCTAACTCTCCCTGTGTTTGTGTAAGTTCATATGGTTTTTGTATTCTCTTCACTGTATATATGTAATACAATGCATGAGTAACAAAATGGCAAAACAACCTTGGTTGTTCTTTTAGCTACATAGACTGGTATTTCCAAGAACCTTTTCATTTTTTGACCTTGATGCCCCCCCCCCGGCCAATACTGATGCAGAATTCACACACTCTCACAGAAAGTGTGACAGCGTGCCTTCCTTGGCAGTTGGCTGATCTTTGGGGACATCTGACAGGAGGAAATGGGGACGAGCCTGATATTGGGTAACACGCATATCTGATGACTCAGTTGGTCTGTGGGTGTGTGACACTCTTAAGAGATAATCTCAGGTGTTGTGAGGCCGAGCAGCTGTCTGAGAAGTGCTGTGCATTCTTGTTGTTGGAGCGTGTCCCACATGCTCAGATGAACTACTGACCTCTTCTGGGTTTGTGCACTTTGTGTCCAGAGACAGTAATATCTTACGTAGTTAAGGCTCCTTTCCCACAGACAGATGAAGAGTTCACATTGGGATAAACGTTGAACATTTCCTCTGTGTGTGTACTACTGTCTCTGAATACTTGAAATAATTAGCTTGTTCTTTGAATAAAAATGGGCAAAACTGAAAAAGTTTGACACAAGTAGTTAATAAATTGCAGCATCATTCACTTCCAGTTTCTGATAATGGTGCTCCAACTATATTAACTGTTGTTTTAAGGTAGCATTTAAGACGTAACACTGAGCCAGTGCTGTTATCGAAGGCACCAGATAGAGACTTTATGTCTTTGTAGGACATTTGAACAGTATCTCTAGACACAACTCAGTGAAGCAATGCAGCTCTCCGGTTGTTGAACAGACTGTGTCACCATATCTGGTTGTCATTGTTTTCTGCCTGTGATTTGTGTGATGTACTGTATGCTGCTGATGAACCAATCAAAACAGATTAGAAGACCTCAAAAGTCTCACTGTGGATATTTTACTTGTTATATGTTTATTATGGAATTGCTCGATACCCAGGGAGACAGTCCGTTATCTTTGCCTTAGTGACAACCTGGTTATTAAGGCAATGAAAAAGTGGGACACATTCTGTTTCCCAGTTAGATAGTAATATAGTATTTTATAGTAACTTGTTTAGCAAAAGTTACTGAATAATTGATACAACAAAGCAACAGAAGTTAATGGGTGTTGATAGCAGTATCATAGGATGTGTATGAGGTGAGAATAGAGTGTGAATGTTTTTAAAATGCAGAAAATAAACCAAAGGGAACTGTGGAGGAGTGCCCGCAAAATAAATAACAAAGCCTAAATTTTATAGGCTGGGAACACCGGGTTCAGGTGTTACAAAAAGGTGCTGATGGCCACTGTTGACCAAACGGCAACATGATTCATAAGCTACTGATAGGCAACAGCAGTTGTCATGCCAGCTACGTTGAAAAGACACTGAATGGTCACACTGCTGCAATATATTAAAGAGTCTATGAAATTGGGAAATCATTATTCGAATCTTGCTTGTAATTTAGTTTGACGTCTGTGTGCAGTGCTCTGCTACCTTTCCACTGCACGACTCACCACCACTTCCACTTTCATGCTTCCAAGTTTACCTGCATCACGAAAGCCTCTCTGTTTCCCGAACAACATGCTATATAAAGCTAATTCTGTTACTTTCAAAATAAGTTGCTAATTATTAAAATTGCGAGTAACATATAAATTGTGCTTTAATTGGTACATTTCATTGTGCTAAAGTTAAATAACCAGTGATGTGTTTAGGGAGGGAGCAGCACTGCTTAATCAAATTTCCAGGGTTCGAGTGCCACCTAATTCACTCCTTTGACCTTGCACTGCAATTTGCTTATCATACCAGATTATATGGTGTTTGGCTGCACAGAAGGGCTGGGTAGTATTTTACATCATTATATAAACGATGTAGCAAACACAAATACGAAAAATGTGTGGATGACAAATACACAGTATTTCCCATACAATGCTCTTTTGCATCATATCCTTCGAAAGCATCTTGTGACCCCGCCTTGGGTGTCTCACCCTCTGGTGTTGAGACACTGTTTGGATAGGCTGTTGTGGAGCTGAAATGTTTTTCTACACTGTTCACCCTGACATTTTGTCTGTTGTGTTTGCAGTGACTAAGGGAAGGGCTTGGCAAACTGTTCTGCAGCATGGAGAGGGAAGACCTGAAGGTCCTCAACAAAGGGGAAGAGGAGGAGATGGTATGCCTCTTTTTTACATCAGTACCACTGGTTGTCCTCATGCTTTGCGACTCATCAGACTGCACCTCATTTTCTCTCAACACCCTTTAGGAGCTGTATGGCTACCGTCTGTGTCGTTGGCGGCTGGCCCTGGTAGGCCTCGGGGTGCTGTGTACAGGGGGCTTCCTCCTCCTGCTGCTCTACTGGATGCCAGAGTGGTGCGTCAAATTCACCTGCACTTGTACCACAGCCCGAGATGCTGAAGTGGTATTGCTGCGCTCCACGGTAGGTTTGAAGTCATTTATGCATTGATTGATCAAAAGACAAAAGACAGAATATTAGACTGTGACCGTTTGGGTAATCAATTAATAATTTCAGTCTTTTTTTAAAAATATAATACCATTTATTCCCTGCTTCTCAAACGTGATGTCTGAAACTGGGGATAGTATGGATCCTGTGTGAAGCGCATGTGATGGATTGTATTTGTTGCTTTGTATTTGTAGCTTCCTTGCAGCAGCATTTCTATTTGAAGTCTTGTCTGCAGTGACGGCTACTACTCTGTGTTCAGCATCCGAATCAACTTTATCGAATAAGAGTGTAAACAAAGAAAAGAAGTTTGACTCTATTTTTTGTTTGCTTCTATAAACCTACGCACAAATACAGCATACGTACAGAACAAGAATAGATGTACGCTGGTTGGAGGAGTCTTGCAACGGATTTTTACTTTTTAAAACTTCCACCACAGGAGGGTCAAGTCCAAATGCTTCTAGCTCATGTGCTTTTAAAGCTGAGTGAAGACAACTGATATACTGTCGTAGACAGTAAAGACATTGAGACGGACTGATTCCTAGAGACGGTCACACCAGCAGGAATTCACAGATAATTTACCACTGTCGAACTTTGCCCCATAACATTCACATGTTTGTGTTGTTATGTGTGTTTGGGCGTGCATGTGTGCATGTTTGTCTGTGTGTGTGTGTGTGTGTGTGTGTGTGTGTGTGTGTGTGTGTGTGTGTGTGTGTGTGTGTGTGTGTGTGTCGTGTTCTTGTGCTCTTGTGTTTACACGAGTGTCCACGTTCCTTTCTCTGTTTGTTGCCTTCATAGTTGTGTGCATTTGTTTGCATTCATCCTTGACAATCTGTTTATGAATCCAAATGTCTGATTGTGGCTGCTGATTGAATGTCAAATGCAACCGCTCACTTCCTAAACAGGCTTATTCAGAAACAGGACTTTGGGCTTGGGTTAAGGTTACAGTTAAAACTACGTGGGCTGAGGAAGAGTCTGAAAATAACACCTGCCAAGTGCCAAATGTAACCTAATATTTAAGGTTAATGCATATGTGCCATATGTTTATAACATTTATACACTTAATGTGTCTAAGGGCTGCCTTGACAGAAATGAGGTAGCAGAATAAGCGTAAGTGGAGCTGGGTTATGAGAGTTATGAATGAAGTTCCTTTGAATATGCCATACTACAACTTTGTGTTTATTTGTTCGACTAGGATGAGTTCCGGCGCTGGTTCCTGGCCAGAGTGCGAGTGATGCTGGCCCCGGGGAGCAACCCCTTCCACAGCCTGGAGACCCAGACCACCTCCCCCTCCTCCCCTTCTTCTCCCACCTGCCCCTTTGACTCCCCTGCTTCCCCCCCTCTGGCCAACGGACATACCCCCCACCCCTCCGATGGCAGCCCTGCTCAGGAGCTCATCAGAAGATATGCCGACTACCAGCCCATACAGGTAGGCACCAGTATTTACACACATACACACTGAATACAACCATAATACTGGCTGACAGACACATACTACTACTACTACTGCGATGAATGTTATGTTGACATAGTTCAAATAAAAGTGTAACACATCTTTGCTTCCTCCCTTTGCCTGTCCCCTATTTTGTTTTTCCTCAGATTCGCTATTTTACCTTCCATAGCACAAAGTATTATTGGAACGACGAAGTGCAGAACTTTGAAGTTTTAACGTAAGAATTCTTTGATTATTTACAAAAATTTGATGGGCTTTTTTCTTTTGTTTTCATTTGCACTTTCCCCTAATCCCACTTTCCCTAAATTATAACCTGTGTGAATGTGTGCATCCCAATTTGTTAACCCACAAAGATGTTTAAACGTAAAACGAGCAGAACAAAAATGTTAGACTTGCATCGCCTGTCATTTGTACTTAAAAGTGTTGTCTTTGTCCCCTGCCTTGTTTTATTATTACCTCTGCAGTGGTGTGGAGGATCTGCAGGTCAGCTGCTCCACCCTCCACTCTGAGCACAGTGCAGGCCTGACCAGGAACCAGCAGGAGTACAGGTAACATCTTACCTGACTGAAGGATGGGTAGCAGAACTTTAGACAGCCAGACAGGAGGACGGTAAATTAATGTGCTGTGTGCATTACAGTAGCTGCAGTTTTTGATAAGATAGACAAGAGTTCTTTCATTGTCTTTGATTTTGTCAGGCCAGGTTTCCTCAGAAGTCAGTGTAGACATTTTAAAATAATTATTTATAATGAACAAAGGCCAGATAATTTCAGTAATGGAATACCTTTCAACAAAATAATTGAAATCATCCTGTTATATTGTCTAGAGTGAAAACCTGCTCATCCTCAGCCTTCTAAATGCTACATTGTTGTGTATCTCTGCTGCATACTGTGTGTTTGTTTGTGTGTGTGAGTAGATATGAAGGTCTGGTTCTAAACACTTGACTCATTAGTGTCTCTTTCACCTCTTGTCAGGAGACTGTTCTTCGGAGTGAATGAAATTGCAGTGAAAGTGCCTTCTGTTTTCAAGCTGCTTATCAAAGAGGTAGGGCCCAGTTTGCATTAACAGAACAAGCATTTCATTTTACTCAGAGTTTGAGCTCTCCTTGAATGAAAGATACCTTTTCAACTTCTGTACTCAACCTTCTTTGCATGGATATTTGCACATTTAACTGTTTTTGGATGGATGGACATTACAATGGACATTTACAAAATGGAAAAGTTAACAGCTTTTGTCAATTTGCTCCACGAGTTTCTGAGACCTCTAGCTTATGAACATGATCAATACTCTCCTTAAAAACATGTTGTGTATGACCTGACACATGTGTTCTGCCCTCTAAAACTTTTTTTTTTTTTTATTCTTCCCCTCAAAAACACCCAATGTGTCAAATGTGATACACAAAAAAATATCATACACAAAATGATATGGCAAAAAAAATGTCAGAGATTTAGTTAAAAGGTTTAATAAACATCTCAGTTTCAAAACATTTTCCGGCTGTGTGTGTCAGGCTTTACAGGGTTAAAGACGTCTGTAAATGTATGACTGATGGCGACTGCCAGTAAAGAAGAAAATGGAAAAAAAAAATCAAGTTATAGTCGCTGCAAAAACCAAACATGTCAAACCAACACTGTGTGTCCTGCAGAAATGGCTCAAGTAAGACTGTTTATTTGATAAACGTTTGCTTGTCACAGGCATTGGTCTAACAGGATCTATATTAGCAATGCAAACAGCCTGTGCACATATTAAACTTAAGGGCTCATCTGTTCCCTTGTACACTGTACTGAGACTACTGTATCACTAATATTATTCATTTTTACCAGGTCTTTTTTTTCGGGTTGCATTCTCATTTTGATCTAATTTTAATGCACAATGTCACATTTCACATTCAAACAACTTATCATAAGCTTAACCTTTGGGCGTGTGCCTCATTACCACTTTTTATTTAACTCTAAATTTCATGCAGTATCTCCTGCCCTTACTCCTAAAACACTGATAAAGCAGGTGCACCAATAAAATTCAAACTACATCAATAAGTGTTTTCAAATTTGATGCAGTTGCATCTTCATGCACTCCCCTCTGCCTTTGCCACACTAATCCTCCTCTCTCTGTCTCCTCCTGCAGGTCCTCAACCCTTTCTACATCTTCCAGCTCTTCAGTGTGATCCTGTGGAGTGCCGATGAGTATTACTACTATGCTGTGGCCATCGTTTTCATGTCGGTCATATCCATAGCTACCTCTCTGTACACCATCAAAAAGGTGAGGTCCACAAAATGCTGAGACCCTTTGTTTGAAATGTTGAGCCATTTATCGGAGCACATAATTAAAGCTGTATGTCCGCACACAGGTTGAGAATTCGGCAATATTTGTTACTGAGTGATGTTTACTGGAGTTGTGGTTTCAACACATTTAACCACGTTAGGACTGTGGGAGCTTGCGGTGCTGCATTGCTATATAGTTTTACCTCACTGCAGTAGCAGCAGTGCCTAATGTTTGTCGGTCTGTCTGCTTGTTTGACAGATGGTCCCTCTGTCAACTTGTTCAGAGCAAGATACATTGATAAGTACTGGCCAGATTGGTATAAAACCTAGTATTTACATTCATGAAAGATTATTTACAAAAACTCTGATGGCCACTTGACTGACTTTAATGACAGATGGTCAGATGGCTAGAAGATCCAAACATCATTGTCTGTTCTTCTGCTGCAAAGTTTACTGTTATATCACAGCAGTTTCAGTCAGGATGACCATGAATCACAATTTTTTTTAATTACTACTCCAATAATATTCAGAATTGCAGAAAATCGGACCATGGAATTGCTCAAGCCACAAGCCCAACAACAATTAATCATAAATCATCATAATCATAAACTCGATCCAATTCCAAAATTATTCCAAAATGCCACTGGAGCTTGTTTGATACAGTATTTGCTCAGCTTAGGTAGTGTTATCTCCATGCATCAGTATGGTATGTATATCACATCCACATTATATTGTTATATCTTATTGTGTTTTATCTCAGATTGGCTTCCACAATGGTGTGAATCTGCTTTATGAAATGGCTCAATGAGAACTAAACAATACCAAAGAGAATCACAAGAGCGCATATTTAAAGACTGCACACTCTCACAGTCCTGCTGCCCTCATGTCTAATCCAGGGTTTTCAGTTTAGCGTAAAGGCTCATCTGACACGGTCTGCTGCCCCTGGCCGCAAAGTTCACAAACTCAGACAAAAGCACTATCGCTGCTACACAGGTAATCATGGGAATTGAGAGGCTGCCTAATGTTTATCATCTGTTTTCTCGCTCCCTTCTTTCAGCAATACGTCATGCTTCACGATATGGTGGCAGCTCACAGTATTGTCCGTGTGTCTGTATGCCGAGCCAACAATGGTTTGTTGATTTTGTGTTTCTTTCTCTTTTTTTGCTTTTCATTTCTTTCTTTTTTTAAGATGACCGCTGTAAAGTAAATTTATAGTAGCACGCTGCATGTATTATTATATTCCGTTTCCCGTTGTTCTATAGAGAGCTTTCCAAACCGAACTTCACAGTGGACATTTTTGTCCTTCTGTGCCGAGCCAGACTCAATTACACAGTCACCCTGCTTTGGCTGTCTTCCAGATAGCTGCTGTAGTGGGACAGTGCAGACTTTGACAGTAAGAGAAAGTGTTTGTTAGACAGTGGCAGTAGCTTATGTATATATTTAAAAGACTTCTTTAATGAATCTGCGCTGTTTTCTTTAAGTCTGCATGCTTTTTAAAAAAGGTTCATTGTGCCTGCTGAGGTGATACATATAAATTGACAGTCATGTAATTAAAATGAATGCCATCAGTTGGTCAAAAGGACAAAATTAAACTCTTGTCCAGAATCATTTTGATATTTTTGAAGGAGGCACAGTGCTTATATACTTTGTATATGCATTTATCCACTGCACTGGCCTCTGCTTGTGATGCCTCAGCTTTTTTTGCTGCTGCCTAGAGAGGCGTGAGTAATGAGAGATGTGCTGAACAAGACTCAGGGGCTCTGACACACGAAATATCTCCTTTCCCACCCCAACCCCCACCTCTCCATCCACCATCTGCTGCTGTTGGCTCATTTACACAATTTTCACCTTTTCCCCCACACTCATCATTTTCTGTCTTTTCTTTTGTTACCCACTCTGCTCTTCACCTGTCTGCATTTAATGCATGTTTACCCTCTCTACTTTTCCATTACGTCTCTCATTCCTGGCAGAAATCGAAGAGATTTTGTCTACTGATCTTGTGCCCGGTGATGTGATGGTCATCCCCAGCAACGGGACCATCATGCCATGTGACGCCGTGCTGGTCAGCGGCACCTGCATCGTCAACGAAAGCATGCTCACAGGTTAGAGGAAAAACCTGTAAAGCTAAGTCTGATAAATCAGAGGAGAGACTGCAGGAACATTTAATGTATCTGTGCATAAACTTAACAACCCCTGCTTCAGGTGAGAGTGTCCCAGTGACAAAGACCAACCTCCCAAACCCAGTGCCAGGGGAGAGGGGGGAGGAGACTGACAGTGCCTACAACACAGAGGAGCATAAGAGACACACACTCTTCTGTGGCACCCACGTCATCCAGACCCGCTTCTACACAGGCGAACTGGTCAAGGCTGTCGTTGTCCGCACAGGTGTGTGTGTGTTGATACGTATGTTAAGTTTTAATGTTTGAATGAACTGTATTTTTCCTTGAGGCAATGTATATATGACACTATGTTCACCTTATGGGAAGCAAATCGTCCTGTATACATGCTGACCCCATGTGTGAGGACTTCAGTCTTTTGCTGGAGGTTTCGTTTTCATGGAGGGAGTTACAATAAAAAATGTAACAATTGTAAAAAAAGACACATAACTCACAAGTCCTGCAGCTCCTTAGAAGAGCAAGGCGGCATTTCTGAGGTCAGAAATATCCCTTTTGTACGGAAAGTCAGATTATTTATGTGCTCTGCTAGTTTAAAAACCCTATTTGAGCCATTACTCTGTCACAGTTTTATCATTGTTTGTTAGAGTTCTGAGACCTGTGTCCTTGTCTGAAAAGAATTTAATGTTGAATATTACAAAACTTTTCACACCAGACTTCTCATAACAACTTCTTCACCCAGGATTCAGCACAGCCAAAGGCCAGCTCGTGCGTTCCATCCTTTACCCAAAACCCACCGACTTCAAGCTGTACCGTGATGCCTACCTCTTCCTGTTGTGTCTGGTGGCTGTGGCTGGAATTGGTTTTGTCTACTCCATCGTCCTCAGCATCATGAATGAGGTAATTAGGAACTGAGGAGCAGATTCAACTAATGCAATTTCGTTTCGATTTTAACTAACATGTTTTCAGACTTTCAGATGTAAAGGAAAATCACGGTGAGGAAAATCAATATTTGCTTCTCCTATCCAATCATTGATTAACAACCACAAAAATACATTCACAACAACACATTGCACTGGTCTGTTGTCTGTGGGTGACCTTGAAACTTGAACAAAAGAGAATTTCACCAACTAGAGGTCAGAATCAGTCCAAAACTTTATCAGCCCATCAGCTTTTCTTTGATGACATGTTGATGACAAAGCATTGCAGAGCATCCCTTCCTTCTGTCAGTCTTCTTGTCATGTCAGATACTCACAGAGTGGTGTTTCAGCTCTTCCTTTTCTTGGTGTAAGAAAGTGTTTCCAACCACACACAGAGTGGTAATACATCTCTGAATCACTGTGTGCTTCTGAACATAAACTGTTTCAAACATTAGTTTTTCCTTTGCTAGAATACTTTTACTGTATGATCGTGGGCTTTTTGTGGAATCAGCCTTACAGGGTCAGCCAGTTTGGTCCTTTGCGTTGGATTTGTTGTTAACAAAAACCATCAGAGAACAATCAGAGCCTTGCTGTTACGCTAAAAGTTGGATATTTGACTATCAAACCTGGATTTTATCAGCCATCATCAATAAATAAGTGTGAATGCCAAAGAATGCTGATTGACAGCTTGAGACATGTTGAATAAAAAACAATGATTCTTGACTTTTTCCTTTCTGCTTGGTCCAGGTGCCAGCTAAGACCATCATCATTGAGTCCCTGGACATCATCACCATCACTGTGCCCCCGGCGTTGCCAGCAGCCATGACGGCTGGCATTGTGTACGCCCAGCGACGCCTCAAACACATCGGCATTTTCTGCATCAGCCCACAGAGGATCAATATCTGTGGACAAATAAATCTGGTTTGCTTTGACAAGGTGAGCACTCGTGGATGTTTGACTGCCACTTGTTGTGTTGCCATGAGGATGTGCTCTGTTAGATTCGATTCAATCAAACTCTGGTAAATTCTACTTTCTGCATATGCGCAGACTGGAACTCTGACAGAAGATGGATTAGACCTATGGGGAGTGCAGAGGGTGGAGAATGGCAGGTAAGCTTGTCTTAATTCTGACCACTGTTGTGATGCACTTACAGCAGCTTTCGAAAACAAAAATATTAAAGCTGAGCTGTTGCAGAGCTGGAATTGCTTTTTTTATTAGTGTGCCAGTGTCCACTTACTTAGTACTGCTGCTACTACTACTTATTCTGTCAGGTATTCATTTATGTATTATGATAAATGGAAAAATGATCTATATGTTTCTGTTGCATGAATTAGTGGTTTAAACGTGGCCATACACTGTTAATGTACTGTTTTTTCATTGTCATTAACATCCATTGATTCTGGAAGCATTTTCATTCAGATATTGAAATATAGTCTTCACATTACAATAATAATGTTTTTCTTATTCACGCCTTTCTCCATTTGTGTGTCGGTATAAAACATTGTCTTCTTTCCTCGTCCACCTTCTGTCTCTCCTGCCTCTCCAGTTTCCACCTGTCAGAGGAAAATGCCTACAAGGAAAATCTTGTCAAGTCCCAGTTTGTGGCTTGTATGGCCACCTGCCACTCTCTTACCAAAATAGAGGGCCAGCTGTCTGGAGACCCGCTGGACCTCAAAATGTTTGAGGCTACAGGCTGGGTGAGTTGTCCTGTATCTGTCGAAAAAGATGATGTTAGTCAGGGCAGCACGGTGGGACTGTGGTTATTCAGACCACCTATAAAAAGGAGTATGGGGACAAATGGCCACGTGGAATCCATCTCATGTGGAGCCCATCAGTGTGTTACAGAAAGAGAAAGAGGGAATCCAAAAGATATTTGTTGTATCAGACATACTGATACATTCTTTATCTCTTATTTCGCTCTTTGTTTCTTACATATTTTTACTTATCCGCATTATCTCTCCAGATCCTGGAGGAGGCCACAGAGGAGGAAACATCTCTCCACAACCGTATCATGCCCACAGTGGTTCGACCCCCGAAACAGCTGTTGCCCCCTGAGCCTGCTGCGTCATCAGAGCAGGACATGGTATGAGCAGCAACCCAGTTATTCAACATAATACTTAGTTGTATGTAATATCTGACACTTAGTCATATTGGCTCTAATTAAAACTAACTCATGCCTCTCGGTAATGTCAATAAGCATTTTCATCATAGCAGAAAAACAATATTAGTAGTATTCTATATGATTAGCCTATTGTCTAAGTGCTGTACGAAGGCACCTGAACTTGCTTGAGGTTCTTTCCAGGCATATGAAGACCTGAAATACCCAGAATCTTCACAGACAGACTGGTTTGTTTGTTTCTCATGGTTCATGGGTTAATTCTGCTTTTCTCCTTTTTCCCCATGTTAGGAACTGTATGAGCTCTCGGTAAGTTGCCCGCTTGCTTTTTGAAAAAACAAACTTAGCATATTCCTAATTTTCCACTCAATCAATGGTTGTGATCAGGCATAAATAGACCCCTAAGTTGGCTCATTCCTAATCAGTTGATGTAAATTTCACTTTGAGTTCTGGCCTTTTTTAATAAATTGACAAGTTGTCAAACTTGACAGCATCTTACAAAGTTGTTTACTGATTTATCAATGAGTAGTTAAAAAAAATAAGAATTTGAAAATGTGTCTTCATTTTGTTAACTAAGAATTAAAGTTACCAAATGGCCTTCTAAAACTAGTAATGTTGTAATAAGTCCTTCATTAGCATTTGTCTTTGTTTAAATATCATCTTTGCCTTGACATTTGGTTTTGTTTGTGTCTCTCTTGGTGTGCATCTGCAGTCAACGTATGAGATAGGTATCGTGCGCCAGTTTCCTTTCTCTTCAGCACTCCAGAGGATGAGTGTGGTGGCTCGTTTG
This sequence comes from Datnioides undecimradiatus, assembly GCA_008933995.1. Lineage (NCBI taxonomy): Eukaryota > Metazoa > Chordata > Actinopteri > Lobotiformes > Datnioididae > Datnioides > Datnioides undecimradiatus. Next base: position 11,356,796 of record WARS01000029.1, on the reverse strand, counting down.
CTGGGGGAGAAACGCATGGATGCCTACATGAAGGGAGCGCCAGAGGTAGTAGCTAGTCTCTGCAAAAAAGAGACAGGTGAGATGGCTCAGGTGTCTGCAAAGTTATAATACTCCTAATTATTATAGTCTAATAATGCAAAGCATGTCTTCAGAGTGGAGACACCCAGCCCTGAATGGTGACTTTTGTCTCTCTGCATCTGTACAGTAAATGTTTGCAGATAAAATCTCTTATTAGTTAGTCTACATAACACTGGAGAGAACTTTGATCAAACCTCTTCACAGTTCTGCATTTGTAAGATAAGTATACTCTGGTATGAAACACAACAAACAGCTTTGTTGATCATTATCAGCCCTTCAATTCAATACTGTTACATCTTCAATTTTTGCTATTTATTGAAAATTAAATTGTGTGCCACTGGCCTGCCAAATCTGCGGTGTAAGGAGTATCAGATAGGTTTGAAAAGAAGATGATGGGAAAATCAATTAACTGAAAGTCAGTTAGTTTATATTCTCAACCCTCATTGATTGTTTGAGGGTTGCCCCATTTATTGTCTGTCAGCATGATAGGCCAAGGGTGCAGAACTTGTGTGACAATATCACATGTTGTTTGTCAACAGAACTTGTGAACCAGAAAAAACATTAAGTCTATCCGATTAGGAAACTTCCACCAAAACAGATCCTATCCTATTATATTAAAATGTTTTGATACTGAAACCTCACTTATTTTACTTGCTGTCTGTCTCTCTCTAACTTTGCATATGTCTCACTGTTTCTCTGCAGTGCCAGAAAACTTTGCCGAGGTTTTGGAGGCCTACACCAAGCAGGGTTTCAGGGTCATAGCTCTGGCTCATCGTCGACTTGAGTCCAAACTCACCTGGCACAGAGTCCAGAACGTCAACAGGTGGTGTAGTGTTTATTGATGATTAGAGAGCATCAAGCTTAGGACTGCTGCGGCCTTTTTAGCATGCTGACATTACACTATCGTGCCTCCATCCCCTACTCTGTGATATAGATAAGAGCATTAGGTGAAAGGGCTCTTGTGTTAAGCTCTTGCCATAAAGGCAATTTACTGGGAGCAATTGTATGCAAGTCCCCCTTGTGCTTTAGCGAGGTTTGGTCTTGGCTCACAAGTCTAAATGTGTATGTCTTTGTCCTTTTTGAACCAGGGATCACATAGAGGCAAACATGGAGTTCCTGGGTCTGATCATCATGCAGAACAAGCTCAAGGCAGAAACCCCAGGAGTACTGCAGGACCTGCACAGAGCAAACATCCGCACTGTTATGGTTACTGGTGAGACCATACATACATGCACTCATCCTTTCATACGCAAACACGGCTATAATGACATTTTTATATTCAGTAAAGACATCAGGCAGACAGAGATGTATATGAAAACATACATTGCACACCATTCTCTCTTTATGTTACTTGCCATCTGTTGTTGGTTAAAGTGCTTGCACTGCTGTGACACAGGTAGCATAATGAGTTTAGTAATCTGTGCATTGGCACACAAAAGATTTAATCCCTCTGGTATTTACTCAGCTGTACCTGTAATCTCAACTAATAGCATTCTCTAGGCGGGGTAGCTCAGTGTAACTGGCACAAACGAACTCCGATATCCACTGGAGGATTTTACTTCCTTGCTTGGCTTTGACCTAGTTGTCTGTCCTCTGAAGGTTGTTACACAGGTCTTAAAAGGAAAAAGCAATCTGTCTGAAAATATCCCACTGAAGCTGATTCATGACCCACACATACAGCACCAGGCACCATTGCAGAGCCAGGCGTCCTCCTCTTACTCAGTATGTCCCCTAACACTGATGTGAAGGGTTCCTCATCATCCCGCCATCAGTCGCTACCTCTCCCCCATGTTACTACAAATACTAATATGAGTTTTTCGAGGAACAGACCAAAGGAAAATCTCAAACTTGTAATCCATGTGCATTTGTGAGAAAGGTAGGGAATGAGAGGGGAGACCAGAGTGATATTAAACAAATTAATTTGTGTCTCAATTAGACATAAACACTCTTTAGATGTATAAAATGAATAGAAATGACTCTTTTGGGGTATTTTAGATGTTTTTAAATGTTCTGTTTTAGTGCAGTGTTGATGGTTATAATATTAGGGCAGCATAGATCTAATCTAATGACTATCTATGATAATCTTGCAAATTTCCCCTTTGTAGGACAAATAAAGGAAATTGTAATCACTCTCTCTCCTGTAAACAGCTATCATCAAGATCACAAGAGTGAGATCCATGATCCTTAACATCTCCATGTCCAAGCTGATCATCATAAAAGTAGTAATGCAGTTTCAGTGGGAAAAAATGAAAAGTAATAAAGGTGCTGTATTTACATTTCAGGTGACAACATGCTGACAGCCATCTCTGTGGCCCGGGACTGTGGAATGATCCCACCGCAAGACACAGTCATCATTGCTGATGCTCTCCCTCCCCATAACGGACAAGCTGCAAAGATCACCTGGAGATACGCTGACAAGCCAAGCAAAGCATCTCGTTTGGAGGTGATGAGAGAACACTCGCACAAACATAAAGCACTCATGTAGAGCATCATGTGAAAAAGCTTGCACAAACAGACACGAACCAAATTATTATTCCTGGCACCACATACAGGCTCTGAAACCTTTAGGTGATTTGGCTGCTAATAATGACGGGGTGTCCAACAGAATGTTTTAAGCAGATGGGAGCATCGTTTTCCCTCCATTTCCTTTAATTGTTGGTCTAGTCGTCGTGCAAATGCAAACATTTTTGCTTTTATCTGTCTGCAAGTGTTGTCCTGGAAGCTGTGCTGTCTCATTAGTGACAGTGATAGTGATAACTAGTGACCAAAGACCAAAAACACAAATAATTTTTGAGTGACATCAGTCATGAAGCACTTGATATACCAGTAATAATTCAATTCAACTGTGGAGGAGGAAAGAAAACCTGCTGCTGAAATAATGAATTGCTTTGCAGGCTTCCATAAAAGAGACCTTGAATATAGTCTACGCAGTTGCAGTCTCAATTCAAATCATTTCTCCGTTTATATAAAAGTTTTAAAAACTAAATCAAATTGTTTAAGTAATGAAATTCAATAAAACAACACAATAACAAACTTTGGCCTTTCCCAAAGGAGAAATTATTACTTGTTGCCAAAGCAACCTTAGAAACTGGTCCAGCTATAAAGTAACTATTGGGGCCAATTAATATTGTTATTTGAAAATGTTTTGGCTCTAATCCATCCATTCATTATTTTGACAGGAGGTGAACATCAGTCTTGAGGATGTTTGTCATGAAGATGAAAACAAGACACAAGAGCTTTACCACTTTGCTATGAACGGAAAATCATTTGCAGTCATCGAGGAGCACTTTCCTGACATGCTGCAAAAGGTATGAGGTCTGGTGAATGACAGAGGACATCTCTCATACCTACTGTTGCTTAGAAACAGTTACCCCCGTCCCCACCTAATGTTTCTGGTGTTACGATGGTGTGTTCTGCCTTGTAGCTGGTTCTTCATGGGACAGTGTTTGCCAGAATGGCCCCAGACCAGAAAACCCAGCTCATTGAGGCGTTGCAGGCTGTAGAGTGAGTATTTAAATCAAAAACAGGATCTCGCTATGAAAAACAATTACTCTGAAGAAGTCACTCAAAGTAGAATCAGCCTGTAAGAAAAATATATATATAATATAGTTTCATCGACTTTTACAGAACTTGTCAAGGTAAATGTGGTAACAGTGAGCACAGACTCACTGCTCTCCATTATTTGCTTACAGCTATTTTGTTGGAATGTGCGGTGATGGTGCAAACGACTGTGGGGTATGTACTGCCCGTTTAAAGTGATTCTTTGTGTAAAAATATCAGAAAATGGGCATTTAACTGACCACAGTCTGGACAAAACTTGTATTTCTCGTTTCCCTCATCCAGGCTCTGAAGAGGGCTCATGGTGGCATCTCTCTGTCAGAGCTCGAGGCATCAGTAGCCTCTCCCTTCACCTCCAGGACCCCCAACATCTCCTGCGTCCCCAGCCTCATCAGGTTTGTCTTTACTTTACAAAAGAACAATTTCAACTCATAAGTACAGAGTTGTTTTCATTACTGGCCATTCTGTTGAAACAGCGATGCTTCTGATTAAGCAGTTAGCTTTCTCCTTGTTTACTTTAGTTTTAAAGCAACAAGCTTTAAAAATGACTTCAATACAACAAACTACGAATACCATAAAATTGCCCCATTCAGACCAGTTTTAAAAAAATCATTAGTGTTTGAAAAGGCTTTTTGTGTCTACTTGTGTTTTTATAGCTGCTTAACATTATGTAATTGTGAGGTTTAATGCTGGTGATGTTATATGCTTTCTTTTGCAGGGAGGGTCGGGCTGCTCTCATTACCTCCTTCTGTGTGTTCAAGTTCATGGCCCTTTACAGCATCATCCAGTACATCAGTGTCACTCTCCTCTACTCCGTACGTAATGCTGCTCCCACACTCAGTAGTAGCTGTGGAACCGATGATAACTTCTCTGATTAAGTCTCTGATCCGTTCTCTTTTGTTTGTGTTTCCTAGATTCTCAGTAACCTCGGAGACTTCCAGTTCCTCTTCATCGATATTGCCATCATTCTCCTTATTGTTTTTACCAGTAAGTATAAGAAAAGTAGCAAAGATAATGTCATCTTTCTCTCATTTTATTTTTTTTAATCAGTATCTTTACTAACCTATATATTTTTACTTTACCATGAATGTCTACTTTCTGCCCGTCCTCATCATCTCCCCCTGACTCTACTTCTTCTCAGTGAGTCTGAACCCAGCGTGGAAAGAACTGGTGTCACGTCGTCCCCCATCAGGTCTGATCTCAGGGCCTCTGCTGTTCTCTGTGCTGACCCAGATCCTCATTTGCTTGGGCTTCCAGATCATTACATTCCTTTGGGTCCAACAGCAGCCCTGGTACACAGCCTGGACACCACTTACAGAGTGAGTACCTCAGCCAAACAATTACATACCAAAGGTTGAACTTGATATGATTTGAGAATCATTTCATAATGTGTTTTAGTCATAGACACAGACAGACTTCTGTATTTTGATCTCCAGCTCAAAGTGTCATTTGGTTTTCTCACATCACTTCTCACTCAGTGTCTGCAACCAATCATCACACATCAACGTGTCTGACCATAACGACACAGAAGTGGACGACCACAACATACAAAACTTTGAGAACACCAGCCTCTTCTATGTCTCCTGCTTCCAATATCTCATTGTTGCCATCGTTTTCTCAAAGGGCAAACCTTTCAGGCAGCCCAGCTACAAGAACTGTAAGAAACCTGATTGTTATCACTTAATTAATTAATAGCCCTACATTTATTTTTTTAATAATACACTTTTGTTTGTGCTTACGTTTTCCCTTCGCAGGGCCTTTCATGCTGTCTGCCTCAAGTTTGTATGTTTTCCTGCTGTTCATCATGTTCCATCCTGTTGAAAGCATCGATGAATTTTTTGAGGTAAGACCACGTCAAACACAAGAAACGTAGATCTCTATTCCGGTCTGAGGACTATAGCTCCCCTAGCTCTATGTTCTTTATATTTGTGATGTAATATAAAGGCCCAGCCCAGCCTGTCATTTTATTAGGGTGTGCCTCACTGAAACATAAGGCCTGTCTGTCTCGGCTTCTGCCTTTGTCTCTCTCTCTGTACAGATTGTTTGTGTCCCGTTTGAGTGGAGGGTAAAACTTTTCCTTATCATCTTAGTCAATGCTGCTGTATCTGTTTTGGTGGAGGTAAGACACACACTTGAACACATGGTAACAGTAGATGTTTTTTCTCATGGTCAGTTTTTGTTTTTTCATGCAGTGTGCTCATCTTTGTCTCATTTAGCCGGACAGCAGGATCAGTCGTATGTTGTGAGAAGACATTATGCCATAAAATGAGAATGTTCTTGTCTTCAGAAGAGACAAACCAGCGTAACTGTAACTGTTAACTGTTAAAGTGTGTGACTTTGTCATTTGAAGTGTATTTGTGAGGCCTTTTGAAATTCCTCATAGTAGCATACTTTGTCTTGTCTAATTTTCAAATGGACAAATGCTCTTTCAGAAAACTTATTTCAGTACATCTGCATGGCAGTGGATAGATTATGCTGACCTGCCACACTTGGAGCAGTATCACTCTGCTTTTGCCTTCCTTTTTAGCCAGCTGCCCTTGCAGACATGCACTGCTTAGCAGAAAACCTAGATGATGCTATTTCCTAAACTACCAGACCAAATCCTCTTCACCCTTCTAAGTGATTTAAAAAATCAATCAAGACGATTTTGCACACAAGGCAACATTTGAGCAGAGTTTCCAGTATTTTCAGACAATGGTGTCCATGCACTCTCTTCTTACTAATTTGTTCATTTTAATTTTAACCTCACATTTAACAAACAGCTTAATGAAAAAACAAACCCTCAACACTTTGCTACATTGTGGCTCTGCAAACAATTGAAGACCTCAGTACAAAAAAACCAATAGCAGACGCTATGTGAAATCAAATTAGCCTCTCTGTAATTCTTTCCCCTGCCCACTGCGCTATTCCATAGACCTTCATCCTTGACATCGTCTTATGGAAGCTTGTGTTCAGCCGAGACAAACAGGGCAGCTTTGGCGTCACTCCTGCTGCCCCGACACCACAGGTTGGGAATATCTGACACCTTCTTCTTAAGCCCTTTCATTTTCCTCTTGTGTGGTGTTCCCTCTCTCTGTCCCCACCTCTTCCCCTAATGCTACAGACGCACCTTTCTATTCTAACCTCTAACAAAGACATGCATGTGCGAGACGTCGGTCTCATTCTGATCTGTCCTCTCCTTGTCGTGTCCCCCTAATGGGGCTTTTGTTCAAGGGTTTACAACAGCTGCTGTTTTACTTCCTAACATTCTTGCTGAAACAGAAAGGCATCTAAAAAAAAAAACAAAAACAATAGAGCAACTGAAGGTCACTGTTGAATACATTTACATTGAGACAAGCGGATTAGTCACTGGAAAGACGATTGGAAAGTTGACCTGATGCTCAATTAAATGAATAATGTTTTCACCTCCTTTAGAAACTACCGCATATCCGCACCTGAGCTGTCAGTATTTTATTTAAAGATGTTCATTTGTGAGGCATGATAGTGTTTAAAGCAACTTTAAACTTATATCCATAAAAACAACTGAGGTGGTGGCATGCTGTGGGGATAAAAAGTCACTTTACAATGCGAAATGATGACTGGATTTGCTAGAAGTGTAAAGCAGCCATTAGTTTCTATGCACTATAGATGCCCATTTTTGTCAGAGCAGAACACAATAGTGATATGTGTCATACACATTATTGTGTGCCTAGCTATCTAGGGTGACTAAATCCAAGCTGAAACAGACAGTTGTTCTTCACCAACTACATCGCTGGTGTCTGAAGAAGAAGAGGTTTTGCAGCAGAAGAACTTTGCTTTCTCAGTCAATATAATACACTGACTGAGCAGTTTAATGTTTTAATTCTTAATTTAACGATAACACTAATTGGACATTCACTTAAAATGTGAAAAATTCCTTTTAACTACAATTATTATTCTTTGCTCAAACAATTTCCAAACCTCGACACCTCCCAATGCTTTTTTTGTAGAAGTGTGATTGCTACCTCCTATCTCTCAGTCTCCTGCACCTTCAGTTTCAGCCTTTGGATCCTATTAAGCTCTACTTGCTGCGCTTATCTCTTAGTTTCCCTATAATGTCCAAGATAACTGTGTTGGTCAACACTTTCAGTGGTTCCTATAAAGTACAGTATATTTCAAACACAAGTAGGCTAGCCTTAATTTAATGTTCCAACATAAGGTTGAAATGTTTTGCCTTTTTTTTTAAATCTGTAAAGATCTGCTGTTGAATCCTTTTGTTTTTTTGATATTTGCCTCCATGAGCTTGTTTTTAAGATGTGGGCTCACTCTTTTAGCTATCTTCCGTCAACTCCTTCAAATTAGTATCATGCTGAATTTTGTTTTGAATGACTTGCATGCATGAACACTTGTTGTACATTGCCCGTGTAAAGAAATGTGCCTGCCAATTGCACAAATGGCTCCTTTCCAGTTTTATATTTTGCATGCAAAAGTTTGTTAGTATTAGCATGCTACAGTGTCCGTTTGCGTTTGTTAGGAGAAGCATCTTAGGAAACCTGAACAAAATATGACCCAAGTTCATGAAACCTTTCACCCCTCTCCCCCTCCCCCTTCTCCCCTTTCTCCCCTTTCTCTTACTGTTATTTTTATTTATTTATTTGTTTATTCTGGGGCTGTGGTATATTTTAGGGGGGCATTGACCTGCAGGCATTCAAGTGTCTGTCCAGGCTCTGCTGCCCACGCAAGATGGCACCCAAGGCTCGCTACATGCATCTGGCCCAGGAGCTCAGTGTGGATCCCGACTGGCCTCCAAAGCCAACCACCACCACTGAAGCCAAGCCCCGCCCAGAAAATGGCTCCAGCCATCAATTCATGATCAACTCCTAGCACCTCCTAGCCCCAGAATCTAATCTATCCCTTTTGTACATGCAACATGCATATGACATATGTTCAGTGAACACACGTTCAAGCGAATCAAACAGAGCTCACAAAGTATAGTTACTTGCTTTCACCTGTCAGAGACTTGCATCTAATACTGTAGAGGCATTACTGCAAAAATATCACACATGAATACCAAATAAATGTTCCATTCTCTCAGACCTCCTGCTCCATTTAGCTCACCCACTCGCGTGCTCTCAGGTGTCTCTTGCTTGTCTTTAAATGCCATTTCAGCATCAGTAAGAGTAAATGTAATTACTATTCTGCATCGCAATGCCGGTCCACCAAAACTGAACTGAGAGGGTTGATGCCAGCTCGAATTTGTATATCGACCTCTGACGATTTAATATTCCCTCACTTTGTCTGAGTAAAAGTCCCCCTCCCTTCTTCATCCGCATCTGACACATGCGCTTTCAAAAATATAATGCAAGGTGGTTAATGCTAGAAAGTAGTTGATTTTATGCCATTGCTTGGAAAAAAACACAACATCATCAAATTTTATTAGCAACCACAGTTCTAGATGTCAATTTTAGATGAAGAGTGAAAGAGCCTAATAACCTGTCTGTACTGTATAAGTAGATACTAGTCTGAAAGAGTGGTCGACTTCAGCACTTGAAAGTGCAACCCACTGCTTGATAAAGTAATGATGAAGAGTTCAGAAGAGCTTAAAGAATTTTAACCCATTAAACTGGGGATATTCTCTCATATAATATATACACACACACACGCACACACAGTATATAGAGTCCTTTCAGTGAGCTAGCATCACCACCTGGCAGGTAGCTCATTACAGAGCATAGTTTCATAACCAAAATGAAAAGCTTTAAAGCTTAACATAGACCCCTGACAAACACATTGAGCCATAGAAGATTAGTAAGTCAGTGTGTTCAGTTGCAAAACACTGTATATTATAAATCACATGTAGATGATTGATACTGCTGTGGTTGCATTTTTCTCAGTTTGTCCACAACTTGCATACACTAAACGTTGCTGATTGTAAAGAGTTAAGGACTTAAAAGATAACAGTGAGGGAAACAGAAGTGTTAACCTCCCTCAACCGTAGGATCTCCGAACAGACTAATTTCAATTTTTTAGTCCTGCTGTCTTCTGGATCCATTAGTCTTTCGGTTCAAACAACTATTTCATCTATCGCCACAGACGTTCACAGTCCTGATTTTTCATGCAGTGATTGGTTGACATCTCTTCTGTTCATAACAGGATACCTCTAAAACTAATGACTGAATTCTCATCAACCTCAGCTGTAATATAAGGAAGTCATATTCACGTGATAAGTGTTAGCATATCATGCTAACTTGCCTGACAGAAACAACCTTTCCCCGCTAATGGTAAAGACAACAGCAAACTTGTCTCTACCTTTCACCCATCAAAAAATGTTCTCTGCAGGATTGTAATGAGCTTCATATATTGACCACTAGTGTGGTTCTAAACCTTGAATCTTCTGTTGTTGCATCTATGAGCCATGTCCTGTCAGCATCTGTTGACATCAGGAGACTGAAAGCATACAAAGACTTGCATGAAGCCAGCTCCCCATCATCACATTCTGAAGACTTGGTGGTTGCAATTTTAGAAATATTACTATGAATACTACATTTCTGTAGAAGTAAGAAGACATTTAGGTCACTGTATTTTGGAAAAAAAGAAAAACCTGTACAAGTAAGAGCATGAATTCTCTGGCTGGTTATCATAGATTGTTAATCACATGCATGAGACCATATAAATCAAAGCAACATAGATTTACAAAGTCACTCAAGATTGGTTCCAGGAAGCTCAGAGTAGTACTGTTGTTTTGGTTGGTTTTTTTGTTTTTTTGGGGGGGGGGGGCAAAATTTCTTCCTATGGAAGACTGATTCAAAGTAAAACTATAATTAAGACAAGGCATTGTGCATCTCATCAGCTCACTGTACTTGAAAAATTCGAAACACCCATGCAACAACACAACAACATAAGATGGATGCTAGTTACCATATATTGTACACTTGTATTCATGTATTACACATAGGCTACCTGCATAGTAAGTTAAGGGCTATGTTTTATTTCACTGCTCTTTCTTTGACATTTAAAGTCATGCTCCCCAAAATATCTGTCAAGCACTCCTTCCTTGTCAAGTTTGAGGGTGGCTGTAAAACATTGTTGCTTCTGTTTGAATACAATGAAATTCAGTCAGAGATGGATAGAGAGGGATTCCAATAACAACATGAGTGAAACGTCAGTGGAAATTGGTACTATTAGAAATGTAACTTATGATGCTTTAAGCTCCACTATGCTCCTAGCTGCTGTAACCTACACCTTGGTGGTTGCATACGCCTTCAGCTCCGGCAAACTGATCACTGATGGTTGATGTACAGTTACAGGTGCCCCAGTGCAGTATAATATCACACCAGACACCAGATTTAAAAACTCCTTATGTTGTGAAATACAGAGATTTATCTAGGTTTGTTCAGCATGATCACTTGGTAAGGGCTGGAATGTTTATTTATTTGTGAAATTACCAAATATAGCTTTAACTAAATCTGACCACAGCCATGGTAAGGAAAAAAAGCAAATGCTTACAGTCACCTTTAAAGCAACCATAATGTCTGATTTTTTTTTTAACAGCAGATTTGGGATGATGCATCACTTTAAAGCAAAGACACAAACACACAATGTTAGTATAATTGTGTACTCTGCATAGCAGCCTGCCTTTCAAGTGTTTGGGTTAATATTAATGGTTTTAAATGGTGTGTGTCACAAAGTATTTTCAGGGTGCAGAACAGTGGTAATGAGACACCATGTCAAAAGAATGTCAAACTCAATGTAATATTACTTTGAAACAGATTATATCTCAAACATCCGATAACAGCGCTGTATCCTTCAACACATAATCACGTATGACACATGGCATCTCCTTTGGCTTGTCCATTGATTAATCTTTTATTTGAATAGAAACTAAATGACAACAACAGACTTGCTCAATAACAAGAGTCTGCGATTGCTCAGTTCCCAAAAGCCATTGTCTTTTAAGATAATTGTAGTAATATTATAAATGCATATAAAACTTGGAATCCGTACTTTTTTCATGACAAGCTCAAAAGTAATATGTGACCATAGTTTTAATGGATACATTGTTTCTTAAGAAATGCTTCTGGTATTTTGTTTATTGTATTTTGTGGGTAAACTGTCAGAAAGAAGGGTTATACAGTTGATGGAACTGGTTAGAAATGTATAATGTGGCTCAAATGGACATTGTTGTGCCAATTTTCAAAACGAATTGGAAACGTTCATCCGCTGTCAAAAAAAACATCTAAATGACTTATTTCTGTTGTATTTCAACTATTTTAATCTCTACTTTACCTACTGAGGCTAAAATTGAATGTTGTGTAAAGAACAGGATTTAATGCAAGGCAATACTATGGTTATTGATTCTGTTTCCAAAGACTTTTCATATGTACTGGTTATTTTAAAAAAATGAAAAAAAAGAGAGAAAAAAGGAAAAGTTTTATTTTAACCTGTGTTCAGTTCTGTCAGATCTAATTTGACTTTACAGAGATGGATGATAATATTAGAGGCTGGATTCTATCTGTATATATGAGATGTACATTTCTAGTGTGTGCATAAAAGTCAAAAGATTTAGTTATAAAAATGTATGTTTTTTGGACCATCAAAGGGCTGGTGTGTCTTTTTCTACTATTTTTGGTACTGTGTTGCAATCAGTTGTCTGTCTACTTTTGATTTGTACTGTCTGTTGGATTTATTTGTACTTTCACTTTTGTTGTGGCGTTGCATTAGCTTGGATCTTCCTCATTTGGGCATGAATCGTGGGCATTTATTTCACAATTTGTATCAGTTATTGTGAAGTATGATTGGGGCACTTGGATCAATATTTGCTCTGTCTTGGGTAAACACAACACAGCACATCTAGAGTTGAACTTAAACAAAAGTTGAACTTAACCCGTACTGCTTTTGTTACACTGCTTTGTCTGTAAAACCAAGGATCTGGTACAAGAAGGGAATTCAACTGTTGTAGTATTTTTGGCACCTCCTCCTTAGTGAATGCAGAATTTGTGCAACATCTGACAATCTTCTTACTTTACTGTCTGATCATTAAATGTACATGTTTTACCTTCTTTGCCTAGAACGTTTTAAAATGATTTTTGTATCCATGTAAAATTCAAATGTAATTGGCAAAAAAGAATGTGCATTGCTGCTCGATATCAGCGATCTGTTGTAGAAGTGCTTATGTTGCTGCTAGGGGCAAAATGATTCAGTATCAGCTTTGTCATAACTGTGCACCTTGAGAAAATTTATCAATTTAATAACATGCAATGTGTAAATATAGAACTGCTTTTCTTCTACGCTACAGTTTTGCCTTTATTCTGACACAGCTATGTCAAATTAATTGATTTAATACTAAAAACCTCTATGCTCTTATACAGGTACAACATATACCGACTGTTGACAGTTAGCATTGGTCTCGTATTCACATCATGTATTTCAAACAAACCATTGAATGGCATTTAGATTGAGTCAGCCACTGAGTTTATGAAGCCTCATGTGGATGCTGTTTCCTCAGGGAAATGTGTCTATTTGTAATGAATAGAGAAAATAATAAAAGTTGACACCCAAACTGAATGAAAATATAATGTTGGTAAAACTTTTTATTACAGTCCATCTGTATGTCGGCTCTTTCAGGTGTGCTTTTTATTTGCAGCTCCCAGATCTCAACAAGGGGTTCCTTTGGGGGTATATGTATTGTTTTTATTGGCAGAGATGTACATTTCCTGAAAATTTTTGTACTTTATAATTTATTTTTTATTTATTTTCATTTCTTTTCCCCTGCAGATTGTATTTTCAGATTTATCTTGATTTCTTTCTTTTCAATAAATGTTCTCAAAACAGTCTGCCCCACATCTTCGAGTAATTTGTATCGTATTAAGGAAAGTATAAAGTTAGATTTTGAAAATGTAAACACTTGAGCAGCACATAATGGATTATGGGGTGTTTATGATTCTTACTTTACATCCTGTGTGTATTAGAAGGCAGGTGAACACTTAAAAACAATGGAACTGTAACTGTGAAATAAAACTAGATAAAAGTTTGATGCTCACAAATCTTAAATGTGTTGCCTTCTGTAGCTTTGTATGTGTCATGCAAAATATTGCCCATGCTACAAATACATTATCATGACAGCCTTCACCCAAGGTCATACAGCTAACTGCAGTCACACATATACATTGTTTTACTTGGTAGCTGTGTGTCATCAGTTTAATCAAAATGGCACTTTGTCCTTACCTTGGCCAAGCAAATGACCTCTTTGTCAATCATGTAATCAGCACTGCCATTTTAAATGTCTTAGATGACAAGATGTTAGGATGTTGTCCACCAATGGGCACCGTACGTGGACTTGGCATAACAGATTTTGAGGGAATTTCTCACAGTATAAAGCGGCCTTATACCAGAAACTTAAACCAGGAATGACAGAGTAAGCTATATACTTGTACACTGTAGCAAGCACTGTTTTAATGTCACTACCCATTGGAGGAATAAAAATGATTAGACCTATTTTGTTATTATCTGATGACGTTATAAGTTATCCTATTGGCTTAGATAAGTCATTACAAAACGAAATGCTGTTGCATGTGTAAACGTTTGTGATGAATTACAGTACAGACTGTTATTAAAAACCTCAGCGGCATGAACTGAGTGTGTGACTACACAACAACAATACATAAAGGGGTACCGACACAACTATTTTGGATGCATAGGAAAAAATTCACTGTGCGGTTTTCCGTCAGTGCCGATTTGAAGGTAGTACCTCTCACCGGAAGTGGACTGTCATTCTGGCTGTGTCCTTGTTAGCTAACGAGCTAGTTAGTTGCCATAACAGGCAGGCAAATGTGTACCATTTGGAAAGATGAATTAAACCGTGCCTAAAGAGTTAATTTAATAGAGATTTGCGTTAACCAGCTGTTAATAACAGCACCATGTTGCGTGTCGGGAGTAAAGCCGCCTGGTAAGTTTACTTTTAACTAAGGTAACGGTGAAAGAGGCTAGTTGTGTTGGCTGTGGTGTGAGGAAAGCATTGATAGCTGGTCAATTTGACAGCTGAGGACAGCGAAGCTAGCAACCTGCTTCATGTAAATATCCGTCGTCCTAGTGAAGAGTCTCGTATTATAGCTTACTGGAAGTATAACATCTCTCCCCATATTGGCACTGACATTTATTATGTGCGGTTTGTGTCGCTACTGTGAATTTTGACGTTGCTGTAGCCGGCTGCGTTAGCTAGCTAGCGTTAACAGCAGGACTGGTGTACCGCTAACGTTAGACTCCAGGATAGGTTGTTCAGTTTAATCTGAAAACAAATTCACTTGAAGGCGATTTAGATGGTTTCATATTTTGTAATACTGATTGCTCAGCTAATTATGTGAAAAATGGCAGAAAGCTGAATTGATTATTTACATTGTTTCGTGGATGCATTTGTGCTAGCAGGACCATTTACAAAATAGAAAACGTACCATAATTTGGCAGACTAACAAAGTATTAACTTAGCCATGAACTATATTTTACTTACTGCTACTGTGTGGTTGTGTATCCTTGTTTAATTTAGTACCGTAAGACCACCTATTCATAGAAGATTAAAAATTTAGACATTTTTATTATATATAGATTTGATATCACTGTAAAATTATTAGTGCTGTTGCTATTTTCTACAGCAACCTCTAATAGTACTAATAGAGTCTTCATATTTTTAAATACTCATTTTCTTTATTTGGTAGAAGGATGATTGTTAAACTCTTTGGGCAGTAGCTGAATCAACAGGGACAGAACTGGGGGCGATGACCGCTTAAACTGTGCATCCAGGAGTTATGGTGTTTATAGGCATGTGAGACAGCTGAATTTCAGTAGGTAATTATCCAATTTTCTTTTTCAGCATGGCCTGCAGGAATCTGGTTTCCACCAACATGGGGGTGAGATTTCGGGTACCGCTGCAAAAGCTGCACCCTCTTTCCCGTGCCATCCACCACCGTTACTCTGGGAACACCAACGCTCAGCGAGCTCCTCATCGCACAGCAGCCCGATACTTCACCTCCATGTCACGGTTGCCTATGCGGCCTCCCAAACCTCCCCCAGGGTCTGGGGGACGTGGCCACCAGCAGCAGCGCAACTTCTGGGTGGCCCGCCTTGCTGCCAGGCTGCTAAGGCTCCGATACATTCTGCTGGGCTCGGCAGTGGGAGGAGGGTACACAGCTAAAAAGGTCAGTGACTATTCCCATTCTATCTGGTCCATGAAGTAGGTTTTAGCTCTTAGTCCTCATATTCACAACATCACAGAGTTAGAGAGCTATAGACAAAAGATTGGTGATAATTTATACAGCCCAGCATTAAGGCTGTCGCTATAACCAGAATAATAAAATGCTTCACTATAACCAAGCCAACCATAGGAGTAAGCAACTGCCGCACGTTACATCACATCCTGTTCAAAATTACAACTGTAAAATGGCAAAAGTACATTAAAATAAGGTCATGCAAAAAAAGCTGAAGGGACTTGCCACAGCAGCTACTTTTCAGTGTCATCCAATTCAAAGATGCATATAGACGAAGGAAGAGGGAAAACCTTAATGCGTGTGAAGATAACATTAGCCTGTCATTTTTTCTCCAGACATATGATGAGTGGAAGGACATGCTGCCTGATTTTAGTGAATACAACTGGGTCATTCCTGATTTTGTCTGGGAACTAAGTGAACAAATTGACCTTGGTAAGTCTTGTTGTTTTAGTGCCATGATTCAAATACATGTGCTTATATGTGGTATTGTAAAGGATCCATGATTAACATCAAACACTGAGGGTAATTATTGTTGGGATTATACTTGAGACTTGGCTGCACAATATTAACAAGGTTCCTGACCTTTTTAACCCCTGCACTTGGCATGTGATCTCTTTTATCCACCAGATAAACTGGCTAAAGCTCTTCCAGAGATGGAGGAAATAGCAAAACTACTACCTGATCTAGACAAGATAGGAGAGAACTTTACTTTCCTCAAAAGCCTCCTGTCTTCTGGTGAGTAAATCAAACCCCAGCTGTGTCTACATGAAGTTACTGTATCATAACAAACGGAATTTCTCTTGTCCAGTGTTCCTAGTTTAAACAACAATAACTGTGTGCAACAAAACGTGCTTTGTGCTCTGTTGGGTGTCCTGTGCTATGCTCAGAGTATTTGGTTTCTTGTTCCTCAGAGTGAGCTTAGCAGAATGAGGTAACATTGACTTAGGGTTATGAAATAATAAGAGGGCCTAGCCTGCTTAATGCTGCTCTTTCTAAAACACTGCGCTCTTTGGAGTTTGGTTTGCTACGGGATACCTCTTTATACCAAAAACCTGTAAACAACGTATGGTGGATTAATAGATTTTAATAACTGATAAGCACTGCTATATATTCAGAGGGGACCAGGTGCACATCTCTGAGCAGTCCTAGGCAGAGTGTTAAATTTCATTGTTTTACTGTTTCACTATATTGATTAAAGCATCATGAAAGAGAAATGTGCCTCTCCGTATCAGCCCTGCCATTGCTGTCTCTGTGTGTGCACGTGGGGCGTTTGCACACTTTCCTGTATGATGACAGCTGAGTCATCATCAGTGTTTAAAAAGTATTGTCTAAACAATACGTGCCAAACACAATGATTGAATCAATAATGATTTCCTTACCTGCACAGGAGATGTCCTTTAAAAAGTCCACTGAATGAACTGTGTTTTCCACATATGCCACATCAACATTTATGGTCCTAATTGAATAAAGGAAGGAATTAATTGATTTTTTTATTAAAATTGCAAGGTATTTTTTTCAGCAGAGCCAGCTCATTATGTGTTGTTTACTAGGATAATATCCCTAATTGTAAGCTATAGAAGGTTGACTATGATTGGGTGATCCTAAGTCCTCCTGATCAAGGAGAGCAAAACTTTTTCATTGCTTCACCTGTTGGCAACCACTTGCATCATTATTCTATCACATGTTATGATTTCATTTACTCACAGCACCCCATAGCATACTTATGAAACAGCAACCTGTTGTAGTGAATAACTATTTTTATTCCAAAAAGTTGAGAAAAAGCAAGCAGTACGATTTAATGTCATGATACAACCTAAACAAAGAAATCTTACTCTGTCTACAAATCTCTAGCTAGAAAAGGAAATGCATTTTAAGTAGATCATTCTCTTGATTGATGGCAAATTAAGGGTGATGCGCAGTTCAGGGTGTGCTTATCACTTTTGACCATTTCTCATTAAGTGGCTACTTCATTCAAAACTCTGGCACAGCTTTTATTCAGCAACAGCTTTGTTTTAATACACATCATTTAGTTGTGTCCCTGCTTTGACCACCATCCCTCTGCTTCTGTCTTTTATGATTTTTATCTTGTGTTGTTCTTCCTTTCTCCTCCTCCCTTACCCTCCTGTCCCCCTCAACATTCTTCACAGGTGTGAGTTTGGGTAGTGAAGTCAAAGGAGCTTCTGGTCTGCATCTTTTGTTAGGTGTGTAAACCCTGCACTCAGTAAAGATGCCCGCTCCCCTCTTTTCTCTCAGCTGCTGTTTGACCACCATCTTGCCTTTTATATTGGTATGGTTGTGGTTTCCTGCTTGGCGGTAGCAGAGCATCCTCCCAGGACGTTGGCTTCCAGGTTGCAGACCAGGGCTGCTGTCATGGATGGCAGTGTTCATGGTTAACACAGGTTCTGTATTCAGTGAAATGTATGACCTCTCACAAGGATGGTGAAAAGGTCTCATCCTGAAAGCCTTTATGGTCAGACCTCTAATTTTACCTTAAGGCTGACGTCTGTTTAAAGTTTCTTTCCCCTCTTTCTGAATTATTTTATCATCTTTTGTGAATTTGAATGGGTACTATTCTCCCAGTTAAATGTAAAACCCCAGGTGCGTTATACTTAGAGCATTATAGTTTCCTTCCTGGTCTGAAAAGCTTTAAATGCAGATCCAGTGTGTTCACCTTTCATTATGTCCCCTCTTCCCTTTTGACTTTCTTTAACCTGGTTAGCCTTTGCTCTACCTGTGTGGATTTTGCCTCCTTTGACTTCCACCCTTTCTCTCCCCTGACCTGTGCGGGCTGCTTTCTTTAATCACACTAACATTCACTAATCGTTTGGTTGATCTCATTCTGCTTCTTAGTTGTTTCCTCAAATGTTTGGAAAATTACCATTAAATATGTTATACATATCCATTTAAGTGTTCTCACATCAGGATGTTGAAAAGTTCAAATATATACTAAATGTTTGTTTTCTTAAAATGTGGTAAATTGTTATAAAAAATGACACAATGATAATATTAATAGTAGTAGTGGTTGTTATTTAGTTGTAGTTTAGTTAAGGCAATGCACATCCAAATGTGGAAAGACTTAACCTTCTAAAGTCACCTGCCGGGGCCACACTCCTGCTATGAGTCATAAAAATAAACAGAGGGGAGTTTCTCTTTTTCTTCTGTTCAACCTCACATCCTTAAGGTGCCTTAGCCCAGCTAAAGGAAACTTTAAACAATAATTTAAAGCTTTTCTATTCATGTTTTTAGTGCACTTGCTTGTTCCATTTGATTATGGGGGTGATATAACATTGTCATACCTTTGGAAACGCCTCATTCATATGGCTAAGCAGACTGTGCTTCATGCATGGCATTAACAAAATCATAACAATGCAACTTAGGCACTTGAGACAAGGTGATTCTTTGAATTTGTTAGAGTGGATTAAATTGTTTATAAGTTGTTGACTCTTGAACTGTTTCAGCTTGGAGTTTTGTTTGTGCCTCACATCAGGGTGTTTTTTCATCTTTTTTCTGGTCTTGATGCCACCAATCACAATAAGTAAACACAACCATATAAAATGGAACCATCTATAACAATTTTTCTACACCTAATTTTGTTTTAAACATACTTTTCATTTACTGTGAAAAGTATATGCATAGCTAGTTATTATATTACTATTAAACAGTAACTAAACAGTAGCTATGCATATTTTATTTTTTTCTACGTGTCCTGCACTTGTTAAGTATACTGTTCACTGCAAATTAAGTAAATTATTTTGGTCATTAATTAAATAATCATAAAAAGCTCAACATCCTAGACTTAGACTGGTTTATGTCTAATGTGAAGAAGAAGCTGAGTTTGGTAGTTTTGAAATTTGGTCAGTTGCAATAAAAAATTACAAATGTATGTATATACTGTACACGCTGTATGTTGTGAGATTTTCCAAACATTTGAAATCTAATCACTCTGGTCTTTATTTTTCCAATCATAAGCATGCTTTACATATATGGCATCTTTTTGCTACAGTTATAATTCCCCCACAAGCTTGTTTATGTTCCGCACTGAATAGTCAAAGGTGTGTTTTGATGAGTAACCTCAGTCTGTGTTATTATGTCTCCTCTGGTAGAAACCTCAGGTGATCCTCCGCTGAACGCCACAGATTCGTCTGCAGCAGCCACGCAAGATGGCAGCGACAAGCAATATAAAAAGGCAAGTTTATTAAACACTTCTCAGCTTCGTCCTCTCTGCTCTGCCACTGCACGGCCTCACTCAGATCCTCTCTGCAGCTTGGCTATGTTTCACTTCAGTAGCAAGAGCTGCAGTGACCTCAATCAAAATCATCTCATACAAACATATTTAAGGTTTTGTATTGTTCAAGTCATAAAAACAATGCATTGAAGGGCCCTGAGGCACCAAGGAGACTTAGAGACCAAGCAGTGATTGATGCATCAACTCATGTGGCCTCACATAGGTTGCTAGCTCTTCAGTTCTTCTGAAAGTGAGTTGTGAGTTTCACACTGGCTGTCAGCGACAGTTTACTCAAGCTAAGCTTTTAAGGCCAATTGACAACGTCATTGTCAGAAAATGGCTTCTCCCATTTTATGACAGTCATGCAGTAATGATACGAACAATATGGTTTATTGTTCAGAATTGATTCCAAGTCCTGGCACTTTCTTGTTTTGGTATCACAAACACACTTATAATGTTTTTCCATTAGCGCAGACAAACTTTATGGCACTCATTCTGACAGACTGTAACCTGAGACTTCATGCACACGGATCATTGCTTCAGAAGAGCATGTCTTGCTTCTCAACTGTTTTTCCAGAAATGTCAATCATGAACAATATTTTTTTAATATGTTATACAGCAGTCTCTGGCAAAACACTTTATCTGCACGTTTCATTTCTGTTGTCCTCTCTCTTTTCTGTTCATTTTATGTTCTGTGTTCCACAAAAGGACCAGTTTCAGTACGCTGTCCTATTTTTTTTAATGTTTTTGTGAGTCTGTGTTTCAACACTGGGCAAAGTTAAACAATAAAAACCTGATGTGAAGGTTTAAAAGTTAAGAGGAGCAATTAAAAAATAGAATAGATGTTGGCTTTTCTCTCCTCCATCTCGCTTTTAGTCTGCAACCATGGTCTCCAACATGAGTGAATATCAAGGTGGTATTTTACTTAAATTTACATTCAATGGGCTATTGTATGTGTATTTTACTGGGCAGAAAGAAACAAAAACAGAAAAAATGGCACAAAGGCAAATGATGATCTCATGTTGGGGACCCCTGAACTAAAGCAAATTCCACCTGCTATACAGTTTGCTTTGTGCTTCATCCCAATAGAGAAAGCTTGCTTGTTCTTGCTTATTCTGCCAGAGCTAGCTTTGCTTATTTAATCGTCATCTTTAGCTTCATCAGACAGATTATGCCTATGCAGCACATCAAAACACTGTGTTCTGAACTTCATTTTTATTCTACCTTCCCCATAAAACATGGATTTCAGCTATCTTACAGTAAGTAAGATAGCTGAAATAAGTAAAATTCTGAAAATTATTTTGTGTTTTCTGGATCATGGAGAACGTACAGTCATTAACCCACAGTGGAGCTTGACGGTGAGGAAAGAGAGCAGAGTCACAGTTGTTGCCACTTGCTGAGAGGTGCTGGTTGTGGTATTAGTTACCTCCTCTGCCTTCAGTCTGGCAAAGTTTGACATCTCCCCTCCATGCTTAAGAGAGACGGACTTTGTTGGCTTGCACTGATGATGGTGGCAAGATTATCAAAGCTAAAGACCTCAGTTCTATTAAACTTGAGCTTTGACTATATCATGATTGTCCAGCCTGAACAGCACCAGTGTCAGTGACTGAGATACAGGCCAAGTTTCCTCTGCTGTCACCCTGTGTTAGGGTGCAGCACGTGCCTGGGTGACTGACCAGCGCAGTGGCTGGTTGTTGTCTTTGTTGCTGCTCCTACCTGTCTCTCACTATGACGTACCCCAGCAGGGTCTGCTTGGCGAGCTCATTCTTATTCAGCAGCAGATCCAGCGGCACGAGGAGGAGGTCCGGCGGGCCGCAGCGGCCAATAACGCGCGCCCCCCACCGCCAGAGCCTGTTCCCAGTCCGCCTCCGAACCCCAGCCCCCCTCAACAGAAACGCAAGGTGACGGTCCCAATCCACTTAGATCCGCCCTATCCCACCAACGCCTCCGAAAGTATAAAAAAGAACCAAAATATATATTTCAGGACAATTTCACTTCTGCCATCACTCAAGAAAATAGTAGAGAAATTTGACACCAGGCTGAAAAGCAGTGTTTCACTGCCCTCTCTGGAACAAAGCTTCAAGCCAGTTGCAACTGTGACTACAGCCAGCATCACTGATCGATGTGGTTGGATGTGTTCATAATTGTGCCCTGTCACACCTGTAAGAACACCCAATAGTTCTGCTGCAGTGTACTCAACACACTTTGAAGTGCACTTCAGCACAGCAACTGCAACAGGTTGAGAAGTTAAACCACTGGATTTTCAGCTGATGTTAAGTTGCTCTTCAGTTAACCTGATCAGTAAGAATAGAGCTGGCAATTTGACTTTCAAAATTAAGAACTGGAGATCTACATTTTAGTAGCAATGCGTTCCATTAGTCCCTAGTATAAATATGGAGGACACAACAACATGAACAGCTGAAAAATATTTTTTTAACAATAATACATTCCAGTGCTGCAGCTATGCAATTAATGCAATATTTGTTTGCTGACAATGTTCAGTTTCTCTGAAGTTAAATGTTTATTTTGTCCTCCACAAAGACAGCAAACCCTTAAAATTAAATACAACATATAAATAAACAACTCCTTTCTGCCACTGCATTTATTGCATTGTTATTGCCGTGGGTTGCATTATATTGTACAGGTGTTTGTGCTGGCCCTCTGCTAAGCCATGGAGTTAGTCTTTTGAAAATAGTTCTTCAATCATTTCAAGTTCATTTTATAATAATTATAGATAAGATGAATTTACTCAGTCCCCTACATAACCCAACAGTAGCCTCCATTTATCACCCCATGGTCTGTCAGGCTTTGCTAAGTTTTGCCTTACCAGTCAGCTGTGGGGAAAACGCATGCATGGACTTCTGTAGCCTGGTTCCCGAAGCACAGACACATGTTCTCATGCAAATGGATGGATAATCATCAGTACCACTCCATTCATGTACGGAGACACTGCATGGAGTGGAGTGGCAACCCTGCTGCATGGTGTGAGCTGCACTCATTGAAACTACCATGAATGTTCCCAGCAAAAATGAGAGTTGATTATGTCGTTAACAGCAAGGTAGAAGCATTAAGCTTACTTTTGGCACATATCAATATAAGGTAATTTAGAGCACACTTCTTGTCCCTGTTGTGCAGTGTAGAAGTAGTTTTTGAGAAAGTAGTCTGGTGTGTCTTTCTGTTTGTTAAATTACTTTTCCTCTGCTGCCAATCCCATTTGTTCATGTATGCTGTGTCTCCTGCTTTCTGTCCTGTCTCTCATCATCAAGCGTGTTGCAATTGTGCAAGGGATATAATCAAATGAGTTTTGCCCAATCTGGAAAAAAATCAAGCTAAAATGAAAAAGTGGTTTTGTGCTTATATTCAGCTTTATTTTTCAGGGCTCACTCTGTGATTTGTGCCTGTTCGTGAATGAATAGCTTGTTGATCAAAGTTACGTAATACCAATCAGAATGAGAAATGTCTGCCTGCAAGCTGATTTTTGGTGGTCTCTCTATGTATTAACTTGACTTTCAGCACTGGTTCTCTCTGTAATACAGTGTGCATGTAATCAACCTTCATGATGCTTGTGAAGTTGCCCTGTGATAGCAACGGGAAGCCCTTATTTTTTTAAATCAGAAAGGAAGCTTTAACTCAGTTTGTTGCTGTTTTTTCTCTGTTGTTCTGCTTTAACCTTTAGTCATCAGACAAAGAAAAGATAGACCAGCTTCAAGAGGACCTGCTGCGTACACAGGTACAGTGACTTGTGTGTTACTTGAACTGAATTTCCCTGGTGAAATGTTGGTGTCGGGCACGTTATCCAAAAGTTTTATTGTCCAACATTTTTAAAAAAAATGTATGCCTCACTTGTGAAATTATATTGCCTTTAAAAGTGATTAAAATTGCCTAAAGGTCCAAAGGGTCAAGATCTTTGTCAGTCATACTGTTTACATACATTTCATACAACTCAAATATGTGGTTAAAAATTGCCCCACTAAATCAGATATCCCCAACAGGTTTGGGCAAACGTATTTCTTTAAATGTGAAGTGTTGTTGATGCTTGTTAAACATGTTCCTCTGTTCATCCTGTAGCTCAAATATCAGCGCATGCTGGAGAGGCTTGAGAAGGAGAACAAAGAGTTAAGGAAAGTGGTGCTGCAGAAAGATGATAAGGGCATTCACCAAAGAAAAGTGAAGGTGGGTTACAGATATGAACACATACGCACAGTAAACACGCAATACACAAACATTTTTCATGTTCTCCCTTGATGCTTATATTTTTGCATCAGACGTGATAATTCTACAGACACAGGAGCATTCCTCTCACATTATTTGTGTACACTGCCTGTAATGCCGTTAGTTTAGTTATTGTTTGTGTCTTTAGTTATTATTTGCAGTCATTGCCAACTGACCGCCATGTCATAAAAAAAATTGCTTTAACTTATCCTTATGAATTAAATGTTGATTGAATAATGTAATGGTTGTGAAATAATGACACCACTGGTTTTACATTGACTCCTCACTTTCACTGCCACCGGGAAACAGTTCTCTTCCTCCTGCTTTAATGTCTCTGTTATGGACAAAATGAATAAATAAAATGATGCTTTCTCCCCTGATGTTTTTATTTATGACCCCCTCTTCCCTCACTCCAACTCCTGCTGTAGTCAACAAAGCAATACTGAAAACTACATTATTACTTATATAAAATAATGCAAAATTACCTCTTTACTCAACATACTTGTTCCTCCTCTTTTATCTGTAAAGTGACATTGCGTCTTAACAGAAATTTGGTAAACAAATGCAGGGTGTCCTGTGTTGTTAATAACTGTTAGACACAAAAGTTCTCTGCTGTCACTTAAATGTTCATTGCTATTTTGTCCCTTCATCTAGAAATCCCTTATTGACTTGTACTCTGAAGTGCTGGACATCTTGTCTGACTATGATGCCAACTACAACACTCAGGACCATCTACCAAGGGTAAGGAGGAATCAAATATAGGTATATTTGAGGTACAAATAGTATGTCAATTTAAAGGAATCATCTCAACATCAAGATATTCGACTTGTGTTCTATATTTCTTGCACCATGATCACTTACTACCCTCTGATTAATTTTCCTGTTTGTCCTCCATTTCCTCCTCCTTCTGTTTCAGGTGGTTGTGGTCGGGGATCAGAGTGCTGGGAAGACCAGTGTGCTGGAGATGATAGCCCAAGCCAGAATCTTTCCCAGGGGCTCAGGAGAGATGATGACCCGCTCTCCCGTCAAGGTACAGATAGGACAGATTTATATATTTATTCACTCCACACATTGTTGTAATTTGTTGTAATTAAATGACCGTGAATAAGCAAACAGAATTTACAATGAAGGTATTTTGGGGTGGAAAATGTGTTGGGACCATGTTTTTAATTAATCAGAGCTCTTTCTCCGCCTGTGTCTGTAGGTAACACTAAGCGAAGGCCCCCACCATGTGGCCATGTTTAAGGACAGTGGCAGAGAGTTTGACCTTACCAAGGAGGAGGACGTAAGTCATAAAGTCATTCTTACCTTCCACCTAATGTCATTTAGCTCTAACTTTATGCCTGTTGACACCGTTTTGTCTGTCGTCTCTGCCTCTGTCCTGCAGCTGGCTGCTCTGAGGCATGAGATTGAGCTGAGGATGAGGAAGAGTGTGAAGGAAGGACAGACTGTCAGCTCTGAGGTTGGAAATTGTGCCTGCATTCTGTTTTCTGATTTTCCATTGCATTGTGTTTCAAAGAATAATGATGGTTTTTTTGTGTGCCAGACAATATCATTGAGTGTCAAAGGCCCTGGCATCCAGAGGATGGTGCTTGTTGATTTACCAGGTGTCATCAGTGTGAGTATGCAAAGTAAAATCAAAACCAGAAAAATAAACTTGTCTTAAATACAGTAAAATACAGTAAAATACTGTCTTTAGAAGGTTTTTTAATGGTTCTCTGTCTGTTTCTCTCAAAGACGGTGACCACAGGCATGGCATCAGATACCAAGGAAACCATCTTCAGCATCAGCAAGGCCTACATGCAGAACCCCAATGCCATCATCCTCTGTATTCAGGGTGAGCCATGAATATACTAATGACAGTTGCAACAACCAGAAAGAGAGGGTAGTATTTGTCATTGTGAGCAGGGAGATGGCTCTTTGTTTTCATGTTTCTTACCATCCTCACTGTCATGACATGTACACCATTATCATCTCCTGTGACCTTCCTTGCCCCCCTCCAGATGGCAGTGTGGATGCAGAGCGAAGCATTGTAACAGACTTGGTTAGCCAGATGGATCCCCAAGGGAAGAGGACCATCTTTGTCCTGACCAAGGTCGACTTGGCTGAAAAGAACCTGGCCAGCCCAAGCCGAGTAAGACGCTTAACAGTCCTAAAAATCCCATATAACATAGAGTTTCTTATTTTATATCATTTCACCACAGTTTTGTGATGATTGCATGGTTCTGTTTCAAGGCTCTTTATTGAGGATCATCAAAAATGCTTAGCTCATCCGTGAACTTTACTAAGAAAACCATTGCATTTTGCTGATTCCTTCAAACAAGTGGGTATATTGTCAGACCCTGGGAGAGGAGCACTATGCAAGTGTTCCACAAGAGGGAGCGCAGCGCTTATATTTTAACTCTGTGGTCCATCAGTGAGCCAGTGTTGGAGAAGCTTGTGCTATAAAATGACTGCTGAGACAATCTAAGTCTTTTTTGGTTTTACATTTTCTTTTTTAGATCCAACAAATAGTGGAAGGCAAGCTGTTTCCAATGAAGGCCCTGGGTTACTTTGCTGTGGTCACAGGAAAAGGTAACGTGTAATGCTGAGTAATTCATCATGCTGCAATTACTCAAAGCTGACTTCTAGGTCATGATCATGTCCTGATGCAGCAACTTGACACCTCTTGCTGTAACCAGGGAGCTAGTGGTGATTCTTCTTGGGTTTTCCCTCCAGTAGGACATAAATTCAGAGAGTTGTCATTCATGCACACTGTTTTGCTGCCTTCTTTTGTGCAGGCAGCAGCGGTGAAAGCATAGACTCCATTAAAGACTATGAGGAGGACTTCTTCCAGAACTCTAGATTACTGAGGCAAGTTTACATGATTTATCAAAGTTTAATGCTTCATCATATGAGTTAACTTGAAGTTGACAGTGAATGCATGTTTTGCAACAAGGGATGGCATGCTGAAGGCCCACCAGGTGACCACAAAGAACCTGAGTCTGGCTGTCTCTGACTGCTTCTGGAAGATGGTCAGGGAGTCTGTTGAGCAGCAGGCTGATGTCTTCAAAGGTATGACTGCACAATATTTAACAGCTTTTATAGGCCAATGCATATTTTAGTGGTGTGAATAGACATGATAGGATTTCATCCTACTTTATAGGGAACAGGTGCTGTTCCTCTCCTCCTCTGACTTTCCCACCTCCCTTTATTGGTTTTACTTCACCCAACCCTGCCACACCTTTCTAAGGTCCTGTGTTCCAACAGCAATTAGTCTAGACAATCACAAGCCCATTGCTAACAGCACAGGAGATTTATGGCTGTGAGACTGCAGTTCCCACAGGCCTATTGTGTGGTGTATCGATCCATATCCCATCAAATCACACACAGCCGGCCTCCATCCTCCATGCTTGGCGCCACCGTGGCCCCACAAACCAGCAATTAGCCTAATCTCCACTGTGGATAGGGAGCTGTGGAAAGGGACAGCACGCTTGAGTTGTGTGTGTATGTGTGTGAGTGAGTGTTGCTGTGTCTGTCACCGTTATGTGTGCATATATGAGAACTAAAACTCTGACTTTTGAGCGAGTGTGTGATTGGCCCCATCTCCTCTCGTCTTAAGGGGCCAG
The DNA here is from genome assembly GCA_008933995.1 of Datnioides undecimradiatus. Classification (NCBI taxonomy): domain Eukaryota; kingdom Metazoa; phylum Chordata; class Actinopteri; order Lobotiformes; family Datnioididae; genus Datnioides; species Datnioides undecimradiatus. Next base: position 11,328,900 of record WARS01000029.1, on the reverse strand, counting down.
TTAAGGCAGTGAGTGTGTCCTCACCTGCTCTTATTAAAGGATAGGCACCATTAGCAGTTTGAAAGCTTCCTTTATATCATACCAAGTTAAAACAAAGCAGGCCCTGTCCCTGTGTGGTTATTGCCTGTTGATTAAAGACAATTACTGGTTGATGGAGTGTAGCATCATAGGTGTAAAAGCTATACAAATATACAGGAGATGAGTTTCAACCAAGCATAAAAACAAGCACTTGCCAAATGACACACATCAGGGTAAATTGATTCAGAATTTTCAAGTGATGCTTTAATGGTTACACATGTAAAATGCATAGTTTGTGATTATTTGTAATGATGTTGTTATGGTTAATATTCAAATAATCAGTATTTCCCTGTTCCTCCTTACACCAGCATCTCGCTTCAACCTGGAGACGGAATGGAAGAACAACTACCCTCGTCTGAGAGAACTGGACAGGGTGAGAATCCTAAACGTTTGTTTTGCTCTTTATTAGATGTTCTACAAAAATCAAAATCTGAAACTAAAAAAAAGTGGGAGCCCTTCTGCAGTTCTGTTGTCACAAATGTTGTTTATTGAGCAACAAAACAGAAAACAGTTCTTCAAAGACATAATTATACCAATGTGATTTTGTCTTTTTGCAGAATGAACTCTTTGAAAAGGCCAAAAATGAAATTTTGGATGAAGTCATTAGTTTGAGTCAAGTAACCCCACAACACTGGTAAGTCAGTTATTAGCTAACATTTGGGGGCTCATGGCTATTACGCTGTTGCAACAATTAAAGAGCTTTTATCAATATGTAATATACAGGCAGCAATAAAACTGACTGATGGTCTAAAGCTAGACTGCATTATATCAGCAACCTCAGTAACAAAAGCAGATTTATTACTTTTCTGACAGTTGCAAAAAAATTGAGCTTTGTGAAACTACGATTTATAAATGAAGTGGCCCATAGGTGTAGATCATAATTTTACTAATCACATTATCAGTGTTTTATTCATTGCAGGTTGAATACGAGTCTTATGAGATGCCATCATATAAGGACTGTATTGCCTTTCTTTTTTTTTTTTTGTCCAAAGCCAATTAGATCATGTATTTGCACAGCCCCAACAATCTACCAGACACGAGTGGAAAACTATTTTTAGAGCAAACTGCTGGTCTATGTCTATGTGTATTTATCTCTTCATGAGTGTATTGTTATACCTCACCCCCAATGAGGAAAACCTTGCTAAATGAGATGTATGCACGATGCTGTGGCCGTCCCCAGTGTGCGTGCCATCAGTTCTCTCAGATCAATACTCTGATGAATGGCCCATGGACGGGAACAGGGGTGGCCCTGTTAGCCAGCCAGCAGCCAGCCAGCACTATTGGAGATAGCGCTTATTGACAGTGAGGAGTGCTAGCCTGAACAAAAGGGGTGCCTAATGAAATATGAGCATGCGTTTATGATAAATGAGAGAGGCACAACACTGCTCTGGTCTAATGGGACCCAGGGAGGGTTTTGTTCTGATGCCACAAAGCTGTGGAGAGGTGGAGTGAGAGTGTGGATGCTGGTAGATGCTAACAGGGTCAGACCTGGCCTGTTTGGAAATCTACAATCAACTGCAATTGCAGCAGCGCTGACTACACGTGAGAGCAGCTAAGCTAAGAGCGATCCCTTGCCACTCATTGTTTTTTGGCTCCACTGGGTCAAACTGAACTGAGCTGTAAACAGCTGTGTTATAAACAAACTTTTGCTTGTTAGATCCATCTGAAATTTAAAAATAATGAGTAGAATCTAAAAAGTAAGTAAGTTACATGTATCTTTGATGTCATCGAAACACCTGAACACAAAGAACAAAATCAGGTGATATGTTCTTCCCTCCACCTGTTTGATGTATTTGGCTTGTATCCTCTACTCTCCCAGGGAGTCCATCTTGCAGAAAAAGCTGTGGGAACGTGTTTCCACCCATGTGATTGAGAACATCTACCTGCCTGCTGCACAAACAATGGACTCTGGTACCTTTAACACCACTGTAGACATCAAGCTCAAGCAGTGGACCGACAAGCAGCTTCCACACAAAGCGCTGGAGGTAACTGCCTGTTTTTATATGACTAATCTTTATGTGTTTAAGGTTTTTAAGGAGGTGTGTTGACCACCACCACCACCACCACTTCCGACTTTGTTTAAGTCATATCTTTTAAGTGCCACATGAGAACATTTCTAAACATAAATCTATTAATGCGTTTGCTCCTGATCTATTTCTTTTATAAATATAATATGATGTCAAGTTATGCCTGAATGATTTGGCATTGCATTGTAATGCAATTGTAATCCTTTGTTCTTTATAACTTATATTTTGTTCAAATACTGTGTGACAGGCTGCAGAAATGGAATAAATAATCTGTCAGGCAATGGCCTCATGAGAATATGAGTCGCCCACCATACTTGCATGCCTTCCTTTAGGTTGCCTGGGAGACACTGCAGGAGGAGTTTGCCCGCTTCATGGCTGAGTACAAAGGCAAAGACCAGGACGACATTTTTGACAAGTTGAAGGAGGCTGTGAAGGACGAGAGCATCAAGAGGCACAAGTGGAATGAGAGGGCCATGGACAGCCTGGTAAACACAGTAAATCCACTCACCCTGTGTGCAAGGATACAGAGAGCTCACACACAAGTTGATTTAACTCTTCCTGAAGCATACACAATTTCCTGACCTTGCGCTAACAAACAGTATGTAGAGAAAATGATCTTGTTAACACTGATGTAAGGACCCACTGATGCTAACAACTGACACATGTACTTTTTAAAACAACTTTTAAAAACAATCTAACCTAACAGCAATATGCATTACAATAACTGCAAAGCCTAATGTTATCTTGTTCTTTGCTTGTTTACATGTGTTGTTGACAGCGGGTGATCCAGCACAATGCCCTAGAAGATCGTTCCATTACAGACAAGCCACAGTGGGACGCAGCCATCCAGTTCATGGAGGAAACCCTGCAGTCTCGCCTCAAAGACAGTATGTTACTTACCTTTGGTGTCTTGTACAGTGTCCCTTTGCCAACACTAGACTCGCTTCACAGTCCTCATCATGTGATGACGTTCATTTGGCAAAATGTGTGATGTTGGCTGGGGTAGATGTGATCAGATTTCAAAAGTGTGGTGGTAAGACAGTTAATGGTATTTTATTGTTGTGTTCAGATTTCAAATAATACAGGTTGCTCATTAGTGAGTTTAATGGTTAGAAGTGGCAACCCTGTTTGCTGCCATCTCACTTTTAGGATACAATGTAAATGCTCCAACATAATCAGGTCAAATCCATTCACATTACAGAAACACTTAAATTTACTGCCACGGTCAAAACTCTGAGTCTATTTCATGAATGCTCATGACATATAATCTCATGTGTGACTTACACTAGAAGGGGCTGCTACTGTAAGTAACATACTCACAATGTACATTTTATTATCTTTTTGTATGTTATTTCACCTTATCCTTCTCTTTGGCTTGTCTGTCTCGTTGTATAGCTGAATCAGTAATCAGAGATATGGTGGGTCCAGACTGGAAGCAGAGGTGGCTGAACTGGAAGAATCGCACACCAGAACAGGTCAGAGTTCAAGGGGTCTCCCCAAATCTCTGGGTTTAATTGTGCTGGTTTTTAGAGGCCCTACAGAGAAGTAGTAATGTCACAAAGCACTTATTTGAATGGTGGTATGTCAAGAGCTAGACAGAAACACACTATGTTAATCATCATCTACATCCTGACTCTTATTTGTCATCATCGGGACAGTACTCACTTTCTACTCTTTAACCTTTTTTAGCACATTCGTAATGAAACAAAAAATGAGCTGGAGCGCTTGCTGAAGCTACACGATGACCACACAGCCTACTTGGCCAATGATGAGGTCACCACAGTCAGGAAGAACCTGGAAGGACGAGGGGTTGAAGTTGACCCTGTGCTGGTGAGATTGAAACGCTTTTTGTGTCTCTGAACTTCTGAACATGAGTTAGGACCAATAAGTTAGTGCCATACTGACAATAGTGAAAATCTGATGCTCATTATTGAGTATGAATCATCTTGGTCCTGCTAATTTAAAACATGCTTGCTGTTGTGTCTGCCATCCATTAAATGCTGAATCACTGACTTCCCTCCCTGGTCAGATCAAGGACACATGGCACCAGCTGTATCGCCGACACTTCTTGCAGAATGCGCTGTCCCACTGTAACCTCTGCAAAAGAGGTTTCTATTACTACCAGAGACACTTTGTTGACTCAGAGGTAAGGAGCACGGATGGATAATCCTGAGCTGTCTTTTTTCCAGCTTCTTCTCGGCTTGTTTGAGGTCAGTATATGCAGTACTGAGCTGTGTGCCTGCATGTTATTTTCCAGCTGGAGTGCAATGATGTGGTTCTGTTCTGGAGGATCCAGAGGATGCTGGTCATCACAGCCAACACTCTCCGACAGCAGCTCACCAACACTGAGGGTAAGGACTGGGGACATACCAGCCCATGAAATTTGAGATTGTAAAGTGTTCACTGTCACAAACATTTCATCAGTATATTAGATTTAATATTAGGTTGATTTGAAATTAGAAATTAACTCACTCTAATACCTATATTTACACAACAACAAAACACACTTAAACTACAAACCTTTCATTAACTAGAGCTTAAATAAGAAAGACATGATTCATCCAAAGATCTTTAATATGGTAAGACTTTATTTAAAAAAATGTTTTAAAGTTTCCAATTTGAGTTGATCTAAATATGATTGACTGAGGCCACAGAGCAACCATCACAGCTGGCCTAAGATTTGCAATAATCTACCCAAGATCCATACCATGTTATCCTAGTCATCAATAACTATTCAATTATGAAACTGCTCCTACTGTCATTACTTTCACAAAAACCTATAGTGAGATTAGATCACTCCCCTACCATCTTAATGATGTCATTCAACAGTAACAATGGGAGAGAAATCTGACGCATTGTTGTTGGAGTGAGTATTGATTGCTATCCTGTGTGTGCGTGCGTGCGTGTGTATTCCTCAATTCATCCTCTCAGTGCGCCGGTTGGAGAAAAATGTGAAGGAGGTGCTTGATGACTTTGGCGAAGACATGGAGAAGAAGACCCAGCTCATCACTGGTCGCCGAGTCCAGCTGGCCGAGGATCTCAGTAAGACACAGAGAAACACAGACTCTTAGTGTTATTAATAAACGCTAAAATGAGCATACAAGAAAGGCTAAAGCGGAGGTAAAAAAAAGCGCGGATGTCTTCTGCTGCCAGCTTGTTCCGCCGGTTGTTGTGATTTTAATGGCTTCTGCAGCTCAACTCATTGTATTTAGTATATGATTCTTAAAAGTTGTCAGTAGGTGGCAGTATTGCTGAAGGAAATGGTATAAACCAGTCAGCTAAATTTACTTATTCTCAAGCATCAAACTGAAACTCACCTGGATGTCAACTGGAAATTTGCTTCTTAGGCATCTTTTTAAGGCGTTTGACATTTAATGGTTCCTATCTGCATTTAAGTCTGAACCCACCATGGTCATTTCCATTTGTGTATAACATGCATGTTTGACTGGCCCCACGAGACTAGTTTACTTGACATGTCTGTCCGTGGTGACATCCCTCAGACACGTACATTTGTGTCTTTACGATACAGTCGGAGCCCACTAATTACTTGTGTGTGTTTGTGAGAACCCTGTTTGCAGTATGATCCCACTCACACTCTCTCTCTTAATGAGCACTTCTGCTTATTCATCAACAACGTATACGCCTTTTTAAGATTTTTTAGGAAAATATTGTTGCATCGTTGAAGTAAGTGAATCGTACTTTAGGGAATCCTTGTGTTTTTAAAGGTCATGAACCAGACTCAAGAACACAGTATGACAAATGCCTGGTGTGCTCATTTGTTACGCGTATGGATGGGATGAGGCTTCTGAGTCAGACCACCAGCATGGCTCTGGTCTTGAATTGAGCCTGGTGTTAATGGTAACCAGAGATGAATGGAGAAGATTTCTTTGTTTTTGCCACAAATGCACCACAAACTATCCTTCTACTTGTTTCATGTCTTGAACTGTGCTCCCCATGGCATGATCAGACCTGTTTGTATTATCCAGTGTTCCCATGGATATTTAAATCTTGATTTATCTGTGGGGAGTTGAGCCACACAGACCCCAGGTTGGCAACCAGTCTCAGCAATTGCTGGTAGTGTTATAAGTGAGAATATCTTGCCTAATTTTTCCTGCTGGTACAGAAATTCTCTGTGGAGGAGCAATTACAACAGGTTCGCATGGTTGTCTTCTTTTCGCCCCACCATGTTCGGTGGGGTGTGCACACTTATGCTGTTGCATTATAGATTCAGAATCAGTGAATTATACCAATTTTTATCAAATAAATTGCTTTACAAAGTATTGCAGTATGTACTGTATATAGCCCTCATACAATGACACTGGGCACATGTGATGTATCTGCATGTTAGTAAGTTTTGAAAGGCTTCTGCTGTGGGTGGGCTCTACACATCTGCTAATTTTTACCTGTCTGCTGAAGGCTCCTGTTAACTGTCAGTACAATGAGGGCTGAGTCATCTCCAGCTTTGGTCTTATTCAGGAAAAGTCTGCTTATTAAGCAAAGTCTGTATTCACCAAGCAGCATGCGAGGCTTGCTGCCATCTCAGAACTCTCTTTGTGACACACACACACATACATAATCATAGCTCCTGTCACCACAAAGGCACACACACGCCGGCAACCACAACACCTACTTTAGAACAGAAGTTGCACACGCGCTGTTCCTTCATTTATACCAGCGAATCCTTATAAACTGTTGTTGATCTACCTTTTAGGGATTCAAGAACATTATAATGGCTTTAATGCACTAATTAGAAATTATTTTTAAAACTATTCATGAATATATCAGAATTTTAAATGTCCTTCAGTTCTAAAAAGTCAATCAGTCTCAACTGCTTCTATAAGACTTCTCAGGAATGAAATTTTCCAGTTTTCTGTATTTTAAAGAATTGTACATAGCTGTAACAATGCAGCTTTGTGCTGTCGTATTTAACTATAATTAATGTTGTCTTTAACTTAAAAGTTTGTATTCTCTGGGCCATTCATTGGCTACTCTGAATTGGTAGCATTCACGTGTTCTTATCGATTGATCTTAAATTCAATTCCCCGTAAAATTTCTGGAGTTATTTCAAGAGCTACATTAGCTGTATTTCTGACTCTGGCTCTGTAGTGACAGGATTCAATTGGCAGTGCTTTGCCCTCTGGCCCTGCGAAGTCTCATCCTGCTATCTACCTCTTGCTGCCAGATATTCTTGGCTTTTATATACTGAATCTAATTGATGGGTGTTGCCGGGGCCTGAGACATTCAAACATTAACCCTGTAAAAGTGTTCTACATTTATTTATACTCTTACAAGTGCACACAGACTCTTTAGTTTTTCTTCTTCATATGGGCTTCCTGACTTTTGATAGGAGGACTCGCGTATAGGCTGATAAATGAATGACGCAAGACCGTTCAGTGTGCGTGTGTTTGAGTGTTTGAGTGTTTGATTTGATTGACCAAGATTCATTTATCGCCCTGAGAAAACACACATACACACACACACACACACACACACACACACACACACACACACACACAAACTCCCTCAATGACTTTCCTCTCCATCACTTCCTGGGTAAACACACGTATGTACCTAGACCATATACAACAGGAACTATATTGTGCATTTAGGTAGACAAATATTCAAAGTAACATATACCCGCTTTCACACATGCACACATAAAAAATGTACGTAGTGTATCTGTTCCTGCAAACACAGTACAATACAAACTGTATGGAGAGATACATTACTAAGAGAAAAATGCATACACACTGTCCATTTTGCAGGGATTTTTCACTGTCTCTGCAGTGGAGTCAGGTTCTTGTGACACCAGCCAAGGGGAGAGGAGAGAACACACACACAATCGCAGTCTTCTCTCCATTCCTCACACTGTCAGGAATGCCCAGACCTGCCTGGCCTTGCAAATCCCATTAGGCAAGGCGATCCCAAACTTTCCCAAACAGGCATGACATTCCCACTTCCCACCACCAAAGACTAGATGTGGAATAGATGTGGGAATGCAGTTGGAATCTGTTGTGGTATTTAAAGGGTAGAAACACACCTGTGCATGCATATGCAACACATGCTCATAGTGTCCAACACTGAAATGTGGAAATGTTTGTCATCTTAAATCTCACATCATCGTTAATCTCAGTTTTTCATTAGATCTTTACTTTCATAAATGTTTAGAAGTTTTTTGGGGTTTTTTTTTTCTTTTTTCTTTTGTTGGGAAGCAACAACTGAGATAAAGCTGGTTCACTGCCAAAGCAGCTTGTAAAGAGGTTGCTATAGCTCTTATGTTTATTTCTGTTGATTCCACCATAAGTGACAGAGAGCAAGCTTCACGTTCTGCATCTGCATCAATACAGCCAGCCAATAGTTAGAAGGTAGAATGGTCAGGTTATTGTATAATGGTTGTGCATTGTTATAGTGTTTAATAATGTTAAGTCTGACTGGTTATGTTATTCCATGTCTCTTTCCTTTCATTATTTTGTCTATCTCTACTGTGTACTGACTAGAGTGGTTGTCTAGTATCTAAACATATTTTAAAAGATTTGATATTGCAATTTATCAAGTAGTATGGCAGTATACTTCAAATGTACCTCCCATCATGTGTCAGCCCTAATTTTATGGTGATGTCAGATTTTCTTTTTCCTTCTATCCAGAAAATGTATGTTTCAGAGTTTTAGCTTTGTCAATCTGTCAGATTGAGTTAGTGGGTGAGTGGAGGATCTGGGTCATTAGCTTTCTGACACTTTGCACAGGCCTTTCTGTGTAATGTAGCCTAGACCCGTGTGTGTGGGCGTGGGTATGTGGGCCCATCAGTCTAGACTGAACTGCATGGGTGATGGGCTGACTCTGTGACACGCCTCAAAGCACAAAGTGAGCGAGCTTCTGGGGGTTCGAAAGTCTTTTGAACTACATTCTAAGTTCGTACAAAGTTGTGTCTAAATTGTTTCACTCGTGGTGCCTTTTTGAAATCCTTTTAAAAGTCTTGTCATTTTGAGCCTTAATTATTCATTAATTCATATGTCCAGTTACTGTAAAATAACATTAGAGCTTGCAGATGCTTTAATGAGTCTGATTAATGGAGTCTGGGGGGAGGGATTATTTCTGTGTGCATTCTGTACTTTAGGAGTTTGGGTCAGTCAAACTGCACCCAATATGTATGAGAATACAAAACTCTGTTACTGTCCCTTAAAACAGAATTTGGAGTAGGACAGATGCGAGGAGCTGCATATATCTCTTTCCGGCCATGCAATGTTCTACAGGAATAGAGATTTTGTTCATGTTGGTCCATTAAGCAACCCTACTTGATGCATTATGAAATCATCATTCTTCAGCCCTTTAAGAGACACCAGCTCAGATCGCCTCAGGCCCAAACTATGGCCTGAACCCACAGGTCAGCCAGCCAATACCACAGACTACTTGATCCAGCTAGCTTTCTTTTCTACCTCTGTGCATCTCTCTGTCATGGTTTGGCTGCTTCTGTCAAATTCTGCCCAACTGACCCTGTCCCTCCCGCTTTACTTTCCCTTGACAGATGGAGAGATAAAGAAATGAGAGAGTGGAGGCCCCCATCTTACCTGACAAGTTCTACTATAGGAAAAGGAGGGAAGAGAGGAGGGAATAGAGGGACAGATAGGAGGCGAGAGAAACACACTTAACAAAGGCAGAAATGTGCTCCCAGGGGCAGTTAGTTGTTAAGCTGTATTTGCCTCGACTCGCAGGCAGGCTTAGAATTGCTCAGGTTACAAATGCAGGTCAGGTGTGTGCGTCAGTGAGAGCGTGAAAGCACCATTAGTGAGTGGTACAATGTACACTGCAAAGAGGTGTGTGTTTTTGTCAGCGTGTGCCAGGCCAGCTGTATGGCACAGTGCCGTCTCTGGAGCAAGGCCCAGGCCTAATGTTCAAGCTCAGACCTCTTAGGAGACCAATGGGATGTTGCTTGGCTGCTTCATTGCCCCTTTTCGACATTGTGTGTGTGTGTGTGTGTGTGTGTGTGTGTGTCTCAGAGTTGTATGTTGCTTGATTTGAGGAAGTGTTCTATACCAGAGCTTTTCCAGAATAATCACTCTATCATAAAATGTCGGTTGTCATATTTAATATTGTGAGCTTCCAGACACTCATGAACATAAATCATGACTGCACCGTTTTGGTAAAAGGTTTGTGTCAGCAAATTATGTCATATGGGACATTTATTGTTTATAACATATACACCCCATTTTCAAGGCAGTTGTTGGTGGGATTAAGTGGCTATGTTAACCCCAAGGCTACTGGTATATCTTAACCATTTTTGCATTCCCAAAGTTTTACTTTACCCCTTTAATACCTTGACTTTGTATACATACTTATTTCACATACACAGGTTTGCTTTTATTACACAAGCTCATTCTTCAGTTTGAATTTGAGCTGAGTTGTTTTGTGTTTGAGCAACCAAAAAACTTTCATGTACAGGATCAAACAAGCCATCCCAGATTATTTTGGATTCTTCATTTTATAGTAAAAGCAGTCTGTCTTAAATCAGTCAACAAAATCATTTTTGAATTGAGCCAGATAACAATAAATGTATACTGTGTGACAGATTTATATCTTTGAATAGGATATACCTTTGTATGTTAAAGGTGTATTAGAGTTGAATGTGTCAAAGAAGAGATGTAATTTCTTACTGTGTGAGCAAGCCTTCAGTTAAGTTAAGTTTAGATATAGCGAGTTTCAGATCCCTTCTGTGGGATGGTTGCCACAGATGAATGCAACAGTGTGCAGAAAATTTAGGTTTTCACCTTTTGTGTTGAGGCTCTCTGAGGGTTAAGGAATCAAAGGTGTCAACAGAAGGTGCTCTCAGGAACAGTGATGATGCGTGAAGTGTTTGCATGTTTGCACATGCCGTCACTTTCTCCCTTTCCTTTCTCTTATGTGGAAGCAGAGTACAATAAAGCTCCGGTTGTCTGGGCTTGCTCACCGGAATGCCCTCTTAGCCTCACGCTCACTTCGTATCCTTTCATCTCCCCCCCCCCCTCCTCTTTTGAGAAGCTTCCTCCTGAATGATTAGTGAGGGCTCAGTGAGAAGTGCTGCTCTGTAAGGGATGACGTATCGTCCTTAGGTGTTGTGTGCACATGTGCGTGTTTCGGGGGGGAGAGAAGTGCAGACTGTTATTACTCTGTTGTTGCTCATGCACAGACCTACAGCTGGTTCATGTTATCTGTGCGATTTTTTAAAAAAAAAAAATTATTTTTTTATTTTTTTATTTTTTAAGGACAACTTCTTCTTAAATGGCCATCACCGCACTCTCCACCTCTTGTACGGAGTACAGCATGTAGCAAATGGATTAGTTTTGACACTAATTTCTGCCCTACTGCATTGAGACCACTGATCAAATCACTGTGTTATGACAGTGTATTTGTCAGAAAGCAGTCGCTGTATTAATATCATACTAAATGAATTAAAACAGAAACTTGTGATCACGAAGTTGAGAAAAAATGTCAAATTGTCTTCTTAATGTTGCTAATAGATGTTAGTACCTTGATAGTGTACGTGTGTCTGAAGGTAGATAAAACAACACAGTCCAGTGACTTTTTGCCATTCACTGCCGGCTGTTCTGTTTTTAAGGGTATGAAAATGTTAATTCATCACGGATGAAAAGCCGACTCAGAGGAAAAAAAAGAAATTTAAATTTATCCATCGTTGTCGACATGGCCCAAGTCAACTAGTCTGTATTTTGGAATGTGGGGGTGGTTTCATGCTCTGTGATAGTGGGCAGACTGTCTGCTCTTTGGCACGTTGGGGACTATTGCCCTCACATGAACTCTTACTTTAATATGACCTTTTTTGAATTTGAATTCCTTTCTCTGTTGTTTTTGTTTGTCTGCACTTATTTCTGTTTTTCTCTCGCACACTGCCTGTTTCTTTATCTCTCCTTCTTTGGCTCCTCTCTTGTTAATTTGTTCACTTTTTTAAAATTCTGTCTTGGTGGTGACTGTTACAGTGTTGTAACAGTCACAGTGTTGTAACAGTCACCACCACCCTTTATGCCTTATCTCTGAATTAAATATGCACTCATACTAGTTAGTCAGCAGTGTTAGTCTGTAAACTAAGGAGACTTAGTAGTGATAAGTCTGTCTTTTTCCACGTTGGAGGAAGCCTCAGGCTGCAGAGTTGCTGCAAAATGATCTTTTTTTTCTCCCCGGGAGCATCAAGTACACAAACAGTTGATTCACAGTTGTCATAACTCTGGCACTTATGAAGCTGCCCCACTTGCATTTTATCTAATTGTGTACTGTTAATGTTGTGTGAAAGTGAATTCTGAAATGAACACATTGGCTTTTATTTGACGGCACCCATCAAATAAATGTCTTTTTACACGTCTTCTAGCCTATGTCCCTTAGTATATAAGTAAAGGTAATAAAAAACAATGGGAATCTTTTCCATATTTTATCCTATGCCTTAATTTTGATGCTTCCCATATCAACATCTCACCTCTGTTTCATTCTTGACCGCTGGCATGCTCTCCACAATTCCACTCTTGTGCAGCGTTATATCAGTGCTGTTTTGGTCAGTCTAAAAAAGCAAAGCCGGTATATGAATCTTTGTTTTACTCTTGCCGTATCTCTGTGTAAAAAGATCTTCTGCTCTACACTGTCAATATTTTTTTAAACAGCAATAAAACACAGCTGTTTCCCCTTCCTGCTTCACCTCACTCCATCAAGGCCTACATCCGCCACCTGCCCCCATTCACCAAAGTCATGACCTGCGTGTCTTTCCACTTTCCCATCATCCATCTCTTCCCCCTTTTTACCTCCCTGTCTCCTTCCTCACTTCCTCCCTTCATTGCAATACATCCATCCTTCCTCTGATGTCAACAACCTGGAACGTCTTTCTAAGACTTTTGGCACAGACCTACTGTACGCAGTGATCCAGCATCTGATTGACAAGCTCTTAATGACACAGCTGTTGATCACGGAGGTGATTGGTTCAGCAGCTTATTTAAAAATAACATAATACAGTGCTAAAACTGTGTTCGTGTTCCAGCATTTAGGCATTCACCCTCTGGTTAGCTTTAAAGTTGTTGATAACATTTAGACAACATTGCTGATTACCAGATGTTTGTGAAGTTGCTGCAAAACCATTTCCACTCAGGTTCGTTTGGCTGATAAACCATCTGCAGGTGATGTGGCTGCTTCTGAGTATCCCCCTTAGATACAAACTCAGGAAATAAATCCAGTGGACTAGGGAAATAAGGACAAAAAGCTGTGTTTTTTACATGACAACCAATCAAGAGGCGATAATGGAAGTGGTGTTAAGACATAAAACTATGAAGGAGAATGTGTAGCCATTTTTCACTCTCCTCAGGGAGTGAGAGAGAGCAAGTGTGGGAAAATGGAATAGAGAAGAAGGTGTGTGATGGGAGGGGAACTTCATCAAGCCTTCTGTTCACGTTTCCAGCACAGTGTTGCCACCAGGGACCCATTCCCACTGATCCTCTTGTCACTCACACACATGCACACACACACATACACACAAAGATCTGACATAAAATGCTGGTTGAGATGAGGTAATAGGAAAACCAGATAATCCTGCTCTGTTAAAGGTGAAAATATGCAAACTGTTGGTTGGAAGTTTGTCTAAAGCTGTTCTTGATTTGTTGTCATCTAGTTAATAGACAGACATGTTTGTTTTTTGTTTTTTAAATAATTGATTTTGCAAAAAGTAAACACAATTTTAGCACTGCAAAAAGTTCAAACCTTTGCTGTCTAATGATTTCAGCTTATGGGCCTGACCAGGCCTTTGCTCAAGGATGTGACAGTGTGTGACATCCAGAGCAGCTGAAAACAGTTATTTACCTGACGGCAGCAGAGGGAAAAGGAGAGAGGAGAGCTGGCCTCTGTTCTCTGTCTTCTTGCTTGGGGTCAGCGTCATGTCATGGTTGGACTCAGAGAAGGTGATTAAAATCCAGTCCTTTTCATTTCGGCCCAGGTATCAACAATGCTGGATGCATTGTCAAAGTGGAGTGTGTTTGTTTTATGTGCTCACTCTCGGATTAAGCATCAGTAAACCTGGTCTACACACCTGTGGCTGATTCAGCAGAGGGCCGTTTTTCTGAGGGATTTAACAGGATCTCAGTTTGAACCAGACTTGTCAGGCTCACATTCCCAGGCTTGTGTGGCTACTCAAAATTGATTGCCATTTAGTTTCAGCACAGGGGTGCATTTCCCTGCAAAAGGTGGGTCTTGGAAAAATTCAGTCCCCTGACTTAATGTGATTTACTCCACTTCATAAATAGACTTACTGTCTCAGACCTGTTCATTTTTAAGAAATGGGGAAATGATGGTGACTATCTAATGCAGTTTTTAGCTGTAAAGTTTTAGCTAGCCTGTGTTTTTTTTACTGTTAAATTAACATCATTTACAGTTGCTGCTGTAGCTCTTTCCTCAGTTAACCTGGAGCTAAATCCACATCCCATCTTCATCTTCATAACCTCCAGCTCTAAAATCTTCTAAAATACTTCTCTTTTCAAAGACACATGTAATAAAACCTACAACAGCCCAACGACCGTCATCACCTGGCTCTTTCAAAGGACTTTTCTTTACATTGTGCTGTTTTTGTTCAGTCTGCCCTCTCGCTGACCCCAAGCTTTGACCTATCCAGACCACGTATGTCTTTCCCCAGGTTGGACTGCTCTCTTCCATGCATCTGTTTTCTAGATAAGAGCCGTGAGAGCGAGGGCTGATTCATTGCTCTGTCACTGACATGGCGTTTGGGCCGTCGACATCCCGGCTCTCCCTCGGTCCGTGACTCCCATGGCCCAGTTTTTATAGCGTGACAATCCAGATTTAGTGACAAATCAAGCAGCATGCAGAGGAAAACGGCTTTTCTGTTTGTTACATTAAGAGATCGGCTTTCAAAGAAGGAAACAGCAGAGCATTAAAACCTTCAGTGTCCCCACCTACACTGTGACCCTGGCAGCCATGAGATATAAAAAAAAGTTTCCTTGTGAATGATGACAGGTTGGGACAGGAACCAGACCCTCCAACCTACTCTCTCCAGTGACCACGCTGTGAGCTGCTGCTCGGTTGTCAGTAGAAAATTTTAAGAGCGGCATGTTAAAGTAGCCTCAACCTTGGCACCGAACCTCATCCGCTGAACTCTTTCTGTTGCCACTTTTTCATAACAGCCTTCTTTTACAGAAGAGTGGCCATCTCCCATAGTAAGAGGATTAGTTTTCCTTTTTGTATCTCACAGTAAGTTGCGGGCCTCTGTGTCCTCCCTGTCTTCTCATCTTTTTCTCTCCTCTGTTCTCCCTCTCCTCTGTGTTGGCTACTTGTCCAGCAGGGCCATGCAGTTTCACAGTCTAATTACAGGTCAATTAAAGGCTTTGTGGCTCAGGCGTCCTTCTGCCAGCGCTCTGGCCGTAGCAGGCTTAGGGGACTCTACAGAGTGAGAGTGAATGAGATATCATTTCATGTGGAGATCAGCCGAGAGAAGGGCTTGAAAGAGGGGATTGGGGTGGAAGGCTCCCCTCTCTCTTGCTCTCTCTCTTGCTCTCTCTCTCTCTCTCTCTCTCTGTGTCTCTGTGTCTCTATGGACCAGAGTCCCTCCACCCTCACCAACCCACACAACACCCAGCATCTTAAAGAAGGGGCCTCTGGGATAGAGGCCAGAGGATTATGGGAATATTCATGACCAGATAAAGGAGTGAGCGGTTGAATGACTGTGTTTTGGGGCTCATCTCTTAGGTAAACAGGGGCCTAAATGGAGTTTTAGATCGCTACTCCCACTGCTGCTCAGTGAGCAACAGGCAATGGTGACTCTGACCACTGTTTTTTGTTGCACTTCCAGAGAGCGGTGAAAAGAAAGCCTTGTTATAGCCTCTTGCTGCTGTCTTTTAGTGGCAAACAGATGGTTCTGAGGGAAATAAATATCTGTTTCTCACAGTTTTTACTCAGAGAATATTGGCTTTTCTGAAAGACGCCATTCACATTCACTGGTGGCCTCCTGTGCTCCTAAAAGCTGCTGAGGGCTCATTTTAAAGTCATTAAGGATCCCACTGTGAGGGAATGGTTGATGGGTTTGTCGTCTTCCCTCCAAAATGTCATGGTGAACGTCTAATTTCACAGGTAGCCAAGTAAAGATAGGTGCCTGGTCATTTTGTCAACATGTTGACCCACACCGGAGGTTTTGTGGTCCAGGCGCTGCCACTGCACAGTGTCTCTGATTCACATTGTGAAACTGATCACGTACACTTTCCTCTTGTCTTAACCAAAAGGTACTGAAAAACACAGTCGGTGCAAAACTGAGCTGCAAAGCTTGAACCAGAACGAAGAGGTAAATTACAGTTGTTTAGCCTCTTTACAATGGCTCCCTGTTTGTTTAAGGATTGATTTTAAGATGTTATTCATTACCTGTAAAGCTCATCATGGCCTTGCTCCAAATTATATTTTAGACCTTTTTAGTCCCTTTAAAAACTTTTATCGGCAGTGTTATGTCTCGTCCAGTGTCCAGGGCTTAAATCTAAAGTGGTTAGAGCCTTTGTCTCAGGGCCACATCAGCAGAAACGTTCCTGCATTTAAAAACAAAATGCAAGGGGTTGCATTGGTGGCAACATTTCACTTCAGGTACCACTGAGACAAGTAAGTAGCAGTAAAAGGAACACTAGTAAGTAAAAGATGACTAAGTCTGCAGGTTTAACAGACATCAAAACACTCTTCAGTAATTTGTTTTATTCTGAAGAAGGAGTCAATCTTAGAAAGTTGTCACAGCAGCAGTTATTAAATTTGTCAATGGCATTTGTGATGTCATCACAAAGAAATGTATGTGCTTGCTCATATTTCATCGGTTGCATCACAGATAGGTTCTCCTTTTTCCCTGGATGACCCAGCGATTTCTCACCTCCCTGCGCTGGTACCACTGCTTCCTCCATGGACTGATCTCATTTAATTTCTTGAGAAAGATGCGTTTTTTTTCATGCAGTCTGCCTGAACGTGGCCTAAGGTAAATATTGATATGTGATTTTGAGATGTATTGAAAAAGGTGACTTTACAACAGCTGCAAAGTATAACCACAGTTCTGTGCAGTGGATCAAAAGTGTCTTTTTGCTGCTTCAGCAGCAGGTGTTGAACCAAAGGAGAGGGATTTTCAGTCACCCCTCTTAAGCTTTTCCGGCCAGTCTGAGGAATCAAACCTGTGTCTTTTCTTATCACAAGCTCAACGATCTAATACAGGACCACTGCTGTCCCTGGTGTTTTAGCAAAGCTTGTTGTTGTAACAGTTGGCAGGAGCCTTAATGTTTGACTGCGTGCTAAGCGGACTACATCTGAAACACAGAGCCTCCATAGAGCACCTCATCATCAGCCACATCTAAACCCAGTTAAAGGCTTTGAAGCTTGAGCCAGGGGATTTCCCATGTTTGGATGATCTACCAGTCAGTAACCTCCTTTCCTCACCAACCAAAACCCCACCCCCTCGTACCTCACATCTCTTTTCCTCAGGTTGAACAGATGTGGTAATCCTGCTCTGATTGGCTTGGACTGAGTTATGTTATCCTGTGGTCGGGGCGCACAGCCCACGCGTCTGAACTCTGTCAGTTGCTTTTGAGCCGTGCCCTGTGGTGGGCTGTGTGCTGGAATGGTGTACCGCAGGGTTATGTTTCATTCAGCCCCACACCTGCTGCAGTGACTTGTCAGCATGCCCCTCGACAGGCCCCCTTAATGCCTCCATTAGGTGTTGTAATCTCCACCTAACGCCCTGCCATTTTGCCTGAGTGTGTTAACAGAGTATCAAAGGCTGGGGATTTTTTTTTTCTCCACCTGCCAGCGGTGAGTGTGTAGGAAGGTGAAAAGAGGTGGAGGTGGCATGACTGTACAGCTCTTGTTGGCTGTCAAGACATTAGGGCGATTGGGTCTGTGTGTCTTTCAGGGCAAAGCTTTTCTGGCTGTCAGTTAATTTTTCTCAGTTCTGCCTACCCGCGTGTGAGCGTGTGCGTGTCAGCTCCTCTACTTGCTCCAGCACTGTTCAGCTCTACTAGTGTTTCAGGACGTGTGTGGGGGGGTGCGCCTGCATCTCTCACGACCGTGTGCTTTTCATCTGTCAGGAAAAGGATACCTCAGGAGCTGTGCTCCCATCAAAAGGGGGCTGCACACAAGCCCCTGACTACGATATTTAGTTTCACTCCAAAGCACGCACACAGTTATCACCTTTGTGCCGACCTGAAATGGACCCTCAGGGACACAGTTACTCTGAGGTCCAAAACCACAATGATTTATCTCCCTAAAAACGAACAAAGTCTTCTTAAAACCTTGTTTTCATTGGGCCTCCTTGTAGGAAAACAATCGACAATAGGTTGCCTATGGATCTCGTGTGGCTGATTGATCAACATGGAGCAGTGCTAGTTTGTTCTTCAGAGCCGGTGTTTGAGTTTGTGCTTGGGGGAGATCCAGACAGATTAGTGAGGGTGACAGGGAGGCTGGAGAGCCAGCCAGGCCTAGAGGTGCAGCTGGCATTGCGAGCCACAGCTTCCCTTTCTCTGTGTTAGCCCACAGACTTCCTTCAGCCACTGTTTGATGAGTGATTAAGACTGCTTTAGATGGCTCGCTCATCTCGTGTGACAGTACATGTTGGGTGGAAGGATTGCCGGTCTTATGCGGTCTCTGGACAATAGGAGTGTAATCATGAAAAGAGGTGACTGACTGTTTTTCCAGTAGATTCCCCCCCTTTCATGTGAAATGTTATTGTTATGGTATCTCCTTCTGTCCATTAGCAACGTGCCCATGAGGTATATGTCATGAAAAGGGGAAGCTTGGAGCTTTGATGTGGTCTAGGCTAACTGGGAAAGGGTACACAAGCCTTCACCATCAGATGTGTGAAGGAGGTCTGCCTTGAGGTTTGGCTGTCACTGTCAGAGAGGGGACCATCTGGTGTTTTGGTGAAAAATGTGAGGGAATTTCCACCTGCACACATACATACGTTAGGGATGGGAAAATTGTTGTAATTGTTCTGTTTGCAGAGAAGATTGACTACCTACTACCTATTCCATGCTTCATGCTTCATGCTTATGTTGTCATGACTTGCAGCTTGACATTCAGATAGAAACCCTTTTAAAGCAAACTAGTAGCAGCATGCTAATAATCACTAATAATGTCAGAGGTTGCAACTAACAGTTATTCATGTTCACAATCAATGAAAATGAAGGTTATTTTCCTGGTGATTGATTTAACATTTGATCCGAATAATGTTAGAAAATTGGGTGTTTTTATGTCTTCAAACAGTCCAAAATCCAAATCGCTCATTTTACTTGTCTTAATTATTTTCATTGTTGATTAATCTAAAGATTATTTTTTTCAGATACAATAATGAATTGTTTAGTCTATTGAGCAACAGAAAATAGTAAAAACGTCCAGACCAAAACATAAAAGCTAATTCTCACATTAAGAACCTGGAACCACGGCATGCCTGATTAACAGCAATACCTGTGTTAGTAAAGTAGTTGCTGATTAATAAATCAAAGAGCTGTTCCATCTCTACAGATTACTGGCACAATAAAAAGGAGCAAATCTTCACATTCATAAAGCTGGAACCAGTGACCTTTTGGCAGCTTTAACTAATATTTTATCAATCATAAAATTGTTGTCTGTTTGTTGACTAATCAGCTGACACTGTTGTCAATTTTGTGTGTATTTTTTGTTGTTTGTATTCTTATTAAGTTATTTTGTGTATCTCGAGTTTGACTAACCAGCCTGCTTTATGTGCTTTCTGCAGAGAAAGTTCGTGAGATCCAGGAGAAACTTGAAGCCTTCATAGAAGCTCTTCACAAGGAAAAATAAGGAGAACCAGGTATTTTTCTATGAGTTATCTGTACCCTAATTATTATCAGTTTTTCGAAATCAAATCATTCAAATATTTATTATTGAATCATGAACTGAACAATTGTAATAAATGTCTTATCGTCATAACAAAATTGTAAATCAGTAGTGGCAGTGGGAAATCGTGTACTGTTTATATACCTGATCTGCTGTCTTCTCCCCTTGTCTTCACAGAACTATTGAAAGTAAATCCCTGGATCACAACAGAGAAATGCACTGAACAAAGACAACTAAATCTGTAAATGACCGTCATCACCCCATGTCCCTGCCCCACCACTCAACTGATTTTAATACCCAATGCTTGACTTCCTGTGCCCCATTGATGCTGATGGAAAGATGGACCTGAACAGAAGAATAAGATAGATGAACAGTTTTCAAGCTTTCTCTTTGATTTTTCCTTTTTGTTTTCTTTGTCTTGCGAACTGTGACGTTCGTTAACAGACGGACTTCTTCACAGGAGCCCAGTCACTGTCACATCAGGAGGAAAATGAGAAGCTTGCACCATGTTGTCATCTGTTGACATCTTACCTCTCATTTTCAATAAATGAGAATTGTGTACATGTTTATCTTTCCAGTTTTTTATTTTGATTTTTTCCAGCTGATGTGGTCTGTGTATATATGATTATTAGAGTGTGTGTCTTCACTGAAGAAACATCAATGGCGCCGTTCCTAACTGGTGAAAAAACCTAGAGTTTCATACCTTTATCTCACCTGGTGCTTCTTAAATACGCCATGACACCTACCTACCTACCTACCTGCTACACAAGAATTTGCCTCCACTTCATTTTTTTTTTTTGCACTTAGGATCCAAAGCACTTAAGTTATCTCTCCAAGCTGCAGCTGTTCTCTAGAAGTACGTGTAAACCTTACTGAGATGGTGTTTAGCACCAGCACATGTTCTCACCCTATATCTGTATATCTGACTAGAATATAACTACCTGGTTCAAAAAGCGGCTTCCCTCCCATCAAATTCTCCATTGTAACACATTGTAACTCATTAACAGGACATGATCAGCTCTGAGGGTGTTGGAAACAATATTATGTAAAGATTTATTTCATCTTTTGATCCAATGGGGTTTATTTGACAAAAGTATTATGCTTATTCGTCTGCCAGATGCACAGAACTTACCTTTTCGTTTCTGTCTTTGTGTTTATGTTTGTGTGATGTTTGCACTCCTATCACTGTACGTCAACATTTCATCTGAACTCCCCCCACATTGCAACTGACAAATAAAACAACAACATCCAGAAAAATAATAGATCAATCGAGAATAACATACATGCATAATTTAAACATTATTTGATTAAGAGCTGCAGTTTTTTTAACTGACTCTATAATAATATTTAATACATCATTACTCATCAGCCATATCGCTTCGTCAGTCCAAAATGTTTGTCATAATAACGGTTTAAAAATACATTATTAACAAATTTAAGCCAAGATGCAGCGTGTCACATCTCTGCTTCGGTCTTTGATATAGTCTTTGGTGGTCTTATGTCTGGTCCATTACACAGGGATAGGTGGGATTTGTTGACGTCTGTAGGCATCGGGCCTTTTATGTCTATGTACACATACACAGCACAGGTGCACTTGTGCTCATCCACTTTTCCCCTCCTGCCTAGAATATTGAATGGTCGTTGGGATCGTGTCTTTTTCTGCTTCAGAACTGCAGTCAAACATACAAATGGCAAGAAAATAGGCATATTCAGTAAAATGAACCACTTATAACATATCCATCCTCTTTGCACCTCCATCATTCGGACTTTTTCCATCACCAATGTAGACATCCACTCAGCCTTCCTAGCTTGAAAAACGGTCTGATGTTTGACTGAGATAGGGGTGAGAGACTGTGTTCGCCCTGTCTATTTATTCTAGTGTATACGGGCATAAATGTATAATATGCCATGCATTCTGTACAGGTACAGTTTAATGGGATGTCATGGAGAGTTACTATCATGTACAGCAGGTGTATGCAGAGTGAGACGCTTGTGTAACAGAAAATCAGTGAGGTGGATCAAAAAACATGTTTTATGTTGTAGAAAGTAATGTTTGCATGGTGTACCCCATCAAATGTGCTTTATTTATTTAATTTGTGTTTAAAATAAAAAAGTGGAAATAAAATTGAGATAAATAAAAATGACCTTTTTTATGCAGCTTGTCCAGTCACAGTGTTAGCGTTAAACATATTTGTACATTCAAAGTCGCCTGCTGCTCAGTTAATTTTCATCCAGTTGCCTTTAACAGCGTCCATTTACCTATAGAAATGTTATATAAATGTTTCATGCCGATGTTAGCTATGATCATCTTGCATTAGCATGCTAACATTTGCTAATTAGCACTTTAACAAGTACAACTGAGGCTGATGACTGATTATGAATGTTTGCACAGCATTTTGTGGCAATCCCTTTAGTTGTTGAGACATTACAGTTGAATAAAAAGCTGGTAGGTAGTCTGCTTTGATGCATTGTTTCGCTCTCCTCCTTTGAGAGTTGTGCTGCATGTACCTGTATTTTTATTATTACATGGTGTGCAGTTATCCTGCAGCTGGTTGCTTCTGGATGCAGTGACCTGTGTGCTGATATGATGAGGCCTCTGCCCCAGGTCTGGGTAAACCCTCAGAGTATTTAACTCTGCAGGCTGTTATCTCAACCCAGAGCAGGCTGAAGACATGTAGGAGCCTGAGGCAGCAGCTAGGGAGAGGCAGGCATGCAGCTGAGGGCCTGACTGATTAATAAGTCAGAGTCCAGAGGTCCTCTACTCCTGGGCATCCTCTCTTCTTTCACAAGAGCCTGGTTGTTACTTCATCTCCACATTGCTCAAAGGGCAGCACAGTGGGGAGGGATGGACATGGGGGGGCAGGCATCGTCCTCACTACCATCACCTGAGGCTTTACACATGGAAAACTGCCTCACATCAACTTTCTGTTTTTTGTGTGGCTATTATATTCCTGTTTTCCTAAAAACAAGGGAAAAGGAGTGAAAAACGCCTAATGACTTCGTAGCAGCCATGAAAAGAAAGGGGGAAAGTCAACCTCCAGCTGAAGGCCTTTGTGCTATCAGATAGCCACGTTCTGGGAGGAGGGAGGCCGGCAGGGACACACTATACACCATTAGCATCTGCAAAGGCCGTCACGTTGACTAATAGCCAGAACCACAACGGCACAGTGGTTCAGTTTGTGTTTTCCCTCAATCCCCTTTATGCTGGTGACACAAAAGCAGCCGGGCCAGACCTTTCAAATATGCCACAGCAGCGGACGTGCACAAAGCTTCATTTCTAGTCTTTCTTAAGAAAAAGAAAGGGCCAATCTTGTTGCTTCGTTTTTTGTTTTTTTTTTAATCCCCCACCTCATCACACAGACACATTCTGGGTCTTTTGGCAGGGGGTGTGGCTGGTTGGTATATGATGAAAACGTTGAATAAGTCTTAGAAAAAGGGCAATAAATTGTGGGGATGGGCGTTTTTTGGCAGTAGCGGCAGTGTTAGCATTTGTTTGCCTTCTTGTTGGCGATGCCTGCTTTGTTCTCGTCTCTCTATTCCCTCTGTTATCGGGCTGTCAGTTGAGGTTGTGGGAGAGGCAGAGATTCTGGCAACCAGATTAACGTACATGGCTGTCAACTGATGGGATCCTGGCTCAAATTGGCTATTTGGCACTTTAAAAGCCCAGGTGGACGTTCACCAAAATGATAGTGGCTTAAAAAGTCCACTTTAAAGATTGTTCAAGAATTATTTGTCGCTCGTTTTCCAAAAAGGTAACAAGGTCATGTACTTAAGAATTATTGTTACATATTGAAAAGAGTGGAGTGATATGCTGCCCCTCAAAAAATCTGATATCGGATCAAATCTGATATTTTCTGCCAAATTTCAAACTGTTTTGATTCATTCCCACTGTGACCTGTTTTAGCGTTTTGTGTTTCCTCTGAGCTCTGCTCATTGATTTAAAATGGGACTGATATGAAGTTGGATCAAGGTGATGTCACATATTTTTATGCACTTTTCAGTTTAGCAATAGTTGAATTAAATCATTTGTAAGTTGTACTGAAGCAGAATAGTCATAAGGGTTTTGCCTTTTTATAAATACCAACCTTTTCCTAATTTTAATTTTGAACTCTGAATATTTGCTGTTAATATTTAATGTTAGGTGGCTCTGAGATAAATATTTTAATAATACTAAAACAATTGGGAACAATCTCTTGACTTTAATATCACTTGCTTTTGCCAAAACAATGGCCATGATTTGAACTTTTTTTACTTTTCTCTGCTTCTATCAATAAGTAAACCTGTCACCTATTGTCATTATTTTCAGTGTGTGACAAACAATGAAGCACCATGATGCACCAGTTTGTTTTGATTGTTGCCAGTGAACAAAAGTGTTTGAGTTCCAATTGCACTATATAGTCCTATTATAAATATTGTCAGTACATGAGAGGCATTGTGCAATATTTGAGGAGACACTTTAACACCTAAAAGACACTGGTTTGGCCTCTGAAAGTCACTTATCAGTACTTTAGTCAACAAGTGCAGATAAATACAGTGGAGGTAAATCTAACACTTTGCGCCCCGGGAAACAAACTGCCACTGTTGAGTCGCCACTGATGAATCTTATCAGAGGCTTGTTGAAGCAACAGGCTTCCTTCTCCGTTTCAACCAACAAAACCTTCTACTGTCCCTGGGGCCCGCTGCTTTCTGCCCTGCAGAGAATAGCGTCACAATTGGCCTTTGTGTTCATTATGTTGGACGCATCTTCCCATTGCGCTGTGGGGTCCATTCCAATGCCGAATTAGGCCCATGGGGATTTTAGCCAAGTCAGAAAGGTCAGTGACCCTTCTTGTCACACCCCCAACACACACACACACACACACAAACACACACGTATACAGGCTGCCCTGTTCTTATTCTGTGTGAGCTATAAATTATGGCAGCACTCAGTGCTTAAATGTTAGGAATTGAAGGAGGCTCGACCGTGTGAATCTTGTGGTGGTCCTGTACGTGTGTGTGTGTGTTTCCGAAGGGGTGGCCCGGCGGACGACCGCTGCATGTTCTCACCATTCAAGTTTGACATTCATTCTGGAAGAATCCATAAAATGACCTCATCGTCTCAAAGCATGGGGTGTCATACATGAATCAGCCCATTGTGGAGGAAAAACTGCCTCCATTATTAAAAACCCTGATGGTGAATTGATA
The DNA here is from genome assembly GCA_008933995.1 of Datnioides undecimradiatus. Taxonomy (NCBI): domain Eukaryota; kingdom Metazoa; phylum Chordata; class Actinopteri; order Lobotiformes; family Datnioididae; genus Datnioides; species Datnioides undecimradiatus. The sequence continues at coordinate 11,303,779 of WARS01000029.1, read as the reverse complement.
TTTTCCTACTGACACCCCAAAATTCAGGGTGTCTACTCACAGCCGGTTGCCCCTTGCATAACAGCACAAAACAAGCACAAGAGCTGGTCTGTCATTTTGCCGCTGATTAAAGTTTTGACTGCTAAACTGAATCCCAATAACAGTATCTCTCCTAGAAATTTGTCTTTTTTTTCTTAATATATAAAGAAAGGATCCCACACAGTCTGCAGATTACATTACAATTACTGACAAGACAAATGATATTTCAATCAGCCGAGGATCTTCCTTGGCTGAAGTATTATCCGATTGTCAGTACAATATCTTACTTCTGAGCTGCAAACTCAGCTTGTATGATCCTCTCCATTTCACTTGTCCCAGTAAGTGGCTTCTGATAAATCTGTCCCTCGAGACTTTTACACCAAAATCAAGAACATTAGAATTTAATATTGACCCTGCCTCATGTTGCTCACAGCAAGTGTTGACATATAGAATTAGCTCAAATATAAACTAAGTCAAAGAGCTGATTTGGTCATGCCACTGAAATATGCGGGAAACAAGCAAGAAATCTGTAGGCACAAAATCATGCATCTTTTAAGATTCTTACTCTATTAATATCTTATAAGAAATGATTATATTGATTGAGGAATTCGGTTTAAGACCTCCACCGAGTTGAGGGGTAAAGTGTGACTGAAACAGTGTGTAAAGAAATGAAAAGGGAATGTGTGTGCGGGTGTGTGTGTGTATGTGTGTGTGTAACAAGTCAGTGGGGTGGGAACTTTCCTCTACAGAATGGAGTTATGCAAAGTTGCCATGGAAAAAGTGGTCGCCGCACAAACTGTTTCTTAATCGAGTGGAGGTCTTAGTGAGAGGGAGGGACTCTGAGCTTTTAGCACATGAAGCGGCTCTGGGTTTGCATGGACTTAGTGGGATTATGTGAGCATTCATGGCAACCAGCGAGGCCAGCAGGTGAGGTCTGGGCTCAGCTGCCTTAGCCTTTAGGTAAACACAGGGAAAGGGTTGCCAGGTCCTGGCTGTGTTGCCAGGCTGAAATTGTATCTGTCCACACTACTTACGTCAGTCAGACTGAGCTGCCTCCTCCTGCAGGGTGGCGCTGACAGGAGACGGCACTTGTTGCCGGATGGGGGACACTGAGGACCGGCTTTCATCATCTAAGTGCCACAGTGAGGCCGGACCAAAAACGGTCTGGTGACATTACTTGACTGGCCATCAATAGTATCTTAGCAGGCGCTAAAACCAAAAGCAAACACACAGTGAGCCTGAGTGTGAATGTTTGAGGCGAAGCTTTGTAGCGTCAGCAGCGTTGCGCGTTAAAGCTGAGCAGAGATGACAACAGGCCTGGTAAAGTGATCAAATTCCTGAGCTTTTGTCTCTTTTCAGCAAATCCTGATCTGATTTTCACTCAGCTTATACTTTTAATTAGATCTGCATTTTCTAACAAGCCTGTTCTACATGTGTTCCTGGCGTTAAATGGTAAAACAGGCTTATCGAAATGAATAGTTCAGTGTTTTCCCAGAATACTCAGGTTTCAACCTCCCCGATTTCACATCAGATTAAGACAAGCGAATTGCCATGTTACACATTCAGTATTGTCAGGAATTCTTGCACACACGAAAAAAAATTTTTTTCACATGACCTTTGCACAGATAATTGAGAATCAGAGTTTTTAAAAGATATTGAACTGATTGAAGAACAGCTCTGAGGGAGTGAAGCTTGGGCAAAATGAACACAATACGTGTTATGATGTATATCACATCTTATCGTGCTATACTTATGTACATATGTAACAAGCATGGAGGAGGCAAAGGTGAATTATTGGATAATTAACACTTAAACAGTAAAATTGTAGTCATGAGTGTTTCAGTGTAACTTTTTCCTCCGTTTCTCCGTCTGTTAGTGACGTCATTGCTGACACAGTTCTTCTAACACTGGTCACAGCTGTATTTAAAAAAAACACGAGCTTGTAACCTTTTGTGGGATTGATTGTTTGTTCACACGTATTGCAAAACTAAACTAAACTTTTAAAGTGAAATCCATCTCATGTCATCACTGCGCTGCTCCTCCACTGCAGTCTCTCTGTTTGTTCACCTGCCGGCCAGTCGCGTCCGGCCTGAAAGGCCACCGCTTCGCCCCGCTGACCTCCTGACCTCCTGCAGCCTCCACACGCCTCCTCTCTGGACCAGTAAATATTGAACCAGTCAGTCAGGGTTGCTCTGCTGCCCACTGAGTGTTTGACTGTTGCTAGAGAGCAGCTTTACCACTGCTGGACAACGGCAACAGCAGGCCAGGGCATGCCCATGTTTATGTGTGTGTGTGTGGCTGTGTGTGTCTGGGAATTAAAGAATGGGCTCTTCCAGCCAGATTTAGCAATAAATGTGGATTAAATTATAGTAATAATCTTATTGTTGTATTACGTCATAACTTTTAATGTAGTATTTAAATAAACAAGACTCATTGTAAACCATTCTTTAAGTCTCAGCTCAGCACTTAACATTGACATCAGCTAGATTGGTCTGAACCTTATTATCAGTCATCATGGATTAACACTACTATGTGTCTATACAGTAAGATAATTTAACTTTAAACTTTCCAATTTTATGTCATTTGAATTTAGTTTGAAAGTTTCAAAGCAGAGATGAATGCATGAATACTACATCCACAATTTCTTGTTGATAACTGCTGTTAACTGTGCCATCATGTAATAAACAAAGGAAATATATGAGCTCCACAAAGCTGCAAAAACTTAAAATGAATTGAGAACAAAAAAAGTTTTTTTTGAAAAATATTTTGCGTTGTTTTTGCAAATCAATTTGGAGTTTATCTGTTAGCTCACGTATTACATAATAACATATAATGCATACAGTATACTATAGTTGGATGGCAGTGGGATTGTTTAGTGTCCTGCTCTATGTGTGTGTTCCTTCTCTGCATTGTGTGTGTGTGTGTGTGTGTGTGTGTGTGTGTGTGTGTGTGTGTGTGAGTGTGATCCTAGGTCCTCAGGAATGTTTGCTCTGCCAACACTTAGTGACTGTAGTTGTCGTCGTCGTCTCTCCAGCCTCGAGTGAAACAGACACTGCAGCCTTTTATCAGCCGGACACGGCCCGTCCCTTTAAGAGGAGGAAGGTAAATAATGGCAGGACTTTAATAGGTGGATAATGTTGTCGCAGGGCACAAGACTGACTGTCCCTGAACAAACAGCAGCCTAACACACACACACACACACACACACACACACACACACACACACACAGACACACACACACACACATGCCAATAGCTCTACTGAACAGAGGATATAAAGAACGTAAAGAGGAAATGCATACATTTAGTCCTTTATCTTTTCTATCACCAGCTTTCAGCACTCTTTAAGGATTTAAGCAACAGCCACTCGTACACAAACACTCACGATCAGTTTGTCTGATGCCTAACTTAACCCCTTGGGACCCAACGTCCGTTGGAATGGACATGACATATTTCTGTTTCTAATCATCTCTCTCATCTTGCACTGTACATTTATGTTATTTCTCTTTTTCTTCTGGATATCTATCACTAAAACAGCATGGTCCAACCAGGAAGTCACTGCAGTGTTTTCACCTGTTCAAACTAATTTCTCCTGGGCAAGGCTCAAAAATGTAGAAAAAGTGGGTAAACCCAGCTCCTCTATTTCATCTAATTCTTGATTTTCAGTGTTTCACTATTCACCTGGCTTTATCTTTTTTTTTTTTAGGTTGAGTCCAGGTCAGTTTAAATAACTTTGAATCCCCAGGATGGAAACTGGTTTGACTGCCCATTTATGGTGCCAAGAGAGATAAGTCAGGTTACAGCGGACAACAACAGGTGACTGACTGCTAACTACTAACACAAGAGAACATCAGTCTTTAGCATACTAAATCAAAAAGCAATGTATGAAATTAAGTTGGTCCATTTTAAAAAGCTGATCACAAGATATGCATCTGAAAACCAACAACGCTTCCATCAAGTATGAAATGAGACTTTCAATTTAACATTTGTCAAAATAATTCATATGAAAATAAAACTTTCCTAGTTATCCATACTTCTTCTTCTATTTCTACAACATATGTGCACCATCAGATGTTGGCTGCTGCCAAGATATACATTTCTATTCTCACACAAACCGCACACACACCACCATCATCATCCTCTTATATCACACCCATAAAGATAGAGCAGGTTCTTCTTCACATACAGATACACATTCACACATGTATTTAAACACTAACAGCACACACACATGATCCCTAAAGTCTCCTGAGGCCAATTAAGATAGTCTACCTTCCTTGGGGCATGTGCACCACCCTACCCCAACCCCAACCCCATCACCCCCCCAAGTCACCACCAACAACCACCTCCTCCATCCCCCCGCAGACCCTTTGACCCCTGACACACGACCTCTGTGCTGAATGAGTACACACAGGGGCATCAGAGTGAGACCCCCAGCCATTCCTGCTCCAACACACATACACATTTATAGTAACACACGCACACCCAGGGCCTCTGGCCCTGCACACTGAACAGTAAAAAAACGGTATGGACTACTCATGCAGAAGGTGCCTCACTCAACACACATACACACAAACACAAATAGCTGGGAGGTGAGAGGTTAGTTGTGGGTCGCAGGTTAATACAGTCAAAATGGACAGGACAGCTGCAGGTTGCAGGGGGCGCTGTAGAGACATTAACAAGCAGATGAGCAGCTCAGTTTTAGCCCAGAGGTTTATTTTTTGTTAAAAAAATGAAAATAAAAATATAAATCACTGGATACAGAGAAATATATATATAACAAAATACACGTAAGACAGTCTTGGACCATTTAAAGCAATCTTTAATGATATACATTAATTAAGAAGAAGGAAGTCAGGAAGAAGGGAAAATGGAGGATGAGCATCATACAATTAAAATACATGTTGTGCGTGGCAGTGCAACTATTAGACTCAAATTAAAATATCTCCTAGTTTTAATGAGATACATCATAGATATTACAAAAATTCATTATTACACTATTTATCCTGTCAGACAATTTTGTTTGACTTTCGAGATATGAGACTCTTATTTTCCCCTCTATCCTAATACAATGGAGGTGAACTTAATAATGTTTGGGGGGTTATAATGTTAATGTTTTTTATCACAGTAGGTGCAACTGTTTAACCTCATACTGAGAATGGATTCCTCCTCTTACTACTTGATGTTTCATCCTGTGTTGCATATCACCTTTGCACAAAATCCAACACAGTGCCTCTAATTTTGAGAGGTTACAAAATGTGAATTGTTGCGATGTGGTGGTCAGCGTATGAGGACATCAAAGGGATAAGCACAGTGGTGGCAACACTGGGAGGAGGATAAGACCAGACCCAGCCAACAAAAGTAAGCCCAACCTGAAAGGCAGGCAGGCCCAGTAATACGGGATCATCCCTGGTGTAATTCCTCCCTCCTGGCCCCCAACAAAGAGACCTGGGACAAGAGCTGCACATCTGGTAGAGGAGAGGGGGTTTCAAGGAAAGGTCCGGTGGTCTGACAGTCGCTCACCAGGTCGCCATGCCAACAACATACATACAAACACACAGAAACAACTGCCTGCAACAGTCCGGAGCCCTCTTGGCCTCTTTCATCCCCCCCATATTCTAATCAGCTGCACTGGGCCTCGCATTGTATGTGGACGTGTCCAAACATGGTGGGAGATCAGAGGTCAGCCTGTCCGTTGACCTTGGCCCCTCACGGCCCATTTGGAGGCCCAGTAAGGGTTGGGGGTGGGTGTTGTTGGATGTGGGTGGTGTCAGGCCATGGCTCTGTCCCTCTGTGGCAGGTCCGGTTCCTAATCGGCTCAGAGGCCGGTGAGCAGCCAGCATTGTCCAGTTGTGTCTGAAAGGCCGGGCGCTGAAAGGCCGGGGCAGGACAGGGTCAGACTGGCCGCAGCGCTCTGTTGCCTTTCAAATGCCATCGATACCCTCCTTCACTGTGTCCAGCTCTGCATGGCGAGCACCCAGCCCTGGACCGTTTCTGCTGTGATAGTCACCAGAGGATGACAGTAGTGTGGATGTGAGCGTCAGTATCGTTTCCTGTGAATTTTCTGTGTATTCCTTTTCTCTAAAAGTGCTTCCTTCTTTCCTTCCCTTACTGCTATATTTGTGATCTAACCCAACCCTTTTGCCAAGATGCTCCAACAGTATCCAGATTAAATCAAGCATCTTTTCAAATCTCATTCCTTCCATGTTATTTCTAATCCCATTACTATAAACTAAAGAAAATCAGAGAACCTCTTGATTGGCTCTTGGACTGATGTTTGCCATAAGGCCTTTTCAATTCTAATTTCATTGTTTTTTCTGGCAGTGTAAGAGCAGTATAAATTCTGTGTTTCCTGTTTTATTCACCTTCATTACTTCCTTTCTTTGCATCCTCTGAATTCTTGTACTTCCTAGCAAGGGACAGCAGCTTCAAGCAGTTGTTACAATTAGTCTAATGCATTCAGCAACAGAAGAAACTACATCAAACATCTGCCTTAAAAAAAGTCCTGGTCTTCATCTGTAAAGGCTGCACTAAGACTTAGTTAAGAGCTACTAACACTATACAATGTAATTAATCTTTTATGGTTCAAAAGAACCAAAAAAACCCTTAAAATCAGATCAACTGGAGTAAAAATATCCTCTGAGAAACAGGCTAATTCCCACCTTTAAAGAGGTAAAACTACATGCGCCAAAAATCTGTGGGTGGGGATAAAAAGGATTTCAGCTATATTGCAGGAGCCCAACATGCAGGTTAGCCAACACACACACACACACACACTCTATACGACCTCTACTTGTTGACTCAGGACTCAATTAGCAGCTGATAAAAAGAGGTTGCCAGACTCCTGATTCACTTCAACTTTCACAGCTGTGGATGTCCTCAGGCTGCCCTCGGAGACTGACCCACGCACGTTAATTCTATTACAACCGTCTGCCAGACTAATTTCATCAAGCACCTCTCGCTAACTTACACGCACTAATCACATTTAATACTGATCAATGAGGTGGGCAGGGAGATGGAGTGGTGTGGGAGCACGCAAGCCCACTGCTGTAATGCAAGACTCTCTTAAAAAACACATTCCTGAGCACCAGAGAGTGAATAAGGAAATAGGATAACAATTAGAATAATATACCTGCTTACCAGCAATAAACCCCCAGACTACAGTGACCAATGGAAAAGACCAAACTATATAAAATAAGATGCACATTGTATGAAACTGGAACTCCCCTTTAATAAGTTGCTGTCACCCTTCCTCTAGACTGCAGCACCAGCTCATCACACAATGTCAAGTGTCTTTGATACTAAATGGGCGAGACTGCAGTTAGTCTAAGGAAAGTCCAACTGCACCTAAGTGGGTCTGTTTTAATTAAGTGGAATACAAGTCCTCTTCAGACACACACTTGCAGGACGTGCGACATCCCAGACTCCTCAGCTCTTGCCACCCCACAGGCTAATGGGATCTGCCAATGGAATCATCTCCTTTTCCTCTCACAGCTGAGAAAAAGGCGAGCAATTAAATCCAATTGGAGTCTACAGCAATGCTGGGACCTGGGCCCCAGGAGGCCACAGCGGTCCGGATGTTTAATCATCATGTGACCTAGTTGCTGGTTCTGATAAATGGGCCTGGGGAGGGAAAGCGTTGGCCGGTCATTAATCTACAGCCGGATGGGGACAAGTACACATGGTCGCTGGCAAGTTAATTGGCCACTTATTTTAGCACGAGCGGGAGGCTATGGTGAGATGGAGATGGATGTTCCTCCGTTGATCCATAATTCGGCCCTCCGGGGTACTAATACAAGCAAAACAAACAGAATAGGAGGAGGAGGTGAGGAGGATGAGAAAAGTAGACTAGAAGGGAGTGTGTGTTTGTGTGTGTCAGGGGGATTTCTCTGAGGAGATCTGAGGGCTTTCCACACTTCCACGGGTCATGAAAATACAGTCCAGGGCAGTTTAGAAGAGGCCAGTTTGACTTGAACTCCAGAGTAGATTTGGCTTACTGGTTAAATTTGACAGTCTCGGCCTCTTTAACATGTATTTTTTCAGCAGGCATTTAATGTGTCGTGCATGAAATAAAACCTATGTCATGGGGAAAAAATGCTGAATTACAAGAATGTGCTTAGGCATGTTATCTGTCTTATCTCTTCCACTCCTGTGCGTCCTCTCCGCCTGACTGTCCAATCAGGTTGTAGTGAGGGTCAGCAGTCGTCCAGGTGGCTGCCCGACTGATGGATGATGGGAACAGGAGGGGCTGACATAGTAGTGATAAGGACCCTATCTTGACAGGGGCTTCCTCTCTCGGCCTGAGCTTAGTCACACATTGTCGACAGAGAGAGATGGATGTGTGGTTAGGTGGATGGATGGATGGATGGATGGATGGATGGATGGATGGATAAGGGGGAGATAGACATGGGGGAGTCATATTGAACAAGGCACAACCTGTCCTTGTCTGTTATCAGTTCACCTCATGACCTCTGCAATTTTTTTGCCTTTACTCTCTGTTCAGCCTGAAAAACAGAGGTGCATGAGGAGGGCATGGTTGGCTGGAGCCATTTGTTGTCTGGTTGTTGTGCACTTGAGGAATGATTGTGCGGCTTTTTCACTAGCTCAGCTCACAGCTTTGGTTCAGGCTGAAATATATCTACAACTTTGGGATTTTGTGTACACGTTCATAGTCCCACAGGATTAATCATAAAGACCCAGGATATGTCTTGACATTAAATTTAGTGCCACCAGCAGGATGACATTTGTGGCTCTGAGTGAACTGTCTCAACAATTGTCAGGTGGACTGGCGATGAAATCTGATACACACATAAGTTTCCCGCTGAAGATGAATTTCTATCAATTTGTTGATCTCCTGACTTTATGTCCGGTGGCATCATCAGAACAAAAATACAATTTGTCAAAATATTTCCGTTCAGCCTCTATTGTTCTTTAGTGCTAATTAGCAAATTTTAGCATGCTAATACACTGAAATGACAGAAAGCATTACTTCCTAAACTAAATCAGCAAATTTGTATGGTGACATTGACACTGAACTAAAAACACCACTGTCCATGAAAACGTCCTCACACAGAGCTTTAGCATGGCATTAGATGCTTAGACTTGTTCATTGATTACGATGTAGATAGAGACGGATTACAGTTTGATAGTTGCAACTCAGCTGTGACCGTTAATTTATCTAAACAGCAAACATAATCCTCAGATGTCTGTCTGTCAGTCTTAGAGATTGTTGTAATACAGTTACAAAATCTCACATCAGTATACAGGCTGAAAAACACTGTGCAACACAGCAAGTTTTCCACTGACAGAAGTCCTACCAAAGTGTAATGATGCAAACCAAGTTAGATTACATTTTAGATAAGATTCACTCTTTCTAAACTGGAAAACGTCTTGCTTTGATGCATAAAATACCCACATGACATGCAATATTGTCCTAACATTACCTCTGTATCCACACACGCGCACAGTGTGCTGAAAGCCCATGGTGTGAGCTGTGATCTGAGATAACTAACAGGTAGAGGAGAGACCCAGTTACATCCTTCATGCTGAGAGATCACATCAGATTGCATATATGCTGACTCACAGAAGGACCTCAGGTGGATCTGTGTTAGAGAATACTGAGCTGTTTTTTCTTCATGTAAACATTTTCCATGTTGAGGTGCTACCTGTGTGTGTGTGTGTGTGTGTGTGTGTGTGTTTGTGTGTGTGTGTGTGTGTGTGTGTGTATGATATTGTTCCATGTTTAACATTAAGGGTAATCACCATGTGGATTTTCTATGTGCTCGTTCTGCATGAATTGTGGTGCTACTCACCATCACGCCATTGTAAATATGAGGAATGGGACTTAACGCCAGGACTCTGATCAATATGATAAATTGGGGCGTCACTGCACCGTGCAACCTAATTCCAGCTAATTGGGACTTTTCACACATATCTCCAGAGCAGAATGCCCTCCCTAATGAGCGCGGCTGCTTTCACTCTCTGTGGCCAGCAGCAGGAGCCTGGCCCCGCTGACCTGCTCGGTCCCCGGTGGTCAGCGCTGAGCCGGACACAGGTCCTGGTTCAACCCCAGTGAATAGCTGCTCATCCCCTGTTCACTGCAGGAGACTTCGAGTCTTCTGAGCTCTAGGCCTGACCCCACGGGAGGGGAGCGGGCCAGGGTCAGGTTCCAGAGTCAACAACCCTGGACTGGCCTCCACATCAGCACGGTGCCCTCCGACCACCAGCCTCTACTACCCTGACCCAGCTCAGGCATGGATGGGCCCCCTGTTGTGAGTCAGGGGGTCAGTCTCCTGGAGGGTCATTGTGGTGGATGCTGACCAATGATAAAAGGCGTTTCTGGTCAAACCAAGGGGGCTGTAGAAGATATGAAAGCGAGGGGATAGCAGCACCCCTACTGCTGCAGTCTAATTTGGCAGGATGCTGGTGCGTCAGCGACAGACGCTGGACCTACAATGGCTCAGCACTGGTAAACAATAATGTTTGTGCAAGGTCTCTTTCTTGGGGCCAATCTAGTGCTCACAAAGCCCATCTGGCATCAATAAGATGTCCTGAGATACTATTCAGCACATCAGTCTTCATTTTGCCCAGCTTTTCAGCAAAGGTCCTCTCCGGATGCTCAATACCCTGTATAGGCTAACACTTATAAAGTGACAGATGCTATAGATCTGAAGTTTTGGAACAGAAGTGAGCATATGTGAGATCTATCTGTTATTAGATTTAAGATTTCATGCTGTGTTAGAAGTGTGAAAAGACTTGGTTGATGAGTCCTCATTTGTAGCCTTTTAAATCCAGCCAAAGTTGTTCTTAATTCGGAGGTGACATTTATTAACTTTAAGTTAAAAGAAAAAAAGAGTGCAAAGCATAAACATGATAGAGATGACAACAAATGTATGGTTCAATATAGACAGAAATAGAGGAATTAAATAACGCTCAACATTTCAACAACAGATGTTTTCTTCAACAGTCTAGTTGGTTTGGTGATGATCATAAGAAACTACCTAGACCCAACAATATAGACGAGCAAATTTGCTTTATTTCAATCCTTTAGTTCACAAATATCTCCCCAAACCCTGTGAAAGTCCCACACGTAAAAGCCTCCTCATTCAAACTTGATTCAGGCCCATATGACTCATGTCTTTATACCGAGGAGTGTGGGAGGAAGTTTGGAACAAGATGGCCAGTGAGTATTGTGTGCTCAGTACTGGGGCTGGGCAGGCTGGGCCGGCTGGGCTGGGGTGAATAGTCAGGAGGCTAATGAATAAGATCGAGAGACAGAGAGAGAGCGTGAGAGTGGAGGAAGTGAGCACAGCAAGTGGCAGATAGAAGCCAGGACTCTCTCTCCCTCCCTAAGTCTCCCTCTCTCTATTTCTCTCTCTGTGTCTCTACCCTGAACTGGGACAGGAAGTAGGATTGTTTGTGACCAGCACGTGTGATCCACAGCCCAGCATGCTCTGCTCTCCTGAGGGAGGTCAGGCAGGAAGTGGCCAGGCGTGGGCTGTGACCTCTGGGTAATGAGCGAGGATCCTCAGGGGGGAATTGCTGCCTGCCGCCACATTCCCTGCGTGCACACACACACAGGCACGCACACACATACATGCAGACATGACACATGCACAGTCTGGAGACAGCAAACTCACAGCTGAACAACTGCAGTATCAGATACAGTTTGAGTCACCAATCCCAGTTACACTCCTGTATTGCTACAGGATGCTGTTGTGTAGGCAAAATGAAAGGCTTCCAGGATGCTCTGTGTAACCACATTATTAAGGGATAATGGACACTAATGCGTTAATGGTTTCAGCTCTAACTGGCTGCTGTGTGCTGCTGTAGTTGCATCTATGCAGAATTTGCAAATGCAACACCAGTTAACTGTTGAATACAAACCCTATTTATCATGTTTCTGTTGAATCATGTTACAGAATATTAAATTTAGACCACAGGCCAACAACTATATGGCATTCATTGCAGATATAATAACTATCACAGGCATTGTGTGTGTTAATTATCTAATTAAGTTAATTATTCCTTATTGGGGGTTGTTTTGGGGATCATCACCTAACCTCTTTTCTTTCACAGTAGTTTCTTGGATCACTCTGTACATGTAATTATACTTCTTTTTACTTACGGAAAATTTGCCATAGATGTCAACAAAAGTCAGAGATTATGAGCAACAAACTTAATGTTAACGAATGTATGTGTGGGGTATCCTCCTCCTTTTTGTGCCATTGAAAATTGGCAAATTGCTCTCTCCACATGCCTCTTTTCCTTTATCTCACACACTGCTTGTTAGGCTTTGCCATTGTCCACACAGTGTGTTTGTCTGTGTTACTGCATTTCAGCGTGCATTTGCATGTCAGTGTGCCTGCATGTTAACATGCCTGCTTCATATGTCATTGTGCATATGTAAAGCATGTGCATGTCAGCGAGTGTCCAGACAGAGTGTCAGACAGCAGGCTAATAAGGGCTAATTCATGGTGTCCGTCCTGAAGGGATGGAAGGAGTTGGTGGTGGGGGGGCTCTGTCAGCAGGGCAGCCAGCCAGGTTCCCAGGACACCCTCTGCAAACCACTTGAGACGAATAGAAAGAGAAGAGAGAGAGAGTGAGGGAGGGAGGGAGGAGAGAGGGAAGATGGGAGAGACGTTCCCAAAACAAAATACAAAAACCTGAGGCCACAAGTCAGTCAGGGAGGCATTCAGATCCCATGCAGGTAGCTGGGCCAGAGAGAAGCCAAATTGTCCTTTGTGACACAAGAGCCATTCACTGGGAACAGGATGCTGTCTGCGGGATGTCCCAGACCCCTCGGCGCTGTATTGTAGTGTGTGTGTTTCTGTGCGTGCGTGTGCATGTCTGGCGCAGTGTTGACTTTTGGGAAAGACTGACGAGGGAGGACTTGGCTCTCTTCTCTGTCAAACGTCTGACAGTGAATGAACGCCTCATGGACAAACTCAATTAGCCAGCATGGAGATTTGAAGGAGGTGTCTCATGTAACAATAGGACCCCTATTTTGACATATGGCTGTGGTGAATGTATGGCAAACATATCTCTTTGTGGGCTTTGAGACAGTGGCAGACAGGTTAGAGGCAGTCTGAGGCAGTCTGAGACTGAGAGACAGACAGAGTGAAGGAGAGAAAACCACGAAGAGGCAGATTGAGAAAGGAGGCCATAATAACTGAGACAGCCAAAGAGACAGATGGACAATGAATACAACAGGTCCAACTCAGAGTCATGAACTGAGACAAGGACCCTGTAGATGATGTCATCTAACATTAAAGAGTCTGTTCACCTAAATTACAGTATAACTTTTCTCACATACTCCTATGGATAACTATTTATGACAAGTTTCATCCTTTAAAATCCCCAAAGGAGGTGAATAGAATGGCATATTTGATGCTCAAATTAATTAAAAAAATTTAAAATAAAAGATAATATGTCTTTCCAGAAACAATGTTCTGGATCCTTAGAATAATCCACAAACCAGACACCAAAAAGTGCCTTACATCTATCTATTGAAATACCAGCATCTGTTTTGGACAATCTGAGAATAAGGACCAGTGTGCAACTGCTTTCTACCCTTTAGAGGAAAACTACTGTATTTTGTATTGAAGTTGGAAAATGGTGCATTTACTTAAACATAGTACCTCAGTACTGTGTTGTACTTTAGTATTTCTGTTTCTTTACAATAATTAGTTTTTACAGCACTTTTGTCAACTCTGGCTGTTTAAATGCGCTGTAGTTTCTTTGCATGTTTGCATACAAAACATCATCTCTTATGGTGTTCAAATTAGCTGCATCAATATTAATCTTTTAAATATATAATATATGTAGGAAACAATTGGAAAGAGACCATTCAGTAAAATGAGCACATGTATTTTTGATGCTTAAGTATATCTTGCCTGTCACACTTCTGTTCAATGCAGAAATTTGACTTGGTTGTTTGAAGGAGATGTAATTGAACAGTTACCTTGTACGACTGTGACTTTCACTAAAGTAAGTGATCCTATTGCTTCTACTCCCACTGCATGACGCTAAAACGCTCACCAAAGGAAGAACTTTAAATTAACATTTCTCAGATGGAAAGCACTAAGATTTAAAGCGAATACCTCCTTACATACAGTGCATTAGTGGTGAGCAACTCTAACTATGAAACATCCACACTGAGAGAGGAAAGTTAGATTTATATATACAGTAAATCCTTAACCCTGATGTCAGGGTTATGAGTGCATATCACTATGTTACTATATATACTGTATATATACATATACACTCACATGCATGTTTCTATCTTTATATTTGCCGATATTTATGCATATGCACACATGTGTGGGTGCTTGCTGAATGCCTGAACATGTTGCACCATGTACACATGTTCCCATGTACAGTTCATAGATGATATACAGTGTGTGTGTGTGTGTGGTTACAGCCGGTGATTTCCCGAGGTCATGTTTAACCCTGCGCTGCAGTCAGCTCTGTTTCTCATCTGTTCTCGGTGACTCCCCTGAAAGCCCTGATGAATAGCGCCGGCAGTTTGTGGTGGCACAGCCTGAGTTATACACAAGACCTTCCTCCCATCCCCAGGCCATACCTTCATAAAGCATATTTCACCCTGCACCACCCTTATTTTACAGAAACACAACAGTTTCCTGGTTCATATTTTAAAGTTCAGGTGCTGAAAGCAGCTACATGGTGGGAGAGGAGCCAGCATGTCCCGCACAAAAGAATGAATTTATGGCAGCTAAAATCAGTACAAGGGAAGGCTGATGAAGGGAGAGGCGGTTGTGTGCTTGTGTGTGTGTATGTGCGTGTGTGTGTGTGTGTGTTTTCGTTCATCCCCATGACAACAAGGATGAAAACACGCACTTCCTTGCACAGTGCACCCATATAAGGGGGCTGCTGGGCTGAGGCCTGCTCAACAATACCTTTAATGTCATAGCTCAGTGACTGCTCTTTGTGAGCGGGGCGGCGCGCTGCGACCCACACAAAAACTCAAAGGCAAAATGGATTAGAATATGAGAGAAAAGATGACTGAATCAAACACAGTGGATTGGAGGAGATTAGCTGAAGGGATTATGGGAGAAATGACACACTAATTACTTTCTGTTGTGGTAGGGGATGAGTTGGAGGTTTTTTTTTTATTTTAGGGAGGTGTGCAGTCGGTGGACTTTGTGTTTAACTTCTAATACTTGAATACTTCAATTTCATTGTACTGTAGTGTAAACTGCTCATAAATACTTTTCAAAATGTTTATCATATTATTTTAAAATACAAACCTGCCCAACAAACAGGAAGAGTAAAACAACCATGGAGCAACAGAAAATTAATTGGCAATCATTGAAATTATTGATCTGAATTACTTGTTAAGCAACAGTGTCAAACACACCCATCATCCAGTTTGTAAGCTCTGAGGATTTTCTGCTCTTCTTAGTTTCATATCATGATCAAATTAAAATAATTTCATTCTTGACCGTTGGTTGGTATAACAAACAAGGTTTTCAGTACTTTCTAGCACTGAGAAGCAAACAATTAATGAACTAGTCGAGCAGATAATCAGACTAATACGTGAAACTGATACTAATGATTTGGCCCAGCCCTGGAGAAATTCTCACTGAGAATACACACTGTAGTACTGAGTGAGAGTTAGGCTTTCTATAAAGTGCATTTTGAATATTCACTGCCTAAAACACCCACTCTTACAAAACCAGCAGAAAAATGAGTCTCAGAAAACTTAAAGAAACATTAATTTCATCATGTATCTGACTATACTTGCTTACAAAAAATATTTATATTTCATTGTATACACTTGTGTTTTAAACCACCAAGTGATTTGACTTGAGTGTTTGAGTGTTTTAAATTCAATACTGTACTTCTGCATTGTAGTTTAACCATTTAAGACCCAGAAGCCTCTTAAAATCAGGTCAAACACTGCAGAGCTTTGACTCTGCAGCTGATACTAATTCCTGATCTGTATCTTCTGCAGCACTCCAGTCCTTCCTCTTGGATTTGTGAGGAATTCAAACTTAGGGCAAACACTTTAAGAGAAACAACAGCGAGCCACTCAGCGCAGCAATCTGACTTTGTGACTTCCACTCCTGTTGACCGAATGCTTCTCTCTTGCTGTTAATTATTTTACCAAACTGGAGTCGAGGAGCTTAGAGAATGTCTTGTCTGCAGTTTGCTCTGCTCTCCAGGTCTCCAATTAGCCTAAAAAGACCCCAAGAAGGGTAGCAGAGACAAAAGAGGAGAAAAGGGAGCAGGAGGCCAAAAGAAAAACAAAACACAACAATCAACAAGACCTCCTGGCGTCCTTGTCGGGGGAGGACACACACACACACACACACACCTCCTCCCTTACAACACTGTGGTGTTTTCAGAGCTCAGGCGGTCACTGTGGAAACCTGGAGCTTCTTTCGTTCATTTTATTCGTTCACTTCCCTTCCTCCCTCCTTATGTTTTTCTCCCACTGCACACACACACACACTGACACCCCCCAGTCCCCACCTCCTCCCGCCCCTCCATTCCCGCCCTCCCTTCTTCCTGGGCTAAAACAAAGCACAGGGCTGAAAAGGCTCTGAGGTAGGTAAATGTATTCAGTGACACCGGCCGGATGATTCCCTTCTGTGCCAGCCCTGTAACATTTGTTTCAGGCCTTGTCTGAGGGCAGGGACAGCGTGTTGGGTCTTTTGTCCCACGTGCCCTCTGCACAGCCCTGCAGTTAATGGTGGCCTTGTCCCAGGTTGCTGGACCAGAAACCTGCAGCCCGACGGGATGGGCAGACATGGTGACACGGGAAGTACACATGAGGAGGAGGATGAGGGGTCTCTTGGGGTTAGCTAGTGAGCCCACCTCAGCGGTTTCCATAAGTCCAGTTCCAGTGTCCAAAGTGCTGTGAAAAGCAGATGGAAGGCTTTGCAACAGCATAAAACACTCATGTGTGAATGTTACATTTATAAATTTGCTGCTTCATCATCTATATGAACAGTGGGAGTTTCTCATCCTTTCCTTTCTCTTCCTCCTTTCATTCAGCTAGTCTTCTCTCCTCTCCTGTCTCCTTTCCTTTCCTTTCCTTTCCTTTCCTGTTCTTTGCTTTCCACCTTTCTTCTTTTCTCTCTTTCCCTCTCCTCTCCATTCCTTTGCTTACCCCTTGTTATCCTCACTTTTCTCTCAACTTCTATCCTTTCATTTCCTCGTGCTCCTTTGCTTTCTTTTCCTTTTCTCCCCCTCTCTTCCTCTTTCCTCTCCTCTCTTCTCTTGCTGACACAATACCTCCTAGCTTTCCCTCTTCTTTCACCCACTGTGAGTGACAGGCTGCCCAGCCGAGGGGCCAGGTGCTCGTGGAGATGGTGAACTTGATCACTGGGGGGTTGGGGGCAGATGTCCTGAGGGCCCCAGCATTTAGCAGTGAGGGTCCCCACTCTTTCACCACCAACCGCTTGAGAGAACATCTTCACTCCTGGCTTTTGCATCTCTCTTGCTGGGAGAGGAGTGGGCATTGCGGCTGAGAACTATATGACACTTGACTCTGGTAATCTGCTGAACAGCAAAAGAGCCGGAGCCTCTGTTGATCCAGAGTGGAGCAGAAACGTGGTGTGTTGTATTGAACTGCAGCATCATTTGCCCAAAACATTTCATTATTGTCAGGACAGAGTCAAGCTAATCAGTGTTGAGTTAGATAAATAATAATTGGTTGACAGACTGTAGCATCTGTTAATGCTGAAAACATGATATGAGTTTATGTAATTGAGCTTCTCAAACACAGTGGCTGAAGAAGTAATGAGCTTCACAAGCAAAAGTACCAATACAACAGCATAGATACTGCATTACAAGTAAATCTCATGTATTCTAACTTTAAGCCAAATAAAATATCAAAAGTGTTGAATAATAATTTTGCAAAATAGAACAATTAAATGTGTTGGTCATATATTCTCCTTTTTATATTATTGCATTATCATTTCTGATAGTGGAAGCAGAAATTAAAGGTAGAGGTCAAGCTTATACAGTTTTTCTTATAAGATATGTTTTTACACTATCAAGCATAAACAGCATAGTAACCAATAACTAAAGCTGTCACATAAATGTAGAATGGGGTAAAAGTATAACATTGCATTAAATTCAAAATACTCAAGAAACGTACAAGCACATCTACATTAGTTTGATTTTAGTAAATGTATACAGTTACACATACACATACAGTTATACAGATTTCACAACAAAAAGTTAGATGTGTTACATTCAGTATACTTTTCATATGCTAACAGTTATTTACTTAATATTTTATTTCATAATAAGCTTGTTCTTTTAATTTGCACACATATAATAAAATTGCACCATTTCTTTCTAGTTTTTGTTTTGTATTTACATTGGAAGACTATTTCTGTGACTACTGACCTCCTATCACTTACAATAATATCTTTTTGACACAAAATAACAAGTGAATAACTTGCTATTATCTAATAAGCTACAGAAGATCATAGCTGACTCTTTATGAAACTCCTCATTTGAAAATGTCTCCCACAATTCTTGCCAGGTTTTCATATGAATTCACTTTTGCATTGAAATGTCCCTCGACCATTATGTCAAAAATTCCCACCAAAGTATTTCTGTCTTTGTGTGTGTGTGTCTGTGTATTCATAAGATCCCCAAAAACCCACCCCGCTCTCTCCTCAGCGTTCGGCAACAAAATCAGCTCTTGTATTGGGGGCCACCACTACAAACTGTGTATGAGGGGATTAGGGGCTCCTTGACCGCTCCTTCAAACACACACCCAGCATGGCCGCCTCGATTATGACCATTAGATACCCTGAAAATGAGCCTGAGATGAAAGGAGGTAATACTGAGGGCTTTTCCCAGAGACGAATTTGACCGCACGTCCAGCAAAAATGAATGTATAATCCAAAACCCTACAAAAGCCAGAGTGGAAGCTGTCCTAGAGTGTTGTGCTAGCATGCTGAGAGAGGCTTTATGTTTCTATTGCCTTCATTGAGCCTGGGAGTGCCATAATAATGCTTAGAGACTTTAAAGGCTAGATTAAAGTGACGACAAGGGCAGCTTAGTCTGTGAAGTAATTTTAGGGCAGTTGAGCAGGTTTCTTAATGGGGAAATTCCTCTGAACAACAGTGAAAAGGAGACAGAGCTCCATCCAACAGAGGATCGGGTTGTCCTCAGATCAAGCTGGTGCTCTGAGCGAGAAAATGAAGATATGACCATGAAATTTACGCACACAGGCACACATAAGCCCCACCAGACACTACCCTTTTCCACACACACACAAGCATCAGGGAGCAGCTCATCTGTGGGCCGTGTGTTCTGTGTAGCTGCAGGCGGTGCAAGGTGATCCCACATTATCCGGCTGCCTTTACTCGGCAGGTGAAAGTGCTGTAGGGCAGAGAGGCTTAATGTAGCCGATGTCTGTTCAGTGGCTGCAGAGTTGCAGGGTGCAGCTGAGAGGCTGAGAGGCCCGCTGCATCACAAATAACCAACGCTGCAGTGGCAGAACTCACAGGCCAAGGTGTGTCAACTCTGCAGGCCTGCAGCTCCCTGAAGGGTACGGTGACTGACCCACAAGGGCTTTAGAGAAGAAAACTGCTGTCATTGAAAGTTTTGTTACAGCACACTGGGTTTAAATTTACCCCATCTACCTTGAATATTTTTATTAAGCATGGAGAGTTTTGTACCTTTCACTCAATGAACTATTTATTATAGTTAGTTAGTTAGTTAGTTAGTTAGTATCACCTGATTACTCTGTTCATCTAAGCCAATGTTCCCACTTTAGTGGTACAATGCCAGGGTAATGATTCAAATCAGTGTTATTATTTATTGTTATCTATTAGATTATCTTTTCATATAATCAGATTATCACTTCAGATTTTGGAAGCAATCTGATGGCAAAGCTTACATTTTGCCTCTCGTCACCCAATCACACATGCATTAGCACACGCTTTCAGCGTCGTAATGTCAAGCAATTACTGGCCCAACAGTGCAGACAAAGACAGGTTTGAGCTGAGAGGCAAAACTTTTGTTTTCTTCATTTCAACCTTAGTGTAGATGTATTTTGGCCAGTGACTGAAAAGAGTGAGATTGTGAATAAAATTGAGGTTTCTGGGAATCACGTCAGTTATCTGCTGCACTTTGACACTAAGAGGAGCCAGTTGAGGTGAATTGGGAACCTCGTAAGGATGCCTCATTTTTCCCACCTGATAGTTACATCAGTATTGGCGCCGCGCAATAAAAGAACTGTTATTAAAACTGACATTTTACTGGAATGAAAAGCATATTTCACAATGAAATGAAAAAAAATCCTAATGTAAACCATCAAACTAACAACCCTTTACAGTGAATGCAAATCAAATGCACATTTTACTTGTATATTTTACTGCCAAGTCTATCCCTCCCCACCCGCAGCCCAGGATTCCCCTCGAATATCCCCTAATTCCCAACTGGAGCTGATAACAAAGCCATACGGGATGCCAACAAAGCCCCAAGAGATCCTGAAATATCCCACTACCAGCTCCCTCTCCCCTTCAGGCCAAATATCTCCCTTTCCTGCCAGAATTCCTTGTCTGTTCATCTCAGGCCAGATAATGTGGGTTGCAGAGAATGTGAAACTCTGTGCCGATGGGCCCTCAGGGACGTGTGCTCATCACATAGGTTTGGGATAAAGGGAGACCCGTTGGGAGATAAGAAGGTAACTCAAGCGTGGAAAGGAGAGAAGGGACAAGCCATCCAAGAAGTCAGTGTTAGGGAAAATCAGACCTGGGTTCAGGTCCCTCTGCACGTGGCTCCGACACCTCCAGGCTCAGGTGTGTTTTTCTGTGTAATTACGTCAGCTCCACGAGCTGGGGTCAATTTGTTGCCATTTCAGTCTATTTTACAAAATTGATATTGAACAAAAAAAGAAAATACTTTGCAAAGGAAGACATTATGATGTTGAAATAAATGAATGTGTAAAATTATTCTGCTATTTACTGTTAATTGGTTAATTTGTCAACCAATCAATCCTCTATTAATCACCAAAGCACTCACACACACACACACACACACACACACACACACACACACACACACACACACGTGTATGCTGGCATAATGGTCACAGGTTGTGTTTTCCATCAGTGCTTACTACAGTTTTCTGTTTATTTTCTTTTGTATTCTTTTTAGGGGATTTAATGTGGCTTAAGTTGATGTTTTGAACTTAGTGGGTCTTTATGGCTGAGTGTAATAGTAATTTAATTCAAAACAAATACTTTAAGAATTACTCTTTCAGGAGTTTCCTTTAATAACTTTAATTTGATAAATTAAAAATGAATTCATATTCCCCTTTATTTATTGAAAGGATAGTGCCCCGTTAAAGTCTTGTTTACAGTATGTATATGTATAAAAGCCTCTGAAATATGATATATAGTCACAGGTTTAGCAAGTGGTGCAGAGTTTGGTTTCAAGATTACTTAAACACTGATTAAAACAACAGCTGCTGATATCTGTGACAAACATTATAAATATTAACAGGTTCAGTTTCTTTGTCTCATCTTAAATGTGGAGTGTGAATTTCTGTCCACTTATGAATCCATAGAAATATATTTATTTACTGTTCCCTCTGATTAGACTTACAATTTTTCTACATGGATCACTTGATACTGTTGAATGGCCCAATAGCTGCTGTTCATACCTCCAGCACTAGAGGGAAGTGTTGTCTCTGATTGGTCACTGACAGGCTGCATTCGCAAAGGCAGGAAGGCGCGGATCACTGCAGGTTTCCTTCCACAGTGTGGATCCGACAGCAGGTAACGGCCTGTATACATCGATATGAAGTACTAAAACACTGAAGCAGTCATTCATAAAAACAGTTGATGCAAACCTTAAACAAACAGCAACTGCGCAACTTGCTCCCACCTGGTGAGCAAGCATCAATCATCTATGTTGACGTTTCCGCTCAAAATAAACGCATTTTGTCTTGTAACGTTACGCAAATATTTAGTTTGAGATAATTTGGTGAGCCCTTGTATGAGGGACAGTTGAACTAACAGTTAAACTATATGCAAAAGACTGTTTTAAAACCCTTTTAACTATTTGCTGATGCTGACTCGCCACTCTCCCATGCTTGATGCCCTCCCAGCTGTCATTAGCAGTACAGTATACGCGGGATGAGTGAAGGCTATGCACTTTTTACTCTATTCACAGATGTGGACCATCATCAAAGTGCGTTTCTCCCCTTGAAGGAGCCATGCACGGGAGGCTACACCCTTCAGAAGTCAGGAGGCCTGTGTTTGCTCCTGGGATTACATTACCACACCAGAGGCCTGCCAGACAGACACACCACCCAAGGTAAAGCCTCCTCCGCTGATGGGTGCAAGTGGACGGTTCTGGATAGGACTTCATGGTGTGCCTCTCTTTTCTGTGGTGTTCGTCCCTCCAGGGTGTGTGTTGACTCAGATGGGACGAGTAAACAGAACCGGAGTGAAGCCATGTGGGTCCTCCATTCTCATGGAGCCCCTGGCCCAGTGGATTAGGCTAATGCTGGCCCATGAGGAAGGAGGGGGGTGATGGTGTTGCAGTGCAGCCTTTTCTGACAGGAGGTGATGGATTAGGGCTTTGTCAGGGCCCATGTTGGCCTGAGGGACCTGGGCGATGAAGGAAAGAGGGAGGCAGAGGGGAGATCAGGGCCTGGGGGCAGCCCAATCCCAGGATCAGCAACATGTTGACAAGGGATTATCCTGTTTGGTGTGTTGCTTCAGGAGCTGAGGTCTCATAGACGGTCCAAGGAGATAGATAGCAAGTGTACAAGCACTTGGATGATAATGTGACGTGTCGCGGTGATGGCATGTGAGGGGAGGCGACTGATGATCTGATGGCACAGATGACTGTTGTTACAGGTGAAATAATACTTGGACATGATGCCACTTATGATGTGAAATGTGTGTTATAAGGATCTGGGCATGAATAAATAAACTCTACAATGTGTGCCATCAAGAGAGGAAAAAACAGGTTTCCATGTCAACGAGCGATTGCTCTCTTTTCTCCCTCTTTGAGATATGAAAATCAATTCAATCAGCTGTCGTAGTGACACCCCCAGCATTTTGGTTTCACTGGCACAGATTTTAGAACCGCTGATTTAACAACAGCCATAAATCCGAACATGTGAACAGAGATGGAGTTACAGTAAGCCGCTGGCGATAATAGCACTCCTCCTTGGAAACGGCAGTGGCATGATATCTCAGCCACATTTGCCTCCTCTGTCGAAATGTGAAAACCAGATTGCGTCTCTTTATGGGTTCCCTTTGAAATCTGGCACACTTGACCCTCCCTCAGCTGTGATTTTACTGCATGCTCTGGTTTATTTCTGGAAACCTCCTACGCTTCTCAGCTTGTTTAAGACGCCTGCCCAAGTATGCCTGTTGTTTACTTTGCCAGTCGGGACAAACAGTACAGTTAGGTGATTAAGCATGTGCATGAGGTCTTGTACAACCCAAAAGGAACCACGACGAACATTTGGATTAAGACTCATTGCACCATGGTCGTTGGTACTCATGTGAAGAGGGATCTTGACGAGAAACAATTACGAACACTTGGTAACACTTGGTAATAACAACGGTACAGTCTCCACATTTTGATTTAAAATCTGGTGTTATTAAAAGGGAAGAATGAGTTTTGCTCTATTCTAAAAACTTCCTGTGCTCCAGATTAGAAACATAAAATGAGCATCTTTTTCATTTAACTCTGCAACTTATTGCCTCAAATACTTTCCTCAGAAAATGGATCTTTACTGAGATTACACTGTGTTCATCTGAAACATAAATTATTCATTTTACATATTCAAAAGACGGGGAAGGGAGGGAGAAAATGGGGAGAGTGAGACTTGATTGTGAGAGATGGTGACTGACATGTGGCAAGGAGGCACTGATTTGTCTCTTGACGAACTTGTCGCCTCACCACGCTCCATGTGTCAGGACCTGGCACTCTCCTGGTGTCAGGCGTGGGTGGCCTCCTGACAAGCATTTGAATGTGTGTGTCACGTCCGTCTGGGCTGAAACCGCTCCTGAACACACACCCACGTAATGACACTGACACGGTGCCATCAGGCCCAGACAGAGTCCCTGGCAAACACAACCTTTATCTCTTTGCTCCTCCTCTATGGATTTCTCTCAACCTCCAGTTGCTTCCTCCCTCCGAGTCTATCACTCATTGGTCGAGTACAACCACAGCCATTAACCAGCAATTTGGGCCAGAATGATTGTATTTAATGTAATTACGACCGAGAGAATCCGAAAAAGAGGGCCTTGGGAGTGGGCCCAGCTCCTGGACTTGGTTCATCTGAAAATGAACCCTGTGCTGTAAATTGTAAGTACCTCTGCGAATGTCAGAGAGGAGAGTGCCAGCCAGTCCTACACAGGCGTCACTCATAGACCCCACTCTGTAATTGCCTGCTAGCTGGAGTTGCTGTGTAATTTTTGACGTGGCTCTGTGGCGGTGGTGGCGCTGACAGAATAAGGGACTGGAGATTTAATGCCTGGTCTCAACTTTCTCCCAAGCTTCTGAGTCTCTTTCTGCTTCATCAGTGAACTTTTTTTATTTCTGACTTCAGTTATTTTCTGGGATTCTGTGGGGGCCAAACTCAGGCTGTGTTGGTCGCTGTCTGGCATGAATTAAAAGCAACTCTAGTGTCAGTTGTTGAACTGGATGTGGGCTTGGCAGGTATGTAGCATACAAGCTGTTGTTTTTGCTGCAAAAAAGCGCAACTAAGACCCCATTTATTCAGTGGGAAATTTGGAGCAATGTCATTCATATTCACAGAGGAAGGCCACGTGTCTCCACATAACAGATGTCGATCCATTTGCTGACACACTACATATTCATTCCTGTGCATTCCTGCAGGTGTGTTTGTAGGCGGTGAGCTCCCTGTGATGCACCCACTCAGCATAAAGAGTGGGAGGAGGAGGAGGAGGAGGAGGAGGAGGAGGAGGGGGCTGAGTCTTTACTGACAATAGCCCACCTCTATATGCTCTCTGTGGGTGTGGGCGGGGGGCATTTAAAGGCCATTCAGCCCCTGGCAAGACCCCCCGAAGACACCCCCACATTCTGGGAATGACTACCTGCCCAGGAGCTCTCTCTCTGCCCATCTGTCCCCTCAAGAGGCCACACTGCTCCTGGAGAGGCTGCAGGCTCCCACACACACACAAACCAATGGGCGATTGCTGACTCAGCTCTGCATCAGGCTGACAGTGCAAACACAGCAAGGCAGGGGGTAAAGAGTGTGTGAGCAGCGCATGTGTCTGTGTGTAGGAGGGTGTAGGCTGCTGTTGTGTTTGTTGGAGAATCAGTCGGCGTGTGTTTTGTGTGTGTGGGAGTTAGGTGGGTGATTGAGCATTCATTAGTGCTGATGGATGTGTGTGTGTGGGTGTCTGTGTGAGTGGATGGATGGTGTAGGAGGTGGAGGATGTGTGGGTGTGTATGTTGGAGGAATTCAGGGGGTGGCTGTGGGTGTTTTGCTGTGTGGGTGTTGGTGGTATAATAACATAACTATATGTATTTATGTGTTCATTTCCAGTATACTAATTAATGTGAGCATCCACAAGTGGAGCTGTAATTGCTTTATCCCTTTATTACAGATTTTTGAAAAATTATATGTAAACTCTAAAGGTCTACTTATTTGCTTGTTGTAGGGCTTTTGAGCCTATTGTATGGTCCTCATCAGCAGATTAAGCCTGCTCCGTTGCCATGGAAATGTAGAGCTTCAAACTGTCCATGATTCTTTGCCTGTGTCATGGTTTTTGAGTTGAGTTCCTTGTCTTGTTATTTCCTGTCTTATTTTGAAAAGTTTTTCCCTTGTGTGTTTCTGTCTGTTTGTTTCCTGTTCTTGATTAGTCCATTGGTTTCACCTGTGTCTCGTTTTCTTGCCCTCCCCTGTCTATTTAAGTTGTGTCATTGCCTTTGTTCACCGTGGGTTCATTTGCTATGTTAGTGTTCATGTTCACGCTTTGTTTCCATGTGCTCTTTGTGTGTTTGGATTTCTGGGTTTTGGATTTTTGGGGTTTTTTTTTTTTAAATTTGGATAACCATGTCATGCTCAGACTGACTACCTGGATTTTGACCCTGCCTGCCTTGACCACCCATAAGCCTAGCCCATTAAATAAATTGTTAAAAGCTCTTCTGTCCCTTGTCCCTGCCTGCATTTGGGTCCTGCTCTCTTCACCTTGTGACCAAGCCTTGACAGCCTGTATAGAACTTTTAAACTGAAGGTCCACTGACTCGCCAACTTTTGAATTTTTTAGTACAATAAGATTCAAAAGCTAGCATATACAGTGGTATGACGGCATGCTAGTGTTATGGCTAACTTGCACATTTGTGAATGAACCAATAATGCTGAAAGGTGTATACATGTTTATAGAGCATCCAGGCAACTACATTTTCAGCAAAATCGCAGGCCAAACTTCACTCTGCATGTGTTTGGACAATTGTTTTTTTTTGACAGAAAACAGTTCATTGTTATTGTCTAAAAAAATTAAATATCTTTTCCTTTTAAGGTATTCAATGTAATATAGGTGAAAAGGGATTTGTAACTACACTACATCCATGTTTACCCACCAACCCAACTTTAGAATCAGGGTTGCACAGTATTATATACCGCTGTCTTTGGCTAAATGTTTCTGCATACAAATCTGCAAAATAATTTCTATTTAATACCTGATAACTTTATATTAATGCTATTTTTTCACCTAATTGGAATAAATATTTTGCTCTGGGATATTTTTGTCCAAGGTGATCCTCTCATGAAAATTTGATGCCAACATGTGGGCGTGTTTTCTCAACAACATGCCCTCGTTTCTTGCAGCAAGGCAGCAGTTTGTAGCCTTATTCCCATAAGTGGGGCTGCAGGAACGGGCACAATGTGACCTTCATCCCAGCATGCTCAGCCCATTAGTCCAATTTACTCAGCTGTCAAACTCCAAATTCACACTCTCATCCATTCTGAGAGCAGGAGGTTAAAAGAAGAAAGGCGCTCTGCATTGCAGTCGCCCTCTTGGTTTTAAACCTTGCAGTCTTTGCACAGAAACTTGCTGAATAAACCTTCCTCTGTGTCCAGCAGTGAGAAACCAAACCTCTACCCTCCCCTCCTTTGGTGGGAGGATGACTGTGGATGAGTTAGCTAAACACTTTCTGGCAAGCAGGCACGCCGCCGGCTGCACACCCGAGGCCTGCAGGCGTGGGAAAGACCTGACTCTGATAATAAGCAGCATTTGGCCCTTCTAACCTTTCCAGGCTTTGGCTCAGGCTAGTTGTCTCTTTCTCTCTCACTTGTTTTCTCTCTCTTTCTCTCTGTGAGTGGAGGAGTCGCAGGAGAGGAGGTCAGCCAGGGAGAGGCCCACAGCTGCGGCTGCGAGGTCTTGGTGTGTTTATTTGGGCAAGCCCAACCAAAATAAGCTCCAGCCAGGCATTGCTCCTGAGGACTGGGGCCACCACCGCTGCGGTGCTTTTCATCCTAACAATGGGGAAAGTGCTCTGACTGAGGAGGGAGCTGCACGGCACAGTTTACTGTACAACAGCTGCCTCATCTGTGGGGGAGGAAGTGCGCTGCAGATGTGGACAGGATGGATGGTTCGTGTTCCCACACCTACTCCTGTTGTACAGTTGTTCACCCGTGCTCAGCGGTCAGTGAATGAGTTCCTTTGTTAAACATGAGAAACTCTGTCTGCCCATTGGAAACACTGCAGGGAGAGAAGCAGAAACAGTACAGTGTGTTTTAAACATGAAGTATGTTACAAAGAGTGCAAAATGTGCATGCATAGAACTGACCACAGTGTTAATAATTCTCAATCATCATCTGTTATAATTTTGAAGACATTCATGTGGGGATTTACAGTGCACTTCACTGTACTGTAAATCTTGTAGGATTGGATGTTGTTAGTATTCATGTGGCTGATTCATTGATGATAAATAAAGTTAAATAAACAAACACAATAAACCCAAAATAAACAAACTACCACCTGTTTTTTTTTTATTGGGAATCAGCAGACCTTTGTCTGTGATCAGAGAATAAAAGGCGAAAACAATGTAACGTCTGTTTCTGCTGAGTCTAATTATAGGTGTGCTCCTCAGTGTGTTAGCTCGTATAATACAAGGCATATTTGGAAGGGCCACAAAATGCATGAGGTCACAACAAAGCCTTTGATTCATTGACCTGCTCTGCTATCACTCAGCTGATCTATATTGAGGGTCAACAGCCCTTTTATATGCGGAACAACATCCCCGTCCTGCTTTACTCTTTAAACTGTCCTGCACCCCCAACCCCACATTTAAAGGGTCATCTAGCTGTATGCAAAGGTGGACAGGTGTGCCTCAGGCCTCGCTTGGCCTGATGACTGACAGCTGAATGCCCTTCGCCCCCTCCAGCCGCCAGTCAAGCTTCTCTGCACTGGCCACCTCCTCTCTGCTACAGCTCCGCTCATCTGTTGCAGGCCGTAAAGTTGACAGATGATTAGCTGGTCTGCTTATCTTGTTTGTCCCACCCATCCCACCCACTCCGTCCATGCTGTGGAAATCATCATCAGGCTGTTTACCTGCAGTTTGCCCCGTGTCCTACCTGGCCAACACCCAAGACCTTGCCTCACCTTAGCATACCTCCTCCTTTTGACCTCTCCACAACCTCTGCATGACTCAACATTTTACACTCCATCCTTCTTTCATCAGCGACTCCCTCCCACCCCTACCTACATAGCCCCTGTCGGTCAGTCATCACTCTTGGTAAAACCCCGGATGCGTTTGTCTACTGAGGCCCCAACTCGGCTCAGTGGGGGAATTGCGTGGGGCCACAAAGAGGGACACGTGTCAGCACAGCCGACAGACAAAGCAGGTGCTGTAGCCGGGGCTCAAGGAGGGGCAGCTGTCCATCAAACCGGCTGCACCCAAACACTGACTACATCACATATGGCAATTAGATCAGGGCCTGATTGATTGACAGCCAGGCTGGTGGTCGGTAGAGTCAACACTACTGACCTTAACCTGACCAAATCTAACTGACAGAATTGCAGAATTATCATCCTGGAGTTTTTTTCATTGTTGCAAATTTAACAATAAGTCAAATCTTCATCGACCTTAATGTCTGTTTGAGCCTGAATCTTGCTTAGTATCAGTGACACTTGTTGGTGACTGTGCTGTAATTTATTCTTTTTTTTTTTAGAAAAAGTTTCACTTTACCTACATTTCTTTATTTATCAAGTGACATTTGTGTTTGTAACAAGCAACAGATGCCAGCATACACTAACTGCCACATCTGCCAGCTCTCATGGGCTCTCAGCTTGCGCTACTTGCAGGATGCTACCGGCCACCTCCAGAGGGCCCTGATTCTTAACCATTACCCCCCACTTCCTCTGAAATTAAAATGCAAAAATGCAGACAGCCCTATGAGATTCCTCTCCATAATTTGCTGTCCTCCCCCACCCCTCACCCTGGCTCCTCTAAAGCGTCACTCTGAGGTCTGACAGCAAGTGGGTGACTTCTGACAGGTCACATTGATCTCCTGGCTGGGAAAGAAGTCGGCTTGACAATGGGGAACATGTGTCCGTTTTAGGACAAGCCTTAACTTGTCTGACCCCCTCATTTGGGAAGTGCCCACAGAAAAGCCATCTTTTGGTTAAAGAAAACAGTTTCATCTGCTCAGACAGGAATTTGCTCTATGTGAAATTTCTTGGTCTGACTGGTTTGATGTAATGTAGACATGATTGTATGTTGTTTTGTAATGAATGGAAACATGCGTGTTTGATTTAGCAATCTGCAGTGTTGCGCACTCTCTGCTTGGTGGTTGCGTCTGTAGGTTAGATTCAGGGTTTTTTGGGGTTCCTTTAAAGCAGGCCGAAATGTGTTATTGTCTGTGTATGATTAGGTAGTTCATGTTCCATGTGAACATTAAATAAGAGCCAGCCCACTTCTGAAATGTCTTTGATAGATGATATGAATAGCTAAATTCCTTTATACAGCTTTGAAATGGCTTATTCTGGTGGCATTAATAACAGGGATCATAATGGCTAAGCAGGAAGATGGTTTGGTTTATGTTTGGCTGTGGCGTTCAGTTCTTTCACATGGATTGTTGCTGGATTGTTGGAAAACCATACAGTTTTACGCTGATGTGCACTAAGAGCAGAGCCGTGCGTGCCTGAGACACAATTGGCTTCAGCACAGGGTGGAATTGGCCCTATCTGTTCCAGGCCTGCATGTATATATGTGAGACTGACAGGAAGAACTGATTCCCCTTGACAAAAGTGAACTGGAGGAACTGGCAGGTAGAATGTGTGCCACAGCAGCTTGAAGTGTTTTTCTACTCATTGATGGTTTTTCAGTGTGCGCTAATGGAGAGAATGAGATTTAGAGAAGGAACTGCCCACATTATTTTAGATTGTGGTGGCAGCAGGATAACCAAGGTGGCTAAGAGGTCGTCCCCAGCCACATCATCCTGCTCCACCTGGAGGTGGGGGGGGTGTCACATGACGTTCCCAGACCAGAAAGGATTCATGGTTAGATAGCTGAACTGCATCAACAGACTGCTTTTGATGAGAATGCACAGTGTTTCTGCCTTTTGTAACTCCCTGAGTCCCTACAGTGTCTCCAATGCTGCAGATATGCTTGCTGTTGAATATGCATCTGTTCAAGCATGAATGCTGCTTCATGTATCCTGTGTCTGTTTGGAGCACAATGCTAACACTCTGGGCTGTACGTGGATGGGGTCAGATGTCTGTTGCTGGAAAGCAGAGTCACTTACAGTACTGACTGGCTCACAGTGTGGGTTGCGAGGTGGAAATTTGAAAACACCTGTTTTGTTGAGCTGTAACACATGCAATGCACAGACAAATGTATGAACAGTTACCTTCACAATGCAGTCCTTTGTCTATTTGAACACATGATTACACAGCAAATGTATCTCGGACTAAGGGTGACCTCAGTCACCCCGCAAATTGTGAATTGTTACTATTTGAAGCTCATGACAGGGTCAGTGATCTCACAAATTTATAGATGTTGTAAAGTAAATCTATCCCAAAAATCACAACCGCAGTCCAGTAGAACATCCATTATGGATGAAACTAACTTGCTGACCAGAATCCATGGTCAGCAAACTAGTTTTGTTGTCTTTGATGTCTGTAAAGACTGGTTTTGTTCTTATAAATAACAATCATGCCTTTACTTTCTGTGGGAGAGTTGGAAAGCACAGTTTAAAGTGACTAGGTAAACACACCTGGATATATAAGCTCGACAGCTGTCTAGAAGTACTGCACTGTGACGGTTTCTGTAGCAACATGGACATTGATTGCTTCTCGGTTTTGACGTGAACCTAACATGTGCTCATGACAGCAGGGTTAAATGGGTCAGGCCTACTCATCAGTGTTGACGTCTGTGAAGTACTTGCTAAAATAGTCAGTCATTGCTGCAGCATGAAAGGTGACAAAGTCATCTGTGACATTCACTGCCAGACTGTCTGTGTTGAGAGACTTCAGACGCATTTTCAAGAATCCTGGTTTTGCATATCTAGCATTTGGATGAATTATGGGTGGTGACTGATAAATATGACTGATATACAGTATGTCACTGTATTCTGTGTGCACGTTTTAGGATCAGCATGGGCTGACAGATGTGTGTTTATTGTGGCACTTTCATTGCAGTCCAGTTCTTCCAAACTGGTCTCCCGAGCTGACACATAAAGTTGCTTTCTGTGTAATTTAAAGGTCTTCCACTGAATCCTAAAAAATTCAGAAAATGATATATTCTCATTTGCCACGGTGAGTGAGTGAGTGAGCAAGGTGAGGGCAGGGACAGCCAGAGTAGAGTAGAGTAGTAGTCAGTGTTATGTGCTGTAACTGTTAATGAATTTTCATGCACTTTCCATTAAGGCATTAAACCTATGAGGTAAAAACAATTAGCTGGTAATGCTGTCATGGCCCTTTTAACATAATAAATTTCCTATCAATGGAAAATTTATGACATATAGTGATTGTACAATTTTTTTTCCTCTTTAGAGTCTGACAATTAGATTTTCAATTAGATATGTGGTATTGTGTTTTGTTTTGTTCTTTCACCTTGTATTGTCTCAGATGTGACACTGCTCTTTTTGTGGAAACATGCAAGCAAACAATATTTTGAGTCATCTCATCTCGTAAGAGACCGCAGTTAATTGACGACATCCCTCCCTGCGTCACTCACGACACCACAAGCCGAAGTGTGGTGAGTGTGTGTGAAAACGACAGCAAGTGTTCTAGTGAAGAGTGGGAGGGTGGCGAGAGTGCCTTTCATACTTAATGTGAAATAAATTTGTGCTCTGATTAATGCATCACAGCTCGGGCGTTATGCCAAACAGTGTGTGTTGAGGCCTCTAATCTGCAGGGAGGCCCAATATACTGCTCTTGTCTGTAGTTTCCACAATTACTCTCAAATAAGATGATTTTTCAGTTTTCACATGGAATTCTCCAGTTTTGTTTCAGCTGATGTTTAGATGTTGTATAGTTTCTATTTAGTTATTATCTTGATTATGTTATTAGAATAAAATTGTAGTTTCATCGTTATTTTCGTTTTCAAGTAAATCTTGATTCATCTCTCTTGCTATGTGATCTCAGTGATCCTCCACCACTGTTCTCCCCTCTGTTACATCTGTGACCTCTGATAACAAGCGCACATTAACCAGTCATTGTCTGATGTTCAGCTCCATTCAGAGCCTGGGGTCATGGTCAAAAATCAATACCTTATCTTTTTTTGTCTCACGGAGCCAGCCACTATCTCCACAAGCAGAAGCTTTTAATTAGTCGGGCACAGCCTAGCTCGTCCATTGATGCTGTTTTTCAGCATCTCCTTCAAGAAAAGGGGGGGGAGTGGGAAACATGTTTATAGATGTTTTATGGCCCAGATGAGACTTAATCTAATCCTTGTGTGCTGGGTATTAATGAATTGCTCATTTGTGGAGAGGGTCCCTACATTGTCAGATAGGTCCTGGCTGTTGTCTGACAAATGTCCAACAGTGACGTCTAGTATTTCAAGCTCACCTGTGAGATATCACTTTGGCATTTGAGGTGCTCATATTCACAGGAGCCTTCCTCTGGAAAAAAAAATCATCTTGGTTCACAAAGATATTCTAGCTCAGTGCTGCTTCCCATGATCCCCCTATATGTGGACAGATGGCAGGCATCATGCTGCTACTTCCTGCAGTTGCTCAGGGGTGACGAGTTGGCACTCAGCGACATTCTCCAGCTCCTTTCTACCATGGATAAACACAGAGCTGCTCGCTTTCCCTACACAGTAACGTTCACCTGAACTCACCTACTCCAGTTTGTGTCCGCCACGGCTTTGATGTACGCCATGTCGGGTCAGCCCCTCCACATCTGAGCCATGACCCGGAGGGGCACACTGAATGGCTTCCCCTGTCTGTGATTCCTCTGTGGGGGAAAAAAACACATATACTCATTACAACAGACTCTCTTGTTGTTGCTCTGTGTGAAGGCATTGCCACCTGTGACTGGGCCTGTGAGACGGGTGGAGGGATGTGTGAAATATCAGTCTGAGAAGGCTGCAGGCTGGGCAGCAGCTCAGAGAGACAGAGGGAGTGGGCCAGCTGTAGATCTAATATCACCTATGGGCCTGCCGGCTGGGAAGGCCTGCCTAATATGATACACATGTGCTACATCCTGTCTGAGCCGCTGCCTGGCTTTGTGGCGCTGAGTAGAAGCATGGAGGGAAGAAAGTGTGTGTGCGTGTGTGTGTGTGTGAGAGAGATAATGTGCATTTGTGAGGACAGCTGGAGAGCATGCTTGCCATGTAATGATCTTCCAGACCCGAGTGTTTACTGTGTTAGCTGGAAGTCATATTGTTAGCTTTCACTCATTACCCCAACAGCTAAGAGGAAAGCTAAGCTGTTGTTATGTGAAGATAAAAGTGTCACTCTCTGTGTCTTTCTTCTGTAATTTTTGGATGTAGGGTAACAAAAAATAAGCAGGAGTATATGCTTTAATGACTATTTTAACTTTCAGGCCAGGAGTTTTTGTGTGCTAAATCTAAGCAGTTGGGTATTTTACAAGTGGCAACTAACCCGCCAGCAAACAGACTTTGTGTACAAGTCGGGTGTGTTGGAATGTGCGAGTGAAGTGAGGCCTTTCCATTAACATACACTTTATCTCTAATTAACTCTCTAGTGGTTACTGATTGACCCTGTTACACCTGCATGGATATGCCAGAGCTTTTAGCAGCGTCGGCGAGGGAGAACAGCTCTTTTGATTTAAATCCACCATGAGTCTCAAACTTAACCACTGGGTAAAAAGAGTTTATAATGCAACCCTGGCTGACACCGGTGAGCTGAGATTACTCCGGAAGTGGAGCGGTGTTGAGAGCACATTCGCGTACCTTAGAGTCTTACTTGATAATACCAGCCTGACTACCTGGGATTCAATCCATATCCCTCCCCCAGCGATCTAAATAGACAAGCTTTGATGACTTAAAATTAATTACCAATTTACAGAGGCCATAACTTTATCCTCAACTCCTGCTTAAGCTGTATGCTGGTATCTGGTGCCAATTTAGGGCAATCATGAACCAATTTTAGAGTTAATTGGGAAATGGTGCCTGGCCAATTAAGAAAATAAGGTGCACAAGAGAGAGGCCGGCTTGGATGATAAATCCTGAAATTAAATCCACATAATAAGTGCATAAGAACTTTCACAGTCAGCGCTCTTAATTAGTGAGTTCTCTTTTGTCTGAAGTCTTCTAGTCTAGGACTATGTCTATACTTAAATTATTAAAAGGATCATGATTGGTTAGTGAACTGCACCATTGTGCCTGGGAGACTGATTACTGGAGGCTCAGCCAGGGCTTTTGGGAGCCACATGCCTGGCTTGTGCAGAACGCTGGGCTCCTGAGGAGAGGTTAAAGAGAGGAGTCAGCACCACCCTGGGAGATGCAGACTTGCTCTCTGCCACCATGTCATCCATCCTGGAGCCTAATCGAGTTATCATATCAACAAATCCCCCATCAGGGGTCTCACAGCTGACACTCTCAGAAAGACACCCACGGGGGGACAACAAATTTTGAGCAGCAGGGCGTTGCTAAGAGAACAGCTGAGGCACCTGTAAAGGTCTCCTCTCCTGCCCACGGAGAGGGCACTCCCGCTGGGCATCACATTGCTCTCTGGCCCCTGGTCGGCCACATTGCACAAGAGCAGAGAAGCGGGAGCCATAGTTAATGCTGTTCACAATAGGCTAAGAACACAATAGAAGCACTATATCACCAAGACTGTCAATATATTTAAAAGCAACCCACAAACAATTAGCTGAAAGGGCAGCAAGGTTTCATGGCCATAGGCCTCAGCTCTGCAGGCCAGTGGAGACAAACTGTCCACCCACGTGCAAATGGCAGCTGGTGATTCTGCCCAAAGAATGCGATCACAGACTTCTGAGGATTACCGCGTAACCTTTAAGTGCGTCCCCCAAAAATAAACCACATGCTGGGCCATTCCTGCAGTCACAGAATGGTTTATGACTCCTTGAATGTGGGAAATGTCGCCCAATAGTTTGTCTTTGTGGCCATATAAAATTACGTAGTTTGTTCGCTCCATGGTTAACATTGTTGGCAATATGAACCAGCCAGCTGTTTCCCTTGATGTTTTATGAAGTTAATGCCAATGGTTAGTTTGTGTGATGTTACAAAGCAAGTGTAGCTGTTTGCGCGTTCATTTGTAACTTCTTATTATGCTCTGTTGGTTTAGCTAAATCAGGCTGAAGTGAGTCATCAACAAATCCTGGATAGCATAATGCCTCCCTTGATTTTATTTTTGTGAGATCATTTCTTAAAAAAGGCTTTGTTTGCATCGTCTATGTAGCCCTAGAATCATTCAACATGAAAAACAAATGCCATCTTTGATTTTGGGCAAGTGGGTATGAAGTCCATCTGTTCACAATACCCTTACAAGAACAAAACACCCTTCAGGGCAATCAGGGCTCGTCTGCCTTCCATGACCAGAAAACTTGTGAGGCTCTAAACTTACTTCTAAAGTGTCCCAGTTTAATGGAATCACTTAAATAGGTTGGCAAGCGATAAACAGTTCACAACAGGATGACAGATCAAGCTCGTCTTTTACTTTTGGCAACAGATAGTTTTGAAACCACATTTCTAAAGATGTGAGCTAGCCCAGGTTTTGTTCATTAGCAGAAGGTTTCAGGGGAAACATATGCAAGGGGAAAATAAAAGATGACTCAGTGGCATCTGATTTGTGAAATTAAATGTATTTTGAAAAACGTTTTTAAAAAGCTGGCGGTTCAAGTCACATAGTTCAAGTCAAGTGCCTTTGGTGGGGGATAAACAAAGCATGAACATATTGTGCCTTTAGAGAAACTTTACAAAAAACCCTGGACAGATTTAAGTGCAGCCTCTTAGCATTCTCTCTATCCAGTGCATCTATAAATCATTCCCCTGACCACCACTGCTCCCCACCACTGACCAGCTCAACCCATTGGCTGGGAGCCAGGCCTGTGTCCGGACAAGGCCCTGACCCGTTAACCTTGGCCAGAGCCCCTTGGCCAATGGGGCAAGGCTGTCAGAGCTGCGACCCCAGCAGCCAGGGCTACCTGCTGCTCTGGCATAATGCAATTTGACACAGCTATCAGAATGATGGAGCACAGGGAATTCTCCACGCTGACCACTCCAATGGCTGCTGACCATTGCAGCCAACACTGGCCTCAGCCACTCCAGAATGTAAGAAAATGGTCCTTTTGATATTATGTCACAGATGCCTTTTTGTGTTTTTGGCCTCACATCAATATTGTGTTTGATTCTGCAGTTTGGGCCCTTTTCAAGTGGGCAAGGTAAAGGAGGTACTGTTTTAAATGGGCATTGTTTTCAAGCCAGCTTTGCATTTGTCACAGCACTGACAATAGTCTTTGAAAAACACCCTTAGATATTTTAATGAAGTTCAAGTAATGTCTAAAAAAGTTAAAGTTAGTGTTAGAATATGAGCCTATGAGCCTGAGCTTTTTTTTAAATTTAGTGTGCTACAGATTTTGTTTTAAAGCATGAGACATTCATTGCTTCATTTACATATAATGTAAACCCTTGGTTTGCCCACATTGTTTTGTCATATCCTAGGTAGTTCCAGTCTTGGGCTCCTGCTGACCTTCCCACCGTCTGTCTCCACCTCTGTTTTGTTAATGGCATGAGGTTCACACTGGTGGTATAATTACTAACATTAGACCAAACTAAGACTCTGCAGGATGCGAACCCCATGAAGTCCGGACTGCTGTTTGCAGTTTGAGAAAAGGTGTGCCAGTGATTCTCTGCCTAGCTCTGTGTAAACTTAAGGCATGCCAGGGTATTCATACAGGTGCCCTCCCCCTGTCAGCAAACACACACCTGAGGAACCACTTCCAAATCAACACAATTAGCATCCTTCATGCCCCGCAGAGTTAAACTCTGAGTGCAAACAAATGCACCCGACTGACAGGCAGCTTAGGCAAATGACTTGTTTGGGGAACGGGCTGAGTCTCTTTGGGCTTACAGAAACGCTGAGTGAATTTCAGCTGGGAGCGTTTGCATTACAGAACAGCGTGAGAAAGAAAAGCACCTGAATACAGCTCACCTGAATTGACAGAGGATATCTGGTTGACAGGGGGATATAGTTTCCTACATCATAGATTCATACACCCCTGGTTGGGATGTTAGCAGATTTATTAAGATGGTATAATGTGATGAAAATGTAATAAAAACTGTCACCACTTTCAGCAAACTGAAAGCAGCTGCAATGGAAAGCAGCTGCAATGGAATCAGGTGTGTTTTGTGATGTGATGTGGTTGTCCCATCAAGGGCTGTATCAGCAATAATTGCTATAAATATCATTCTAAGTGGCCATCATCCATCACACACATAATAAAAGGTGACCATCTATCACAACTGGCATCCATTTTTTTCAGTAGATTGTTGCATATTGACATACTCACAATCCTACACTGCAAACTATATTTAAACTCTTGAGTCCCATGCTAATATTTGTATTATTAATAGTAATAAACAACTACAAGCAGCTCCTATTGAGCTTGTGGAAATAAAAGAATGTGGAGAACCAGACACTAGATCACTACAGAGTACTGGAAGTTCATGTTGGTATAGTTCTGTCATTGAAAACCTTACCTTGAGGTCTTCTACTATTGCAATCCTCCATTGCTGAGTGTGCAGCTAGGTCAAATCACAGCTTAAGCAGATATTTGATGAAGGTCTAATTCAGGTGAGGGTTGTCACCAACAGAGATTTGCGGGTCATCCCAGCAATGTTCAGGCCTGAAACATGTCAGAACAGCTGGGATGTGTATTGGTGATTTTAGGATGAGGAAGATGTTTTTCACTCTTGGAGAAGGATGATTTTTTTAACCTTAGAAATCCAAATTAATTTTAAAGTTCTGCATAAATTAGTTTTTTTTATTGGTTCATGTTTAACTTTTTCTTTAGTCATTTGATATTTTGTATATAAATTAACTAAAACTAATAAATGAATGAGATTCTTTCAGCAGAAAAAAATGTGGAATCCAATAAAGTCCAAGTGTGACCTCACTATGAAATTA
Source organism: Datnioides undecimradiatus (assembly GCA_008933995.1). Classification (NCBI taxonomy): domain Eukaryota; kingdom Metazoa; phylum Chordata; class Actinopteri; order Lobotiformes; family Datnioididae; genus Datnioides; species Datnioides undecimradiatus. Next base: position 11,265,204 of record WARS01000029.1, on the reverse strand, counting down.
GCCATTGTGTTATCTTTCAAAACCTTAGGATTGTCTTCAGTATGGGCCAGTAGATCTCATTACTCATCTCTGTAGAAGTTTAGTGTGGGGTCCTGACACGTTGAAAGGGGCCATAGGCTCAGTACAATGTGCTCTATGTCTTTTGCAACGAAGCAGCGTCTCCAAGCTGCACAGAGAGAGGAAGAGAGAGAAGTGGGCGTGGTATTTTGTCCTAATAGGGCAAGCTGCACCGACAAACTGATAGCATCTGCCTGCTTTGTCAACGGGGGAGAATTTAATGGAAGTACTGAGCGCCAAACTTCAGAACGACCAGATGAGGACAGAGATGGATGGTTGAAAGGTCACAGGCTTCTTCTGGCCAACGGGTCCAACTTCTTATCTCTGACCCTAACTGGCCAATCGATTGGTTGTGGAGCATTAGTCATCAACTAAACCCAGGTCACAGCCTTCCTCTCCTGTCTTGGCCCATGGTCAAAGTATTGTAAGCATTTGTGCATGTGCCACTATATGGAGATGGATGAATATTCAAGCAAGCATGTTGCCAAGGGCAAAGCTGCATGAGCGTAAGAGATAAGTTAGAAAGGTCATCATGATCTAAAACTGAATTGTTGCTCAAATATTAAGAGATGCATAGATGATCTTCAGTTCTTAAATTTTACCATTTTCTTTTGACAGTGGTCCTTCTTATCGGTATATTCATGTTTCAATCAAAATAAGTAGTTTTTAAGATCTAAACTGAGTTGGCAATATTATGTCACAAGCCCGTTTTAAATAGATTTTAAAAACAATCCAAGGTCACTTCTCTGTAAAATTTACTCTGGTATTTACACACCTCAAGTGTTAATATAGGCTTTGCAGTTAGTCAAGAAAAGTTTTCCACAAGACCAAAATCTTATGTGTGATGTTTCTGTATACTGTATGCAGTTGCAGATGAGACATATGAAGTGTTTACATATATCACATATCTATATGTCTGTATGCTATATGTTTAAATTATGTAGATTGTGGCTTTATCCGCAATATTTATGCTAACAGAACTATGCTTCAAGAGAAATCAGTGGGCAAAAGCCAGGAAGCCATTTTTCACAAGATAAAGATAAATATGTAAAATGTCAGTGGTCACCAAGTAAAACCTGCAGCTAAAATTCAGTGTGTAGGATAGGAATTGCCTCCCCATGCTCAGGCCTGTGCATCATTCTGGTTGAAGATTCCATGTCTTAAAGAGACTATGGTATTTCAGATTTTTGACAGGGGGTTGGGGGAATAACCTGGCTTCACATGGCTTGAGAGGCTGCAGACAGAAATCATGGCGCCCTGCAGGGTAGCCATTAGGGCACAGGATGAGGGGAGCCAAGAGGATGTCTGCTCTCCAGGGATCTAATCCGGTACCATGGACTCTGCTTTGGGAAAAGACCAGTTCCGCAGTTCCTGAGCTCCCTTGGGTTCTGGCAGGTGCTTTGGTCCACCAACAATTAGCCGTCCCCATGGTTTGGCTACTTTTGTGGCTGAATTAAGCCCATAGGAGCATTATCTCTGGTCACACTGACTCAAATGGAAAAGTCAGCAGGGCTACCTTTTTCAGCTTGGTTAACTTTATTGTTTCATTTTTTGTTGGGATGTTAATAACATCCAAATCCCGACTTAGTCCCAAGGATCTTTTCATGCAATGTCAACAAAAAAAAAAAAACAAGTCTGAAAAACTCTGCATGCGCTAGCAAACTGCTTAACTGATGTAGTCTGTTAGTTAGTTGTGAGTCAGTAGCAGACATTGCCCACAGCTGATACAGTAGTGATGTGAAGGGCCTCTGTGTTTGACTCTATCCTTCCACACTGTTTCCTTTTTCTCATCATCAGCCTCTTCTGTTCTCAGTTCTTTGGTTTAAGAGCATCTGCTCAGAGCTCCTCTAAGTGAAGTCTTTACTGCCTCACCTTTTAATCTTGGTTTTGGAATCACCCCTCTTCTTATCGTGAAGCTTTGAGCTGCTGCATGAGAGTGAAATTAATTGTGTGCTTAGCAGAGTGGAATTAATGGCTTGCACTGAAACCTGTGGCCAAGGCTGGCTTAGCCTTTCGCCGATCCCCCTGATCCTGCTTGTTACAGGAGCTTGGCCATTGTAGATGGTGAGATGATTGTGTGGTTTCAGCCTCTTGTCTCTGTCTCTTTTGTCTTTCGGGGGAGTGAAGGGATCTCTCCTTTTGTCTGCTTCCATGTTCCTTTCAGGCAGTATCACAGCTGGCCCCTTTAATTCACTCAGGACATGGGGTGACCCTACCCCCCAAGAGACTACTGTAAACACACACACGCTTAAAGTGTTTCTTTTTACATTTTTACAACTGTTTGGTCTTTCTGGGAAAAAAATTACATCTTTTGGATCTCAGTTTCTATTTCTATTTGAATATTGACATGTTACTTTATAAGGCTAGTTTCTTATGCTAAAAGCTAAATCTTTGAAATGCTTAGCAATTCCCTAAGAACCGTCAAAACCAAACATGTTGGCGTTTGTTGTAGCTTATTTTTCCTGCACTACCATTATCCAGTTGGCAACCAAAGTTTTAGCAAAAATGTGTGAGTCAGGTCGACAAACGCATCAGGTTGTCCCTGGGAATCCCCAGCATGTGTTGTCTAGCCATCTGCCCGCACTAAAGATGCCGACTCATTGAGCTTCGCAAATAGAACTACTATACAGTCAAACAATTACCCTAAACAGCTTGGTAATGGTTTTATGGTGTCTAGAGTGATGGTCAGCAAAATAAAACTACAGGATCCCCACAAAAACCTTACATGGCTGTAAATATGTATTAACCAGAAAATGGGCCTTGTGTGGGATCATTTAGAAGAGACAAAGACCGGCCCTCAGACAAAGAGGCAAGATGCTGTAAGAAAGAGGGAATTCTACATAGCTAATGAGTTCCTCCATAGAAATGTAAAGAGGTGGGTCTTTAGGAAGAGTGGTTGTCCCGCTGGTCGGACCTGATAGACTGTAAAGCGTGGAGGTCCGGTCACTGTGCCCACTGTCCATTGTGACCATGCTAATTCACCCCGGGCCCCAGTTATGTTACAGCAGGCTTTTATTGTGGCATGAGGTAGAGGGGGACCAGGTCATTATTGGAAGGAAGCTCCCTGATAAAGTAGAGAGGAGAATGAAGCTGAAATGAAGTATTCATTCTTTAGGGGTCTCAAAGCGAAGCACCCTCCTCCAAATAAAAATAAAACTTCTAACGTAAGCATTGGAGGACCAGCCAATTTACCTCAGGGTCCTTCAACGTCAAGGGCCATGTCAGACAGTGCCCACTCTACCTCATAAGAAGTGGTCAGCCATTAAGAGGAACTGACAGAGAAACCCTTGTGCCAAATGAACATCATATAAGGAGACTGACATGAAAACACACAGACAAGTCTTGTTCTTTTCCAAGTTTCACAAGGTGTTTGAGTGTACACAAAGGGCTTCTTGGAAATAATGAACCAAAAAAAATAATTCCCTGTGATGCAATTCCTTCAGTAGATAACGCAATGAAAATGTAAGACTAGAGCAACAACTAAAAGGACCAGTAAAATGCCCAAACTTGAAGATGTATGTATGTATCCAAAAACACCACCATGTAAAGCACAGTCAGAAACATCGGACCTGCTTGTGCTATAAAGCAGACTTTAGTCCGATTCCTTCGTTATCACATCTAAATGGCTGAATTAGGGGGATATCAGTGTTTTTGTGTTGGGAAAGATGGGAACTTGGAGATTACACCACCGATTGAAATGTAAAACAGCTATTGCAATTACCCATAACCTCAACGCGAACCTTGCCTGAAACAATGCAACTAGTTTCAAAGGCTGAGAGGCAGGCGCATCCCTGAGAGGCACAGCTAGATAACAAGAAGGCATCATTAAATGTAAAGGAAGGGAAAAAGAGATTTTTTTTTATCTTTCTTCATGGTGATATGGTCACGAGAGGAGGCCCCTAAGCTAAACACCTTTTTGAATCTGTTTTGAGCGGGTAGTGAAATTACTTGAGATAAAATGTGAGGTCAGGCTGATGTTTGTGATTGATTAATTTCAATATCAATGTGTGAAATCAAACTTGTTCAGTTAGTAGACTGCTGGGATACAATATGAAGAGGCTGCAAAGTCTTAAATATGAAAGAATTTATCCCAAAGAGTAAGAATAATCAGGAATATGATGAATCATAGTTACATATATTCTTATTGTAGACCTGTCCTGGTAGAGTTGGTAGAGTTATCTGGTTGTGGTTTGTGCTGGTTCAAAACCTTTGTAGCTTGTTGGTGGCATCAGTTGTGTGTGGATTACTCCTCCCTGACCTGCCTGTTCTGCCATTTCAGGGTGCTGTGAAAGGTCTGTTCAGCCTCGGACAGAGCTGGATTTAGCCGATATTTGCATGTTAATGTACCCAATACAATCCTGCACAGAAAATAGATATGGGATCAGAGCAACTGCTACCTTTTTCTTTTAAAAGGGTCCCTTTTTTCATGGGAGGTCTTTTGACTGTTGGAATTAGCAAAGTGCAGTGTTTCACTATGTGTGCTGAAGGGGTGAGGGGTTCTGAAACACGCACACTACCACACAGACACACACATGCACTTACAACACACCTAATCGCACCCTCCTTGATTGTCCCAGATGGATAGGTTTCTCTCTCTGTTTTGATGTTAGCTGCTGTCCCCCTAATTCCAGCATTTAATCACACTGTGTGTCGGCACAGAGACCTCAGCTTACCCTCAACCCACTTGAGGATGACCTCGATCCCTCTTCAGATCCACTATACAGGCAGCCCCAGTATGCAGGGCAGATGTGGGACATGAGCCAATCTGTTCCCTGAGGTGTTTGCCATCTCCATCCACTCTGTCAACACTTTGCTTTCTCTGCCACTCACAATAAGAAGCAGAGCTCTTTGTCTAAGATGAGTTTAGATGGAGACAGCAAACTCTTTACAACACGGACTGAGGTTGGTGGATGTCAGAGGGGATCGTTTGATCGGCTGTTGCCATTTGTGCTTTGAAGGCCTGACTGTTTGAGCCTTGAGCCGATCTGTCCTAACAAGTATTCTTCAGATTGATGTTTGCATGGATTTGCATACTGGCCTGGGGATGTGCTTTAATGAAGAAGCAAGTTATTTACATTTAGGAGTGAATTGTCCAGCGTGTTGATCAATAGTTGACAAATGCTAAGTAACTTAAAGAGGCGAGAAGTTGGAACTTTTTTTCACATAATATACAGTGTTGTAAAATCCAGTTGCCTTGCTTAAAAGACACATTGCCTGAATTAAGGGCCAGTCAGATCAAGTTTGTAAGATGCGTTGTCTGACCATGTTGGAAATCAGAAATGTCTATAATTGCTCCAAAAACCTCAGTCAAAGGAGAGTGTTAGTCCCAGCCGGGAGCATGATGCACACTTTCTGACTTTCTCGTCTTACTTAGCATCTTAAATGCAAATGCACTATTTGAGGCTGATGAAATTGCAATTTTGTGTACATTACCTTTTGAAATGAATGTGTCAAAAATAGGGAAAAAAGAGACATAGAAATAACTTCAAACCCTGGCTCACCTCTGCACAGCTGGCAAATCAGTGTGAAGTCAATTTGAAGGTTGTTGGTTTCATAAACTCACAGAAATGGTCAGCCCTCATTGGTCATTATAACAGCAACAGCAATTTACGATATGTGAACATCAGAAATAGTGAGCTGGTACTGGCACTTTCAAGCTAGTTTATACAGATTACACTACGCTTAATGCAAATTACTCTGTTATTGTGGATATATTTTCAGATCTGTCTTATATTATCTGGCTTTTCATAGACCCTATGGTTGAACGTTAACATAGAGGAACTGAAATTGATGTCCTTTCACTGCATTGTGTTTTACTGTATATTCTGTACTCCAGTAAGCATTACTGATCCACATGCAGAAAAAATATCAGAAATGAACTACTGTGCACATTTTAGTGGCTTTTATTTGTCGCTTTTAAAATCTGAGTAAATAAATGTTTGCATGAATATCCATAACTGGTGGACTTATTTTAAATGACTAGTCTGTATCCGGCCTCTAGTTTGTTTTTCTTAAAATCATTTTTTACACTTGAGGGTAACATTTGAATTGCAGAAATGAATGACTGCTTTGTGAATAAGACATGAAAAACGCAGGAAAATAAACTCACAGATTCCCTTTGCTGTAACAAGTGTTTAGTGTTAGAAGTGCTGCCTCTGGTGGTCATGTGGCAGTCCAAGGTCTCTCCATTTCATCCAGTGTGTCTCAGCTGACTGCATTTACGTGCAAATTGTCACCTGACTTTTTGAAGGTTTTTACCTCATATTCTGAGCTCATTTTCAGCTAGAGATGTTGACTGTAAATTTGGGTGCAAACAGCCACCTACTGTATCTTCTCATGGTGGACAGCACAAGGGCCTTATTCAGGTGAACAATGCCTCAGCAGAGAAGATGGGTCCTACTGTTTGGAAAGTCAAGCTGTGACTCAAACCGCCTCCTTTAGCCTAAAGGTGTGAAACATATTAACAGCTCTAAAGCCCAGTGACACGCTAGCTTAGGTATATGGAAACTTCACAATGTAGCAGCAGGAACGTTCCTTTGAGCCATTCTTTATTCATTCTTTATGCATATTCTTTATGCATCAGCTGACCTACATTTCATGGTAACATGACAGGCAGGTTTGTGTGTGATAACATCTGTGTTAATGAGTGTTGAGATGATGAGCCAAGTCCTGTGATCCATGTGGTTACTTTATGGTCTTCCCCTGGCTCTGCTCCAGGTTGAGGTTTAGTTCAATGGTGGCCAAAGGCAATAAGTTCTGGTCATGTGGCAGACAGAGAGCCAAAGGCTGAGATGAATGTGATGAAGTAATGTCACAACAGGGCCTTTTAAAAATAAAAAATGAAAATATGTTGTATAAGTATCCGGTAAAAACAGAACAGTCACAGTGCATGGCCATGCCATCATTTGCAGAGTCCCTTGCACAGGGGACATGGCTGGTGTGATTTCATGCAAAGCATTCCAAACAGCAGCGTAAATAGAAAAAGATGTAATGAAAAAGGAATAGAGAGCAGCTTTCCTCGTTTTACGCTTGAGTGAAATAGAAGAGCAGTTAATACTGTTAACTTACAGTATATCCTTTTGAGAGAGTAAAAACGAGATTTAAAAGTATGATTCCCGGATAAAAACACAAAAAAAAGGGTGGTCACACATGGAGTAATAGCTAGGATGCATTACAATGTAATATACAGCTCTGATGAGACAACAAAAACAAGTATAGACTGGAAAGCTGAAGAATGAAATACTAATTAAGTGTTGATCCGGGAAGGAAATGTATTTTTGTGGTTCACTATCGTGGTCAGGCCAGGATTTGCACCATTGCTGCTCTGGTATTTCCACATCTTTAATTATACTGTTTAGCACATATGTTCGTGTGGCGGGGAGAGGCGTACCACATGTTAGCCAGGTAGCTGGAGAGAGTTAGTGGGTAAATCAAGGCAATGAGGTGCACCTGCACCAATTAAACTTCACCTAAATGTAGCTCTAACCCCACACACCGGGGTGGATGTGGCTCAGAAGGTAAGGCGGCTCGTCTATTAATCGCAGAGTTAGCTTCGATCCCTGAGTCCTCCTGTTCATATGTCAAAGAGCATGGTGTTACACCTGCGAAAAGGGAAGCCAGCATCTGCACCACTGGTGTGTGGACGGGTGAATGAGGGGCAAAATTAGAGAGAGCTTTGTCTGCTAAGGGAGAAAAGTAAAAGCAGTCCATTTACCATCCATTTACACAAAGTTGTATTTGCTGAATTTCAGACATGTTGGAAAGAAAGTCCCTCCAAGATTTCACAGCTGCAATTAGATGGCTGAAATGCTGTGTTCTAAGGTCACACAAACTCTGCTACCGGCACACTTTGTGCATATTCAAAAGTGAGAATTTCATAGTTGCATGGAGGTGTCATAGTGCAAACTGTTTGAATGTGGACATGGACATATTTTACTTATTTGATAAGTTGTGAAAAGGTCATTATCACAACGTTTGCCACATGTTTTGCATGAAAACCAGAAACAAAGTTTATAGTAGGTGTTTGTCTTAACTGGTGAATTAAAAGTTGTAGGGACTTGAATAATTACCTATACTGGTGAGTTAGTAAATAATTAGTTAAAGGTTTTATCCTTAACATACTGCAGAGGCTTATTGTGTTGTGGGTGGTTTCTAACACATATTATAATTATTGATGCCAGGAGAGGTTTTGTGTGAAACCTGTGAAAATGCAGCATCAATGCAGCAGTGGTTAGTTAGATGCACATTCATGATGATGTTTAATGGTAACATAACATGCAGCACAAGTTGTTGCAGCCTTGCTTGTGTATATTTTGGTGTAAAATTAGAATTCTCAGAATAGTGCACTGAATGCATCCTATATTTCTCTTTCCTATCCTTTCTTTTTACCAGCAGCGAAGAAATCAGAATTTACTAGAGCCACTATTTATTGTGGTTATGGTTGGTCATAAAGCAGATGATAAGTACACCTTTAAAGTGCGGCCCATCCATACTATTGATGTAATGGTTGTTTAATGTCTGTGTCCACTCCAGTTTAGTGTTTAAGTGGCTGCTGATTGCCAAGCGAAGGCCAGGTCTCCTCCCCATGGACGTGTCTAGAGGCTGGCGTAACACCGGGCCACGACCTGGCTGCTTATACACCATCCATACCCCCTTTTCTCCACGGCTCCTCCCTCCCTGTCTCCCTACATCCATTTCTTTGTTCTGTCGTTATTTTATGAAGTAGTGGGATGATGGTCGTTTTGGGTGAGAGGTGGCCGGATCAGAAGGGGAGCGGAGTGTGCCGTCCATCAGACGGCTCGGCCCTCACTGTCTCACTGTCGGCCCTCACTGATGATATCACTGGAGCCAGACAAACAGCGCACACACATTCACAGACACACACACACACACATCTCGTGTCGCCTTGCCTGAGGCTGCTTGTCTACCAGGCTGCACAGGTGACTCACAGTGGCCCTGATGGAGTGTGTCACCGTGGAGTCTGGTGTCTGCATGAGTCTGGGTGTGTGGCGTCGGTGTGTGTATGTGTGCGTTTGTGTGTGTAAGTACAGCTGAATGCATTGGTGAAATGGAGCGTGATTTACCCAGTGACCCCCTGGAGTGCGCCTCTCTTATGAACTCATCTGTGACTCAACTAATAGCTAAACCTGCCACCGATTTAGCCGTAGACTCATCACCCCAAGACCCCAGTGCAGGTTTATTGAAGCACGACGGTGTCTGCATCTCCCAGCAAGGATCCAGAAAGGGGCTGGGCACAGGGGTAGGTGGGTGTGTGTGCACAGTCATGAACTCATGGTTTTTGTTGCCTTTGGGAGGTCTCTCTCAGTGAAATCATGCAGTGTGAGCATCCTTTGATGGCAGTTAAAGCCAGCAGCAGCCATGAAGGATCGCTAATAGTCTGGAGCCCTGAGCACAGGACATTACTAATGAGTGATCAGTCTGTTTTACAGCCATCTGGAGACAAGACATTCAGATGACTGGAGCACCCTGTGAGTGATATGTTTAAGGGTTTTAAGTGATGGAATTGCAGTGACGTTAGATTTAATTGCGACACGCAGAAGCATATTTTACTTTATGGCACAATATTAACGCTGCGTGTGTGTGAGCGTGTGAGCGTGTGTGTGTGTGTGTGTGTGAATTAAATGGTCGGTTAGACTTGGACGGGTCAAAGTTCTGTCTTATCGGCATGTGTGGGTGAACCTGCCCGCCTGCTGTTGGATGATGTTTATAGTCCTTATCAGGCTCTACTGCAGCCGAGCACACACACATTCATATACACAGACACACACAGTCACACTCTAAATATACAAGCCTCTGCCCTCTTGATTGCTTTAGTGGAAGAAACTAAGAAACTACACACCCGCATACACAGTCTGCATTCATGCACACAAGGCTCTGCCCTCTTGATTGCTTTAGTGGCAGAAACTGCACGCAAACCAAACAAACGTGTGTGTGCACACACACACACACACAGGCATATAAGCACAGTTCCTCTGGCCTCCCAGTCTTTTCCCACACTGATAGAGATCTGAAGCATGCCATAAAACGCAGTCTTGGATCACAGGGTACAACAGAGGACCTCCTCTCTTCTCTCAGCCCACTTAGATCACTCACAGCTCGCAGGGCTGATAAGATGACCGTGGTACCTCCCTTACCCCTCTCCAGCACCTCCTCCTCTCTCTGCTTCACCTCACCCACTCCCCCCACTTCCCTCAGTGCTGCCTTGTCGTCACCTTCTCTGCCTTGCCAGCCCTCCTAAATTACTAGACATTTCCACTTGCAAAGTCCATCATAGATGCCTGCTCAGCTTTAACTGCACTGTAACTACTGCTCTGAATACACAGGTAAATCAGTCTGCTGGCTTGACATTATAGTGGTAACTTCAAACCATATAAAACAGTGCATCACCAGCTATAAGTCTCCTGTTTCCTTGACCTCATCGCCACATAACCAGCATGACCTCAGCTCAAAGAAAAAAAAAAGTTTCTGCCCACAAAGAGCTCACCTGCCTTCCCCCAAGTAGATTTTTAAGTTGAAATATCTCAGCTATTTCTATGATGTCATGATTTAATGTCCAATTAATGGATAGCAGTGGAAACTGAGATTGTATAAACTCCGTTCTGCAGATTATTTACTGGTGTTTGAGCGTGTCTAGCCTTTTGCCGGTTGTAAATCACCTGCCCTCTCATGACCCTCACAACGCTATAAAGCCACGCTTCCTCTGGCAGGACGGCTAAGTGGGCTTTAATGGAGCCTGCAGTGCAGGTTTTACCCTTTAGAAGTGATAGTCTTTTTTATTGTTTGTTTAGGAGGCATGAACTTGTGTATCTATATATGAATATAGATATTTTATGTTATTCACACGCTTAAATTTTCCTTAATTCCCTAGCCCAGTTGAAGTGTACTGTGAATGATAAACTGATATACAGAAGGAATCCAAGTGGTTTCTCTTGCTATGTGACAGCAATTGATCCTCCCATATTGTCCAGCAATGTCCAGAGAAACGCAGCCCTTGTAATACTTGTGTCACATTTAAATATTTCTAAATCTGACTCCATGAACCCTCTGTCGATGTGTAACCACACCAGCTGTTCTCAAGTCTTGAGAGAAAACATGAGTAAGTAAGTTTAACCCCCTCCCAACGTAATGATCATTCTCAGAAACTGCAAACACGTTCCACACAGAGACTGACCAACAGGCATTTTGACTCATTGCCAATAAGTTCAGCCGTGGTTGTCGTGAGTGGAAGTGGTCATCTAGTCATTCAGCGGCATGTTGGGTGTGTAGCATCTTATCACTTACTGCATACAATCTGAACATGCAGCACGGGATTGAAAGGAAATGACTTGTGCAATTATTCACCATGGTTATTAACTTTTTAACAAGGAAATGCTGTGAAAGAACAATAAAACACTGAAAGGATGCAGTGCACACATCACTGCAAAACAATACAGCATACACTTTGTGGTTGATAGTGACAAATGTTTGCATTTGATAATTTGCGCCAACAACAACATAAACATCACCAAACCAAACACCTATAAAATGTATATTTTACATATCTTACTGATATATTACACATGACTCTGTCCATTTTACATATGTTGTTGTGAACACGTGATGACGTTCTTTCAGTGGAAATACCTCCAGGACAGGGTGCACTGTAATGTGTTTTACTTTACTATAGCAACAGCAGGAGAAATGGGTAATTGACCAGTACGGCCATTATAGGTACCACAGACAAACAAAGAAACTACAGAAGCCTACATTTTAACAGTGTGTGTGGAAAAAGGACAGTGATCACAGCTAGGAATGAGTGGGTGAAGAAAAGGGTCAAAATAAAAAGTGAATGACCACCCCAGGTTGTTGTTGTTGTTATGGAAGGGTGTGTGTGTTTGCTGCGTGCGTCAGTGTAAGTGTGTGTGTTTGTACATGTGTGTGTCTATGATGAGGGGGAATCCCAGCGCCAGCCACAGAGCCAGATATGGGAGTGTGGGAATGAGACGGAGGGCTGGCAGGCTAACAAGGTCTAACACAGGAGGGGGAGGCCCAAACCAATATGGCACAGAGACTGCTTATTCAACCAGCAGGGAGAGCCAGGACCGTGTGTGTGTGTGTGTGTGTGTGTGTGCGTGCGTGCGTGCGTGCGTGTGTGTGTGTTTGAATCCCTTGGCCACTTATCCTCCCCACTGGTTCGGTTAAATTGCACCCATCCTTGGACTCGCAGTGATACAACGTACACAGACATGTACAACCACACACACCACACACTCACAACCACACACTATGCATACACACATGCACACACATTATTCTTCCTCCGGTCTCTCTCTTTCTCTCCCAGGGATATTTGTATTTTATTTCTGTGGGGGTATTTGGCGCGGTCTGCACGTTGATGTGGAGAAGGGAGATTTGGACGAACTGTGGATCTGCTCTTGGCGCCTGGCTCACACTCAGGATAGCAGCTCTGTGTGTGTGTGTTTGTGCGTGTGTGTGAGTGCTCAGAGATGGTATTGTGCAGACATAGTGAGGAAACTGCCTCCATTAACAAGCCTGAATATGTTCACCAATATTTCATCCACTTGATGGTGTGGCTGATTTATTGTGTTCTCGAAACCAGGCTTTAGAAAGTGGGCACATCCTTTGCAGCTTAACAGAAATACAGCTGTCTCTTTGTTCCCACATAGTTGTTATATTATTATTAGCAGAATGAGCACAAACTTAAAAGGCACTATGAGGAAACAGCAAGACAAAAATCACCAACTATTAAGGAGAACATTAGGGCTTTAATGTATGAATACAATGTGTATTGGTTCATTATAAGCGGCTTTTTGGCAGCTGGAACACACTGGAGAGTGCTGGGGTCACCCAGGGCTGATATTTTTATTATTTTGCGACAGTCTGGATGTCACTGACAGGAAACAGCAGATCTGCTTGTCTTCTTCCAGCTGGAAGACTGATCAGGAGGACTGCTTGTGTCATCAGTACAGTGTGCCAGAGAGAGAGAGAGAGAGAAAGTGTGTGTGCGTCTCGACAGACATGTTTTATGACACGTGGGTAGGCTGGGTGAAGCACGGCAGGTGTAGAGAGTGTATTTTTAGGCACTGTTGCGGAGGAGCACTTGATGATTGACAGACACATCGCTGTGTAAAACCTGCTGACCAGAGGAAGAAACATAAACAGAGACGAGCCAAAAAAAAGAAAAAAAACCTGTAAAAATCTTGCCTATGTGTCGATGCTTTGAACGATTGAACCAAGCACAGATGAAGATGGGATTCCAGGGAAGTCAGTCAGTGCTCACATTGCACACAATATGAGCTTAAAACTGAATTTCACTTCCTCACCTTGCCAGACTCCTATAGTATCCAAATAGATTCAAAAGAAAGACCACAGCACAAAAGTGACCCAACCTCTGTAGTGGAAAACAAAAACAGACAGTTGTGATTTTATAAGACCAAATTTCCAGAATAACCATACACATTGTCTTGAATTAAAGATATAAACCTTTATTTATCACTGTATGTTCCTTAGGGATTAAACATGTCCTTTAGGGGAAATGTGACCAAGGCAGCAACATAGACAAGTAAAGACAGGAGACAATGTTGAACAACATTAAAGATAAAACAGAACAGAAAGGGGAGGAGAGCAGCAGTGGAATATTTTACTAAAAAGTATGCAGATGTAAATGCAAACAAAGATGTGATGTATCTGAGAAGAAAATAAATATTTCAAGTCAGCACAGTAGGATAATCAGTGGCCTTTTGGTGGCTTTTCTTTTTATAGAATGATGTTTTGGGTGAGAGGTGGCCAGATGACAGTGACAGAGAAAGACAGGAAATGCATGAGAGAGGGAAGCAAAAGTGCCCAGGCTGTAATCACTGTCTTCAGGTGAGATACCATGGCAGCAATTTACTTGCACATTTTGTGTTTGCAAAGCGAACTTTCTACTAGGAGACCAGCGGCGGTGTGTGCGCTTGAAGCTGGGGGGATTTATAGTTTTATGCTGAACAATTTGTTATTTGAAGAGTCTATCTGGCTTGTTGGCAAGCATCAGAGAAAAACTCAAGAGTGGAGCCTCAGCTCCGGATCCTCAAAGAAATGAAAGCAGTGTACACAGAGAGAGAAGATGTCAGTGTTTGTGTTCAAGAGGAAGAGGCAGAGAGGGGGAGACGGGATATAGAGATAAACATTAAGAGAAAGAGAGGGAAAGAGAAGTCCTCCCTCCTTCTCGGGGCGTCTTGGCTGTTCCTGACAGAGAGTTGAGGAGGTTGCCCATGTGAGTGTGAATGTGTGTGTGTGTTGTGGAGGGCTTGGTGTTGGCATAGAAACTGTCTGCAGGAAGCGGCAGTTCCAGGCGGAGCTCCGCTGGCAGACGTTCTCCGCTCACTTCCTGTGTGCTGTGAGGCAGGCAGGCACGCGCACACACACACGCATGCACACACACTCGCACAGGGTTGGAGTGGGGCAGGGCGCTCGCCTGGAGAGCGGTCCGGCGAAATGAGAGAGCGAGGGAGGGAGGCACGGAGGGAAGGAGAGAGGGAGGGAGGAGGGAGTTCAGCAGAGAGCAGCACTTTCCCACAGTCTGGGGATTTGACACATGGCTCTCACACATTCCTCAGCCCTGCGGCCGACCGAGCATCGGCACTCAGGGAAAAGAGAGAGAGAGAGGAAGGTTCCACCCTTGGCGCTAGCAAACAATATGGAGTTATGGAGGACAGGGAGTGTGTGTCTGTGTTTGTATGTGTCCTGTGTGTATATGTGTGTCTTAACATGTGTTTGCCTCATGCATCAGTGTTTAACCCTTTTTGCTTATTAGACTCAGTCAGTGGCAGGTCGGATAGTTGAGCTGAGGACAGGCGACAGGACTTTTTATACACACGCTGCAGGAACCAGCAGGATCATGTGTTATGGCTATCAGTTTATTACTAATCATTGTCATTGTCCTCGTTAGAGATGCATCAATACATTTTTCTCAAATGAACTGTGTTGCCATAATTACCATAAATAGATGAGAACTCAGCAGTTGGCCTCCATCTCAACACATTGTTACTTCTGATTTCACTCAACATTAAAATCAGTTACAGTTCAGTTAATAAGCAAACTTGTTTTTTATTGGGGGGGGTAAGTTATTTTGGTCAGCGTAATGCTCCTAATTGGACTCAGATGTAGCAGACTGCTCCGCTAACTTCACACTTTCCTCAGAGCAATCAGCTTAATAGAGATGTAATGCTCAAAACTGTCGGAGTCTCACATCCTTGTTTCCGGCCACAGTCATGCGACTGGGCACTGACACCATCATATCCCTTCATTCTCCTCTGTGGCAATCCATTTACTTCAGTTGATTATGAACAAGAAAGAGCATAATATTAATATTGGAAAAGCAAGATAGGGCTAAGCTAATCACCATGAAATGTATAATAACAATCCAGAACGGAAAAAAATTAGGAATGTGGTCTTGTGGTTCGCTGACTCTCGTTTCCTCGTGTCACTTTCTCTCTCCTGCCTGTCCTGCGTTGCACAGTTTGGTCTTTGATGTTGGAGGCTGTTGGTCCGTCCTGTTGCTCTCCCCCCTGATTTTACACCCACCTCCCCTCCAACCTCTGGTGCTTCCTTAAATAAATGTTCTGCTCGGCGGGATTTTAAAAGGAAGCCAAGGTCGCCCTCCTTGACAATTACAACGCGGCCTGGGAAGAGTTGCTCCGCAGAGCTGCACTGGCTGGCCCCTGCCAACAGATACACAGACCACCCGTACACAGTCGTGATTGAGAGTGTGTGTGTGCATGCAAGCTGGAGTTAAAGACCTGACAAGCAGGAAAATAAATGGTTGCAACAGAAACCTGGGGTGGAGGGAGGTGGCATGATGAGAAGATTGGGAGATGAAAGTAGGCAGGCCAAATCATTTCTTACTCGAGTGCCTATCCACTACGGAGGATCCCAAATTGCCAATTAGGATGTCCCTTTCTTCCTCCACCCCATCCCTCTTCTTCCAGCTTTCAAGCATAGGGTCAAAATTAGAACATCTGAGTCTCTAAATGGCTGTGTTTCTCATTTGCGAGAGAATCCACACACAGCGGGGAGGAAAACGGCTGCGGTCCAGGTGGTGAATGGCAGGCAGGCGTTTGATGCTGGGAAAGCGACAACAAAGCATTCCCGGAGGGAATCAATAGGGGGACGGACCAGCCCTGCTATTCCTCACTACACGCCTGTGACACCTTGACACCACAACTTCCTGCTAATTAAGAGCCGGTAGTCTCTTCCCTGTCAGCACATCCTCAGCATGTCTGTGTTTAGTGTGTGTGTGTGTGTGTGTGTGTGTGTGTGTGTGTGTGTGTGTGTCTAGTATGTGTGTGTGAGTGTGTGTGTCTGTCCATGGGTAGAGAGGTCAGCTGGACTGATGAGCCAGGTCAGTTGAGATAGGAAGGGATGGGTGGGAATGAACATTCAAGTTTAAGAGTGTGTGTTTGTACGTGTATGTGAGAATGGTTTGTGTGTGACACTGTGCTCCAAGCTGGTCTAGGTGTGGTTTGGTAGTCAAGTGTCTCTCATCTTTTGCCAGTTTTGTGTGTGTGTGTTTTCTCTTTGTTTTTTTGTTGTTTTTTTTTGTTGGTCAATGGGGGCATCAGGAGCACAGCTGCCGAACAGCTTAGCGAGCTAATAAAAGAGAATGAATGATATGATGGAGGTGGGCTCTATTCCATCGTTATTCACAAGAGCTGGAGGCTTCTTTCTCAAATCACCTGCATGTTCGCATGTCAGGGATCAAGCCACTCATTCATTTTTAATGAAGGCATGACCGACGCTCAAACCTCATAAAGAAAAAGGGCTACACTTGATGCATCTGTGTATAACCATCTGTTACTGTAAAGGTTAGGTTAAACTGTATTTCTGCATGTGCAGCTCTGTGAGTGTGTGTACATATTTTAATCCTCTGTTTGACAGTCGGACATGTGTGTGCGTGTTTTTCAATTGATTTTCGTGTAATTAACTTTATGTGCTACAGGGCAATTTCCACAGTAGACATTAAAGATAAAAACTGTAACCTCAACAGAAATGTTAATCTCCTCTTTTGCTTGTCACAGAGGTGGTTTTCTGTGTGTGTCATGTGGTTTGCGTGTGTGTGTTGATGAGTGAAAGTGAGTGTGAGTGCATGATTGTATGATGGGGCCCGCCCAAACAGCGAGCTGGGGCATCACGTTGGCCCCATTGTACCCGAGTGGCAACTGTTTCCCACTGATGTCCAATGTGCTCTTTTGTTTCCAGATGACTTACCGGCAAAAAAAGAAAGCGTCTGTCCTGTTCAGCCGTCAGCGTGAGCACAGAGCAGTGGCGCAGCGAAGGTGAACAAATAACACACACACACAAGTCTTTAGTTTGGGGGACGCGGATGAGGAGAGCTTTGATGTTTCCTCAAGATGTTTTGTTCAGCGCGGCGGACGCCATGCACCACAAAACCATTCTCCCCCCTGTGTGTGAAGGCAGGGGATTAGCAGTTCCTGGAGTCCTTCTAATGAAGCCTGTTTGATGTGAGGGCCCAATTACCGTACGGGGGCCTGAAGAAAGGGCAGGGTGTATGTTTATGTCAGGGGGCATGGGTGAGGGTACATGAACTGCGACAGCTCAGATGACCTCGCCATCAACCCCTTGGACTCTCCGTTACCCCTTTTCTGAATTTATCCTCTGTGTCCCCCTAACCCATATACTGTTAGAGTGCCTTGTTTGTAGTCCTAAATGTCTTTAACAGCTCAAGATCAAAGTGCAGGACTGGTACCTTATCTGGTAGTTCTTAGTTGTTTGTGTTATGGTGATCACCATTTCAAGGCCATAGTTTATATAATGACCAGTCAAGTGTTCAGAAATCTTCATAGGTGCAACATTTTCAACTTGATTTGATGAGAGAGGGACATGAGCACATGAAGCAGACCAGAGGAGGCCCTTGCAGAGTGAAAACAATGGCAGCAACATGATGTGCAACCAGTTACCAAGTAGCCAGGGTTGAAAAAAGCTTGAGTATAATTATAAAGTCATAAGAACAAATAAATAAATATAAAATAATATTTACATTCAACACTATTTTACTGAAAGTCAGAAAGAGAGTTAAAGATATTTTTCACATCCTGCAGCAACTTTACTTTTGTTTTGTGTCACCAGGATAATTCACTCATAATCAGTCGTGATTCCCCGGGTTCATGCATAACAACAAAGAAAAAAAACATCAAAACTTGTTGTTTTTGTCAACCAGCTGCATGATCAATAGACAGAAGGTTATTATTTTGACCATCTGTAAATCTAATCATTAAATTTTTATTGCTCATCATGGTGTTGATATCAGCTAGAACATGGCGTTAGCAGGAAGTAGTTCATCACAGGTGAGAATGGGAGTGTAGGAGAAAGAAAGAGACGGAGGACTTGAGATGTTGTCACTTCATTCAGGCCCATATCTGAACAAAAGCAAATATTTGGCTTGTGGGTTGGGAAGAGGTTAGATGTATTAGCACGGTGAGTCTGGCGGATGTGCTGCGTGTGCATGCTGATTACACGGAGTGAGCATGTAGACCATGTGATGTCTGACTGTGTGTACAGGGAGAGCGGTGAAGTTTGACTGCGTGGCAGTGTATGAGCACTATGAATAGTATAAACATGTTCATGCAGCGTCACAGTTTATTTTCTGGAATGAACGGACTTAATTTCTGGCATGTGCAGACACGCAAACTTGCCACCAATTAGAAAAATTCACCTCATATTCATACTTTGTTGAATGGGGGATTTGCAGATGGCTTTCAAAATTAAACACCCTGTGGTGACTCCTCATAAAAACAGATAACAAGAGAAACAGTTTAAATATGTAGCCTCTGTTCCTTTGGTAAAAGCACAAAAATCAGGGAAAATCAACAAAATCCACTCCTGATATGCTCAATCTTCTTCTTCATTCCAATGTGCAATATCTTTATTTATTTTTTATTACAATATATTGAACTATTGTTATTGTCCTATTGCTGCTCTTACCTTGCTGTTGCAACAATGCAATTTCCCCATTGTGGGACAATAAAGGTTTCTTAATCTTAATCTTAATCATAACAGAGTCCTCAACATCTAGCGGAGAAAACACTCTTTAAATGCTGAACTGATGAGAACTGAACAAAACTGTGACGCAGCTGTACCCGGTGGAATCTCTGTGCAAGAGAAGGAAGAAGAATTGCTGGCAACTTGATAACATTGTTAGTTAACATCCTATCCTCTAACTGACCAAATACTCACTCAGAGTGAGAGACAGCCTAAGTAATGTTAACTAGCTGATGCAACATGGTTATAAGCGATGCAGACCTGGAGATTTCACATATCTGTACCAACAGAAAACACCATGATGCAGTTAGACAATAAAGTACACAGCATTTAATGCATGCATGAGCTTTGACTTAGCAATAAGATAAGTAATGTCTTTTGCATTTACATTAATTAGCCTATCCTCCATTCAACATGTTGGATATGATAGCAGTCAATAGATCAGATAACTTAACAATAACCAAAGGCAACTAGCTATTTTGTGAGCTTGCAATCACTAATGTTTGCTTTAAGGTTTTTTATTTATAATAATTTGTAATAATATCTTTACTTAAATTGTTCATCAAACTTAGGGTAATGACAATGATTTTTAACACATATTTTCAATGATGGTGGCCAGAAAAATACTAATTTTCATTCCATACTGAATTGTTCATATACATTGTTAACAACGATCCTTTAAAACTCAGTTTTGTTGCATTTTCTACTGCTTGTGGTAAAGCGTGTGGCTGCCTTTCATTAATTTTATTTGTAAATGTACATTCTCACTTAGCAACTGATAACTTAATACTTTGAACTTTGTTTTGCTCAGTCTTGTACTTCTGTTCTCATAAAGCAGCTTTGGCAGCTTATTTTTTCAAAAAGAAAAAAGAAAACAAAATCAGAGACCACCGTTGTGGGTTGGTGTTTTTCTCCACTCACGCATCCTTCGCACCTTTTTCACCCAGTTCACATATCTGACGTTATCGTAACATTGCCAGTAGTTTTTAGAATAGCCTCACTCCACTGTGTTGAGCCAGTAACAGCTGTGGTTAACACGTTCAGCACAAAAACAACCTTCACTGGAATCTCATCACAAAAACAACCACATCCTCCTGCTTGTGCAGTTCAATACTGAACACATTTACTTTAATAGAAAAACAAGACGTTTCTGTGTGTTAAGATGCCACAGACTTTTGACCATCACACATTTTCAACATGAGCCTTTAGTGCACTATGTAGAATAATTATCCTTTTGTTTGACTGATAAGTAACCTGAATTAGCCATATGGCCACTTAGACATACGTTTCGTGTCTGTCTGAAAATCAAGTGTGATACAGATTATAATGGTAAATGGTCAGAATATGCTGATACTGGGTGACTGATATAAATGTTTACCACGTAGCTCTTTGCAGCTTACTGCATCGCTGCAAACCACTGTAACTCTGACCTCATCTGAGCTTCATTATCATCAGACATTTTCTTAATTTACTTTTTGTGAGAGGGACAGATCACAGCAATAAATATAGTAAACAGGGGACTATCCCGCCAGTCAGAGCTTACTCATCGTCTGCTCGGCTGAAGTCTGGGAACCAGGTTCACCCACTCAGCTCCGGTCTGTCCTCTTTTCTCTGCTATGATGACACAGATGGCTGACTTCACCAGCTCCCTCTGAATGTTGAATAAGCAGATGTAATGAAAACAAGTCACACTTAACACCTCAGACTGACTGTATAAAAATGAATAAACCATAAGAGTGGAACAATATGACTATCAGTACTACCGATACTACTAGTACTACTTCTACTACCGCTCCTCTGTGTAGGAACGCAAAATTACAATTTAAGAGAAATATATTTTACCACTTTTCAGATAAATTTTTGCATTAAAAATATGAAATGCAATGTATTTGTGTTGATGAAATCCCATTTTCAAAATAACATTTATCAACATTTATCCCTCCCTATTAGCAGTTCTTTGAAAAGCCATTTCACCTGCAACCCTATCAGATGGTTTCATTTAAGTAACTGTTCAAAGTTCAAATACATAAAATCTTTTACAAAACAGGGGAAGGTTATGAAAAATGTAAACAAATGTAACATTAACCTTCTCACAGCCCCACCAAATTGACTCTGCAATCACCTGTTGGTGACCACAGTACAGAATATCTATCTGACTGTATATACAGTTGTTTAAACTAACCACCTCATTAAACCACCGCAACAAGCTACAGCAATCAAATGCACCTCAAGTTAATGCATCGGTATGAAGAATATAAATGGTAGAGGATTAGTTCATGAGTGGCAGAGGTGTTCTGTGTCCTTAAAAGCATTAAATGTTGTTAACGCCATTATAAACACATAACTTGAGACGTACATGACGTAACTTTACATGAGCATATGTCCTTGGAGTAGGTGTCATCAGAAAGGGCAAATGTGCCTTAAAGGAGCAGTCTGTGGGATGAGGGATTTCATAAACAAAGACAAGAGAGGAAGTAGATGACATGCACTATGTGGCATGGTTGCGCCGGGTCAGTAGGGGTTAGGGTGATCGAAGAGGCTGTATACGTGTGTGTGTGTGTGTGTGTGTGTGTTTGGGGGGGGGGCTGCTGCGTGCCAACAGGGTCCTGTTTGCATCTCCAGAGAGGCCCAGAGAGGCAAGATCTTATCTGGCGCGTGCCTCGGCCGCTGTTTCCCACAATCTGCATGCTCCATTGCCAGGAGGGGGGCGAGAGGGGAGACTTGTGAGTGTGTGTGTGTGTGTGTGTCAGCAGGGGTCCCCTCCTGTCAACTTTACGCTGTTTTGACTGCCATGACATAATGTGCCTCAATACAGTGACCCCCCACCCCCACCCCACACAAGATCTCTCTCTCTCTCTCTCTCACTCCCTCACACACACACACACACACACACACTCACACACACGCAAACACACACTCACCCTCCTTCCGCTTTTTTTTCTCATCTTCAAAGGTTCCGCCAGGGCCTCCTTTTCTGTGAATGTCGCATATTTGGCTTTTCATCAGTGCCCCCATTCCTCTTTTTCTTCTAAAGACCCCCACCACTCCCCGTCTTTTCCCTCGCCTATGTTTTTCACTTTGATTGAGGCTTTGCTAAGGATTAAGACCCCCCCACCCAACCACACACACAACCCCAATCCCCAACCATTACCACCCTAGCATGCTTTTCTTATGCTGTTTGCTATGAATGAGAAGTGGCGAACCATTACAGGACATATTGCTGAGATTAAATGACGACCTTGGTAGCCTTGTTGAATGGAGCATCTCTTCTAAACTGTGCAGGGAACACACACACACACACACACGCGTACACACACACACCTGCTCGTCTTTTCTATACATGCCTTTGACTGGATGCCATGAAGCATCATGATTTTTCAGTTCCATCTTGCTTGTATAGGATTTTGAAGCTCTACTTACATGTAGATTACAAGTGGTGGCAGCGTCACCTTTCACAAATCATTGTCAGCAACAAACTGCAGACAAATCTGCGATCCCTGCAGGGCTCTCACACGCTCACACATGGGTAGCAAGCATGGCATTCGTGCTAATTAGTCAATGTGTCAAAATTAGTGCAAGAGGAAATTATCTTATGTGGCAATTTGCAGCTAGCGATGCGAATTCTCTTTTTTAAAAAACCCTCTGAATTTATGTAACAAAGTGCATTCAGATGTTGCAAGGTGGAACATAAGACTTCTGATGATGTACACCATGAAATATAAAAGGGAAAGGACAGGCTGGAACCTTCATAAATACATTTTTGTGAACTTTGTGTGCATGTTATCAGACTGGAGAGGCAAGCTAGTTTTACTCAAAGATGTAGCCTGTTGCATATATAACTTCTTATAATTATCATTTACCATGTGAGTCAGCTGCTATGTCTGTCCATGTTTTCCCAGCATTGCATGTGTGCGATTAAGTGTTTGTGTGGGTGAACACGTGGGTTTTGGACAAGCTTCCAGAGGTTAGCTGACGAAAACCTGGCAGATTTCAGGGAGCCACACCAGGTCGAAGCCCTAGCCCCCTTACATCCACCGCCACTGCTTCAAGGTTAGGAATCTGATGTGTGTGAGTGAGTGTGTGTGTTTGCAGCCGCCCCCACAGCTGGGAAAAGATCGATGCAGCCTCCACCAGCAGGCTCCTGGCCCCCGGCTGCTACTGTCTGAGAATGAGAGGCGGCAAGGGGTGTGAGTGTGTGTGTGAGAGAGGGAGGGTGGATAGAAAGACGGAAGAAAGGAGCGAGTAGCTGAAGAAGGGATGAGAGAACAAAATGAGAGGTGAGGAGGAAGGGAGGGAGGGTGGGGAGGAGACAAATATGCCCAGGCTGGCTGACTCATTGCCTCCTTACCTCCCTCCCTTACTCACAAACACACATATGCTCTCTCCCTTGAGTACACACAAGCATGCACAGACACACAAACACTCATGAACGCACTCCCCTCCTTTCTCTGCCAAGTGCTCCTGTGCCCCTGCTCATCTGCGTGGGGGGCCCTGCAGGCAGTCTGGGCCCTTACGTGCCCTCTCTTTACACACACATATACACACAAATGTACACATACACACACACAGGCACACAGAGGAGTTGATGTGTAAGACACGCTCTGATCCTGCATGCTGATGATGAAAGACAGGCAGCCAGGCTCCTGTCTTAGTGCCAGAGGGCAAGACCTGATAGGAACCGGCTGATTCTTGATCCTCCTCCGTCTTCATCACAATTGGAATAATTTGAATTTCACCACATATTTGTTTTGCTTGCTTTTCCTCTCTCATTTTAAACAGCATCTGTCCGGGTCCCTCTGTTTTCCATTTAACTGGATTTTGGTAGACACCAGCAATCAGCAGGTCTCAAGTTGAGGTCTAAAGTTGACGATTAGAGTAATTTTCATGGAAATAAGCAGGAAAAACTGTTGTTTTGCTTTTGCACAAGCGGAACAGTCATCGAACAAACAGTCCTTGTATATGTGTGTTTTTGTATTAATGCCTAGTTCTGTGTAGTGGTGTGCAATGCTTCATGTTTTTACGTGCATAGCCCCTAGCCTCACACCTGGCCTAGCAGGAGCTCCGGTCCCACCCCTCCTCCTCCGGTTCCTCCATTAAATCCACCACCTCCAGTTCCACCCTCTCTGCACCCATGAGCGGGAGGGACAGCACAAGACCCCTTCTGGGTTCTTCAATCACATAAACAGCGCTCTCAGGTCTGAATGAAACCTGTTGCCCACATTCCACTGCAGTTTAGAGAGATGATCTACCATATGTGTGTGTGTCTGATGCAGATGGCCTGGGTGATGAAGGCATAAATTAGCCTGTGCAAGGAAGAGAGATCCCCCATTGTTCTGATGGCTTGCACACACAGACACATACACATAAGCATGCACACAAGCCCTCTGAGGCTAAAGCAGGAAGATCACACACTCTCTGTCACAGGCTCTCAGATCAGGCTGCCCAGAGCTTCCTGTAATCCCTCCTCTGTAACATTAATTATAAACTGGTGCTTTGTGCCCCGTGGACCAACCGTGACTTTCCCAGGACAATTAAAGTTACTCAGTAGTAGAAGGGGGATTGGGTAGAAAAGGAGGGAAAGGGGATCAGGGAGTGAGTCAGAGGATTTGACCAGAACTGCGTCTAAGGGCGCTCAAATAAGGCAATGGGTTGAGATGAGAGTGGGAGTTTGGGGTTGGGTGTACAGGATGTCTAACTTCAGTCGGAGCAGGGATAAGTCGTAGGCACTGGAGCTTTTATATTGTTCTGTAAGTGAGGCTTTTAGCATAAGCTTTGGACCCAGAGTCGAGGGGTTGAAGGAGGTAGGGTCTGGGTGGGCAAATGCCTGGCTGGGGCGGATGTGGATTAGCTGCCATCTCAAGGGAGTAATTGGCTGATGTGTGGGAAACATGACCCTGTTGTACCTCTTCTTGCGGTAATACATGAATGTAATAAAAAATGCTTCAAATATCCATCCTTTTAGTTATACTGCTTGTTGTCAGAGCGTCTCTTTGGCACAAGACAGTTGGTCCCCTGTGACCTGCAGTTATGTCTTAAGGTAATCACTGCACAATAGACCACTGTCCTCGCGGGCTTGCAGTAATTGCCTGAATATTTGTCCCACTGGTCACTGACCTTTAACAGGCCACCGAATCACTAAATCCTGTTTGACTGGATTTTTACTTCCTACCAAGCGTGACTCACTCCGTGGAGGGCACCTGTGTTGTGCTTATGTAGAACAAAAGTAAAAATACAAGATGCTGCCAGTTGGTGAAAAGGACTGTTTTCAGAGTTTGGCTGTCCAAACTGTGTCCCTGCCCTGCCCTTTGCCTTCTGCGTAGCCCTGAAATGACTTCACTTCAGCAAGTCACTGTGCCAAAGGCAAACCCTTTCAAGTAGGTCCTGATCTGTTTGCAACAACAGGGTTGATTTCAAGATAAGAAGAGGCAGGACAGTTATCAGGCAAGCCAGTGAATAGGTTCATTTGACAGATGTTGTTATCCCAAATGGATCTGATAGGCCACTGTTTAATCCTGTTAAGGCACCTTGCTTCAGGACATGAGTCTAGCTTCCTCAGTGACGCCCTTTCTCTGAACCCTCGACCCCTCTCTGTGGTCAGCAACTTGAACCATTATGAGCTTAAGAAAATGCATGGATTCATACAGCATTGCAGCTAGTCTGCAATAGTTTTTCATATTCCGTAGCAGCATTTTGTACCACTTACTGGAAGAATCTTTATTTCAGTGCATTAAGGGTGTTCTTACTTGGGCCTGTTGCCAACTTGTTTTCTAACATTTGATGCTGTGTTACTTGTTGACCTTGTTGGCTGGTGAAGTAGGAGTAGCACGTGCTCCCCTCAAATTCAGCACCAGTGCAGAATAAACTGACACCAGAACTACAATGGTTTGCTTGGTCTCAAACTTGTAGTTATGATTGACATTTTTATTATTTCAACATAATCACAATCACTTTCTAACTTAAAGTGTTTTTGGTTGCCTAACATGACCTCAACCGTACTGAAGTTGGCTTGAAAATCACATGTGATGCCATGATATACCACCAACACTGAAATTACAAAGACCCTCCACAGAACTGAAAGGTTACAGGTTCAGTTTGGGAGCCAAGATTTTACTGTCTGCTCTTTTGAAAAGTTGTAAAGTGGGACAGAGAACTAACCCATAGCTCTTAGTGAATACGTTATGAAATGGAAAGGAAAAATGTGAACGACCACACAATGAAGTCAGAGGACAAAGCAGCAGGCTGAAGGGGGACCAGGAGTACACACACCTCCTGCAATCCATGCCACTGGCAGAATAGCTGCATAAGGACAAATGAGAATATCTTCTTACTTGGTTAAAGAGAGCAAGGACAGGTAGTGCCTCCGTCTACGGAAGTATTTTAGAATTGTAAACAAGACCTTGGCATAATATTACCGCTTTCGTGGTTGCTTTTGTGTACATACCCTAAATACTTTCCAAGAAGGAGAGTACCGTGTTTTTCTCCTTTACATCCAGAGAAAAGGCTTGTGGTCATTGTTGTTCTTGAATAGTTTTTTCTTTATCTTTTAACCCGTTGGGAATACAGCATTTCATCTCACTGTTAACAGTTGAGTGTTTGCCTCCAAGGACTCTAGACTGTTCTGCATTGGGCAACAGTTAAAGGAACAGTCCACCTCAAAATAAAAAACATGAAATGCCAGTAAAGTTGGGAGTGCCACTAAACACAGAGTGAGTTAAGCCAGGTCATGCTACAGTCTGTATATGCTTCTTTTGGTTGTCCTGCAAAGTATTACTGTGTTGCAATCGAGTTTCATACGGGAAGATAATGACTGCATTTCATTTCAAGGTAAACTAGACCTTCAGAAGGTCTTCTACATAATGCTATCAGCCTCTCAAAAAGTTGGACATGTTGATGCAGGCAGTTTACTTTAGCCCAATAGGTGGTGCATTTAGGCATCTTAAAAAGAATTTGTTATCCAATATGGATTAAGTTGAGTGCAAAAGTGTATGCAGTGAATAGAAGTCGTTGGAAAAGTTGCTTCTGTTGAATGAACAAAGATTATGTACACTAGATATCATTGTTGTCATTGTTCGGCCTTGCTGTGAAGAAAGTAGCACCTTTAATGACCCTTGAGGAGATGTGGTGAGCACACCAGTCCTTTTTAAATGGCTGGAATTAACACTGCAGCAGCCAGCACTTGACTCCAGTCCAGCCACTTACATGTCAATGGCCTTTCCCATAATCCTTTGCCCAGTGGTGATTGCGTGCAGACTTGAGTGGGTGGAGAAGAGAAACTGATTGCTGAAACCAGTGTGAGGCTGAGAGTTGTAGCCAGCAGGCCTGCGATCTCACTGTGGCAGAAGTTAGCTCATCCTCTCCCCACTGAAAGCCGAAGCTCTCGTGGTAAACAATGGAGCCTGAGATGGGTGTGGCAGGAGGGGAGGTGAGGGCGGCAGATAGGGTGTTAAAGTGACTGAGAGCTGAGAGGGACAGACTTTGGCTGGGACGAGGGGCAGCAAGGTGAAACCTGGAATGTAGTGGTGATGAGGTCATACCTGTGTGCGTGTATGTGTGTATGTGTACACACATACACGCACAGAGAGAGAGAGAGAAGCCTCAGAGAGGATTCAGTTCACAGCCCCTTGAGGCCCCATCAGTCGTGATGTCATGGGAAACCATTACAAAGCCCATCCCGGCTGTTTGTAAACTCTCTCCACTTCCTTGTCGAAATGTGAGGGCCACATGAAAGCCTGCGTTTTGAACTCCTGAATAAAAACATAACATGTCTGAGGGCAATCTACTGTAACTTTACCGGACCAGAGTAAAAAAAATAGCAGAGTGAAAAAGTACTCCGACAAGATGTAGATCATTACTTTTCCTTTGATGTTCTTCCCGTCTCGTCCTCTCAGTCTCTGTCTCCCTCGTCTTCATTACTTATCATTTCTCCTGACCATAAACATAGTGAAGTGATCCCGGCTGCTATCCTGCAGGAACACGGGGCCCCCTTTCTGTGCGGTGCGTTGAAAACAGTTCAACTTGGTGAAGCAGGGAACTTGAAAGAAGGAGGCTAACTACAGGGGATAAACACATTCCTCTCCAACCCGGCCTGCTACCGTTGCTGCCGCCACTGGCTGGTTGCAGTGCAGGGGAGCTCACAGCAAGAAGCATTGTTGCCACAAAGCGAGGTAGAGCCGGGGGGGGGGGCAGCTGAATATCCCTGAGCTCCCTCAGATCTCACAGGCAGCAAGCAGCACTTGACCTTTCCAGCACTAAAGGAATATGACAGCCGTGAAGCCGACAGAGAGAATGGGAGGGGGGGGGGGCAAGAGACAAAAGCCACACAAAGTGCAGGCTGCCACCAAAACAGTTAGTTTGCAATCAACGTCAGTCATCCCTCTTGTCGGGACAGTTTGATTTCCACCTTTCAAATGAGGCGTTTATTTTTGGCCTGATAACAGCGCTGGCTAAATTGAAATTGGCAGCTCGACAATCTACAGATAATAGTCAGCTACGCAGGAGATTATGTGAACAGCCCTTTCTTTCACTTTCCTTGAGCCCCCACCCTCTCCTGTCGAAGACGAGAAAGGAGGAAATGAGGGAGGGAGAGAGAGAGAAAAAGGGCTAATCTTAGTCACAATCAGAGGAGGCTGAGAAGGCAAAATAAAGGGCCTAAAAATGAAGGGGAGGAGAGAAAAAAGGGGGTGCAGGGATGAAAAAAATGGAGTAATGTACCAGTGATCAGGAGGAGGGCTGGAGGGGGGGGGTTACAGGAGAGGTGAGGATTGAGAGAGAAAAAGAGGGAAGCAGGGAATTTCTTTAATGTTTCTGGCAGTGAACCAGCTGAGGTCTCAAGGTTATCCTGGCTTTGCAAACTCCCACGGGAAAGGTGGAGTGCTGAGGGCCGAAGAGGGGGAGACGAGGGCTTGAGGTGGAAGAGAGGAGGGAGAGATGGCTGCCCTTTTTCTCCAGGAGGGAGGCTAATGCTCTGGGGGAGAGTAATCCTCGGGGCCCTCTTGTCTGATAAGGTTGGCCTTGGCCCAGGTAGGAGGGGAAAAAGGGCTCTGGGGCCTCCCAGGGCATCCTCGCAGACAGCTCTGCCTTCTGCCAGGTTAGCACAGAAGCAAAACTTGATGAATTATTACTCAAGCCATTAGTTCTAATCACATTTGAGTGATAACAATGTAACACCCTATTGATTTCCACCGTGAATGCCTTTCTTAGCTGTCTTCTCTCCGGGGTGGTTAGAGGTCAGGTCCAACTATTGGGCAGAGCAGTTAGATCTAGTGGGAGTTGAGAGCTTGGCTCAGAGACACTTTAGTAGAGCAGAGCCTCGCTGACACCAGACATGAACCTGACAAGCAGACTCTCCAACCAAAAACCTTAATTATACTCTGCTGAGTTGATTTATTCATTTATGTATCTGTAGGAACACCAGACTTTTACACATCTTGCCAGGGAACATTTAACTCCTTCAACCAGTCGCCGTCATCAGAGATGTGAGTGAGATTGTTGTCCAGGTTTAACATGAAACAGTGCATCCCGTCAAACACTGCCACTGGAATTTGAAACTAGGGAAGACTAAATGGTTTGATCATCTGTACTATAACCCTTCACCTCTCCATTCCAAAGTATTTAAACTCATTACCTTTATGCAAATATGAGTAAACCCTGAATTGGACATGTTTTATCTGCATGGGAAAAATCTGCATCAATACTCTGCATGTGTTTGTTTACACTAAACTGGGCCTATTAGAGATAATGATTCACAGCATCAAGCTGTCAGTTTAGAGAGCTGTGTGTGTGTACATGTGTGCCTGCCTCTTCAAAGGCTGGCCCTCTTATCTACAGTCAACAAAACGGTGTCCTCAGAAGGAAATGAGGAGGCTTCATACACCTGTAATTCAAATGTCCCAGTGCTCACTGAGAGTAAACAAGCGACACTCTGAGATTCTCCCCCACTCAGTTTTATGTGGACCTGATGGTTAATGGATAGAAAAAGATGGGGGCAGACCTGTTCGATGGCTCAAAGAGAAAGTTAATGTTTCTGTTGTGTTTTGTATCATTTGTGTGAATCCAAAAACTGGCTTTAAAACTAATTTAAAAGTGCATACAATATCAGTCTTGTATCACCAGAAAGTCTGCTCTGAACACTAGTAAATCTATAGTAACCCATACATATTAAGCCACAGTACCAGAACTCTTTGTTATCATGCTCAGGTACAAAATATAAATGTAGAAATCAGCAACAATGCAAAGCAGAAACATCTGACCCAAATTTGACGCCATGTTATCTTTTATCTTTTCTGTAGTTTGACAGTTTGAGTTCTGTATACAAATATGTCTACAGTCAGTTCAGCCAGTAAATGGTGGTTACACTGCATTTGCATGAGTGGCCCTCTCCCACACCCGCACCACCACCAGCAGCAGAAGCATCCGTATTCCCAGTTTGCTTCAGCCTTAGGCATGCTAACCAGAGACCCAGGCCAACTTGCCGGTCCTCTCCCCAACCGCTTCCTCTCCACCGCTGCTGGGTTTGACTCACCGTGACCTCTGACCTTCGACGCTTCACCGCCTCCCCCACACATGCAAATAGCGCTGGTCTGCTCCAGGAGGCATCAGAGAAAAGGAGATGATCGGAAGGAGGGAAGGAAGGGAGAGAGAGGGAGGAGTGACGTAGATGATGGAAGCTAGGGGGGTGAGCAACAGGGAGACAGAGCAAAAGAGAGAGAGACCCCTAAAGGAAGTGCGATTGTCTTAGTCTCTGAAGTGGAGAGAAGTGGAGGGAGGCAGTGGCAGCCGCCTTGGGAGGCTCTGGTCTACAGCCCAGCACTGAGGCCTTAAAACATTTCTCTCTCTGTTTTAGCCAGCCAAAATGGACCCCAGCGCCTATGTCTGCAAGGCTTACAGTGACCCATGCTGATCTTTCTGTGTGTGTGTGTGTGTGCGTGCGTGAGTGTGTGTTTGTGTGGAAGAAAAGAAAGCATGAGCACATTCACTGTACTTATTGTTTTCCTTGCTCCCAGGCTGCTCCAGGCACCTCAGTTTGTGTGTGCGTGTGTGTGTGTGAGGGGAGGTAAGCGATGTGTGCGGCTGTATCTGGAGAGCCTCCAAACCCCCTCATCTCCTCTCCTCTCTCCTCCTTCTGTTCTCTCTGCTTGGAGGATCTGTCAGTTCTCCTTCTCTCTCTTTGTCCCTGCTTTGATCCTGCTCTCCAAGCCTTGGCTGGCCTCGCTAACAGCAGCTGAGCACAGGTCCTACTCCACTCCCACTAATAACACACATTCATGCCACGCTGGGATGATGTCTGCGCACACACACACCACACACAAACACTCTGACTCGCTGCTCCGCTTACTCCCCCTCTCTTCTCTCACACACTCCAAAATCGGTAACGACTGGCTCTGCTATCATTCAGCGCGTTCTGTAAGTTGTCAGAGCTTATCGCTTTCACACAACCCTCTGTTTGCTGTAACCCCGCGCTCACACTGCGAGCTACTTGGGTGATGGGTCACTCTATTCTGACTGATAGTGGGTGGTTCCTAGAGCCTTGAAATGCAGCCAAATCGTGGTTTATTGTGGATACACTTTATTGCCTTTCAGATGTAGGCAGATGTATTTTGCTGATTTCATAAATCTTTATCAGAATGTCAGTTTGTTTTGAAGATTTAAACGAGCACAGATTTCATGGCTTTTAAGGTGCATAGAAAAAGTTTCTTATGTAGTTTTCAGTGCAAAATACATTCTGATTACAATCAAAGCTTCTCACCAAAACATCAAAGCCTAACTTTAATAAATCATTGGCTCTATTATTTCTCGAGTTGAAGTCTGCATTGCTTACATCAGTTTGTGGTCTTCTTTGTCTCTTCCTTTGCTGGTGCATTGCTATTTTTTGGATTGAATTGCCACCAGCAACATTTACTGTCTCCTGCAGTCAGTGAAAGTACGTGTAATGTCACACCTGTGCAGGTTTTGTTCCTGCATGACAGGACTCAGGACACACATGCAGAGACACTGATCATAACAGTGTTAGAAAGCAACTAAAAATCTTTATGCAAAGAGGTTTGTTCAAAATAATTGAAGACAAGGTTCACTTACTTGCTTTTTTGTGACCCTTCTATCACATCTCACTGTCACTCTCGACTAATATTTCTAATACACTGCTCTGCATATTTGATCACCTGTTATCATGAGACCAAAGGTCATCTGATGACAACTGTGCCATCTCTATGGCAACTAAACAAACTAGGTCTGCCTTGGAAGACCGTGAGATGTGGCAAAAAAGCTTATCTTGTTGCACTACTGTTTATACAGTGTAGAGTATATGCTATATAACAACACATGCCTCCACACACCAGCATCTTTCCTTTCAAGTTAAAGTTGTAGAGAACTGGGACTCTGACTGTTTGTGATGAGCTTTTTACCTAGTTTGCAGTTTCCACACAGATCTGCAAAGTTCATTGGCTGTTGGCAAGCTGTGGCTGAGCACACATTGGCCACTCAGCTCTAGAGGAAATGAAAGGATTTCTGGTGACTTGTTGACCACACTAATCACAGTGTGAACTGTTGGATAAGTCAAGTCAGTCAACCACTGTGTGGCAGCCTCCTGGGAAAGCAGGCTGCGACAACACAGTGCCACCCTCAGTTTGGCAGCGGCAGCCACATGACACCTCAGGGCTGGCCTTGATACAGCCTTGAGGCCTGAGTGTCTGCTTCCTTCCCACTCCCCTTGCCAGCCAGTAATGAAGCTTAAATGCCAGCATAGGCATTTAGGCTTTAACCTCACCCCCTCCCTTCCCTCAACTGAACACACACACACACACACCCTTGTCACCCTTGTGGCACCAGGAGCGCCCATTGGCAGTAGCACTGCTCACCAATGGCTTACACATTAAGGCGTGAGCAGTGGATGACAGCGGGCCAGACTGTTTTGTGAGCACAATATCTCACACTTTCACACACACTTTAGCCCCGCAATCTCCCTGTCTAATTGCATTATTGCAGTGTGTGGAGGTCCATGGTCGAGAAGGCTCAATAAAGATATGAGTCCTGGGAAAGACTGAGAGCGGTGGGATGAGAAAAGAGGAAGAGGGAGATAAAAAAAAGGGGGAGGGAGGGGTTGATATAAAAAAAGAGATAAAAACAGAAAGGGTTAAGAGATCAGGAGGGGTGAGGGTTGTGTGGGGACAGTGGAGGGGGGGGCACAGGTAAAAGGTGTGTGAGAATTTGGCAAGATAGGGCCTGGTGTCTTACAAAAATTGTAAAATAACCATCCTGTTTTTTTTCCTGTCTGTTTGCCAGACCATTGTCAATGGCTTTTCATCAGTAAGGTATCTCCAAACATCATGTGATCAAAAGCTTTTTACGGCAGAGAGTCGTGTTCACTGTTAGTTAGCCTGTTTCCCACAGATTTTTTGTGATAGAGGAGTTGAGCCATAGCAACAGGTAACACTCTGGGGACTGACGGCAGCCAGGTGCGCCCAGTAAGACGTTCAACTCAGAGGTAAAAGGGAGGGACCGAGAGACCCAAAGCTCCGTGAGTCAGTTCACCGCCGGAGACCTCTTGCAACATGAGCGTGAGAAAGTCATTCAGGCGGCGAGCGTTTCAAAACCTGCACTCTGTCTGCTCCACATCAATACGTTTGTTTTGGAACTCTGTCAGTCCCATTGTTTGGAGGAAAATGACTCAGGTGTGCAGCTCACAACAATGAGACATGTCAGTGATGTGTTTGACAGAGGCAGCATTGTTGCGCACAGAGCATATTCTGAATTATGGCTGGTTTAGGCGCATGTACAGACCAGCCTCTCTCCTGCCAAAAGCAAAGTTTGCAATTACACACAAGACACGTGTGTGGTTTCACTGATGTCTCCACATGTCAGTTACACAGATCTGTCAGCGTAGCTGGGAGATTATGGAGCTAATTTTAACCAGCCATTTAACCAGAACAAAATCTGGTTGAAATCAACAATAGTTTTAAAACACTGTGTGGCCGCGTGAGAATAAAATGCGTAAAGTGACATAAAATCATAAATTAGTGCTTTAGCCCTTTGATAACATCACTTATCTGTCCACGAGCTGCTGGCAGTGATGTCATATAGTTTTCAGACATGGTAATTTACTGCTGCGCGCTCAAGTGCAGGCTTGGAGAGAACCTAAAACCATCGCTGAGCCTCTCTCATGTTCCGCTGAGGATCTGGAGCCCTGTGCGGCTCCGCTTTGCCTATCAAATTCACGATCTTGCGGCCAGCCGCCGGCGACGCCCCGCAGATCCAGGCGGCAAGCCGGCGAGAGGAGCGCCTTCCCCTGGTCGCCTGCGCGCCACGTGTCGCGGTCTCTGCAGCAGCTGGAGGTGTGTGAGCTCAGCGGAGAGCCATGCCTTCAGCTCCATATATCCAAAAAAATAAAGTAACGGATGTGAAGCTTAATATAAGAAGCCTATTTACACCTTTTTTTGCAGATCAGCGTGGGTATATCTGTAAATTAAACTCTCCATTGTGCGTGCTTCATGTTCATGTTTCTTAATGTTTTTCTGGGAAAAAAATAGAAAGTAGTGGGAAAATGTCCACCAGGAGAAAGTAAAACTTTTCTGTTTCTCATCAACAAATAGAGATGGGAGTAAACATAAGTAGTTAATGATAGAGATGGTATCGGTTGACTTTTGGGTTGTTCTTTTTAGCAGATTGTTTTTCCTGAAAATGGTGATCGCTGGTTAGTGCAGAACCCGAGGGTAATAGAGGAAGCAGTGTGATTATCACCTCCAGGAGTATTTCAAGTTTTAAAGATCCCTAAACTTGGTGAAATGCATTACAGACAGCGCAGGTTCCTATAAACTTCCTCTGTTAGTGATCACAGCCGCACAACCTAAAACATGTAGAGCTGCTGACAGTAAACTTGTAAGACGCAATTATGAGACACTATTTCTTCGTCTTTATTGCGCGTCTGCTCTTACGTCTCCTCAACTGCAATAAAGATAAGGAAATGAAATTATGACCTGAAATCTAAAAAAGCCCTGAACACTGTGAGGCGAGCACTGGCAGGGAGGAGGAGAAGGAGGAGGAGGAGGAGGAGGCATCGGTCTGATCGTGTGAGCTCTCCGGGCTCAGAAATATCTCTGCTCTGGCTCACATTCCGATAAGGGAGCCCGATCCAGCTCTCTCTGTAGGCGTGGTTTTCCCAGGCTTTTAAAACAGCAGCTGCTATTTACCTTCCCCTCTAATGTAAACCACCGCCGCCGCCGCCACATACCCTCCCCTCACCCCTCCAGTCTCCTCCCTGGCCCGTCGGCCCCCCGGCAGCCCGGCGGCCAAACCTCCAACCACCGCACTCATAAAACATCCTGGCACGTGCTCCACATTCACAACACCGGCACATGATTAAATGCCAAATCTTGCACCACAAAGTTGGGATCTACAGTGGTAAATAACATGGAAATGGAGTGTGCGCATTTAATTTTATTTCCTCCTCTGAGGGTACGCTAAATTAACGCCACGCCACGATTATAATGGTTGTGTTTGGGGCTGTGTGCGCGTCGTGGGATTTGAGTCCGTCTCCGCGTGTGGTTTTGAGTCATCTAGAGTTGATTCTTCTACTAAAGTCATTATAAAAGTGACTGTCTGCCGTGAAGTTTTGGAAGAAAAGAAAACAAAAGTACTGCCTCCTCCTGTGCCCCCATGGCACGTAACTGAAACTCTGAAGCCTGATAGCCACTTCCCATCGGTGGTTTTTTTAAACGGTACTAAAGTTTTACTTTTCCTTCACTAAAAACTTGTGCCTAGTCATTTAAGACAGAGAAAGTAATTTTGTGTAAACAGCCAAAATAAGAGCGGTTCGTGGCTCAATAAAAGTTGACAGGATTATTTTATTATTATTATTATAATTACTAGTAATAGAAGTAGTAGTAGTAGTATGCTTTATGTTTGTTGGGTCTTTTTTTTTTTAAAAAAAAGATGATTTAATATTTTTCCAGATAATAATTTAACAGTAAAAAGTAATTTCTACTGTTATCTCGTGTCTGGTAGATAAAAAGTCCTCCGCCCGCTCCTGGTGGCGGTGCCCAGTCAGCGGCTCCACTGTTAATATGTAAACTGTACGATGATTGAAGACTGAAGGCAGTTTCCCCGGCTGTGCCCTGAACCCGGGCCTCGCGCCATTGGCC
This sequence comes from Datnioides undecimradiatus, assembly GCA_008933995.1. Lineage (NCBI taxonomy): Eukaryota > Metazoa > Chordata > Actinopteri > Lobotiformes > Datnioididae > Datnioides > Datnioides undecimradiatus. The sequence continues at coordinate 11,228,956 of WARS01000029.1, read as the reverse complement.
GCCAGCTCAAGCGGCCAAACAACCAATGGGAGGGCGCCGACCACGAGCCGTCCTCCCTCGGGCCGCGTGTCCCTCGCCCTGATTGGTGGAAAGTTACTGTGGGAAAGAAAGTTTGGGAAGTTTCACACGAGCCGTTCGCGTGCAGTGCGAGATATAAATACAAGCCACACGCGGAGAGCCCAACAGAGAGACTCTGCATCCGCTCCTGGTAGCCGCCGCCGCTGCTGCTGCTGCTGCTGCGCATCGCTCTAACGGATTTTAACTTGTCATTACCTCAGGATTTTTTTTTAATTTTGAGGGAGAGGGGCTTTGAATATCGCGAGCTGAACATATTCATCATCCGTTGCCCTACACAAGTGGATCGTAATTTGCTGTGGTTTTGTGGGATATTTCCGATAAAAAGATGCCTGCCGATATGATGGAAAAAACCTCCTCCTCTCCGGTCGCCGCAACCCCGGCAAGCATGAACACAACTCCTGACAAGCCCAAGACAGCCTCTGAGCACAGAAAGGTTGGTATCAGTCTTAATACTGAAACTCAATTCCCTGACACTGTCATCTAAAACCCTGAAAGATCTCATTTTGGACACAGTGTTGCACACGCTTCTCTTCCATAGCGAGGACATTCGTTTAACAGTAAATGTCATTTTTTTCCACTTTACCTATAGTCATCCAAGCCAATTATGGAAAAGAGGAGAAGAGCCAGAATCAACGAGAGCTTGGGGCAGCTGAAAACACTCATCCTGGATGCGCTCAAAAAAGATGTAAGTACTCACTTAGCGTCCTGGTTATTAATAGATTTTAAAACTGCCCCTGTCAAACAGCGAGAAAGTGAGCGCGTAATCCTAACCATGTGTGTTTTCCGTCTCCTCAGAGCTCCAGACACTCTAAACTGGAGAAGGCGGACATCCTGGAGATGACGGTGAAGCATCTCCGGAACCTCCAGAGGGCTCAGATGACCGGTAAGTCGCATTTCCCGGACCAATCTTTCTCCTGCCTGTGCGTTGTAAAACACGCCTGCGCTTGTCTAACAGACCTGCGTCAAGATCTCAGAAATTTTCCAAACTGAGCAGATTAAAGTGGTGCATATGGATATCATAACTTAAATATACCGTTCTGTTTTCTCGGCAGCTGCCCTGAACACCGACCCCACCGTCTTGGGAAAGTATCGTGCCGGTTTCAGCGAGTGCATGAATGAAGTCACTCGGTTCCTGTCCACCTGCGAGGGTGTCAACACCGAGGTCAGGACGCGTCTCCTCGGACACTTGGCCAACTGCATGACGCAGATCAACGCTATGAACTACCCCAGCCAACATCAGCATCAACACCAGCTCCCATCCACCGCCGGACCAACCCACCCCTCCTTCGGTCAGTCCATGGTGCAGATCCCCAGCTCATCTCCACAGGTCCTTCCCATGAACGCGGTGTCCTGTAAAGGAGGCTCCTCGCCGGCTAATTTACCTTCAGATGCCACCAAAGTGTACGGTGGTTTCCAGATCGTGCCTGCCACAGATGGACAGTTTGCATTCCTCATACCCAATGCGGCTTTTGCGCCAAACGGCCCCGTCATTCCCGTGTACGCCAATAACGTCGGCACGCCGGTCCCTGTACCGGCGGCCGTTTCCCCGGGAGCCCCTTCAGGAAACACAGACTCAGTGTGGCGACCCTGGTGAAAAGTGGAAAAGGACCACAAAGACTTTAAAATGACACTTAATAGTTCTCTCTCTGTTCAATGTTAGAAAGTTGTTTTGGATCTGTTTTTTTCTTGTAAAATGGAAAGAGTATGCACTATATTTGTACAGCTAACAAGGGAGTAAAGTTCATATTGAAATGAGATCTGTATTGTGGAAGTCCGTTCACTGCATTTTTTTTATATATTTGAGTTGTCTTTTTTACTGTGTGATGCCAAAGATATGTTCAATGCTCTTATGATGTTCTTCGTTTTGGAAGACAAATAAATTTGTAAAGATATTCAACAAAACCCGCGCTTGTTCCTGCGTTGTTTCTTGGGAAAACTTAACCTGATATTCTTATTCATCCGTAAAACTTAAAAAATATGAATATGCGCCTGTTAAAGTAGTTTGCCCTGTAGCATGTTTAAACCTATGTTACGTGGACTTGTCAATGCGTGTATCAGCAAAACTGAGTGGTAGCACACGCATATTGAGCTTAGTATGGGTTTTACCAAACGGATGATTACTTTTTATTGAGAATCAACAAGTGTTTTTCAAACTAAACGCAATATTGGCCAGAAATGAGTAGAAACCGTTTAAAACCGCACATGTCTCGAGCACTCTCTGCAACTATGAGACAATGTATCAATGTATCACGGGAGGGTACGACCAGAAATGTTTTAAGTTCAATCTCTGCAAAACGTTGTGTGGTATCATGAAGGGGTATGTTCTGTGCTGTTGTGTCTTGAGCTCCACACATGCTTCCTCACTGTATGTTACACTGGCCCAGGCTGTCAGTGAATTGTCGTCTAATTGTAATTCTATTATCTAAATAAGCCAGTCAGACACGAGGCTGTGCGCTGTAATTAATCAGACACAGGCGCTGGACTATCCAGTGCTGTCTCTTAACGCTGACAGTCCAGCAGTGTAACTTTTCCTATGGGAGACGTTGCAGCCTTACAGAGGTCACCCACGCCATCTAGCAGCGCAGAAGTGCATTGCAATCTGATTGGTATTTGCAAGATCATTGAGTGGACCATGAATGGCTGCTGTGGACGTGCCTCCTGTAGCACGAGCACAGCTTTTACCTGCTTTAAGAGAAGCTTATGGAAGTAGCAGAATACAGGTTATTGTTCTATAAGTCAAGACACTGGAGCATTTTGTTGGAAGCGTTTGAGGTTGCATCCGGCCATCTTGAATTAGCTTATCAGACCAGGCAATGCAGGATTTGATCCAGCATGTGCCTCCTGAATCTTACGCTTGCATGTTTTGCACCAGCTTTATTATGATGCAATTCTAAGTTGTCTTGTCAGCGCAAACGCTGCCATGGGCGTTTGCAATCATAAGTTTGTAACTTGGAGACTTAGTTAACTAAGAATCAGCCAACAAACTGATATGATTAAGCAAAAACAAAACTAAGAAAACATTATTATAAGGATATTCAATGTTCAGTCAGCTTTAACAATGCCAACAGCGTCTCCTGACAGTGTGGAGTAGAGAGGAGCTGCAGGCTGGGCCTTAAATCAGAGCTGAGGGAGTTCCTTGATGTTGGGGGGGTTGACAGCAGAAGGACACGTTAAACACCTTGCCACTGAGCCATGTGGTAGCGCTCTGCTCTACCCAGGTGTGTGTGCCCCCTCCAGCTATCCGAGTGTGGCCCTTCTTTGAAGGGGGTGTGTGTGGGGAGGGGGTGCAGGTGTTTGCAATTATCAGTGCGCTAAGAGGCACAAAGTGTGGATAAGTGCCATCATTTTGAATTTCCATCACACCTTTTTACGGGGGGCCATGCATCCCAGTTTGATTGAAGCCATGTGTGTGCTCGTGCCTGTGCGTGCATATGTCTTGTGTGTGTTTGTGAAGGGTGCCGGTTGAGGACATGCCTGGCCAAAGGGCAAAGTGGGTGAGGCAGCGGGGAGTAAAGTGTGTGTGTGTGTGTGTGTGCGCGCGTGTGTGTGAGGGGTGGGGGTTCAAGGAAGGGCCTACCACACGGGATAACAGTCGGCCTCCTGTGAGCCAAAGCTTTTCCACACTAACGCACTCACTCACACATACACATATGCACACACATACACAAAATGTTCCCACAGCATTCCAGCTGTGCTCAGACCAATGTCGAGCTTCCTGCCCTGAGCCCCGGGGCCACAGCTGGACGTGGGACGTCTGGGAGGCACGTGGTGTGACCCGGACAACACCCAGCTGCTGAGCCCTCCCACCCCACCTCACCGCCTTTCCCCATTTTCCTCCTTTCCTCCCTTCCTCCCCCCTCACACACCCACCAACATCTTCAGTGGTCTCTTCCCCTCTGGAGAACAGCTTTACGAGCCTCTCCAATTACCCAGTGCAGTGGCCGAGCTGCTGGAGTGACCGCACACATGTCACAACACGACCGGGGGGTTAGCTGCCATGCGTGTCCATTAACTTTTCCCACACTCCGCGTGCATGCAGAGAGCGAAAGGAGGGGAAAAAAGCCCCTCTGCTTCCTCCTTGGCTCCCTAAGTGCTACCATATGGTCTGCTCTCTCCCTCTCTCACATGGTCCCTCTGTCTCTCTCTCCCTCTCTCTCTCTCGGCCCGTCACTGGGGCTGTCTTTGATTGCAGCCCAGACAAGCGAGAGCTTTATGATTTAAGCCCAGGGCTTGCTGTACCAAGCCCTGGACTCATTTTGAAGCCAAACTTCTCTCCCTCCCCTCTTCTACACCCCATCCCCTTGCACCCCCCCTCTCCTCCTGCAGTTGCAGGGGAAGGCTGTTTTCTGGCAGGAAATGAATAGCTCCCAGATGAGCGCAGGAACCTGAGAGGTCGTGAGAAAGAGGCGAACCCCCCTCCGCAGGCCCGGCCTGCTGCCAGCCGCCGGGGGAATGTGGGAGAGCGCCTCTCTGACACACGCATCAACCCCTCTGCCCTCCACCACACCGCCTGACTGACTGACTGCCTGCCTCGTCGCTGGGCCCTGAGCCTGGAAATAGACCGATAGACAGGGCTACCGCCACCGAGCCAGGCAGCACGGCTCGTCAGCCAGGCAGCAGAGCAGCCAGGCAGGGAAAGGGAAAGCTGTGGGAGGGGAGATAGAAGTGTTGGATCTGTGTGGGCGGAAGTGGATCAGTGTGTGTATGCAGTCTGATTCCTGACCCGAGCACACAAGACAATGGAAAGTTAGATCTGTAATTTAAGTTTACATCAGACTCATGTATGACCCCGACCGGGTATTTGTGCAGATTTTGTACACAGACAGACACATGCACACACTCACTTGCATGCTTCCCTCCCTCTGCCCCAGAGGCTTACACTCATTCCAGAGTATACAGTCACTCAGACAGGTGTTCCTTGTCAGGAGCAAAGGGTTTTTCCCTTTGGTTCCTTGTGTGCTGAACTAACATTTATTCCTCATGAGGTTGACACTGTTATGGTTGGACATGATCACAAGTTTAGCCACAGATGTCCAGGCGTATTTTAGGATCTGTTTTTTTTAAATCATTGTTCTGCATCAGCATGGTTTGTTGAGATCAACTAATTACTGAGCAAAAGGCAGCTAATTTAAATGCCAAGCACAACAAATGCACAGGATTCTGTCTGTGGTGCAGGATCATTACAGCTTATGTAGAGCAGCAGTTTCCAACTGTTTTGGCTTAAAATGAAGCCATATCTATGAACCTCATTATTGGTTATGGTTTTTGCTTGGAGATGGGCTGCGAGCAGTTCAATTAAAATGTTTTTTTCTTGGTTCAGCTGTTTCATTAGCATGTGTTTCACAGGTTTGTAGAGCAGCAAAAATCGTGGATTTCACAGGAAAACAGCAAAAATTACTGAAAAGAAAAAAAGAGTCACATTTTAACAGTATGTGCATATATAAGGTTGCAGGTGTAGATGTGAGTCCAACACTGGTGATGCAAATGAGAAACTACAAGGTAGCTGAATAAAGTAAAGTATAATTTCTTAAACTTCAGTTCCTCCTTCTTGTCAAAGATGTATGTGGTACCTGATGCTAAAATTAAGACTCGCCCATGCACATGATGCTAATAAACAGCAACATACCACCTGGCTCCAGTTGTCATTTACCCTTAGAAAAGCTATTGTCGTCATAATCAGAGTCAGGGATCTTGAAATGATGTGTACTTGCTCACAAAAGGGCATCCAGGTCTCATGGACCCAATCTCCACTCCTCTATTATTAGTGTATTACTCATCAGAGTTGCTCTGTCCTCCCTTAGCAGTGTACCCAGTGACTCAGTACCCATAACTCTCCATGGCATACCCCCCTTAGCCCTCCATCTCTCAGCCTCCCTATCTTTCTCTCTCTCACACTCTTTCTTTGTCTCTCACACACTTGGTTCATGCGGGGCTCCTATGGTAACCTGTGGGCCCAGTAAACAGGACAAGCTGTCTACACACAAATCCCAGCAGTGTGCGTGCCCACTTTCCTTGGCTCACCCTGCATGGCAACAAAAACCCCACCAGAGGCTCCCACCGCCAGCCCATTCAAATGTCAGCCACCTCGTTTGAAGTCGCAGACTGCTATGTAAATCCACAGTGTTTCTCACCAGCCCAGCCTCTCACACACTCTCAAAAACAAGAACTCTAGCAAAGGTGGTCCTGTGATGCTGGATGATTGTTTCTTTTATAGTCTCCAGCCTTTAGAAGTAGTCTTTTTTTCCTCCCTATAGCCGATCCTCCCAGTTTTAATTCGTAAACATGTTGTTGAGGGGTGTTGGTGGATGGTTTCAGGGCATGGTGGCTTGAGGAGAGCAGGACATGGCAACCATACCAAGCCGTCAGTTACAAAGTTGGCACATCCCCCAATTCTGGGCAGTGACAGTGATGACCCCATCACACTGCGCCTTTGTATGACCTGTCCTCCAGCTACTCTGGATCCCAAGGCCAATTGAGTGGGAGGGTTTTCCCCCCTCAGAGACCATCACAACAAACAAATAGACCAGACAAACAAGTTCCCACCACACCGACATCCAAACAACTGCCAACGGTGACAGTTTGGTTGGTTTTGATATCGCACAAAGAGGTTCTTCATGAAGCACTTCCCAGCCTCTTGCTTTCATCCTTCACAGCCAAGTTTCCCAACCTCGGGGTCAAGGCCCCCAATATTTGTCCCCAGAAAAGAACACAGGAAACCCTAATCAGAGAGAAAAATTCTGATAAACAGATTTCTTAACGTGTACAGTAAAACAATTAATACAATATTTCAGATTGATTGGTTCTTCACCATCCTGTAAATATGTGTTTTATGCTCACTGTAAGTATAACAACTTGTGTCTTTGAAGGTAACTGTGAGGATCCTGAAGAGGCAAAGCTAAAAGATTGTAGAAACTAATAAATCACATGTACTGCCATACTGCAATATTTGAAATCTGCACTTCTAATGATAGTAGTCATTGATGGTACCCCCTGACAGTGTTATGTTGCTTTTCTGTAAAAAACATGAATGATTAATTGATTGATTTAAGTGTCCTGCACCATATGGTACCCAGTTGCCCACTTTTCACAAAATCCTGCTTTGTTTTGAGCTTTGTGATGGTGCTTTTTAGTTTAGGTAATTGTTTTAAATTTATTTTGCTTAAGAAATAAGAGAAATTCACTAGTTGCATCCACTGATGCTGCATTGACCAAAAAGAATGCGTGCCTTTTCTTTTGTCTATCTCGTCATGAAGGTCGGAGTGAGGGTCAGATACAGTTTACAGTGTTGCCATTATGATCTTTTCTTGACCATACAATATGTCTGAATTTGGTTACCTTCCCATGTGTGTGTTTTCATATGGTAGGTTGTCGACATGATTTACTTTAGCTATATCATGCTGCTGAATGTGTGTGTGTGTGGGGGGGGGGGTTGCACATGCTTGTTGATCTACAATATGTGTGTGTTCAGGTTTGTGTGTGACCATGCTTCCAGCCCACCAACTGCTAATTTCACACTACATCATCCTTTCTGTTTGGGGTTTTGTGTCTCTTGCACATGCAAGTGTGGCTGAGATCAATTAATGTGGCCCAGGGAGACTTGTGAAGTGCAGCAGGAGAGCGAAACACACCCCTAACGCACTCATCTTACACACTGTCTGTTTGGCTGTATGATCTACGAGCTCTGCCCTCGCGTGGCTGGTTTTATTTTCCTGCTTTTAACAGCCCCTCTGCTCCGGAGGCTTGGGCCCCTCTGAGATGAAGGAAAAGAGAAACCAGATTTTTTGACCCTTGAATACATCAAACGGGTCCGGATGTCCAGCTCTTTTTCACTCTGATGGAGCCGGGATGGAGTCAGCGAGTTTGATGTCAGTAAATCAACACACTGGCTGTTGTTGTTGTAAAGTCATGATGATGGTGTTAATGATGTAATGCTAACTTCAAGGCCACACACGCACACAGGAGCATGGGATAGAGAGGAGGGAGGTGGCTGCACAGAAACTGATGGATTAAGTCTCGACTATGCAAACAGTTTTGTTTGTGTTCTTTGATTTAATGGCTCACACTTCAGCATGGGAAACGATGGTAATGTGCTCTGAAATAAGAAACTCCTCCACAAATGGGAAATCCTGCAGAGGAGCTTGCTCTGATGTGTTTGACTGTTGGGCGTGTGCAGCCTTTTAGACTGTTTATAGTTGAGTCTACTGTGTTTCCATGCATATTATTTTTTACATCGTGGTCATCATTTTCATGCACATTTGCCTTTTTCATTGCACTGACAATGTGTTTTCTTGTAATTCAGGTTAAATGTTATGTATTTCACATTCTGTGATTTCACATTTTCAGGTGACAGATTCAGCTTCCCTGTTTTATCAAACCAACTTCGGTACAACATATATGGCACACAATGACAACAAAACATGATCTAGTTGGCATTTTTGTCTTTAATATCTTTAATAGTCACTAATAAGATTTCTGTCAAAAGACTAATCCATCAAACAACTATTTGACATGCAGCTTTGTTTTACAAGTTCCTGTTTAACTTCAACTGCAAATAAATGAAAACAGAATTATTTATTTATGTGAATACAAATCAATAATCTTTTTTACTCCTGACACAAAACCGGAAGAGGCTCTTTGAAGACATTTATTACATGTTCTGATGGGAAAAATGTGAAAGAGAAGTCATTTAGGTCCTCTTCAGCAAAACTTTAAGGAATTCAGCTTTTGGATATGTAGTACATTGAAACCTTTGGTGTCTGTAGAGCCTCTCTCCGTTTTCCCTGTTTTGTCTTATTAATTCTCAATTAGCTATATACTATGAGTAAATATTTGGGGATAATAATAAACCCCCCGGGTTTATTATAAATGTTTCTTTTCCATCTTTTCCATAATGAGTGCATATTTATCCTGAGCGGTGTAGTGACTTAGAGATTCTCCACCTGTCACTTTCACCCAAAGATCCTTCTGGTGCTGTTTCCTTCTTTACTTACTTTACTTGAGCTTTAGTTCTTTAGTTTGGTCGATGTTCGTTTTCTTCTTCACTTAAGTGTTTCACCACTGAGATACATTGCATCATGTCAGTGCTCAGAGACATGAAATGGCATTATCCCACCTCCCTCTGCTCCGTCCACGCAAAAGCAGCCTAAACTGTGACGTGGACCAGCAGTTAATCCTCTTTCCCTCTCTGGAGCCAGTGGCGGGAGCCGCAGAGGAGCTGGCCACAGAGATACGACCACGAGGCGCCGTAGACACAAAGCAAACTGTGTGTGTGCAAGTGTGTAATTGTTTGAGGGTGTGCACAATAAAGAGTTTGTCCATGTCACTTAGAGTGTGTGAGTGTGTGATGGTGAGTGCGTTTGTGTGCCTTTGCTTGTCTGTCGGTTGACAAAGCCCAAGTGTGGGTTTATACTGAGCTAAGCATGTTTTTCTAAGTGTGTGTGTGTGTGTGTGTGTGCGTGTGCGCATCTTCCATGCCTCCCACCTCGTCTGTCTGTGTAACTTCACCTTTGTGGAGTGTATTCTCAAACACTCCCACCAGACCCTGTTATCTCAGCTCCGGTTTGCATCATGAATGAGACAAATGCCCATGTATGTGTGTCTGTGTGTGTTGATTTGGGGCACTGGCAAGCTTGTCATGGACATGTAAACCCCGGTTCCTCTGGGAAATTGGTCCAATGTGATTATCCCGGAAGCTGTAGAGTAGCCACCAAGAGTGGGCAGTGGAGCTGAGACGTCAGAAGAATAAGTGGCATGTTTCTGATGGCACTGTGTTGTGTGGTCAAATACATAAAGCGTTTGGTTCTCTTTGTTCTCCTCAGCCGCAGCATCTGCAAAGGGAAGCAGCAGTGTGTCATGACTGAGAGCTGAGATAAGTATTCGAACGAGAAAGATGACTGACAGAATAAGACAGTGTGGCAGCTAAATGTTATGGGGAAGCTTGTCTGACAAACTTTAGGTTCTCTGCCAACATTCAGTGCCAGCACAGGATGTGGTGTGCCCAACACAATCAAACAGTGTGTAAGCGTAACCACACTCATTCACAAGTATTTAGCTTTTATATTTTAACCCTAGGTTGGTTGCAATCTTTTTATTCCTTCAGTAACATTAAAGCATCAGATATGATGAAAAGAAACAACAGTAACACTTTATAACAAATCAAGGCACTTAGATAATGTCTAACTAATGCATGACTCATGATGATTTAATGCATCGTGACTCCCTGTTGCTAACCATTAACTATTATGGACAAGCAGACAGGCAGGACCCAAAAGCAGAAGACAGACTCGAGGTGTTGTCAAACAAACAGTTCCTTAATCCAGAAAACAAGGTCGGTACATGGGAGAGCAAGCCAAGAGAAGCGAAGGTACAAAATCGTCAAGCAAAAACAGATTGGTCAGAAAACAGAGCCGGGTCGGTAACACTAGAAGTACATGTAGGAAAAAACGCAAGGAAGAACACTGGTACACTTGTCGCATGTGCAAAGATGAGCTGGCAAAGACAGGTGGGAAAGGGGGCAATATATACAAACAGGACTGGGGAGACAATTAGACACAGGTGCAACACATTAGGGCAGGGTCAGGTAATCACACAGGCGGGAAGGCACATGGGGACAGGGAGTGGAGGACCTGGAACGAGACAAGTGGTTAACGCAGGAAAGACAACATGAGGGAAAACTTGCACAATGAAACAAAACACTTAACTAAGGGACATGACATTAACAAATGTCACTGACTTTATGTGATGAGTTCACACACAACAGCTCGTCAGTTCCATAGTTACTTCATAGATCTCTAGCATAGTTACTTCATAGAATCGGATTAGCTGTATTCCACTTTATGTTGCTGTGTAAATGTTTATTATGTTATGTTTGTATCTATGTATCAGACATAACCTCATAAGCTCAAGACGTGGCTCTGAAGTAAAGTTTCATGTAACTGAAATCTAACTTGTTTTTGTAAAACTGTCAGAGGTTGCACTTGCTGGGTATTTGGTTTCTCGCAGGTGACATTTTCAGTTTATATAAATTGAGATATAGTAAGTGGCTTCATTTTAATGTAAACCTCAAAGAAAGTGTGAAAGTGTGATGAAGAAGTTAAACACCAGAACTCCCAGAATTTCCCACTTTTGTTCATTTAAGAGCAAAACAGTCAAGCCATAGTCAGTCACAGCGCACTTGTTGAAACAAATAGGATGTGTGCATCTTGGACAGATTCTGAAGGACTGTTACTCTTCTGCCAATTTCTGCAGTGCTATATTTAGGTTGTGTTGTGAGCTGATGGTGTTCTGGTTCTTTCAAACCTCAGAGTGGCTTCATTACAACCAGGACGAGATGTTTAACTGCACATCTTTTTTTTTCCGTTTAATTTGTCCCGTGTGTAATTGGTCCCTTATGGTCTGCTGCTTTCTTTCTCAGAATAGACATATTGTCCATAGACCCAAGTTGAAACCTTTAGACCCATCATAATTACTCTGTCTATGTGAACGCAGAGTGGTAGAGCTGTCATAGATTTGCAGAATCAGATAATTTACATGATCCACTAATTTAAAACTGGCATGTTCACTTCCCCCTTAACTCAGCCAATAGGCCTCAGCAGGATTAGCTTGTGGCATCCTGGGCTTACAGATTTGTGTCGAAGATCACAAAAATCTCTCTCTCTCTCTCTCTCTCTCTCACACACACACACATACACACACACACTCACACTTGCGCACACCTACTCTGATGTTCCCACGTGCTCCACAGATCCAACCACCAGTTGCTGACTGCTCTCTCTTTCCCCCTGAAGCGCTGGCTGCATGCGACCCTCCACAGATGATATCAGGGTAATTGACAGTGACTGGAAATATGCAGCATCATTGAGCCCCGACCCGTGTGACTAACAGGGTTAGGGCCTCCCCTCTTCGAGACCGACCCCTCCTCCAAAGCCATCAGTGATATTCAATTTGTGTTAAAGCTCCCTTTGAGGGGCCCCCGGGGGCCCGATTTGATTAACATATTTTATGGCAAGCCCTTGGATGTAGCTGGGAGTGCTTCAGGCCCTGTATTAATAATAGTCAGAGTCCATTATGGCGGACTTCGTGATGACAGTGAGGCCCGACAGTGGTTTATGAACAGCAAGTCTTTAATGGGACAGAGATTCCTGATTTTTGCGAGGCCTCCGTGCGATTGTGCAGCTTCATTGACGGCTCGGCCATGCCAGCTTGAAGCTAATCAGAAGTGATTCATGTAAGCGAGTCACAATGCTGCATTGGATTGAATTTGTTTCATCTACGGTTCTCTCCATCACTTATCAGTGGAATGAACCGCCATTGAAATAAATAGAGGGTAGACAATAGACGCCGTTTGTAAGGCCACTTTTCCCACAGTCCTATCTGTCATGAAAATGGACACACACTGACACAAGGACAAAGCGACAGACAGACGCACACTCAAACTCGACTTCCGAGAGTGTCTACAGTAAGGACATTCCTGTGCTCCACACGCCTCGATCATTGTCTGCTGCAGCCGTGCAGCAAACAAAAGAGGCGTCCTCTCTGCCTCCTCTGCCTCAATGCTACAGAGCAGTAAAATGTAACCATGTTACCCCATAAATGAGACTCCTCTCCCCTCAGTTTTTATAGCTGGTTGATGGAATCTGTATGTATGAGGAGCCTTTTTCACTGTCTCCTGTTAAAACCCCCAAAGTCCTCCAATAAATGCTTCTATGACACAGTTTATTTCAATGGGCTGGCACAAAGGAGAACCCCCTGTAAATCAATGCTTTTGTCTAAAAAAAAAAAAAACTCCCCAATATCATTCAGCGAGTCTTGTGATACTTGTGCTGAAACTGTAAGACCTTTAGAAACCCACAAGATAACCCTATTCTCTGTGTTTTAATTTCCCTCACACGAAGACGGACACATAAGCAGCCTTTGAAAGGAGACTGTATAGGTTCTCATATATGGGACAGCGAGGGAGAAATTGGCAAAAGCTTAAGTTTCGCCCTGGGCCTGTAATGGTTTGAAAGAATGTAAAGCCCATGACAAAAGCGACCACGAGGAAGTACAGAGAACAGGTGGTCATCGCCGCGTCCCCCAGTCTTAGCCCACAGACATGAAATCAGCCGAGGGGTTTAGATTTCAGTGATAAAGACCCCGAGGTTTGTTTGCTCTTTATGTCTGCGAAGATGTGTGAAAAGATGCCGGACCTCTAACCCCTCCCCAAGTCTCCCACCAGCCTTGGGGCTGGGAATAAGAGGTCAAGGATTCCAACGCACAGGAAATCGTCTGTCGCCGCTCATTTGGGAAGGACAGATTGGATATGTGTGGTGGAGGATGAGGCCTTGGCTTCAGGTCTGCTCAGTATCTGTGGTGTTGCTGGAGATCTTAAGGCAATGCTTGGGAGGAAATGAATAAACAATCAAACCTGGTGGTAGCTGAAAAGCAAGCATGCAATATAAACAAGATTAGATTAACTGAAACTTTATCTTCATCATCAGCATGGCAGATAAATTCTGGTTTAAAGCAGTGAGATGAAAGTACAGACTTCCAGTTTAATTGACAGACCATTTAGAATGTTGAGTAACGGTAAATGCTAAAAAGGACTTGAATTAAAAAAGAGTTTGCTATAGAAATAGGGCATGGTTTGTTTAAACAATAGATGCTGAGGGGAATAAGTTTCCACAGTTTAATCATATGAACTATCACAAGACTCACATGGGAAGTATATTTTTATGAATTTGGGCAAAAGAACATTCCTGAAATTTGCCAGCTCCCAAGAAATTGTATTAATGCAATGTTTTGTTCACCCGATATGCATCAGACAAACCTTTGTGCCTGATCAGTGTGCAGATAACCTCTCCTCGACCTTTGTATGCTCTTTTTCTTGTGCAACTGCACTGAGTTTTCCATGCACCCAATGAAAAATATACATAATAACAAATTTTCCATCGCTGCAATACTGATGATTTTTCTGGTGTTATGTGTTGTGTGTGCATCGATAAGCTCTGCACATAAATATATATATGTGTTATATGTCATGACACACTTACATATTCACAATAGTAATAATAAAAATAAATGAATAGAGCTAGAAAGCAGTTTTACTCTCCAGCACAGGTGGTGGATATATGATGGAGTTTCACAGTGAACTACTGTAAAATCAACAGAGAGGAAATGGACAATGGTGGAGTGAATAAAGAAACTGAATGGAGGAGTAATTATGCACTAATACCTGCTCATACAGGCTGAGACGCGCTGATCTGCTGGCCAGGGGGGCATGCAGTGTTTAACTGTGCATGTGTCTTTCAGTGTGTATGTTTGTGTGTGTGGCCATGTGTGTCTTCCCCTTATCTATTTCCATCTGTGCGTGTGTGTACGTGTGTGGTTTAGGGTTGTTGAAACCATAGGAGCATGATGACAGATGAGCAGAGGGGAGGGCAGGCTGGGTAATCGGGCAGGAGGTAGACCGTCAGGTGTGTGATAAAGTTGAGGTGGGGTGGAGCAGATGTGGAGGGCTATAAGTAAATGTTGCGGTAGAGGGTGGTGTGTGTGTGTGTGCGTGTGTGTGTGCACGTGCACGTGTGTGCATGCACATGTGTGTGTGCACGCGTGTGTGTTTGAGTGAGTTCTGCTTGGGTGAGCTTGAAGAATGCCCATGTGGATCCTGGCAGGGAAAGAAGGAGCTCCTTTCATCATGTGCAGCTTGGTGCCCCAAACTCCACCCCATTTTTTCCTTTTCCATCTTCCAGTGACCCTGCCACCCCCACCCATCCCCCTTACCCCCTATTTATTCCTCCTGTGCACGTCTTACATTATTTGCAGGAAACATTTTTTAAAAGAAAATGAATGCATGCTTTCCAGGTCATTCACAGTCTGCCTCATCCTCGTTTTTATTTCCTTTTGCCTCCCTCCCTCTCCTCTCAAACCCTTCCCTCCCTCCCTCTGTCTCCTGTGTAGCGTGGGAGCTGTCAGTGGCGTTTACTCTGACACACACTCAGAGCCCCGGCAGCAGGCAGGTCCCTGTGCTTTAAAGGGCAGCAGCTAATTAGCCATAATGGCTTCCATTTTGTCCCAGCCTTGCGTCATGCCTTTGATGCTGTGATTGGGAGCGCCCAGGGGGGAATACCAGACAATTTTCCATGTCTGATTTGTTTGAAGGGGAGGTGGGTGTGATAACAATGATGTCAGGGCAAAAGGGAAACCATGTTAGTGTTTTCCCACTGAGTGATATGGACTATGTCCTTGTATCTTGAAGTAGGTAATTACTTCTCACACAGTAATGAGAGATTGTTTTCCCTCCTGTTGTAAAGGAGTTCAGTGAGACCATTTGAGAAAACTTTTAGTTGCTGTCATCATGCAATAGAATATGTTGACTGGCATGTTAACAGCACACATTTGTGTGGGTTCAGTGTATTGCTAGGCAGCTTTAGATACATGGAGATTTTTAAGGTTTGATGATGAGATTTATATGTTTGTGTCTCTCAGATTTCTCAGGAGAAGCTGCTGCTGTTTCAGAACCTTTGTGGAACATCCATGAATGCCATCAATCACCTGCTTGGGAGGAAGCTGCAGGTTAAGGGTTCACGTCTGTACTAACCAAGAAAACTTACACTGAAACTGTCCCTTGCTGTCACCTCCTTGCCTCTGCTGTCCCCCGTAGATCAGGCTGACTGGTGAACTATAGACGCAGAACCTTTTGAAGCTCCTCAACACACACACACACACACACACACACACACACACACACACACAGACATACACACACACACACACACACACACACACACACAGACATACACACACACACACACACACACAGACAAACACCCAGAGAAAGACAAACACACATAAACAGAAGAATACACACAGCACTGAGGCACTAATGGTGCTTGAAGCCCAGCACAGCACAGCTCGCCCTGGGAGAAGGAGCAAGATGAAGGGAAGGAGAGGCGGGGAGCGTCAGGTTCCCCCTCGGCATCTCTAAAATAGGTTTATCTCTGCCAGGGAGGTGTCTCTTTGTATCGCCACGCCGAGGACTCAAGAGAGAGAGGATGAAGGCAGCCAGGGTGGAGAGACAAGAGCAGTCAGAGGGTGAGAGACAGAGAGATAGAGGATGGAGGGGGAGGTGAGCCCTCACTGCGATGGGACCACCTGCGTCGCCTCCTTTGCTGGGAGATTATGCGGGCACACAAAGCGGCGCTAGGAAGAGAGCAGGGGCACCAGGGGAGCCCAGCGTCGGGAGAGTGAGCAGCGTGGAAAGTGGAGCTGGCGTCTGTGCCAGGGGTCTGCCACATACTGTACCACCACCCCGCCATCCTCCATACCTCCCCACAACTGCCTCCCACAGGCTCAAGTCTCTCAGGATACCTTCATTCACCCCTGCTTGTCCTCCCTCAGTCTCTCCCACTGGATTAAAACAGTGTCAGATGTGGCTGAAATTCACTCTTATCCACTAATATCTCGCCACTGCCCATTCAAACACTGGAGCTGCTGACTAGGCTAAAAATGTCATTTTGAGTGAGGGTCTGGACAGTAAAAAAAAGCCTATTTGGTCAGTGAGATTTGCTGCATTTTTAACTTTTAGTGTTCATCTATCACATCCATCACCCAAGTTTATGTCAAATTTTTATGTTGATTACGCCACCCCCCAAATAAATAGAAGGCACCCAGTAAATGTTCTACCGTGGTTGTGTTTGTTCGGATTAACAAGATTTTCTCTATCAGTCCCGCATCTGTCATTTTTTTGTTTTTTGTGTCTTTGGGTTGTTGTTCTTTTATTTTAGGCAGGTTAGTTCAAGCTGAAACTACATAAGCAATAATCAGTTTTTGTTATTTTCCACTTTTTGAACAAAGTGAGTCATCGGCTGCGACACTCTCTTTAAGAAGTAGCATACTGAAAAAAAACCCAAACTGCTTTACATCCATGTGGTTTGGATCTGAGTGTGTGAAAGAGTTCTGGTCTGTCCATGCTGTAATTAACACATTATCTATGCTGTCTTCATAATTCCCATGACTTGCTGTGGGCTATTTGCATGGATGTTAAAGAGCAGCAAAGTCCAACATGTATGTTTTCTTAATTATGTGTGAGTGAACTCAGTTGCTGGAGTTGCTCCGTGTGCAAATTTCCTGCAGGGTTCATGCCTCAGTAGTGGATTTGGACATCCTTGTGTTAGTATTCCTCAATCTTCTCCATTTTCATTTTGAACCTTGCTCTCCACCACTGGTTGCTTTTCCTGCCTGATCTGGATTGATGAGGCCAGAAGTTGAAGAATAATTTCTCCAGTTGACCCAAGACAGTTCACTTGCTAATTTTTGCTCTTTTCTTATAATTTCTATGATTTTATTTTTAGGTGTTGTCTTTTTTTTTTAACATAAACAAGGAAACTGCATTGTCAGCAGAAGCGAGTCCTTTCCCCTTCTGGCTTTGTGAGATTTGTTGTTCACTTTCTTCACAGAGCTCCAATTCATCCATCACGGTACTCGGTGAAGTTGATATATTGTGGTTAAACTACCACAGCCACTCCTCCCCAGTGTTAGGGATAATCCCACAACTGTGAGTTGAGGTCTCCAGCATGGATGCTACCATCAATGATTGGTCAGCCCCCATTGTTTCAGGCACCATCATTGGTCAAGATTAATAGCAGTTTCTGGTTAATTATTCCATGGCTGGGCATTGGTCTGAAGCTGAACCTCAGCTAACCCCCAGCTCCTCCATCAATGTACAATGACTTCATTTGGACTTCCCCATTCAGTGCAGCCTGCCCTTAAATCTAATAATTGCTGAGTTTCTTTTGTCTTTTTGCTGATGCGAGCCATTAGAGGAGCGACAAGAGCATCTTGGGCCAGGTCTGGACCATGCCAGTTTTGACGAAGCTATTCTGTAAGTCCTGCCCCCCCGTCATGTCGTCCCTCTCTCCCTTTCTAAGAAGTCTCTGAGGAACCCGCAGACCTCAGCAAATTCTCAGCTCAAGGTGAAGAAGGGAACAGAAAGAGAGGGAGAACAGAGAAGGACCGACCACAGAGGCAACCTGTGCTTCTCAAGGTCTGCCTGAATGGGGGTTTTTAGGTATTCATTGTGGCCATCTCTTTCACCCCGCTCCCTATTCTTCAAAGTGCTGGCAGAGCCCTGGCTTGGCGTGGGTCTAAGCTTGCATCCTTCCCAGCAAGAGCTCCGCGGGCCACACTGATGTTCTAATCATAACCCGGTGGCAGCAGCTTTGTGTGGAGCATTGGGAGAACTGAGGACTGGCTTCCTGCCGCTCACAATCCCTTTGTCCCACTAGAAGGTGCCGCAGCCAGGATTAAAGCTGGCTACAATAGAGGTCACCCCAAAAAATCTCTCCCTCTCTCTCTCTCTCTCTCCCACTGTCTTTCTCTGGCAGCATGTCTGTAGGGAGAGCTGGCTGGTAACCGGTTAAAGAGGTTGTTCTTCTGTGTGTTTTAATGGATTTCATATAACATGTCACTGATTTCATTATCCAAAGCAACATACAGGGGTGTGTGGTTAAGTGATCTCTTGCTTGCTTGGGAACAGTCCAACATATGGCTAGTGTGAGCTAAATGTAGGTGTTAATAGATTGGTTTGTGTTATAATTAGTCATAATTGTGTCTGCTGGAGTGTGCTTGTGTCTGCCATTGAGTGTCTTTACAGTAAAGCACAAACTGTATATGTTTGTTTGTCTGGTGTATGAGTATAAAATGGAAATGGAGACAGGTCATACATTCAGTATTACCTGGTGTTAGGTGTTAGAAGCTGATTCTAAATTACTATTAAAGTAACAATCATGTCGTATTTTCATATATGTAAATGCCCATTTTGCAAGATCACTTAAATAACTTTGCATAGCAATTATTCAGTCTGAACAGTCATGAAAAATTTTCTGAACTGAATCTAGCAGACAGCCACTCTAAAGTGGCATTACACTGCAGTGACACTGACTAATTTCTATGTCTGTGCAGAAGCTTCAGACAAGCAAGAGACTACGAAACCGCTGGAGAATACTTTGCTTCTCCACCTACGCTGTCTCTTGTCTCTCTCAAAGACTCACAGAGATGTCATAAAAAATATCAGGTGAAACAACCCATGATGACATTATTACATTTGCAGGCAAACTACTCACTAGAGAGCCAACAAGAAGACAGTTCATTGTAGGATATATCTGTTATCAAAAAACAGATGGACCTGTTTTTTTAAGTCCCCATGAAAAAGAACATGATTTAAATTTATGGTCATTTTAATGCTATTTCTTTTATGTTTTATTTTCTCCATCAGTTTTACACATTGGGATGGACATTATGTGTATATTACACCATATATTTCAAGTCAACACCACTAAAGCAATTAACAAAAAACTAATTACAGTCTATCAAAGCCTTTTTGAGGAGGTTTTAACAGAAAAGGGAACATTATATTCTTTGTAAAGGTAGCATGTGTTGCAGGGCTGTTGTATTGGATTGCATTATGTTGCACTGTTGTTGCAGTTATTGTGTTGAACTCCTACGTTTGCCATCAGTGTGAGCAACACTGATGATTGTTTAAGGATTAACTAAATATGTGCATAACATGAATCACAAAATACACACAGTTAGTTGACGTGTGAAGATGAAACCTTTGATAGCTCTAAATGTCTTTTTTTCAGGACCTAAAACCTAAGGGTTTTGTAATTGACCACTTTGCATGTTTGAATCATTCAGAAAGCTTTTTAAAAAGCACTGTATCTTCAAGTGTAGCTCAGAGTGATGGTGCAGTGGTCTTGTTTACTCTGTTAAATGTTTTTTTTGTATAGACTGTGAAAACAAGTTTCCTCTATAGAGGACAATAAACAATTACCAGAATCTAACCTTTGAGTCTAGGTGAAAAGACAGTCAGTTATCTTAATAGTTTGTCCTAGTTTTCTCACAGCTCCTCTGTGTAACACGTGTGCAGAAGTCGTCTCCCGTGACACTGGCAAAGTGTGTGATCATAATGATGATCCTGAGGACGAGCCCACATTTCTCTCCCCAGCACGCTCCCTTTCTCTCCCATCTCTACCATGCAGACCCCCGGCCATCATGTAATAAATGTTCAACGCCATAATCAATTTGCAATGCTTGGGGAGCATCTCTCTTGATTTAGCCTGTAAAAAAAGGAAAGAGTGAAAGAAAAGGATGAGGCAGAACACAGAAGACAAGAAGGGTCCCTGTGAATGTGGCGAGAGTGTGAGGCGAAGAAGAGGGATGGGGGGGGGGTCTATTAGAGAAAAGACTTCCCGTGGCGTAAATAGTATTCATGGATGACAGAGTGGTCACGGAGGATAGATGAGGGTCTTCTTCTCTGGGGAGCTCGAGCTGACTCATTCTCTGCCTGGCTTTTCTTCCTGACGCAGCTCGCCAAGGGGCTGCTTTGTGCCTTAGCAGCAGGTAGCAATGGAGTGGCAGGTCAACTCTCGGGCCAACATAGCTATCCCCTTCTCCCACTGACCCCTGCTGAGTGTTTCTCTCTCTGCAAGAGTGAAAGCGTTATATTGAGCGTGTGTGTGTGTGTATGATGTGCGAGGGAGGAATTCATGGCAAACCACAAATTTAAATCTTATTTAGAATAGACTGTTACCACTGCATCATTTTGTTTTTATAACACTTTAATAATAAGATTTCATTTATTATCTTATGCACATCACTTTATCTTGTGTGAGAGTTACCTGACAGCATTTGCTGTGACAAGAAAAACAACTCAAATCTAGTGAAGATTTGATTTAGATTTTCTTTTTTTTAGAAAACAAACATTCCTAGATAAGACAGAGGACATATCTTGATGGTTTTGCTTCCACCACACATCTTTGACCGGCAGCAGCTGTAGTTTTCATTTTGTAGGTTTTCTAACTGATTGGATGCTTTTTATCTCAGACTGTTTTTCTTTCCCTCCCCATGGTAACCCGAACAGTTTTCCCAGTGGGTGGTGCACTCAGCCACGGGGCTGCAGAATGGAGTTGCCCACATCGCACGCAGCCTAATCGAATAACTGCCCCAGCATGGCGCCCAGCGTGAGTGTCGTCCCCAGAGGGAAGCTTGACCGGAGGCTGCAGGTACTTTTCATTGCTGCCTGGCAGGCCGGCTCCTTTCCCCAGCATCCTGCTGCTCGAAATTTGTTGGCCCCCTCTGGGTTTCTTTCTGGGAGTGTCAGCTGTGGGGCCCCTGATGGGAGATTTGTTGATATGATAACTCGATTAGACTGCAGGATGGATGACATGGTGGCAGCAAGCCAGTCAGCAGCACACAGGGAGGTGCTGACTCTTCTCCTTAACCTCTCCTCAGGAGCCCGGCGCTCAGCACCTGCCCTCAGCTAATCAGCCTCACAGTCTGGGATGGTGGCCGGAGGAAAGGTTGAGGTCAGGGCCTGTTTAGTTGTGAAGGATGGTGCAACCTGACATTGGTCTGCAGCCCCTTAGCTTCAGGCCAGCCTTCAGTGGCTGAAATACCACTCAAGGAAGGCATCTGAAACATCTGAGGTGTCTCTCTCTCTTTGTCCCGAGCAGAAACCTATTTAGGTCCATTATGTAAGTGGTTACAGTTGTAATTGTCCGTCATGTGAAGAAGGCCTCAGTGATTTCATTATCATTGGTATGTAAAAGGATGCCTGGTTTCTAGAAGAAGGTTTTTGCATGTGTAAATAGTTTTGACACTCTGTCAATGATAATTCCAGATCACCGCACAGAAGATCTTGTGATCTTGTTCAACATATCATCTCTCCACAATGATGTCATCAAATGCAGCTCAGACACATTTATCAGTTGAAATCAGATGGGATAAAATTCTCCAGGGTTTCATTAGCTGGGACGGCAGGGGCCATAAAACTTTCCTCACAGGTTTCCGGCACTATTAGGACAGCCAGAAACACTTTCAGATCCACAATACCTTCTCTGTATGTCCTCCAGGTTATTTGCTACACGGTGCACTGGGGCCACTCAAGTCAATTAAGTTCACATCTCCACTTTGGCCAAACAAGGGATTGTGGCGATATGAGGAGCGCTAAAGACCAACAGGAGCCTCCCCTTCCCAGCCCAAGCATTGAGGAGCTGCAAAAAGGACACCAAACAAAGGGCGGCCCCTCTGTGTTTCAATGACTCCTCTCTTTGTTGCCTTCTTGGGCCCCATAAAGGAAGAGGGACGCTCTTGTTTGCCCAGGAGGTGGTTTAATGGCCCCGGGTAGAACAATGGCGCCACATTCAAGCCATCCAGAGGGGCTCATTATATGGGGCCGTCCCAAAGTGCGGGGTCCCTGGACGTTCCCACTGGAGCACTGGCTGAATGGTGGCGATGGGCGGGGCAGGCCAGGGAGGGCACACAGGGGGGAGAATAGAGACCATTGAGGTGACAAGCAGGTTCCATCTGCCCCCAGTGCCTCCTCACCTTGCATCACGACAGCTAGGGGCCTCTCCGTGCACAAAGGGCAAATTTAGTGTGTCGGGGTGGCTTAAAACGCTCACTTTAGAGGAGACCATTGAGGGAAATATCAACACTGTAGACCACGCAATGGTGCTTTCAGCTTCTCCTGCCCCCTTTCCATTGACCAAGTTCCTTTTCCTTTCAGGCCTTTTCTCTTTTTGCCTCCATTCAAGTCCCACTTCTCTCATCTCCCAAACTCTTCAGTCCAGGCCATTTTTCCCATACCTTGCAAAGGGGCGGATGACAAGAATTAAGTTAGTTCTGGCCCGGCCCAAAGGTTTTGTCCTCTCTGAGCTATGGCAGGTAACTGTGGCCATGATGAGATGGATCATCAATCACCAGCCAATCCTCTCTGCTGATGTGACACAGGCACGAGGACCCCAGCGGTCAACAGACGTCAGTTATAGGTAGTTCATGAACTATTGCTAACTTATCAGCCTGTAGATGTTGGGTCGGTTTGGGAAAGTTAGTGTGGTTGCATGCAGATATCATATAATGGTAAAAGAAGACAAACCTGGTACTCTTAGCTGCTTCTCTCCAGCTTTGTTCAAATTCCAGTCAATTTCTGGTTCCTCTCTTTAGACGTTACTTTGTGTATGACTCCACACTGATGTCTCTATCCTCTCTTTTATGACGGAGATGTGAAGACTGCTCACATCCAGTGGTTACATCACCTGACATTACGAGACCTTTGGTTGTCATCAGACCAGACCTGCCATGTGATTAAGATGAACTGCAATGCAATGCAAATGCTGGTGTCCAGTTAATTTGCTTGTACTGCAATAGCTCATTATCATCATCTAAACAATGTTAAATTACAATTTGCATTTGATACAGAGCTCTGTTCCACTAAGCTTAATGACTATGAAATGAATCAAATTGTGTATGTTGCAATGCAGTTTTATTAGCTCAGTTACCTTTAACAAGATTCACAGATTACAGATCATATTCACGCTCAGAATAAATGGAGACGCTTAGTATATAAAAGCTAGAATAAAATTTTACATATTACAAGAAGTTTGATTTAACACATAAAAAGTTCCTGCTTTACATTCATTCACATGTGGCGGAACTGTAAGCTATTTTAAGTAACTCAGCAGCAACTGGGGATAAAGATCCCAAGGCACTTTACCGAAGACACCCTGGTGGTAGTTAATGAGGAAGAGTAGAGTTATCTTTAATCACTCATCTTTTCATAAACAGTCCAGAGATGTACATTGCAGACCTTGAGGTCACAGCTCTGCATCTGCTGCTTCCACAGGCAGCTGCTACTGAGTTCGTTTCAAAAGTGGAACCTGAGGTTGTTTGCAAAAACCACTGAAAACCACCAAAGCTCTTAACCAACGGACTGAAGGATCACCTTCAAATATTTAGAGCAAAGGGACAAAACATGTCCTGTTTTCAAACTCAGTATAAATGCAAGCTTACTTGTAATGACTAAAATGTGATATAGATAACTAATGCTAAATGAAAGACAAATGAATAAGATAAATAAATATAGAGAACAGATTTTCAATACTCTGTGTATTAAAAATCAATACTCTGTGTATTAAAAATCAGTCAAAATATTATGTGTGTTGAGGAAGTATCCAGCTCTCTGATGCTTCCTGTACTCATGTACTCTTAGTTTGAAGTTTTATAAAACTTTAATTTGCTATATATATATTTTATTTAGTTGACCGCTAATTGTTTATTGTGATTATAATATTGTTAGCTGTTATTGCCAAATGTGTCAAACTGTTCAAATGTGGCGGACCCCTGTACCTCATCATTTCTTGATGCGTCTGAGTGAAGCAAAACACATTATCTAAACTCTCATCAGAGATGACACATCTGTCAGGCTCTCAGACACATATGAAGTCTTTTCAATTTTTTTTCATGGGCCTTTAATGATGAAAACGATGATTAAGCGCTCTGAAATTATTTCTCAGGACCCTTAAGGCTAAGGCCATGGGAACAGGGATTGCAAAGAAATCGACACAATCGTCCATGTCTAAGAGCATATGCCTGGGTTTGAGAAACATTCTGTCTTTGCGGCCTGTCTGAGGGACAAGGCCTCCATGGTCGCCACACCACTCCTAGCCTTATAGTCTCCAGGACCGCATCTCCCAGACACCCCGCTGTGCAGCTAGCAGCTAGCTCCGGAGCTCCCACTGGGCAAACTCAGCAGGGGCCGTGGGCGGTGGGCAGGCTCCCTGGGGGACAGATCGCACCCGCTTTGCGCCAGGCTTTTGTGCATGTGTCTGCATATGTGTGTGTTTTAAATGTGTGTGCTCTAAAATGTACATGTCTGCACAGATACTACAGATACTTGTGAATATGTGTGCTTCTTTCGTATATGTGTGTTTTCCTATTTGGCCCCATGAATCTGAATGGGAGGAAGAAGTTTTCCACCAGATGCCTTTGCTCCCAGAACTCTTAGCGGGGTGCCAGCGAAGTCCCGCTGGGCCACCACAGTGGGAACATATATCTCGCTGCAGGGGAAAGCCATCGGCCCTAATGATGAGACACATCAGTCTTCCTCTCAGCTTGGCCTGACATGCCCAAGTGTCTTGTTCATGGTGGCATATCCATGGCAAAAGAATGCATATGGTAGGGGTGCTTTATGAAGCCCTGTGGGAACCTGTGTTCACTCTCAGCGGTGGAGAGCATTTAAAGACTGTTCAGCACTGTGGGCGCAGTTTACTCGCTTGGCGGGAGGTTGTGATCTTATTTCCCTGCGCATGGCTTCCCTCCTGTGTGTGCAATTTGTATAATTAAGTATTTGTTTTATTTACTTCCCAATCACTGTAGTAAAATATATTAATATTGAACATTATTGATATGATTTATGGCTGGTTGCAAACTACAAATTGGTTGTTGTACTTCTGCACAACTGATTTTGAGGGTTTTGTAACTTCACCAAAAATACAAAAGTACTGAGGTAAGGAGAGATAAAACAGCCCGAAGTGCTGGTTCTGAGTTTTAGTTTCAGAGAGCCTCATGAAGAAAATGGGCAAAACAGGGTAGCAGGTGTACTTTGAAATCGCCTACGAAGGCGACGCAGTCTTCAAGCCCTGAACACGGCTGTTTTTATTTTTTTTTTGAGCGATGATACCAGCAAGACTGTGCTTCCTTCCAAAAAGGAGAGTAGGACATCAGAGGTCACTCTGTTCTGCCTCGCTAGCACACATCTCCCCCACTTTGCTTTCAACATCTCCATCACTGGGAGCTATCCGCTGCTGCAGATTATATAATGACAAGCATTTTACTTCTGGAGCTAAACCACATCAGAAAATGAAGCAAGCAGAGGAGAGAGATGGAGGAGCAAAGGGAAGAGCACAGAATAAAAAGACAGGGGGCCCATGCGTGGCCATGAATGACTCCAGAGGTTGTTTTTGCATGAAAGACTGCTTTTCTCTCCCTCTCTCTCTCTCTTTCTTTGTCTCCATCTCCCTCTCTCTTGCTTTCTTGCTTGCTGTGTGGAGAGCGAATGGTGCTTCGCTTGCCTCCAGCCAGGAGGTAAAACTGAACTGCAGAGCCAGGCTGCCAAATGATGAAAGACTCTGGCATCCAGGGATGCTCTGAGCCTGGACCAAGAGCTCAGAGCAAGAGAAAATGCTCGCTTTTCAACTTAACACTTTTTTCCTACTACATTTCTTCTCTCTTGCTTTTTTTGGTGTCGGTTTTTCCATCATCAGGGCGAGCAATTTTTTTTTCTTTTTTTATGAGCGCTTGCACCGCAGCCTTGGAGCAAGAGCTCCTCGTGGGAGACGGGTGGATGGATGGAAGTAGTGAGGAGGAGGAGGGCAAAAGGATGGGCAGAGAATTGAGTGTTTATGTGGGTGTGTGTGTGTGTGTGTGTGAATTGTTGGGATGCAGTCTGAACGTGGGTGTGCAGTTTTTCTTATTGCCGTCAATGCTACCATGCCCCTCACTCCCAATCCCATGTTTCAAAACGGTGATTTAATCATGTTTTCAGAACTGAAATTAAAAAGTCTTCAGTTTTCCCCCAAATTCTATTGCCACATCATCCCATTCATAATAATAGCTGTCCAATAGAATTTCCCGAAAATACACAGGAGGTTAAACAACACGCCCTTCTTCTTCTTTGATTCTCTGAGAGGTCAGTCATGTCACTCAGAATACACAGTTCATGATCATGTAAAAGCAAGTTAGCAGCTTTTGCAGTCCCAACTCACCAAATTTATCCGTCATATCTGTTTATGCAATTTTGTTGTATGTCTTGGTTTCTGAGATTGCTCCATTGGACCTTTTGTTGTTTCTCATCTGCACCACCAGAACAGATGATTTAACACATGATCTGTGGAGCTCTGCCAGTTTCCATGTGTTGCTTTGAAACCTCGCACATTGTGTCTTCAACACGAATACTGCTACCTGGCATTCGGCCTCTTATGACCCATGTTCGCGGCACAATTTGTGTCTTTTTCTGTTTTGAGGTTGCAAGTTTTGACGTGCAGTGGCATTTTGGCATTTTTACACACGGTTTATTAGCGTTGTACCTTTTCCTTCCTCAGTGTTTTGATATTTTACTTTCTCTTCACCTACGAAGCCCTTCATGATCAGCATCATAGCACACCACTGTATCTTAATGAGCTCATAGTACAGCATTTCACCTCCAGATCAGTGCTAGAATACAGGATTACTTTGGTGCAGGGGGCAGACACCCTCTCCACATTTAAGATTAGTCCTAAAACCTTCCTCTTGATAAAGCTTGTTTTTACTACTGGCTTAGGTGAACTCAGGCAAGCCTATAGGCCTATAGAGCTGGAAACTTCCCATGACTCACTGAGCTCCGCCTCTTCTTCGCCATCTGTACACATCAATGTATATTGCTAACTCAACAGAGAGGAGGACACACACACGATTTCCCATAGTTTTGTGCTCTCTGACTTATCTCCCCTCTCTCTTACTTTCTGCAGGTTTTTTATTACCTAACCACTCATGGCAGATGGTCAGTCAGAGCCTGCTTCAGCCTGAGGTTTCTGTCTGTTCAAAGGGACTTCTTCCTTTCCCATTGTCACCACGTGCTTGTTCACCGTTGGATTTTTTTTTTTGGGTCTACACCGGCGTTATATAAAAAGTTCCCTAAAATAACTTATGTTGTGATTTGCTTACATAAATAGATGTATCCCAGATTTATCCTGCTGCAGCATCATGGACTGCCTTTGCACAGTTTGAACTTTTAGAAGTCCAGCGGCAGCCAACGTAGGATTGGTATAAAAGTTACATTCAAAGGACTGTTGTCTATGAGGAAACTTTAGCCAAAAACTGATAACTGGCAAAAAGTAATATACACTTGAGCGTTGAGTCTACAACATTCACGCTGTATATTACATTCTGCAGTTCCCCTCCAATTAGTGTGAGACACTGAGTGGCCCAGCAGATACACTAGTGTGTGTTTGTTTGAGAGACTGTGTGTGTACACTGTGGCTGAATTCAACCACAAACACAGAGGAATCCTCTGATTCTCAGGTCAGGCTGCGAGCGCCCTGCCAAGTCTCTGGTTCCCTACCATAATCCCCTCTCAAACAGAAGGGAAATGTGATGCAAGGTGTCGGCAACACCATCAAGATTGTATTTTTCTGTCTTTACAGTAAAGCTACTCCCTTCAAAATTCCAGCCAGGGGTGTAATCCTCCATCTTACACCATTCCCTCTATTCATCACACTTCATTTTTCATCCCTGTGCGAAGAAGGGAAGGTGAGGAAACTGGAGGAAAGACTCGACTGTGTTTGTGTGTGCAACAAAGAGAATGTCGCCAGCAACACAATCTGAGAGGGGACTCAGAGAGGGAGTTAGAGCTGTTAACAGACTGTGTGTGTGTGTGTGTGTGTGTGTGTAAGTCTGCCAATGCAGATGTAAACGCACATACGCAGTCTGTACAGTTAGTGAGTAAGCCACGTCTACAGCTCCATCAATATATCGTACCTTTCCTCAGTTTGATATAGCGTAAAGCCCTCGTTCATGAATGCACTTAAATGACTGTCAGTGTGTGTGCATGTGTGTGTAAGTGTGTGCGTTTGCGTGTGCATTTGTGTGTGAGTCTAACTCTGGTGCATAAAAAGGAAAAAAGCTCCAAGCAGTGGCCAGAGTCCAGATCCCAAACAAAATCAGTCTCATATGTGGACGTTGTGTGTGTGTGGAGTGAGAGACAGATAGATAGACAGAGAGAGAGAGAAAGGGTAGTGAGGGAGATGGAGTGTGTGTGTTGGGGGGGCTGTTTATGTACCACACTATGTCGGTGGGGAGGCCTTAAATTGGAGCCATGCTGCAGGGGATTAGGCCTGCGCTACAAAAAAAAAGACTTAGTCTGGAGAACTAATTTTATTTTTAACAAGTCTGTCAGAAGGAGCAAGAGCAATGTAGCTTCCAATATAGATTAAGTAGCTTTTAAGCAATTACACGAAGAGTACCCACATTTTCTGAAGTTTACTAAAGTGTATTTAATTTAATTAGTAATTAATTGATTATAAAACAAAAAGCACTTTGCCTGAGAAAAAAGTAAGTCAAAATCATGCAAGATGTCACGTTTTACATACATGTGTATGTTAATATACTAAACATACATGTGAAGGGTTTTAGTGAGAATCCTACCTGGAAAGAAAGCAGAGGATCTCCTGAGCAAGACATGGTGAAGAGAAACCTTATTATGTCTTAGAAAGTTTAAGGATAACAGGTCAAGCTGGGGGTCTTGGTGGCGTGCACTGAAATCCGTGTACTTGCATGACAATGTGAGTTTTTCTCATCTGTCTCCTCAGCTAACCTAAAAACAAAAAAGGCCCCAAATTGATACATATTATTTTCAGTGAATGAGGTCTTGGAGTTGGATTGGTCTTCGGGACGTAAGTAGTGGTGGGTCAAATAATGTGTTCATGGGACTGGGAAACAGGCAACCAGTCACCCAGCCAGTCAGTCACCAAGCCAGCCAGCGGAGGCCAAGAAGGATCAGTGCAGTCCTCCATGTGTGGCGGATGTTTTCCACAAGCCGAGCAGCCAGCTTGGCCGCAGCTGTCCAAACCACAGGCCCTGGGAGAAGATGAGGAGGAGGAGGGAGGCCGGGGAAGGAGGAAGGAGGCTCAGGGGGGCAGTGGGGAGGGTGGCGGGCTTGGCAAAGGTCAGACAGGCTGAGGCGGCCGGGAGTGTGGGAACTGTCCGGGAAGGCATGTGCGAAATGCTCCGAGACGAGGTATCGTCTTACAGCCAGACCGCCTGAGGGAGAGGAGTGCTGTGTGCCTGCATGTGTAAGTGTGTGCGCGTGTGCATGTGTTTTTATGCCTTGTGTGTGTGTGTGTGGGTGGACATTTGGGAGGCTACTGTGCCTCTTGGGAAAAGAGGGTGAACATTTTGATAGTAAGATAGGAAGTGAGGGAAGGAAAATGGACTGAAACATGGAGAGAGGAGAAAATAACTCACACACACACAAAGACACACACACAGCTGAGAACATTCCTGCTGCTGAATGGCGTTGTCTTTGAGTGCGAGTCATGTCAGCACTAAAGACTGTGTACAGAGCTATGTTGCACATGTGTGTAACATGACTTCAAGTCAGGAGGACAATCTGAACTGCCCTGTCACTGAGAATTTGGCCTGCTGCACCATTAATACTGTTGTGGTTTGAAGTAATGTATGGCGTGTGCTGCTAAACTGCGTGTACGTTATAAATTGCTAAGGAGCATCTCAGTGAGCCCCTGAAAGCTGCGGCAGTCAGATTCCCTCACGTTTTGAGGGAAACTAGCTTCATAACATTCTGTATTTGTCTGCAGCCGAGATACACTGGAGGTTTTAATGAAACGCAGACATCCTCGGTTGAACTCTAGTTGCACTCAAAGATGGGATGAGAAGTTTCCACACACGGATGCACGTGTACACACACACACACACACACACCCTGGCAAGTGGTAGTCTGGCAAGCCTGGCTTGGCTTTGGCTGAGCGTCAGACTCGCACACCAAGCAGGTGAGGTGAAGTCTGATCCTGCTGTGTAGATGCCTCAACATGCAAGCCTCACGCTACTCCCATCTGGCCCCCCCCAAACCTTCACACACACATACACACACACAACCATCTTCTTCCTCATGTGCCTGATCCTCGGTCTTAGAAAAACTCAAAAACAACCAAACAAACCCACACCTCAGCTGGATGGAGTTTCATATACCATCTCAACTTTCTGTGTGTGTGTGTCCTACTGTCATAACAGTGAGTGTGTGTGTGTACTGCTAACTCCCACCTTTGTCTACTCCTCCTGCTCCCATCTTTCACAGGGCCAGGCCTTTGAAGAAGCCTAATCCGGGTTATTTGCTTTCCCATGCTTGTGTCAGGTCCCGCTCTGAATTGACTGTGGAAAATACACTCTAGTCTGCTGGCCGCTCCCTCTGTCCCTGATTTATCCGAATAGGATGTGGCCGATGGGCGTATATAAAGCAGGCTGAATGGTGGGTAAATATGATCTCACCGCCACTCTTTTTATCCACAAGGCAACACTCTCACTGTTGCTCAAAAACCTTTATGTAGCCTGACATCCATTCAGGGCTTGTTGCATTCAGCCTGGCTCAATGAGAGGTCCCCAAAGAGTGCCATGCTCACAATGGGTCCCAGTTCATTACAGTAAATAACAGTGGCAGCCGTCGTATTGTTTCTGCAATGCTAGTTGATTTAGCACACTTAAATGGGTAATTGTTTTAGGCCCAGTTGAGCTTCCTCTCTGGGTACAAAACCGAAAATGGACCGTGGTGTGTCGGGGGTGTGGTGGAGCACCCCACACACCCACTGGGAGGGATGGAGGGAGGGAACAGGCATGCAGCTATAGAGAGGGATGTTTTAGGCTGTTTTTACAGGGGGAAAGCTGAGGTCTAAGGTGGAAGATGTGGATTGCTGGGGGAGAAAAGAGAAAGTTGTGTTAACAAGTGTGTATGTGGCCTGTTTGAGATGAGTGGAAAAGTGTGTGTATGGGGGGGGGGGGGTGATCATCTTCATGTGGTATATACAGGATATCCATATATCCAGTGTGCAGGAACAGCATGTGGCGCCTAGAATATTTATGTCTACATGTTTGAGTGACATACATGCACATTTATATGTACACCAATCTCCTATATTACTGCACAAGACACCCCTTTCATGTTTGTTTGTGTTTCTCAGACAGCGTAGTTTCCCGACGTTACGCACGAGTCATCCCTCTCCCACAGTCATGCGATGGCCTTCCGTGGGCGCCTGCCAAGGCCTCTGCGGCCTCCACAAAGCTGTGCAGCGTTTTCCGTTCCCAGGGGCCCTTGGAGCTCCAGCCTGGCCTCAGCACACCGTGTTTATGTCCTGTGTAATTGCAGACCTCAGTCTGAGCAGGAGGCCAGTGTCTGTCAAAATAGGCATGTGTTCCCTTCAAGCAAGGCCTAAATCACATCAACTCCTGCAGTCAGACCGCGTTTCCCACAACCCCCTGCCGGACAAGGCTGGAGGCCCCCCAGGGCTGCTGATTGGATAAAGGGGAAATGAAATGGAAATTCCACCATGAGCCATACAGCTACCTCTCATGCACACCACAACTATGGCTACAGCAGCCTAATAAGTCACACAAACACTTTTACACACACACATGCAAAAAAAAAAAAAAGAATCCCCCCCCCCAGCCTGGGGCCCGTGCTTGGTCCCACACCTTGAGCAGGCAGCCGTGAAATGGGGCCCTGTCTGGGAACTGTTGGCAGGCCTGGTGGAAACAGCAAAAGCGTGGTCCTCGTTAGCTGTGATGACGCTAGCTAGCTCGCTGTCTCTGGGGAACATGCTTAGCTGCTGCTGCTGCTGCTACTGCCAGGAGGCTGGGAAAGGAAAGGTGAAACATAACCAGCTCTGGGGCCAAGGACTGAAGCACAGGCAGTTTACTTAGCCTGTTAGAGCTGTAAGCCAATTATGTCTTCATAAAGCAATTATTTAATAGTTAGTTAATGAGTTTATCTGACCCCAGACAGCACCTCATTCTCGTTACAGTATCAGCAGCTAAAACAACATCTACTGACCATGAGGTCACCCAACCCAGTGACCTATTCTGACCAGGGACGCTGGACCACATACTTCTCTTGACCTCCAGCGCGTCGCTCCACTCCCACCCTCTTTCTCTTCCCCTGTTGGGAACCAGAGGCAGATCAAGGGGTGGGTGGGGTGATGGGTGGGATGGTGACAGGAGAGAATAAGGAGAGGGAAAAATTCCTGAGTGCTTAAATCCCTTTACATCCACCCTGGAATCACAGAATCCAACTCTCTGCCCACACAAACCCAGCCCCTGTGACACTCCAGGAATGCTGAAGTGTTTTTTTCCCTTCTTCTTCTTCTTCACCAATTTGGTTAATTACCGCAGCGGTCACGGTGCTCAGAACAGAGACCGTGACCCTGGGCGGTGCACAGTGACAGCCTGTGTAGCTGAGGCGGCGCTCTGGCTTTGTGTTGCTGGGACCAAACCTGCCGACAAATTCATCACTGACTTCTCTGCAGCAACCCATATTTGGTGGCAATAATGCCTGCCAACTGGTGTATTGTGTGCATCAGGGATACCCAACATTCCCATGGACTGTGTTGGAATACTGGTTTGTGTGCAATGTATAATGGTGGCTCACGATCGATTGTGTTTCGTTTACAGCTGCTTAATGTGTGCCTGTGTTAACAGCATAGAGTTATCCTGATTTGCCCCTCTAGAGAGATTTTTATTTGGGGTTTTGGTTGTTAATGGTGTTTGG
This sequence comes from Datnioides undecimradiatus, assembly GCA_008933995.1. NCBI lineage: Eukaryota > Metazoa > Chordata > Actinopteri > Lobotiformes > Datnioididae > Datnioides > Datnioides undecimradiatus. The sequence goes on along the minus strand of WARS01000029.1, from coordinate 11,195,754 downwards.
CACCTTATATCCAATAATGTGAAAATTTTACAGATCAAATAGGACCCCTGCCAATTCTGAAGGCTGCTGTAAAAATCCTCTGGTGTTTGCATCAATCTGGACACTTAGTGGACCCATGATAGCCAGTGAAATACTTGAATCTTGAGATGGCGACCACAACGCTGGTGCAGATGAAAATGTGTCCCAAACCAATGAGGCTGAGCTGTCTTTAACTGTTAAAAAAGCAGCTGAGTCAGGGGGTTAAAAAAACTTACAACTCACTCTTTTATTGTGATTGCATCTGCAACTGAAGCAAAAATCATCTGTTTAATAACTTTATGTGTGTGATGCAACCCAATTTCAGACTCTATAAAGCTCTTATCATTGGAACTAGAGGAAATGTGTGACAATTATTTTTGTGCTACACATATACATAACCAACACTGTTAAAGAAGCGTTTGCAGACCTTGTATAATCCACATATAGTGGTGAACTCACTGTGGCTGAACATATTCTTTTGTTGTTTTTGCCTCCAGGTGTGAACCGCCATAGCAGTTACAGCTATCTTTCACATCTTTGCCATGTCATCAAGTACAAAATAAGCAAGTCTGTTGTTTTTTGTGGGTGTTTTTGCAGACAGCTGATGTCTTGTTTTCTATCCAGTGAGACCAGTTCATATTTGCGTGAAATGAATAAAACTTAACAATTTCAAGCCCAAAGCCGACAGTCTGATGAATTGGACTTCACTGGAAAGACAAGAGACAAACTGTATTAAGATTGCACTATTAACTCAGCAGAACGTGTATGAGCATAATGCATGATCCATGTTTATCTGTAGGTCACATAAACTATTTTGATCAGGCTCCTAGCACCACTTCAGTCAGTCCAGGCTGTAATACTCTGGCACTGCAGAACCGTAGAGATATGCAGGTTAGACGTAGACCCAGATAGTCTATATGCACAGGCGGGGTTGCATAGCAGGGGTGTACGCTGTGTCAGAGGTTTCCATGCACTCTGATATCACCCTGACACCCAGTGGCACTGACGTAAACCTTATATTAGCCTTGACAACAGCCACCTATAATAATCTTCAAAGGTGCCGGTGGTGGTATGTCTGGAGTCCAAATCATGTTCATGCCCCCGACCCCGTGGCGGGTCCCTGCAATCCTCCATCTGTGTGGGGTTCAGGTTGCACCGTGTCCAGTAAAGATCTCATTTCACTGCAGGTGTTCCATCAAAGTGCACTTCTGGACCCAGACCCAGGCTCCGTTAAATGGCTGACTGGCTGCAGAGAGCCAGCCAGTGATTAGACTGCACGCGTGCGCCAGGGCACAATGATGGGGCCTCCACTCTAAGCACATCTGAGCCTCGTGGCCAGAGGTGTCATCCAGGGGATTCACTCAGACTCCTTGAGGGTCCTCCTCCCTCCTCCTTCCTCGCCACCTCCTCCTCCTCCTCTTCCTTTTTGTTCCCCAGTGGTTTTAATTGAAAATGTATTTATTGCAGGGCCAGAGGCTGGACTGGGGAGAGGGAGGCACTGCAGCTTATGAAGATGTGGCTGAGGTGAGGGCTGCAGGGTTTGGCTCCACTTCAGCACCACCAACTCACCCACGCAGTCAATTTTTTTCTGTCTCTCTGTTTTTTTGGCTGCTCTCTTTGTTTACTGCTCCCTCACGTACTTCTCTCTTCTAACTCCTCTCTGTTTGCTCGTCTTTTCTTTTAAAGTCTTGCCTTTCATTTTTGCCCTCCTGTCTCTTTTATCCTTTGTCTGTCTTTATCGTTCTTGATTGGGCGTGTATAAGACCCATTTCAAATGCAAATGGTGCCACTTGGATTGATAGAAGTTATGTGCTGCCAATAGCAATTTGTTCAAAGGAAAGTTTTGTTCATTTAAAATATTTTTTCAGACTTCTTTAGTTTCTTAAGTTTTTCCATGAAGATAGAAATGAGCTCCACCAAAAAGCAGTCAGAATCATGGGAAAAATGACTGCTTTATGATCTGCAATGATTTTTATTTTACATCCTTTACATGATGACCTGTAAAATGTGCTACTTAGAAAAAACAGTTTGATTGGATTTTTCTAAAGGGCTTGTTTAATAAGGTCTGTTCTCTGTGCTTTTTAGCAGCAGGCAGGTAACCTTGAGATTTGTTTAAAGAAACTATACAAATAATAGCTCTTGACGTGTAGATATTTTCATTTTAAAAAGTCTTCATTCAACGAACACAGTACAACAATCGTCTAAACCTTCACATAGAAATGAGGTATTTTATCAACACGCATATGAAGAAACTTGAGAGCCTCTGGAAAATCTATCATATGTAAAATTTTTCTGATGAGCAAAAACAAGTTGTGCAGAAATGACAATTCTGGAAAAGCACAGGTCAGGTTACTTTGAAAAGGATATTCCTATATTTCTTGTGCAATTAACTTTGATCAGTATTTTCCACAAATACAAAAATTCTGCACGCAGTGTTTTTTTCTTTTTTGTATGTTTCAAGTGTTTAAATGTATTTGTGCAAAAACATACAGGCAGAGTGACGGCACAACAAAAATGTGGATATTTGGTTTGCACATGGGGAATACCTTGACCCTGGTGTCCGCTGCGTAACTAGACTGTAATCACAGGTAGCTTGAGCACTCTGCTCTCCTGTTCCGCATTAGACTTGTGCAAAACTGCAAGGCAAAAAAATGTCCTTTCCCTCAGCAGACCTCTTCAGGGGCCCTCATAAAGCGTGATTATCTTTTACGAGTTCCCCCCTCGTTCCCAGGTCTGGCTCGCTGAGGAAAACAGTGCAGCCACTGGGCCTCCCCGCTTTATCAGACATGCGGACAGGGAGGAAAGGAGGGGAGCGAGAGGTATAGAGAGGTGAATGAGGTGCTGGGAACTTTCTCCCCCAAATCCTTTTTGTGTTTTTGCGGGCGCTGGTTAGAAAGACATAACCTGGAACATGTGTCATATGGGTTTTATGCATCTTGTGGATTATGCCAACAGCATTATTTTCTTCCTGAATTTGATTTTTGCCCAGATTGCAAAGTCTCTCAAAGAGCATTTGACACCATGGCTTCTGACAGTGAGTGAGTGACAGTGAGTGTGCAGCTGTGGGACCACTGGTTGGTCCATCTGCAGTTAGCCTGGATCCGTTGAACTTAAGCAACGTTGGTGAAAGCTGTCGTCTGAGCTCACTTGTGCACCTTTGTCATCTTGTTGCAGTAGAGTTATAGATCTTTTCAAATTTTTTACCAGGAAAATCTGGTGTGCTTGTGTGGTCGGCACCAGGAAAGACCATAGGGCATCTTTTGTATGCCCTATTACCTCTCCTCCCTACATCTGTCTCTGCTTTGACCCAATCTGTTTCTAAACCAGTGAAAATCATCAGCAGGTTCGCTTCAGGCGTGTCGAAATGTGATTTTTTTTCCTTTGCTTTAACAAAACTGTAGAAACATCTGAGGGGAAGGTTTCAAAAAAGTGTCTTTTGTAGAGAGGCTCTAGGAGGGCGGATGTGCGGGATGGCGTGAGCGTGCCTTGAAATCAGCCACAAAGAGATTCAAGGCACAGTAGTAGCCTTTGGCTGGGGATGGTTATCACTTGCATCCGCTGCCACTGCCTCCAAGACACACTGGCTAAAACACCAGCACTCCTGGAATCTGTCAAACTGTCAGCTGCAACGGGAAAATAAATAGGAGGAAGAGATGGAGTAATAGTAAAGGACCTTGAAAGCACAATGCCTAACTGAAAAAAATCACCCCTGCAAATGGCTGATTGGTAGCTGGCCTAGGGTATGCATCTTGGCAAGCAGCAGCATGACAATGGCGTTTCTGAAATAAGATAGAGAACCCTGAGCTTCGATGAAATGGTGGTTGCTAGCATTGTCTCCACTCACAATTCTTTGACTTCCCTATGACAAATCCCAGTAACACAGACACTTGGCAGGCCAAAGTGGGACGCTTGCGCTATAGAGGGCCCCTGCACATGAGAAGCCAAAGAGAACCCTTTAAAAACGAAGCAAGATGTAATGCAGCTTTTTTATGCTCATTCTGGGCCTGTGATAGCTGCAGTGGCATGGATTTGTATCCCAGCTACACTGAAAGGGCTGCTGAATTGGATGGAGCTTTAAAGTGAAGCAAGAAAGCTCTGGAAAATCGGCCCTCAAAGGCACATTTCAACTGGAAAGCGTTTCTTTTAAGCTGTCACTCCTTGGTAGTTGACAATCCTATTATGGCACCAACTTATTGTAATTAAGAGGGAGAAGAGATATATGGGCAAAAACACATTCATCAGACCACCTAAGATACAAAGATCTCTGTTGTTGATCTGTGTTTGGGGAGCAAACGAAGTGCCGAGCAGCCAGATCACCTTATTTGCATTGACATGCGAGTGATGTAAACGGGATCCAGAAGCCAATTTTTCTTTCTCTCTCTGTCCCTCTATCCCTTCACTTGTGGGCACCACTTTAAAGAGACGTAATGGAAAATAGGTTTTTATGGCTTTTCTTCTCTCCCATTTTTAGAGGTCAGAGAAATGGAGCCTTCAAAAGGAAATCCTGAAGAGGTAACGATCCCTCACCTCATCAACTCCTCTGCTAGAGCCTAAATACGTTTTGTCACTGAAATTGTGCCCAAAGCCAATATGAAAGGATTGCCAGGGGCAAGTCCATACGCAGCTATTTATTCGCCTGATAATAAGAGGATTGTGCCTCTTTCTTCCTCGCTCTCTTTGCAGCTTTTGAAGCAGAAGTAGATGATGGAGTGGCATCAGCTACCATTATAGTGACTTCAAGATATCCTGAAACTTAGGACCGATGACAATCATACAAAGCCCCCTGTGCATTGTGGGTAGGAAGCGTACACATGTGGCTATTCGACAAGTGGCTGTCCTCCCTGGGGGCAATGACACCTGACCTTTGAACTCTTTCTTCCTGACATGATCGCTCTCAGCAGTGATTGTGACCATAAGATTGAAATAAACCTGAATTGTATTCATCACAACTTTAGAATGAGAAATTGTTTCAATTCTTTGGTGTGTTTTTCTCTTTATTTAGCTTGTGCCTCAAGGGACCATAGTCTTTCTGACTGTTAATGACTTTTAGTCTATGTATCTTTGTATCTGATACTTTGCTTACCCTCTTTGATCTCCATTTTCTGCTCCTTCTCTAGGGACCTGTCTTGTGTTACAAATGAAGGTGCTGAGAGGGTCAAAATATCAAGGGCCAGACTGCTGACATACGAATACATAGAGATACTCCTTCAATGGTATCTCCACACCTCCAGCAGCTGTGTTTTAGGGCCGTCACTCATCCTCTGAGAGCTCGTATATGGAGATTCTGCAGCTGTGTCACAAATCCCCTCGACATCATGATTGTTCAGTGGAGAATTGACTGTATTATCTTCATTTCAGGCCTTTCATATATATTTAAAACATTTTTTGTTTTGTTTTTTGGCAATGACAAACATGGGTGTTATGGATCTGGTGAGTAATTATCTGACATAATTACCTGGATTGTCAGTAACAATGCGTCCATAATGGTTGACTTTTTACAGATTAGCTTGTATGCTAATCAAATGCACTTTTGCTAATCAGACTAATATTTGCTTTTCCATCCAAAAAGGTGAAACTAGCATAGCACAAGTTCTGAATTCTGAAATGATCAGTCATGCATTAAACACAGGATGATAAAGTAACTATGTATTTTTAGTTCAAAAATTCAAAAGAGTCAGACAGACTTTTAAGACTTTAAATGCCCAGGGCAAACCAGATGGGGTAAATGTACAACCGGAAGAGGTTTTAAGCCTGAAGGATGGGGAGTGTAAAACAGCACAAGGGGTTGCAGTGATGAAGTAGTTTAAGGTGGTGCTGAGGCAGTTAAACACAATCCAGGAAGTTCTGTTGCTGTAACTAATTAATATGTTTAAAGGGTAATTACATGCCAGAGCACTGCACCGTGATGCACCAAAAGTTTAACCTAATTTAACTTTTCTCCGGAGCCTCCTTTGATGGCACCCTGCTGTGTCCACAGACTGGCTCTGTTCAAATGAATAAGAAGACTGCATCATTTCATACAGACCTGCTGTCAGTCAAAACACAGTCTAAAATTAATGTCAACAAATGCAATGAGCTGCTTGGATCTTTTGATCCCCCAAAGCTGCACAGCACATGCTATCAAATACAAAACCCTTACCAAATCCTAACTATGTCTAGTCATGCACGCATAATCATTTTTAGTATTATGCCTTCTCCACAGCCTGTAATGTTCAAGTGTTGCTAGTGTGCTGCTGTCCAGAGGCCCAGAATTTCTAACAACACCGCTGCACGTGCACATACACCCCCTCTTAAAAAACACAAACACACAGGTAGTATTTCTCACCAGGAGGCTTGCTGACCGAGTTCTCCCTCTGTGCCTGTGAGTTTGGCTTGAGTGATTTACACTGTGTGTGAAAGAGGGCGGCTGGCTGTGTCTTAATGTGGAGCACGGTGAGGGAGGGAGAAGTGGCCCATAATGAATTGGTGTTAATGAGCTGTTAACTCTGCTTCAGCCCAAAGCACCAAAGTAACCCCTGCTGCCTGGCTTCCAAGACAACACAAATATACACAATCTCACACCCACGCACACCTATACACACAGTCGAATGCATACATCTGCTGTGAATGACATTTTTCAGCTCAAACATCAGTCGTCTAACTGCACATGCAGACGTCACGTCACCCACAGACTGACTCTCTTGCTCGTTCACTCGTACACAGGTTCACAGTCATGGGCATGCGTATACGTACATGCACATACTTCCACTCACCCCCTCGTGTACAAACTCTCACACACACATACACACTCCTTCCCAACACATACTCAGTCAATCAGCCCCTCACTCCCAGGTTAAACGGGCCCCTGGCTCAGAGGTAGTAAATCTTCCTCATGTTGACATGTACTTGTGTATGGCGTACACCCAGCAGAGCTGCTGAGCAGATCAGAGTCAAATAACATTTGCAAATAATTCTCAGTGTTTGTTTTTCCCTAATGGAGAGCCAGGTGGACTGGGTTTACCACATTTCACTTGAGGTCAACTGTCAGACACCAGCAGAAAAGTATTTTGAATGTATTTGTAAGTTACTTCCTGTGTTTCTCCTAGGATTTTCCCCCTAAGCACTCATATTGTCAGGTGATGTCTCCCATTTAAAACCCTTTATTTGCAAAAAGTTTGTTGGGTCTCATTGTTCCTTGAACATGTTTCTGCATTGTACAACTTAATTCAGCTTTATTGTAGAGCAGTCCCCGCTTCTACTTCTTTATATGCTGATCCTTGTTCTTTCCACAATGTCACATATGCGTTGATTTTATATGTCAGGGTGCAGTTATGTTTTGCACTTTGTTGCAAATGGTCAGCTGCCTGCACAGCATGAAACACTACCTTTGTTGGGCTTACATGAAGTTTTTCACCTTTTGCACTTTTCTATAAACTGTTCTCATTTTTTGACAGCCTGCTGCTCTGCCTCCAAAAAAAAAAAATCCATGCACGCTGGTTGCTCTCTGTGCAATTTCCACTGTTAGTCTGCTTTTCGTCAACTTTCATGTAAAAATGTTGTGGTAGGGCCAGTCTGGAAAGGGCATAATGCTGTGAAAGAACTGAGCTGAGTGAATCTCCCTCAGTTAATGCTTACCGGCCTTGACACGCACCTAAGATATGTTCATAAGCATATGATGACATGCCATGTTGCCATCATGCCCTCAAACACTGAGGCACTTTGGAGGTACTGTTGGAGATATTTTCCTTTAAGAGAAAAATAATAACACATTTGTCTTTGTTGCCAGTCCTCGATAGCGATTCATCTTAGAAACATTAACAAGGCTTTATGGGTTATATCAGTCCTGAATAGAAGAGAACTGCAGTACACTGCTAGTTGTCTGTATGCCTCTGCACAAACACAATCAAGATACATTCCTTTGCATTTCATTTAGCAAATAAATGTCTGTGAGCTGGTGGCTGTTGAGGCAGGATCCCAGCTTGCCCTCTGCCAGGAGGACAAAAGCACTCTCTCTGCACCCGCACAACGCTGACTGTGAGCAAATCGTCCCAGTACTGATGCTGAGCCAGATAAGCCTGCTCTACTGTTTCTCTCTCTCACACACACACTCCTGATGGTGAGAAACCAAATATGGAAAAAAGGAGATCGGTGTTTGCAGTGTTTGACTCACCTGAGGGTGTGTGTTTGTGGTTTAATGTGTGTGTGAAAGCATTGTGCTGTTCTGAATGTGCATGTCTCCACACACAAATGTGCGCACCCCACCCCCAGCACTTGAAGTCTGTCGGAGGTAAGAGGCCAATTAATGGGGGATGCTGTTAAGTGATTTTAGAGGCATCGTTGGAGATTTAGGGGAAGGAAGAGAGATGGCTGCCCGCAAGGTGCTTTGATAGTCCCTGACAGTGCCAGAGCTTTATAGCTGGCAGCTGGTCCAGGTGTTAGCCACACATGCACATACACTACCCCTGCCTCATTAAGGGTCCACCCTAACAGGGGGGCTCTTTGCGGTTTAGAACTTGAGTCTGACACAGTGTGTATTTTCAGCTTGTGTGAACACACGATAAACTGCTCGCTGCTTGCCTGGAAGGGGAGGAAGAGAGGAGAGGAAGGAGAAGACTGGGTTGGTTGTCATGCTCAGGCATTCAATTTGCCATTTGTTGTGGCATATAAAATACCCCCAGAAACAACTGGCACGTTTATAGTTTCTCTTCCCAACGGTAGACAGAGTTTTACAGTCCGATGTTTACAGTCATCACGACCACCAAATTTGTGTTGTTGTGTAAGTGACCTTTTACTGGGCTGTTTTTTTTTCCATTCTTCATCAAACCAGGGTGTTTTGCATTAGCATGAGCACTGACCATGTTTTTACAATGCAGTATTTAACGCATGCTGTGGTACAAGGAAGTCCACACCCTGAAGTCCCTGGATTGTTAAAGTGGGAGGGAATTGTAGCTGTGTCATGCAAAAAAAAAGGATTTATCCGTTTCCTTTTTTTTTAATCTCTTAACTCTCTGAACTAGACCCAGTGAGTCACTTTAATGAAACGCAGTTCATGCGGTTCAATGGAACACTGATTAAATGTGTGTTAGGGGCACCTCATCAGCAAACCCTTTCCAGCAGGACGCTATGATGGAGGAAGTGTGTGTGCGTGTGTGTGTGTGTGTGTGTGTGTGTGTGTATGTTTATGAGTGTGTGCATGCTTGGGGGAGACCTCCAGATGCAATAATTGTAATTTGGCAATAAGAAGCTTAACCAACGATGGGAAGAAAAAGGGGGCGGGTTGCTTAGGGGGAAAGAATACAAGAGATTATCAGGTCGAAGGGTGCTGCTTCTCCTCCACTCCTCGCCCCCCGCTATGGCACTCTCTTTCGCTCACTGAGGCCAACATTCACTTCAGGTCAGCCATATCTAATGTTACTTTACCTCTCCGAGCACAAGGTTACAGAACAAAGGTGTGCCCTCCATTCATGTCCTCCACTCTCTCCCCAGGTCTGCTAATGAACATTACAGACTGGTTCACTGAGAAGCTAAAGGTGCTCACCACTGGCATCCCCGCCCCCTCCCCTGTGGTTTCCCAGGAGGACAACGGTCCTCAAAGAAAGTTTTCTTTTACAGGCCTTTCACTTTTTGAGGTGTCCATCCTCTTATCGGCCATGTAACAGGAAATGGGATGTCCCATCTTAACTGTGTCACTTCATCATTGTGTGTGTGTGTGTGTGTGTGTGTGAGAGAGAGAGAGAGAGTTAGAGAGAGTGACTGAAGCCTACACTCACACTCAAACATGTTTCCTTTTTTCTCTTCCCATGTGGCATTGATCTGATGGTGTTTTTTATTGTGTAAACACAGAGCGCTGAACGAAGCCAAATTTTTAAATCTTGATTTATACGTGTGTATGTGTGTGTGTGTGTGTGTGTGTGTGTGTGTAGTATTGCAAAATCTGATACTTGTAGCATGCAGCTTCCTTTATTCACTAGTGTTAATGTTGCATTTTGGCACCCACTGTGGCCTGTTTTCTGTCCTCAAACCACATGTTCCTGTGTATGAGGATGACAGTCAGTAAATGGGATAAGGAAAGAGAATTCACTATCAGGTACAAACATCCCAAAAATGTAAACCGTCCAGCCCAGTAAAGGTATGAATTATTTATGATTAGGCAAATATGTAACACACAATTTAGGATTCAGGAAGTAGTTCGTCCTTAATGAAGCAAAAGTGGCATTAGTGGACTGAAGCAGTCAGTGAGTAAACAGAATGAAAATAAGGTATGAGAGAGTTCAGAGTTGTGTCTGTGCTCTTACAAACATGAACAGCAACTATCCAAACTGAACATTTACAGGGACCGCAGACATAGATCGGCTTATATTAGAAGTCAATAACAGGTATCAAGAGTTCACAAGGAGCAGAGTCCAGCTGCGTCCAGCTTTCTGCCTTTACTTTGTGTCACCTTGCAACAAAGTCAGTGGGTAAGCATTACAGCAGGATAATCGCAGCCTTTACACACAATTCTTGGAGGATAGGGCTAAATGAAAGACAAAAATATGTGAAAACTGTCCTATGTGATCCTTTTTTTTAAAAAAAGAAAAGTCTGACAGTAAAGATGCTGAGTGTACAAACCCAACACAAGCCAAACTGTCTGCTCAAACACCCACAGAACTCATGCTTTGATCTCAGCATGAATGTGTCTATTTGTGTCACTTCTAAAACTTCTGACAGGAAGTCCAACCAGGGTTATACATTTCTTCAGGCAGTGAGTTTTCGGGATGTGGTTTCTCTGGAGGATTTAGATCTCAGATGATACAGTTAGCCACAGACTGTCTTTGTTTGTCATTAGCCTTTTTTTCCTTTGATGGTTTTCAAATGCGATGTGTTTTTTGAATTCAGACGTGAAACTATATACTTATCCTGGCCAAGTTGAGAGCAGTTAATGGTATCACAACATTATGATAATCTGACCAAAAACACATGTCACTGGCAAGACGGCAGAAGTATGAGGCTGGTGGCTCAGCATGCAGCGACATTATAACGTTAATAGTCCCGATATATTTCAGTTTATGTGCTACTGTACATTTTGGCACGACAAGAGACATTCTGCAGAAGCTTCACCGCAGGCATGTCTCCCCATATGTAACGGCATGTGTGGGCGTGCGTCTCTGGGTGCAGTATATGGAGGGGGAAGCATGGTTTTCGCGAAACCCTTGCAGACATGCAGGAACATGACACATAGTTCCTCCCGCGTATCCTCACAAACCACAATGAAGCAGCATTAATGATAAGCACCTGGATTCCCACAAGCTCCCAGTTAGGCCCAATTGGCGGTAACTGATAAATTGGGATGAGTGGGAGTTAGACTGCAGGCCCCAGTGAATGAACCCTTTTCACATCAGGATGCAAAAGAGAGCCTAAAGAGAGAGATGAAGAGATCCTTTATGCTGGCAGTGTGTTCACATGAGAGGAGACCACACGCTTGAGAGAGAATAAGATAGAAAAAGAGAAAGAGAGAGAGGGACAGTGTCTTTCCCAGACAGCCCATGAGAATCCAATACACTCCCACGCGTCTGGGCTTGTGTGTGGCCGCCGCACACACACGCTACACGCCACATGTGTCCGTGTTCATCCCCTCCTCATAACATCAACCCTTCGCTCTCTCAATCCGGGCCACACTCCCCGCCGACTTTGATGCGTTTTTTTACTCGATGTGTACGACAATAATCTTTTTCACCCCTCCAAAAGAGCGGGCCATGGGAAGAAAGGCCCAGCTCTCGAGGCTTTGCTTCATCTTTTGCCCCGGCTCTCCAGCGAGACAAAATCGCTTCGCCGGCACCACAGTGCGGTTCAACTGCAGCTGAAAGGAGACGGGGACCAAATCCCTCTCATACACAACAAAACAACACTGTAGCCTTTTCAGTGTGACTGCCCACAAGGAAAGGGCCTTTTCTGTCTGCGGCGGACACAGTGTCTATCTATCTATCCACTCCCCACAGATGTTGACACTGTTTGTTGCGGGTTAAGATGCCCTCCAAAGACCATTGTTCCCCTTGTATCTTCTCTGTTATTGAGTTTTTCCTCTCTTTCTGGGCGACGACCAGAGATAGAGAGGGTAGAAAGCGGTGAAAGACCTCTAGATGGCAGTCAGCGCTCCAGGGGGCCTTTCTGCCCAGGGAGACCCCGGCAATGGGCTTCATTGTGGGTAGCAGCAGGCAACCACAGAGGGCTGTATGCTGGAAGTATTGTGTTCCTGGATAGACTCAAGTCCCTCTCCAACACAGGGTCAGAGGTTAGCCCCCCTGTGGGTTGCTCCATACCTGCCCTGCCCTTCTCCCCCTTCCAGTCTCACAGGCCAATGGAGACACAGCCACGTACAATGGAAACCAGTCATCACACTACTAAGGAGACTCTTAAGATTAAGAGGTAGCAGAGCGGAGAGACTAATTCAGTGCACTCTCAGCGTTTCGATGAATAACTAATTCGATTAATGGGCCCATGAGAGGGAATAGCGAGCACGGCAGGTCAGGGGCTCCTCTCTGCTTTTTGCGAGGCCACATCTCAGCGCTTCGGCTGGATAAAAATCTTATCGCAGACTCAAAACAAAAACCTTTTGATGACATCTCGGCTATCAGTAATGTTGATGTGGGAGTGAGTCATAAGCTGGTGTATGTATGTGTGTATGTGACTGTGCATGTGTATGGAGAGCGCATGTCAAACATTTGCATCTATGCTGAGCCAGATCCCACCCCTATCGCCTTATCTTGACACCCCTGTGCATTCAGGGAATGCTTGCTCTCATGCCTCCATGCACAGTCAGCACTACAAAACACAAACATACAGCATTGGACAGCCGCTTTGGTGTATGAAATTAAAGCTCCTGACAATGTAATCCTCATCTTGTTTTTGCTGTTTCCGCTATTGTTTTGTTGTCACTTATGTTCTTATATAGACTTGTATCTTAATACAGATATTGAGGTCTGTGAATTATAACAGGTTATGTTGCTGCGAGAGTTATTTAGCGATATCACCAATATGCAGTACATGACAGAGAATTTGATGCTGGTTATCACTGACTGGTGCTGTCAATGATGATGTATGAGTGTGAAGGGGCATCTGTGACCTCAGATTAACAGTACATTAACCCTCTCCCTAGGCGAGGCCAGCGTGCCTCTTAAACCCTGACCCCCTGTCCCCTCAAACCACCACAGGGGGTCCACCCTCAGCGCTCTCCCTTCCAAACTACTCTGCAAGATGCCACATTGTGTTCCTTTTGGACTATTGTGTGCAGGGGTAAACAATGTGTCTTCTATGTCCCCCAGTTCTCATTGCCACTTCCAGGGAATGTCCAGGGCTGCATAGCTGGAGTTGTAGAGTCCAGTTCGAGTGTCATCCCAGAGGGGAGCTTGACCACAAGCTGCAGGTAGCTTTCATGGCTGCCATGGCAGGCCAGTGCCTTCCCCCAAGTGTCCTGCTGCTTGAAATTTGTCGTTCCCCCTCTGGGTCCCTTTTTTTGGAGTGTCAACCGTGGGGCCCCTGATGGGAGATTTGTTGATATGATAACTCAATTAGGTTCCAGGATGGATGACAGTTTGGCAGAGAGCCAGTCAGCGGCACCCAGGGAGGCAGTGACTTGTCTCCTTAACCTCTCCTCAGGAGGCAGCAATTAGTGGTAGTAATTGGCGAATTAGCAGTGTTGCATATTCTCTACTTCACTCTCACTTTCTGTGGGATGTGGTCGGATCAGAAACCAAGCAGCTAAAGACGTGTGCAAACAGCACCTTCTTTGGTCAACAGTTCCACCTCCAGTACATTCAATTCTTTTACATTTCATGGCATCACTTCTTCCACAGAGAAGCTCTCAAAACACAATGTGACTGTCCGCATACTTTGTTGCTGAAAGGAAGGTTGGCCATGGTCACTGCCTTTTCTTATTTCTTGCTGCCATTCTTCATGCGGCTCCAAGCCTGCAGTTCAGAAGCGATAATTCAATTAATGCAGCCAAGGCCTGCATTTCAAAATCTGGTCTTTTTGTCTGAGAGATTTGCATCAGAAAACTCTGCCACACAGCTGAAGGTCCTCCAACGTTTTATGCTTTGTTAAGATGGAAAAATGAAATATACATTAATTTTCAAACGAGGCCATTACCTCAACAGCAAGATGTCCTCATTGTCTTCTCATGGAAATATTTAATGACTTCACAATGTCACTTCATTACAAAATACAAAGGCAGAGGTCTGTTACTATTTTGTATACATGTTTTGGTCCCTGAAATCACAGCCAGTGATGACAGGAGGTGACTTCTTCCTAAAAGATCTGGAAACATAAAGAATGGTTCACAGTTATACAGCTGATAAAAATTCACATTTGGCAAAGAAGTTACTTTGGCCACGTAAATCAGAGATAAATAATGTTATTCTAATAGTTCAGTTTGTTCAGCACAACCTCAGTTTATTTTACCCAAGAGTCATTATCTAATCTTAATGATTAATGATTGATAAACTGACAAGACACCATGTATTTTGGACCAGGTCCTGGGAGATTATTACATTTCTCATTATTTCATTAGTTTTGACACATGATGCTTTTGAAGTAATTTCAGCATGCATCAGACTGATCTAATTATATAATGAGAGGAATTTGTGAAGGAGATGCAGAGAAGTTCTATGTGTCTGCTCCTTTAATCATAAGTCTGTCATGTGCAATCATCCACTAGCATGTGTGATAAGTTATTTCCTCTTCTTCTTATAAATTCCTTAGGAGTATTTGTTTTCTGTTTTGCAATTCAGCGGCAACCCCTCGGTTCTGTGAAGCTTGTCGACGCTGGTGACCTCTGACCTGTCATGCACTGTGGGTTTAGCCTGACGTATTCAAGGTGTTACCATCTGTGTCGCACCCCCCACCCCTTGAGTCTCTCAGCAGACAAGTCCTCTGTGTCCAGGCCCACTGGACTGGAAAAGTTGCTTACAGTGGACTGTTTGTTTGGCTTTGTAATGTCTCAACCCTGGAGAAAGGGTGGACAGAGGAGTAGCAGGGCTCCTGGAGGACACTTGTGCTGTTTTCTTTTTTTTTTCTTTTTGGTTAACAGTGCTCCAGAGGGCTGCGATTCTCTGCACCTACGAGTTAACTTGTAACCCAGTGACCTCTGACTCTGTGTCCATCTGAACCAAACAATAGCTTGTTTCCAAAGTGCCTGAGGCAACTTATATATTTCACATCAAAAAGACTAGTGGTGGTGAGAAACTCTAATTGATTGCAAAATGTGTTTTCATCACAAGAATAAACATTGTGTTCAGAAGAATCTAAAAGCACACTCTTTCATGCTTTGGTTGTATTTTGGACAATATTTAAAAAAAACTTTAGCCAGATGCAAACTGAGTTATCATGTAAAATATACAGTAATCTTTAATCATATCTAATGCAGCTTTTATTGTGAAGTTACAGGAGCGTGATATCTCTTTTAGCCACACTGATCAAACATTGTGGGGGCTAAGCTTTCTTTAAAAACGTTAAATGATGAAGATAAATGAATGGTGATGCCAATGTTGCTTTTTATTTAAAGTAAGAACTAAAGGGAAAAAGCTTGTTTTCATCCTCCCAACTGTGCATCTTTGAGGTGATCTTGTAGCCAAAGATACAAGAGGTTGCAACACGAACAGCACATACTTACAATGCTGCAACAACTGCATGTACATTGATTTTTAGCTTGTATTGTTACCTGAAATGCATTTTAATATATGAAGTGGAATAAAAGGTGTAATCACTGAGGGGAAAACAGCATTTACTTTGACTTATCTGGGCAGTATTTAGGTCTTAAGTAAAAGTACAAGGAAACTACACCAGGAAAATACTTTTAACACCGCATTTACCTTCTGAATGGTTAAGCAGCTTAATTTTAAACAGTGATTCATTTTTTTAGAAGCTGATCAAATGTTTTTTATGTGAAACTGTAACTTGAAACAGCTGTCAGAATAGTGGAGCACTAAGTACAGCATTTTCCAATGAAATGAAGACGAGTTGAAGTTTAAAGAAGAAGCAGTGTGTGTGTGTGTGTGCGTGTGTGTGTACATGAGGCAGTCCCTAAAAAAAGTCCTAGTTCACCCCAAGCAGCACATGTTCTGTCTAAGCAGTGAGGTGACTGCACTTACTTTGGGGTAAGTGCGCCTGATGTAAGATAATCTCGTCAAAGGTCCCAGGATGAAGATGAGCATTGCCAGCAAATGCACAAGTGCAAATCCACCACCGTCATTTCTTTTCCAGCTATGTGCGTGCCTGAAGCTTCCCCAAGCAGCCGCAGCGTTCACTGTGTCAGCCTGCTGACGTGGGACTGACACACGAGGTAGACTGTTAAGCAGAGCAACATCCTTTGAAGGGAATTTTGATGACCTCTTTGTGGTTTGAACCATTTCTGACGATCACTGTACAAATCGACAGCTTTAGCAGCTAAACCATGTCCCAGAACCTCAACAGATGGAGCTGTGGTGTCCATGCAGACACACACATATACCCAGAACGTTCTCTGTGAGTGGTGTGTCACAGTGTAGTAATGTCACCACAAACAAGATGAGTTGGCCCAGACACTCGCATTCATCATATTTATCATTCCTTCTCCCAAAGAAACTTGCTTTGTTTTGACATGCTGATAGTGAGTGGATATTTAGTTCCTCTCTGGCATTCACTGAGTCACACAGTTCACCGAGGTATTGGTGATGTATTTAATGACACACAGTGCATGATGCTCCTTGGGTGGCAGTAACAGGGACTTGGCAAGGATTGGCTGAGGTATTGAGGTACTGAGGTATTAAAAAAATATCACTGACAGTAGGCAGATACTGCCGCCTAGTGGAGAAATATCCACACACGCTTTCCTGCTGGAAAATACTAGAGTACAATACTTAAAATACAATCCTGCCCTCTAAAGGTTAGTCTTGCACTAATGGGAAAAACTACTGTTCCTCTGTCAAGACAAAACAAGTTATGAACCATTATTATTCACTGTAAAACTGTTTGATGTTCTGAAAACTGATCTTTAATGTGAGATTTGACAACAAATTCAGGAGAAATTATGTTTGCTGTCACATGTTACACTGTACTGTTGAGGAAAAACTCAGTCAGCAGCCTGAGACACTGCAACAGTGTTTGGAAAAGCAGTGATATAAAGTCTTTTTAATCTGTAATAAATTATCTGAAATATACATATCGCTAAACATATCACTGAAAAAACCCCCCACAAAACATATATTGCTGTATTTATCCTGGGATGCTTGGACATACCAACTGCTAACTGCTAACACACAACAATGTAGAGGTTATTACAAGCTCTAATAATAGCAGTTTGTTCACTGTCAAAAAGCTGATTATCACTAACTTTCAGAGGTCAGAGCCCTCTTGTGGAAGAACTCAGTGAGTGCATGCATGTATCGGTACATCTATGCACTAAGTGTGGAAGGTAAGGTGTAAGAATTAGGTGCATATTATGTCTATTATCATTTTTAAAATAATATATCCAGTGCATGAATACATTTTTCTCATGTTGCTTCTGATTACAGATGCACATGAACACACTGTTCTACGGTCTTAGTGAACTTTGGTATCTTAACTGCAACTTCACTCCCACTGCAGTCAGTTTCACCAGACAGCTGATTATCACTCTAGAAATGTCTGATGATGCAATAAAACTAATACATTTTAAAGTCTGATAGATTTGATATATGTATTGCATAACGTCACTATTTTTATCCTCATGTGGGTGTGATTTATGAAGCTTTGCCTCATTATGTCTCTTGATTTAAGTGCTCTATTTTCTGTATGATAAGTAATATCAGTGACATGAATCTAAGCTGGTGTTACTGTTTTACTGTACTGTACTGTACTGTGCTTATTATTTTTCATTCATAATGAAAATTCTAAACAGTTTTAATACTTGATGCAAGTTTTCTTTTTCTTGGTTTTATTATGCATTTACAATACGATCAGTACTCATCTTCATTTTCTATGAAACAAATATTCCAGATTAAATCAAAAACATTTTAGTATTTTTCCCACATTGGACCACCACTCTCCCATGTCACACCCTGTAAAGAGACAAAACCTGGCTGAAATGTAATACCCATTAGTTTTGCTCTGCTCTTTTGTGTATTGTTAAAAACTGGGTCTCCTCCCAGAAACACCTTGTCCAGCAATGCATTTGATTTTGTAGGCACTATGAAAAAGATGACAGCTCACTTTGAGGCTCAGCAGTTTAAAAAGTGGACCACAGTTGGTTTTGGACTTGTGTTTCTTTTATTGCTGCTTGGAATCATATTTGTTGGTAAGAAATTTAAACTATTAAATTTTAAAAAAAAAATCTAACTTTTACTGAGGTTTACTAAGTTTGAGTGTTAAGGGAAGTGGCAGTTATCAGACCTGTCCAATTATGACCAAACAATATGCTTTCTATGGCCAAATGCACTTTTGTTTGATGTGGAACTCTCTTCTGTAAGTTTTTCTTAGATGATAGAAGGGGTTAGAAGAAAGAAAATTCTGCAAATACTACAGTATCTACTCGCTTAACATGCTGCTTTTTATGATTCCTGCAATGCAAGCAAACATTAACTCATCTAATTGTAGCGGACACTTTGTTGTTTTGTAAAACTGGTTACTGTCACCTAAAAAGACTTCAGTATTTTGTGTTGCTATATTTTCATCTAAAATTTAACATTTCAAATCTCTTAAAAATGCAATGGCCAGTCTGCATATAGCAATGAAAATCCATACAATTATCAAAGTATAGGTATTGTTTTGCAGTGGAATTTGTTGGTTTAAATGTCTCAGGTTCTTGGGGAGAGGCTGGGCTGTGGAGAGGAGCTGCCCCTGGGTCATTACAGGATCAACCACTCCCGCAGCATTCCTTCACTCCAAGTTATCAGTGTTTCTGTGCACTTGTATGGTGGAGATGTTAATAATGTCTTGTTTTAAATGTATTACAAACCGTAAGATCATAACTGAATGCCTTGTCTTTTTGGTGATGTATCCACAGTCTCACCACTGCAGAGTCCCCCTGACACCAACATGACAGAAAACAACGTGAAAAGAGGAAGAAGAAGCACCAACTCTTCTTCTGCTCACACTGAAGACTCTGTTTTGCCTCCAAAGATTCTGTCTGCCTCGCACCTCTCTTCTCTCAGACAACTGGTGTCTGACAGGAAAATCACAGGTTGTGCTGTTTTACCATGCCTCAACACAAAGCAGCATGATTAAATCAAAAATGCCTTCTATCAGCTGCTGCTAAGTTGTTTGTTTCATTTTACTCAAGAATCAAATGGTCAAAGAGCAAAATCATCACCAGCCTTTGAGTGTTTGCCTGCACTCTTTAGTTCATTTGAAACTTTCAGTCAGTGAAGGCAGACGGATTCTCAACTGCATCAGCCTTGGCAGTAATTAAATAACAAATCTGACAGTAAGTGAAAGTCACTACTTATAAAAAGGAAAATATCATTTTCTGAGTGAGGCATGCCATTAAGTGTACAGCTTTTAGATTCACAGGACAGTTTTTGAAAATCATTCCAGTGGACTCTGGTACAGTTCATGACCTGCTATTTGCAGATACACTTATCTCCACCCACCTGATACTATCTCATGACTGATATGAGGTTATCCAAAATAAATAAATAAAAACAAAAATGGTTGTGTGGTTGAAGGCTGACATTGATTGATCTGGCATTTGATACCATTTAAGAACAATAATATACTGACTCAAAAGGACTGTTACCCTGCAGTATAGGTTGAAACACTGCACTAAAAGCATTCCTTTACAGCCTTTGGTGGAGCGAGTGACAAGTTTTTAACCACAAGATGGCAGCGAAATACAGACTTTGTGCCTGTGTGTGTCTTTTTAAATCTGCTTATTTTATGCCAAAGTTACTGAAAGTGTTCGCTGTTTTCAATAAGATTGTGTTGCATATGTGGGTGTGAAAGCCTGAACACATTCACGGACCAATCTTAACACTGTGTTTACATCTTGTCCACACAGGAAGAAAGTACATGTAAAAAAAAATTATAGGGGTTGTGCTGACTTCTTTTCAGGTAATGAGGTAGAGAGAAATGTTGTTGAGCAGGTAGAGAAACTTTAAATATAGCAACTGTGGAAATGAAGGAGAGAGAAAACAGACGGTGTATAATCATTTGGGAGGATTTCCACTGCCGCCCATGTTCGTAGAGTCAGTCGGTCCATCATGAGACACTACAAGTCTTCACTAAAACCAGTGTGTGAATGAAGCATGGCCTGACTTGACTCCATAGTAAGAAACTCAGAACCGCCAAGTTAAAAGATTAATTTACAATTCATTTCATTTACAAAAATATTTACACTCTGAATAGTGATTGTCCATTCATAGCAATACATCCAGAATATTAGAGACAAAATGATTGACATAATATACATATACATAATTCAAAACAGTTATGTTGTCAAAACAGCTTATATCATAAACAGCTCCATCATTTCTGCATCAATGAGCAGACATGTAAACTTGTAGAAACCATTTCCATCAACGTTATTAATCAGAGATATTAGTGTCTTTACATTCTGTGTACACTCAAATGACAAATTCACTTCTTTTTGCAGTTCGCTTAGGTCTCCGAGTCATTCTCACTGGTCCTAAGGAGCACCTTGACCCTCAGCTCTTCCTCTCCCTATACAAAGAGGTCAGTAGGCTATCCAACCCACCCAAATATATTTAGAGCCATAGATCCGAGAATGTGCTTCAGTGTACTTCAAATTGTTAAAAATGTAAAATAAAAATAAGGAGTGGGGAGCAGAGATCATCTCAGCTGAACTTGGGTGTGGTGCAGGCTACAGCCTGTTGTTACGGTTTCAGTTGGAGCTGCCACAGCTTCCTGTTGTGGATTATAGCTATGATCCACTACAATTTTACAATCATCATTGTGTAAAAAATGGCCTCTGTCAGTCAGTTAGACGTAATGTCACAAGTGTGTGTAGATTCTGTTTGAAAAAAAGCCAAACAACAAACACACACCCCAACTAATCAATGTTCAGCCCGTCTAAAGGTCAAAGGCTGAAACCTCTGCATTGGCTTTGGTCAGACTTTATGGTTTATCATTTATTCAACGGCAAACAAAGCAAACCCACACAGGTTCAGTAGCTAACTAAAATAATTTAGCCTAATTTGTATTTCAGTCCATGAACTCCTTGGCATTTCAGACTGACAGCACCTCTTAATTAAAGAACAGGCCTGGGTGGATTTAAGGATTAGAGTCTCAAGAACTCAACAGACTGCTGATTTAGTGCTGGGGAGAGGGTTTAAGGGTAAAAGGCATTTTTTTGATCTTACAAAGAAGTCAAGCACCTCTGTTGTTTCTGTTTCAACAATTATGTAGAAAAAAAGGTTAGCTGAGTGATTCTCTTGTGTTGAAGTTAATGGCTGTCCTGTCTTTGCTCCTGAAGTCAGGAATCTGCAACATTGGTGGAAATGCAGGACTCTTTTCAGTGAGAATAGTGGGAATCAAGAAAGAGACCTCCACTCCCTGATTTCATCATCCACAGTGCAGCCCTGGATCTCTTGGATTGTTCATGATAAATTCATAAATTCATTGTTTATGATAAATTCTTAAGAAAAAATGTTTCTGCTGCAATGCGGTCTTGTTTATCAGCATTGTTTTGTGTTTAGTGGTCCATTAAAGTTTAACTTTATTACCTTGTCACAAGCCGTGCTGTATCCTACATTCACAGTTGACCCGCCCACTAAGACTGTTCAGCCAATAGAAAGAGACGCTGAGTCTTTATGCCCACCCTCCCCGCTGGTGCGCCTGATGACCGCAAGGAAGTTTTTCTGCACTACGCCGGTCAGGAAGGTGGTAGTGAATGGCTTGACGGTTCATTGAAAATAAAACGGATCCGCGCAGCCGTAATTGCGCAAGGATGGCAGACTCGGCCTCCCCGGAGGACACGCTGCCCGAGGAGGAGAGGGAGTTTCAGAAGGTTATAGCTTTGATCGGAGGTAAAGAGAGGATTTATTTGGTAAGTGATTCGTGTGAAAGTAAAGAGGTGGACGGCGATGACGCTGGAATAATGCAGGAGTTCATCCGTGAGATGTTTCCCGGCAGCCTGGCGAACAGCAACGTGCAGCCTCACTCCTCTACAAACAGTCACGGCGATACTACATGTGCAAATGACATCTGCTTAAAGGGAGAGACTGACAAAACCAACGAAATACCCCTAACAGAGAGGCCCAAGGATTTAGATTTGAGAGCCGGTCCGAAGAGGGAAGACATCGAGAAGGAGAAGCGACCAGCGCGCAATGGCAACGGCCAGAGAACAGCAACGAGGAGGACAAACATTTTCAGCCTAAAGCGAACCATAGATTCTCCTGTCATCATATTCATCTTCAGGCAGACATTTCTCTTGAACAATTCAAACCAACTGTGCTTAAAGGAGATCTTAAAGGACGTAAAGGCACGCACGAAACGTGCCAGGATCGCCCGACCAGCTTTGATTGGATTAATACGCACCAGACAGGAGAGCGCCGAGACACGTCAATGTGCGCAACTCCTGGAGCGTCTGATCCGCTCAGTGTTCCGCAAGCATTCACCAGAGACTGTGTGGGTCGGCTGTTTTATCCCGAAGACAGAGGCCAAAATCCTCAGCATCAAGAAAAACGCCTCCAAAGTTATATACTCATCTCAAACAGCAGGTGTAATCACGTCCGTTTTTATGATCTTTAAGCGGTTTTACACGTTATCAACCAGGTGCAAACATTGCTGGGTTCCCGCAATTTATTTTGTGTATTGTAAGTCGTTTTTGTTTGCTGAATAACACGTCAGCGAGGCAGGTGCTTGTCAACATGAAGTTTGGACCCTGATATGTTTAACCAGGGCACCATGCAGTTCTGATGCATGAAATATAAGGTTTCATAGATTAAATGCGTGAAAAGATCACGCAACTTTGCAGGAATCGCACAAACCTGTAGCTCATCAACATAATTAGTACTAGTAGGAAAATATGATGCCTCAGGACATGAAATAACTCCACCATAAATTTAGAATCCATAGAAGTAAATAAATGATTACAGAGTAATAATATCAAAGCAGTTAAAACATATTTAGCTATTATAAGCTCACTAATAAGCACTGTCATAGTGTAAGTTCCTGCATGAAACTTTGGCAAACACTGTATTGATTTGTGTAGATGCACTCCGCTATATATAGGTCAATCCATGACATTCACAAGACCCCACATTTTTCTTCCCAGGCATGGCTGCAAAGGCCTGGGAAACAAAAGGAGTATTCAGGAAACAATCAGGCCCTTAGATAAGCTGCCAAATTGTTAAACGCTTATAATTGCCTTTCAGATAATACCAGGGATAGAGGGAACCTGCTTTTCTGGCCATTCCAACGTTTGTTCTGGCCTCAGGGAAGAGGAACCAGAGACCAGGCCAACAACTCATCCACCAGCAGGGAAAGAGGTACCAGAAGAGTCCCAAAGTTCAGTTTGATTGAGCTATATAGGAATTTCCATCAGCACAGGAAAACTTCTTTTCTCTTCTTTCCTTCACTTAATCCATACAACTAAGACCTGTTCTAATGAGACTGGAGTCAATGAAACATAGCACCGCAGCCAAATTGTGTCATTATATTAATTCAGCTCAGGTGCACAGTAGGTAAGAATGTTTTCGTATTTTTTTTCTTCAGGTGACACTGGAAGTAAAGAGGAAAGCATCCCTTTGAAAACCAATTCCTTGTCTGCTGGACCTCCTGCAGATGGAGAATCAGCTGGAGGAGACCGTTAATGACATGACATGTGACCAGTGCCTGGAGACATAGTAGTGTAGACAATCCTGTTTTTACTGTCAAGTTGGCCTTATGATGTGACAGAGCCTTACTAAACATTACGGTGTTGGTGCTCAATATTTCCACTGCTGAGCCACTGTGATTTTTTTTTTTTTTTTTCCTGAAGCAGTATATCACTAAATAGTCAAAATCTCTTGCAATCTTCTATATTTACACATTGTAATTGATGTACACTGGACAGTCATAAAGGGATTAACTGCTTATGTTAGGGGGTGATTCAGATAACTGTCAAGTTAATTATATGCACCACATCACATCATTTAACACCAGTTTTTCTCTTTCTTTCTCTGTCGCCCTGGGCTATTTTTGTGCACAGACCTGGAGATTTCTGTTATTTTACCTCATGCTGAACCTGCAGTATAGGGCTAGGCTACAAAGCTTACAGCTTAAAGCTTAAAGTACTCTTTTAACATGACACATAGTAAAGCACAGCTCCAGATTACAGACTGACCCCAGAACTCCAGTGGCCTCAAAAGCCCCAGCCCTTTTGTGTGTCATCTGGATTGTGCTAATTTAATTGGCAGTTTATTTGAGAATAAACATCACCAAAGCACAACAAATCAGCCAAAATATTAAAGTCCTTAAGTGGAATCCTGCTTCTTTCATGGGCAAGCAGGTATTTCCTCTCCCTGATGGCCCCCTCTACAGTTAAGTCCAGCATGGATCTATAAATATGTTTTCTTCATTTTCAGTTATTACGATTGATTGCTACTGACAAAAGCACTATCTGTAATAGAAATGGTCGAAACTACTCACTTTTTGTGTATTTATCTAGACTTTCCTACCAGTCTGTATATTCATATAAATATGTAAATAAACACATTTGAGATTTCATGAGCGTGGTCAATTATTTTAACAAAAATAGGATATTGTCAGATTCGGTAGACAACTATATATTGCTTTACACTGGACTATTTGTACTATTTGTAACTATTTGTTAGTGGCTAGACATAAATGAACATATTTCTCCCTCGATTGACAACCTACTCGCAATCAGGGGCAAAAGAACTGATTCACGGTATACCACCTTTATAAAAGCCGGTTAATAAATCGGATACTTTCGCTTGATTTTTTTCTAACTCTTTTTAAAAACGACCAGTACATGTA
The DNA here is from genome assembly GCA_008933995.1 of Datnioides undecimradiatus. NCBI lineage: Eukaryota > Metazoa > Chordata > Actinopteri > Lobotiformes > Datnioididae > Datnioides > Datnioides undecimradiatus. The sequence goes on along the minus strand of WARS01000029.1, from coordinate 11,170,824 downwards.
AAATTATATTTTATATTTTAAATTTATCACAAATTGATTGGGCTTACGAGAACACAGTTAATAATATTGCATGTACGTGTCTTTTTAATCAGGCGTAAAAGAGGCCAGCTAGCTCAGAGGTCCTTTGGAGGGGTACTGTGGTACTGGACAAAAAGAACTTAGCATCGGCTGCGTTAGGTTCTGCTTTCAGATACTTTATACCGTTTATTTTCCCTGTCCCCTTAAAAAACACACGAAACTCCACTGTCGAACCAGGATCGAGGGGCCGAGGAGGGAATAAAGCGTCAATCATGATAACATCTGCCGGTAAGTGGTAGAAAGTGTTATTTATTTTGCTAGCCGTCAGTTTAGCTATCTGCCATTGATTTAGCTGAGTCACACAGCTAATGTAGCAGTTGTTAGTCAGCGGTCACCGGTGATAGCCAATAAATCCACCAAAACATTTTCCAGAAAGTAAGAACCCTATGCAATGTGTTTTGTTTTGTTTTTTTTACAACAAAGCGACGATTATATTCACCTCAAGATTGTTAATGTATCGGAATCCAAAAAAAAAGTAATGAAAAATTTAAGCTAACAGTCTTCAGTATGCCGCACAGACTCTTAGCTATTCGGCAAAATGTTCAAGTTCAACTTGGTGTTTCATCTTGGAAATACGTCAAAATTACCACATTCTTTATTTTATTTTTTTAAAGATTGAACCTGTTCTGTTAAATAATGATAGACTTTGTTTTAAACATTTGAATTCCCCCGTTTTATAGTTTTCGCCATGTAGTTTGCTTTGGTATGTGCATTTTTTGATAAGTAAACTTTTATTTAAATGCAGGTGACAATTAATGCCTGAGTAATGTTATAATGGACAAATGCTTTGTTTTAACATGTAAGAGAAGTACTAAAATCTTCACGTTATGTGAAAGTGTTGACATATCATATTCTAAACTGCACTGAAATCTAATAGAAATAGTTGTGTTGTTTTTAACTTTTGGTGTTCAAAGCCTGTGTTTGGTTGAATAGAGAGCACATGCTCCCAATTAATCATTTTGTTTTGCTTTTATTTCAAGCTGGAATTATTTCACTCCTTGATGAGGAAGAGCCACAGCTCAAGGTAAGAACTGTTTGCAGAGTGGTGAACCAGACGCCTGAAGATAACAACCTCCCATTTGAAGATATTTTAATGCCATGCCACGTCAAACACTATATAGATGTAAAGAATTTGTATGTGAATATTTTATTACTCACTTGTTGAAGCAAAGAAGTTTTAGGACACTCTTTTTAAAGTCTCTGCAAAGAATCAGTGGTAAAGCCTAACACCAGCAAACATCAAGCAACTTTTTTACTTACAGCTTTAATTGCTGGAAGAGATTTATTGATGTACTGTATGGCTGATTGAAAACTGGCTCCTAAAGTTTTCTACAGAGATATGACGCATGGTGTAGGTACCAGCAATATCAAGAGTAGTAGGTAGTTTATTGATCTGTCTTTTTTCCTTCCATTTTTGTTTTCACTTCCAGTGCATAATGGGCCCTAAGAGAAAGTGAGAGAATATCATCTCTGCATTTCTTGCAACGCAAGCTTCAGATTTTAAAGTCACGGTTGTTGTTTTAGACGCTATCTTTCTACATCCTGCACTATAAGTGTTGAGTAATGATACTACTGACAATTAAGCCTCCATTGATTTCACGCTCAACACGGCTTCCTTCATTGGTCCAAAGTATGGATGATATAGAGATAACTTAGTCGTATCTCATCTGATGACAAAATTGTAGTGTGACGAAAGCTCAGAAATGTTACGTAAATTATGTATCTGCAACCTCTGTTTCATTTGCAGGAGTTTGCTCTTCACAAGCTTAACTCCATTGTGAATGACTTCTGGGCTGAGATTTCAGGATCAGTAGATAAAATGTAAGTACTGTTGATTAGCTTGGAAACTATAAATATACTATAAGAAGAATGTTACATAAGGCAGCAATAACTAAAGATCTTAATTTTAATGTTTCTTTATCTGCAGTGGGGCAAAAGACTCACTTTATTAACCTGTGTGAACAATCACCTGCCTCAGAAGTGGCAGGTGCAAGATACAATATGAATTACTATCGACACACTAGATGCACATGAAAGTTAGCGTAGTGTGTCTAATGTTGACAAGTACAGTACTTAATGTTCTTGCAGTGTATGTGATTAAATCTAAGGTTTCCTATGCAGATTTCCACATTCTGTCTATTTTCAGAGTTTGCCTTGTCCCCAAGAAAACTGCTCTGTGAAACAGAGAATAGACTATTTAGTTTTCATTGTTTACTTTCAGCGGTGATCCAAAAAACTGTCTTACTAGTCTGATTTTCCAGTCTTGTGTAATCATCTGTCATCCACTCACAGTGAGGTCCTGTATGAAGATGAGACGTTTCGGAGCAGAGCTTTCGCCGCCCTGGTGGCCTCTAAGGTTTTCTACCACCTTGGAGCCTTTGAGGAATCTCTGAACTACGCCCTTGGTGCGGGAGAGCTCTTCAATGTCACTGATGACTCAGAATATGTGGAGACCATCATCGGTGAGTGATCAAACAAAAACACTTGACCTCTTTTACCTCACTTACCTGCTTCTTCAGTAATCACTTTTTGGTTGTTTTGACACCGCTGTCACTTTTATCGCAGTGAAGTAAATAACTTAAATTGGAAAAAATCCCCCAATGTCTTACTTTAGTAAGTTTTTAAAGTTATCTGTGCTTTCTGATGGAGAAAGTCAGTGTATGATACATAAGCTATGTTTACTTACTACCACAGTGAATTCAAGAGTGAATTGGGGCTAACGTTTTTATTCTTTTTTTGCCTCCCCTGCTAGCTAAATGCATTGACCACTACACCAAGCTGCGAGTGGAGAATGCTGAGCTGCCAGAGGATGAGGAGAAGAAAAGCATCGACCCCCGCCTTGAAGGCATTGTCAACAAGATGTTCCTGCGTTGCCTAGACGACCACAAGTACAAGCAGGCCATTGGCATCGCCCTGGAAACCAGGCGACTTGACATGTTTGAGAAGACCATCTTGGAATCGGTCAGCCATTTTCATTCACGTATGACTTTGTAATGTCTGCTGTGACTTTTGATAGTTTAGCTTACTAGATTGCATGGACTCCAGCATACTTTGCATGATAATGCCCCAAATCTAGAACAGAGCTCATGAGGATGTCATCATTTAAGTACAGTTAATGTTAATGTCTTGGTGGCATTGACTAATTTCCCAGTATAGTACATAACTCAATACAATAAATTTGAATTATTGTATTGTACCGAATGATTTCCTTCTTGTCATGAAACATCATCATAATTTTAATTTTATCTTGTCCTCCTATGCAGAATGATGTGAGTGGCCTCCTTGCCTACAGCCTGAAGGTGTGCATGTCCCTGATGCAAAACAAGAAGTTCCGTAATGAGGTGCTCCGAGTTCTTGTCAAGCTCTATATGAACCTGGAGAAGCCTGATTTCATCAATGTCTGCCAGGTAACAATCAGATCCTCAACGACACTTTATACATCATCTCCATGACTGACCTGACCAGTGTAGTAAATGCATACCCTTCTTCTGGCTGTTTTTTCATTGACTGAGTTTGAAATTTCTGCCACATAAGTCTTAATTAGTAAGGATGCTGTCAGAGGATGTTGAAACAAGGACTGAAACAGTCATTGACCTTTTATTTGTTGCTGGGAATTTGATCATGTTCTCTACGTTATATACACTTTTTACTTTAAACTTATTGAATTTTTTGACTGCTTGCAGTGTTGAAGTGATATAGGCTTGAATATTTATTCTGTCAATGCTGCTATAATATAGACCCACTTCCAGTTTATAAAGCACACTTAGCTAAAAGTAATACAGTCTGACACAACATTCCTGCAAAATTTCTTATCGTCATTAAGCTTAAACTACGAGTGATAAATTGCCAGCTGAGTGTAGTTTGCATAGCATCATCTGCTTATTCTTCCAATGATATGCATTTCTCTACTTTTACAGAGTCTGATTTTTCCAAAAAAATGTGCCGGAACCTAAAATTCCTCTCCAATATGTGTTTCTCCTTACCTCTCTAGTGCCTGATATTCCTGGATGACCCACAGGCTGTGAGTGACATCCTGGAGAAGCTTGTGAAGGAGGACAACCTGCTGATGGCCTATCAGATCTGCTTTGACCTGTATGAGAGTGCCAGTCAGCAGTTCCTTTCCTCTGTCATCCAGAACCTGCGAACTGTTGGAACACCTATCCCTGCAGTGCCTGGCTCTACAAATACAGGCACTGTACCCACACCAGACAAAGACAGGTGGGCAGGGGAATAAGGACACACAAATACCAAGGCTAAAGCGCTGTGTCTTATTTAACAGTGTTACCTTATGTGTTTGAATAAATGTATGTATATTGTGGTCCAGTAGGACCAGTGCAGTAAATTTATTTTAAGCATTATTTGCGATGAAATAATTCCCAATTAACTAAAGTTGTTTTTTATTTGTGTGTGTGTGTGTGTGTGTTACAGTGACGCAATGGAGACAGATGACAAGGCTGGCAGCTCCCCTGCAGGAAAGCCATCAGAAACTGTAAGAGCCTTAGTTTGTTTTGTGATTAAGTGCTTTTGTCATACTAGGTGCCTGTCATTCTTTCTTTGGATTCTTTGGATTTGATTATCATACTGCCTCTCTGCATTTTGTAGAAAGATGAGCCTAAAGACCAGAACGCCAAGATGATCAAAATCCTTAGTGGGGAGATGGCAATTGAGCTTCACTTGCAGTTCCTAATCCGAAATAACAACACAGACCTAATGATCCTCAAAAACACAAAGGTAACACATGATAGCAACGAGACAAAAGGCTTAAAATATTTTTGACATGATCAGATGAATTGCAGTTTGTGCAAAGCGTTTTTTCTGTCACATTTCCCTCTTGAGTTTTTGTATGTATTGAGGGTTTTTTTTTTCTTTGTTACTCCAGGATGCCGTCCGAAATTCAGTGTGCCACACAGCCACAGTAATAGCCAATTCTTTCATGCACACAGGAACCACAAGTGATCAGTTCCTCAGGTACGTGTGCCGCTGGAACAGAAAGATATAATTAATAGCTTGCATGAAGTGATTGAGAGACGTACTCGCTCTGAGTGACATTTTGACTGAAGTTTTTGTTTAATTACATAGAGAAAACTTGGAATGGCTTGCGAGAGCCACCAACTGGGCAAAGTTCACAGCCACAGCAAGTCTGGGTGTCATCCACAAGGTACATTTGTGTATCAAGAGCCTTAATATATTGCAAGTTTAAAAACATAGATATAAATTTGAACATAACATGCTGTGTTTTTCAGGGCCACGAGAAAGAGGCTCTCCAGTTAATGGCCACTTACTTACCCAAAGACACCTCTCCTGGCTCGGCCTATCAGGAAGGCGGAGGCTTGTATGCTCTGGGGCTCATTCATGCCAACCATGGGGGAGACATAATTGACTATCTGCTCAGTCAGCTCAAGAATGCCAGCAATGATGTGAGCTTTTTGACTTTTATTTTCAATGCTGGTGAACTGTCAAACATCTATTTGTCAAACAAATACGACTCTTTAAATTATTTTTTGAGTAAAGGGAATCATCTGTTTTGAACCTAGTAATAAAATAATAATATATGTACATGAATGTAGAATTTAAAGTTTCAGCTAGATGTTTTTGATGAAACCAGCAGCTAGTTTAAGACACTTTTGTGTTTTAGTGTTCCATGTCTCATGGTCTGTTTTCTTCCTCTGTTACAGATTGTCCGGCATGGAGGTGCCCTTGGCCTTGGTTTGGCTGCATTGGGCACAGCTAGACAGGATGTTTACGACCTCCTGAAGTCCAACCTTTACCAGGATGATGCTGTTACTGGTGTGTATTGCTGGATGGCTAACCAGCGTTTGTTCCTCACTCCTTGGCATTTATTATTATTAAAAATGCAGTTTTTGTCTAAACAAACATAGATTAACATAAAAAAATAATAGAAAAAAAAACACAAACCTAAGCTGCTGACCATACCATGTAAAATCTCAGGTGAAGCTGCAGGCCTGGCCCTCGGTCTGGTCATGCTTGGCTCTAAGTCAGCCCAGGCCATCGAGGACATGGTAGGCTATGCTCAGGAGACGCAGCATGAGAAGATCTTGCGTGGTCTGGCAGTGGGAATTGCCCTAGTCATGTATGGACGCATGGAGGAGGCTGATGCTCTGATTGAAAGCCTGTGCAGAGACAAGGTAAGGCTAGAAAACTCTTAGAAAGTACATGTACACCATGAGATTAGAAATGATTAATTTTCCTCACTGGGGCTTTTTAATTGATGCAGCTTATGCGTGTAGTAACAATATGTATGCAGTGACATACACTTGAATAATCCAGAAAGAGAACTGGGGAGGATATTAAAATCTCTGTAAACCTTACAGGTGTAATGTGCAGTTCAAATTACTTATGTATTGAGTCCTGTATGTAGTCAAAAGACCCCGGGTTGTTTGTGTATTTTATGTCGGACGTGAAGCTTTCTCTCTGAACTTTGTGCCAAGAATCCATCTGTGGGAGCTGACAAGGGAAATGACTCAAACTGTGTTGATCGTAGTTTTGCACCCAGACACAAAGTCTCAAAGCTCTGTTTTCTTTCACTGTCTATGATAGGACCCCATCCTGCGACGTTCTGGTATGTACACAGTGGGCATGGCCTACTGCGGCTCTGGGAATAACAAGGCCATCCGACGCCTGCTCCATGTCGCTGTGAGTGTTTCATGTTTGGACCTCATCACAGCACATTATTTCACTGAGGGGAAGACAGGGTTATCTTGCTCGCTGGGAAGCAAATGCTAATGTTCAAGACTAACTGTGGCTGGCATCATAATTTAAATTAGTCCAATACTAAATTAGTTACAATTGTTTAAGAAAAATATTTGCAAATACAACAGACTTCAGAGGTGTGAACAACTTGTTGTCCTGTAGGGGGCACCTTTATACAAGTTATTAGATTGTGTTTGTGGAACATAATACTGTGAGACATAAGGGAACTACATCATGAAAGTTGATTGCAGGATTTTTAAAATTTCAGTATCAGCTGTTCTTACTTGGCTACTTTGTGTATCTTAATCAAGGTGAGTGACGTGAATGATGATGTCAGAAGGGCTGCCGTCGAGTCCATTGGCTTCATCTTGTTCAGGTAAGGACCAGACTGAATTACTTGCGCTATGAACACTGCATTTAGTAGTTTCTTTACCTGCTCCATAGGCTTCTCTTTGGAGCCTCACACACACACACACACACACACACACACACAAATATTTCCTGCTTGCCCAACAAAACGGAACTCTAGGACTCTTCCTTTATTTTTGTTTCTGTAACTATGGATTTTTAGTTTTGTACTACTGCTGACTGACAAGATATAGTTGGATATTAATACCTTCTCTGTTGATGGGAGTGAGTAGATGCAATGTTGTCTTTATTTCATGTGAGGTATTCTTCGGTCAGGGGAAGCTGGATTAACTTGTCATTGTCACTCAGTTTCTTCCCTGCCTATTTATAGGGCTCATCACTCATTTGCTGACATAGATTTACCAATCAGAGACCAGAGCAGTGTTAAACAGACCGCCTAGCCAGTGCACAAATATCAGTGTGTACATTTCTAAGTCCAAAAAAGGCTATGTGATATTCTGAGTGATCAATTGGCCGCCAGATAAACTTTGTGTAAATCTTCACGGTGTTTAGAAAGACAATTCAGCTGGCCTTTAACTTCCCACACCAATGGCACAAGGATAACTCTCCACCGCTCCAACATGCATTCTTGCACATAAGGACATCTTTGTGTTAAATGTTAGGTTTCTGCTGCTCTTAACAAAAGTGCTGATAGTTACGATACTATAGTTATTATACCATGTTTGTCTACTTAAAAATACATCTGTAGCTCTCGCAGAATTTACATACCAAGCTTGTGAAGCCTTATTCAAATCTCATACTTTGCCACACAAACTCTGTCCAACTATTGTTCACTAGGTTTAGTCTTGGCTCTTTAAAGTGCCATTATTTGGATTTGTGCAGTATTCCTGCCTATAAAAAAAGCTACAAACTGAAATTGCTAAGCATAAAGGGGCAGTAAAAATTGTCCTCTCTTACAATGACCTCACCCGTATTCCAGTATTATTCCAGCTTTGCTGGCTTTATTATCTAATTGACACTGACACTGTTTTTGGCTGGCTGTATTTGGCATGTATTGCCATGTTCTGGTCAACACTGGTTCATAAACATTTTTTTTCAACTTGGAAATAAAATGGATAAATTATTGAAGAGTGTAGACACTGACAGTAAAAGAATGAATGCTTAGAACTGGTGCAGTTTTCTTTCAGTACAGCAACAAAGAAAATACTTTATTGGACATGTTTTGGTTTCCAGTTATTCTGGATTTTGTTTTCTATACAGCTTGTATGGAAACCTGTTAACATATCAAAACATTGGGCAGCAATAAACATAAAGAGTGCTTTTCAATGGTCCAGCAAGTTCAATAAGTATCATCTCGAGGGTGCAATGCATCAAATGTCTGTTGCGAAGGAGATTAGAAAGGGAGAGTTGTGTTTGTCTTAACAGAATATAAGCACTTAGATGGACCACAGCATGTTCAGATAACCCAAGTGTAAAAGTTCAGCATAGGGATATACTATATACTGCAGTCACAGAAAGCTTCCAGGTTATTATGTCATAACATTTTTGTCCGGTGGCCTGAATTTTGTCTACTTTTGACCTTTTTATAGATGTTTCATATTTTTGGCTGACCTGTTACAGGTCATCTCAAGGTTACAGTTTTACATTCAATAACTCATGCTCTCTTCTGGTATGCTATGAACTGTGTTTGAGAATTCACATTGTTAATGTGACCTGTCTGAAAGTTCCCATGTGTAACATTTTGACCAAATAAATTGACATAATATAACAGAGGAGGTTGAGTTGATGGATGAAAAGCAACATTTAGTATGTTTCTGAAATTATGTATGGAAAATATTGCCCAGCTTTGCTTTTGTGTCAGACAACTGGTTGTTGTGTAGTGTACAATAAGTACTGACATTAAATGATTTGTAAGTCAAACTGAGAGTAAGAACAGACACTGACACAACTTAAGTGCTGCTTTTTCATTGGGTTCATTTGTCTTGAATCTCTATACACAGCTAACATGTTCTTCCTGCTTGCCACCTTCATTTTCAGTTAGAAGCATTGTGTCTAAGACAACACCACTGGGTGACTGTGCAGGTGCTTGTCGGCATCTCAGTGGACTTTGGTAGCTAACTGTTCCAATGCCATTCCTCATTCCCCGCTTCATGAACAGTTTAGAGTTTTCTGCCATTGAAGATCTGAATGAAATCCGTGTGAGGGTCCGATCTGTAGTTGATGCCCTTCGGTGCCCTCCTGAGTCTTGAGCAGCGCTGTTTTTGTAGTTACAGGTGATGAAACGAGTGAATGCTTGCCTGAAAGTTTTGTTGAACAGGGTGTAGACAAGGGGATTGATACCTGATGACACATAACCCACCCACACAAAGATCTCCATGAGGCGGGTGATTACATGACCATCACAGCTAGTGCAGAGCGCAGAGGTGATATTAGTAATGAAGAAAGGGCACCACATGACTACAAACAGGAGGAAGACGATGCCGAGCACCTTTGAGGCACGCTGCTCATTACTCAGAGTCTGCATTGACTTCTTTCCCATTGTTGACATTCTGCGAAAGGACATTTCATCTTCTGTTGGAGAATTTGCTGTGCCAAGGTTTGGGTTGTCTTGCAGCCTGGGAGTTCTGCTGTCCAACATGTTCAGTTGTTCAGCTTGAGACGGCGTCATTGACTGTTCCCTTTGGAAAACTGTGGAGATTGTTGGGTAACTAAAGCGCTGAGTTGCCTTCGACCTGAGCAAATAAACTTTTTTGCGCAACACCCGGACTGTAAGTAGGTAGATAATCATCATGATGGTCAGAGGAATGAAGAATGCCACCAAGGAGCCAAACGTGATAAAATGCCGGAAGGTCTCTGGTTTCAGCAGGCATGTGTGGTTACTGTTAAAGGTGATGTTGTTGGGAAGATTGTAGGTATTGAGGCCCCTGACTGGAATTGGGATGGCAATACCTGGAAAAATGATAAAAAATAATTTGTATTGGCAGACATTGGCTGTTATCTTTGTGTGCTGATGAACATCTGAAAATTTGGTCATTTTGCTGTTGAGGTTCTCGACACTGGCTGCATTTTGATCTGAGTACTGGTGCAATAAGCAGTCATGCCTCATGGAATTTAACCAACATTTTTACACTCTTGTGTTAAACATAATGGCCACAAGCTACTTTTTTAGTTTACTGTCACAGTAACAAGATTTGAAGATCTTTAAACAATGAACCTCAGCATATATTGAAAACCTTTGGAGGATAAATTCAAGATGAAGATGGCTCTTAAAACAGAGGTTGCAACACAGTGTCCTCTTCCATAAAGAGGATTAGCAAGCAGCTACAAATCCTGCCCCATGCCTTCCTTCTATTCTTAAAATTTACATTTTTTGTTTACATTCTTTCTTACATTCAACATTAAATTGCCTTTTTACCCCTGGACCTATTTCATTGTCTGCAACTTTGCACCTTTCCAGTCTTTAGCTAGTCTACTGCGGTACTGCTGACCCAGCCTCCTAACCACCCCAACTCCTTCCCAAATACACTCTTTCTGACAGGCTGATGTTTATATTGTAGCTGCTTTTATTGCAAATATATCTTGGCTTATAAAATAGGTCTGCCATTGATCTAATGTCATAAAATTTGACTGTTAGAAATTAAAAAAATAAAATTATGATATTAAAAAAATAACATTTATGTTAAGAAAAGGCTAAGACTTAAGTTAAGAAAATCTTAGTTGATATGCTTACAAATGGATATGAGCCACACCAGTGCAATCTTCAGCATTGCTTTGGTTCTGGATTTGTACTGACTGTGCTGGATTGGCTTCTTAATGGCAATGTAGCGATCCAGTGAAATGGCGCATAGGTGCATGATGGATGCAGTGGAAAACAGCACATCAAGGAACAGCCAAATGGGGCAGAGCGGGTCCGGAAGAGGCCAGTCAGAGTCTAAAGAGGATATGAGAAGGAAACAAGTTACAATTATTAACTCCCTATAAAGAACTCATATGATATGATCAATTGTTATTCCCCAAAGAATTTGGTTGTGCACGGTTATGGGAGATGTCTCACAATGGCAAGGGATTAGAAGTAGTTGCTCTCATGCAAAAGATTGGTGTTTGTTTATCTGTGTGAGGAATGACTTTACTGGAAAAAGGAGGGTTCACTGACTGTTTATGGAGCTAAAAGCTCTTTATGTAGATGTGCTGGAGACCATGCTCAACAGTAGTGTTTATTTTCAGTTCCAGGCATAAAATTGGCGAGTAATTATTCTGGCTTTTGTCCCGTCACCCATTAACATTGCAAAAGACTGTTGTTGGAAAAACTTCATTACATAAATTTCTTTTGTTCTGCCACCCAACCCCCTTCTTCTCCTTGCACCACTTTCTTGTCACACTTGAGGGAATTTTTGAGTCATAGTTTTGATTTTGGTTTCATCTGGAAAGCTTATTCATTGACAAATACTCGTTCTCAGAGTAGACCCACTGTACCTGTTTGCTGAACTGTTTAGTCTCATACCAAATTCCCTAAACAATGTCCAAGCAGCAGTAGAAGGAAATACATTTTTATTGTGTTTAACTGAATTAAGAAACTTTGATTGAGAATTCCTAGGAGAACTGAAAGTATGTGTGTGTTGTGTGCTGAAAACATTGTGTATGCTGTGGTGGGTTTTTGTGGTTTCTTTCTTCCTGTATACTTCTTTTTTGTGGCTTGCATTTAACCATCATTCAAGTGTATTTCTCAGTAAAACGAATTCTAACCCACAGCTCTTCAAAGAAAAGAGAATAAAGAGGTTGTGAAAATGTATATTTAATAGAGCTAGCAGAGAGATGAGAATTGACTCAGTCGGCTGTGTAACATATCAAGAGGAGATGCCTTGCAGGTGTGACACTTTAGGAAGCACCACCAAATCATGTGTCTTCTCAAGAAATTCTTCTTTTTTTTATGTCAAGCAGCTCTATTTTTACCTTACAACACCTTACTTTTGCGATCCTCTGTCAGCTTTGAGTTCATGTGCCTTGCAGATGTGGAACATGACTGGTGATCCTTACAGGTGTAACTGTAATCCAGTCATATTCTTGTATTGCTCTTGTATCAGATTTAAATTGAAGTCCTTTGAACCTTATTTACTTGCTTGTGTAATTCCTCTGTGGCATTGCAATCGACTTTGCAATTGATATTTTGTCTAGATTAATATCTCTTCTTGCATCATTTAATTAGTTTCCGTTGTATTTGGAACTAACAGTGTTTGGTGAGGCACTGCCACGCAGCAGTGCCATGCTGCTCACAACATAACCTGTTTTCTCCAGCATATTGTTTTCACATGCTTGTGGTTCACTGGTTCATACATTTTTATGACTATAGATTTTTTTATTAATTTATTCTGTGCTTTTGTACACATTACCCAAAAATAAATGTTATTCATTCTGCTGACCAGTTGGTGTCAGTTCAGTGCACCAACAGAGGAGCCGCCCCACAATGAAATCCTACATCAGCTAAGCATTAGCTATGTTTTACCAGGTAGTCTCACACTTTAATGCCTTTTCGGTCATCTTTCATGTGAAAACAGTCAGAAAGAGAAAGTATGTGTCTTGCTTATAGTTCCATTATAAAATCCTGATGAACCAGGGGTCTCTCTTGCAGGGCTGCTGACAGTGCTGTCGGCTAAACAGTATGCCATGCTGGACAGCAAGAGATGAGGTTGTACCAGTGCCCGTTTCGAAAGTAAATTAGCCAACTTTATTAACATTCACCCTGGGATCTGAGAGTGTCAGAGCAGCAAACAGAAATGAGGAGCATTGGGCTGCCCTCTATTTGAATTTCTCCTTCTATACCTCCATCACTGTTGGTTCTGTAGTAAATTAATCTTCAGAATAGTCTCGCTTTCTAAAGTTTTCAGCCTGCTGAGCTTCTGCATTGCTCTCAATGACAGAGCTCATACAAAGGGCTGTGATTCAACTGCCAAAATGTCAACCCAGTTCTCTCAACTGATGACTTGAACATTAACTTTTCAGAGGCAGAATTTAACAAACAGTACATGCAGGAGAATATAATGATTTTCCAAACTTTTAGTTGTTAATAAACAAAAATAACATTTTACTCGACAACCCCAAACATGGGTGTACTGTAAAATAATTGTATTTTTAATTAAGTTTAAGGTTTCTTGGTCACAGAGAGATGTACTAACTGCATGACCGAATGCTTTTTCACTGTATTGAATTGGTTGATAACCTAAAGGGCTGATCATCAGGCTTGGATCTGAATGTGCACAGCATGTTGACAGACATGGATAGATTTGTTAATAGTACAGGTGTAGTGGATTAATTGCATTGCCCTTACTGGTGTAGTCTCTGCGTTCAGCTCAGATTGGAAGAAGCAGCAACTGTGATCCGTTTGACTTGTGCAGGGACAGTGTAACACATCCAGTTCATGTGCTGATTCATTGTCAGTGGAATTAAAATAAAACCTTGTCTGTCTGCTTTAACCCCTGTGTGTACTGTTCGCCTTTACCAGTTTTTCAGCACAAGCTGTGCAACTGCTACCATAAAATTGTCAGAGGAAGTAGGCTGTTTATTGCCACAATCTCTTGTTATATTTCATCTAGAATAATTTGTTTAGAGATGGTGGCGATTGTATCTAGTGTTGCTCATAAACTATTTTTATCCTCCTTCCCTACCCATAAACACACTAGCAGGATTGTTCTTAGTAAGGCCCATATAGGTTAAGTGCAACTTTCCATGTAAACTTCCCAACTTTCTTTGTAAAATGCCTTTAGCTGGTTATGCCTCTGCCCCACACTCGCTATAAAACATTGCTGTCTTGAGCATTTGTTAGTAATGAATTATTAGGGTTCATAAGTCTTTTATTCATGAATGTTTAAGTTGTTCAGCCTATATGGGTTAAAATACTTAAATTCAGGCTAGTTATAGGGGTCATGTCATTCATCATTTGGGTCAACATCTCACAAAAAATGTCAGGGAATTGATCTGGGCTTTGGTATTGGAACAGTTTGTTGTAAAGATGAGACAGAGTTAGCTTTTTAAACATGAGACCCCATGCAACTTACTGTAGAGGATGGTGACGAGGGCAATGGGCATCACGAGCAGTCCCACCAACAGATCGGCCACAGCTAGTGACATCAGAAAGTAGTTGGTAGCGTTCTGTAGCTTTCTTTCGAGTGACACAGCAAGAATGACCAGGATGTTTCCTCCAATAGTTGGGATGATGACCATGACAATAAGCAGAGCTGCCCATTTCAGCTGAACCCCAGGCACTTCTCCTGACTCTGAGCTGTTTGTCTCCAGTGGAGCGGCAACTGCTTGAGACATGGTGCTGCAGAGGTTACAGCAGGCCTTAGTGTGGGTCGGGGCTCTGATCTTTTAGGTGGTAGGCACTTGGTCAGCATGGTCAATGAGTCCCACAGGCAAGGACAAAGGGCAGGGCGGGTCAGTGCACAGGATGCTTCATCCCTTGTGCAGTGTACAACCATAAAGCAGTTCTACTATATCCACAGCTTAGAGGCGACAAAACGCGTCCAACACCACAAAATCAAGCGCTGACAGTAATCCCAACACGATAAGTACTTCCACAGTCAGGTGTTAGCAGGATCCTCACTTTCCCAGGCAGTTGATACTCTTGTAATCCACTGTTTCCATTTAAAAAAGCAAACAAGTCTGTTAAAAGATCAGTGATACCTTGTTACCCGGCTGCCGTAGTTTATCTGAATGTTGGCATAATAATAAGAGACATTTATTGTAACAAATGAAGAGGGTCTCTCCTGTGTGGTGACCATTATGGTTTCCACATTATGTCAAAGAAATTGACCAAGCACAAATTGTTACAAAAACATGGCTTACATTTCCTTTTTAAAAAAAATAAAAATAAAAATATATATACACACACACACACACAATTAGGTCAAAAACAGATCAGTAATCAAAACTAATATATTAATGTGATAAGTGTTTTGATCAAGACATGAAAATTTTCAACAAATGGAAAAAACAAAGGCTATATATTTACATATGATTTATAACCTGCTCTACGAGGTTTTAGATGAAAAATACATGGCTCCCTTGGTCAGTATAAAAAAAAACAAAGTACAGCATCAGTGAGTTGCTTACCTGCTCCTGAAGATAACATCTGTTGTACGTTGAAATTTCTCTGTGACTCCTTAAGTCATGGGGTATTTTTCCAAGCCACTACATCTTAACTTTCATAAATACTGAATATTTTGTGCCAGGAGAATCATGCAGCTTAACACCAAATGCATTTTGTTCTCAGCACAGCTCTTGGGTTAATACCTTTTTAAAACTCCCGTTACTCATCTTTATATTTCCACCCTTCCCAAATAAGAATGTGACAGCGAACGCCCTCCGTCAGCAGTAAAGCCTAAATCTGTCTCTGTCTGAAGCAGTCCATGAAGTGGAATTTGTTTTTCTTCCACATGTTGGAGGAACCCCCAGTCTTGCTCCGCATCACCTACCGCGATCACAGGTTTAAAACTTTCAGATGTTGTGGCTTCTCTGCTTCTCTCTCAATCCCACTAGCAGCCTCTTGCTCACAGCCCTTGATCAGCTCTCTCGCGCGCGTCTTGTTCGCTCCCTCACTCTTCTGCTCCCTCCCCTATGTCTTGCCCATGAGTCAGACTCTGTACAAATGAATGTCTTCATGTTGGCTACAAGCCAGTGGTTCTGGGAGGTAATTTCCCTCAACACAGCCGCCCCACTGTTTATATTTGTCACTTTCTGTTCTCTCCTGCACTTAAACCATGCTGGAGTGGGGGATGTAGAAGTGGGGCATGCGTAAAGCCCTGTCTGTTAAGTTGCTCGAAAACTGTATTTGTACCCACCTTGTAGCTTTTTTTATTTTTTCATAATATATTCAGTCAAAAAAAGTCATTTAAATACAAACCTTTTTTTGTTGGTAATTAAGTTACAATCTCAACCATATTTGTTTTTTTGTTTGATCTCTCTGCCTTAAGTCAAAATGTGTTTTCTCTCAGTGAACGTGCACTCATTGTTTTGCTTTTAAAAGCAGATGCAAGACATTAAAAGTCATAGAAATAAGCAATCCATGGAGCTTACAGTAACAAGATGATGACTGATTTGACCCTTTACAATAAAATGTGAGAAATACAGCCAGTAACCCCCACATGGATTTGTGTACCTTTAGGCCCAGTGAAGAACAAAGCAGGGACCAAATGCGTTGGCTGAAACATAAACCTAATTCATTCACTATACCCTTTTTACACCTGGGATTTAAATATGGATGGGATTTGTTGTTTTTGATTGTTTGGTGGGATTTTTTTTTTTTTTTTGTCTTTTTCGTTAGTTTAACTCTAGTTTTAGATTTAATTTAGCTTGTATATCACTTGTCTAGGCCTGTGAGCATTCCCTCTTTCCCTCTGCATTTCCATATGTTGTTGTGTATCACACTGTCTCTCACAGTGCCCGTAATCTGTATCTTGATTTCTTCCCCACGGATGTTGTCACTTTTCCAGTGTTGCATCTTGCATGTTACAAGGGACAAAAGTGCCCGTTGTTCTCACAGACTCTAAAAGACAACAAACAATGTTCCAGGCCATTAACATGTGTTGAAGTTCTGGATGTTGGCATGGCAGAGGATTGAGCCAGAAATGGGGTGAAAAACTAATGTGTTAAACCTGGTTGTCGTCTTGACATGACTGCCGAATACCCTTGACTATGTCATTTATCACAGGTTTGAGTTTTGATTTTATGCATTCACAATGAAGTTGGTGATGTTTTTTGTCAAGTTTGAAGCTGGATAGGTAAGATACAAATGGATTTATTATCTTCAGCTGCGGTAGTGGTCTCATACTGTAACTCTGTCAGTCAGAGGAGAACAAGCGCAATTCTAATTTGTGATAGCTGGTGTTAAAGACCAGACTTTAAGCTGACCCTCTGATTACTGGGAGAGTCACTCAGCCAACCTTCAGTCTCTTTCACATTTTCTTGCGATTGACTTTCTTGAATTTTGATGATGCAGGGAACAGTTGGGGGTGTGCTGACTTCTGCTCATATCACATCAAATACATGCCTCACAGGCACATTTTTGAGTCTTGCTTGGTCAGATTGCAACCTTTGTTGTCAGATCTACACATTTTTCACACTTTTAAACAGCTATAGCAATCAGTAGATACTACTTGCATATATATTCTTCTGAACTGGTTTGTTCCAATTTTCCAGACTTTTGTATATTTCTCTTTACTTTAAAAATGAGTTTAAATGGTGACTATAAAAAACATGCAGCCTCTCTGTTTGTTCAATACAACATTGTCCAGGTACTTTCATGATTTATTTGTTTTATTGGTTGAAACAGACAGGAAGCATGCTAATGAGATCTGCTCCCTTACAATGTGTGTGTATTAGTACCTGCCACAATCACATTTCACGTGGCAAAATCCATGTCTAATTTGTTTAGCTAAGCTGTACTCCAGCATCTTTCGCTGACCTTTCACTGTGTGTGTTCTAAATTGACCAACAATAAATAGTTCAAATTTGGCACATATGACGTAAAGCATATATATAGGGTCTAAGTACAAGGACAGTACTCTGCACTGCTGAAGGATTTGTTGCCTTCCAGTCATGGAGGATTAGTTGATTTAGCATTTTCCAATCCATGCATTTTATTTATTCTCTTTGTTTTTCAAAAGTGTTTCCTGTTCCTGCGTGAGGTTTTCAAGTCCATCTCACATTAAGAGGATATTTAAGTTTAGACTTGAAATTTCTTTCCATTTGAGTTCTTCCAATTTGCCAGTTCTTGAATGTAATTGGCCTTTTACTTACAAAGGTTGAAAAGCCAGTAGATTAAACTATTTGAAAAAGCCACAGAAAAGTTTTCTCAAGTTATACTTCAAGCTACAATTGTGCCCTATTGATTGCAAACTCTAAAAACTCTACTTTTTCCCAAATGCATTTCTGAAGGCTTCTAGTGTAGTCCACAACTAAGTATGGGTTCCGTGGCATCATTGGACTACCACAATAGACTGAACTCTGTCCAGCTTAGCTGAAAATGAAAGGTGATGTAGATCTTGCCTTGATAGCCATTCTTGATCTTGATAATCCTCATGTAGTGTCATAGCTGAGCTTCAAATTCCTAACGGACCAGTGGAGATAATACTGGCTGCCATATCAGTGCACAGGACTATTAGCACAACGTTGAGAAGCTAATCTTATTTTAGACATAATTTTCAAGGTTATAATAATAATAATTTTCATATAATTTTCAATTTTCAAGCTGTTTATTGGTTCTAATCAGAAGGAGGCTAAACCCAAAACCTTGTATTTTCTGTATCACCTCCTTGTTGTACATTTAGAGCAATAAGGCTGCACTATAAATTGTGTGCTGAATGAAGACAGGGTGGCCTGGCCAATTTGCAATCCTTGAGAGAAATAAAGTGTACCTGTTCCTCTCATAATAATGCATTTTTATTGTTTCCTACCTTGCTGAGTTTTGGACTTTTTTATACTACTATTATCTTAATTTAGTCAAATAAATATCTTATGAATGCTGTCATGCTGAAAGTCATTTCACTTTGTTAGTGAACTGTATTAAGCACATAACCATTTATTTTGTTGTTTTTTGGTTGTTGTTTTTTTTTTGTATTTTTTATGTCTATTTTGTATCTATTTTGTATTAACATGTTATCACAAATACCCAAGTTAACACCCATGTATTATACAGGCTGCCTGGACTTATTTTGTTATTTTGGCTGTAAAAGAGTCAGAAATCATACCATGAGTGATTGCTTTTGGCCTTTTTTTTCCAAAATAACTTCAGCTTTCAATATCTAGCAGTTATTTTACATCACTGTATGTCATGACAATGTAACAACAGTTTAAAGTAAAGAAAAACAAAAAAGGATTTTAATTAAGTGCAAACTGAAATTGAACAGAATTTAATACGACATCAACTGGAAATATGAACTATAACAAGTATGTACAACAAAGTATTTGAGCCTTGCTGTCTCAGTTTTCCATATATTGTCATTTTTATATCACAAATGTCCAGGTGTTTTTGGGCCTGTGTGGTAAATGGAAAAGCAGACCCACATTGCACTGCTGACACTGCCAGGGATTGCTCCTTTTGCATACAGTGCACTTCCACCTTCCTTTGGTAGCCCAGTTTGCCTTTGCCTGTCTACCGCCGCTTGTGGAGACGGGGAAATGGCTGCCGATGGGTGTTGGTGGGCATCCAGATTTCAAGGAAACACCAAGGATTCAAAACCTATTGTCTGTCTGAGGCGCTTAGCAAAAGTCTACATAAAAATATTTTTTAGGGGAAGGCATAGGTAAATTTGACATTACAATAAACATCCCAGTGGGTTCTGTCTTTTGGGAGGAGGCCTTTATAATACACATTCAATATAATACTGTCTTACTTACATACATACTTAAATTTTTTATTTGAAACATGCTGTATGCACTCTGGGCATTTCAGTGCCCACAACAATTGAAAATGGCAACCACGTAAAAGACTGACCCTCAGTGAGGACAAGGAAAAACTCCCTGTTGGTGACAAAAAAGGAAGAAACCTTGGGAAGGACTGCTCAGAGAGGGGGTCCCCTTCCAGGACAATCAGTCAGGTGGTGCCAAGAGTGCGGTGGTGGCTTGCTGTTATCTGTTCTACTATCTTGCACCTCAGCTGGTTTAGTGTGCATAACATGCACACTCATGGGACGATGATGATGATGTGTTTGAATTTAAATCCTCTTGAAGGTCTTTGTAGCTGAGGTGCTGCGGATTGTTGGTGTCAGTCATTACTGGGGTCTCTTGAATTTCTTGACTCTCTCTTCGTCGTCATCATCGTCTTCCCTTGCCCTTTTCTTTGATTTTCCAAGAAGCGGGTCTTCTTCCTCATGATGACTGGCTTCCCCATCACTTCTATCAGCATCGGTATCATCATCGCTGAGAGAATCAGTGTCAGTGTCCGTGTCTGTATCAGCAAACTCATCCCACCATCTGAACCGTTTGCTGCTGCTCTCATCTTCATCATCATCGTCCTCTCTTGATCTTTTCACGGATCCTCCAGGCTGCGGTTCTTCTTCCTCCACGTGAGGGCTGACTTCCACATCAACAGCAGCAGCAGCGACTTCATTTCCATCTTCATTGCCGTTGTTGTTATCAGGGTTGTCGTTCTCGATGTCGTTTTCATTGTAATCTATGCCAAAGACATCAATGGGATCGTGTTCTCCCATAATACCCCTCAAGAAAGCGACCCTGAAGTCCTCCAATCCATGATGCATAAAATTCTCCATTGCAGCCCGGAATGCAGGGAGAATATTAACACCTCTCCGCAAGAAAGCTGGTAAGTGAAAGACTGGCCCTAGAAGATCATTTAGAAAAATTAATTTACTTTCATGATTCAAACTTGGAAACTAAGTAAATCTTATATCATGTATGTGTGTGAGAAATTATAAACTTAATTCTTACTATTGGGACCATTGTGTACACCATCTCCTTGTCCCAACATCTTCACTGAAAATATCACTAACAATTACAAAGGTGTGGTTGACTGTGTGAGAAACACAAATATTTCTGATATCCGCTTCTGAAAACGTGTCCGTGTGCAGGTAAAGGTCAGAAATGCTCTGGGGCACAGGTGACTCCTCTATTTAAAGACTTTGAGCAGCAGCAGCATCAAAGCTATGACATCACAACGGAATGTTCTTAATGTTCTGTTATTGTTCTGAGCAATAACACTAGAACAGAACAGAAACATGGGAACATTCAGAATATGAAACTGTCTAGTTGGGTCAGTCATCTTTCATGTTTATTATCTCCAAAACTGTCAGTTTTCAGGAGCTAGTAAAAAATTATTTATTAGAATTAACAACAGTGTTAATACCGTTAATACGGTGCACCACCCTGGTATCAGGGACCAATAACCAAAAATACAGTCGTAAAGCTGTTCGCTTATTGATATTGATATGTATAAGATGAACAAGGAATCCAAGCAAGTCACTCTTAACCAGCCTTTGTCACAACACTTATACAAACAATGCAAAAAAAATACTCTTTAAAACATAACAGAGTTTATTAAAATCTATATCAATTAACAATCAATATGACTTCAATTAATAAACATCTATATCCTATATAACTATTACGAAACTATATACAAGCAGATATGTGGTGTTTGTGTGGACGTAAGAAAGGAGGGGCGAGATGGCGGACGTGTGAAGATGGCGGATGTGACTCTATGGCGAGAGAGTATGTCACGTGGGGGTTTTGGTGAGAGGAGGTGATTGCAAGGTTTAAAAGGGACAACAGCTAATGGCGTCTGAGCATAGCACGTGCTTCTAACAATGAAAGTAAACTGCGCTCACTCAATATGTGTGTCCGTGTGTGTTGCCTTTATAGCTAAAGTTGCCTTTATAACTAACTCAGAGAAATAAGGGAACAACTGGTGTTCGTCCGCCGTGACTTCTGGTCTTTCAACGTCTAAATGCAGTTTTATGATCTCACACACTCACGGGGCTGACAGGGAACGCTCAATGCCCAGTAAGTTCAGTTTAAGAAATGACAGTGACCTTTTCAGTTGCAGTAACATGTTGTGGGGACAGATGGTTACATTCAAAACAAACCGCAGAGATGTGTCTTGCTGTTTATGGTGCTGACTATTTGACTTGACAAAACTCTAATGGGTATTTAATTCTTATTTTTTCTTCTTGTGTTTGTGACTGACAAACTGCCAGTGGCAGTTTGAGATAGACCAAATCCTTCTGTGAAATTCAAAGGTACCTGACTAATCTACACAATCAGCTCATCTGTCAGGCCCGGGCAATGCTGGTGTAATAAACACCACCATGCAAAGGCAAAGTGATAGATGGGATTCTTGATTATAAAACAGATTCAGTTGCATGTGTGTTTTCTCCTTTCATTTTAGGTCTGGACCAATTCAGGACTTCTCACAACACAAGTTGACTGTTTGCTCTTTCAAATAAAGATCAGACATGTGCTTTGCATTTGCACCTGGTGACCCAAATAAAATCTGACTCCATATTGGTGTTAGTCATGTTGCATACACTAATTGAAGAGCATCTCCTTGTGACTGTGCAGCAAACATCGCAGTTTAAATGTGAAGTGTTTTCCCCTTAAGCCATCTCGTTTAGACTCCATCTTCATCTTCAAGCGCCTTATTGTTGCATGTGGTCCTTATCTGGTCAGCTCTTTGACTCATAATACTTTTGTTATATAGCCGACAGCTAATGAAGTGAAGTAGTCTGTGACTTATATCTGTATCCTGTTTTGAGTACTATTACAATCCCGCTACCTTGACTATTTTAATAGAATGATGCATCGCCTAATGTTTACCTTTTAATTTTGCAAAATGGCTGTGAAATACAAGAAGTGGCAGAAAATCATGAGAAAGCACAGCATTTGCACTGACACTTGAGCCAAAGATTTGGCTTAAATGGTTTGTCTCAGTGATCTCTTTTCTTTGTTCCACAACAGCATCACTGGGGGGAAAATACACTTAAACCAATGCATTTAATTTCTTTTTTTTACCCTGCTCTCTCTAAACTTT
The DNA here is from genome assembly GCA_008933995.1 of Datnioides undecimradiatus. Classification (NCBI taxonomy): domain Eukaryota; kingdom Metazoa; phylum Chordata; class Actinopteri; order Lobotiformes; family Datnioididae; genus Datnioides; species Datnioides undecimradiatus. Next base: position 11,148,131 of record WARS01000029.1, on the reverse strand, counting down.
ATTTAGCTCCCCCCTAGAATCTGTAATTAAAGGTAATGTCTAAATAGTACTGGATTATACATACAATCCCCAGTCCTTTTTTGAGAGACTGTTCAAAGCAGCATTTCCCATTATAGTCCTCTCAAGACAACATGATAAAGGTTTGTGTGTGTCTTTTGCTCAAGGCCTTAAAGCTCTGACATTATATGAAACAAATCACATCAGCCCTCACGTAAGTGGAGCTTTTAGATTTAATATTGTTGTGGGTACAAAGGGACAGTTTGTAAAACCATCCTGCATATTTATTATTTATTTTTCCATAGACAAACAGTAGTTGTCATTTATAGAAAGAATCTTAACACCTAAACTCGTTAGCAACAATCATTCTCCACCTTGCTTCCACTTAGAAAAAAATGACTTTTTCATCATATCCTGAGGTGTCGGTGCTGGTTGAGTCTTCCTTTTTACAGTTCTGTGTTAACATCACAAATGCTAAGAAGAAACTGTTAAATGGTCAACATCCAGTGCCTGGTCTTGATTCAATATGTTGCCTCCTTTTTATTTTATTGAACTTGCTGGCAGTGTTATTAATAGTGTGTTGGATGAAGACAGGGGGACTGCTTTCATACACTGAGAGGTCAATATAATGTAGCTGTTGCTCTCAATAATGCACTTTTAATCTCTCTCTGTCTCTCCTCAGGACCCCTGAGCAGTGTCCCAGTGTGGTGTCTCTTTTGTCGGAGAGCTACAACCCTCATGTGCGTTGTGGGGCTGCCATGGCTCTTGGCATCTGCTGTGCTGGAACAGGCAACAAGGTGACTACCTTCCCCTTAGGTTTAAAGTGTTGACCTGATTATTCCTTTTGAACTGATAGTAGGCTTTTAATCTGAATGTCAAACAGTGATTCAACACTCTCATTACTGTAGATGGTTGAGAGCTGTAATTATGGCCTGTTTTCATATAAAGCCCACGTTCTCTTTACAGGTGAGGTAAGGCAAGGCCTGCACATATTTTCAGAATATACCACAAACTTTCAGCTTCCATTAAACATACTATAGACAAGGGTGAACCTTATGGACCAAGAAAGACATTGTGTTACCAAACAAATAGGTCCAGATCTTTTTTTTTTTGCTTGTTAGCACAGTTCCACGATGTAAATAATGAGTTCCTGTTTAATGAGATGTTTGCACGAGAGCATACTCCTGTTGGAATTGCTACATATAACTGGAATTAATATTCCTCGTATGAAAAGCTTACATAGCATCTTCACCCACCACAGTAGCATTAGCCCTGCTGTCCTCATTTAAGTGCTTTCTTTGTGTCTCGGCACAGCACGTGCATCACTGATGCAAAGACTATATATGCTGCAGTAAGGGTTTTCCTCAAAGCAGTCAATTGCCCTGTAGCAGAAGCTGCTGAGGAAGGGTTAGCTTTTTTTTTTTTTTTTTTTCACAACAGATGTCATGATGACAGCAGAACAAATGTTGCTCTCCAAGAATAAATTTGTGAAAAGGATGTAATGCTCTTTTTCTAAAGACAATCTGTTAGAATACTAAAATGATATGACTTCTTTTACACAGCACTGCTTCAACACAAAAACATACACACTTAAACTGTTATCTAAGTTGTATAGTGATTCAAACAACTATTCTACTTGTAATCGATTGATACTTTTTCATTTTAATGGAGGTTCAGCCCTTATAAATCTTTTTTTCAGGACATTTGCTAACTAATTGGTCCAAACTGGCACACACTAACTAGGCTGTACCTTGTCAACACGTTTGGATTTTCTTAAACTCCAGAAAGTTGAGTGAAGAAGACAGAAGTCAGGGTTGCTGCCAGATCCTGAGTTGTCTAACTATGTGGGCTGATCAGTCTCAGGTGGCAAAGCCCAAGCAGATTCACGGCTCATTGCACCCTGAGCCTGGAAGCACCAAAGTGAATGTTTTGGAAGAGATCAGGCAGAGGCAGGCTACAGAGCTGATCAGCTGCTTGTTTTTTTCCAGAATAAAACCTCGAGGACATTGGGTCCTTAGTGAGAGTAATGATTTTGTGGCAAGAGAAGTGGGTCACCTATTTAGGGGAGACGCATTTCTTTGCATTATCTGTGCACCTTGGGCACCTTGTAGATATTTTTACTAGACTGGTGTTCCTGCTCTTTTATACTTTAAAGAAAGAAACTGCACTGGAAAGCCATTTTGACCTTTCTCAGTAGTCTGCTTGTTTTATGTTGATTTTGTGCCTTAATGAAAATCTTAAATACAATTTGACTTGTTTAGTGAATTGAATGGAAACACTGTTCAGAAAGAAAATCTTGTGCAAATATAATGTGAAATGTCAAACGCTCACAAGAACCATTTTAGCTTTTCAAAATACTGTCATATGATACAGTTTTATAAATATGTATGAAAATGGAAATTATGTCGTGGTAAAACGTGTTCTGCACTGTTCCATTTATTTGCACAAGCTTGAGCCAGTTTTTAGCGGTGCTAAATTGAATCGTATTCAAAGTTCAAGTCTTGCTATGGCATAGGCCTGAAGAAAACAGTCTACCACTGTACATGGATTAAGAGGATCTAAAGCAACCACATTATGTGTCGACCTGCTCTGCTGATTGGGCCTGACAGTAAATACCCTCAATTAAATCCCCCGACAACCTATCATGAACAGGATGTGGTCGACTGGTGTTGGCTTTACGCTCTTGACTTATCATCTCAGTACAGGGTTGTCTCAGCCTGCTGAGCCGAGAGCACTGATGAAACATGGTTTATTTTACCTCCACTGTCATCATCCTAGTTTGTTTCTCTTTACTCGGCGGAGCTGACGCCTCCCCGTGAGTCTGGCGGTGTGAGTTACAGCCATTACCGCTCAGCTGAGAACAGAGGAGAGTGCAGATGTAAAAGGAGAAACGAGTTGGTCCTCCTTCATTTTTTCATTCACAGTGATCATGGGAGGAAACTGAAGGAGGTGGGGCTTTTTGTAACCCAGTTGTCCTGAGCAACCAGATATGGATGACACTAATGTCATTAATTTGTGTGCTCTGGTTGCCTCTGTTGATAATCCCTTTTCCTGTATTTAACAAAGCAAAAGTGATCCTGTTGCCCTGTTCTTCTCTGCTGGGAATGGCTGAATATAAAGAGTCTATTGAATGAAAATCATCAAATTGTCAGTTACATGTCATCATGAATCTGACACAATTAAAAAGCTATAATTTCCATACTCATTAAAAGAGGGTTTTATTCTATCAATAGTAAATCTATACTAAACAACACAAACTTTATTTTGCCTTGTGCAGAATAAACTGTCAGCATTTCTGAAAGATCAATATTTATTCTTTATCACCCTCAAGGAGCTGGTCCTAAAAATGCTTTCCCCTCAACATTGTTTTGCTTTCCCTCAGTACCTAAAAGGGAAAGTCATTTGAATTATTGGCCTTTTTTTATAACCAAGTGCAACTTCTTCCACTCCATTTTGATATGATTAGCCATTTATTGGTACATAATTTGGCAGTGCATACGGCAGTAGATTATTTATAAGCCCTGTAAGGGATGTGGAGCTTGTAAATAAAAGTACACTTAATTGTGAGGAAAACAACCAACTTTCCTGTTATTCCTTTCCCTCCACAGGAGGCTATCAATCTGCTGGAGCCCATGACCAATGACCCAGTAAATTATGTGAGACAGGGCGCCCTCATCGCCTCTGCCCTCATCATGATCCAGCAGACCGAAGTCACCTGTCCCAAGGTAAGTGCAACATTTTTATATTTTGCTTTGCTTTTGTTATTTGCATAGGTCCAGCAGACCTTTGAAGCAGAGAAATTTTCTTTTGAATGTTACCCAGTTTGTAAAGATGTATAGAGTGCAAAGCGGCTCTGTCTGGGTGGTCTGTTGTTGTCTATGAAAGTACAACATGCTTTAGTGACTCTTAAAGCCACAGAGACCAGAGCTTTTTGCAGAGTGAAGATCGAGGGTGAAGACAAGGGGAAGACTTGACCAAAAGCAGAAAGGATCAAAACTCTAAAGACATCTGTATCTGCATCATGGCAGACACGAGAGTGACTTGTCCAGACATAACTGCACACACTCACCCTTGGCGAACCTCATACTTCGTTATAGATGGTTAAGTTTTGCCAGACACGTTGTCAAAGACTCATCTACACAGCAACAGTACTTTAAGCTCAAAACGGTATGCAGGATTGTGAAAGAGGCTGGTTTTTCAAACAGCGGAATGTCAGGCGGTATTACATCCTTGAATGTTTATTTCAAAGTCCCAGTCTTTGTAATTTCAGCCCTGCTTTAAAGTCGACAGAAGTCTTAGGTCTCTACTTTAAGGAGGGAAATTGGCCTAAATTGTCAGATAACTACCTCACACAGTGTTTTTTCAAAGTTTTTTACTCTTGTGAGAGATATGATGTATAGTTCTGGGATTCCCGCCAATACTACTCAATTATCATGGGTGTGGCAATACTGATGTGGCTTTATAAATACTGAGCCTGCAGAGATCAGTTGCATCGCAGCCTGTGACAGTCACATTCGAACTTATACCTCTCCCTTTATGTGGAGAGCAAGGAAGCACCGAGTTGATGAAATAAAATGCAACCATACACCTTCTCCGCAGTATTTTAAAGCCTTAGAGGAGTCTTAGTCCCTAAGTGAAGAATAAAAAGGTACACTAACTTAAAGAAAGGAACCCATTGTTGATCAAAAGTTTCATAATGAATAAAATGTTGTGGTTGGCCATTGAACTCATACGAGCAATTATGTGTTGCACATTAACATGTTTTTCCCTCCCTCTAGGTGAACCAGTTCAGGCAGCTTTATGCGAAGGTGATTAATGACAAGCATGATGATGTTATGGCCAAGTTTGGTGCCATCCTGGCCCAGGGAATCCTTGATGCAGGTTAGTGTCTGAACAGGAGCCCACAAGCCAAAACACTACCTGTTTATAGTGGCTTTTGGTTGGTAAAATGGTCTGTTAACTGGAAAGATACCAGCTTGATCTAATCAGTGGGCAGTGGGTTTATCCATCTGTCACTGAGCAAGAGATCAAACCAGAATGTGGTCCTGCCTCCAACCCTTAGGGGGATATAAAAAGACCCACATTGTTAATTACACTGTAAAACAAATGAACTGCTCTAAGTGTGTGTGTGTGTGTGTGTGTGTGTGTGTGTGTGTGTGTGTGTGTGTGTGTGTGTGTGTGTGTGTGTGTGTGTTTTCGCTCAAGCAAACGTAGAGTAACCCTTTTCGGTTGACCACCCGTGCACTGTGTCTCTGGAACAGATCATGCTAAGCTGCATTAGCGCCTGGCGTTCTTACCTCAGCTCTGCTCTGCTCTCAGCCATATGGCCTGTTGGTCTCCCCCTGGTGATTACTGTTTGTCCGATCTTCTCTGTATTTGTGTGTCTGTGCGGGTGTTTGTGGACACAAGCATGCAGCGGGTGTTTGTGTGTGTGTGTGAGGTCCTAGAGAGCTGCACATCATCACGTGGAGAGCTGCACACTCGCACACAGGCAGAGCACACCCATATTCACATGTATACACAAACCCTCAATGCAGACAGCAGAAACTACCTTTTTTTGCTAAGCCAGAAAGAAACCAGCTCTGTTTACACACTGCTGTCTAAATACACTATCAGGTGTTGCAAGTTACACAAAGTGAAGCCTATCTCAAGTATTTGCAGAGTTACTTCAAAGGATAAGTGTTGCATGTGTGTGTTTGAGATGTTGACTCCTGAATGTTTTTCATCAGTCATAGCAGTGCCTCTCTATTAACTCTGCTCCTCCAGCAGCACAATTTGACAATTATTTTGTTCTGAGCAGATTAGCCATCTTGATGACAGGCAAGACCTCAATCATATATCAAATCAGGCACATTAACGGTAATAAATTTGGCTAACATGCGAAGATGATCCCGTGTGAGACCATCCAGACACACCCTGACCACCGGTGTCATTTTTCATACACAGACTCTGCCCCCACCACCACCAGAAACTCTCCTGTTTGAATGTCAGACATGTTCAGCTCATGCAGTGTGGAGCTTTTAGTATCCAGGTAGTCCTGGGGCGTTAGGCTTTTCTAAGATGCAGAGGTATTTGTATTTACCATGACAAACACAACTAATCAGTGCTGAGAGTAGTTTGATGATCATTGGTTCTCATTATCCAGGGTATGTCAGTCTTTCTCCCTCTCCCCACACATGCCATCCCCCCGCCTAGCCCCCCCTTTACAGACTTTAACTCGCTCATTGATTACTTGGCTTCAATCAGTGGTATCTCTTCAGTACCAGTACATGTACTGATGGATGACCTATCAACTGGATTGTGGTGTTCTGTCTTTTCAGTGTGACACAGCAAGCAGGTCAGTTGTTGATATTGTTATAACACCTTTATGAAAAATGTCTCCTCTCTCTCAATGCCTCCCGCACCAACTCTCAAACTGAGAGTTGGCAAAAACAGCAGCGGTAGTCAAGTGCTCTCAACCTCTTCTCAAGTTTTTTAAGAGACTCTTGAGCACCCGGTTGTGGTACAGCAAGCAGTCCTCGTGACTCATGCTGGCCAACATTCAGTCCATGGGACTGGACGGGTTTCAACATTGGTTGATGTGTCAAGATAAAGTCATCTCAGCGGCCTCAGGAAAAAAAGTGGGTGCAAAGAGCAACAGCTAATGACTTAAATGGTATTGTCTGGGCAGATAGCATTTTAAGTTGGAAGGGCAACTCCCTAGTAATTGACCCTTTTTTAAAGGAAAGTTTTTCTCTGCATCCCTATGAAAACGACAGATTGATCAGATCTTCTCTTCCTCCCCCTCCCCATCTTTCCTTCTGCAGTCCCTCCCCACTGTTTGTCCCAGAAAGGCAGAGGGAGCTTTGTTACTGCTCCAATAAGCACCCGTAACCGCTGTTCATCACCTTCATTTTGTCAGCTCCACACACAAACTGACTTCTTTAATTGTTATGCTTAGCTAACACGAGGTGAGTCCCTTGTGTAGACGGAAACACCCTCAGTGTAATGCAACCCAATACCACAAACTATATCCTCCAAAATGACCTTAAAGTTGAATCATCAGCTCTCAAATACAGTTTCAGTACATTATAACCTTTACGGTCTGATTAACTACAGGGGGGTTGTACATGTTTACTTTATGCTGTGCCTGGTGATACCCTTTTGCAGATGCTAATCGATCATATATTTGACACCTGAGCATAAAGTCTAGATATAAATAAGTTAAAAGACATTAAATTTATAGACATACCTCTTTTTTTAAAAAATGGTGAATAAATAACTACTTCCAACCAGCTGAGAAAGGCATCTGTTATTTTTGGGATAACCGACTCACCTCTCGTGATGTAGATGAATTATGAATCTCCTGTGTAGCTCACATCTGATGATGATGATTGAAGTTTATATTTTAGATTTAGATGCAGGATGCTGTAGACAATGCATTCCTGACTTTAATTGGCTCACCAGTTTGTCCCTGTAATATAAATCCTCTCCTGGGATCAAAGGATCAGACAGGTTGAAGCCAAAAAGACAACCTTCTCAGGGTGGTGACCATCCTGGTCTGTACCCTCATTAACCTTCCACTCCCTCATCTTACCATTCTTGTGCCAAGTTGAAATGGGTTTGTTTCTTTGTTCACAATCAGTGATGAGTACTAACACAAAAAATTTCCTTTTTATTGTTCAAAGACTAGTTGGCCTCCAGATTTGCACTCTGTTACTCATGTTAGGTCAGAGTACTCTCTAAATTCCTAACATGTGTCCATAATTGTGCTTATCATGGATTGTCAGCAGTGGGGTAACGCACAGTTCTCATCAATCTAAAATGACAGAGTATATTTTCTACTTCTAGTGAAATCGTCCTCTCCTGAGTAGTATGTATTTTTAACCTTGATACGTCAGGGATACGTGCAGCTTGGCTCTGCATGCACTCTCAGCACTCGGGTGCTTTGCTAAGCAGGTGTGCTTTTTCATCCCTGTCCTAATTCACACTTAATGCAGAATGCTGCTGTTTAGAATTAAAATTCTGACAGAGCAGCAGTTTGGAATCAGTGAAGCAGCACGTACGTAATAGCAGAGATGTGTGGCAGCACTTTATGCTAATGTTGTATTTTAGCATCTTTAGAGTGCCAGCCACACATACGATTGTTTTTTGATTTGGTTTCTTGCTTAGAAATGTACTTAACCCATGCTGAGAGGAAACTGTTTGTGAGTCTGTTCCTTTATCCTCTGTTGCTCACTGATTGCACACATGGTCCCGTCTACTGACTACTTTCTGGGAAGCTAAAACTTAATATTGAAATATTTGTATTTGAAGCTGATGGATGGATCTTTCGCTGTGTCTTTGTAATCAATCGTATTTGCTTTCATCAACTGCATCTTGCTTTAAGCTTTGAAAGTTCCCTGTATAGAGGTCTGTTAGATCTGGCGGTGGCAAATACATATTATGTCAGAAATGTTAATGAATACAAACAGATATAGTTTCTCTTTAGGCTGCTTGAACTGAAGACACGTGTTTCCATTTGTCAAAGGTAGTTATTTGCTTTATGTTGACTCTGAATGTACCTTGCCTAAGCCCCTTCTGACTGTGGGCCTGTTCTGTGACTACTGTAATTGTTTTATGTTCTGATATTGCTGTCATGTGCTTTTTTTTTTTTTTTAAAACTGATATGTCACTTGGTTAATGACCAACATAATGAACATCTGTGACATAATACTGAAACCCTCTCTACGTCCTCTTCCCTCTGTTGTGCAGGTGGACGTAACGTGACCATCTCGCTGCAGTCCAGGACGGGTCACACTCACATGCCATCAGTAGTCGGCCTGCTGGTCTTCACCCAGTTCTGGTTCTGGTTCCCTCTCTCCCACTTCCTATCATTGGCCTTCACACCAACTGCTATTATCGGCCTCAACAAGGACCTCAAGGTACTGAAGTGGCAAGACTTGCTCTGATTGGTGTGTCTGAACAAATGAGTATGTATGAATAAGAAACCATAGAACTCGATCAAAAACATGTATTTATATTTTTGTTAATGTTAAAATATGTGGTTAAAACTACAGCTGCTAAATTGGGCTGCTGGTTTTGTATTTGGCACTATGTTTGGTGCAGAAAATATTTAGCTTCTTGCCTTGGTAACAACTGTCACCAGCAGCCTATTCATAACGAGCCCCTCCTGACTGTGGGCCTGTTCTGGCCCGCCGCCACTCGCACACCGATGCCAAGGGATCACTGTGACATATTGGGGTCTTAAACTGACATTAGATGGGCATTATCTCTTCATTGCTGCCCAAATCAGTTGACACCAGGGAGACACACACACACACACACACACACACACACACACACACACACTTTTATGTATTGTGCATCTCCACCTGTACAAAGGACTTGAGAATATACTTAGTGTAAAGACACATAATAATACACTAGGGATAGAGTGTGGATAGAGTGTGGAGGAAGGTGGGGACAGCAGGGTTTAACAGACCTTGTGCTGCACCCTGCCAAAGCTTGTCAACACCTGTTTAACCACGCAGCATGAGTCTTTGGACGTTGCCTCTCATCAATGGACATTCTTATCATTTACCTGTTTTTTATGTTGGAAATTTGTAAGTAAGCTATTAAGAGAAGTCAAAAGAAGTCACGTCACTGCCTCTCTTTGCATCCATACGGCAGTGAAATGCCTGAATTATGTGGTGATAAAAAGTCCCCCTGGTCTTTTGCTGCAGTGCTGCTCTGTTGGACCATAGAGACTGTTTAGTAATTTAGTTTCAGAACGCTGTTGTAACTTGAAAGCTCACACTAAACAGAAGGCACCGGGTGCTGCTCGGCCTGGAGATCTTCTTTTGTGTTTGTCTAGGTAAAGTTGACAGAGCACTTTTTCATTTTAACATGAGGTTAAACCTGCAGCTAATTGGTGAAAGAGGGGGGAGTTGTAAGTTTTTTGTGGGTTGTCTAACCAGGTAAATGCCCGTGTAACTTTGAAACCAAACTAAGCCAAGCTGTTTCCAGTAACCTGACAGCCTATAACATTTCTACAGGAGCCGTCATCTGCATCAACAGCATATTAAGTCTCCCCTGTAGAACTGACCTTCATTTATAGAATAGAATAGAAGTACTTTGTTAATCCTCTGAGGGAAAAAATACTTTGAAGCTGCTTTTTAGCTCCCTGTTTTGTCCATTTTGTGCACAAGAGTGCACATTCAGGTGTGTCCTGCCAATTGTTTCACACTATTCCAGTCCTCTACAGGTGGTTGTAATGTACAGAGAAATGCAGCAATGCACCAGCAAAGGTGGAAGAAGACTAGCTGCAAGTTAACAAGGCAGGATTTGCAACATTTCAAAACTCAGCATTGCAGGAAAGAGTTTTTGTTTTTTGTGAGGAAACAATGAAAGTAAATACAAACTTACATGGGAAAAGAAATACTGGGTGGCCAGTAGAATCTAAAATCTGCCAGTCAGTGTGGAAATATGACATTTGCGATGATATTAAGCTGCCAGACTTCAGAGAAGGATGTGATGTGACATTTTCTGTCACAAAACAGACAAAAACTGCTTTTTATCAGTGTTTATCTTGCGCTTCTCCTCAATTCCCATTTCACTTAATGTTCATGAGTTTTCTGTTCATATCCTGAAATAAATGGATATTTAGTACTTTCCTGACTGGACAGTGGCTATAGTTTTGTTTATGATGAACAAGGACCTCAACAATCTCAGGCATCTGAGGCCATTTAGTTGCTACTAAATTAACACATTATTGTGAGGTTTATTGTCATGATTGCCTCAAACACTCATCAGGTCGTCGTGTTAGAACATTAGGCCAGCAAGAAAACTTCAGATACATAAAAGATATTCTGTTTCCAGCAAAAAGTTGATTTTAATGTGCACAAGTCTACAGGCATACGAGTGGCTCAATGAGGCTGTACAGAGGCAGAGAGCAGAGTACAACCACAGTGTTGACGCTGGCAAGCTGCTTTATTCATCAATCGCATCAGTAGATGGAAGAATAATGTGCAACTATTTAAAAAGTTGACTAATCCTTTTTACATTTTTGTCAGTTGTGTGCATGTGTTTATTTTCTGTCTTGTGTGACAGTAAACTGAATGAGTTTGGGTCGTCCCTCAGAGAAAGCACTCTCTTTGTAGGCATCATGTTGGGCTTTAGGGAATGGTATTTTTCACCATTTTCAGACATTTAAGTTTAATCAAGAGAGTCCTTTCACTCAAAAATGTTAAGGCTCAATGTGGCACTAAATGAAAAGCCAAGTCCATAACAGTCATCTTCAAGCGTCTAGACAACTATTGTCACTTGTACAAGGTGGTGGAATAACCATCCAACCAACATGGCCATCCCACGCTACTAGCATGGCTACGTACCAACACACACCAACATGATTTCAGCTGATTTTGTTTGAGTCTCAGGTTTTTCAGATCTGACAAGTAGATCATGGCCAAGTTGATGTAAAGTTACTAAACGTCCACTCTTCCCCTTTCGTCCAGATGCCGAAGGTGCAGTACCGCTCCAACTGCAAGCCCTCCACGTTCGCCTACCCCCCGGCTCTCGAGGTTCCAAAAGAGAAAGAGAAGGAGAAGGTGAGAATTGAGGCGCCACAACAGATCAGCTTGTTTTGCTTTCCATTTAATGAAATTATTAGTTGGGGAAAGCTGACCTCGCTTCGTATTGATTTGTTAATCATTTTGAACCCTCCCTGTCAGGCTCATCACTTTCTTGCTCGTTATATTTATTATTTCAGCATCTCTGGCCTATTTTTCTCAGTTGCTGCATTTCACAATCCTAGATGCTTTGGAGAATAATGCATTGAAAAGACCAAGCAGCGTTTATTTTGTGGTTGACTAGTTTTGTGCGTTTTAAGCCATGTTTGTAGAAGGTCTGAGTGTCTGTGGTATTGTCTTACACTGTGGAAACGTGTCTGCTCTCTCTGCATGGCAGGTATCCACCGCTGTTCTCTCCATCACAGCCAAGGCTAAAAAGAAGGAGAAGGAAAAGAAAGAAAAGGAGGAGGAGAAGATGGAGGTGGTGAGTGGAAATGCACAGCGCTTGAAAGTCCTTCTCCCTTCTCCTCCTGCTGATAATCTTGTTTTATTTCCTTATTTATTTTCACTCCTATCACATTAGATTCTGGACACACAAGGATATAACTTGATTGCAAAGTAATTAATTACAGTTTGATTTATTTATTAAGGATTAATGGTCAGGAGTGAAACAGCCTGATTAACCCTCTAATAACCAGTGTTCTGCCTAAATCTACTGTGGTTCCATGCACTGTTTTAAGTTTTAAGGGATTTGTTGCATTGTTGGACTGCCAGACTCTTTTGAGGGTAGGGATCACGGTATAATATTCAGGTATATACTCTGAAGTGCATCACTCTATATTTATATAACAGACCATGAACGTTTTCCAACAAACACAGCACACACCACACACATTTTAGTTTCTTTTCTCAAAGACTGTCCCAGCCTTTTCACTCAGCAGCAGCCTGCGTTCACAGACAGACTCTGTCAGTTTGACTCTGACTGGGATTTTCTCGGGCCGTTAGCAGCGTGTTTGATCCACTGTGCCACGTTACGTCTCAGCTCTGCTGCTGAGAGATGAGCTTGGAAATGTCCGGCGTGTTTTCATCTCTGGTTTTTCCTTATTCATTATTTTTTAATTTATTAATTTGATTCAACATGAAGGTGGTTGAATGAAGGGGCAATAAGTCACATTGAGTTCAGATGGTTCACAGCTCCTTTGTTGTCATTGCTTGGTCATCGTGGGCAGTTTTAAAGGACTAACTTTGGTTTTGACCACTTTGTTTGCATTTAGTTCATCTGTTTTGCTGCGAAACCTTCACTGTGGTATCTTTGTATTTCTACAGTGAATATATCATCACTGAAAAATGATGAGAGGAGTGATGGAGATGAAAATAGGAATGGCAACAAAGATGAACAGGGTATAGTAGTAATAGGAAACTGTAAAGGTTAAGAATTGTTATGAGGTGATGTAGTTTTGTCTGGAAATACAAAACTGGTTCATGTTTTACAGCGAGCTCCTTTGACACCTTCTGTCCTTCAGTGTCTTTTTTATGGCTTTCCAGTATCCGCCTGATAGCCCAACAAATCACTGGACATCAAGGGCGCGAGAGCAGAAAAGGACTGAATCACTACAGAGAGAAGAGAAGCTGGGATTTATTACTCATAACTCCCCCAAACTGCCAAATCATGTCCGAGTAATACTATAGTGGTTTTAAGAATTGTGGATCTTTTGCAGTTTCTCTTAACAAGAAGAAAAATCTGAATTGGATTAAGTGTTTGTTTTAAGTTTTTTTTTAATGTTACACGTAAAAGGCAAAAACTCTTCATAAGAGACATTTAAAAATGAACTGGAACAGAGGAGCACAAATAAAGAAATTACACATGAAGTGAAACATAAAGTAACGTCAGGAGCTCTGATGTAAGATAATATTGCTCCTCTGTCACAGGAGGTCCAGGAAGGTGAGAAGGAGAAGAAGGATGAGGAGAAGGAGAAAGAGAAGAAGAAAGAGGCCGAGCCAAACTTCCAGCTCCTGGAGAATCCAGCCAGAGTGATGCCAGCTCAGCTCAAAGTCCTCAACATGCCCGAGACCTGCCGCTACCAGCCCTTCAAACCGGTAACCACACACCACCTCTGTGTCTTCCTTCCACTGTCTGTGTCAGTGGAAATCCCCACAATCCCTGATGATGCCCATACTTGTTACCGCGGCGTCCTAATGTTTTTAAATGTATACACTGCTTATACCGACTGCTGCTGTCACAGGTCGTGACTGTCAGATGGATGTAAAAGTTGTTCATGCTAAAATTCCAAATGCCCCAACAGTTCGATTATTCAGACTCAAAGTGTGATAGACAGCTTTCACACTACAGTTGGCTCAAATGTATCAATAAAAGATATTTTACAAATGGTTTTAAACATCAAAAGCAAAGGTTAGTTTTGTTTTTAACCCTTTGCATTGAAGAGCAAATGCTTATACTTAAGTATGTACCACTGACATGTGACCTCATCACAGGCCAAGTATGATGTACAGTGTAAGAGCTTGAGAATATGAGTCTACCGCGATAACAATACTTCCCAGATAAGGTGTTAAATGCATGCATTTTTTATAATCCAAAGTATCAGTACACCCAAGATTTTTTGGGAAACACCTCAATTACAACATTTATATACACAATAACATCTGGAATGTGCCAAACATCAACATCAGGATATTTAATAATGTAAAAGTATCTCAGAGAGGAGTGAACACTAAATAAATCGTTGAAATCAGGATCCAGCCTCTCGGTTGATTTTGGCATGTCTCTCAAACATCTCCAGAAACTCTCCTCTCGTCAGGCCCATAAACCATCCTGTTGTAAATGTTGTCGGTTTTCCGTGGTAAATGGCAGGACGCTGTGCAGTCACCCAATGAGCACTCACCCCTGTCCTGTAAAGAGGAAGTACTGTTTGATTTTTGTGTCCAACAAGCTCAGCTCCGAGTCTTACACTGAGCGACTTCTTGTATCAGGTGCCAGAATGATGTCTTTGCCTGTCTCAGGTTTTGTAAAGCTGCTCTCCTTTTAAGGGCTTGTTTTTACTTTCAAAGACGCGTTTAGGAAGTGGGAAGTAGGTTTTATAGAGTTATCTTGAAATCTGCTCAGTGTCCGGTGGTTTATTGAAACCCTGTTATGTGGATCAACTTACATTAATATGAAGTTTCCTGTCTCTGATTTTTCACTGGAGCTGAATGATTCAACAGAGTGATTATTTAAACTCCACCTATTATTTCTGAATAAATTAACCCTCAGATTCTTATTTTCCTCTGTCCACACCTGATTTATTATTACATCAAATGGAAATATTTTATATTTATTTTGAATGTTCCATCACTACATTTCTTTTTTTGTTACCTAGCTTGACATATTTTGTGTTTTTGGAAGCTTGAGTGTCTTGGATTCAAATCATTTTCTACCACTCTTCCTCAGCCTTAAACGTAGACTCTCCAGGTTCAGCGTATGGGGTTTGTGTTCTTTTAGCTAATTGCAAATGAAGCGATACTGCATGCATGACTAAAAGTCCAACATAAAGTGAATTCTTTAGACTCTTGTTCTGCAGAGGGTCCCCAGCACTTGAAAAAGTAGGATTTCTAATGTTCTTTCTTAAGTTTTAATCAAGGCTATTTCATACTGTACTGTGTCCCCTTAAATCTATTTTAAGCCCTTAATATCAGAATAAATACTTTTTATAATCTCACGCGCACACAATGCACAGGAAGTTGGAGTAATTGCGGGGTTAATGTGGGATCCCCAGAGTTCATTATTGCCCCAGGAACCCCGGGAGGCAAAACCTGGCCCTGGCTATTAAGAAAGGTCTGCAGGTTCCAGCAGGATTAGAGCTCTTAAAAAGGAAATTCTTATGGCTTTGCCAAATTTCCTCTCTTAACCTTTTAGAGTGCTGCATCGCCTGCTTTCTGCACTCATTGTAGTTCAGCCAGATTTTAGCTCTCTGCAGCTGCTGAGCTCAGTTTCTGTCCAGCGGTTACATAAGTACCACGCTCCTTGTCAGCAGTGGAGAGTGATATGTAAACAAATACAGCTCGCTCTGTTGATTTTGAGCAAGAATGCTTCAGAACATAAACGTCTATAGTATATCAGCAAAGTGTTGCCACTAATTGTTCCTGTCCGTCACCAGCTCCACACAGGCGGGATCATCATCATGAAGGACACCAGCGAGGAGGAGGAGGAGCTGGTGGAGCCCGTCTCTGCTCACGGCCCCAAAATTGAGGAGGAAGAGCAGGAACCAGAGCCCCCCGAGCCCTTTGAGTACATCGACGAGTAGAAAAGCTCTCACATCAACGGTACGCTCCTAGAAACAGTGCCTGAACTATGTTTTTGATTCATGATTGAAGCAAACCTGACGTGTCTGCAGATGTTCACCACTCTGGTTTGTTGGCACAGGAAACGTGATGGCTCTAAAACCGTCACCTAAAATGTTTGGAACTTTAAGGTTTAAATCTAAACTGAAGATGATTATTTAGGACATTTTATCTCCTTAACGTAGTGGGCGAAGCTTAAATCTGCACTCAACATTTACGTCTCACAGATCTTTGTAAAAGTCATATTTCCAAGTTGAAAGTATCTCACACTGGGGACGCGACAGCATGGCTTACACAGCCAGCACATCAACTTTCGCACTAGGAGCAGAGTATCGCTAGCGTACGTCTCTACGATAATAAGGAGGTTACTATAGTGATGTGTCACTGATCTCCAGACAGACTTTAACACATTCCCACAGTACTGCCAGGCTGTTTTCATAAGAACTAACATGATGTGATAACACACAATGCAGGTCTGTACTGATGTTTCCAAGCCTAACCCAGTTTCACCCGTCACTGCCGCCAAGGAATGTAAACATCGCTGCCATCTCCAAGTGCCAACTCAGAGGGCAAACCCTTCTCACTGCACTCACACAAGCGGGATGCCTAATGATTCCTGGCTGCTTGTTGTGTTTGTGTTGGATTGGCTGCAACCCACCTCCCATGTAGGAGCTTGCCGTTGCGTGTGATGAGACAGATGAGGTGTCAGTGACCAAATTAGGGCCTCTGTGCACACTATGTCATCCCTTTATGAGGGTCTTGTGCCGTGTGACAGATTAAACAGCGCAGACATCGTCAGGCCAACGTTATGGCTGGAGTTCATACACCAGAGTCAGCACAACGGCGAAGTGGTTAGAGTGACCGTATAGTCGTAGAAGGTCACGGGTTTGATACCCAGATGAGAAATCACGTGTTAAGCACGAAATGGTCCTACGCACTTGTTTTCACTTAATCTACCTGATGAGAACTGCCAGCTGTGGTTGATTTGAACATGGAGCACAGCTGAAAGTGTGGATTGTGATGTGAGTGTAGCTGTACTTTTTGTGGTTTACACATTTTTTTAATACTGAACAAATCCAGATGTTGCAACATTAAATCTGTACATGCATCACAATGGACTGTTTTTATTTTATGATCAGGGTCATAAGCTGTGGCTTCAGTCTCCACCTTTTTATTCACTGTTATACTCTTTTTTTTTTTTTTTTTTGTCTTTTTGTCATTAATAGTATTTTATTATTTTCTAACTTAAGGGCTGAAATAGACAAATTGGCAAATTGTTGTGTAACAGTTGTGTAAATCTAATGGATAATTTCATGAATGAAGACCTGCATTAAAAACCAACATCCCTAAATTTGACTTCAGTTCAAACAAAAATATCCGAAAGCTTAAATTCACGCATTAATGATTCACCCTTGACCTGATAACATGACTTACTTTCTTTTTCTTTTCTCTTTTCAGGCGTCAGGAGAAGTGTGATCCCAGCATGTTAGTCCACCCCCTCCCCCTCTCTGTGCATCCAACTATCCATCCACCTCCCTGCTTCACTTCCTCTTTTACACATTTTTGTTCCCTGTTCTGGATCCTCATTTGCCAGACGGTGAATGTTTTACATTCTCAAATTGTATAATTTTCTGTCCGTACAATAAAAATGATGTATATTGGAGATAGGAGAGAGTGTGTGTGTGTTTATTTGAGTGGATATTTTACCAGGCATGCATTGAGGGAATTTCTCTAATCCCATACATTTACGCTGGTTTACATTTTCAGCACTCAGCAGCAGCTGCTACAGTCCGCCCAGCAGTCTGTCTCACAACAGTGATCTGATCTACTGTATACATACTGAACAACTCTGGGTGGCTGCAGGAAAATAACTTTCTGTGTGTCTTGAAGTTCAGGCGTCAGGAAAACTATAAAAATATGCCCATTAGTGATGCTCAAACGTGTAATCTGTTTGGGCAGCACAGAAGGGAAAACTTTGACCCTTTTTGTCTTTCCTGTTTTCTTTCACTTTGGATTAATTCAGCAACAGTTATGTTTTGAGACTTTGTGTCCACTGAAATAAACATTTGTTGATACAGTTCTGATTCTAGGATTTCAGAGTTAATCATGTGTTTGCGGCCTTTTTATGAGCACAAATCATTAACACTTCAGAATAACTTTCAAAACTTTTAATTGAGGATTGGACGTCCACTGTTTTTCTTCAGAGCTTTGGCTTCATTCGATTTGAAAACTTTCAGGGTGCAAAACAGCCACTCAAGCCATCAACTTTTTAAAACCAATTCATTAGTTGTGAGCTGTGGCTTCCATCTTTCCCCTGCAGGGAAAAGGGAGAGTGTCTGGCACCTTTTGAAGAAGCATTAAACCAAAACAAAAAGTCACTGTGTAGTGGTAGAGACGAGTGAACTCTGACTCCATCGGATAATAATCGCCAGACATGGTGGCACCTAAAACCACTATCTCGTAGTTTTTGACTAAGTATCATTGACAGAAGACATAAAACATCCTTTTAAAAAGATCATCTCTGTTTATGATAAAAGAATATAATATAGATTTTAATTCCAAACACAATATAATCTGTTTCCTTTAACACAGAGGAGTATCAGTGTGGTGATGAGTCCTAAAACAGCAACTGATGCCAATTATGTCTGATAATCAATCAATGGTTATTGTTCCTCCTGTCAGCCGAAGGTGGTTGGGACTTGTCGTTCTCGTGTTGTTTCAGCATTGTTCCACAGACGAAGAACAGTCTCCTCCAGTGATATTGTTTTAAAGGGCCAGTCCACCAATTTTGTACATCCAGCTAAGTTGGTTGAGTTTGTGGAGCTTGAATCACTCTAAGCATCACTGTCTGTTCTTTTATCCTGTTTCTTGTATAGCCCAGGTTGCACAGCAACCATATTTAAACAGTGTATAAACAATTGTAATTATCAGGAAGGAAGGTCTGTTCTAAACAACATAAATTTGTCTGAAGATGCTAAAAAAAAATATTCTGCAGACAAATATATTTATTTTCTACCAAATAATCATTGGAGCTAGACTCAGCAGGAGACAGATGTTTACTGACCTTAAATCCACTGCAGACTAATTTAGCCCAGAACCATCAGATGTCTTTTAAATCACTAATCATAAAACTGCATCTGATTGCCTCTGAAATTTGACTTAATGTAACTAATGTCTCCATTAGACTGACTTCCTGGAATCATTACAAAATATGTTTTTTAGTTTCTTTTTTCCTGTCATATAGTTATTTTTGCACGCTCTGAATTTTCTCTCAAAGTTCCTTTTTCCCTCTTGTTGTGTGATCCTGTCATTCACCTATTGATCTTTGTCATTTTTAAAAGTATATTTTTATGTATACTTTTTAATTTGCTTTGTAGAAACTTTAGTGATCAAGACAACCGAAAAACCAACTGTCCGCCTTGTGAAAAGACTTGAGAGACGGCAACAGACTTTTTTACTTTTCTTGTGATTTTTGGTCTTCAACCAGAGATTGAGTTTATCATCTTTAAGTGGCCAGTTTCCCCACCCTAAGTGTGATTGTATTGGGTAAATGAAGCTTCATGTGGAAAGGCGGTTTGGGAAGTGTTCAGGAAATGAAAACACAGGCGGTTGTTTTCTGCATGAAATGTGCTGGAATGCCACTCGTATGATTTTTAAAGCGTAAGACTGGTGGAAAAAACGTCTTCACTGTGAAGTCAGTGGTCGTCAGAGATGATTTGCTCCACGTCCGTTCCCATCAGTGAACCAGCGTTTGTACCTTTTGGCCAGACGTGTAGTCTAATCAACTCCTCCCTTCACATTCCCCCAATACTTGGTCATGGAGGACTGTTTAAGAACTTTATTGACTCCAGCAGTCTTTCCGAATCTTTCCTCATCTCCAGGAACGAAATTGTGATGCAGAACACACACAGAGGAAAACACTCCTCCATGGTCTGCCTGCTTTTGACCTTAAGGACAAAATTCATCATCATTATCACTCAGTGTGTGATCCAGCAAGGTGAAAGAAGTACCATCTGCTGTTTGACTGATGCACAACTCAGTGTTCTCCGTGCAGGTCCACGTCTCATTCGACACAACCTAAATTTAGAGTCTGTTGAGTCCACAGCTGAGGGATGAACTCTCTATTACAGGATCACATTCCTAGAGATGCAGTAACACGGTGTAGTCCCCACAGGGGGGAATGTTTAATCACACTGCAAACCCTTTCATCCACCCGCTCTCTGCTCCACATCTCCCTGTTTCCATGCACTCTTCCAGCTAAGAGGAGAGGAGGTCTGCTGCAGCCTTCTCTTCCCGTACGTCCCGGTGAAGCACAGCTGGGATGAGATGAGGATCTGTAAATCTGTGTGTGGAAAATCTGCCTCTGAAGCTTGCCACGTTTCAGCACTTCAGACTGTTCAAACATTCATACTCGCATTTGTCTGTGGTGCAGAAGACTTTGTCCTCATGCCTCTTGTTTCTCTGCCTGACACAGATAAGCTAACCTAAGACCTTTGCAAACCTCTCCAGCCTTTCTTACAGCAAAGTCTTAATAGCTTCAGAGCTTTGTGTCATTTATGCTGACTGTATTTCTACATTTAAAATGGCAGTCCTGTTTTGGTACGGTAGGTGAGCTGTTGTTCAGTTCAACAGCTATTAGATGAATTGCTCATCACATATAATCCATGGTTTCCAGCAGATGAATCCTCAGAACTGTGGAAAATCTACACATCTTCTGTTGCAGACCAAAAGCTCACCTGTTCAGACTGCATCAGAGCCCCAATATAAAAAGAAATGAATGTAAAAACATTCTGTAGGATTCTTGGATTGGTCATTGCGTCATAATTTTCCTTTGTCTAAAACGTAAACACTTCTGCATTAAAATGTCTAATTATTGATGTTACAATTATTGAAATTGATGAGACACTAAAACTGATTAAACACCTTACATTATACAACCAGTGTTCCACAGTTTTTAAACCTACAAAAAAATGTTAATTTTAATACAGGTAATATTTTATTTGGCTTCATTTGTTCCCTGTCAGTGGCAGAATATCTGATTGTCCTAAATGTATTTCTTATGCAGCGTTTAGCCTCTTTTTAAAAAATCACTTTTTAGATTGTGGTCATTTTTAAATGTGTATTTTAACCAGATGAAGGATTTTTGTGAGCAGCAGCTCTGAGAAAAATTGCTTTTTAATGTTCAACTACTCAATTATATGTTTTTACTGGTTTTTAATCACCAGGGTTCATTTAATTTGGAAATGAGGAGACTGTGAATAATTACGGTATAATCACTTCAGGAAAAAAAAAATCCTGAACAATAAACACTGAAATAAGGAGAAGCTGACTCAAGTGACAGAAATGATGGTGAAGACTCCCAGAATCACACATCAATTAACAACGTCATGAGCTCAAACTGCCATAGTTTTGATGAAGAGCAGCAGGAAGTTACATAATGTACACCTCATTTGTAGTTTGTGTTTAGTGCTTTAGCATGTAAATACACTGAACTGTGAATATGGTAAACATACCTGCTTAGTAACACATAAACACTTCACCTCTTACTGTTCAGTAATTTCTATGATAGTGAAACCAAGGAAGCCGGAGATGTTGTGATGCCATAATGGCTCACAAACTCACTGGCTGCCCTGTAGAAACTGTAACCTCTTGCTCTCAAATCCTTGATGCCAACCTCAGAGTTTGGACTTGTGCTTTTTAGGAAGTGTGAGGGAAAGTCTGTACCTAAATATCCCCTAAAGAGAATAACTGTGAAGCACCAAACAAGGCAAAATGATCCCTTGGATCCCTTGGTCATGCAGCTGAGCTGTGGAGAGGAGATGGAGGCCGGCGTCCAACCAGCAGCGACTGATCACTGTCAATAAACTGACTAACCAAACATCAGGAGAGGAGGAGGAAGAGGAGAAGAGTAGACGGAGCATGTAGTCACCGTCTGTGGATGCAGCTTTGGTGGTGACTGTGCTGATGAAAGGATGGAGGGTCAGCAGCGCTGTTAAAGCAAACAAGCGGACCCACCAGAGAGCTCATTGGTCAGGTCAGAGAGTGTGTGGCCTGCAGACAGGGTTGATGTTTCAGAGAGTTTTTGGCTTGACTCGACAACCAGCGAGTGATGTGCCTGTGGTCCATGATAGAGCTCTGGACTGGACGGGCTGTTCTGTCTCCTCAACACAGAGGTTCACACTGAACAAACTCAGGATGTTGTGGATTTTAGCCTCAGCCGGCCTCTGGCTCCAAAATTTCCTTTTATCTGTGATGGTGACAAGATAGAGACGTCCTGCAAAGAAGCTGCACAACTGTTCCTGCGATAATGATCTCAGATGACGTCTGTAAAAACAATCACTGTTTTTTATAATGTTTATTTTTTGATTCTAAGTCAGTAGATTAACTTTCTGTGAACTGTGGCTGTGTCACTGTGTTTAAAAAAGAGGGACATCATCAGCGAGCTTTAGGATTCAAAGATTATCCTCTATTACTGACTGCTCCTGCACAGCACAGTGAGTCATTCAGCCAAAGATCACGGAAACAACAACTATCGTATGTGTGTTCAACCTGCAGGTGTGACCACACTCCTTGACTGTTGACTGATAAAGATATTCAAATTCAAGGATCAGAGATGGACTCAAACTTGATTGAGGCCAGTAAATATTTAATATTTTACAGCTGAATTTATTCATGTTTCAAAACCAAAGTAAAGGACAAATGAAAGATTTTACCTCATGATGGCGCTGCAGGAAAGATCACCCAAGTGTAGTCCAACAATGCCGCCCATAAATGTCACAACACTATTAACTATTAATAATTATTTACAGCTCTATATCTGATGCAATTTTTAGTTCAAGTCCAGTAAAATTGACAGGACGGAGCTAATTATGTCTTACTGAAACATTTAGATTCACTAGTCTTCCTAACAGGTGACGATAGTGAGGAACAACTTCAGGAAGCACATGTCCCACATCTCTCTGTCACATGTGCTCCAGTTTACTGTGTTGACATTCACTGGCCCTTCTGAACCCTTCCCAACTGATGTCAAAACAGCCTGTAGAGTTATATAATGCTCTTTGTCGTCTCTGGCACCCGTCGGCAGCAGCTGAGCAGGACAAGTGTCAAATCTGAGCACTGCTTTTAATCCCCGAGCAGCACTTTGCTGATTAATTACCTTCTTGAAGCCGGCGAGCTCTACACTTGAATTCCACAGCTGATGAGAGTTCTGTGAAAGCTCGCTGGCTGCTGATCTGCAGGGGCAGGGCGCTCGCTGTTGTCTGTTGGCTGGTGGCGACATTAACGCTTTTTTTGAGGAGCGTTCCTGGGGCACAAGGGTCAAAGGGGAGGCACCACCAGCAACAGCTAACAGTCCTTTAGGGAAGTAAGACTGTGTTAAAGTCAGAGAAGCTGACATATCAGTGCAACAAACAAAAGTGAACAAATTTACATATTTATCGCTTTAAAAGATTTAATTACTAATCATAATATTGTGTTGCAAAACCCAGATTTCTGGTTTATTTTTAAAAATGTTGCATGTTATCAATTAGTTGGCCTGCAAAATTAATCAGAAGCAAGTTTCATCATTTTTAATTTTTGTAAAATGAAAATGAATGTTATATGAATGTTATGCATGCTATTAAAAGGCTCCAAATTCACTGATTGCAGATTCTCAAGTGTGGATATTTGCTGGTTTTCTTCGCCTACTATATAGAAATCCACATATCTTTGTGCTCTTGGATCATACAAACCAGTTTGAATATATCAACTCTGGTCAAAAGAGGGCTTTCAATATACTCCTTCACTTTAAAAAGAAAGGCTGAGTATTAAATGTTACTTAAACAAGAGTAAATTGTTTATTTGTTGGGGACTATTTACAGTGGCGGATTAACACATGGTGCTCTAGTGCAGTGATTTTACTCGTCTACTCGTTTTGTGCTAAAGATGTTTGCATATTCATAGAGCCTCTATTTAAGAGTGAGGGAGAATTATGTGGGAAACAGATATCAGGCAGAAAATGCTCATCTTAGTTTCTGGAAAGAGTCTTTTAAGCCTCAGTCTGCCCCTCTGGTCTGCAAGACCACTTTTTGCTAGCTTGATTTGTTTTTAATAGTTTCTGGACAAAATGAAAGTTTATGGTAAGGATGAATAAGAAATAGCTGGGTTTGGATGCACAGACGTGAACATTTGTAGGAGGTTGGTTTTGGTTTTTAATAGGACTTGCTGACAGTATAATTAATGTACAATGCCTCATAACAGCAGTTGTTTAGGAAGAGGATAGTTAATTATACTTCACTCGTCCACATGTTCCCAGTTGTTCTGGGAAACAGTAATCTGGTTAAAAAGGTCCTTTATCTGACCTTTATGCTTTCCTCTGTCAGAGTACCTGTTGAATAAGATGAGTTGTACACTCCCTCAGCTGCCTGTGTGTAGGTTTCCATCCTCTGGGTGTCAGAACAGCTGGACACCAGACCTCCACAGCTGGGGAGACCTGTTGGAAAGGCTGGCAGCTGACAGCTCACCACAGCGTGCAGCACTGCTCTCTGGGGAGGCCTGAAAAAAAAACATTTTGGAGGCAGCCAGGTCTGCCCAATCTGGGAACACAAGCTGGAGGCAAACTGAAGTTTAGTTCTGGAGAACAGAGCATTGACCGGCATGTAGGTGGTGCATGGTACAACACGTTACTAGATGTTGTCTAACACCTCAGCCGCCACCACCACCTTTTTCCCCTCCTCGTCAGAGTGAGTGTGGTGGAGGATATTGTGAAATGACTGTGTGCTCATAACACTGCGCCTATTCATGCCGCCTGTCCATTCATCACCAGCATTTAGGGAATACAGTTAGAAGTGTTTGGATTCGAAGCACAAGGCTGCTCCAAAATATGAAACCTGAACCTTTCTGTTCAGTGTGAACACGGGTGGAGTAAATATTAAGACTCATGGCCCAAGATGTGGATGCCAAGACTGTGCAGTGTAGCATAAATGCTTAAACGGAGCAGTTTCCTTGCCAGGATGAAAGCTTTTCTTTTACAGACTGGAGTTTATTGTCTAATGTGTTGATCTTGCAGGACTGTGGACAATGGTAGAAATTTACTTTCCAGAGTTACTTTCCAAAATAATGACTTTATACAGAAAACAGGAGATAAGTAGATATATTCAGCTCTGCAACAGTATTGAAATGATTTCAAATAAGTGACCAACTACAACAGCAAAACACCTTAATGCACACACAGTAATGCATCAGCAAAAAAGGCAGTACAATACAGTTTATAATATTAAGTAAGTAAGTATTAAACTTAGATCTGGTTTTCCATTAATTTTACACTTTGAAAAGTCTAATTGAATGAGCGACCTGGAACACATCTCATTTATTTTAAAAGGTAAATACTAACCAACTGATAATGACTCCACAACTCCAAATATACAGTAGAGAGACAATCAGGGTTTACCTTAACCTACAGGGGGAATGTGTATAAACATGAAAAAGCACTTGAATGCATTGTTTCCGTGGGGTACGTTCACCAGTGTTGTTTACTTTCTTGACTTTTCTCTTTGAGAGAAATATGTGAATAATTAATTTTTAATGCAATTCAATACAAAGACAGTGTAGAATGGAAAATCACAAAACCACATCTGAAAAATTGGGATGCTGATGTTTGGAGTAAGAAATTAAGGACTACACTTTAGTCATCAAAATAACCAAGACTGACCTGTGGAGTCCAGCAGGAGGATCTCTCTCTATCTCTCTCTCACACACACACACACAAAAACATCTGATTATCTGAAATGACTACTGAAATCATTTCTGCTGACACCTGCTGACGATCAAACATGGACATTTATGATGTTACTGTTCTCTGTTCGTCCTCTGTCTGACCTAAAAGCTAATTCATCCGAATCACAGCTTCTTACTCAAAGTCTGCCCAGATATACTGTTGAAATATCTTCAGTAAGTCTGCCGATGATTACTGGCTTAACTTGCAGAGCAATGCACAGTTAACTACTGACATTTTCCCTGAAACTGTAGTTTGAGCATGTTGATGTGAAGCAAATCAAAAGCTGTCCCTTAATTCGAGGATATGTTGAATATGTTTCTGAACAGTAAGTGAGTGAAATGAAGGAAATAAGACTTCAGTCACCGCTGGACTCGGTGACTCGTTAACATGAATATGTGCTGTAGTTTGGTATCTGGCAGCCTGAGCGGCGTTAATGGGGCTTGGCCCTCTCCTGCGTTTGTTCACGTGGTAATTTTATGGAGGGAAACGTCTCCAGCGGCGGTCCTTCGTTTCTCCACAGGCGAGCAGACCACAGACTTCCTGGAAAAGGCCTGGTGACCAATTTATAGATCTAAGCCCATGAGCCGGGCACAGATGGGCTGGCATGCATCAGATGACCTTTTAACTCAGATCATGTGTAAACTGGCCTTTACAGATGATTATTGTCCTGTGAAGGCTCTGCAGCAAAATGTTAAAATCTTACCTTGAGAAATGTTGGAGGCTAAAGAAGCGTTTAATTGTTGTGTTGCGTGTAATATGTCACCTCTCCACTCTGCAGAGACTGAACAAACATTAATTGACATTCTGCTTTGAGGAAACTCCAACATTTAAAGGACTCCGTCAGCTTTAGCTGTCACAGACTGGCTAAAAACAGTTTTTTTACAGTCAAAATTATCAATATTGTTTTAAAAATCCAGAATCAGTCAGACTGTGATTGATATGACCAGTCTCTGTTAGGTCTCCCTCATATCAGTGGGTGAAATTATGCTTCTTGTGCACTGAATCTGCTGAGACCTCGTTCTGAAAGTTAAATGGCTGATTCAAAATGGCTCCTGACTTTGTTTCTGCTCCACCTCCATCCTTTTCTGTAACATCACACTTCACACACACAACATTTTGAAGTGTGGCGTGAGAAAAAGGACAAAACCCACAGACAGTGCCCTGTAGGTTTAACGTGTCCAGCCAGCGGTGATGAATTATGAGTGTGCCATCACTGTTGAAAGCACGATGTGTTTTCAGGAACATTAATTTGAGGCAGACTAAACACACACGTTGGCCTGCTGTACACACACGCAGGCGACTATAAGTCATTTGAAGTGGTGGGCACTACCGGCCCGCATGCCTCTCATTTAAGCAGCAGCTGAAATAAACATGCTGTAATTATTAAAGGTGGAATGGGACTGGATATTATATCCACAGATGTGTATCAAGATTGGCACAGGGACAAGGTCATGACTGCACCAGTGAGTAATGAAGGAAGACAGAGACCACGTGAATGAAGCCTCTGAGTTCAGGGCTTCACACAGTGTCAGCTGATGTTTAACATTAGAGATTTGTAGGTTTAGTTTATTTGTAACAGGCAGATTAGAAATGATAAACTGCTATAAATAAACCTGAAGAGCAAAACTCTGTATGGTTTAGATGAGGTCTAAGACAAACGTCTCAGGTGAAAACAAATAAAGTGAATAAATCAAAAAACCCTCAGAAGACTTCATGATGAAGTTGCCGTTCCGGATGTTTTCAGGCTGCGCTGGTCAAGAGGTTTTCCTCCATATGAAAGTGTGAGAGCTGCCCTCCCCCTGCTGGACAGACAGACTACACTGCTGCTTTCTGTTGAGCCCAACAACCCAGCGACGGTATAAGAAATAACACAGAAGAAAAAAAAAAGGTCCAAAATTTCACTTAAATCTAAGCAAATATACAAGCATGTTTGTGTGTAAATATAGAACAAACACTTACACATCGCCCGCACTAGACCAGCACTAAAGGACACAGGTTTTAACAAGCAACTCCTGCAAATCGCTTCACTGGGTGTTAGACATTCTTTGACAAACAAATGCAACTGAAGGCTGATTTTCCCATATAACATAAAACAAATGTAGACCCTGATTGTCTTATGTTTATGTTTCATAGCTGTCATTCAGAACAATAAACAAAGGACTAAACATAAAATGAGCTGAAATGACACGAGTAACAGCAACAGACAGGTGGAAGAGCCACGTTCAGCATATTGTGATCTTTGCACACTTGCTCGATCGTGAAAAGTGATGTTAATAATTTGCTTTGCATTACACTGTGAGATGTGTAAACATGCTTATTTTCTTTACTCCCTTCTTGTGTCTGTAGATGTTTCCTTCAGCTGGGTTTTGGCGTGATCCCCATCGGGATATTAATGTTTGAAAACAAATCAGTGACTCTGAAAGCTCCGAACAGTTTGACAATTTTCTTTTTTCCACATGAATTCATCTGTGTAATGAACTTAATCAAGCTAAATGAGGCAAAGTTGCTGAAATTAAACCTGCAGACATATCATTAAAGAATCAGTCAGCAATGAATCCTCAGTCCATATGTATTGAAGTTCTTACATATTACAGGTAGAATACACAATACATGTATACTTGTATACAGACAGGCAATATAAAATGGGCTAAAATTACCAAAGGATACAAAGAACAGCATATACAAAAGCTTATTTAATGATTCAAGTACCACTAACTTTATACTTCACTTCTCTGGAGAATCAAAAGCATCTGTACAAAATGTACAAGAATTGTATCCCATGTTTGATTGGCCGAACGTTTCCTCTGTGCTCCAGGTCATATCTTGCGATATATACTGCTAATGTCAAAGAGAAGTGAAGATCTTACAGGTTTTAAAAGGCAAAAATCACAGATCCAACAGTACAGTACACAACCTCCATCATGAATTCATTTCTGTGAGGACGCCTGACGTCTTACACTAAAATCAATCTGACTGATGAAACGACAACTCAGTCATAATAAACCTCTACAGAACTTTGTTTTTGTGAAATATTTCCAAACTTATTCTGGAGACTGCACGTACGGTACGACACTTTATTTTACAGGTCAGCAATTCCCAAAATAATTTCCTAGAAGGATGTCGTGTTGTTTTTTCTGTAATTATGGGTGCATTTATTAGGTGCACAGCAAGTCTGCTAAACAGGCAAGATGTGAAAATTTGTCAAAAGGGAGGCACAGAATTCACATGGAGAGGTAAAGTTATGATCCTTAATGTTTTTGTGAAATTAAACTTCATTTTTTATGCTTTTTATTGTCTGCAGCTTTTCTGCAACAGACATTCAATGTGTTACATTCGGAAGCTATGAAACATGTGATCCAATGTTTTGGGCTTCGATGAAATCAGACTGTGAGATCGTAACAGGACGGATCATCGACTGACTTCTTCATTGAGATCAACCATTTTGTTTGGCTGCACTGTGAACAGATACAGTCTGACAAACTGGCTGCTGACAATTGGATGACAATTGCTGTTACTATAGTAACCAGGGGTGCTGCCAAATCGACCAGGACTTTTTACTTTTGCTTCATTATTTAACACATTTTCTTGGATTTGAAGGAGCCGTTCTTTAGCTGAAATCCTATAATATATTATAAATAAAATCTACTTACACGTTCCTTTCAAGGAAACTACCCATGAAAAAGCAACTAACCTGTAAGACCTGGTGTGACTGCTATTTCTAAAATCAACAGTAATAAAATGGCCTGTGCACTTTGAAGTCTGTGCTACTGTTAAGGCCTTTAGTAAGAGGCTGAATCTAAGAAACTGAATCAACACGACTGAAGCCATTTTAATTTCACAAAATCACGACACCAGGAATTGATTGCATCGCTGTCCCGTACTGCAGGTACTGATGTGGTTTCAACATGGAAAATTTAAATCATTCAGGCGAATGTGTTCCAAACAACTAGCACTTGAAAAATCACAAAAACTGCCGTCTGTTTGACATCACAGACGCATCGATAACATGTCGACTTCTATAATCACTGTACATCAACGTCTTACCATCAAAACTGGTAAACGTCTGTGGCGATTTAAGACAAAGGGCATTTGTGCAAATACGTGAAAGCATATTGCTGCGTATACGGTGCGAAGAGTTCGCTAAAGCAAAACTTTGATACAAAAAGAGATCATGTAGTCGAAAATCATAAGAGAAGAGAATCCTATTGACAGAAAGGAAGCAATTAAAAACTGAAATTGAGTATTTAACAGTCTGTCATGCACTTACCTCTTCACAAGTCTCATCCAGCACATCGCTTGTTTTTCAATATATATAAAAGAAAGAATCTGTTTGAATTTAAGGAAGGAAGGTGACACGAAACAATGAACTTGGTCAAAATAACTGGCAGCCTCGAAGGCAGCTCTACATTCAGACCGAGTTCAATTACTATTCGATTTTATTTAATTTGCAGATCCTATCAAAGGCTTTAACACTGTACCATTTGCTTATTGTAATAGATCCTACTGGGAAGCGCAGGTTAAAAAAAGAAACAGTGAGGTTTGCTGTTCACAGAAGTTCCTCTGCAGTCGAGTGAGATGCCTGTAGTTTCTACAGCTGCAGGTCCAATTTGATGAGTGGGAGCACCACGTTAGACATGATGACACGAGTCCAGCTGTGGTAGCACTGACCGGTTTTAATGATCGGCGATACTGGAGGGAAAGCGGACCAGGTCTTTCCTGACATCATTTTGTCTCTCGTGGGTCGGGTGGACAGCGTCACTGAGTGCTTATGGACGGCGTCTTGGTTGTGTCAGGGTCTCTGCGGATCGTACTGCTGGTAGCGGTTCAGCTTGTCCGGGTCATTGGAGGCCATGTGGGTGAAATCCTGGAAAATGTCCTGGTAGGTTTCATCTCCTGCAAGAGTGAACAAGGACACAAGACATCAACAACGGCAAAAAATAAAAACTCCCAGCTATTTTTAACCATAATTATTTTTGAATTTTTACCCCATCAGGTCTGTAAAATCACTTGAATTAAACGGGAAAGGGGCTCTGAACTTTTGTCAGGACCAGCAGGTATCAAGTACAGAACTGTGCCACGTTCAGGAATTACGTTTCAGAATAATGCAAATAATTACTTCAAGGTTTATCTGGTGCTGTGGCTCAGGAGTGAGGAGACATTGCATCATGTTACAGTGCTGTGTGCATTTGTCAGGTAGAACTGTGCTGTGAATACTGTGAGATGCTGTTTGATGATAACCCCTTTAAAGGTCCCTCAGAAGAAAGTCATTAAACTTCAATATATAAGGATTCTGTGTTTTTCTCGAGTCTGAGCATGTTAAATAAAGTTAAATACAACACTGTGAACTGAACTATTACTTGAATAATTAAACTGTGTCACGACTAAAATACTGCAGAAAACCCCTCATGCCTCATCATGCAGGTGTACAGCAAAAGAGTGGAGGCCTCATGCACAGTGAGTTTCATCGGAAGAGGAATGAAAAAGAAAAAGTCAGCCATACCTGTCAGAGCGTCAGCGCGGCTCGAAACATGAAACAGAACAACGCACAGGCAGAAAGGATGGGAAAGAACAGAAGAAGCAAAGATGCAAATGTTTGAGAAAGACAGCCAGAGAGCCGCTCGTTAGCAACTGGAGATCGACTTGGAAAGAAAAGACAAGCCCACAGAGATTAATTTTTTTGTTAACAACTGTATTGTGTTTAAAGTGCAGGAGTTTATGTACAAAAATACAGTTGTGTTGGCCTCAGCACCCCAAAGAAAACAAACAAAAAAAAACCCAAGAGAACAGAAGAAAGGCACAAACTCTGGGGAGGAGAGTGAGGAACAAAAGCAAATTACAGAACAAAGAGTGAATTTACAGACAGAAGAGGACGAGCGCAATAAAGAAGAGTGTGTTTAAAAAGAGAGAGACAGAGCCTCCTCTTTACAACAGAGCAGCGGTTCTCAATCTGTTCAATCTAAGTTTCATGTGTCATTTTTCTGTTTTCAGGTTGTTTTAATCAATCTTTAAAAGACTAAAGGAGACAAATGTGGATTAAAGACAAACATATTGGTGGAAAAATTAAAAGAATTGTCACTGTGTTTTATAAAAAATATAGATGCTTCCAGATTTAAACCATCAAATCAACCTTTCAATGCTCACAAATAAAATCAGAGAGCAACCTGCAGGCTGACAACCACCGCTCTGCACTTCTTCTACACACTCAATCAGGTAGAAACACTTGAGTGGAGGGAGCTGTAATTTTAGTCAAAAGGGGGCGAGAGGACTGATGAGGTTATTTCTCTCACGTTCATTACCCCTGAATATCCCTCATCAGTCCCATCGTTCATCAGCTGATTGGAGGCGCTGATGAAGAGGCCGTCGGGTATCAAAGAGGACGACGGACTGATAACACAGAGCAACACGACGCGAGGATCACTGATGAATGTGAAGCTCGTGCTTTAGACTCTACTCTGCTCCTTCGGCTAAAGACAAACCTCCCTGCCTCCCTCCTCTAATGATCATCTTCTGTCGGCTGTTGACCTTTAAGGCAACGATAGCCAGCAATAGCTTCCATACCATTCTCTATCACCACTAATTGCACATACTAATAATTATGAAAAGTCATTCTTTGTCATTCAGGTCCAAAACATTCCTGACTTTTTGTTTTTTTTTAATGAAATACCACCACAGAGGATCTTCCACTTTAAAAAATAAATAAATAAATAAATAAAAAAATCAGCATTCAGGCCAAAAACAGTCTGGCAAACTAAGGCCCACCTAATCTAGCCCTCAGTATAAGATGCTTTATTCTTAAAGGACAATCGGACGACATCTCTGACATGCACGCCCTCCTGCGGTCAGCAAACATAAATGCACGAGTAAGTCCCTTTTTCCCTTTAATCTAAGAAAATCCTCAGCGTCTAATCTACAGGACACATGAACTTCATTTACCTGTGAACACGATCACAAAGACAATCAGTAATCCCTAACTAACTACTGAACACATCCACACACTAAGTCAGCCATTCAAAACATCACATGTTGTTCTTCAGCCAGCGGCTGAACCATCAACTCAAATTAGCAGAAATGAGTATTTAATCAAAGTGCTTCGGTGCCCCTCTAAGGGTCTGGGCTGATGTGGGATGAAACTAGGGTACGTCTCGATTATTCATTCACTTTACATACAGTGAGCTCATCTGTAGCTTCACTCTTATTAAATAATCTGTCATATTGTTTTTTTTGTAAAGCTCCCATATGATTAAGACAAACATAAACTCGGACTAGCAGGTGATGAAATCTATACATGGTTACATGTGGATATTTTTCTAGACTATTGCACTTCCTCAGACCATCCTCAGATAGTTTGTCTACATTTGAATAAAAACCCACTAAGATTTGATACAATCAATGCGATGGCACTCAATGGCCTTCATCATCTTACAATTCAGGATTTTCTGTGATTGCAGGCAATGAGCAAGCACATTATTGTCATAACAGGAAGTAAATACCACACAATCGAAAAATGAAAAGCAAAGTTGTGAACACAGAGCCCCCTCATGGCACTCAGCGCTGTGCAACCAGAGTCGTTCTCAACTCTGCTTATTCTGTCAGACTATAAACAAACATATGTATCCACATCATTTACAACATATACAGTAGGTATGCTTATTATACGGTTCCTAGAATTATCTTTATAAAAGAAGATGCTTGTAAAATAGACCTTTTTTTCCTGACCAGGCATATCTCAACAGCAAGATGCATTGTGTTTAGACAACAAATAAGTAAACAGGCCTTGGAATTGTTTAAGACTTAAAAAGTGGGAACCGTACAATCGCAGGTAAAAGGTACAACAGTTGCATAACCAATGATAGGAATGTGCATAAATGATTTCTGACAGGTCAATTTAAAATGAAACTTGGCGATTTGAAGACAAACACTTGGCGTCTACAGACTGGTCAGATGAAAAATGTCATTCAAAAGTCACGATTATTGCCAGATAGTGAAAACTGCCGTCACTTTGAGGTCTGAGTGTCACTGGACACTGGTGGCAGTTACCGGGTGGCTAGTAAGCTATTTTTTCTTTTTTTTGCAAAGTTATTATCACTGAAAAATGAAAAGTATTCTAACCCAAAAACTAATTTCTCATTAGCTGCTAGAAATCACTGAGCACCTCTGAAATAGAGGGAATCAGCAAAAGTGGTACAATTTAAACTTAAAGGGAGGAAGACTGTCAGGTTAAAAAGTGACACTGTTTCTTTAAATTGTGTGCTAACGATATTTTTTTTATTATTAACAGTCACCCCATTGAAAATGTGGATGTTCCACTTTGGAACAAGACTCTTCAGTAATGTCCAGAGTCGATGGCTTTAACCCTGTTACATTGATACAGTCTAGCACCTGACGTTGTACCACACCAGGGTGCAGCAGGCCCGGCGCCTGGCAGGGAGGTTATGATGGTAGTTGCACTCACAGTACAGCAAGACACAGGAACAAGACTGACAGAGAAGGGCTCAGTTCACTCAATCTCACAAAAGTGGGTCAAGTCTTTCTCAACCTGGAGATTCAAACTGTAGCCTCCCTGCCTGGAATGAATTTTGTTGTATTCTCCTGTTAATTTGCTCTTTTTCAGTCAACTGACCCCAACTCTGAAACCTAGGCTTTATATTTTCTCTAGTTAAGGTTTTGCAGCACGTTGCCGCTGTGTTTTGATAAGAGCAGACAGTTATTATGTTTCGTCCAGCTGCAGGCTAATAAACTCCTGCATGCACTTCCTGTACTGCATCTCAGTGGGGCTGTTGGTGTTATATTGACCTGACTGACTGTAGGGCCCCTCCGCCTCTCGCATCTCCTCGTTCATCTTGGCCAGTCGCAGCCTGAGGAGGAGATTAACAAACAGGAAGTGACAGATTAGCTGCTGCCAGTGCATACAGTCAATACTCAAACCCTTACCATTCAAACAAAGAGGTTTAAAGGCTGCTATGTTTCATGAAAAGGTAAACGATCTGTAAAGTGATCAACCAGTGACCCCTTGTGGGTTAAGTTGTTACATCTTGGTTAATGCAGACAGTTAATCTGTATCATGTTTTCATGGACACTTGTCAGCTTGTAATAAAATTGTTAAGCATTTTCATGTAAAGAAATGATGCTGTTGATAAGCAGTTGTGTAATTAACATGGTAATGTGCAATGACAATGTGCAATCACACTAACAATAAAAATATTATTAGTTTAAACTGTTACATTGACTTTCAAAATCAAAGGTGTTTAATTTTCCAAACCTTTTTCAGAAGCTGTTGGATTAATTAAAAGTCTCACTTTCCAATAATGGGAATAACACTCACAGTGTGACGATGTCTGCGTTGGCCGCCTCCACTGCTATTGTCAGGGGGGTTTTCTCATCAATGTCTGCAGCATTTTGGTTTGCTCCTCTTTTTAAGAATAAACACACTTGCCTGGAACAGAGAGAAATTATATTTGGGAGGTTTAAACACACTCTGTGTTGCATCACACGTTTTAAAAAGGCCTATCCATATTCTGAGTTAAATTTTGGTGAAGTATCTTGATAAGATGCAGAAGACAAACCCTGTGTGTCCCAGCATGGTGGCATGGTGTAAGGGTCCTCGGCCCTGAGCGTCCTGCTGGTTCACATTAGCTGCATTTTGTAGCAGAAACTCGCAGGTGACCAGTGAACCCTGCAATTAAAGACATAATATAACCTGTCCGGTGATGAAACATTAACTGTTATTACCACTAACTCATCATTATATCAGTTTTTCTGTACCACTGCCACTTATCTGGCTAGACGTTCAATATAGTGGGTTTGAATGATAATCTGTAAATTACTGCTTGTTACTAGAAATTCAAACTGAACAATGAAAACTAAATGTATTGATTAGTGACCGTGTTTCCTGTCTGGTCTTTCAGATTATCCACTTGGTATTGATGCTCACCCCCTGCACTGCCATGATAAGCGGCGTCCTCTTGTCATCCTCTGTGTTGACCCAGTTGACCTCAGCTCCGTGGGCCAGTGCCTCAGCCATGTCCGGCAGGCTGCGGGCACATGAGGCCCAGTAGAGCTGCAGGCCTGGGCTGTACTCCTTGGGCTCGTAGAAGACCATCTCCTTACAGGGTGACGGAGGAGGCAGTGTAGCGGGCATGGCCATGGGCGGAGACTCAGCAGCTTCTGAAAATGGGAGTTCAGTTTACAAACCACTAACCACTTTCTTTCTCAGCAAGTAGATGAAATGCAAATGGAGTTTACTGTTATCAGTTCAATCCTAGAGATTTTCAAGCTGTTTTAGCAATTTCAAAATTCATCCAGTTTTGGAAAATTGCTACGTTCCTTTTTAAGGTTTTCCTGATCCTTCTCTTTTAATGCTAACAATGGCACAGAAGAGGGCATCGCTTATAATGATTATGTATTCTGAGGGTCTGTGGATAAAACTGCACCTGAGGTCCCTCAGCTTTCTGCTTTTTCATCCTTCTTCTCCTTCTAACGCTCATGTAAGATGTTTTAAAACTTGGCAAATATGACCGGTTCTTTCAGTTTAATGACAGAGGTGTGCATTTATGGGTGTTAGTACGCATGTACCTGCATCTGCCAGGCTGTTATTGGAGGGGGTATTGGCCAGCATCTCCCTGCTCCCATCAGCACTGTTCTGGATGCCGCTGTCCGCACTTTTTACTATAAAAAAAGTTTGAATCACTAATTGTGGAGCAACACACAGATGTCATTCACAGAGTGTATAAAATAAAAGAAACACCTTCCTGCTGCTTGTTTAAATAATGGAAGGCATAAATGTTTTGGCAGCCTTTTGATAAATGTTTTTGGTTTTCTGTAACTTAACAATTCAGGAACAACCACTGGATTTTGACAGCCAACTATTTTTTCCAGTGTGATTACTAGAAACAGCAGGTGGCGTCCTAACATTTTACATTTTGCTTACACGTCGCCGGCTGAAATCAACAGGAAAAAAACAAAACAAAACTGGGTGACAGATCCCCACCAGCACCTTATGTTTCACATCCTTAAATACCAAAAGTATGATGAGACGGGTAAAAATGCAAATACCAGACACTGACCAAAACCATGTGAGAGAAACACACCCCACCCTCCAGAAAAACAAAACACAGTACGCTCTGCAGTGCTCATAACATGACGGGATGGTCCATCAGAAAAGTCTGGATGACGGAGGAACAGAGGAGTGGATGAAGGGTTGTTAGTCCAAAGCCCCAAAGCAGTGACTACAAATGGTAGGGAGGGGATGGAGAAGCAAGCGAAACACTAAGCATTTAGTACTTACTGCTCCTGAGCTTGGAGGAGTTGTCAAAGTAGGAGAAGAGCGAGTCAAGCTCATCAGGACAGAAGAGAGAGTCACGGCGGGCCTCCAAGCCGCTGGCAACAGCTACGTTTGGGATAATGGGGGGTTTGGGAGGCAAAGGGTGTAAATTGAATGGCAGGTTGGGGAGTTTTAGGGCAGGCGATGAGAGCAGGGGTTAGTCCAGAAGCACAGAGCAGCCAGGGGAGGGAGGAAAGAGAGAGAGAGTGTGTAAAGATAAGGAGACAGAGGAATGCAGGGTGAAGGCAGAGATAGTTACTACCAGCTCGGTCGACACTGGAAGAGACAGACTAAGAGAAGCAATGGGAGGCACAGAGGGCTTAGACATATGCTGTTCACAGGGAACATACAGTATGCCGACGGGTGGACACATCTCCACGGCAGATGTAAATATTACATCGAGCATACAATAAAAAAGGTGATCACACGCACACACGAGTCATATTTGGCCCTCTTAACACACTAAATGTTCTGTAGCCCAAACAGTGAAAGAGTAGAGTTCACTTGTCATCAAGGCAAATTTCAGCTCACTTCTGAGCGGCAATCATTTTTCTGTTTGTCGGTCACCACTCAGACCAGGTCAGGATCGTTACCTTTAAATGAGTTTTGTTGTCAGTTTGATGCTGAGAATCATCTGTCATTCTTTAAATTGTGTAAGTTCAGTTTCACAAAACGTGTCATATTTGTACATTTCGTCTACTCACCTGACTGCCCAGAGACGTTTGAACCGGGTCGGAGTTTTGGGGTGGGTGGTGGAGGTCTTGGTGGCAGATGCTCAGTGCTGCTGCTCAGCCTCTTCTCCTGTTTGCTCAGAGAAACCACTTTGCTGCGAAGCTCCTCGTCTGACGGCCGGCGTACAAACCGGCGGTCCACGTATTTTGCTTTGATGTACGCCTCTACCTCGTGTCTGTAAGGAGCAAGAAGCATATGTAATCTAGCTGTCAGCCAACAGCAGATTGGGTGTTTGATACACCGCAGTGCAGCCAAAAGCACCGTTGGCACATCTCTGCTCTTAAGCATTTTTAAAAAATACTAAATACCCGTTCATTGTCCAATAGACACCAGGAAAGAAATTAAGTAAGGCATCAATTAAAAGAGAAGATCGTCTGGCCTGACCAATGTACTTTCTAAGATTAGTGTACCTTGGATCTCCTGGATTTGGTTTTCTGGCTCCTAACTCCTCTCGTCGGGCCTCATAGATCTGGTTGATCACTCCATTTCCCAGTTCACACATCAGCTGCGAAAGATGTGCAATAAAATTAATAATAAAATAAACACACCTGAGTAATAAACCAGATAGTGAAATGTATGACTCAACCACAGCTTCACCTTCGACAGTGATCAAGCATAGACATTATAAATAACAGTTATCAGGACTTGAATAAAAGACTTTCAGTTTATGCTCAGGCGCTCATGTACTTACAGTTTGTTTCTCACTCACCTTCAGTAGTTCTGGCTCCCAAGTATCTAAAGTCAAAGACCGAACCTTAGAGAAATGCACTCCCAGACTCCTGCAGATGAAAAGCACAATAACTTCATTTATTAAATACATCACTTACAGTATTGACTTTACCTTAACTGAAAGGGATAAAAGGCTAAATGCTGCAAAGTCTTTATGGTTGGCTATTAGAGCAGAGGTATAACCAGGGGAAATGTTCATGAGATTTTCAGATTTGTCACCACTGTGGTTGTTTCAGGAAGTCTGAGAAAAGTCGGCACTTTAATTGATAACATTTGAACCTGTTTAACCTGTTTCATAAACCCCTGAAGAACTAAAAGATTTTCCATAACTAACCCAACAGACTCTTACTCCTTTCCAGGTTTCACTGAACACTGACTTTTTCAAAATGACCTCAATATGAACTGTATTCCTGTGATGTTCCAGATAATTTAATAAAGTGATTTCAGATTCCCCCAGTTTATTTATTTCCCTCTGGTTCTCCAGAGTTTTCATAGAGAGTACATGTAAGAGGTGCATCCTTATGTATCATCACTTTACCTGTGTATCCCAGAGCACTGTATGCAGAGTGTGATGCCCAGATTGATGCTAGCCCAGCGGGGGTCGGGCTGGCCACAGTCACAGCAACAGGCATTGCCCGGGATAGCCAGGACCTTCTGCAGGGCACTCTCTCCTTTCAGTGATCTCTCCTTCGGCTCCCCACCAGAGTCCAGGCTCCCTGTCGATGTGGATGACTTCCTATCCAGCTTCTGACATGAGAGAGACGGGGGAATACACACAACCAAAGTAAGATTTAATAAGATGTGACTGGATGAAATTTAATTTACTGAAACTATCTCTGTGGTGTAGCTGCACACACTAACAAACTGCACAAGGGAAAAATTAAACACAAAACTGAATGTTTACAAGATATGCAGCTGGAAACTGGTGTCACATAAATAAAGTTTCAAGTATTAAAGTTTCTCATGGTTTATTTATTGATTGATTTATCTAAAGTATGTGTGCATCCTTTCAACTAGGCATGTAGTGTCAGTGTGTTTGATTTTCACCTCGCTGTCATCTCCCTTGTCACGGAAGGCGGTGGCGATGCTGTTCTGGACAGCTTTGATCCAGGCCTGCCGCAGCTTCTCTGAGTCTGCCTGCATCATACAGCTCCTGATGGGACAAGCAAACATCACATAACTGCTGTCTGCTGTGTGTGTGTGAGTATACTGCTGCTCCACCTCCCCACCTTTAGTAATATATTCCACAGCTCATTAGACTGAGCGGAGGGACTGATGACTCAAACTTACTTGGTGGGTGACACCACTTCGAAACAGAACCGACGCTCTATGTCCTCACAGTGTTTGACTGTACATAGTCTCAGGTCCTCCACCACCACTGTAGGGTTGTCCTGAGGGGCCAGCACAACAGCTTTGGTTACCACAAGGTGAAATGTGTTGCTCACTCCTTTTTAATTCTCCCTTGCAATATTTTAAATGGATTCAAAAACAAACAAAGATACAAACAAAGCACCGAAATATCAAAATCAAAATGTTTGTCCATATTTTCATTAAGTAAGTAGCGATAGGTGGTGATTGGTGACTACATCATGAGTTGATGTGTTATCCTCTGCTGTCAATATTCCTCTGCCGACAGTATTTGACTATATCTGATTAATGCTACACACTTGGGTATTATAATATGACACATCATTTCTTGTGTTATACAAATCAAATAAATGTATATGAGTTCACGTGAACAATAAATGTAAAATAAACACTTGATAAAAAGAGCAGAAAGTGACTTTTCCAGTAAATATTAATCTGTATGATGGCTGCATCTTATGACACACATGGACACATTTCCACATACAGCTGCAGTTTATCCTACTCTAATTGTTTTGAATCACCCACTGCAACTCTTAAATGAAGCTGCAGCATCCTGTTAAAAATACATGTGGGCGGTATCTGTGCTGGAAGTCAAACACATGCATATTTGATTGTGGTCGGTGTGCAATGCGTCACTTGACGTACCTTAAATTTCTTCTGGTAAACTAGCTGATTGTTCTGGATTGAGAACCAACGCCTGAAAGGAGATTGCGAGAAAAAACAAAGTCACATGACTGTGATGCCCCTATAATAATAATAATAATAATAATAATAATAATAATGCCTAAGAAGACCTGATCAGTAAATGCATTTATTTAGAAGGGCTGTGTGTCAGCTCATGTTCAAATAGAGAATATTTTTACTCCATTTTAGGGAATTCTGATATTCACTTCAGAATGAGATCACAAAAGAAACAGCAGTCCAAACCCAAGCTTCATCTGTTTACTGGAGGCTTATTGGGTCCAAAGTTATGAATGCAGAGTTATATGGGTCAACTTTAAAAGAAAGAATTGACAGAGACGTATAATTTATTATACATATACAATTTATTATATATATATATAATTTATCACTTGACTGTGAATAAGAAATTTCATCCAAACAAAATCTTTTGCTGAAGTATTAAAATGCTAAGGACCATTAATAGCTCTATTCTACATTGTGATGACAGTGCTTGTCTTTATAAGTCCATAATAAGCCCCTGTGAGCTGTTTCTTATAAAACTGAATTTTTAATGTCTTCATAAAGATGTTAATTGAAATTTGTCTATCATACCTATTCCACGTCTTGAAGGCATTGCTGGCTCTCTTAAAGAGATAACCTTCCATCGCGATGCCATTGTCTGCGTCCACATTGTACTCCAGCTTGGTGTCGTCATTCGAAAAGTCCTGAACAAAAGACAGACGAGAAGAATAAAGATGGAAAGGAAGCCAAAGTGTCAGAAAAAGAGATGGAAGAGTAAAGATAAGGGAAAGAGAGAAGTAGTAATGCAAAATGAAAACAATGTTGGTGTTGAAACAAAATTGTACATGCAATCTGCATTTACAGAGTTAACCATCTTCTCATTTCAATTTTCCTCATGTACAGTGACTCTGCACTTTCCCCAAAGTCACAAATGAGCACTACGAGTCTCACGCGAGCTTGGAGTGACCTTGTAAACGCAGCACTTCGCAGCTGCTTGTCAAATCAACCTTAATGATGTTTCAAGAACCAAACAAAACAGAATAAGCCACAACCTTACAGAGAAATAATCTATACTGTTGCCTGAGAAAGACAATTAAATAAACGGATTAAACAAAATGCTGAAATGCTTCATCCATGTCTCCACAGCCCCTGATTTAAAAAGTCCAAATGAGAACATAATATATGCGAGGAACTACCTTGTTTAATAAACCCTACTACCTTGTTTAAATAATGCCCAAGGATCACACACTCCGCTGAGCAATCTTCCCATTGGTGCTTTTTTAAAATTAAGTCAACAAATTATACAACATTAAAAATAATGAAATGACAGTGTTTTTTTGGTTACCAAGCCCCTTAGCTACATGTAGGTGGTTAGGAGTTAGTCAGTGTCCAACAAAGAGCAGCTGCAAGGTGAGCTTTCATGCATCCTTTCTCAGACTCTGCTGCTGCTGTAACCCAAAACTGTAACCCAATCAGGTGTGTTGTCATGGTCTATCCCAGGCCAGTCTAGCTTTTAACTACCTGGAGCTGCTGCTACACTCCTTCCCAACACCCTCCCCAGCTCTGTGTGTGTGTGTGTGTGTGTGTGTGTGTGTGTGTGTGTGTGTGTGTGTGTGTGTGTGTGTGTGTATTTTCTTGTGGTGTCAATTTACACCGAGTGTCACCATCTCCACAACCAATTACAGCTGGAGGTCTGCTGCAGTAATAAGCTGTGGAATCATCTTCTCTGTGTCCTTCTAGAAACATCCAGAGGCCTTTTCTGACACAGACTGGTCTGATTCGCCTTGTCCTCCATTATGTCATCCAATTGGACATAATGTTCTGATCAAAATGAAACTACTGTAGGGAAAGTTTAAGCTGGTATAGTGGTTACCATGGTTACCATAAAGCATGCTTTGAGGTTGTGATCCTCTCATGGTTTTACACTACAGCACAAACCATTGGCATGTGACCAAAACACAGAATAAACAAAAATATGTCACAGACAAACTTGGATACAGTAAACGTGTTCAGTAAAATACATCAACACTGGCAATTTTGTGCGCTGAGCGGAAATGACCTCAGTCATTCAGCAGATGGTGACAATGACCACCATTTCCTGTTTACTTCCTGGAAAGCACCCGTGCTAATCATACACACAAGAGTGGACAAGTCATATACATATTGGTATTCTGAGGAACTTGGAACTTGGAAACTACACAAACTCTTTGTATTGTCTTTGTTTTTCTCGTTCACATTGCATCCTTGAGGTGTTTTATTTTAAATGCTTCCTATGAATATTTCTAAATCTCTCTTTTCAGACAGAGATATGAGCAACTGATGATAAAAAAAACCAGTCTGCAATATTTCAACATTTTTGCTATCACAACAATAAAATACATGTATGTTTTATCAGCTTTTAGTATGCCAAGTGTTCTTGAGTACAGATCAAAAACAACAGCAACCTAAAATCTAAATCTAAACATCACCACTTCTCTCAGTCTTTCTGATTTACCTCTCGTGTATGACTGCATGTCTGTTTGTGGATGCATGTTGCCTCTTACTGTTCCGTAAATGTAACCTGAGCAAAAGCTTCAGTCAAACCTCTCTGCCCTATGAGGCCATGGTGTATTGGATATTCACAACACGCAGACAATTTTCCTGCATGACATACACTGGGACAGCTGGGGTTATTTTGGGTGCACAAGTGGAACAAACTGTGTCTGTATTAAGCTTCTGAACAGAAAGACAATGGAAAGTACCAGGCCAGGCATTCAACGAATCACCTTTTCCTAGAGGTGAAACCAAATTATCTCTGGAGTAGGCCACACTGTTTGCACAATTATCCTAATAGCTACATTTTTAGGCTGACAACCTATAGATAATGATCTATAAATACCATAAATACATAACTCAGAACCTCAACAGCGGTATTACTGCCTAACTGGGTGAGAAAACCACCCACAATTTAGCTTAGGCCACAACATGACACCAACACTGACTTCTCTAAAGCATGTGTGCATTAACTCACACATGTATAAACACACAAGCACAAGGCTGAGGACAAAGAATAAAACAGATGTAGTACAACACAGCTGCTGTCATGTGAAAACCATTCTTCTTCTTTTGTTTCAGCCATCGGTCGAAATCATCTCCAGTCCTGTTGGACACATGTCCAAACTGGTAGTGGTCAGACTTTAATTAAGCTTTGCTGTTCTTAGTTCCTGAAACGTTTTAGAGATGCGTGGTTTTCGCCTGACAACAGAGAAATGTTCAGTTAATACCCAACGGACAACAAACCACTCACTGACTTCAAATGAACAACCTGAATTAACTGTAGCAGCAACTGGCACCAACATGAGGCATCAAATTGAACATGCTGCATAATCAAGACGCAACAACACAAATGCACTCCCAAATGGACAGAGGCACAAACATCAACACAAACACTGCAATGCAGTCTCTTAGCGTATGCAGGGAGGCAGAGGAGATGAAAGACAGGGGCAGGTAGAGTTACAACACGGAAGTCAGATGGATATCGATGCAGTGACTCTACGTACAGAGGTCGACCTCCAAGCGCAAAAGTTGCGGTAGTCTGGTAAAGAGTGGAGCTCAGACACCTCCTAAAATGTCACACACAGCAAGAGAACGGCACACAGAGAAAACAAATATGTATTTCCTTACACTAAACACAAGAATTTGAGATGCACGGATTTATCACAATAAATATATGTACAGACAAGATAAAACGCTCAAGCTAAAGAAGTGCAAACATCAACAGATAAACAACAGATATACTATTAAAAAAAAAGAATGGGCATAGAGACACTCCAGCAGGCATAGACACACATATTCAATCTCCCTCCTTTAGGTCCACTCACCAGATACCAAACATAGTGAAAACGGCAGAAAATCTTCATTTTTCACAGATTTGACAGAGTGTGCGTGTGAGTGTTTCCCCTTGAGGTCGATGAATCTTCACTATCTCAAAGTCTCCCTGTGTAGCTCTCCAAGCAGCCTGGCCTGTCTCTTCAACAAACTCTCACCTCCTCTTCTCTCGTGGCTGTGGAAGTCTATCAAAACTTTCGTCACCGTCTCTGTTGCTCCTCCTACCAAGGCCTCACACACTAAAACGAAGGTCACCTGTGTGTGTGTGAATGATGCCGGTGTGACTGTTGGGTTAGAATAATCAGGTGGACCGTGCAGAGGAGCGCCGGCATCAAACATTTATACTGACTTCAGCTTAACAGACTTGCTCTAAGCCTTTCCCCTCAATCGTGAGTGTGTAAATAAAGAAGCCATTCCTTTAACCATGCTTTAACCCTGCAATGTTTGAGCATCTAAAATGTGTGTATTC
Organism: Datnioides undecimradiatus; assembly: GCA_008933995.1. Taxonomy (NCBI): domain Eukaryota; kingdom Metazoa; phylum Chordata; class Actinopteri; order Lobotiformes; family Datnioididae; genus Datnioides; species Datnioides undecimradiatus. The sequence goes on along the minus strand of WARS01000029.1, from coordinate 11,103,348 downwards.
AGTGTGTATGACTGCGACTCACAGAAAAACAATCAGACCTTATTTATACTGTTCTTTCAAAAGCAGCGAGACAAACGTTGTTTATTTAAAAGGCAAGACAGGATCAGCAGCCTGTCCTCCTCACTCTGTCTCCCTTCTGCAGCACCATTGTGACACTGTGGTCACAGCGCTACTGCTAAGTAATGTACACAGGCAGGCTGAAGGCATAAGAAACACAACCACATTCTTATGAGCTTAGAAGGTTTCATCAGTATAATGTTAATGGGAAAGATCTATGTGTAAGAGCAAATACAGCAGCCAGTATGCACAGGAGTGAAAAGACAAACATTATGTTAAAGGAGGCAATAACTAGAGGTTTTGGCTTCAAATGGCAACACATTACAACATATAATTCTATATACGAAAATGATAAGTAGCTGATATGGTCATTCATCAGTACCAGCAACTGATACTTTAAAAGACTGTTTTTTTACTTCTAGATTTCAAAGAGCCTTTCTCATATATTAAATAAATATAGTGTTCCCAACTGAGTTTCACAACATAAACACTGTGGCCATTTTTTTTGAATAATTAGTGATGAGGATCACCAACACTACTACAAAAGGAAGGAGGAGGTGTCAGAGATGTGTGTAAAAGTCTGTTTTGTTTTGTTGATGGAATGACCCCAGTCACTAAGCCAAATACAGATTACTAAATATGTTTATGCTACTAATATGTACATTTATCAAATTTGCATTGTTAAAGGTGCAAGGTGGTAAAGTAGCTTGCTGAGATTAAGAATCTGTCTTAGGAAGCCACAGACGCTGTACAATCGCTTTCACGCTACAAAGCAAATCTACTGCAACCTGCTGAAATGTCTTTGAATACAATGTTAAGGCCTCAACCTGGTCACCCACTTTAAATCAGAAGAAACACGCTAAAGACCATCTACCTTGACCGAAGTAAACCAATACCAAACACAGTTTAGCTGGTTTAACATCTGTAAATAACTGAAGCCAACTGAGCACAAATCAAGCAGCAGTGTGGAGAGTCATGTGCAATGAGGCATAATAGCATCAAAACACTCCTAATTTGATTAATGAACTGAGGCTTATATACACCACACATTAACTGCAAAACGCACAAGGACACGTGACAACTGAAATCTATTGAATGGCATCACATCATGCATGTTGCCTGTTTAAACCCCAAGCTCACTCGACTTGCAATAAATGACGTGAGCTGCAGAGGTGGAGTCCAGACAGTTATAGCAAAGTGTACTGTATCTATCCAACCATGCAGAGCTGACACAGGAATGACAGAGGAAGAGTAACAGATAAGAAGTAGTAACACAGCTTACCTGCAGAGCAGCCTGAAGGAAGTAGAAGAAGAGATGGGGAAAAAAGAGCAGTAGTAGAAGAAAAGAGGAGACAGTTGGTTAGAGCGTCTGTGTGTAAACAGCCAGACGACAGAGAGCAGTGGGAGTGGGGCAATATAAAAATAGCATCTAGATATATTGAGGGAAAGGAGATGGAGGATAGGTGTTCAAGGACAGGCAGAAGTTGGCACACGTACCATCACTGACTGAGCAAGAGGGACGAGTATGGCGGGGGGGAGTGAGAGGACAAGAGGCAAAAGAAAAACAGAGGGAGAGGTGACTCAAAAAGCTGCAAAGTGACAGATGGAAAGAACAACAGAAGGCGTGAAAAAAGTTGCACACAGTCAGAGACTGAAATCAATGTCCCTGACAGAGAGACGAGGAGAAGCCCAGCAGGAAACAGCTGGGTAAAGACCTGCCAGATGTTGTCTAAAGTTAACAATGCAGTGTGATATACAATTAAAGCTAAAGGCAATTAATCACCTCCCCATGTTGTAATATCCCAAATACATGATTAGGGATATTAGGGTTAGCATGGGCGCTAACCAGAGACTGGACTTGAAACTGAAACCCTTGTTTGTTTGGAAATGGGTTTTCGTCAGGCATCAATAATGCATGGGTGTGTGACTGAGATCATCCGCGGGGATCACCTTACACCTGAGGGCGGAGTACTATCTCCATTCACCCAAATGACACATGGACAGAGACTGTCTCAAATCAAAATAGCTTCAGTCTTTGTCATTTGAATTTAAGAGATGCCACTGGGGGATGTTGTGATGAACGACAGAGCTCCTGTCTCTGAGGACAAGTCCTTTCAAGATCCCAGCTGAGTGCTGTGGGTATACCTTTAATGTGAGGAAGCTTCAGTGTAATAAGAAAGACCTTCCCTTTGGTCACAAAGTGATAACGTTACTACACACACTGAGTTTGTGAGTGTGTGTTCTACATTTCTGTGTTTTTCAGGTTGCTCGGCAGATGAAAGAAGGGAAAGGTTTTTGATTGATTGATTTGAAATGATTTTCATTCATAACATCCAATTATGCCGTACTGCGATTTTTGCACCGAGTGCTAAAAGTGTGAAATCTTCACGCGCTTTGCACATTTGGGTTTTAATTCAAGTGACCATGGATTCATGTTGTGGGTGTGGGTGTACCTTTTGCTGGATGGTGGAGTGCTTCTGCTCCATGTCTCTCTTCTCTTTGGCAGCATCCACCACCAGCTGGTCCAACTGCAAGAGACAGAACAACTGATTAGTCAAGCTTACCAAACCACCTGGTCACACGCACTTAATTCAAAAGCCAACTCAAACGTTTAAGACACATTTTGGTGCAAATTGACAAAGCAAACATCATATTCATTATTATCTATTTATTTATCTCACAAACTGACAGAAAACAGGTAAAAGACTTCTCTTCCGACTGCTCTTAAAAGGTGTATGCATGGACTGACACTAAACAATTCCAGCAAATAAACAACTTCTCCACAGGCCACAACGAGATAAGACAGACCTTCTCCTCTAAACATAATGGACCGTGGTACAGAGGCTTCGTCATGTGTGAAATTGGATGGGGGATGATTGATTCTCCTCATCCCTGCAAGTAACCATGGCGTGTAGAGAAAAACAGAGGATCTTTTGAGCAGAAACGAGTGCAACAAATTAAAATAAGACTTCAGTGAAGTGCTGGGGGGGGTCATAGCGTGATGCTGAAAATGTGCCAGTTTGCCTTACAGCAGTGAAATTCTTCTCTGTGCCTAGTCTGTGCCACACTGTGACTTAAATCAGCATGTTTCCAGCCTTTAACACAAAGGGATCAGTGTCTGATCATAGGTTGGTATAATCTATGTGAACAAGGAGCGAGTAGGGTTCAAAGCTTCTGTTAGAAAAAATATACAAGACGCAAGTGTGACTTTAAGTGCTGCACACTGGTGGAACCAACAATTTACTTCCTTTATGATGGTGCAAAGCATTGTCTTGTAGCTTTTAACAGCTAAAATTAACTGTAAAACAACATTCCTCTTATTCTCATGTTTTATTTTATGTCAATTTGCTTTCTTCCACTCAATATCTAATATTTGGGAAAAGTATGAAAGAAATGCTGTGACATGATCAGAGAGACTGAATTTGCAGAAGCCGGGTCTTTTGTTTCGTTTAGAGAGGAAATGGGTGGACGGCACAGCAGCAGGCTGATAACATCAGATGGGAAACGTCTTCCTCGAGTCTCACCATAACTAGTCCAGTCCAGTTCATGGCGGCTATCTGCCTCTATCTGTATCTGCAAAGGCAGGTGTGTGTTTGTGTTTGTAGCTCTCTGCATATTTTGTGATAGTGACTAAACTTAACTTTAACATCTTATCTATGTCCTATGCAGCCCTAACCGACAATATCTGCAGAGAGTCACCTCAAATGCTTCATCCTGCCTGTGTTTGCACTACTCTGAAGCATTTTGGTCACCCGGCCTTCAGTTTGGATCTGTCCTAACATGTAACTATGACGACGAGCTGTGTGATTCATGGAAAATGTGCAAAACATCCTTTTGAATGAATTTATTCACTCAACATGTGCTCAACCCTGAGGCTTTGTGTCATGGAAAGATGCAATCAGCAGAATATCTTATATTTAGGAGCAGCTTGCGGGCGGAAAACGCAGCATGTTTGACATGAATCATGAAGCGGTCAATCAAACCCATTTGAAACAGAACTTCAGTTGTCTTTTATGATGATGAAGATATTTGATCCCAGATCATATTTCAGTGTTTATGTGTCTTATCCTCCGCCCTCCTGTAACGTTGTATGTATGAGTTACCCTTTCTGCAAATATACCAGCTAAGAAACTCATTCACAAACAACCACAGGAACGTTGAGCAGATGCTGTGCGTAATGCATCCTCGTATCTTTTTCTCTTTTTAACATTTTGGTTCCTAGAAGTTGTAATTTTCTGCCTCCAGCAAAAACAACAACGCTGGCATGGATATCATACAAAACAACCAAACAGCCCCAGCAGCCCTCTTACAATGTACTGTGTGCACTGTTTTACACGTGATGACGAGTCACGTTATTAGTTCACATCCTATTTCTATCATTGTTCTAACCAAACTTTAATTGCAAAAGGCAAAAAGACCAAAATATATAGCATTAATCTTCCCACTCTTGATCCCTTTCATATTGTTACAGGCATCAAGTCATATTTTCAGACCTGTTGACAGCTCCTCCACACCTCCCTGCACAGCCTCTCCACCTTCTTCAGCTTCATGATGGAGAGGAGAAAAGAAATAATCCACAATCCTCTTGTTGCCGCTTCCCACTGCTCGGCCTCTGATCTTCCTCTCCTTTCAGTTTTGCAGCGTTCCAAATTCAGTACGACAGGCTTACAATTCTCACAACGTAGTTATACTTCAGTTGTTCATGGGCTTGAAACCAACCCTCTATCTCTTTTTCCCTCCCTCTCCACGATCTGGTTTCTAAAACAGTCTTTTGCACTTCTCTTCCCCTTTTCCCCTCACACAATTCTTGCAGTCTTTTGAGTGTTGAGGGCTTAAGGTCCATGCCTTTCCATTCGACTTCTATCACTTTTTGCTTTGAGAAGATTACATTCCGTCTCTTATCCCCCTCCTGAAATCTGCTTTTCAAAGTGGGTCCTGCCTTTCCCCTTTTCTTTTCCCAGCACTCTTTGGTCCTTTCTGTCAACTTCTTGATAGCACCAACGTCAGATGGTTCCAACTTCAGAGCATGAGGGTTAGAAACCACACTCTTCAATCCAATCCAATTTAGAGGACCACTGTCTCTTCAGATCTGGCTTCTTAAATTGTCCTTTTTCTCAATTAAAAAACACTGCTTGGTTCATTTTTGTCATTTTTTGCTGGTTCAAGCATCAGAAAAACATGTTTACAAGCCATTTTGCGCCTTAGAAGTGCCCTCTACTCATCTGCTCCTCCCCAGCTCCACACAACCATTCCTGAACTCCTGGCGTCCTTGGTCTTCCAACAAATTTGGAGAAATATCATCCTCTCATTTAGCTTTTCTACTGCTCCATCCTCAGAGTTTATATTCCACAACCTTAAGCATCAATCTCTGGTTTCTTAACTTTGTCTTCTCTCGGCTGACTGTCAACCCTTTCAGTTTGACTGTGGGAAAAGCCTTTTCCAGCCCTCTGGCTGCTTTCTTCCTCATTCCAGCTTTGCTGTGATAATCATCTTAAAGTCACATTCAGGCCATCCTCTGGCTCAGAGGGAAGGCTGTGTTTATCAGAGGATGCACACAAACACACACAGAGCTGAAAGGTGGTGAAAAGATAGCAGTGGACACACACGCACAAGGAGAAGAGAGAGGTCGTCTGGAGGTGAAGGCAGAAAGTCAACGTGCAGCTTTACTGTTTCTAATGATGCCAGTGTAAGCCCAAGATGGCCAAAAGTTACATTTCAGAGTCATCACCTGAAAAACTCCCTCCCAGCTCTAAATGAGGAACACTGTTTAGGAAATCAAACAATACTGTCCTCGCCTTCAAAATAAAAAGTGTTTACCGGTGATGGTGCACTGGTATGTAAACTTTGCTAAGGTTTATTCCGCTACTCTGCCAAAAATAGATTCATGTTTGCTTATGCTGCAAGAGTTTATACTGTATGTTCTAATAACATTGCAAATGTTGTCCAGGACGAGTTAATTGTTTGTTTTTAAGTATTAAATTAAAGGAAGGAAACATAAATGGTGAGCCTTCAAAATTAATTTCTTAGCTGACAAAGTTAAAGCAGAGTTCAATTCAAAACAAATACATGCAAAAACGGATATGATTTATATTCTAAAATTTGTGTATATAATATAATGTAAGCTAATAAAATTACATTATTACATCAGCAAACTATAAGAAATGTTGACAAAAGACTAATATTGAATAAGAATTACATAATTCTTACATCACACACTTATTATTAATACACAAACTGCCCATTTGGCAATGAGACGTTAAATTTAGCTGGCTGCCTCTGAGCGTGTGTGTTTATGTGTGTGGTGTTACATGGGAACTCTGTCAGATTTTAAGTTTTATAGTCTGAGACTTAAAGCCAAATGCTGAATGACAGCATTTGTGCAACTACTTCCTCTGAGAAAACAGAGGACTGCTTAACTGCTGCTGAGGCTTTGTGTTAAGCTTTGAGTGTCTATACTGCAGTCTGTACCTGTCCTCCAAGCAGTTTCATTAGGGGTTGTAGTTCACTGAAGAGGTCATATCCTTGGTGGAAGAATGTCAGGTGGGCATACATGAAGGACAACATCTGTAGAGAGGAGAGTGAATATTCAAAGGAGCCATGAGGACGGATGCAGAAATCATTCAATGATGTGTATACTTACCGATTTCAGGATTTCTGATCTTCTCTTGGATTGTAGCACATTGATCTGTAACATATGAAAACGAAATGGTGAGAAGAACAAAGGGGAACACAGGCAATTTTTCAGTTTTTCTAAAATAAGAAAAACAATAAGACATAGAAGAGACAAAAAGAAAGAAAGAAATACCATGAGAGAGAAGGTGAAATGAGGTAAGATACTGCAGACGGACCACAAAAAAAAAATCTTAAAAAAAGCAAATGAAAGAAAGCAGACAAGCGTGAAATGAAGGAACTGAAGCAGAATAATCAAAGCCTTACTGGACAGCAGTGTCCATTTCTGGCAGCAGGGGGAGCTCCATGTCTCATGTTTAACCCAAAGAGGCTGTTGTCTCACCTATTATCCACATTACCCTGCTCATTAATGGTAGCCTCCTGAGTGTGTACATGTACGTGCATGTGTGTCTGTGTAGGAGACTCTTCCTCCTCTTTAGTCAGTTACGATTGTGCTGCTCATCTGGCCTGGGAGGTTATTTTAGGTTAATGCGGAAACGTGGAGATAAGTTATGGCAGGTTGTAAACATGCTGATGCCAGTTGGCTTCATTTTGACTGACAGGAACTAACGACTGCTGTGTGAGGAGGGAGTCAATGACTGGGCGTGGTGGATGAATTTGGTTACTATAGTAGGTTGGGCAGCTTCTGGATTGATTTTAAGACTCTGCCTCATGTTTATGGATCATCCTGGATCCAGAGGTTTTCCATTTTTGCGGTCATAAAAGAAAGCATACCACACTTCGATCCACTCAAGAAGAAATCCCTGTTGTGGCCAGTATTATTTGTTTGACTCCTGGTTGTAAGGCCATTTTCCTTGGCAACACAAACCACACATGTGTTTGTACACAGATGTACCTCCCACCCAGGGAAGGAAGCCTATTTTTGCCTGTCTCCCAGCCACAGTGGCAGATGCATCACAGCTTTTACAAGCCCCTCTCCTTCTCTTCATTATAGTCAGTTAGTAGTTTTGACTGGAGTTGCACCTCAGCCACAAGCAAAATTTATGAGCATTTGGTTGGTAATTGGTTGGCAAGTTGTGGTAATTCCACACTTGTAGGTCCATAAAGACAAAGTTTAAGCAAGACTTTCAGGTTTGTTAAGTTTTGTGGACATACAGCTTGCATTTATATTCAGTAAGTGTTAACTGTGCTCCTGCTTTTCTCTGTGTATTTAAATTTTCGGCATTGGTTTGTCCGTCAGGTGTGATAACATGTCAGCCAAGATTCAGTCAGATGGCTGTATGATTCGGTTTACTGCATAATTTGTTTTTAACTTCTTGAATTTACATGTTGTTTATTTTCTAGGTTCGACCAACAGTCAGAAAGAAAACCCAGAGCTTCAAGTGCAGTATTTTACGATGCAGCTCTACGTGGCACAGCAGGGTAAAAGAGACACGCTCCATTCTTAAACTGTCATGAATGCAAGTCTGGCTTACAACCTCTCGTATATTTTCCTCTCCCTCTACCATCTTGCATGTCACTGTAAACTGTGCACTATATAATTAAGCAAAAATGCCACAAAAACAATCTAAAAAGAACCAAAAAATGAAGCTAAAATCTGTCTCAAAGGTTTCCTGCAAGCGCAGCTGCAGAAGTTAGCAGCATTTTAAAAGTGCTGACAGAGCTTCCCAAATGTGAAACTTTAAAGGAGACCCATTTAAATCAGCTGTGCTTGCTGCTTGGCTTATAGATTTCCTATAAGCAGACTAACAGGCGAGATAAAAACTCAACTAATTCCTCCCAGCCAGCACTCATTTTATGAGAGAGTGATGATGCAGTGCGCCACTGGAGAGGGCTGCCAAACATATTTTGAACCTTCTTTTTGAGTTTCTTTTCAAAATCTAATTTTGGAGCAAGCTGTGGCCATGCAGCATTGTGTGCTCCTTTAGAGAGGGACTCAACAACAGGACTGGCAGCTGCCTTATCAAAGAGCATGAAGCATTCATTTGTGCTACTGTGGCCAGAAGGAGAGGCGAGCATTCAGATGCATTCGGTGAGACATACTACCAAAAGGTCAGAGTACAAGACATCTGTGAGGCTTCCATTGTGAAAGTGAGTGTCTTCTCAGATCTCATTCATGAAATTGTAAACACCGACCTATTTGACTCAGGTTGGATATAATGGATTAATGTACTGTACAGCATTAATGTACTCTTTCTTTTTTAAAGGGTGAAAAAATAACTTTTGCCCCTTTTCTCCTGTATTTCCTCTTTCTCTTGCTCATTTCCTCTTCTGTTTGCTCACAAATGATTTACCTAAAAATATGAACTGAGTCTCCAACGCTGTGCGTCATCAAACTAGAAGGCTAGCTGGTCACAAGAACATTGTACAATGATTTTGTTACCGACTATAATCTGTCAGACTTTCTTTTCATTGACTTTCAATGTGTTTCAGTTTTATAATTGTGTTGCGTGTTATGTTTAAAAATCCATCTATGTCAGTGCATAAAGAAGTATGCCACTTTGTACTATCACGTCACAGCACTACTACGTTTATTGATAGTCCTGATGACACTACAACTAATTAAACTGCTGCTCTTCCCCTTTTGAGTCAAAACCAACTTAATGTACTAAACTGCAACATGGCAGGTGGATGATCTCCAGTTTGGATGTGACAGAATCACAGCTGAAACACAGCTGTTCTGTTATTCGCTGTGTCACAGCAGCAATTCTTTATTCTGACTCAGCATATTGAACACCACATCCAAATTCACATTGGTAAGGGTGCACAGAGAAATGTCCTGCATGTCCGTGTGTGTGGCTCAGCTTTGTCTTTTACAGCTCCTCTGTTAAAAGCCTAACGTCAGCAATCTACTGCTGTATATAGTTCACTTACTTTAGAAAAGTCAATTGTTAGACATGGCGCAAAATGAGAAAGTAAGCCTCAGTATTACAGAGGTTCCATGACTGCAACATGTTCTGTAGTAATAAGCAGTGTGTTCCCATCATTTTTTAGTTTTTATTCTTAGCGTATTGTAAGTGCAAAAAGAAAAAAAGACCATCACGTCACAGCTACTTGAAATTTGTAGCTAGCTCACCAGACTGCTACAACTTAAATCTCTAAGTAAGTTTTTGTACCTGTAGGACGTAGTCGAGGACGATGTGGCGGAAGCACTTGCGTGTGGCAGTGAGGATGTTGGTGGCCTCCTCCACCTCATGCTGCTTGTTGCGGGGGGCCTGGGCGTTCTTGATCAGTGCAGCCTCCTTTTCCTCGCTCACCTTGTCAAATTGCTTCTTGGCTTCTTTAAACTTGCGCAGGTCACTGATAAAGGAATAGATGGTTATAAAGACAAACATTAAATTTAATGCTTTTTGAGGTGTTTGAAATTCAATAATCAAATTTTGTTAACAGTCTTTTGCTGATTCTCATTTTAAACACTGACAATATATCTTGTTGCTTGAGCTAAGTGGAAATACTCTCAGCTGCTGCTGCAAAAACACAGCTTTTTCACACACTTTAAGGATTTAGTCCAATAGCTTTGACAAACTGTATGACCAGGTCAAAAGGAGCTTGTAGCTTTGTTGTTAACAACCTTGTAAGGTCAAATGTTAAAGGGAAGTTATCTTTGGATGTGAAGCAACACAACAGGAACACGCAGAGGTTAAAGCTGGGTTCGTAAATCTTAGTCAGCTACAAATCCTAGGAAATTATTTGGGACAGCGATTTGAGCTAGGTCTTGCCATTTATCTTGAGCAGGAGGTAAAAAGTACTCAAACTCTGTTGCCCCACATTGTTTCTCTGGTGTGTTTTGTCTAAGTGAGATTAATATTTGAGTGCTGCCGGGTAGAGAGTACATATGATGGAATAGTATGGGTGCTGCTGATGTGGGTGTGTAGTCCTGGCGTGCCAGGGGCAAAAGCTGCTAATCCTTATAATGAAGTAAACCAGACGGCCTCGCTGCTGTTTCCTGCACTTGTGCTTCCTGCATTTATACAAGAGGTCTGGAATTCAGGAGGTCATCGAAAGGGAGATATGAGGTCATGATTCGACTAGAAAATATGATTTTTTTAGATATGAATTTTGTTTATACACACTAATATAATTCACTGTCCTTGCATGACCTGCTTGGGTCCTGGTAGACCATTTAGGGACTTGGCTTATGCATTATATCAGAATTTTAAGAGAAAGCTTTCTGAATCAAAATTCATTATACTTCTCCTCACACATGCTTTTATCCTCCTGTGGATAAAGTACAATGTAAATGTGCTGCGGTTTGTTTTCACAGAGAAAGTAAATCTAGGCTATTCCTCAAACATTCATATTGCTCAGATATATAACCAGCTTTATCTTTGTTCAGTTAATACTTACTCTTTGACAAATGTTTGAAGCTGCGTTTTGATTGATCTCTGGGCTTGATCGAACAATATCTGTGGGGAAAAAAGGGAAAGAAAGAATATAAATACTCACGTCTGTTCTTCATTGGTTGAACAATTTGACCATTTAACCATCTCTGAAGGCACAAAGCAGCAAAAACCTATTTAACGTATTAACACTCTGGGCCAGAGGATATTTTGCAAGTCAGCATCGAGCACCTCTATTTGGAAAGATTTTTAACATCACAGCGTGCAATTAAGCAGCTAAATTTACACAAACAAGCTGACTTTGTAAATTCCCCTCATAAAAGCATAAACACGAGAAATGACGCAATTTGCTTAGTCTTGGTAATGAGTCATACCCTCATTAACCTGCATGCTTCCTCAAAAATGAGCAGGGAAAAAGCCCAGGAAGCACTTCTCTCTAAATGAGGCTTCAGTGTGATTTCACGGCCTGACAAGACAATATGAGCAGTGTGGCTGGGAGCGGCTTCCACTGCCAGTGACAAACAGATTGAGCACTGTGTTTGAGTGGATCATGTGTTGAAAGATCGCTGAGTGGCAAAAACCTATCTGACAGTCAGCTGACATGACCACAGTTTCCACTGTTGAGTCACAGTCGCAGACTTGCACTGCGTCTCCTGGAGGCTGTGAGGTTTAGCTGGGGAAGCTAATAAGAGGAAACAGACTCTGCTGTTGAGTCACTGGACTGCCCAGTCTGCAGCTTTTTGGGACAGTTGTCACAGAGACAAATTCAATAGCTCATTAACCTGGCAATGTTACTGTCTGGCTTAAAAGATGGAAGACTGAAGAAACTGAAAATGAAGTCTAAAGAAACCACTTTTTAAAAACCTTATTATGAAGGATATCTGTAATTAATGTTGTGTCATTGTACGTATTATAGGAAACTTCATGAATGTTAGTCTATTAACATTTGTTACAGTGTTACTGTGATTTTCCTTCTATGACAAGTCAGAGTCAAATGTCTCTCACCAATACAGCCTGTTAATTGACGTTTGACTGTTAATCATCCTAAATTATTTTAGGAATGCACAGGTATCTCAGTTACCATCCACAAACACAAAGATTGCACAGGTTTCCTGTAGCAGATCCCTGCTCGGTTGATTGTTCGCAAAGGGTCTCAAACACTGTGATGCTGGCTGGGAACGCACTCTGAACACGTAATGCAGAGCAAATAGAAACAAAACATGACAAGGGAGATCAAGAAAAGAACTTTTACTTTCTTACAAAGGCCTCTAAGCTCACTCTGTGCCTCCATTCTGTGTGATGCTTAATGAGAGAGCAAACATAAATGTTTGTCTCTGTCTCTAAATGTCAGCATCATGCCTGGCAGAGGCCGACAGCTGAGAACGCTTACAGGGGGAAGAACGTCCACATAATCAGATCTGTCCTACTGGGCTGCTTGCAGAGGATGGTGTGGGACAATTGAGGACAAAACAAAGGGTAAGGTGTCGTGTTTATTTATTTTCCAGGATCGAGCGGCTGGAAGTGAAGTTCATTGAAAGACCATGCTGTAAAACTCGGAGGACAAAAGAATTCTTATATTACTCCTTAATGAAGCCTAGTATGGCACTTATTGTGGTGTCCAGGATGACGACCACATTGTAAAACGTTGACCATGACTATGTTTGCCTCAGTAATGCATCATTTTGTCCAACATGTAAACACTACACAACATAAGAGTAGAGAATAGATTTTATGAGACAGGAAAATCCTCCTCTTATACCATGGACTTTGTGAAACTTTTTTGTGACACGAAATCCCAAACCCATGTGAAACCCCAGGAAACCCAGTGGGGTTCCTTTTACCCACTTTTTTTAAATGGAGGGCAGTGTTTGCTGAGCCTCCAGGCACATTTTCAGCAATACCTTGCTTTATATTTTTACAGTAAAATGAAATCCCACCTGGAAGCTGCTTGTTATAGCCACTACTTCTGAACTGTCCCATAGATGCAGTGGACGTTTAAATGTCTTGCTCAAAGGCACCCTGCAATTTTTTGCTAATCTTCTATAAAATGTTTCTTGTATACTCTCTGCTTCCTGCTTTCTCCTTCCAATGGCCGTCCTCTCACAGACCCATTTCCTTTGTCTTGTAGGCTGCTGCGGTCCTTCCCAGCAGTAAATAAAACCTCTGACAGTTAAAGAGCTCTTCCAGACCGTCACCCCAGCTGAGTTTTGTCATCACCCAGCTGTAAAGGGGGAAAAAAAAGGACAGAAGAAAGACAATGCATCTGTTTTCACATAGCAGCGATAAAACGTACCGTGTGATAGTTGATCATCTCCTGCAGGCTCTCAGCAAACTTTGTGAGACTGGACTGTAGAATGAAAAGAAGTCGGAGAAAGAGGGAAAGTTACCATGTATTTTTAATACATAATAATTAATTATTATATATAATTATTTTTAATTAAACCAAAATAATCGGGCAGGACAAGCAATGAAAAATAAGGCTTGCGCAAATACAAAGTTTTTAATAATTAAATAAGAAATGCTAATTTCTAATGCATGTTGTGTCACGTCACGACACATCTGCACATATAAAAACTCATTTGCCAGACAGGTATGGCTAGAGTTTCATTTTGGAAACACTATGACACTTTGGGAAAGAATTCTTCTGGCTGCAGTTACTGCCTCCAAATACACGCAGTGGCTGAACTTCAAACCCAAGGGAGAGGCAATGTACCAAATACACAAAGGCAGACAGGAAGTGCTTGCCTCGCTATGCAAAATTCATAGAAGAAAACAAAACAAAACATCTGACCTCGGCAAGACCCAGTGGACAGTACAAGGTTTTACAAGGACTTGTTTTTTCAAATTTAGATTAATTCTGGCAAGTTCATCAAGGATGAAAAGACTTAAAAGAAACAAGAAGGTAGTGCGTGCGAAGAGAGAGGAAGTCCTCTTTTGGCAGCTGGAAGAAGCCAGCCATGGATTATCACTGTACTAAATTTAACTTTTAACTTAAATGATACCTAGTAGATCTCAGCTTTATAAAATGTCAAGAGGCCACAAAACCATTAATAGCCTTAATGCTGGTGATTGCCTAGAGTGCAACCAATAACGTCCTATGATATCAATCAGGTTGTTTTTTGTTTACCTCAATGACCTCATCTTTGGTGGACTGCTGGGCTAGCTCCCGGATTCCATTAACGAACTGCTTGTTGGCTGCATTGTAGGCTTTTCCAGCATCAATCATCCCAATACACAACTTCACCAACTACAGAGACAAAGAGAAAGAGACAAATGCTAAGGGGGGAAAGAATAAAAAGAAATGAGTAACAGACAGACGCAGAGTTGCAGGTAATTTCTTCAGGGTCTTTTGTCTCATTAAAAACATTCAAAGTTTGCTGCTAAGAAAGATTTCAGGCATGGGAGATTAGGTGGACTGCACAGCACAAGGCTAAACACGGAAAAGCAAGATGCTTAGTTTGTTTCTTGGTAATTAACAACAGGCACTTCTTTCCCTTCTGACTCATTGGGGACAAAGATAATTCCAGGTTATGTAAACTCACAACAAATGTTGGCTGTTGTCCATTCACTCCCACACAGGAGATGACACATGGCCTGAATGTGCCACTGCAGCCAAAGCTGCAAATTAACTCAACTAAAAATGCTCATTTTAAGCAGATCGTTAGCAGACATGTAAGAGATCAATAGTCAGAAATCATTCAGATGGCTCTTTCTTTCTCTTTTACCTCTAAAAATTCATTTAAATGAGATTTAAATGAATTTAAAAAAAAGGAAGTATGAACTTTTTGAGGGATGCTTTCATCATTTCTCAGACATTGAACCTCATGTTAACCTCAACTAACCTGCAAGAAAATCTGAAAACCTCACCTATAAGACACAAGCTTTCCACTCCTACAACTGCTTTCAGAGCAGAGTTTACATCAGTACAGTTAAAAGTGTCTTTAATGACTGCGTGGATTAGTGTGGACATATCTAGCAGGTATGAAGTTCAAAGAAAAAGCTGAGCTCTGGTTTCTACAGCCCCTTGTCTCTAGACTCCACCCATCAACGCACACATAGAGACACGTACGCTATCACATTATCACACACCCACTCCCAAGCAGATCCTTCCTCTCCAGAGCAAGAGGGGAAGTGAGGCCGGGACTGAGTCACAGAGCTGGGGTGAGGAGGAGGGTGGTGCTCTGCAAGACTGTAAGTCCAGGAACAATGAAATGGGATCTTCTAAGCTCGAGGTCTTGCCCTCAGCTAGTGAACATACTCTCAGCTCTGCAGGGATCCGCTGGCAGGAGGGATTGGTTTACCAAGAGGGAAGGATAAAATTAGTGATAACACTAGTTTCTTTTGTAGTTGTTTAGTTTAATCTAATAAATTTGAGCAGTTTGTGTGAGCTGAGGGAGAATGTGTATTTACCAGCTACAGGAAACAGTACAAAGAGAGAAATAAAAATGCTGGTGGACTGGTGTTCATATTAAGTCAATCATACTATTGATGACAAACTATGACAAAGAAAATAAAGTTATCATCCTTATCATGCTACAAGTTAAATCTCTGATTTTGTTTTTCAAAAATAGCTTGGACAAAACAAAAAAACACAGAAGTGGAAAAACATATGGTGTATTACAGACTCCTCTCCTGTTCACAACCTGAACGAATTCAGATGCATGTTAGGATTTTGATGAACAAAATGTGATTGTTTGAACAAAAGATGATAACCAGCTACTTAGCACAAAGGCTCATACAGCGAATTAATGATGCACAGGTAAAGCACCATTGGGCTGGCAGCTGGTGTTGATTTCCCACTGTGTTGGCAATGAACAGAGGTGTAATCTGCTTGACTTGAGTGAGTCATGACTTCTAGGAATTATACAGGTAAACTGTCTGACTGTAATATGCAATCCAGTATAATTTGTGTCATATGCTATATACACATACACACCCACATATTTCATCAGTGCAACCCAGGTGCACAGTACCTACATTAGAATCTTACTCATAGGCAATCTGCCAAGGGATATACTGGGGACAAGGCCAGGGACAAACCTGCAACTTTCCAACACAGGACTGCCTCTGAAGCTGCCAGTTCACACAGCAGAACAAATGAACAATTAAGCAATAGTTTTCATGGGTGGTACTCACTTTGTCGAGCTTGGATTCCAACTCACACACATCCCCCTCCACTTCCTCTATGGTGGCTCTGCAGAACAACAAAAAAAAAGTATTTGAAATCTAGTGCAACTATGACTCAATACTACCAACTTCACAGACACTGAGAGGTACTGAAGAGCACTGAGATGGTGAAAAGACGATTAGACAGCCTGGGGGTAATTGCTCACTCACAGAAGACAAACTCCCTCTGTGCAAATTTACCATCTTTGCCATGTTATAATCATTTACCCATTTCCATTGGCCCTGCCTTAACTGTATGCAGACAACTGAAATGAGAACATATTAGGGTGAAACACAAAATGTCAGCTTACTCTATTATACACCACTTCCCCCATAACTGAAAGCATTTAGTGTTACATGTATAAAGCAGAGAGGAAGCAGCAAATAGAGTATGTATAAAAAGAATTCAAGCAGTATAACTAACACATACACTGCATCTTGATTAATTAACCCGACTGTTCTGATCATGTTCTATAATTACGTCACAAATATTTGATGACTGCTGTTTCTTATATCAACACCGAGACCATTTTTAAATACAAGTGAAACTTAGATACAGTTAGATGTAATTATTATAATCTCTCCAACTACGTCTTACAATTGTACCCTCTGTCCTCTCAGTTGTAATCCATGATATTTAACACTTTAACAGTACAGACGCAAGCAGATGTAGAAACATACACCATTAGAGGCAGCCAAACTGAGAGCTGCCATTTTGGGTAATGCCGCAGGGCTGGAGTCAGGTCTGGCATTCTGCCCTTTCAAACGTGACAAAGCACAGCTTGGTTCTCCACAGGATCTACAGCCCACGAGCATGTGAGTGCCACGACAGGGGAAGGAGAAACTCAGACGTGATCCCAGCACAGGCTTGGTGTATTAATGTCCACTCATTTTTGACAAAAATCTGTGCAGTTAAACATCCCAACGTTACTGTGACCTTACAGCAGCAGAGGACAGACACATCTGTTGGAAACTGTTGCTTTCCAACAGTAGACAGTAAACTTCTAATAGCAGTAAAACACAATAAGTAAGATGCAGACCGATGATAATTATGTTATGAAGTTACTTGTTTTTAAGTTGATCCGACTAAAGGATACATCAGCAGGACAGATGCAGGTGTGCCTATATTAAAACCCTGGGGCACTTTGTGATGTAGGTGCTATCTACATGCGCTCGACTTCAGACACATTAAGGTATATTTGTACTAATTTTTCATCATGGATCATGGTCTATTAGTAAAAAAAGGCAAGGCAGAGAAATGGCCCACTGAAAGATTATCAAGATTAACAGTAAACAATATAGACAGAAGAAAATGGTTGGATAAATAATATTAAACCAGAGTTTATGACACAGTCCAGTAGGGTTCAGTCTTATATCATCAATTATGCCCTACAGGAAAAATGTAATATTCAGGTGTTCCACATTTTCAACAGTTTAGCAGTAACAGAAATGTAAGTTTACTCTGGAAGTGGTTTACATCTGCCACGGTTGATGGAGCACTTTCAATTAATTGTCTCTAAAATCGGATTGCCTACATTTCAGGCTAATTATTCGGTTGCCCTCAGTGAAAATCACTTGGGATAAGAACATTAATTTAATGCTTTAATGTAAATGTCATCCTTTCCATCCAAGGGAAAACTCACAAGATTTTGTGACGCAGTGAGAGTGAGAGTGTGTGTGCGACATGTGTCAGTTTTAGGGAGGGATTAAGAGTGACACCCCACAGTGGCAGTGGGTGGCATTCCCCAAACCCCCTCCATCTGCCTGCTCCATCATATGGTGTCACACTGACAGCTGCTAACATCTGGTCACTGTCAGGGAAAAACAAGGGGCTGAGTGAGTTAGCAGAGAGCTTTCAACATGAGGTGGTAAGATCAAAGACGTCTGTGTATATGTACAGAACTGTTTTTACTGTGTGTACATGAAGTTTTTATACTGCCTACTGATTCTAGGGCATTGCATTGGCAACAGCACAACAGCTCTAGGAAACATAATGGTATTTTGATTTTACTCTAAATTGACTCTATCAGCTAGTAACAATGCTAAAAAATGCAAACTTCAAGCATTTAGATACACTCCTCCTGTAGAAAATAACCGAAACAGCAGAACAGAAGAAGTTAGAGATCTTCTAAGCAAAGGAACACACCTTTCGGTGAGACCAAGATAAAAGGTCAGACAGAGAGAGAGTTGATTGGCAAACCAATATCTGGCTGTCATGCATCTGTCTGGCCTCAATGCTGAAAACAATCTGCTCATCTCAAGTCCACAACCAAGAAACCAAGGCCCTTTATCTTCAGGAGTGGTGCTCCACTGATGAGCCTGAGCTCAAACATAGCTGGTAAATTACTTTTTGCCATGGCAGCAATGCCATCAAGAAAAAGAAATGAACTGATGTAGCTCTGGGCAATTAAACAGAAAAACATGCAGACACTGATTTCAGCCAATTTCAGCCAAATATATTCAGTCAAATATGTTCAGTTTTGGTTCCTTAGGTGCTAGACCTACACTGCATATAGGATCATTTGTTAATTACATCTTCTGAACTTTATCATTCAGCAAATCTAGTCTAATAATACAAGAAAATCATTACAATATTGAAAAGAGTCACAGGGTCTCATCACTGTGGTTTTCATTTCAAGAGATTTCTTAAACAAACCAAACACAGTGAAATGAACTAAGGACTTAAGAAGACAAGGAGGGCAAACAGGGTCAAAAGCAATAAAGAGCTTCCCTCTCTGACAGAGACATTAATCCTGGTCAACAGAAAGCGCATACAGAGCATTTGAGCCCCATTTGCCTTTGTCAGCTGCTACAGGGAAAGTTCATTTCTTTGATGAATCACAGAAACATGACAGACTCTGGTGTCTGACTTCAAGGGGATTTGGCTTCTATATTTTTTCTATATTTATACAGTATTTTGCTGGTACAAATGCAGTGAGTACAACAGTGGTGAGTACAAGCTCCAATCCTTGTTCAACCATCAACGGCTAAAGCATTCACAGAGCAGCACGTCCTAGATTAGTCTTCCCCATAAGATTTGAGTTATTATGCTGACATATAACCCTCACAAACCCATACTTTTACTGATTTAAACAATTTCCTGAATTCATACTGTGAGCTGATCCATAACATGTTTAATCTTACTTTGTCCTTGGTAAAAACACTTCATTTGCTCTGGTCCAGGTCAAATAACACCTTTTGGGAGCAGCTGTTGGATGTGAATGTGTTTGACTCAGTGAATCAAGGCACCGTGGCCTGGAAATGGTCCAGCAAACTCAGCCATGTTCCCCTGCACAAATAATGGTTTAGAAAAATTTTCCTTGGAAATCTAACTCAATCCTTAGTCCGCCAACCGCTCTTTAGTGCTCTCTGCAACCATGAGAACATGACCATTTCTTTCTAATCTCGTAACTTGAGCCTGCAGAGTGAAGTTGTGAAAGTGCTGACAGAGGATAAGAAAAGGAGGGGCCCTGGCAAAATGAAAATCTGGGCCATTGCCTCACAGCTCTGACCTTGGAGCATGTCCAGCCTCAGTCTGGATAATGAGCAGAAGAAGAAAACATGAGAGATCAAAACACACACACATTTTAATTCTAATACACACAGGCACACACCTTTTTATGGCTAGTAAATGGAAAATATGTGGTATTACAGTTATAAAACTCATATGAGCCAAAAATACGCTTCATTCGCGTACATCCATGGTGCAAAGCACCTACACATAATAGAGATGTACAGATGGAAACAAGAGAAAGCAAAAGAGTTCAAACACCAGCATCTACATCTTCTAATATGACAAGAGCCCTATGATTTGCTTACATATATATAAATATATAAATAACAGTTTATTATGTTAATGCTATTACCCCAAATTCTTCCTATCTATGCCTGATGATGAGAAATCATATTAATGTTCAGACTGAACACTTTCAAACAAAAATAAGTACACAACAATCATATATTGCCTTTGAAGAAAAACATATTGTCATACGATCAAAGCAAAACAACAAAAGTGAACAGGGAGCCTTTTATTTTTCTGAGACACTACAACAAATGTCCACATACTCAACGTAGTGATACAATGTTGTCTCTATATCACATTCTGGCATCACTAAGCTTGTGTCTCTCAACAGCACACACACTGTGATAAAGTGATCTGGGCGATATGCAGCATGGAAGATGCAGGTATTCTGCTGTCAGTGCAAAGGGATTCTGACCAAACATCTGATATCTGGCTTTTGCAAACTAAGAGGAAGCAGCAGCTGTCGCCAAACAGACAATAAGGAGGTACTTTATGTGGTGAAGATGTAATCAGTAATCCCATCACACTACAGTAAATTCCATATGCTATTTGGAGCTACCTTTCATCTAGTGGTAGCAGCATCATTGGTGCTCTCTGTTCAGAAACATGGAAGGAAGCCCTGAATTTTGGCAGTATTATACAAGTATAATCCCTGTTTTTGTATTTTGCTTGTGGGCTGCTCAATTACAGATCGGCCTGTGCTTTTTGAATAAAGTTTTAGGGACTTGCTTGATTTATTTTGCTTGATGTGTTCAGTTGATCAAATAAAAATAACCCAGTTCACGTGCTAGTAGCTATGTATTTGGAAATACATTTGAAATGAACCTTACTTCTTAATTTATACAATTAAACACTATTTTAATAATGTAACTATTAATTTGCCTTTTACTTTATTGTTTTACTGTTTAATTGTTGGCACTATGAAATACCCAGATGATATTCCCTGAATCTAATCTGAAAGTCAGTAACCAACTTTGACTGTTGGTGAAACAGATTCAACTGGCTCAGTTGAATGTTCATGTTAGTTTGCAACTATCGTGACTATTCGCAAACCAGCAAAATTGTTTGTCAACTTATTAGACTTGTTTTAGCTCTAATTTCTGTTATGTCAAGAAAATGTTGCTTTTAGGAGTGGATTCTGCTTTAACTCCCAATAAACTGTCAAGGAAAACTGCATTACAGAAGTAAATGCTCCAGAGTCCCTGTGGGTAGCTTCAAGTATATTTGCTGTGACTACAAAGTGTCTGGTTTTACTCATTCAGCACCACAGAGAAATCATACCCACCACATTGGTGACCTTTACAGCTCAGAGAGGACTGTCCCTCTGTGACAAAACTGAGGTGGAAGGAGTGAATACCAGCAGAAAAGTAAAACGAAACAGCAACATATGATTACTAGCTTTTTCACCAAATGTAACAATATAAATTAGTGAGCTAAGACATCCTGCTTTAAGTGTTGTTTGGGTGTGAGGGTGAAGCTGGGGCTAAATTAAGAGAGACGTGTGGTATAAAGGAGACTGCAGCGCATGAAGCGAGGAAGGAAAAAAGCCTGCCATGTAAACCACATCAGAGAGAAAGAGGCCAATTCAGCATCGCTGAGGGAATGTTTGGGCCCTATTTTGCTTTAAGTTGACCATGATCACGCAAGGGGACACTGACCCACAGTACAGTCCAGACAGACACCCACAATACTGTACGTCTATAAGAGAAGCCAGCAGCTTGGATTACACTGGGCGGGTAAATAATTAATAACTTGAGATTCTGGCACTGTAAGTTCTAATCTTTTCCCTATAATTAAATTTGATATATGTCACTATATCACATTACTACAACATCTCTTACTACAACATTAAAACAGCAGTTCAAGTCTGATTATACCAGATGTCAATATCATCTATGAGGTTCTCCCACAGAGATGTTTCTGGTTCTTTTAGCTTTGTTAAATGTTAAAAAAAATTCTAAGAACCCAAGGTGACATTTTTAAAATTACAGTCCAAAACCCAAGCATAGTTCATATGAAAAAAAAACAAATAATAAAAAATACAAAAAGAAGCACCAATTTTTCAAATTTGAAAAGCTTGAATCAGCAAATTGGTAATTAATTGTTCTTGTTAAAGAATTTTTAATTCAATTTATTAAAAACAGCATAAAGAATGTATTAATCTATTACCCAAAAAGTAGATAATTCTTTAAGCACTGAAAAATAAATCAAAAAATGTATGAAAAATACACAGGTGGGGGACGCACATCTCAACCCTCATAGCACCGTATGATTAATACATGCATCCATACATACTGATAGATAGTTTTGCACAAAATACTACCCCAAATTGACAGGCAGAGATAGCAGCAACACTGACTGTGTTGACCGGGAATCCACTAAATCTATGCACTTGTGTTGTTGAAGCTTCTTTGAGTAAACATCTATATAAAGTGGTGTTATTGTAGCAGTGGGTGACTAAAATTCCTACCCTGCCAACAACTAAACAGAAACAAACAAAGCCTAACATCTTCCCTGTGCTACTTGCCCTCCACCTGTTAGTCAGAGCTCTGACTACAAGCTGTAGTAACATCTCCTATAAAGACGGAGACACCTAATTCTTTTGCAGTGATTCAGTGACCGTGATCCAAAACAAAGAGCGCCGCCTCTCCAGCTCACTGCGGCTGCTGGCAGCTGGCCAGCAGGCTGTGTGCACTCTGCATGCAGGAGTGAGGTAGTTGAACAGGTTCGCTGTTCACACTGCAAACACAACAGTCTTCTGTGGCACAGACCTCGGCACTTCAAAGACACGAGCCGACATTCAAAGACCATGCTCTTAGCATATTTTCACTTTGCTCCTCATTGAAAGACATTTCCTAATGCAGATGGGGCGTATTGGCCGGTTTGACTGGAGGTCTGCTCCCATTGTACGTCAGATCTCTATTATGAACATCATATAGGGATGAAATAATTGGAAGATTAGTTGATCAAATATTTTTAAAAATATTTGTGGTTTGTCTAATGTGAGGTTTTGCTGCTTTTCTTCATCTCAGGTGACAGCAAAGTTAATATCTTTGTGTTTTGGGCAGAGATCAAAGGAATTTAAAGAAAATAACCAATAACAATGCCATAATATGTTTTTATCACCATCCAAAACAGTCATTTCATAAAATATTTCTTCCAGTACAGAGTGAAATTCTATATTTTCCTATGTGCAGTGATACAGCAGTGTTTCGCCCTCTCTGCTTCCCTCTGGTGCTCCTGCAGTCAAAGGTGTTATAATGAATAGAAAGAGGTTTACACATTACATTGGCCTCTTTGTGTTTGATTTACATTATTGTTTATAACTTCAAAGTCGACCAGCGGGAGAGAGTGACGTTCATTCTGCTGAGCTAAACTGACAGTCAACGCTTTGAATCGGTTACTGTGGATGGAAATGTGAGGAATGGGGTGAGTTTCAGTGTTGTGACGTAGATCCTGCAATTGTCAGAGAGCAGAGGAGAGGTGATGGGGAGGGGGTGGGTGTCCCGCTGTGGTAAAACCCATTAGACGCACGAGGTTCAACAACATTAACAAGATGAGGTCATTACTTAAAGATAAACAGTTACACAGGCCTTTGGGGAAATTCTGCCTCTTGTTGTGATGAATGAATATTTGGGCCAATTTTGTAAACTGTACATCCCCAGCCCTCCTATGTCATCCACAAGTTGTGGGAAGAAAAACACTGAGTGAGAAGGGGCAACCATGAATATAATATTTTTAAATTTTTGGTGATGTTTAATTTTTTTCATATCATATTGCCTATATTTTATAATATTTTATTTACTACACTGCCCAACAGTTACTGAAATACAACCGTGTCTAGCAGCATCATTACAGCAAGTACACAGTCAGTCCTCGCAGTATATTAGTTGCTAATTGCCTTAATTAATAACCATTAAAAGGAAACGGACCTCAGCTCAATTGAATCAAACTGTAACAGACCCAGCATGCTAACAAGCCTGCAGCTACACTCCCATGGGATACTAAGCAGGGTGTGCAGCAGTATGAGTGCTCCTCATCAGGCTCTGGATTCTGTATTGGAGAAGACGTTCAGCGATCTGCTGGCTCTACAGCTGCTGTCAATGACTCAGGAGAAACTGCAACCGGAGCTATTCGGCCAATGACTTCATATCATGGCACTCAGCCAAGCTTGAGATCAGCAAAACTGATTAGGAGCGAGCAATCATGTTATAGTGATTAAGAGGAGAGTGCGGACAGGGGAAGAGGTTGCTGCTAATTACAGAAATTAGCTCACTCGTGGGTAGATCATGTCTACTAGGTATAAAAACATACCCATCCTACTCTCGTCATGCTTGACTTTTCAGTCTGTTGGTATTTTGCTTCCTTGTGAAGCCCATTTAGAAACCATATCTAATACTGTAATATTTCTATTTAATATCAGCTCCACAGAAGTTTTGGATAGGAATCAGGCTAAACCAACTGTCATCATTATTATTCTTCAAGTGCCAATAAAAACAACATACTGCTCATTTAAATTGAAAAATATATGGCGAATTTTAGCCTTCTTTGGGACCTCGGAGGATAGGAAATCATATTAAATATGTAAAACATGTGGGGAGAAAAGCCTTGGCCCTCTAAAGGGAATTTTCAACTCTCATACTTGAAGAGGAGCCAGGAAAGGCTGAGTCTAATGTCTATTCTCAAGTGGAAAACTAGGCTACTAGGGTTTTCTGCCAAAAATACATAATTTTTGCACTAGTGGATCTCTCCTCCGGGCTGAAAGCATGGTTTACGACCAAAGACATCTTCCCAACTAAAATGAGGATGAGAGCAAAAAAAAAAAAAGAAAGAAAAAAAGAAAAAATATATGTGGGGTGTGCCAAATTACCACTTGAAAACAACCCTCTCCACATTTGGGGGCTCCATATTCACTGGCACAAAGTTGAAAGCAAACACCAAAATGGAAACAGATGTTGAATGAGCGAAAGCTGCTCCACGCTGCTGTATATTCCATGTTTTCATCCATTCTCTCCTTTTCTCCCGCTCTGTCCTCCTCACCGGCCAAACATAACGAGTTGGGGGATGGAAAAATGAGAGTAAAATAATGGTGGTCAGAGTGGAAAATAGTGCTGTGAGAATCTCTGATGAGTCCCAACCCATCATGATGAGACCACAGTGGACATGCAGGCAGGAAACTTTCAGCGATGACACTCCTAAAGGACAAAGGGCGCTGAAAATATAGATAGAGATGAGGTATTGTATTCTTATCTGGACTGCTGTTTGCAGAGGATTATGGGACGTGGCTTACTTTCAGATGGACGTGTTTAATAAGTTTCCTCAAGATTGTCCATATTTTGATGTTTGGGTGGTGCAAGTTTAATGTTATCCTCAAAACACAGCGACACAGAGCACAACACTGACACGAATACCAGTGGTCAGATTGTTTTTGCTGACTGGCACATTTTGTTTTAAGACCTGCGACGCAGTGAACAGGTTCATAAACGGTTAGTTGTACTAGGTGCTCATATCAAATTGTCTCTCACATGCAACTTGATATGTGCAGCAAGTTGGACATATTGTACATAATCAGACCATTTGTCTAGGAAAAACAGGTGAACCATACTTTTACCTACATTTGGAAGCTGCTGTCATATACATCAACACTAATATTTATTGTTTTCTGCTTGACAGGAGTAAGAGTCTAGTTGTGGCAGAGACTGTTTGGACCACACACTCCACCATAGGGTGCGTGGGAAAATATATATTGTTGAGAGACAGAAACTGTTGAATTCAGAGAGAAAAGGTGAGCTACTGTATTTTATGTCGGCAAAAAATATATTCTTTTCATTATAAGTGAACCTTCTTCAAATAATTGGTTGATCAATGTATATCTCTGAAAAGTAGCTATATTATTGCTCATTTTGTCTTATCGAGAATTCAAAAAAAGAGTAATTTTGTTTGCTGTCATATAAAACAACGGAAATGACAAGAGGTGCTTAAACTAGCAAACATTTGGGATTTTTCCTTGAAAAGTGACTGCAGCGATTTATTGATAATCAGGAGTTGTCAATTAATTCCCAATAAATAAACCAAATATTAATAAAAAAAATAACCATTTCAGCTCTGAGATCTTTACAATAATCTGACTCATTCATTTGTTGAACGGGTGGAGCTCTGCTGAGATGAAGCAACATCACCAAACTCCATGAACCCATACCAATCATTAAGATGCAACGTCTTCACCCTAACCATGTAATACTGGTGCAGTCTGGCCTCTGGTCACGGAAATGAATTAGCTGACTCAGCCATCCAGTCAATAAAGTTCAGCAGTTTCCTCTATTGAGTATGGATTTTGTAACTAACGGTTGCTGACTTATTGTTTATCTATGATAATTATAAATAATAATTATGGCTCAAGTCTTGTACAGTATCATTTACAGTCAGTGGTTAAAGGTTTCAGTTTCAAACAAACAATGCATGTTCACCACAGCGTCTGTCTGCGGACCAGCTGGTCCTAGCTTTGTTCCACAAAATGTACATCTCTGACACACACACACACACACACACACACACACCATGACTAAGCACTCTCTGTTACAGGAATGAATCAAAAGTGAGCATCTAAGATAATGGAGAATGATGATGATGAGTTCACAGTCTAGGTTACCAAATTACAAACAGATTGCCAGGTAATGAAGAAAAAACAGCACATTGTAGACCAACACCAAAGGCTGGCTCGACATCCCTAATTTAGTAATGCATAATAATGAATGAGACCCTCATGCTTCAGCAATCTTGGTAAGACATGGGGATGCATATCCCAGCTGACTGGAAAGTTTCCCTTTATTCACCCCATTGAATGGGATCCTAAAGGAAATGCTCTGATTAAAAAAAAGTTCTGCAGACAACTTTCGAACATCTGTTCCTCGTTTTTGTGTGAAAGGATGTTAGGAGCGGGGGCAGAGGGACGAGGGAGGGAAGCGCTTTCTCAATACTCTGGAAAATGCAAAGGGAGTGAGGAGGAAGTTGACGGCAAACATCCCATTTTACACAACATTCAGGCTTGATGAATTGAGAAAAAAAACAAGAAGTTGTGAGTGATGATGTCAGAAGTGACACTGGTGCCAGGAATACATCAAATGAACGCCCACCTCCTGACAAAACTGCTGTGGCACTTGTTTACACTTTGGAGTGGGCTTAACCATTAATCAAAGGTCTTTCCTTCATGCAAACACTACACGTTTATTAAAAATGGATTATAGTTTGTAGCTGTATTGGCTGTTATGTTGGCTGATGGCTCTGTATGGGTGAAGCATCAATTGACTATTCGTTTGATAGCATCTGAATCATCAATTATCCCATTCAAGTCATGTTTTAACCAAAAAGGTCCAGAGATTCACTGGGTTCAGCTGTTTCAATCTAACAGTTGACTGGTAAATCTTAAGTGATTTACAGTGTTGGACTATTGGCATAACTTTACAACTTTATTATATTTTATGACCCAAACAATTAATCCACTGACAAATTTACCCATGATTGCATCACCAGTGTCCTGCCCTGCCAATTTATGCTGTCAAGTGTATTTAAATGCAGTTTAAGAAGGAAGGATGCCACCCTGAAATGCACAGAATTAGAAAGTAAAGCTGGGATGTTATGCAGTCATACAGTTGTACTTGAGATTTTAAACAATGGCATTTGAAGGCTACTGGCACAGACCGGGACTTCCTGCATTCATTTTTAATCTATATTTCCATCTTTAAATAATTTATGGTCAGAAAACAGGCACAGCTTGGTACTGCTCATGTGTGCTCACCACACTGGCCAGTGAATGTATGTTTGGTTTCCTACCCCATCAGGCAGCCTCCCCGGCTGGCCCCAGATCTCTTGGAGACAAAAATAGAAAAGTAGCAGGCAGCAAACAGCTAGCTGGTTACTGCTGATTAACGGAGGTTAGCAGGCAGGCAGCTAGCTGGACACTTTCAATAAATCGCCACTAACAGGGACAAAAGCCTGGTTGTCATCACTCACCTGAACCGCGGGGAGTCCTTCAGACATTCCTCGAAATCCACAGTTATCTTCATTTTGCCTCAGTGTGTGTAAAAACCCGCAGACTTCTCTGCTCTCGTTAATTAAAGACAGTGGCGTTAATCCAGGCTGAGTCTTTCGGGCTGATTAGCTTGTTTGCTAACGTTACCTCTGTCCGACCAGCTGGCTCCACTCTGTCACTGCTCTGCTAGCCAGCTAGCCTCAGGGGCCAGCAGCTACGATTAAAAAGTCGCGGGAATGCGACCATAAACGACCGTGTGTTGAATGTGTGATTGCCAAAAAACGCCGCAAGAACGAATTCAGACGCAGCGGTCACTGGTAAAAACAGAAAGTGTCGTCCGGTAGCTAGGTCATAGCAGCCAGTGGGAGAGGAGCTTTTCTTCAACGCACATACTACAGTCCCGCACAAAGATCCTCGATAGTGGGAAAAGATGGATCACTGACCAGCGCGCATGTGCACCGTTTCTGTGACACAGTTTATGGGAGTAGGCTCAACTATGGCTTTTTTTGTTTGTGTGTTTATTTGTTTTGGGCTTTTTGAAATAGTTGATAAGAATAAATTATCCTTTTAGCAAGGTGGCAAAAGCTATTGAAGTGCGATTTTTAGTGTGTTTAATGTGTCAAATTGTGCATTTCATATTTAAAAATGTACACATACACGTACACATGGTGGGATATTTTTATAAACTTAACCAAACATTTCTAGACATTTGATCTTTACTACCTTAAATCCCAATTAAATGGAGGCTTCTGCATTTTTAATGGCAGCATATTGTGGTGGAGAATTTACACTCACAGTAACTGTTAAATGCGCGGGATGAGTCATGATCACTCTTCCCCAGTGAGCGTTCATGTTGTTTTGACCATCAGTTATTGGGTGTGATGATGACAGCTTGATCTTCTCAGGGATTTATGTCCTGCTGTGACTAATAGAAATGGTTTTATGGGAGCTTACGGTTTCAATTTTTGCATATGTACTCTGTAGATTAGCATGTTTATGTCATGTTGTTTATGTTGTTTATTTAAACAGTAAGTGAAACAGCCACTAATCCAAAAGTGGGATGGGATCTCACTGTTGCATGGGTGTGTGAAATAATTATTATCCCGGCAAAATTAATAGCATCCTTGAAAATTCCATGCTCTGCAACCACACGTACAAAATAACGTCCACTCTGCTCTTCATCATTAATCCTGCGACGTATCAAAGTAGGAGCGAGTCATCTGTCACTGCCTACACGATCTTTGTGTCGGTTGACAGGCGCTTCCTGATCCTTTGGAATTACCGTTGACGCTGCGTGGACCGACAGTCAGGACGGCCCCCTCACTTGTTACTCCACCGTGTCTTATACCGTAGATCTCATCGAGCAATCACTCCTTAACAACAGATACAACAACTACACAATGTTCACACGCCGAGTGCGTTATACATTTGACATTTTATCCAAGGGTGAAGCAAATCTCTCTACCACCTCCGTCTAAAAGCTCTTTTGCGGTTGAATGAAACGCAGATAGATGCGTTCATTCTCAGCTGTAAACCCACTCCAGACCAAACATGCAGGATAATCCTTGCACGAACACGGTGCCCGCCTCTATCCTATTAGGATTACTAGAAATCCAACGGGAAGGAAAGATGTGCAATGTAACAGCGCCACCTGGTGGGAATATAGAGACGCTGTGATTTCATGTACTGCATCACCTCAGAGGCTGTCAGGTCAACCAAAAAGACAAAGAGATAGCAACAGAAAACCAAAGAGTATGTCTGAAAACATTAACAAAGTCCATATAAAATTTCTGTGCAATGCAGAAACACAACAGATCGAGGAGCTCAATTTCATGCTTGACACGGCTGGTTTTCACTTTACACTTTGTGGCATTGGTCAGAACAGGTGGAAGGCAGAAGGGCACTGCGATTTCACTCAGAGTCTGTACTTAAAATGTGTAGCTAGACTGAACATTTTGCTATATTTAGCTCCATTTCCAATACATTTTGTTAAAGACCACAATATATTTTGTTTTATAGTTATAATTATATAATTATTACAGTGTTTGTCTGTCCCCATTCCTTCCTAGTTTTGATATTAACACACCAATTCAAAACATGTTTGACACGCAGCAAATAAACTGTCACATCTGCAACTCTTAATGACAAAGTTACATGTTACATCTAACATTAGTGAACAGTATCACATTACTTTTAATGCAATAATGTACAGCTAATGAACAGCGTAATAAGACAGGCCTGGTGGGTTTCTTGTGATGGATTACCTGCAGCTAACAAGTTTTAAATCGCTTTTCATGCTTTGAAAAGGGGCTGTAAGTCATAATAAACAAAGATTTGTAATTTATCATAACTAAATTTTGATATACTTATATTTAAATCAAATGACTTTTTGCAGACAGACAAAATCAATACCAGAGGGGAAAAAAGTTGTGTAATTCCAGATTTCTAGAGGCGGACTGTGTCAGGGAGAAATCTGCACAGCTGGTCCTGACTTCCTGCATCATTCACTTTCAAAAAGTATGGTGACTCTTCGCATCAAACATAAGCCACAACAGACACCAGTTCCTAACAACATTTGTTTAATGGTAGGAGACAAAAACAAAACAAAATGCACACCATCTGATGATTAAGGACATGCAAACTGGAAATACAAAAAAAACACATGGATTTAACATCCACATCAGTCTGGGACAGACACAATGCAGTCGGAGTCATAGGACCACTGAAGTATCTCATCCTTATAAAATGAAACCAAACGGGGGCAGAAGCGGCGCGAAAACGAGAAGCCAGACAGTGGACATGGGAGGCAAAAGAAAAACTGCACAAACAAACAAGAACATGGAGCATAGCCTGTTCATTTTACACACATGTACATAAATACATAAGAGGCACAGGTAATAACCACCTACGGGGTGATCATGTCAGTCATGTTTTGGACGATCTTGTCCTTTTGTCTTGAGTGAGAAAACAAACTAAACCATATCAGCTTCTCTGCAGGTGTCTTTTATTGAGTTTAACAGTATTGTCAAGAGCTGGATTTCCAGACATACTCCTGTTTCTCTACAATAATCACGTGGTGACTGACTGCTCAGATGTTTTTGTTGACTCAACGTACAGAGTTCTTGTTGGCTGGTGCACAAAGTCGAAAGGAAGCTGTTTCAACGTTCATCATGGAGAGAAACGCCACCAAATATTAAACTTTGAAAACAAACAAAAAAAAAAAACTGCAAAGGGACGTTTGCAGAGGTCATACCGTTGGTCTACGATCTTTTGTGTTTCCATAATATAGAGCTGAACACTTTCAATCACAGTGAGGATTTAAAGGGTCTGAAGAAAATGAAAAGATCACAACAAAGGACGTACTCAGGGGTTCCTACGCGCCTTTCTCTCAGGGCATTCAGTTCTTCGTTCGACTCATACAGTGAACATACACTGAGGATAGTTCCACAGAAACTGACAGTCAACAACACATTTAAGAGTGCAATTCAGGTCGCACCAGGATCATTGTTTTTTTCTGAATACTTTGGTCAAATCCAACAAATTTTAAGACTAGAAAAAGGAACCGAAACATTGCAAAAATCCTCGAAACACCTCCAACGAGCCTTAGTGGTTAACCGCCCGGCGTCTGCTCACACTAAAGTCAGTAGCATCAATAACAACTCTTCCTTTAACATTCTCGAGCTGCATCATACGAGACACTAGTAGATCAGATAACATTAAATACAGTGTGATGAAGCAAAACACAAACTTGTGGATTGTACCTTCCTCAAAAGAGTTTACTCATAAATTCTGTCAGGTGAAGCTCCCATGCAATGAGACCGTAAATACACAGGTCATTAAAGCGAGAGCACAGTGAGCGCTGGTTTCTTCTTTGTCGGATCTACATCAGAGCCTGGTGCTGAAAGCTGTAGCTTGTTAAAGACAGGACACCGTCCTGTTCATCAGTAGCATGTGCTATACCTCAGCTGTGGGACTTCAACACTGTCCCCTCTACTAACTTAAAGAGATACAAAAAATGTCTTAAGAGCCAATTTCATTTCCTTACTGCTAAGGCCAAGGACAATCACATTGGCCACAAGCCTGACTCAGTCTTAATTGAACTTTTTTGAAAATAATTACATGTCCTGAAATCTTCCACCACAAAAGAAACTGATGAGCACTAGCACCAACTACAAATCCAGTTTTTACTGAAAAGTGCCTCTTGAAACAACCTAAATGCCAATTTTTTCCGTGGATCCATGAGGTATACATGTTTTCAAATTTCCAGAATTTAAAATTTGTTTTTTGTGGTCATTTTGCTTGTAAAGAGAGAACATTTAAAAGGACAAAGTGACAATATAATACTTAGGACCTGTGTTGTTTTACTTCATCTTCAGCAAATAGCCTTCAAGTTGATGGCAAGCATCAAAGTCAGATACCACTATACATCTACCAATTAAGTTGTAATAGGTCTAATTTGGATTTTTCTAATACTGAAGTTCAGATTATAAAGGTCACATTATCTTGTACTATTCAACTAATTTAGAGCTCCTAAATCATCATGACACCGTTATGCCAATAGGAATGGTTTACTTGAATTGCCAAGTAAAGCTTTGGGGACATAAACAAAGAAAAGAACCTAAATGGTCGTCATGGCGTCCAACTTTTATCACAAAAAGTGCTGAAGGAGGAAAGAAGATGCAACAGAGTGGTGGGTTACAAAGCAAGACCAAAATAAAAGCCTTCTAAAGCACACCCAGTCCAAGTGCCGTCATCATGTCTCAGACATGCCTTTAATGAGGCTATGGGGTTTCCCCAGGCTTCCTTCAGGACTGATGTGCTGGCTCTGTGGCCTGGGACTGTGGAGCGGCCAGACGGGAGTCCTGGTTATTCAGAAGTTTGTTTTTATTTTTTTTTTAAAAAGGCCTTGATCCTCCTTTAAGGGTCAGAATCACATGTTCTTCAGTGCAACGCCAATCCAGAGGAGCTGGGAGGGGGAAATTCTTGGCAACAGGAGAGGAAGGAGGAAGAGGGAGGAACAGTCTTCACTTGTGTGTTGTACTGATCATGGGAGTTTAAAACCAGTGTGTTTGAAGGTTGTATTGCACAGTTCTAAGGAATAGTAGAGACAGACAGGTGACCAGGAGGATTACTGGCTGTTGAGGGTTGTTACATGGGCGGTGAAGCGGTGTTTGCTGTATGGCCCAGCGTTGAAACACAGAGCGCAGTGGCATTGTCTGTCTGGATATTGAGCCAACACACTGGGCTGAAGGTGGGAGAGACGCCCCATCTACGAGTCCAGGGAATCAGCTGCAGAACGAATAAGACAAACAGGCAGACAGACGGGCGAACAGAAAGAGTCAGACCTTAAAACAATTGAAAAGACAATATAACCTTATCCTTATATGCTCTTTGTACTTTAATCTTTGGAATAGAGAAGCTAGTGGAAATCGAACAGATTCATGAATAAAAATGGGGCACATCTCTCCCACAAAAATCTGTGGGTCTCTGTGGGTCATGTACAATTTTTCTTGTTGGAATTCATTTTTCCATTTGAATTTTTTTCTATACATAGCACATAGTTAAAAAAGTTGTTTTTGTTATGAATAAATAAATAGAAGTTGTCATGCCCAAAACAGGTGTGCCAGACTGGCTTCAAGGCAGACCAAGGTATTTTCAAATTGATCAGTATACAGTAAGTAAAACTCAAACTCTTGTTACCTTCCTGTGGCGGGTCAACATTGATCTCCTCTGTCTCCTCTGCGTCCTCTCTCGCCTCCTCTGTGTCGTCTCTCATCTCTTCATCGGCATCTTCTTCA
This sequence comes from Datnioides undecimradiatus, assembly GCA_008933995.1. NCBI lineage: Eukaryota > Metazoa > Chordata > Actinopteri > Lobotiformes > Datnioididae > Datnioides > Datnioides undecimradiatus. Next base: position 11,069,526 of record WARS01000029.1, on the reverse strand, counting down.
TCTTCTAGCTCGCTGGCAATGAGCTGGCGTGCCAGCTTGATATTCAGGCCCTCGTTGTAGTGCATCTTCCTCATCATCTGAAAATGCTTCTTTTTGGCTGCAGATGAAGACAATTGAAATCGCTGCAATAATTTGCCAAACGTAATGGCTGTACTGCTGGAACAGCACAGCACAACTCTACTGATGAAAACATTATCAGCTGTAAGACTGCTCAGTTTTTATGCATCAAATCTCAGTGAAAATCTTCTCCTCTGTCTCTGTTGTTTGAATGACAAAGTTACTTTAGTTTAGTTATTAAACCGACTGAGTTCCAAATGGGACACTGAAGCAACTGAGGAGTCTTATTTTAATAAAATATAACTTTCAAGTACAACCTTAAGATAAAATGGTAATTGCATTGAAATAAGCTCAAAAGGTGTGAGACACAGACTTTATGGGAAGCTAACAAAGACCATGATCATGCACCACTGACAAATTTAGCACTTTGGATTTTAATGTGCACACATCCATGACAGGTGAAGATGCAAAGCAGACAGTGAAGGTTGGCATGAGGTCATTTCAAAGGTGCAGTTCTATAAAATGAGCCCCACTTGGGCCAGAATGACTGCATCTGCAGCTTGAATACTGATGTTAAAACCTTCCTGTAGGTGGTGTAGTAAGTTGGCACATCCTAGTGTCAAAAGCTGCTGAGGCTACAGCTCTGCAGTTAGATTATACTGATCAGGTTTGCAGGTTCCAGACTTTTCTGCTGCTTTTACCTGCATAGTTGAGACATAAATATGGAACAACAAGAATGGGAGGGCAGCTGGCAAAATCTATACAGTTTATCTATTGTGTCTGTATGTGTGTGTGTTGACTCAGCTGACCTATCGGCTGACATCTCTGTGGCTGAGAGTGGGAAGAATGAGAGTGCAGTACAGAAGGGCAAGGTCAGAGAACGGTCAAAACCATACTGACACTGTGTGTGTGTGTGTGTGTGTGTGTGTGTGTGTGTGTGTGCGCGTGTCTGGAGGGAAGTCAGCAAAAGGTCAAGAGCACACTCGAGCCTTTTCCAAAACCGATCCCTCTCCACCAGCTCTCCACTGTCACTCTGCATTTAGTCTCCCTCACAGCTGCAGAGGACACTTTGTATTAAAAGGTGGAAGGTATAAATAAACAGGTGAACCAGGGGACGCACTCCATCAGCAACAAACAGCCGTGTCACCATGGATACTGGTCTACACCTCTCTCATTCAGTTGTTGAGCTGTGACTGCGCTGTTTCATGTTGAAACAATAACATGAGTGTGTCATCATATTATCATGGTAACGTTTGACAGAAACAGGGAAAATTTAAGGCACTAGTGGGTGTGGATTTGATCAAAAAGGGGGTTAGTTGTGCACATGTTTACCTTGTTCTTCAGGACTCAGCTCCTCTTCCTCCTCCTCACTGCTCTCTTCTTCTTCCTCCTTCATGAAGCGAGGCTCTGAGCCCTCTGCTGCCACCAGCCTTGAGGAAAGTAGAAATGAAACGAACTTTGACTTAATTGTGTTACGGTGCATGTTTGGCATTTCACCAATTTAAGCACATTACGTATTAGCAAATAGAAAGAGGAGATCCTGAAAGTGTTCTGAAGAGGCAAACAGATATGAGAGCAACACAGATGGAGATATGTTAGGCGAGGGCGAGGAGAGAGTAGGCACAGTGAGAGTGGAGAGATGTGAGCTTGTGTGTGTGTGAGATTACTCAAGCATGAGGCAAAAATAACAAGAGTTACTATCCCCGTCTCTCACACTGACAAAGAGCTTTAACAGTGGAGGACAAAATGAATAATGGTTTATGGCTCAACGGATGGTAGTGAATCGGTGCAACCGCCCCGGGGAAGCAGACCATTTACTGTACTACTGCCCTCCGACAAACTGGCCTGACTCACACAGAGAGAGGACAGTTTGAAGAAATGCACCAGTAATAATAATAATAATATTATTCAAGGGTGATGGGAGAGAAAGACAGAGGTGGGAGGGAGGAAAAAGGTTTAAGTAGTGCTGTAAATTAGGGGAGCAAATTAAAGAAAACATAGTTGAATAGGTGAAGGATGGGATAAGAGAGAGTGGATGTTGGAGAGATTAAACACCAAGAGGACAGAGGAAAAGAGCAGCTGTTGTACTGTCCGGAGGGTTTAGTGTAAAACAATGGAAGGCACTCTGTGTGGAAGTAAACAAAGGCGGCTAATTGACTTGCAAGCCTGGAGCTAACCACTATCCTCTCTGTGGCAAACACGCTCAAACACTCCAACTAGCTCATCCCATCCATGCATCAGTGCACTTATATAAGCATGATGGCCCACAGCAAACGCGCTTCTCAAGCTCTCATTTCAATCCAGAAGACAGCTCTGAGTGACAGATATACATTTCTTATCACAGACGAGTCTTTTCAGGGTCAACTCGTCTCCCGCCCAAAAACAATTAAGAGGTTATATATTCGCCCTCTTGCTCTCCATTTGTTCCTATGTCACTGACTTCTCTCATGAAATAGCTGTTCTTCAACATACTCTCATCCCCTGTTCAGAATTTCCTGTTTCCATGACTTCATTTCTTCATCTATCTTTCATATTTTCCACCTTCATGGACCGTGTGTATGTACAGTTAGAACTTCAAAGGTTAAAAAGAAGTGATAATTACACTCTCGTTGAAAACATAACATGCATTGTGGGTGCATGGCATTCTGGTCATTCACTGATGGATTATTAGTGTACACAAACATTTGTGTACAAGGCAGACAACAATGCAGCCTAATGCATGAACTAAAAATGCTTTTTTTTTTGAAGATGATAGCGTCCTGACTACAGACATTTTCTTCTTGGATTACTCTAGCATCATAGAAGCATTTGTTCCTTCAATTTGTACTGTGTTGTGGCATAACAGTGTAAAGAGGGCTAATTAGCTAATTATAGTATCTGTCATCTTTCAACTGTCATGCACTGTCAAAGAGCTATTTTTCTAGAGTTGTTAAGCAGCGTGCCCTTAATACTAACAGCTGGTGTGATTTGGATTCCCTATATTGCATAATGTTGTTTTGGGTTTTTTTAATTCCCTCGAATTCATGGCTGATGGGAAACACTCGCAGACCCATTGCTCATTGATCAGCAGCTTGACAGTAAAAATGCAGGAAGCATTTCCATGAAAACAAAGAAATGCTATCTGATGAAGCTCAGCCACACACATACTGTTATGCTAACCTCCACACGGTAACATGGGGTTGGGTCACATCTATAGGGTTTATCACTTATGTTATAATCTTTGTGTGTATTGTATTTTAACAACATATAATGGAGATCTGCTTTTTACAGGTGTTTAACACATTCAATTAATAAATTCACTGTTGCGCTAAAACATCTTAAAAGCATTATAATCAGTGGTGGGAGATATTCTTTCCAAGTTGATAAAGAAAATACTTCCTGTGCACCCAAAGTTATTCTTATTGATGAACAGAACACAGTGTAAGCTGATGTTGGCTGGTCTGACAGTGGCAAACAAACTAATTGTTCAGAGATGGCTTCCCCCACACGCTCTATCTGTAGCTAAGTGGCTATGTTTGGGGTTTTTTCTACTGTATGTTCTAACAGTGGATTTTCTCCCTTTTTTGTAAACTGTTGAAAATTCTTAATTAACAATTGTTCAAAAAAAACATCATAATCAGAACAGACTAAAAGTATGTAATCTTGTTACATACATTCACACAAACACAATGATAACGCTGTCATAGATTGCGGATCTGCAACATGTGTTTTAGTAAAACTATGTTTCCTCCTTTTTCTTCTTCTTCTTTTTCGAAGCACTTTTCAAGCTGCTGACTGAACAAACCTGCGGTGAAACGTACTACTCTCTGCTCTGTGAGCAGTTTGAGAACACAGCTTATTTAATGTTGTTTGGGGTATAAAGCTGAAAGTTACCATGGTTCTCTCAGGTCTGTTCTTTTCCATAGGAAAAAGGAAGAAGTTTGTCAAGGTGCAGTTATTAAACCCTGCCTAGAGCATTGTCTAAGGCAGAAGTGCAGTCTGGGAGTGTGCGTGCTGCCTTCTGTGTCATTGTGAGTGTGTTTGTGTGTGTAAACTGCATGGCACAACTTTCTGCATGGACAACTCAACCCTGGAGGCTGCACCTGAGCAGCACTAACTGTGAGGTTACAACTGAATGCTATTTAGCTAGCTTGTAATACACCAGGCAGTGAATATAATAAACCAAAACATAGGTAACCAAATGGAGTGTAGTGATAATAATGGATTCATATGTTCCCATGGAAAGTCAACACTTCCACAACTATTGTATTGCAGCTTCCTTGGCCTCTTTGTAGCCTTTTAATGTGCTGTCAAACATGTTTCTTTGTGCAGTTGTGCAGTTAAGTGGTCACTGAGTGCCTTAAAGACGTCACTGGCCGTACAGTAAATACACCCTTATCAGTTCTTGTTAAGGCACATTCTTGTTGGAAGAGAAAGGCATTGATTATGTTTAGGTTTGTATTTATCCGGGCTACATATGAGAATGGGCAAATGTATATGCACACTGCTCCAGCAACTAAAGAAAACAAAAACTCAGGGAGAAGCAGAGCTGTTACACCAGCCAACCTATTCTTCCCTCGTTTCGTTGCATGCTTGTCTCACTCCATTCACATGTCATTCTTACTTTGATGCCAGGTCATCGGCTGCGGGTCCACTGTGGCCGTCCGAGTCACTCAGCGCCCCTTCATCATCGTCGTCCCCAACCATTCTGAAAGGCAGACATTAAGATAAGGCAAAATTGACTGAGGGAAGAGTAGTAAGATGGAATAGGAAATACAGATACAAACAGAGGCAGATGTCATACATACAGGTTTAATAAAGAACAAGAGCACAGTGAGAAACAGACAGGAAAGAGGACAACAAGGAGAGAAAGAGGAAAGGTCTGTGACAAGGGTGACCTTCCCTGCAGCACTCTGACATATTGGATTACAAACCTGCTGAGACATCCCTGTAACACCAACACACAAGCCAACACTACTCTCCTACACTGGCACTGGTTAGAGCTCTAAACTGGCTACATGATCATATTATGGGCTGACAAAGGTACAGAGCTATGCATTTTAAAAAGCATCTAGTAAATCCAAGTATTCACATGGTTTATATTTTAAAATATGGTATTAGGGCTGCAGCTTAAGATCATTTCCAATACTGATTAACCTAGAGACTAATTCATAAATCAATCACGTAATTGTATGGTCTATTAAAAAAGGTAGGAAGATGCTTAAACACGTCGCTCATTGTTTCCTACAGCCTAAGATCACCTCTTCAAGTGTCTTGTTTTGTCAGTTAAGGACCAACGGACATTGAGCTTTCTATCACAGAAAACTAAGGAAACAAGAAAAGATTCATATTTATCAAGCTGCTGATTGATTATCAGATTTTGGCCATTAATTAAAAAGTTGACAATTACTCGATTAATCACCACAGCTCTATATGACACAGACAAAATATTTTCAAAACTGATGAAAGATCAAACGAGTAAGCCTCTGACCTATTATAAGGAGTACTGGGTTCATCAATCTTCATCAGCCCATAGTCTTTGTCGGCTGGATGGTACGTGGCCAGGATGTTCATCTCATCCCATTTCTGGGATTTCTTCCTGTAAAAAGATCAAAGGAATAAAATGGGAAATAAATGACGGACACTCCATTTGGACCACTGGCCACCAGCTACCCACCATTGCATCATCCCACAGATCCCTCCAGGGAGGAGGGTGACCAGATTTAATCTAGGACTGAACATGCTCCAGTTCTCACTCAGACAAAGAAGTCCCTAAATGTCATCAGCCCCAATTTAGTGTCTGACAACTTTCAGGAAGTGACATGTTATTTTGGTTTTGTATCAAGGTAATCCATCACAGATGTGTATATGGGTCAGAATGAGCGTTATGGCTGAGGAGCTGTGAGTGAATAAGGCTGAACGTGAAACAACAGGCTCATCTGGTACAATTGGTTTTTTTCTAGAGCTGATTTTTTTTGTCTCACCTCCCTGAAACACACCTGTTCCAACTCCCCTGAAATGGTTCTATTCTCATCTGAGGTATAAGGTTGTCACCTCTGCATGCTCCATCAGGGCTTTATTTGTTCAAAATTACTCTAATCCCTGCTGCCCTTTCAAATCCTTAAGGGAACTGAACAGAAACAAAGAACAAATCTGCACAGAATGAGAAATTTTGCGCAAGAGGATAAAGAGTGAACACCTGCCATTATAGCTCAGGGGAGCGGAAGCAGGATCATTTGTTTTACACGCAGAAAAAACTGCCACTGGCATTTAACTTTTTAAAAATGTATTTTTTTTTAAATGGTATTTTACATCTTTTTGAGCTTTGATATCTTTGGTTTCTGAAGCTCCACACTCAGTTATTTATTTGGACTGTCTTTCTTCCTCTGAGCTTATAGTAAACACGTTTACCTCTCTTCTTCATGCTTTAATCACTTACACTTTGTTCATAAACTAAGCTGAAACCTAAAGCTCTACATCCAGTTGCTTCTGGGAGTAATCCAGCTTGTCATAAACCACCTCTTTGCTCCCCCTAGCCTCTTCTGCCAAGGAACTGTACTTCAGTCCTGACCTTGTTCATAGAACAAAAGGATGGGTATCATGGGAGACAGGAAGTCAGTGGGTTAGAAACTGAAGAGAGATGCTAAATCCACTGCCTGCTGCTACAGAGCTCCTAATTTCCTTTCACTGAAAAAAGACCTGAGCCATGTAGACATTGTTACAAGTTTGTCAATGCAATGACTCTAGTAGATTCTGGACGTTGAGCCAAGTGAATTTCCCCTGATGCAGCACCCAATGTGATAGTCAGGTGGTCACTTTCACTTTGGTATTTAGTTTAACCTAACAAGCTTTTATGGGCCACAAGACCAAAGAGTTGGATGAAAACGCAGACATACATGCCAATCTATTAGGTACACCTAGCTAAAACTGGTGCAGTCTAACAGTCCTGCAATAAATGCTACCTGTATAAAGACAGATGTTGATTCTACTGCACTGTCATATTGAGGGCTGCAGTTTTCAGTGCAGCTGAGGTGTAGTGCATTTTACTGGCAAGTATTTGTCACTTTATCCTACCTGCATTTATAGCAGCATGGCATCAATCTGACAGAATGTTTAGTGACATCCTGTGGTCTGCAATCTCAAGCCTGTTGTCCTTCAGTGAAAGCATCTTCAGTAGACACACTGTTCTCTTTGGCAGTAAAGGAAAGCTAGCCAAAGAGGAAACTGAGGAGTGCCAAATACCAAAAACATGTATGCTTTTATTGAATTACCTTTTTTATTGAAGCACTCGAAGGAAATGCTATATTTTTATTATCTAAATATTTGACTTTTTTAAAGCATGTTTGAACTGTGAATCGATAAAAACCAAACAATATCCAAGCTTATCAAACGATATTGACCAGTGTTCATCCACCATCTCTTTCTCTCCAAAACACACCCTGATTACATACAATAAAACAATAAATAAAGCTGTATTTCATTGAAAATCTGTCTTTCTCCAGCAATGTCTGGAGGACATTAGGTCTAGTAGATTTTAGATATTTTAATATTATATCTTTAATGATGGTGAAAGTTTCATTAATACTTAATAATAAAGGAAATTTGGACCGGAAAAAACCTACAACTGTGAGTAAACATGTGGGAGAGTGTGTGTGTGTATTATAATGGTAGGTACTAATAAGTCTCTGGTGCTTCACCCTAGTGTCTGTGAGGTTACACAACACATCCGAGAGGCAGCCAACCAAGATCTAATTCCACCAAACTGCTGCAGCCTTAAAATCCACTCACTCATTCATCACAAAAACTGTATATAATGATGATGCACCTGCCTCTGCAAGAGGGGGTAAAACCAAACAGCACCAACTACAAGCACACACTAAATATAGAGCTGGATCTCTTATGTGATGATGACTGTCTCTCGAGGGTGGTCAACAGCTGGCGACATAACGCCTCAGGAAAACTCATTAAATAGAGTGAGTCATCAATGAGAGCTGAGCTGTGCTATCAGGTAGCATAGTCAGAGGGTGGTGAGGAAAGGTCCAGCCCTGTGCTCTCCACTACTGACTGAACCCACCAACAGTAACAACAGTCGGCCTTGTTTTACAGTGGAGGCAGTGGCTGGTTGACGTGCACCCAATATACTGTTTTCAAATTTTGTATCATGCCAAGAGCAGCAGGGGAGAAAATTTATACCAGCCAAGGGTTAAACTGCACATTTACTATGGCCAAGAAACAAACATCATCTGAATTATTGACATTAGCAGATGAGTCTCTACATTTGCAGAACTTTCATGGAATGAAAAGGATTTCATAAAATCTACATTATTTTTATCATCTTTGTACACAGTCATCTTTCCTGGTTAAGGAAGATTCTAGTCTAATTTAGAGTGCAGTAGCCTGCCTTTGCTTTAACACAGATGTCAGAGATGACACTGTCATTTCCCACTAATTTGCTCCAATAATTAATTTTCTGATGGCCAGTTTGGCTATTAATAAAAAATGAACAGTAAAACATTGTTACAGAATGGGTTTTTTTTCTGAAGAACTGGATGGAGATGGGAAGTTTTCTTCTTTTTCTTACTTTTTCCTCTCCAGTTGTTGATTTGTACTCTACACAAGTGCAAATCACTACTCCTTGGACTCCCTCTTTAGCCAGCAGTAATCAGAATAAAAGATTACACAACGGTTGATAAATAGCCAACCAGATTTAGGACTAAAACGGTTTCTTAAGTCTTCGTCATCTGTCCAGAATACAGAGAAAAAGTGAGGAGGAGAGACGCAGAACACAGCAATGAATTTACTGTCCACATCAGGGGTCACTGTAGGTCATGATGTGGAAAAAGACCATTGTTACAAAATTCCCTGTTCACTGATAAGTAAGAGAAGATCTAAAGTAATCAAAATAAGTGCAGCTACAACAGTTTGTGATTACAAAAGGTACATTTTTCATTTTATTCTTACAAATTTACACCCATAGGTGTATTAGCCCCCTTGGTACCAAAATACAGAGGGTGTTTTTTTTTTGCTGCCTTGTCCTGAAACAGTTATCATTCTCAATCATTGTAGACAGGAATTGTTAAGACACCTGTTGATGTTGACGTTATCAGTTTCAGGCATTTCTCATAAGCCTAGAAACTGTTTTCATTTTGTCTGCCCACAGTTGACCCCAACTGACCTGTACACACAAAGGGGTGAAACGTCTGAGTGGTTTGAGAGGCACTTTTCTGTTCTCATTATGGGAAGTCCGAGATTCACTGCCTGACAGTTAAACTGTCCATCACACAGTCAGGATGAGGCTCAAAAGACAGTGAAGGAGAGGTTGAGTTTCATGGAAGCATCCATGAATTATATATTACTGGGTGTGAGGCACATACATCACTGTTAACTAAATAATACTGAGTGATTGAAGGGATAACAAAAGTGACAGTCTCTAAAAAAGTGACCAAGACCTCACATTGCCCTGCACTGTTAAAGGAAATGAATTAAGGTGCTAAGGAAATAAACAAATGAAACACATAAGGTTCTGTAATTTCTCATTTTTATATATTTTGATACCAAATGTACACAATTATTATGTATTTTCAGTGGTTTAACGGTTTCTGGTTGTGTTGGAAGAGATATTTACTAACAGGTGACAGCTAAATGCTAACATGCATCAAGAGAGCCTCACTCTAATAACAGTAACCAGTAGCAACCATGGATTATGACATCCACGTTCTTCCTACAAAACTATGGAGGAAAGCTGAATTGTTTAAACATGGACAGATGGTTGAGCTAAATCAATGCTGGGTGGTGGGTATTTGTAGAGCCAGTTCAGGATATCCTGTGGGTACTGTAGAATGAGCTAGGAAGGTAATGTGATATGTTCTACACAGCTGAAGGAGATAAGAAGGAAAGCATGGTGGGTGCAAAATATCCGCACTGCTGTCTTGAATAATAGCATATACACACAAAACTTGGTGTTTCGGTAAGAAAAGACCACCTCTGCACTGTGCAAGAAAAGTCAAGAACTATCTGGTGTTTTAGCATACTATAAAAGAAAATACATGTAAAGAGCTATATGTATTAATTAATAAATATAGTGTAGGAATATGCGCACACATAAAAGCATGTGCGCTCAATATGCATACTGACTGATGAGAGGGTGTGAATTTGCTTTAAACTCAAGGCTGACAGTGGCAGCATGTTATAGCATGGTCAGCCCATGTTCTTCTCTCTGTATTTGGTGCTTGGCTGCATGCAGGATCCTTCCAGAAAACTCTTTTTCCTCTACGTCCTCATCACTCAAAGAGAGACTATTTTTGTATCAACACAGAAAAAGCTTGGTTCACTGTTGGGAATGGAATTCACTAATAACTGCCATCCTTCTATGGCCTAATTTCTCACGCTGCAGCTCAGAGAGGACTGGCACTAATGTGTAGACCTGCCGGCATGGGAGAGGCAGGACCCACATAAATCACAATACCAACATTTAACTTTAACCAATAATAAATGGCTGTTACCAACAACTGATAGATAGATTAAAAATAATCTAAATGTCCTATCTATCTATATCTATCTATCTATAGATATATATATATATATATATACACACACACACACACACACACACGCATGTCGATCCTAATAAAAATCTAAATAAGATTCTACTGCAATTTTTAACAGATTATACTGCCAAACCCAACTGTTCCAGTGGGCACAATCTCAAGCTAGCACCAAAGATTTAGCAGCATTTGGCAGGTGGGTGGTGTTAATTCATCACATTGACTGTAAATCAGACAGACTTAAATTTATGTTAAGCCTTAAAAGACCTCATATGTTTGTGTATTTATTTTCTAGAGACTTAATCACACAAACATATTTTAAACCCTGTTTGTTGGCAACATGTTTCAAATCATGCTTTCTTTTGTATGAGCTTTGCTTGTGTTTTCAAAGCAAAATGGCAGATGCGTTTTGCAGTGAGGTACACTTTTTCAAGGAGGAATGTTCAAACACTGATATGACAGTGGATGCTTTTAAATGTGACTTACAATTTTAATTTATTTTAGTTACAAAGCCACTTTTGCTTAAATCTGGTCATCTGGCAATGATAGCAACCTAATTCAACTTACTCACTCAGGGAACTCTGCAACACGGCATGAGTTTCCTGGGGGCAGAGAGAGGACTGAGAGGTGGCTGTGGGAAAGTGGAGCAGTGAAATGCTTTAACAGGGTGATCTGGGGCGACAGGTCTCCACAGTGAAAGTGTCTGTGTCAATGATATCAATGCATAGGAGACAAGAAGGCTACAAAGGGACAAAACAACTTTTAGCTGTTGTCAAGCTAGCCCTATGGACAAGTACCTATTAGACAAAGCTGATTTAGGAGTCCTACAAACGTTTTTACAATCAACATTTTGGTAGATCAGCGTCAACACGCCCCCAAACAGTTAGATTTGCTCGGCAATGTTCTTGACCTCATTTTGACCATTCTTACCTGGCTACCAACCTCGCGACATGCTATTTGCATTGGTAGTCCGCTAATTTGAGTGGGTGAATGAGCCAAACTATTATCCTGGCCAGTAACAGGACGGAACTCAAGCAGGGCAATGTGAGATGTCCTCTGCCAAACATCTAATAGGTGCCTAGATGAGGTCATGTGACATGTGTTCTGAAAGCAAGGGGGTTTGACAAAAGTTATAATTATAATGGTGAACATTCAAAAACAGTATTATTATAGTAGGAACTATCACAGAGGTGGATGTAAGATTATCAGATCAGAATAGTCTTGTTTGCTACCGACACAGACTGGGGCTTCAGTATAAGTGCAAACCTGCAACACAGCTGTTAGTGTCATATGTGACATCCACTGTTTATCGAAAGTTGTGACCCGGGGCTACACCCAGAGCTGTTTTGTATGACCCTTGTTTTTGGCTGATTTCAAACTCTGTGACTCACATAACCCAACAAAGATTTTGTGCAACACAAATTTTACAATTTTATTATTATGTTACCAAAACATTGTTGGCATTACTTTGAACTGTTTGTGGAAACAGCAATGTTCTTGTTCATTCTAATATATTAGATAATGCACTGTTATATTATTATTTAAGCTAACAGTATTTGTATTTTTTATATGTCTTCAGTCATCTTCAATCAACACTTGCTGTCGTTAAGAGAGGGCTTACCACTTACGGTGTAACTAACATGGAAGAGCAGTGGTATTGTTCAAAGACATGACTTAGGGGATGTTAGTAATTTACTAAAGTAGTCGTGTTCTGACAACGTACCGACATACAGAGAGGAAAAGTATTAGGATCTCAACATCAAACTAATGATATGTGACCCTGCTTTAGATTATATGAGGATATGACAATAACTTCGGGCGTAAACATTATTTACTTACTTATGTGTGCACTGCAGTGCGACCTCTGTTTAGATTGGTATTCGCTTGCCCTATTATGGTCATCGCTGGCTTCCAGTAGTCATTTTTTAATGATAATATTAAAAACATATTTTTTAAACGCTAGCGCTTGAGCAAGTTGACGGTAATTAGTTATTTTGGTTTCCCGTCTTCAATTAATATTAGAAACATACGTTAAGAACTGCTACAACCACATTGACGTTACGTGTTGTGACTGTGGAATTATTGGCTAGCGACCAAGCTAACCTGCCAAATGGCTCTTAATAATAGACGTTAGCTCTTAGTTAAACATGTCATTTACATTTTATCGGGGTGGAGAAACCACCTGCTGGTCTATAGAAAGAACCAGAAAGTTTTCATACCGACAGCGTACGCTGTTAACTACCACTGACAGCCAACGAGGTGACTTTTACGTTAGCCTGACAGGGGAGTAACGTTGGAGCGGCTAACAAGTGTTTAGCTAGCTAACGTTACCTGGCTACCAAACTCGCGACTGCCAAGCAGAAAACTTACTGTTGGTCATCTTCCGAGAGTCCGGGGGCTTGTTCAGGAATCTCTGCCTGGACGTCGTCGGACAGTGATTTGACGTTTGTCCCGCTGTTCTTGTTTTTCAGGATGCCTTTTATCGGCCGGGGAGCTGCCATTCCCACACGCTGACTGTCAGACCGGCTGGCTCAACTGTTTATATTCAACTGATTTTTTGAGATTATGATTCCTGCGACTCAGTTACCAAGTTTTAAACATTGCTCCCAGTCATAACTCAGTGCTCTTCCTTAAAGTCAGGAGAAACCTCGGCAGGATCCTACGTGCTCTGGCAGTTATGCATGTCTACTCCCCGGTTGTGCACTGACTGGCGGGGCAGCAGCACTACTAGCGGGTCGGCTAGGCTCACAACATCGCGAGATTAAAAACGCGAGTTTAAAGGGTCCTATGAGAATTACAAATGCTGCCTTTCTGTGCTCGGAAATTTCGAAGTTACAAAGGTGCCTAAAATGATGTAGACTGCAATAAAATGAAGAGTTTGGACGAGAATGAATCCCTTGAATGTGAAACACACCTCTATAATAATGTCTGCTCCTAGAAAATCAACAAAAAAGCAAACTACCCTTAAATTTGTTTGTGGCTTTTAGTTTTAAAAGACATATACCAGAACAAAGTCTTGATCACTTCAATTTAGCTTATAGTAGACAATGTACCATTTGAACTTTACTTTGTGCTAGCATAGCATCTGTATTTTTTCACATGCAGAAAGCATGTCTTCAGTCAGCACCGAGGAAATTTGCTTAGAGTTCACTGCTCAAGTTGTAACTAACATGCTGAAAGAGTGGCATTGATCAAAGACATGACTTGGGGCATTTACATAATTTACTAAAATAGTAATGTTTTGTGACTGTATTTTAGAATTTAATGCAAGAACAGGGATTGATCATTTGAGGCAAAACACAATTTCTGCTTCTTAGAAAACACAGAAATCCAAAATTTAGATTTTCTTGAATTAAGTTTTGAACTTTCTTTGCTTTCCAACATAACACTGGATTTTTAATGATGCCTCTGTGCGTAATGTGCATCCCCAAAAATCCTGCAGAAACAGGAGATACATCTACATTAGAAGTAATGCACTATGAAAGCATTTAATTTTCACTTTACAAACAAAGATATACAAGATGTCCAGAAAGATAAACAAAATGCTGTTATATATGCCAAAAAAGCATACAACAATTTATCCTTTGTATATCATCTTTCATTTCATGCTCCAATCAGCTGTAAAAGTTATTTTTACTGGAACTTGCACCTGCAGTAAAATATTGCTGGGTCATTGATCTGCACTCACCTTGTCCTTATATCTCCCACAGAAGGTACTATAAACTGAATGAGTGAGAGCAGACAGATGAGTCAGCTGGAGGGGAACCAGCCTTTGTTCTGATATGAGAGAAATTGCTGCAAAGTTAAAGGTGGTGTCATTCTGAGCTTCATCCCTGTTTTCCACATTGGCAGTGTATTTGCAGATTATACAATAGCGTCATTGTAACATTTCTGAAAGAAGTTTGATTTCTATTTTAATTTATGTTAAATGAATTCTTCTTGAAAACATTAATTGCAATCCATCAATTCAACACATTTTTCGTTCAAGTAACTGAAATAATACATTTAGATCACATTACACAGTATGTACATCTGTTGCCAGACATGAGGTGCATGATTCAGTGGAAATTAACCAAGTACAGTAATATGACAAGAAGCATGTAAATAGGCTTGTGCAATAAAACAACTGTATGCCAAAAGCTGATCATTGTTTTTTTTATTCCAGGCAAAAAAGTTTAGAAGTACATTTTATTTTTGGATTTGAGTACAGATAATAGGTTGAGCACCCTTAAGTGCTCACATGTCACATGTTTATGATTTTTTTTCAGCACATTTAAGAACAGTTATACCAGTGGTGTGTGTTTCAGTTAAATATTATGTCACTGGGGCAACCACCACAGTTGCTAAACCACTATTTCGATAGATCTGTTAACAGACAGCTTTTATCTAATCCGTTGCGACCTTGCAAACCATGTGTAATTACTCTTTTTATTACAGGTGTTTCATAATTGTTGATTTGAAATTTGGTGGAATATTGCAATATGCTACGTAGCCATAACTGTTTGCCATAAACATTTAAACAACAACTGTTACTATATTTTACTTGTTTTATCTTTACACGTAGACTGTGTATGTCTATTAGATTAGTTATTGGTTACATTTCTAAAGAGGACATAATGTTGTTCTTTCACTGGTGATCTTTTACTTCTTCCTGACATGAGCACAATATAACCACAAACTGCTGGTTTATACTTTTCATTTCTATTTTCTGTTTTCTTTTGTCCATTCATTCTTTAAATACCTTGGTTGTATTTTTTTTAAACATTCTTATAGTTTTTCGACTAGCCACTATAGTTTGTGAATATTTCTTGTCTTCAACCTGCATGAGTTTTTTCTGCTCACTCCATAGGTGCACAGCAGCACTCTGAAGGCAGGACCAGACAGTGTTGTATGTGGGTGCACTTAGCCATGACTTTAAACAAAAGACAAATCATTTCAACTCTAAAGCTGGTCCTTACTTAGACTTTTGTCAAACAAAGCAAAATTTCATTCATGACTCATTTCATTTCCTGTGATTAAGTAAAATAAAAATATATTCTAAATGTCTATTGATATCTATCCATAATGTCTGTCTATCCCTCTTTCTGTGAAGATTGAAAAAGGCAGAGATCGGGATAAACACATAAAATTTACAGTGACATGTCAAGCCTGAGACGTACTCCTCAGTTGTCATTTTGAAGGATTTTACTTTGTCCTCAGTGTTTCAGACAGCCAATACCAGTTGGGTTGATGGGCGACAGATCTGAATGGGACTGTAGCACCAGGATCCATGAGTATCAGGTCATGGGTGTGGACACGCTTCCTGATCAGGGTCCGTGCTATGCTCAGTTGCTTTAACCAAGGCTTCTCTGTGAATGTACTGCAGAAAAGAAATAATATATTACACATAACAAACAAACTGTCACATATCATTTGACTTTAATAATTAACATGAATCAATAAATTATAATGTTCAATGCAATCATTGAGCTCTGTTTTATGGCAGAAGCATAGTTAGTGCAGGTGTTTGTCCAAATGTTGCCTCTCTCTTATGTACAAACCCTGTTTTTTAAGGTAAAGAAATCTTCTGATGGGCTGCGGAGTTATTAAGATATTCAGATTTCCCATCAGATCCAATAATGTCTCACAAAATGTAAAACATAGAACAGAGGGTAGTCTCATTATAAAAGAACACCCAAGAGCACCTTTAACATAATTAAAGGGATACTGTACCTACACAAGTGTAAATGTAGCAGTGAGCATGGGCACATGACTGAATCAGCAACATCAAAAATTATGTGTGATGTAAATAATTTGACTGTGTTAAACTATCCTTTGCTGAGATCCTCAAATATAACAAAGTACATACGGTAGAGACCTGGCTATAGTCATGCAGTATATGGCATTTTCTCTTGGTGTGTGGCCACAGTGGGGAGACAGGGACTCCAGAGTATGGAAGGATTTTGAGGATGCATTGAGAAACACTTTCCTGGGAATGATTTCTCTGCAGGTGATTGGCGGGAGGGAAAACTTGCTGCTGACTTCTTGGTGGACTTCATCCATTAGGCCTTCCATTCTACATTTAATGAATTGTTTTCTCTTTTTGTGCATCTCTTTAAAGCCACCAGTGTTCACTGATAGCAGGTCGGGTTGTTGGGGTGGTGCCAATTTGGACACTGTGTGTAGGTTTCCAATGGTGGGTAAGAGCTCCAGAGCACCAGCCTTGATTCCTCTGCTTGGTTTGGTTACAGCTTTCCTAGATTTGGACGACATATTTGGCTGGTTGAAGCCATCTACAAGCAACAAATCCCCTGTCCTGGCCTTGAAGACAGTGCTGGTGTCCTGGTATCGACTGGAGGCCACCCTCTTCTGCCCCAAACTCACCCAGCGTTTAATCTGGAGGTAGATACGCATGGGCATGGATGTGTGGGGCAGGGATACTACTGAGCACATCTTGTTAGCTAAGTAGTGTACACAATCCCTGTGACCATGCTGAACAGCAACTTTCAAAGGGTCACGACCTACAGGATCCCGACAAGCCAAGGCCAAAACGTTCTTGGTAATGAAGAGTTTGAGAATGAGGAGCTGACCGTGCTCTGCAGCTATGTGAATAGCACATTTTCCAGTGTCTTGGTGGGCAGTTTGATGGCACCACTGGCGGTACGGATGGACTCCCACTGGTTCCTCAGCATGACTCCCTCTCTCCAGCAGCCAGTCTGCCAGCTCCAGGTGGCCAAAAGAGGCAGCAATGTAGAGCGCTACCTGTAGCTGAAACCTGGAGAAGCAGAGCAAGAAATAATCACTTTTACTGACATAATGTGCTGTAGCCACACTTTAATATTCATGAAGGAACAGTTTGACCTCATTACTGTCTTCTTCTGTGATAGGTGGTTCTGAACTGTTAAACGGTGGCCCAGGAGGCAACCCTGGAGAAACTCCACCCACCCGTCCCATGAATCCAAACGGAGAGTTGAGCCTTTGTTGAAAAACAAAAAATGGTATGGTATCCAATATAAACAAATATATACTGTTTTAATGTCAGATTTGTTTGTATATAGTTTTGGATGTAGATGCAGCTAGAAGAAACTAATATCCGTAATTCTAGTTCAAAAACATGATCTCTAACTTTTTGGTGAATCCTACTTTGAAATATAGCAAAATACTACTTGACTATTCATTATATAGCTATACAGCCCTCACTAAAAAGTAAACGATAAAGTTTTAACATTAATGCCATAGCAGCACAGACAGAAAGCAGACCATACCTACTTCAATGCCATAGTCTTGCAGTTGGTTGCAGTCATACAGTTGCACACCAGTAGGTGTGCTCAGTCTGAAGGTGCTGATAGGGAGGCCACTTTGCATGGATACCACAGTTTGTAATCTAGCAACGGACATATGCAATACATCCTCACTTCCCATGATTGGTAAAGTTTCTCCTGTCACACCACTGAACACATGCATCACAGGCCTTCGTTCACTCTGAAACATAATGAAGATGGCACAATGGCCTTGTGGTTTATAGGACAAAAGGGTAACTGAAGTCACAAGATGAATGTTTGATGATGTTTATCTAAAAAAAGTGACACATCCTGCTCAAGATAGAGCTACATTAACCTGAAAACCAGGATGGGTAGAAGTGACGGGTACTGTTCGTTTCAATTTTGAAACTATTATTTGTATCCTTGTTTAGTATAAAGAATAGCAAACGCAGTACACAAACAAAAAGCAAAGGGGAAAGTGCTGCCACTTAGTGGCTGACAAGATGTACAAGCATAGACTATCAAATTTAGAGCCACTTCATATTGTTGATATGACCTAAATCTACTGTTTACACTGAATTTGTGCTTTTGTTTGTTTAGATCTACCTGCAAAAGCTTTGCTCAATGTGCATATAGATCCATAGCTCTGTCATAATTTACCACATCACATAGATACATTTACAGTCCACAGTTGAGAACTAGGGGTGACCTATTAAAGCAGGCAAAAATGTGTCTCTGTGAAAAATAAACAAAAGAAGTGAAATGTCAAAACAAAGACGCTCAGACGAAGACAAGAAGTCTGAAGAGTGAAACTAGACCAAACAGTAAAAAACAACTATTTTTATGCGAGGATGTTAAATGATGACAAAGGCTGAAAAGGGACACACACATGCTTACCATTGTCAAGTTTTACACAAGGTTGCCTGGTGATGAGCCTGGAATGAGTCCCAATACTAAAAACTGAGTAAACTAAAGATCTCAGGCAGCCATAAACTCATTTCCCTCAGACTGCTTTCTGACATGGGAACATCTTGTTCCCTTTTAGTGCACCAGCCTGAGACAAAACTCACTCACTGTAAGAAGGAGGTCTTTGGTGATGTATCATCCAAAGTAATGAAAATGCTATAAAATACTTATGCCAGCAGGCCTGACTAAGAGCAATGTGTTTTTGAAGTGAACTGTTATTGACTGCAACAGGCCCAGCATAAAGCTCCTGTAACACTGTACTGAAGTGTGAAAACACTAAATACGCACCAGTTCCACCAGGAATAGAAGTTGTATGTGTGCCTTCTGACCTCCCTAGAAATTGATAAGTAGTAGTTTTCACAACTAAAGTTTTAGATGTTTGCTCTGTAATGATTTTGTGTGTGTGTGTGTGTGTGTGTGTGTGTGTGTGTGTCTCAATGTGCATCACGGTATGCTTATTGTATCTTGCTTATTGCTTATGCTAATTGTATTGACTGCAAATCTCAACACAGCTCAAAATCTCCAAATCCTTGTGTTAATACCTTTAGCAGGCATTGGATGGTACTGCCACTTGAGATGCCCACGTCGCGCAGAGCCCAGCTGTCCTGCAGCGCTGCTCCACCATAGCTCAGTTCCAGGTACTGCCGAACCTGCTTGTCTTTGGAGAGTTGTAAAAGAAATTTATCCTACAAGGGACAACAGAATGGAAATACACTGAGTGATGACCAAGAGACACAGTTCTTGATAAACCATGTTCAGTGTCAGTAGACCCCATTGTTTTACTGTGTGAATTGAATTAAAAATAAACAAAACTCTCCAGTGATGGAAAAATTTATTTTGAAAAAAAGAACAAATAACAGACAGCTAATAACTTATTTTCAGTGCATGTTGACACAAATACATTTATAAAATCTTATTGCAATATATAGTATTTCACCATTGAAAGCACGATATACCCATCAAACACTCTTTTTTCCCCTCTAATAATATATCTAAATCACATAAAATCACAAGTCAAAACTTGTAAAGAAATCAACATCCATTAACAGTGATGGATCCTAATTTTAATGAGCCATGACTGTTGTAACCTTTTCTTACCTTCACCATCTGTCTCATGGCCCTCACAGTCTGATCTTGAGGGACGCTGAAAGGCTCACAGGAGCCCTCGAAGCAGATAAAGATCCTCATGGTAGGGACATCTGTCCTCCGTCCATCTGGCTCCTCTGTGGCACTCTGGTTGGACAGAGGAGTGTGTGTGGTGTGTTTCCCCAGAAGCAAAGTCATCGTCTGGGGGGGGGGTTTGGGAAAGCACACTCTATTCTGCAAAATGGGGTATAACAATTCAACAAAAGACAAAGCTTTTAAATTCAAATGATATGATAGTTGTGTGTGTGAATATCCACTGTACAGGCTTACTGAAAAGGAGTTTTTTTCCAACTGGGTTTTGAAAGGGTTCATTTAATAGGTGGTATATTTTTCTAACTCAAAAGACAAACATAGAATTATTCAAATAATACTAAGTTACTAAGTCTCAAATGACTTGGTATAAGAGAAAAAAAAGAAACAATCATAAATAAAACCATCAGGAGTGGATTATAAACTCCAAAGGAAAAACCTATCTCGGCATGTATAGACATGTAATAAAATATTGTGTTGAATGTGACAATTGCCAGTTATTGAGCCACACAGCTACAGTTTAATTTGATCATGACATCTGCACACCTGACCTGTGTTTTTGCAATAAACCTACACCACACGTGTCTGGAATCTTGGTCACAAAGTTCAGGTGTATGTATCTTAGAAAGACTTTGCACAGTAACACAATACAAGTGTCAACTGTTTTATGACTGTCTCCAGTTGGAAATCAAACCCCCACATGGTCTTACCTCAGGTTCTGAAAAACAAACAGACTCTGCACCTGTTTCACACTATTTTGGAGGAGCATTACAGGAATTTCAAATGTTCTTTAATTGTTTTGTAGGGGGCTGCTAATTTGCATTTGACCTTTTAAAGTCTCAATCTGTCCACAGTGATTTAATGTTCAGTCTTGGCCTGGAGTAAATAGTGTCTCAGTTTCTTGAGGTTCAAATCCTGCAAATTGCAGTGACTTATGCTTTTTTCAAATAAGAACACACAATAAATCTAAATAAATAAGTGTAGATGAATGTTGTGTAACTGGTTAAGAGGCATTAAAGAAAGGGACACCATCTTCAAACTTTAACTTCTAAATTTAACCTTAAACATTATTCAATCATACTTTTGTATCCTTCACGTAGAGCAATCTTGAGAACTTGTAAAAATGCACAGTATTACCTACAGTGTGTTCTGCAGTGTGGATGACAGCTTTAATCTACACAAGTGTCCTGTCAGAACCTCGCCAATGTAACACCGTTCTGTTCAGTAAACTTTTCCACCCGTGGTTCCTTGAAATCTGCATAAATGGATCGCAACACTGATCACACTCAAAGGGTGCCCTTAAAGAAGATGCACCCCATTTACTACAGAGGGTGCTAGAGATTTAAAAGTGTCATATGTTTTCCAGACTTTACTGAGGGATGCCAACATTTACGCCGATGAAAAGCGTGAATAGCATTTATTTTTCTCTTAAAATAAATAAATACTTTGGATACGATCCTCCTGTCAATTTGTCCTGGAATATACTGATGCACCTCTTGTAAAGCTGTGTCGGTTGGCTGCACAGTTCAGGGGGTTCATGCGACTGTAAAAGGCAGCAAATGGTTGTGTGTGCCATCACGTGGATATGTTTACGTCTGGAGTAATTTCCGGAACAGAATGACTGGCAGGTGGTCTGTCCAATCAGAGGCTAGACGTGGAACGGCGCATGTGGCGGAAGTTTGCGCTCTCACATGAAAGAAGACGCTAGCGGAGGGGATTAAACTGTAACGTTTATGTTCATATTCCCGGACTCACCGTTCAAACGGGATGAACTGCATCCAAAATCTTCGCTGTCGTGAATATTCCTTGACACGATGCGCAGTAAAGAGGAGCGATGTCACTGCCAGCAGCTAAATTCCTGGATAAGATAGACCTCCGGGCAGATATAAAGGTAAACACCCACGACAAGCCAGCTAGCTAACACGATAGCATTATGCTAACGGGTACAAGACGCTCTGTTTTTGTAGCTAGCTGTACACCTCTTAGGTTGACCACATCACTGATTTATTTATGTACCTGAATATACCCTAAACAAATTTAGCTAACTCAAATTGCTTGACAGTAACGCTGTTTAATGTATATGTAGACATTTTTCGTGTGTAACAACCCGTAACTCAATACTATTCACTGTGGTTTTGGCTTAAATGTTAAACGCATCTTTCAGACAAATGGTTATTTTCTTTAGCAGTGTTCTCATGTAGCACAAAAAAGAATAAATAAAAAAGAAGAGTGCAGTTCAATTTACTGTGGTGGAGATGATTCTACAACTCAGTTGAACAAAACAGAAACCTAAAGATACCATACTATTGTGAAATTAATAGATTTTAAATAAAATAAACACAGCCAATAAAGAAACAATCGGTGGGGAAAGGCAATATATTGTTGATACTCTTTTAAAATGGGTTTCTTTGACTGTAGGAGCAATTTAGAACATATGTTCAAAGGAAAGCTGTTGATGGCAAGGAAAGTGCAGAGAAAGAAAACCAAGTGGATTGTATCAAGATGACAGTTGTTTTTTGCTTTACGTGTTTTTATATACCTTTTTCTGGAATTAGTGGATTTTCATTTTCTGGTGAAGTCTTCAAAGGAAGTGTCCACTTAAGAGCCATAAATCATAGAAAAATATTAAACCACTTCCAGACCAATCAGCTTTTAAAAACTGTTTTTCAGTTTTTGGTTATTGCTGGCATAATTCATAGTTTGCTGTTTTATCCTGCGATTACACCAGTGTATGAATTAAGCAATTCACTATTACCTCATAGTGTTTGTTAGTCAAACTTGATTTCTGTCATTTGATGCTTAGTCATCATCTACCAACAGTTGTCATGAGTGATGGTACTTTTCCTTCCCCTTCAGTTCTTTGTCATAGACATAGTGTGTCACATGTAACAATATCTTTTTAGAAGCTACTTTTGGGTCATAGATGTAAACTAAGCAACAAGTCATTTAAAATATATAGCTTCTTTTTTAATACTTTTGTAATTATCCCTCTGTCTTCAATGAAGTGTGGTAAGACAGCTACGTTTGGTGCAAATAAACATAATGGTTGGAAGACGATTGGCGTAATCTGTCAAGTGATTTGGATATATTGGTAATACAGTGCAGCTTTCTCTGTTATATTGCAAATCAGTTGACAAGACTGTTTTATCATAGTAGATTAATGAAGCAGTGATCAGTCAGTATCTTATTTTGTTATCAACAAAAAATCATCACTGTGTTACTTTATGTGTAAACATTTTCTTGGCAAACTCTCCTGTAAACTTCATGTCTACATTGTAATAAAATAACATTTACTCTTAGACCCATGGGCCACATCTCACACACTCAATATAGAGTTTTTATGGTCCCCCGCCTTGTGAGTTTTCATACACCAATGATTATGTTGTCATAGATATCACAATATCAGTTTTGTCCATATTGCCCATCTGTAGTAACACCTTACGCTTCACACATACACTCCTGTCCTAAGCCCTGAGCACTGCGGATTCTTAGATGGCTGCTTATGGCTAATTATTGTCTGCTCTAGATTTAGGGAATCAGGCTGTGGCCTCACAGTGCATCATACTTTACCAAGTTCTTACATATCAGTATGTAAGAACTTTTTTGTAGAAATTGCCATCAGCAGCATTAGCAGAACAGTGGGGATAGAAAGTTACATAACGAAGCTTCACTCCCATCTTACACAGATGTGATTAGGGCTTAAAATTGACCCTCAGTACTTTTTTGAAATGTGCTGATTGGACTGATAAACCAGGTGTGATTTCGCAAATAGCTCTTCAGTCGTTTGTATTTGTAGCTTAAATTTACTGTATATCAGTGGGTTTATCAGCGATTAGGTCATTGCTACGGTACGAATGGATTTTATTTCAGTCATAAAACTGTACTTTTCAGTTTATTGTTGAATGTTGCGTGTATATTTATGAAAGATATTTACCAAAAACTAGTTTAGTACTTTGTAACAGTGTGACTTTTGGGATGTTACTGGTTGACGTTCATGGATGCACCGCCTTTCAAAAATGAACAATTTTGCCTGACGTTTTTCTGCCATATTGAGTCTATCATGTTTCTACAGTTGAGCTGAAGCAGTCCAGTGAGTGCAGATGCTTAGACGCAGTGTAGTGTATAGCAACAAATGAGGACAGGTGTTACTAAAGCTGCATTTTTAAGATGTCCCCATCTGTTGGAAGCATTACTGCCACAGTGCAAATTGGTAAATTTCACTTATATAAACCAGACACATGGTGGCATTGCAATGAAGTGAAAAAGACAGGGAATCTTGGGGACTACTCAGCCAGGTACCAGATACATTCTCTCACTATGCACTGATTGAAAAACATCCTTATTGTTTTCAAAATGTACACAAAAAGCCAAGACAATAATTTTCAAACAGTGCTTCCCTGCTTTTTCCTGACAGCGCAGCTTAGTGGTTTTAAGCCTGGCAAGTCTTTAATGGCTGCTTTCCCCTGACCTGATCACATGCTGCCGTCTACTTTGTGAGCTGTGTACCCCTTCTGCTATGATGTGAGGTCTTCATGAGACAACTGAGCAGCTAATGAACATAACTGACACAGAAATGGAGGAGCGCAGGCGCTAGCCGCGGGATATCCTGATACTGAGCCAAGGCGTTAGCTTAATGAAAAATTACTTAAAGGAGAAGCCAGTGGCCTCTGAAGAGTGCACATTGCTTTGCATGGTATTTTCTTCAAATGAACAGATAGAATGGCACTTCCTGCATCTCAGTGAATTTGTGTGAATAACAAAAAATGAAAAGTACATAGCAGTGAAAAGAAGAAGTGGGGAGAGAGCTGTCACTGATGCCTGTTTTCCATAACATCAGCTGCGCTTTGACACTGTTACAAGATTGAATTCAGTCAGTGTTGAAATTTCTGGTCTCTGTGTTCACCAGATGTTTTCTACAAGCTGAACTTCAACCAAATTCCACTTCACGCGAACCTCCCAGAGGGCGTGCACATGTGGAGCGAGATAATGAAAAGACCAGATGCAGGGTTAGACTGAGGCCTGGACAGTACACTGCTGCAGCAATCGACACGAGTCAGGCACCTCAAAATAGCTTGAAAAGTCCACTGTGTTGACAGCTGACTCCCAGTACAGCTAATTGTGCCAGTTGTCATGATTTCTGTGTCTTAACATGCCAACAATGAATGACGCCTGATCAAACCTGCATATGAAAGTTGCTTTGCACTTCCTCACAATGGTTTCCAGCTTCTCTTTAGAAAAAAAAGGCAGATCAATGTCAATTTACCCTGCAAGATCCCATTATCCCGGTTTACTACATTCATACAGCCTGTGTAAAGCTTTGCCCCTGGTTTCGTTTTAAATGAAGAGATGTTGTTTACATGCTAGCGTTTGTATAACAAGCGTGAGCCGTAGGTGTCTCTGGTAGAAGCGTAGTTCTGAATACACCTTTGCACATTAAATGAGAATTAAATGTAAGATTTTAAGCTTATATATTCAAATCAAGGGATCACTAGGCAATCTTTTCTGTGTTTGTGATTTAGGACCTTACTTAAACACAAACATTTGGTTTCTTTTCTAGGTGTGACAACAACAGGTGGTGTCTACAGTTTCCACTAAAGGCCAGTGTGCATGGTCATATGTGTGTGCGTGTGTGTTTATGGTTGTGTGCGTTTGTGAGTGAGTGGCACAGCAGGAGAGGGTTGTAACGTGATGCCAAGATGCTGCTGTCCCTGGGAATGCTGATGCTGTCGGCCACGCAGATTTACACTATCTTCACCGTTCAGCTCTTCGCCTTCCTCAACCTGTTGCCTGTGGAGGCCGACATCGCTGCTGTGAGTAACTGTCAACGCAGAAACATACAGGACAACAATAACGTAACTGTAATGGAGTTACTCTGCTTCCTTTGAATGAACATTGATAATGAATAACAACTTAATCGGTCTTTCAGGCCTGTGTTTTGTGTGCTGTGCCCCCAATGGTCAAAAGTACATGGGGAATTAGCTTTCTTGATTTTATTAAGTGAAGAACCAGTCCGTTTAGTTTGATCATGCATCAATCTCCCTGAAAAATACTTTGAATCAAATGTAATTAAGCTAAATTTTTCCATCTTTCAGTACTCATTTGACAACAAAACAGAGAACTTTGATGATCTGCCTGCACGGTTTGGCTATCGGCTACCCAGCGATGGACTGAAGGTGAGTGTTCTCCTGACAAGCTAGTCAGCCGATTTGTTTCTACACTCAGTGGCCAATCCCTAATTTTCTTTTCCACTTGACAGTTCCACTGAATTAAACCATGAAAACATGGATAAATACTGTGGGTAAAGAAGGTAAAGAAGAGGTTCATTGCTTAAAGAGTTGGCAGACATATTCAGAGACATTTGTGATCCTTTATGGACGCGATCAATTGATTTTCAACTTACACAGCCTGTATCCAGGTTTAAGCGTCACTCTTAAGAATAAAAAGGCAGAACACCAATGACTCTGATTAAGATTTATTTACATATGTAATGTTTGCAATGCTTCTAAACACAGCAGCAATCAGGGTCAATATTTGAAAAACCTGAAAAATGTTTTTTAAAGTCAGTAGCAATATACATATGTGCTGCAACAGCCAGCAAGAGTGCACAGAGCACACGACGACTGTTGCAAGTACAGTTTAAATTACACTGTGGCTGGACTTTAGCGACGCGCCATCAAAGTTCAATAACATGTAATGAAACTGCTCCCAAACATTACTGCACTGTGTTGAGCAGTGTAATAATGTGTGTTGTTGTGAGGTCTCTGTATGCCAACCCCCCCCACCCAGCAGCCCTGGTTGAGCCACAAAGCTCACCAACAGAAAGGATGATTCATGTCTGCTATGTAAGCCGGTCATTGTGGCGCTTCTCACAGTCAAGAGCCCATTTGTTTTTTGTTGTTGCTGTTGCACTAATGCTTTTGGGGAACAGAAGCTTGTGGCAAAACACTTTGTGCCTGTGATTCTGTCTCCGTGTACATGTGCAGGTTAAGTGCTGTATATCTGGACCTTTGTAATTACTGACACTTACTGTGAATTTAAGGGTACTATGTTTGGCACCATTACACCACTGTGGCAGTCCCACAGCATAATTTTGGCATTGTCACATGAGTCGTTGATCCAGTGGTATATTTTAAGAATTAAGGCCCTGGTTCAGATGGTTGTTAGCATCGGCCTCACACCATGAGGTTTGAACACACCCCGTTGAGTATATATTCCCTATTTGCTACTGCTTACTTTTAACAAAACAAGGTGGAAATTGTCAGTTAAACACAGCTGATTTATTTGTTATTGTTGCTCATCACAGCAAGACAAGCAACAACTGTCCTTGACCAAAATATGGCCACCATCCTCTTTAAGGTAGTCACCTTGAGCAGCGATACAGAGCACCCAGAGCTTGTGCCACACTTCACACCCACATCACAACCTGGAAGTCCTATTATATAACCTTGTAAAGCACTATCTGTTATGTGTGCTTGATGTTCTCTGGACCTCCTCAAAGCAGCGACCCTTCAGCTTAAATTTCATTTAGGAGAAGTAGAAATCGGCTTTGCCAAATTCAGTGGGTAGGATGGGTGGACAGTGACTGTGTTGCAGCAACCAAAAAAACCCCTCAGACACCTCAGACAAAACAGTGCAGTAGCTATCAGCTGAGAGTCCGACCACGGGGGAGGAATTGACAGCACTCACCCACACAAATGCTGAAGATGCTGAAACAAGCAGAATGCCCTCCTGACGTGATGTACTGACTTCCCTCTTTGACCCTGCAAACCTTCCCACTGCTGTTTGGTCTCAAGGCTTTACCCAAGAATGTGCCACAGCATGAAGTGGGCAGGCATGTAGTCGCATCACTGCAGGTGGTCACAGAAGGGCCTGTAACTTAGGGGGAGCTCACCTGTAGTGGTCATGCAATGTAACCTGGCAAATGCAGTAAAGCTCGTGGCTGCTCTGGGCCGCTCTGCGTTTCTGAACAGCAGGAACAGTATGACCTTTTTCGATTTTGAATAGCCATTTTCATTGATGAGTGGTGCCTGTGGTAAAGGCACTTGCCAAAGAATGACTCTGGATTGATTCCCAGCCGGAGAACTTTCTTGCAAGTCATACCTCTCTCTCTCTCTCTCTCTCGCTCTCTCTCTCTCGCTCTCTCTCTCTCTCTCCCCACATATCAGCTGCCATATTGTTCCTTACATATAGCGAACTGCTTGTGCCATACCTGAATGACAGCTGGGATCACACTTGGTCACAGTCAGCTACAGGTGCAGGTTTCCCAGCCTTATGACAATTTGACACACAGTTAAAGTGTTTAATTCAGAAATGTACTGTATATATTGTAGGGTGTGGTTGTTAACTGCAGAACTGCTCGTATACACTCTTTAATCACTGCGGTGAAGAAACAAAATCTATTTTGTCACAACCCAGAGGATTACATATATCAGTAATCAGGGTTCTTGATACGGGTCACACTAAAGGTTGGCTGTTGTGAATGATGTGTCATCTAAGTCCAGGCAACCAGCAGGGATTATGGTACATAGTTGCGTTGGTGAGCCTGTGTGTGTGTGAACATGTTAGTCTTATGTAAGATTCTATGTTATGAAAGCTGAGAAGTGGCTTAGTCTCTCCCTCACTCTCCGTCCTAAATTCACATTTATTTCTAGGTCTTATTTTTCACGTCTGCTGTCTTCTGGCCGCCGCAGAGAGGCCACAGCGTGCCATCCAGACATGCTGCCCTAGTCCCTAAGGGCTAAAGTCAGTCTGTCCATTTTAAAGTTACCCTCCTCTGCCCTGCCTATGTCTGCCACTGTCTGAGTGAGTTTGGCGGCGGGCTGTTACAGACAACAGCTGTGATCTGCAGCTGCACTCAGCAAGATGTTAATGTAAAAATCCACCCACAGTATCAGTAGATGGTAGAGAAGAGCTGACGAGCTCAGGATCCATTTGTCCAATAGTAATTGTTCTTCTCTACATGTTTGCCTGTGTACTCGCTCTTTGTCTGATGCTTTTTAGAGTTTTATTAAACAAAGATTTAACAAATGATTTTCAATCATTGGCTTATATTAATAACCTCTTTTTAAGTACATGTACTCTGTCTCCACCTACCAGGAGCACAAGGTGTCCTGTAAATGGCAAATAGGCTGCAAGCCCTTACTACATCTGGCATTGAGTGAATAACTTGACTTTAATCTAAGGGACCTAGGAAGTAGTTTGTGAACACATGCTGTCAACCTACAATGTCTATTGAAAGACAACTTGTTAACGTTATTTAATGAGATAGACGCAACTCAAATGTTGTAGCCTTACAGTGCTGCAGCTGTGTAATGCCTGAAGAAACCTCTGGCATCACAAGGCAGCACAAGTCTGTTTGTCTGCGGAGGATTCCCCACAGGGAAGGAGGCTTCAAACAGAGCCTTCCCTGTTTCCACTTACACAACCCGTGGTGTTTACAGTTGCCTTGGGGTCTCAGCGCGCAGCCACTGCAAGCCTGTGCACACCCACAGCATGCAACAGTTATGCTTTGTTTAATTTGTGACGTACACATACTAGCCGTTTGATTTTGGAGGTCAGGGGCGAGTTAAAATGATGCATAACAGAGCATGACAGTTTTAAATCAAACCGTGATGTGAACAGCTGTTTCCTGATTGTTTGAATGATTCACATGTGTAATAACTACTGTGCAGCCTTAGTTATACATTCAGTTAACTGAGAATTGATTCTGGTTAAGAATCGATACCCATCTTAAAAACTGTGTTCCCGTTTTACAGCAAATTCTCAAAACACCACTCTGCGCTTTTGCTCCTTTTTTTAGCCATTTTCACTTCCACAATTATAGGCTGATCTGTGGACACTGTCGGAGAAGAAATGCTTTGGTTTCCTTTGGAAAGTTTTTGTGGTTTGGATGGTGATACAGCAGTGGAAGAGGTCTGAATTTGACCACTAGTAAAGTCTCTGAAGTAAAATATGTAAAAATAAAAATGTGCAATATATTCAAATACAAGTATTCCTTTTAAATGACCTTTAAAGTCTGTTTCTGTGCGAGTGCTTGTTCAAAAATGAAAAAAAACAGGTCAACATGTACAACACAGCTTCTAGTACCATTTCATAATATTTCTGAGCAACTGACTAATGTTGCTACTTCAGAAGCAGCACAGTGGACTTGTTCCTTAGTTGGTCATGTTGTCCCAGACAACATTTTGCACAAACTCTGCTGAAGTCATTTCCTCAGGCTCCAGTTAAAATCTAGAGACAAGAGGGTATTTTTTGTGGGAAGAGTTTAATAAGAGGCAGCAGAAAACACTCTTCCCATGTCAAATCTCTGCTTGAATACCGCATGTTGAGCAAAATATGGTTACACTGTAAAAGTGGAGGCTGTGTACTTTGAGTTGTTACTTGCATATCAAACAGTTTGACTTGTCTCCCTTGCAGTTGCAGGGATTTCCTGTGGTTGCTCCATTTCCCTCCCAGAATTCAAAGACATGCAGTTTAGGTGAACACGGGACTCAAAATCTTTTGAGTGTGAGTGAATGTTCTGTCTGACTTGGTGTGTAACCCACTACTTATTTGAAAATTATTAGTAACAATAATATCAAATCAAAGCTCAAAGGCTTTTTCTGCTGAAATGGGTCTACACTTTAAACCTTGGTGCTTATGTTGTCACACATGCTGTTAACAAGGTCAAGAATGTGCAGCTTAATGTCCAAATGTAATAAAACTGAACATACAAATCCTTGGAGGCTTCCAGGGACCCCAGAAAGCTCAAACAAACAACAATCCTCCTCTTTGTTTCAGCAGAAAATCAAACCAGTTGTCTGCTTAAACATACTCCCATGCGTACCTGCTGCATCAAGGGGAAGTGTTGACACCGAAAGGAACAGTTTGTGATCAGCTGCATGAATCATTTGTCTGATTTCAGGTTTTGGTAAATGCATAGTAATGAATTTATCATCGCTGCGGTAATCAAGTGATCTTTCCAGATGATTTCTAGTTTCAGGCATATCTCGTTCTCTTTCTCCACCCACGTATTCTCATATATTCAGACCGGAATTTGACCCAGAAACAAACACATTTTTCACATTTGGACTGCGTTAGCCCCAATTTCACTCATTCATTCCCATCCAGGCTGAGGGCAGCAATGGGATAAGTTTCAGTAAGAAAGTCAAGGGTCAATGCCCCAGGGCCCTGATAATCACTGTAGTGGATATTGTGAAAGTATTGTAATGTAATAATGAAAAAGGATGAATCCAGGCAGCAAAGCTCAGTCAAAGTTAGTCTAATTGTCTGTAAGCTCTGTGGCCTCACCTGCTTCCTGTTGTGGTGATGCATAAGGTCAGGGAGGGATGGGGGTTTGAGGTGGTTTAGGCACTAATCTGAACATCGTTGAATCTGAATGTGGTGTCACACAAGCTTTAATCTGCTTATAGGAAGCTGCAGTCAGGATAGAGCGAGTTATTAATTCCCCTGTTTTTCTCGATCTGAACCCAGAGCAAATCAGCAAACAAGTGAGAGTTTTAGTGGCAGGATTAAGTGTAACCACCGTGCAGTAATTTGGAATAGTCCACCAGAGGAGAGCCCCCCCCACGCGCACACACGCGCACACACACAAACCTCCTTGTTCAGCTCTGTAACAAGAGAACAAGAAGGAACAATCACTCCTTTCCTCATAAATCTATTTAATATTGATTCCACATTATCCACAATTATTTTAAAATTTGAATTTCAGCCACACGTTATATTCATTTAGTCAAATGGGATCATCAACTCAGTTTTCAGTGCGGCAGAAATTCAGGGCCTCATGTTAACTAAGGTAAAATGATTTCACACAGTGCGGTATAAAATAGAAGTGCAGATGTCAGTATTTGGTCTCAACACGCCCTAATATCCCTCGCTACTATTACTGTTGGGGCTCCCTGACACTGTTGACAACAGGTGGGAGCTCCAACATTGAACACTTATCGCCTGTTTCAGACAATTTTCTGTCACACTGGAGGCCTTGTGTCAGTCACAGGGTATATATGTACAGTATATATTTCCTAATATCGTAAGATACTTGTTTCTACCCTTTTCTCTGACTCTCACCACTATTTAATTATGCAAATGGATCACGGCTGAGAGTGTGCAGGTTAAACCATTTCTTTATTTCGACATCGCATGCCTGATAGATTACTGGTGTTTTTCCAAAGTTTTGACACCTTGGCCGAACTTGAATGCCGCAGTAGTAGGGAATTTAGCCGGTTGGGAGCTGGATTATAGTTTTGCCAAATGCACAATGAATTTGTTCTTGTGATGTTTTTAGATCATTCTTACGGCCGAGGCACGTGCAGACAACAGAACTTCATGTGCACAGTAAAGGGCACTACAGGATGATAAAATATAAATATCCCTCCACAAAAAAAACCCTTGTCATCAAGCAGGGAGACTGACAGAGTGGTGATAATTATGTCGTCAGTTTTGAGGTCATATTCGATGAGTCTTATGGTGTTTGAAGTGCAGTCTTTGAGCAGAGATGATTATATCGACATCTTCTTTCAGGATTTCCCCTCTTTCCCCAGTTATTTCCTGTTTTTCACGTCCTCTCTGCATTCTGCAGTTCTGGCAGGTATTTTTTTTTTTTTTTTTTTTTTACAGATGTTTTTGTTTGTTCCCAACAGAGGGCGCTCTCACCACTCGTTTCAAAGTCAGGAGCTGGAATGTGAGGCAGTGGCACAGTGATGTCATTTAGCAGCAAGGCAGGGCTGCACCGGAGGAGGCACCCAGGGGTGACTGTGAGGTGGTGAAGGCGGTGGGTGATTCCTCACATGCTTCCCCTCCCCGATGTGATATTTCACAGAGGATCCATGAATTTGACCTTACATACGCCCCAGTTTATTATGTCAAACTACAACCAGGCAGAGCACACAGTCAGCGACTTTGTCTGCTCTGTTGTGCATTGTGCTTCCGTTTTGCTAGTGAATCTGATGCGTCACTGTGGTCACTCTCCGTATGTGGCTCAGCTGCTGTTTTAGAGTCATGTCAGCGTGGCGGCCGGTATTAAGACAAGCTCACAGTAAATCAGTTTGCTACAAGCAGACATCAGCCGTGTGTGTGTGTGTGTGTGTGTGTGTCTGTGTGTGTGTGTGAGAGGGTAAAAATGCTGACTCTCCTTGATATAAAGGCTGGGTTTACTTTAAAAGAGAGAGAGAGAGAAGAGTCCCACAGCAGCCCACACATCCTGTCTACCACTCCGCTGCTGACACACACACACACACACACACACACACACACACACGGCTGGTGTTACTTACAGTTGCATAAGAGCAGCAGAGCTTTAGAAATGTATATGGCATCAGATTCATCCCTCCTCATCCTCTGTGTATTTTCCTGTCGTCATCTCCTCTGCATTTATCTGCTCTGGTTCTTTGCTCCCTCTCTTTTCCTACTTCTGCTTTTTTTGTCTTCACCTTTCTATTTTTGTCTTCCTCCAGCAGCTTTTTTGTCTGGTCCTCCTCTTTTGTTTGCATTTTAGTGGTCTCTTGCTTCTCCCTGCCTCCATATTTGTATCTTTTTGCCTTTTTCCGCCTTTGTTCTCTGTCCCTTTATCACTCTGTCAGCCTCTCTGTATCAGCCTGCTTCTCCTCACTATCTCACTGTCATCAGTCACTTCAAACGCTCGTTGGAAATGGGACGAAGACAGGAAGCAGCAGAGAAAGAGAGATGGGAAACACAAGGGTGATAGATTTGTCTGGGCGAAGTGAGACCCCGACAAACTGAAAACACCAGTGTCCTCTGAAGCCATTAGACCCCATGATACATGCAAGAACACACAGGGTTACATGATCATATAAATTTACACACACATCATTTCTGTGTGTCAGTAATATTCCTTATTCCTGTGGAAAGTTCTGTATTTATTATGCATGCACGATGTAACGATGTTAAATTCATGTTTGCCGCAGCAGAACTGCCTCTCCGTCTTGTTCATGTTTTTTCTTACCCAAGTTTGTTTTTGTGATGGATGTTGCTGGTCTGTGAACAGCAGGAGGAGGGTTGAACAAAGACGACCCCGCTCAGGCTTTGGGTCAGGGAGCACACGCTAGGGTCCTGGGATGTAACTGTGTTGTGTTCACCCTTTCAGCAGCACACAGACACACTAAGCAGGTTCTGAAAGTCTGAGAAAAGAGTATGATAATAACTTTTGGTTTAGGTTTAGGTTTGCAGTTTTAAGGTTTTTGAAAAACACAAAAGAAAACTTCTGTAACTGTGATTTGTCACATTGTGAGGTGTTGTGACTTGCATGTAGACTGTCAACCATCAAGATGAACCACTGTCTGTGTTTAGATATGACTATTGTTATATCATAAGTTCTGACGCAGTAATGAATGAAAGTGAATGAATGTGAAGCCGGTTCAATACTTTGTCAGCATAATGGTTTATAATTATTATCATTGGTCTTTTTAATCTGTTTTATGGTCTGAAAAGTCAACTAACTACAGAGAAACCTCCTCGTAAAAGGGTTTTTATGTTTCTCAGTCAAAGTCTGCTCTTAAACAAGCAGCACAATACATTACAGTTGCATTGTTAGATAGTTTATATAACAAATGTCTTATTTTAGAAAGTGTTGCCTCATTGCCTATCTGACATCCACAGAATGACTTTTATCTAAATGTGAATCTAACTCACTCATGTGTTTCTCTCCCCATGTCACGTCTGACGATGTCATCAACGCAGGGCTTCCTGATCGGGGCACGACCAGAAAATGCATGCGAGCCCATCGAGCCCCCTCCCAGGGACAACTTAACAGGCGCCTTCATCGTCCTCATCAAACGCTTTGACTGCAACTTTGACATCAAGGTACCGGTTGTTGTTGCTTATGTTGTGGATTCTGACTCAACCACACCACACCCAATCACAACCACAAACATCTCTAGCTTTAACATCATATCTAATCCCAATGTAACCACTTTTATTCTGATAGTTAAACCAGGCACTAACTGGCCTGACCAAAACTATGTGCAGCATCATTGGTTCATTAAATTATGGCTCTTTTTATTTGACTTGTTTGTCACTAATAGGCCTCCAGTACTTGTTTACTTGTTTGGTTTTTCAGAAATGCTGTTTTACTGCATAGCAGTACCTGGAAGTAACTGAAAGCACCATTTATTCCAGCAGCTGTTAATTTATAAAGGCAAGCTGCCAAACTGCCAACCGTGTGTGCGAGGCCTCACATTGCACTTATATCAGTAGGTGGTGTTTCAGAGTTGACTTCACTGAAGCTCTTAGATCAGCTGCTTAGGAGAGGAAAACAGGAAGTGGCCATTTCCCTAAACATTATTTCCTGCACAAGCATTTATTCCGCTCGACTGTCTCTGTCTCTTTCTTCTTCTCCCCCAACTGCTTCTGCAGTTTTTGTGTGTGGAGTTGAAAAGTTCTGTTTTCATAATTGTACGTCAGCAGATCAGCTGAAAGATAGAGAGAGACAATCTGTGTGAGTCCAGTGAGGCACCATAGCAGAGAGGGTGGCAGTGGTGTGTGTTGGGAGGGTCGCTTAGTTCAAAACCAGAGAGAACGAGACAAAAAGACAAAGGAGAAATGGGAAAAAAGTATTTAAACAAACAGTTTAACAAAGCACCTGACCCCTGTTAAAGCCTGACTAACCTGTGCAACCCACAGCGGCTGTAAATTAACCCCTGGAGTTTGAGTTGAACTGGGTCGCTGGCAGTTTTGAAGGAAACGACATGGCATCAATTGTTAATTTGCATACAGATGGAACTGGCTGCACCAGTTTCATGACTCGGCAAGTGTCTTTAAATAAATGCCAGAAAGAATGAAATCTTATAGATGACAGCAAAACATAAAGGACAAACATCATAAGTGTTTTCTCATGGGGATGATTGAGACCTTGATGAGACATTTATTGTGGAGACTTTCTTCTTTTTTCAGGACCAACAGACAGCCTGAGTTATCGCGACATACTTTAGTAGTGAGCACATTATCTCGCCCCTGTGATTAGAAATATTTCAAACTTTTGGTTTGAACACTTGATAAGTTTGACAATACAGTTGGCAGAAAGTGAATTACTGAGTTTTATTATTAATGCAGCGGCCTCCTCTGATTCCCAACCATGACTTGTGCCAGAACTGCGATGAACTCAAAACTCAAAAATGATTCCTTGCTTTATTTTCCTTTTTTTAAAAATGTTCAACCATGAGGCAGCTCAGTTCCTTAATGCATCTGAAACAGAGTAAAAGAGTGTGTGTGTGTGTGGGGGGGGGGGAAGAGGGCCAGGGTTAAGGGAGTGAGAG
Organism: Datnioides undecimradiatus; assembly: GCA_008933995.1. Taxonomy (NCBI): domain Eukaryota; kingdom Metazoa; phylum Chordata; class Actinopteri; order Lobotiformes; family Datnioididae; genus Datnioides; species Datnioides undecimradiatus. The sequence goes on along the minus strand of WARS01000029.1, from coordinate 11,033,295 downwards.
CAGGGATGAGTAATGGGGTGAAAGAAAGGAATGCATGCAGCCTCTTGGCATCTTTCTCTCTGCCTCTCTCTGTCTCCCTGTCTCTTCCTCTTATACTCTTCAGTCTTACCTTTTCTCTCTGTGCCTTCTTGGCTGCTCCCGCTGTTCATTCGTACTCACATGTCCTCTTTTCATGTGTTATTTTATTTGTGTCCCTGCATGTTCTCTCTGTTCCTTCTTGCTCCCTTTTTTCACTCTATTGTAACGCCGGACCCAGCCATACAGCCTTATAAGGTCTTACTGCATCACACACACACACACTCAGACATACACACACACACACTCTCAAAGAAACATGTTGACAGACAGGGCAGTGAGGTGTTCCCTTTGCTGGAGTGTAACCAGACTCCACTCCACATACTATAGCTGTGTGTCAGACTGGCGCACAGTGTGTACACAATTCATATGAACACACACACACACACACACACACACACAACACAGACACACACCAGTCTCTCTGGACCATGTCAGGTTGCCATTTAACCTCCTGCAGGGGCAGGGAATTTTCCTGTTGCTGAGGTCTGGTTCCATTACAGTGTAAATATACAGCAAATTAACACGAAATGCATTCTTCACAGAGCCTGTTTACGAAGTTCAAGTCACGTTTTCTCATTCAGACCTAACTGATTAGTAGTTTTAGTTGGTTATCAAGTAAAAATACCAAAAGTGTGCACTTTGATTATATCCTTTTTTTGACTTAACTTTGGACATCTGTCATGATTTTTAAAGTTGCTCCATGATCCCGCAGTTAAGTTTCACAGCCTCCTTTTAATTAATTATGGCCAAATTGAAGATATTTCCTCGAAGGATATTGATCTTGGACTTGTCCTTTCTCTTCGCTGTGTTTTGTTTGTCATCTTTTTGAAACTTAACTGTGACAAAGTAAGCTTATGGTCACCTTTTTTTATATAAGCTCCTCACACCATCTGCTGTTGTGAGAAGGATGATTGCAAGTCAAGTGCTGCGAGGCGACTGTTTTAACTTCATTACCTAAAAAATATCTGACTGTGGCATCAAATATTTATTAATTGTTTTACTTTGCTCACCAGTTGATGAGTTATGAGAACTTGTAGATGGTGCTCATTCTGAAAAAGCAGTTAACTAGCGTCTCTGTCACCGGCATTCAGTCTCATGGTCCCACGAGATTATTTAATAAGAAAAGTAACTTTTGTAGACTGTTTTGTTTAATCTTTTAATCTTGTGGCTCATCACAGCAGGAATGGAATCAAAAGGTCTGAGGTGGTTAAGATGCATGTGAGAGCCACAACATGGGACAGTGATGCATGTCAAACCACTTGATCTCTCTCTCTCTCTCTGTTCTGTCTGTATCTGTTCCTATCCAGATAAGAGGCAAAAATAATAGAAAACATCTTAGAAAAGTTCATGCTACAAAATAAATAAAAGTCTCTTGGTGGCCCTATTGGCACAGATTTGTTTTTGTTTGCAGTACTGCCAGTTCTGGCCACTGGGGCAAACTGGCAGCAGGGCTGACTTGATGTGCCAGAATGATCCTCAAGGATGGGGTGCGAGGGGTTGAAGTGGCTTCTTGTGGAATTTGCAGACTGCAAACAACTAAAATATCCCTAAACTCACCTTTCCTTTCCAAACATCAAAACATCTACAGTGGCTGTGATAAAATACAGAGGTCTCAAGAGCTGTTTTGATTTATCCGTTCTGACCCACTGATGAAAATGATCTTGTAACATTGGCAGACTCTCCCATTGGTCCCTCTCTTATTTGTCTCACGCACGCACACACACACACACACACACACACACACACACACACACACACACACACACACACACACACACACACACACATGCACACAGTCTGTGTGAGATCGCTGTGCTGACTGACCCCTCAGTCCCAGGCTTAATGATTGCTCATATCTACACACATCATCACATGGACATGCACACATATCCAGTCTGCTCTCTGTCTCTCTCTCTCAAACACACACACCCACACACACCTATCCCTGTCCTCTTTCTTTGCCATTTGCAGTCTCTGTCTATTCATCATTCTCCTACTTGCCTTCTCTCCTTTTGCCGTACTGTTGTCTTTCTGTCAATCTTTTTCCCTCTCTCTAGCTCACACACACAGTTTGTCGCTATCATTCAGCTGTCTGCCTTCAATCCTGCCCCCTCTCTCTCTCTCTCTCTCTCTCTCTCTCTCTCTCTCTCTCTCTCTCTCTCTCTCTCTCTCTCTCTCTCTCTCTCTCTCTCTCTCTCTCTCTCTCACACACACACTCCCTCCCTCCCTCTTAGCCGGGCTCAGTTCCCTCCAGAAGCTGCAGGGAAACAAAGGAATAATAGATTCCATCTTGACTGAGTCGAGACACTTGTGCATGTGTGTGCCTGTGGGTGTGGTGTGGTGCGGTGCGGTGCGGTGCAGGGGTGTCACCCCCCTCAACATGCCCACTTTCCATTTCGTCCTGTTGCCCTCCACCTCTCTGTCCCTCCGCAGCCTCCTTTAGCCATTAGCATCCAGTGAGCAACAACGCAGAGTTTTAATGGATCTGCAGCTATAATTGGCAATAAAATGGACACTCACCCACTTAACCCTCTGTCAAGTGTTAGCTCCTCCACCCGTGGAGTGTGTGTAAGTGAGTGAGGGAGAGTGTTAGAGAGATGGCGTGTGTGCATTGAGATACTGCATGACAGAGAGGAGGTCGAATGTCGAGGGAGAGTGTTTGAGATGGGGAGGGGTGAAGGGGATCAAGTGAAGGGGTGTTAATAGGCACACTCGCTCTTTGTGTACCTCTGTCTGTGTGTGTGTGTGTGTGTGTGTGTCTGTGTGTGTGTGTTTTGTTTTTGTCTTATGCAGATGAAAAACTAGTAAACTGGGGTTGTCCCAGAGCAGATCTTTCGTTCAGTGATTAGGGTTAGACAAGTTGTGGTTATGGTTAGCGTAGGTGTCCAGGAAATCAATGTAAACCTAAGTAATGTCCTTAGAAGTGAGATAAGTATCATAATGTGTGTGTGTGTGTGTGTGTTTGTGTTTGCGTTTGTGTCAGAGAGAGAGAAGCATTTCTGTTAAACTATGAATCTCCAGAGACACAGGGTTTGCACTTCCTGTTCTCTGGGATTCTTTTAGTGGTGGGGGTCATTTGTGACCTTTCTGACCCTTGTGGGAGGGGGTGGGTGAACAGGAAACTCAATACCCTTTTCCTCCCCCTTCCCTCCCATGAACACCCCCTTGTGCCTTCGTTCTTTGCAGAATTCTTTGCACACTGTCTTTCTGTCCACATGCTACACACACTCACACACAAAGAGCAAGACCATATACATTAAGACATAATGTCCTAGTTATGTAACTGAGATATGTCGAGCTCTGTGGAACCACGTTGCTCCACTCTTTTTCTCTCTTTCTCTTATTTGCTGTCTGTCGCCCATTCAGTCTCACTCTGCTGCCCTCTATCTGTCATCGTTCCCAGTTTACTTTTTAATCCCTCTTCCTGTCTTTTCTTCACAATAGTCCCGTGAATTAAACTGTGGATGAGTACTGGATTAAGCTGAAACAACTTTTTAATTCTATCATTAATATATTTCCCCTTAGGTTTCTTTTTTGTTATTGTGTGACTGTTTGCATTGACTTGGGAGATTTAAAAGATTCAAACAATGATAAAAGGTTGGGAAAAATGATTTAATCTGAGGTTGTTGGGATATAGTGCATGTTTTAAAATAAACAAATGTATATTTTTGCAGACAGTGCACTCAGTAAAGTCTGGTACCAAACAAGTTTCCTAATATTATTATATTATTCCTAAAAGTTCCCTGCAGAGCTTTTAGTAGTGCTTTTTCTATGAGTGGGTCCACGATTTGTTTATTCTGTAAGTTGCTTCACACGTTTCACTGATCATCAGGTGGCAGTAACACACTAAGATATGCTCCAGTGTGCAGGGAAGAAGAATAAGATACTGCAATTTCTGTGGAAAGAAGGAAAAGCACTTTACGTGTTTGTTTGATCCCAAGCATTCACACAATGTGTTTGGATTTTGAACACATCGTAGGTCAGTCCATTTGGTAAAGAGTTTGTTTTGTTTTTTTACATTCAGACACATTTTTATGTCCTGTCTTGCTTCATCAGCGATAACTAAACATTTCATCAAAATTTATTATTTAAGATTTATTTTTAGCTCGTCAGAGTCTCGTCTTTGCCATGGACAGCCAGTCGTTGATAAACATACAAAACATTATTCGTTTAATAGTTTGTTGTTGTTTTTTTTTAAACTAACACTACATTATAAAACATGAATTATACTTTGTAAGAGCATCCAGTGGCTGGTAGAGATGACAGCTGTTGGTCTGGGGGAAAAGTCCCACCTGAGACCTCGGTCACGCTGTAAAACTTGGCTGGCAAAGGAGCAGTTCAGACTAAATGCCCAGTCTGGCATAAATGCCTTTTGTCCTGTCAGGAAGCTGCGAACTTCATGTGACAGGTCAGTGATCAGGCATCAAACTCTAAACAGTTCTCTCATTCAAAAACATTTACCAAAAGAGTTCACTGTAACACCCAGCAGCCATGATGTAGACCGGCACTGGTTTAACCGATAACCAGGCCAGGCCAATATAACAATAAACTGCATACGATATTATATTAAGAACATTTACAAACAGATATGCCATTACTTCTAACATATCTAACATAGAACGCGTTTATTGACCAGGAACTATGAAATGTTCCTGCCAGTCCACATCTTGGTTATGGTTCCTACTTAACGTATCCTTCAAACTCTTGATGTCTGTTATTAAGTTATAGCTTCAGAAACTACCACCTATAAAAGACTGAGCAGAGCTCTGTGTTTGAATCCATTTAATTTGTCAATTAAAAGCCGATATACAAATACTCTAATAACAAAGGTCCGGGTAGAAAAGGTGAAAGAAAGAACACACTTGCTAAATAATGTCAGCCTCCCTCTCTCTAACAATAACCTGGCCAAGGTGATGTAATAAAATCCATATAAACATTTTCATGTATACTTGAATCTGTGTTCATCTAAGTGGCTCCCTCCCCAATTGCTACCCGCTTTTTTTTTTTTTTAAACCTCAGATGTATCCCTGTCATATTTCTCTCCAAAATGGTTAACAAATCAAAATCAAGCATGAGACAAGCTCTGACCAACCTTCGGAGTCCAGACAGTGAGGACGTCTCTTTAGTTTTTAGCCAAACTTGCTTACCCATGTTTCAACCTTCAGTAATCACATGAGTAGTAGCAATTAGTAGTAATTTGCTGTTTAGCACAAATTAAAGTTTTGAATCAATTTAGAGTGGATGTGGGCTGCGGAAAGCAAAATCTGGTGCATGTGGCGGTGTGACCTGCGTGCGTGGCAGTTTACAAAGTCCCATCGATTGACAGATGATCAATCCAACTGGAATGTCTGTACAGAAATCCAGTGAAGATGGAAAAAAAGTGTTGAAAAAGACAGAGGTTAAAGTCCCTCAGCTTATCTTCAGGTGTGTTATGCTCCTTTGCCTTCAGTCTACTAACAACAGATCAAACATTTGATAAGTTGGGAGTGGTCACAAAGGCCTTATTTTTTAGTAACTGTATGATCCGTCCAGTCAGCTTCAGAGAAAAATAGTCTAGTGTGAGTTTTCCTTCACTCTTTGCAGCCTGAGTTAGTCAGTGTTTGTTCTGGTGGCTTGTAATTTCCCATCTAACCTTGCTTCCCACCTCTGCCTAGTAAATGCATTTCATCGTGTGGCCTGTTTGTGCTGCAATGACCTCACAGCCCCCGGGCTCCACATGCACAGACACACACACACACACACACACACACACACACACACACACACAGAGAGAGGCCTAAGTCTTTATTCAAACAGTGATCTAGCTTCCTGCTCACGCTCACTCAGTCTTATGACAGGGTATGACTATGGCTGACTGGATGTATGACTAGCTCGACTGTGTGTGTGTGTGTGTGTGTGTGTGTGTGTGAGGGAAAGAGAGGGAGGGCAGTAGGCATATCTCATGTGGTTTTGCCGTTTTTCTGAGATGTTGTTACCTCTATTGCAAATTGCTGTGGCAACAAACAGCTCAGCCTGCTCCCTTTGACCTATAGGACACACGTACACACACGCACACACTATTAGCAAAAGTGCTTTTAATTGCAGATCAAACGTCTCTGTTCTTGTAAATTTCTTAATATCTCTAAAGTGTTTCTCCAGTTACTTGAGGACAAAAGTTTCCTCACCTTCAGGGCATTTCATAAAATCTCAACCTTTAGAAGTAAGAAAGGGGTTATTTATATAGCACGTCCCAGAACCAGGGGTACAAAGTGCCTCACTGTTCACTGGCAAACGTTTTTGTCAAAAGCAACATGCCAGTGAGACAGAGAGAGAATTAAAACAGTTGAGAAAATATTTAAATCAAAAACAGGTAAAAATTGTAGAAAAACAAAGTAACATGTTGCAACTAGAAGGTGTCGTTAAAATGTGCAGTAGTTATCTTTATAACAGCTTTGGTGTACTAAACTGTAATACAGTCTCTCTCACACACAGAGAGGCATGAGTTTCATGAATTGCAGCTGTGTTGTGTTATCAGTGTATGTAGCCTCTCCCTGCAGTTTGCAGTTTTATTGAACTCTTTATCTAATCAGCTGTCTGGACCTTGAAACTAAAACCGGCCTCTGCTCTGTGCAGCATTCCTCTGAAACACTAAGGAGAGCGAATGGAGGAAGGGATGGCGGAGAACAGGGAGGAGGAAATGGATGGGGGGGGGGGCAAAGGCAGGAGGAGGAAATATCAGCAAAGGGGCTGGGTAGTTTTCTGGGGAAGTTGGTAGTCGAGGTGATATAACAAGGGTAATGAGGGCAGAGAGAGGGGAGAAGGAGTAGGTTAAATTTAGAGAAGAGGCAGGTAGGGAGTAGGAAGAGAAAGAAAAGAAGTTTTGGAAGGCAGGGGAACTGAGAAGGAGAGGAAAAGAGGGGAGGAGAAATAAAAGCACCAGTGGGAGGAGAAAGCCGGTGGAGAGGAAGAGAGAAGGGGTGGGGGCGAAAGCGTGAGGAAGCAAAAGGGTGAATGAGGAGATGGGAGGAGAAACTGGTGGATGTGAGGGTCGAAAAATAAATGAGAGACAGGAGGAGAGAGACGGTTAAGGGAGGAGGAGAGAGGAGGAAATGAGGGCCTGATTGGGAGCCGCTGTCTAAACAGCAGAGGAGCAGAACGGGGCTTAGCTGTATCTGATGTAGTTTAGGAGGTATACTCTTACTGACCTCAAACAGCCTTTATTTATGATAACAACAAACCAAGCGCTCCTTTTTTTTTTTTTTTAATCCTTCCACTGAAGACTCACTTATTTTGTTCAAAACTGGAAAGGAGAAGCGGAGGAGGAGGAGGAAAACGATGATAAGGAGTAAAATGATGCAAGGGAGTGTTGCTGGTGCAGACAAAGGAAGAGGATGAATTAGGGTAGAGGAACATGTTGAACATCGACCAGGAGAATAGAGAGGGACCACCAGCAGCAGCAACATATAATGTTGCCAAACAGACCAGAAATATGCTTATATTCTAAAAACAAATATTTAGTTTAGTATAAATTTCAGTCCAGCCAAGTCTGATTTGGGTGGCGTTTCAGTGTCTTATATCCAAAATGACAACAGGACAGAATGGACTGAAGTGTTTCACAGTTTTCCTTAGTTACCACTTCCAAAACAAAGTTCATACATGTCCTTAACACACTTAAAACATTGGCTATAACCTCACTTTGATTTGACCTGAAACACGTGATTTGTTGTGTGTTGTGTGAGAAAGGAGCGCTGTGCTGCTCAGACTCATTTACACAAGGCTGAGGTCAAGTCTGCTCCATGCAAATCAGACCAGTGACTGCAACAAGCTCCACGCTGATCATTTATACTGCCTGAACTTCACAGGAGACAGGAGTGTGGAAGAAAAATGGATAGGAAAACAGATGCAGGAGGAAAGAGGACAGTGGGTTAGAGGGGAAAAATGAGAGGAAGAGGCAAAGAGATTTATGGATCAGAGGAAGTCAGTGGAGGAGAGGCAGGGGAGGACAGTCTGTGTTTGAGCTGCAGCACTGCATGAGGAGGCTGTGCAGTGTTGGCTGCAGATACACACAGGAGAGAAGATGCAGTAATTATTGGCGCGCGCACACACGCACACACACACACACACACAGTGGTGATGCAGCAATAATTAGTGATGCTATCAGCAGTCTCTGTCCACACCACCAGTATCACAGACACTAGTATAACACTGGAAAGGCAGATGTAACCTTTATCTTTAGCTTGATAATGCAAACTCATTGATATTTAACTCTTTTGGGGTTTTTGTGTGTTTGTACAATTAATTTAATTGCGAATTCTCAGCTTCATACAACTCTTCAAACAGCAGTGAGTCAGGCAGCTCCAGGTGGCACCGTTTACACACCTCCAGTCAGCTGTGACCAATGGCGGTCAGGCTTTGCGCACGCACACAAACACACACACACACACACAAACATCAATAGTGCAGTGATCTGTAGTGGAAAAATACTTTGAAATACTGTTTGGTTTCCCATTTAGCAGTCGACTGGAAACAAGTTTCTGTTTTTTCACCGCAACACCTTCCTTCCTTCACACACTCACAGGAAGCTGCTCGATACAAAGTCCAGTGCTGTGGCCTTAGAGCAGCTGACACCTTTTTGCTGAAAGACACTAAACTCTTAAAGGCTTCAGCGTGTTTAATGCAGAATCAGAGAAATCATTTTCTGGACCTTGGTTTCCCACAGCGTTTTTTGTTATTGGTTTCTTTGGCAGCCTGCTTCACATGAAAAAGTACACTTCTGCCATTTCCACAATAAATGACATTTTGATGATGTTGCCAGCAGTTACCACCCGCTGGTATCCATCAGATCTGTGGCTCTGTTTCAGTCCTACTCCTCAACACCTCACAGTCTGCACTTTAAGCTTTTCCCCAAACTTGCAGTAGTCCATAATTATAAGCTTCACCTGTTGGAACAAGAAAGTTAAGATAAAACAGCACAAACAGGCCAGTAAAAATATACATGGGACAGCAGGCAGGTGGTGAGGACATGATGATGACGTGTAATACTTTGTTCAAGTAAGGCCAGTGTAATTAAGAAAAGAAGGTGATATCAGTTTCCAGTTACGAAATGTTGTTTTCTGATATGTCTGAGATGAATTGTTCATTACAGACTATTAATCAATAAATCAATAAATCTATCAATAAAAGAAAAGTCATAAGTTTTGCATCATTTTTGGTGCAAAAATTTGGAAAAGCAAAAAAATAAAAAACAAAAAGCTTAAAGACAGAACTCAGCTTGAAGGCTGAGTCTCACTCTAGTTCCCAATCCTTGACATGTCAAATTGTTTTCTAGAGATTTAACAGTATGGTCATCAGTCAAAAACTATACTGTCAGCCTCTCCTGCTCAGCTTCCAGACTGTAGTTTGGAGCACGGGGGAGATGTTTGCTCAGGCCAACCTGCCTTTCACTTTTATAGCTGTTGGGAAACAACAGGCGAGACTTTTCTTGGTCTTGAGAAGCCGCAGCATTTATTAACTGACCCACAGTAACCCGCGCTGTACGTTTCCAACTTACTTCCTGCGTACCTTTTCTGTGGCTGTGTGCACAGTCACACTCACACTACTCACACACATTACACACTGTCCAATTAATACTTTTATGTAACAGAACCATTCATGCAGATGTGGTTTTGCTCACGCAGTGTGCAAATGAAGATAATTTGTAGCCCATTGATGTTAAAGTGAGGGTGGTGCGACACTGCAGGGGAAACACTGTATTATCATGAAAAATGATATCATGATCAGGATTAATTAGATACACATTTCTGCCTTTACTCAGGGTTCATAAGACAGTCTGTGTTTTTAACCCTGTGACAGAAAGCCTCTGCAGCTTGTTAAGTTCACTCACGGGGCTCTACTACAGCTAATTAAACAGAGCCCAATCTGCCTTTTTAAAAATCCATAATTGGTCAGCCTCATGAATCAAACCTGCAGTCTCTGTGCTGCAGGCCAAGTCAAACGTTGGCCAGCACTCCACAGGGTGCCATGACGAGAAACGAGAATCAGATGTTTTATTATGCTTCCAGTTTGTTCAAAATCCAAGCACTGATGACAAAAATAGAAAAGTAACGTGGACTTTGGTAGGCAGACAAAGAGAGAACAGAGTTCGAGGTTTCTGCAGCCGAGGTATGCCGTCATATGACAACAAAGGATGTCAGGATGCCCTTGAGAGAGGCACTTCGTTTTTCCAGTGTGGTTCCAGCACAGGGCAGCTGCCATGTGTATAAATGCGAAACTGACCTTGAACAAAGTGCAGAGGAGCACAATGTTGCTTTGGTGAAATAAAGAGATCAACCAAATTGTTAAAAAAATCTACATTGCAGTTATCGTTGGAGGTGTATGGACAGCGATATGATGCTGAAGGAGAACATCAGGATTTTTATGTGTGGTCCCACAGGAACAACAGCAATTAAGTGGTTTAATGAAGGCTGTTAAATTGACATAGACAGCGGCGCTACAGCTCAGCACGATGGTCTGCAGATGCTAGAAGAGCATGATGATGCATTCTTGGTGGAGAGTCGTGTGTGTTTATAGCCTCACGCTTGCTCTCTATTGATTTTTTTTTTTATTTCTAGAGGTTTCACATCTCATTTTCCCCGTTTTCCCTCTCGCTTTTTTGTTCTGCCTCTCCGTCTCTTGTTTTTCTCCCTCACTTCAGGCTTTCAGGAATGCATTGAATGTCCTTATCTTTGCCCATGCAAACACACGGGTGAGCCAGCAGCAGAGGTTGAATTCCTCTGCAGATCCCAGGCAGACAGACCACACCACACACTGGCATCTAGACAGCCTCCAGCCCAAAACGGCTCTGTACTCTTACTGTAAAATCCCCCTGAAAGACACTGAACCAAACTGCAGGCCGCCCAGCCTGTTGGGAGTCGACACCAGGCAGCATAGCAGACTGTCAGCGCCTACATTTGATTATATGAACACCTCAACAGATTCTGGGAAGTAAAGCGTGGCCTCCCAATGATGATTGGTTACCGGACAAATTAAGATGATTGGTTACAGGACAAATGAAATGTTACATGTGTATTACCACCAGCTGGCCAAAATTTGTCTTTTGGCAGCTGTTACAGTAGTTTCCTAATTGCATGATTTAATTTCCAACAACCTGGATGTTGAGGAGTAATATGATGCAAATTACACTACGTGCACATATCACATCCATGTCAAGCCCTGTAGTGGTTGATGTATCCTACATGGAACACTAGCTCAGTGGGATTTGACCTCTCAAACATGTCATTGCATGCCAGAAGTTCCAGACTCTGGCATGTTCGCACAGATTTAAGCCCTCGTTTTCATTTAAATGGAGCAGATCCAGAGGCAGAGCCAGTCTCAACCTTTGCTGCATCCTGCAATTGACACAGCGACAGATAAAACAGGTTTGCGGGGAGTGACAACTTTTAAGAGGTGTAAAATCTTGTTTTGTTAAATATTGTACAGTGTTTTCATCTCATCGATACAGGGATTGGGGTTGTTTATAGCGGTTAAAATCTTGACAAGTTGTCATGTCACTTGCTCCACTGTATGAGTTGGCATAACAACATTAACCTGAGAAGGACAAAGAGCAGTGAAGCTACATACATGACATACGTGCAGGTGATCATGACTGATTATGGCATTGTATGTTTATAAAAAAAATATTTTTAAATAAAAATTAATTGAAATTAAATTTAAATAAAAAAAAAAGTTCCAGGTCAGTCACACATGATTGTCCCGGGATAAAAGAGGCAAAAACAACAACAAAGCAAACAGTTAAAATCCTGTTAACAGTCGGGACACCTTATCATTTATTAAATATTATGATATAAAAACAATTGTTTCACTCCCCTGTTATCAGAGTCGTCAGTACTCTTTTCTTGATTAATTGATTGATTTCAAAAATAAAGATAAATATCCACTCCTCCTCCACCCAGCTCACTTTCCAGTCCTCAAAACACACACACACACACACACACACACAAAATAATGCATCTGTGTGATTTATCCAGACGGCCCGCATCTAGACGCACACAGTAGCCATTGATACCTCCACACAATACACCCTCACAAGCAAACACATGGGATCACAATGCTGAGGCTGCCATACACGCTGCTCCACGTATGCCCGTGCATAAAATTACACTGACAAGGAACACACAATAGACAGTGCTGTTCTGCATTAGCATCCACGCAAGCCACATTCACACACACACACACACACACAAACGCACGCACACTGTTCACCCTTCACAGGCCTAAATGGATTTCCTTGCATCACAGTAGAGTACAATGCTGGTATAAAGAGGCCTGGCCGAGCTGCAGACACACTGCACTCACACAACCACTTATCCACTCATTGCTCAGGTTAGTGTGATTGGACCCCCCCCCCCCCCCCCTTTTTATTATTTAACAGAGCAGATGACTTTCATACCGTTCAGAGTGTGACCCAGGCTCACACTCACACATCACGGTCTCACTCTCACTGTCTGGCTTTGGGTTGAGTGTTAATTTACCAGAGGCTCTCTTTAATAATTAACGTTAGCATTTCCTCTGTGGCTTCAGGTAGCAGTGATTCCAAAGGAGGAAATGTCCTTGCTTTACTTAAATATTATTAATCTGTGATGTTTGCTTTACATTTAGGTTTTCCCTTCTGCCTGCCTCAGCTGCTTTTATTTCAGCAATAATCTTAGATATGGTGACAACATGGCGGATCAAGAAGCTTTTGCTCTTTGAGTCTCAGGAGCTGATATTTAAATGTGATGTTGACTGTTTATATTAGTAAAGGAAAACTGTTACATCTGATTGCAGCTGCGTATGGTGTGACTTATGTTGTCATAGCCAGGTTATAGACTTCTGAAACACTGTGTGCCAAAGTCTTGTGTTGTTCTCAGTTAGGTGGTCAAACCTGCCAAACATGAACACAGTGTGAGACTCAGTAATGCATTTGAAGACAGTGGCAGCTCATTTTCATTATCAGGTTAATGTTCTTTACCTCTGACTCACCAGAAATGAAGCGTACATTGCCTACAGCTGTTTTATTATAGTGATGAGGTTCAGATCAGATTTGTCTTGTTCCAGTATTGGTTTGTTGTGTCAAAACTTTATCTGAATGCTACAACAAACTGAACACAATAAATTAATACAATAAGTTTTATTTTTGTTTTGACTTGGCAGCATTTTACAGTTAGAGTAAGACTGTTGCTGTTGTGCTGATAGAAGTATTGTTGCTCATACTGGAGCATCACTGTTTTTTGTTATATATATTTTAATGTAGACTTTGAGTGACATTTACGTGATCTGATGCAAATGGCTTTCCCTGCAATTTCACAGCAAACAGTGACTATGTGAAGTCTCTGGCCATCTGTGTAAGAACACATAATGATTCATTCCAGGATTATATTGTCACATCCTATTTCCTTTACCACATCTGCTGTGAGCAATCGGCTACAACAATGGCTACACAGGATACTGTAGCCTCTTTACTGTGTCAGAGCTGTGAAAACAGTCTCCCAGGTGGAAGTTACATCAGTTTCCCCTGCATCCACGATGCAGCAGACACAGCCCTCTGCTGCTAGAAAGATCCACACTACAGTTTTCTTACAGCACAGCCTGCTGTAACATGAAAGGTTTAATAGAAAGTAGTCTGAAGTGACTGCACAGTCCTTGATCCACATTCACAAAATAACAGAGATTTCACATTGTTTCAGGGTTGTTGGATTCTTGTCTTGTCGTCTGTTTTTCAGTTTCTTTTTCATTCATGAATACCTGAAATCAAAACATTATAAGCATTCAATCAACCACACATACACTCAATAAGACTTCATTAGGACCCCCAGAATTTGCGCCTGGTTCTGCTGTCTCATTATATTTATGTAATCACAGTCACAACACAACTGCTTTGCAACATAGATTTTCAAGCCATTGTGTTCTACAACATTCAATCTGTGTTTCATGTCAACAGGAAACCCAGATCTTTTTAAGTTGACAGCACTATGCACGGCAACTTAGACAATACTGCTGCTTCCTACTGGTTTTAAATTGGTGGAGACTTTGAATGTGTAGGTGCTGACAGATCTGAATAGAAAAACAAATAGCCTTTTAGGTGATAACAGCCACACACACACACACACACACACACACAGAGCAAACACGTTACACTGAAGTGAAATCTGTTCCTAAGCAGCAGTGAGGGGCTTAACCTTTTTGTGAAGAGGGATGATTAATGACCGTGTGGACATGTTAAGCAACAATTCACACACACACACACACACACACACACACACACACACACACACACACACACACACACACACACACAAGCACCTGTGGACATGAGCACAACTGGCTCAGTAATTACCATCTCAAAACAAAATTCAAAAATGTAAAAATGCTGAATTGTATTATTAAAGTCAGACTCTGTTACTTTTGAAAGATGGATTAACGTTGCAATAAAACCTGCTCTAAAGTAATTAAGGTCACAGTAAAACCAATGTGCAGAGTTTATCATACCTTCTTCTGAAAGAAACATCCTCTCTGACCTTAAAATCATCCTTTTTACTAAACTTGGGCCTGCAGCTCAGTCAGTGTTTATCACGGAGAACTGAGCTGTCTGGGCGTTAAATGCAAACATCTTGTCTCTTGCAAACAGTTTCTGGGAAACAGGCCATAAACATGTTGTTGAATGCTACCGTGAAGCCACAGTGTTCCTTTATCTGTGCTCTCAACTGTCCTCTCACAGTGCTATTGTAATTAAGCTGCCAACAGATTGAAAACTGCAGCATTTATTGTCCTTTTAGGAATTGAGTTTGCAGGGCTTGATCATAAATTAGTTCATATTAGCAGCAGAGAGCATCCTTAAAGTGGAAGTGGTACATCTGGGAGGCTACTGTTTGTGATTGTACCTTGGAAATGCTTCGACCTACTAGGCTAAAAGCAGAATCAGAGAAAGTCCTCTGTCTCACTGATTTTCATGATTGGTTTGTATCTATTTGCACCAAAGAGGATCCCTTTGACCACGAGGGTGTGAATGTTTTGTCTCCTCGCAGGTCCTCAATGCCCAGAAAGCCGGGTACAAGGCAGCCATTGTTCACAATGTGGACTCCGATGACTTAATCAGCATGGGCTCCAATGATCGTAAGTTAGCACCACCACCTCCTCCTTACATAACAATGCATAAGCATTTAGCATCTCACACAGCTGCCTGCTTATGCGTTGACAGATGTTGCGCCTTGTCTTTTTCTTAAGCCTGAGGGAAAGCCTTGCTGTTTTTTAGCCAGAAGTAATGTTTTTACTGACAATGAATCTCTAACCAGCCTGCACATATTCATATTTAGAAGCTGGAACAGGTAAATTTTTGGTGGTTTTGGGGGCATCAATGAAGATGTGGTTGAAATCTCCAGATAAAAGGGAAGAAGTGAACCTTGACTTGTGTGTTTTTGTTGTCAGACCCTTAGAAATGTCTTTCTTCATGTGCTACAAAATAGCATTGAGGTTTTTCCAGTAATAACAAGACATCATGTTTCAAGGTCATTCAGTGGAGTTGATACAGTCACGTGATGTATTAATAGAGACTTTCTTGTTTGTTTCTATTTGTAGTGGACGTAATGAAGCAGATAGATATTCCCTCTGTGTTTGTGAGCGAAGAGACAGCCACCTCCCTGAAAGAAGACTACACGTATGACAAGGGGTGAGTCGAAACCCACATCTCATCTTTCATCTCATCAATAAACACAGAAGCTCCTCACTGAGCTTTTCACACTTCTGTCAGCGTAACATTGTGAAGAGGTGGCTGCTGTTTCTTACCCACCACTGTCTGGCTATTCTTTTGCCCTGCAGCTCATCTGTATGAGTTTAATCTAATATTGTTGTAGAATAATAATGCCTGCAGCATGCACTGTAATATATCAAGCCAGAAGATTTGTCCTGTGATGTGTTGTCAGTGCTGCCGAGGTGGTAATGAAATGCCTCCGCCTGTCAGAGAAGCCCGGAGAGAATCACAGCATTAAAGTACCATTTCTCCGCTTTTAAATCAGTTTGTGTGTGTGTGTGTGTGTGTGTGTGTGTGTGTGTGTGTGTGTGTGTGTGTGTGTGTGTGTGTGTGTGCGTGTGTGCGCGCGCGCGCGCGTGTGTGTGTGCTGCTCGTCAGAAACCATCCAAATACATGCGGGTTATTCCCAAGTCTTGGAATGAACACCAAACATGGTATTGGCAGAGTTTTGCCAGCATGGACCAAATTGGTTTGTTACAGATTTAACTGGCGCAGAGATTCATCTGAGCTGCAGAGGGACTACTGTGATAAAAAGCAGAGCCATCATGTTTATTTACATGACGTTTATTTACATGAACAACACTATAATCTGTCTGTGCAGCCAAAATGGCGAGCCTTAAGAAAACACACACAGACACAGTTTGGTTGACATTCTGCGTGTTCGTGATACCAACCTGTAACACCTGACACTGGCTGTGCTGGTTTCTCCAGGGGACATGTGGTCCTCATGCCAGACTTCAGCCTGCCACTGGAATACTACCTGATCCCCTTCCTCATTATTGTGGGTATCTGCCTCATCCTCATCGTTGTTTTCATGGTAGGTCCAATTTAAGACATCTTCATTTTAGGTCAGAGTACAAGCCAAAGGAACTACTGAGCATTAAAAGGCAGATGGTAGTTTTATTTTCCTGTAGTTCTGTAAATTTGATAATTAAAGGAAGAAAGTGGCTGTTTTTTGCTTCCTTAGGATTGGTAACTGTTAATCTCTGCTCTTTTAAAATTCTACTGATTTGTATGAGGAAAAGTAAAACATTCTGAGTCTTTACTGGCTCTTTGTCAGGTACCAGACTTCAGCCTGCCACTGGAAGTAGTATTACGAGCTAGAGTCTGGCAACCAATTTGTGCTCAAAACAATAATGTAACAGTGTTGCTTGGGTGACGGAAATCACAGCTACAGTTTTTTTGGATTTAGCACCTGGAAGAGAAAGGTGTGTGCGCGTGTGTGTGTGTGTGTGTGTCCGTGTCTGGTTTGAAACGATTTTGACAACTTTTGTTTCTTCCGCTGTGTCTAGATCACCAAGTTTGTTCAGGATCGACACCGAGCTCGGAGGAGCCGCCTGCGCAAAGATCAGCTAAAGAAACTTCCCATCCACAAGTACAAGAAAGGTATGGAGACATGTTGAATACCTGTGACTTCAGCATTGTAAGGTAACAAACACCTGCATTAAACTGTACATGTAGGCCATCTACCATCTGTTTTGGAAAACAGATAAAGTGAAATTTCATCCTCATTTTCTGGACTTATATTCTCCGCTTCACCCGGATTGTTAATCCTTCCTGAAACAACTGATCAAAAATCATCTTTCCGAGCTTTATCCCGACTCTAACCTTTGACCTCCAGAGTCTGTAGAGATGCCATGCACTCCTCCACTGTGCTGCTCTTTCCTCACATGATTTTTCCCAGAAGGGAGATGTCATCATTGCATTACGACACATCATTCCTCCCCAGAGCTCTGCACCTTGGAGCTAATCGGATTAATGTGGACTTGATTTTTCCACAAAGCCCTTCGTGGCAGATTAGAGCTCCTCTCTGTTGAGACTGGACATATGACTGATGGTTTGGAATGTGGTCTCGGTCATGCCAGAGGCCTGACGGGGGTTGGAAGTTGAGTGTGTTTTGGTTTTTATCTCTAACGTGTTGAGCAGATGTACAGTATGTCCTACTTGTTTCTAAGTGTAGTTTCAAAGATCTGCCCCGGCCTCCCACTCTTGTCTCAGTACAAGGGTCAGACGGCCTATAGCATTGTTTTGCGATGCAAATCCTCTTTGTGCCATGGTCAACTACGTTTTGTGTATTTAGAGGTCTTTCGCGCCGGCTGCGTTTCCTCCGACAGCTGTGTTTTACAGACTGGAAAGCCCCTGACTACAGTCAGCTGTGCAGGGAAACACCAGGGAGCTTTGTGGACTACGAATGGTGCATAATAAGTAGCCCCCTTGCAAAGCTGCTAATTGGGGGGGGGGGTTATGAGCCGGGCTGCTCCTCCCCACTTGGCAGTAACAGACACACGTGCAGCACACCAGCTAAAGGCGGCGTGTGTTGCTCAGATAGCTGTTTTTGTCACATCAGGCTCTCTGGTTTGTGCGCTCTGGTGTGTCTGCATGCAGTGCCCAGTCTGACTCAGGGTTTCCACCAAGCACTTCTACAGGCGACCTTGGCTGCTACAGGGAGTTCAGATGTCCAGGAAACGGCCTCCCGGCCAGCGTCTGTGCTCCTGTCAGCTGAATCAGAGCGTTTGGCGACACAGGAAGGGGACACCAAATCTCTACCTAATCACCTTTTAAGCCCTGCGCTCTGGGGCAATGGTAGCTTGGCAAGAGACCGAGTGCCCTGGTTTGACCATGGGAGGGCTGTAACAGGAGGGCCTGAGAGCAGTGGGACACAGCTCCTGTTGTCTAATTGGGCTTATTGTTGGCGAGCGTTCACGCCAGGTTAACAGTAAGACCTCTTAACACTGGAAAAGCTTCTTTTAACTTTATTAATGAAATATAGCATCACAGAAATGAGAACAACAACTGAATAATGGCTGATGTTCTCATCGCCAATAAACTTGACCAAAAATGACCATAAATTTAGTTCCTAGCAGGTATTAGCCGTGCACAAGAGACTGTGATTACTTGTGTGTGATAGTGCTTTGTGTTTTAACTGGATGATTGTCTACATTTAAAAGGTAAGTGTGACTTTTATTACACATCAAAGTCTGTGGGTCTTGAGGACTACAATCGCACACAGCTTTTGCTTTTTTTAACCTTGCAAGGGAGCTGAGGAAACAGTTGTGTCTGAAGATGACTTCAAGTTTGAAAATGAGACAAAATACGTGAGTGTGGAGTGAAATCTGCAGTCTGCTCTTTATCTCTGCTCAGGCTTAAGGCTCTGGGCCACGTTAGCCGCTACAAACACAACACGTCCCAGTGTTGACCCACCTGCTGCAGTGGAGTTGCAGTGCTGGTAATGAAGCCGCCAGGTGCATGGAATTAAAGAAGGGTCCGACAGTGCTACAGGAATACAATGTGTAACATGGAAGCAAAAACATACCAGAAGCTCAACCAACGATGAGCCAGAAGATCACAGAGCTGCTGTAACAGTGGCTCGTCGTCTACAGAAGAGAACAGCAAACTGTTCTTTTTCCCACGTGCTCCATGTTGTGATACACGAGCAACCTTCATCTGCAGCATTTCTTCTGGACATTTCAGTTTCCACAGAAGTCCCTGTGACACTCAAGATTCGCTGCTGTTCCGATTCTCACTCTGAGGTTTTTGGGCACCGTGCCCGAACTTGGGGTTCAGAGTGCTGGTGTGCGCGCGCGTGTGTGTGTGTGTGTGTGTGTGTGTGTGTGTGTGTGTGTGTGTGTGTGCTGCTCAGAGTGGGAAGGATGCCTAATGGCGCCTTTGGCCTCTGCTGCAACAGATAATGCTGAGCTTGGACTCTGGGGGCTTTGAACAGATGCAGCCGTAGTGAACTGAAACACTGGTGTCGTGTTGGTGTGGCTTCTAAAGATGCAATCTGTAACTTTCCATGTTAGATGTTTACACAGAAGGTGCGTTTGTGAAGTCGTGTCACCCACAAAGGTTTTTTTAGATGTTGTTTCAGTTGTTCGTGGGAAGTTTAGAAATTTTCAGGATTCATTCAGTCTGACTGGCAGCAGTCACTGAACCCAAATCCAGGTGAGGTCTTTGATGCTACTTGTGTTTTCCATTAATCTCCTGTTCTTGATTATGATACATGATACTGATTATGGTTCTTAAGGTTCTGTATTCTGTGGTTGCGGTGACTCTATAATCCATTAGTCTGAGTCCAGGAGTGTTTATAAATGCATGGTGAGATGTCTTTTCTGGGCAAGTGAAGTCATTTCGGGAAGATGTTAACCAGCTGATCAGCCTCGGCTGCTGCTGTGCTGGCAGGATGACTTTCCGCTGATGAGCGTTTCTGCCCACCACCTTCCGTCTCTGGCAGAGGAGCTGAGACTGGCAGAGTCAGACATCCATCTATCAACTCTGCAAACACTTAGTTAGAGTTGCTCTCAGTCAGTTGATTTTTCACATGTATTTCTGGCGGCTGTTGTTGAGCATATACAGAATTTTTACATTTTAACAGTGAAGGCAGCGACAGTAGGCTTCAGATAGTGTCAGATATGCATGTTTGGAGTGCACAGGCTGAAACAAATGGCATCTAACACAAAGGGAGTCTGTATGGATGGTGCACAATGCCTTAATGAAAACCACGGTACCCGTGTAATCGATGCACAATAGCAGTCTGAACAGCAGCATGCAACATAGGATCTGTGTCAATGTACAGGATTATGTAATACCAGCTGCCATGCCTGTCGGCGTGCGCGCTACTCCTCCATTAACTTGACTTATGCTCCAGTTTTATTGCAGAGCCTTGCGTCATCCCCACTTAGGCTGTACGCCTGACGTTTGACAGTGAGTTTTGGCCCTCCTGGTGGCGAGTTGCGCCAGCAACCAGTGCGTAGCAGACGTTGAAGCCAGAAACTGTGAATACAAACACACACGGCGAACTTCAAAACTGGCCGAGGAAACGAGGGGGGATTGTTTTCAACTCTTAGTTTAGACTGAGAGAGGCCGGGCTCTCCCCCTGACCCCTGACCTCCAGTCTGATCCCTCCCTGTGTGTGATGAGTCACTCCACCCCTCCCCTCGGCTTTAAGCTTCCAAACCATAGACGGGGAGCTGAGGCGCACACACACACACACACACACTGAACAGAGCAGCTGCAGTGTCTCGGCCGTCTGTGTGTGAGGCATGTTGATGTGAGCACAGAGGAGCTCTCTCTGTCCTTTAGTTCACTGGCCTTGGTGCCAGTTGCCCTTGTCTTGTCTGCTCCGGCAGCGTCGGCCTGTGCAGGAGCGTTTTCCTTTTACTTCTACTTTTTTTCCTTTACTTTTTACTTTCGTGCACCCATCTGCTCGCTCTGCTACGCACATTCACTGCTCATCTGAAGTTCAGTAGGACAGCATGGTTCCTCTGAGAGCCAGGAATGCTGGCAGGCTGGCTGATTAATGAAAAATAGAGGGGAGAAGTGCTGCACTGCCTCTCAAGGCCTTTTTAAGATGTGCTACTGGCCCCAAAACGTAAATGCGAGGGATTCCCAGCCTCTGAAAAGTGTGCACATAGCCAAAACCACAACTAGATGCTTTTAATTGGCCTTGGAATATATTTTACCACCCAGCTTCAGTACTGACCTTCTAGGTATTATCTACACAAATACTACTAGAGATAGTTTTATTGCCATTGTGTTAAATGTGTTACATGTTTTAACATTTACTTTATTTTCTTCAGAGAAAACTGTCAGTGTTTGATTAGTGTTAGTGTGAGCTGAAAGTCCTTCAAAGAAAGTAATTACATTTTCTACCTCACGCTGCTCTTAACACACGTACTGTACCTGTGAGACTCATGAAAGTGAGGCTCACATGTGTCGGGTCACAGTAATGACATTAATTAAGCCGATCCCTAGTAGGAGCCTCTACAAACGAGGAGTGGGTTAACGTCCAGAGCAGCTCTTTGATCAGCAGGACTGGTGTAATTTGTTCCATGACGAGGGATCACCGGAGCGCACTGTGAGTTATGTTCTGCTGCAGAACGCCGTGCTGTGTTTCTCACCGCACACTGGACAGACACCAGCGTCTGTTTGAGACATTGTCAGGCTTTGCAGTCCACTGGGCTCTTTGTTTGAAAAGACATTACAGTGTTCACATATTTTAAATTATGTCACGCAACCTAAATTGCATTTTTTTATATTGTGACTGTGGTGCAGAGGATTGACTGAAGCAGCATCAGACGTATGACATGATACAACCCACCCTTGTAGAAGATAAGAGAACATGGTGCCATCGCTTCAACAAAGTCCATTTACGCCAATCCTCTGCACCCCGCAACCTGTCAGGTGATCAGTCACAAACAAAGCCGGCCCGTACCTTAAAGTTCGGGCCCAACTGAAGTTGAATGGCACTTTCAGAGTTGCATCATTCGCTGGCCAGTGGTTAGCTAATGCAAGGCTTTGCTCTTCCTACCAGGCGCTGAGTATGTTCTTGCAATATGACACAGTCACAGAGTAAGAGAGAGGATTCTTAATAAACTACATGTGAAAGCATCTTAAACCAAACCTGACAAAAGCCTAAAGGAGAAGAGGGGAAGAGGAGGTCAAAGCTGAACTGTGATTGGTCCGTAAAATATGATGCAGTGTACAACAGCTGGATTAGCTTTTGCTAACTTTGGGGTTTGTTTAAAACCTGACTAATCAACTGACCCTTACTGCCTCTGACTTTCAATTGTTGTTTTTTGTCACATTGCAGCTTTATCAGATCAGTCATTATAATTAACAGTGATACAATTCTAACTAATGATGGCCCAGACTTCAGTAGTTTGAAAAGGACACTGGCGTCTGTTTTGACACATTTGAACCGATACCCAGACCCCTTTCACATTATCTCCACAGAGCAGTCGTAGAGTTCAGAAAGCCACTGAACCTTTTCTCTCTGCTTCACTCAGAATAGCTCAGTTAGTGCCACAGTTGAGCATTTCCTGAGTGTACACTGGATCCATGCCTGCACAAACGTTCCCTCTCCCTCAACCCCCTACTGTCCGGCTCTGGCCTGGAGTAGTGAGAAAGAGAGGAGAAGATGGAGGCTGATCTGGAGTAATGTCAAAAAAAAGGAAGACAAGTGTTGGGTTAAAAAAAAACATGGGGATGATAATGAGGAAGATGTTAAGGAGAGGAAAAAATAGGTTGAGCAGGAAGAGTGAGCAGAGTTGAAAACATCGGCTTGAGTTGAAGTTGCTGACGCTCGGAGAGAAGGGGGGGGGGCTGGTCGATGTGAGTCCCCATCCTTATACGGTCACATGCAGCCCTGGCACGGACACAGAGAGCCCAGTCGGGGAAAACATGCTCATTTAGAGCTTACATAAACACACCGGCCCAGAGCCCCGCACCCTCCCCCCTTCCAGCCCAGCCAGGGAAGAGGAAGGGAAGGAAAAGGAGAAGAACGCTGAGGAATTTAAAAAGGGAGTGCGTTGATAAATTCCTGAGCTTTTAGTGCGCAGAGAGACTTTGCACCTCCTGTAACGTCAGGAAATGCAGTGCTGGCAGTTAAGCAGCGGCCCTGCCTGCAGCCTGATGATTGGAGGGGTGGCTGCTGGGACATATTTGGGAAAGAGTCACAGAGAATTTAAAGAAATTGGACCCATGAGGCGACTGAACAGTCATATTAACCTGCTCACATGCTCACACTCCAAACCTGAGTCATCAGCTTTCTCACCGCCGCAGCGCAGTGCGATATAATCCCAGCTGAGCCATATAATTATTGAAAAACAATTGCTGTTATTAGCCCTCATTTCATGCTCTGTTTTAATAACTGCATTGGTCATAGTGATAATCACAGTTCATCATATGTATCAGTGTTGGAATAAATGATACTGCTCACATTTGATGGATCCCTCTAATCATTGGTTGCTATCAGGTGGTTTCTAGCTATGAATTCAAAGCTGTGGTGCTATATCAAAACATTTTGTCACCAGTTAAAAGGAGCCAGAAGATAAATATGTCTTGTGTTTTGGTCCCAGGGGACAGCTATGATGTATGCGCCATCTGCCTGGACGAATACGAAGAAGGCGACAAACTCAGAGTCCTGCCATGTTCTCACGGTGAGTCTCAACACTGCTGCTCTGTGACCTGTTAACCTCTCTGACTTGTGGCACACCAAGCCTGATGCATGGCAGCCAATGATCTCAAGATTCATCGCTCTGTAGTTGTTAGATGTTTTTATTTTAAATTGTTGTGAAAATGTAGAATATCACCCCGTTCTCACCCCTGAGCCTTTGCTCTGTGTCAGACGCACACCTCTCCAGACAAACACCAAAATAACGTATTTTATCTTTGGCAAAGGTGCAAAGGTACTCAGAAGGCTGTTTTCTTTAACAAATGACCTGATTAAACACAGTGTTTCACTTCAATATTCTTCATATATTTAACTGATACCAACAGATAACCACAAACATTTTCTAAACACAGCCAATATATTGCGAACATATACACTGATACTGATATGATTTAATATTCTGGTAACTAATATGTACATACATTTTTAAAAATGTTAATTTCTTTTAAAGCTGGTAACTGAAGCTGTTAACGAACGTTGCTCTGATGGGAGTGACGATGGATTTTTAGAGAACTGTGTTCAGAGTTTTCAGCAGGATGGTGTGTTTGTGATCCAGTCTCAATAAACTACACTGCTCGTGTTTGTTATAATGAATGTTGCTTTATAGTTAATTAAAGTTTTTAGGATTTTTGACACAAGTGGAACCCACCACAGCACCAGGCTTTGGCCGGGTGGGCAGTCCTTGTTAGGAGTATCAATTCAGTTCTTTTAAATGCATTTTTTCAAGCAGGTTGTTAAGTTGCCTTTCATTATTATTATAATTGAACAACTTTTCCACTGACTGTGTTGCCCTCAGCCTACCACAGTAAGTGTGTGGATCCCTGGCTGACCAAAACTAAGAAGACGTGTCCAGTGTGCAAGCAGAAAGTTGTCCCCTCGCAGGGTGACTCTGACTCCGATTCAGAGGAGGGGGAGAGTGGCCCTGACGAGAACGAGGAGGTGTCTGAGAGCACTCCGCTGCTGCGCTCCCTGGCCTCCACAAGCGCCCACTCCTTTGGCACCATGTCGGGAGCATCACGCTCAGAGCAAGACCAGGAGTCCTCCGAGTATGAGGACGACGAGCTGGACAGCAGCGACAGCGAGGAAGAGGTCACCGTGGAGACTGTCGTGGTGCAGATGCAGCAGCCCTGCTCTGACGACCACGACCTGCCACGAGCTTGACTGACAGGTGGCTGGCCCAATTGCTCGTTAAAAAACCCCCCGCCCTCCCCAACCTCACAGCTACAGAGACTTCCATTGGGGGGGGGGGGGGGGTCGTCACAAAACAGATTCATCATCCGAATTCTTCTTTCACTGCTTACAAGACGTTTTAATGTATACTTCCTGCAAGTTCAAATACAAATGTTAAGTTTGATTAAGTGCTGATTTCCACGGGTGTGACAGGAAGTCAGTGAGCATATCTTAGGGGCAGGTGACACTGATGTACAGTAGACTGTTATACTGTACTCTGATTAGTCATAAAGAGATGATACTGATTCGGGTGGAAAACACACAAGATCACACTCGACACAAAGTTCAATAAAAAGTACTGTGTATATAAAAAGTATAGATCACAAGAAGTTAGATCTTTACCTTTGGTTATCTTCTGTCCTACATGTCTCAGATGATGGGGGAGTTTCACTGTTGTACATACATGTTCGTGCGACACTGACACACCTTGAACGGCTATGCAGCATCCCTTTTGTACCATTAAACTTAACATTCTGCAAGTATAGACAGTTAAAAGCCACAGCAAATATGGTTTTGCCAATTTATTTCTAGGCTGACGTATGAAGGAGCCTAGGTGCTCCTGTCTGTGTTTTGTGCCACTGTTTATTTGTTACAATGATCCACATTAAGAGAAACTGAAGCCAAACCAGTTCGAGGAAACTCTTTCGAAGCAAAGGATCTGCTTCCCCACCTGACGTCAGATTACGTTGTGGGCCATGCTAGTTTAAAGTGTGGAGAGATGTCCACGCTGCCTGTCGTACACTTCTTTTGGCTGCTCCAGACCTATCACTCCATTTAACGCAAGCAGTTATTTGTTGATAGGCCTTGTAATACATATTTAACTGACCTTATCACATTTTAATACAGTTTATAGTAAATAACGCTTACATTTATTTTGTCATTGCTTGATTTTTTGTTCATAAAACCTGTTGCCTTTTTCAGTTTATATATTCTGTCTTGTGTTTACTTTGTTTTCCTGTTCATGTATGTACTCAATCTGAATTTACTTCAATAAAATGAAAATGACACATGACTTTTAATGGTCAGTTAATTTGTTTTTATGACCCTGAACTGCACATTTGCTTCACAGAGGCCTGATGTTCATCATTCTGACGACTCTGCAGATTTCCCCTCTAACATGTACCTCCACAGACCGTTCTTCTGGGCTTTTAACAAGAAAATACGTCAGGTCAGCTCCGGTAAACTTGTTCAGTGTAATGACTTGATTATCTGATACAAATCAGTCTCTAAGTCTAGCACGGCCCATTAACAAGTGGAAATTAAAGGACATCTGCACTCTTGTCAAATATCACTAACTTCTCCGTTTAAAGAGTGCAATTTAAACTCCACACAAGATGAGGGGTTTCCGAGGTGGCCCTGGGGGTTTTAAGTGCTGACCATGATCCTCTCTGGTTAGGATCTCGCCTTTGTCGACTTTAACTCCTATTGGCTATATAATTAAGCATAATAGTTTGAGAAAATGATTCAAAAATAAATCTGGGATATTCCTGCCCTTACGTGTGCCTCTGAGATGAGTTAAAATGCCACCAGCTCAGTCTCATCTACAGGTCCGTTTAGTGACCATTCAATAGCTTTCAGTCACATCACATGCTGCGATGGGGACAGTTTGCCCAGTAAAGTTTCACATGGCCATTTTTGAGTTTTGAGGACATCTCATCCACACTGGCCTCAAAGTTATAGCTTAAGATTTTCAGCTGCTAAATGAACCTTAAGATGAGACCGTTTTGTAAACTGCTGTTCAAGGTCGAGAGCAAACTTTGAAACTAAACAGCCCTGTGTAAAACTGAGAAAAGAGCGGTGGAGACAGCTGGAAATGGAGCCATAACCAACTCATCCATGACACAAATCAGCTAACTACAGAGAGGGGAGTTTAGGAATGATGGTAGTTGGTTTTTTTTGCAAAGTCATGCTAACACTTTGAGACAAATGATACAATTTAGGTTTTTAATCTTCATTGAGACCTAAACCCACTTGATGAGATGACCTGTTCTTTATTTTGGACAGATTAAGGTAAGCCATTTCCCCAGTTTTCTGGATGTGCTAAGCTTACTGGCTGCTCTGGCTGATCTTTCTCCTGTCTTTATTCAAGAATGCAAACTAGTTCTTATTCCTGCATTGAGTGTGAAACAAAGAACAGCAAACAATTATCTGGTTGGAATAAATTTATTTGATCTGTCTGTAAACAAGGTGATAAAATCAATTTATGGCATTTCTTGGTTTTTATGCATATGAAGTCAGATGCATTAAAGAGACTGTATCCCAGATGTAAGAAAAGAGTGGTGAGGAAAAGGAAATAAACAAATCAGCAAACAGGACTTGAAACAGGGTTTGTTTTTTTTTTTTATGAGTACACATGTCCCACAAGGCCTAAACAGTGGAGCTGAAGCTAAAAGAAAAAAAGTGCCAATGAAATGACTTAGTGGACAGTGGGTAAAATCCATCGTACAACAGCAACAGATCTCTAGATTATGGCACAGGATACACAGGTTCTGCAGTTAAGTTTTGACAAGACAACCGTAAGTGTCTTTGTTCCAACCAATCCCATCTCCCATTGAGTGACATTTCTACTTTTGAAAGTGTTTTTCTTCTTCAGTTGGACGTTACAGTTAGCAGTACTGAGCGTGGACAGACCGTGTGATACCCCAGGGCTCAGCGGACTATAGAGTAGAAGGCAATTTATTCATTTTTTTATTCTTTTATTCAGTTTTGTAGTAGTTGTCAACACAGCATGGGTTTGTACAAATGCAGTCGTTTGTTTTCTAAACAAAGAAACAAAAATGAAATGAGAAGTTTTCTTCAGATATTCCCACCCTTACCTCCCCTGTAGCTTCATATTTTTTTTAAACCATAGTTAGTATTACTGTCTGGTTAGTGATTCCTTCATCAGAAAAAGTTAGCAGTCATCCTTCACATGATTTAGAGCAATTGTATAAACACCCGAGCTTAGACTACACTTGGTCCTATAAAAAAAAAAAAGAAAAAGAAGAAAAAACTGGACACGCTCCAGATGGTTATGCTGGGATTTCTACTGTCCAAAAATGGCAGCCTTTGAAAAAACAAAATAAAAAAAAAATATATTACAGGAGCTGGCAAACAAAAACAGTATTAAGTGCCTGAGCCGTTGTTACTGTGGAATGTCCATGGGTTTTAGTGTAGTCGGGGTGGTTGTGATGACGGGAGGAGAGACTACCAGCATGTGGACGACACCAACACTTGCAAATCCAGCTCATGGTTGTTAATGAGCTGATTTGAGCATCACCCCCTCACACACACGCTACCCCCTTTTCATAAAATGTAGTCAGGACACAGTAGTGAATCAGAGGAGTTACAGGACTGGTTGGGTGGTGTGTGTAGTGTTTGATGAAGGCTGTGAGGTTTAAACTGCTGCCTGCTTTGAGCAAACAGGATGGTGAAACAGAGAAAAGGGAGGAAATGAAAATTTTGGCAGGAGGCAGAGTGAAGGGGGAGTTGTTAGTGGTGGGTGTGATAGGGAAACAACAGTAGACCAAGATATGCACACAGTCTGTCCTCCCAGACATGATGTTTGGGGGGGGGGGGGGGGGGTAGAGGGTAGAGGAAGACATGACGAGCTTGGTCACCACTCAAGTGCTCCAAAGGCATCGGCTGCTCAGGGAGGGAGTGTGTATGATCAGGTTTAGGGGTCTGAGTAATGGGCACCATGACAGAGAGAAAAGAAAAACAAAATATCTACTTCAAATTAACACTCTATCCTTCATTGTCCAGGTGTTTGGCCAGAATTCTTTTGCTGGTCTTGGTTAAGTACAGATTTGTCATGACATCCTGTTAGCAACATGCTCATCTTTGCTATGGATCAACTTATAGTGCTTAAGGGGTAAGAGTACACAGCGCAAGTGTGTTGAGGGAAGAGGGCGGGTTAGGGGAAGATGACAACAAAATATGGGATAACAAATGGGAAGGAGAGAAGGCAAAAAAGAAAAAAAGTAACTACCAACTAGGACTGGAAGTAGTGTGAAATGCAACAGGGTGGTAAGGGTGAGCTGCTAGGTGGCTGGGTACAGGCTGCTTTAGAATCCGGACTTCCTCAGGTAGTCAGCCATCTGAAATGCTTTCTTGTTGAGCTGCCCTCCATGGACACCTTCCTTCCCCATGACAAAAACCAATGCTGGAGTACACAAAGGAAAAACAACAAAATAAATAAACAAACATGGTGATAGCAGGGCTGGAAAATAAAATACTTTTTATTGCCACCTTGCTAAATGTGGGGCTACATTGTTGACGACAGAGGCTGGACCCTGCGCTTGTTAGAAATGCTCCTGGGCTTTTGTTTAATGGGACTGTTCGGACGTGAAACGTGGGCTTGACAGTAATTTCCTTTTTTTTTTTGGTCTGATTTTTTTTTTTAAGTTTTGTGATTTTTGTTTTCCTTTTCGTTTGTTTTTTCGCTCCCTCAACTACGCCACATAAGCTACGTCAAAACTAAACTAAAACCCTGAATCCCTCAAGTATTTTGCCATCAAGTATGCCTTCTTATTCAATCCGCCTCCATGGACCCCTTCTTTGCCCATTACCAAGACCAAGACTGAAAGAAAAGAGACAGAGAAGGGACATTTAGAGAAAGTGCGAAGTTCACACAAGTGAAAAAGAGAAGAACACAGAGCCCAAAGCAGCAGGCAGACAAGGACAGCTACAGGAGGAGGACAATGGCACAAAACACACGGCAGTGCTTTGGTCTGAAGACTAAACTGAGCCTAAACATTCATTTTCTTATCAGTGCTGCTGGTGGTGAAACAAGACATCACACATTACAATTAAAGAAGACAGAGTGAGTACAACAGGCGAATAAACGTAAAGAACTCATGCAAAGCTCCTCGTCAGTCTGTACACCTGTGATGACTGAGTAACTAGGAACAGGCTCACAGCTGGAGTTTGTGTGTTCACTCCACTTTCATATCTACAAACTTCCTCTAGGAATGAAAGCAAGGTTTGATGTTCTATTTACTACTGATAAAAAGGAGACAACTTCCTACATCAGCATGTTCTGGCCTCACAGTAAGGATGACGAATGGACTGGGGCCAAACCAAGTGTCAGTTTGACAAGATCCAAATTAAACTGTCAAACACAGCTCACAGATCAGTCGGGTTTGGTTGAACCAGCTATTAACTTTAGGTGCTACTAACATAAGTAGCCAGCAGTGTGGAGCACCGTCACTACTTTGGTTTTCATCGCCATGTCTGTTCTAGTATCTTGACTTTACTGGACTCCACTTCAAGTACCCAGTCTTCATTGTCTCATTTATAATCAATATACAACATGCCAGCAGCAAAGAGTAGGAAAGTGAAGCTTCTACTGAATACTATCATCATGACTAATGCAGCACACATGCAGATACGGGAGCATGCTTGTGGTACCTCTCCTCAATACATGTAAGAACCCTAGGTAAAACATATTTTAGACAGGAACACAGTGAAAGCGTGTGAGCGGGGAACAGACTGAAACTTTTGAGGGTAGGAGGAGTGTGTTAACCCACGAAGAGGAAGGTGCATGCAGTTTAGGACATTTTGAGGAACTCCTGAGCCCAATGTGTGGAAAATAAGAACCAGTTACAGTCTCACCTGTACATTTTAGTAGTGTCTGGGAAAAGTAGGGAGGACAGGGCGTCGGGGCCCATACAGGCAAGATACATGAAAACTGGCACAACTCTCAGGCAAACCCCTAAAAGGGACTTTACTGCAATTTCCTAAATTGGTACCAATTTGTGTGTGATACAAAGAATCATTCATTATTGCTAATGTTATAGACCATCTCCTAAATGTCACATTTTACAGTCTTGACAGAAAACGGGTTTAATAAAGCTGGTCTTTGTAAACATCTGTAGGGATGTAATTTGCAAAGGATTTCACATAATTTAAGCATCATCGTCAGAATTCGTTAGAATAAAGAGAATACCTATTAATTGAGTTCAACTGTTACACATACTTCATTTAAAATGAGTCATCCTAAAAAAAAAAAAAAAAAAAAAAAAGGTATTTCAGCTATGGAGGGCACACAGTCACATACCAGATTTATTGTTCTGGTTGACTGGGATGCATTGTCTGGAAAATTACAGCCAATTAATATATCTTCAGTTTGTCTGAATAACTCATTGCTGTTGGAGGTTTAGGACTTAACAGTAATAATATTGATTTTACTATAACGGTGCAATACCATTTCCAAAAAGTATTATTGGAAAGTTTTATCATAGTTTCATCATCATTATAAATACAAGTCAATATCCGAATTGTTGAATAAATCAGGAAAGGGGAACAGTCGCAACAGAATTGGATCAGACATGTCAGAACCAAGGACACATCTCTCTAAACAGATATACAAGATTGATAAGGATAGAAGTGCAAGAATCATGTAAACAGTTTTAGGACTGGTTTATAAATCTTTAAATTGGTTAATTCGTCTAAGCAGTGCTAACAAAATGTAAATCACCCAACTTAAACTATACTAGTTCTGTAACAGACATAATTCGCATGGCAGACCAAGTTTAAAGGAAACTCCCCTTTACCCTGACCCACTGAACCTCCCTTAACTTGCCCTGCAGCTCTGAAAACAAATTACTACAGATTACACCTAGCTCAGATGCACTTGTTCACCCCATCATAACCAAAAAACATTCAATGGCATTTCCTTGAAATTTACAGACTTTTAACACCTATGTAAGTCATATATTGAGGAAAGGTGCGTTCAAGATCTATCCCACATGCATGGACAACACACAAGTTATAAATGTGACCAAACTAATGATACTCTATCAAAGCAGGCTACGGTGTCACTGTAGCACCATTGAAATGTTTGCGACTAAATACAACACTGAAGATGGGGCTCACCTTTGCCGGCTCTGCCTACAGAAACGTTGTATGTTGGCTCTCCTCCTTGACTCTTTGTCCGGATGTCCATTGTCCAGTCGTTGTCAACTGGGAGGCTGTCTCTGATTACGGAGCACTTTTTATTGCCTAAGGTCAGCCCACTGGTGAAGAATCCCTCCCGGTCCTTTCCTATTACCACGTCAATTTCTTCAGGCTGTAGAACACAAAAATGAAGACGTCAGGTGCATGAACATTTCTGACAACCTTCTCTTAATGCAAAATGCCCATGAATTCAAGCAGAGACTCTGGAGTCTTTTCTGTTTTTCCAGAGAGAGGATTTGTGGGTGTTGCTCTGGTTGAACATAATTCTCTATTGCTCCACAGTGTGGGTGCTGCGAAGTCTTTTGAGAGTGATTAAGTGCCACATAAACAAACAGTTTAATTCCTCTGCACCCCTCATAGCTCCCCAATTTCCTCTCTTCCAGCAATACCTATATAAACTATGACACTGCCTTAGTCTTTGTAGAATGTGAAAAGCCTTTTTAAAGAAATTTATTTGTAGAACTTTTGAAAATATTTCAAATCCCTAAATATTTAGTCACAACATTTTATAATGCTGATAACACCCTAATAATAAATAGGGCCAAATGCCAGATTGGTCTTAAAAAAAAAAGGGCACAGAATCAATTCCTTGGGTTGATCTCACAATAGACACCATACTCCTATACAATGTTAATTACTTAACTTTTCAGCATACATTATGGAGGTTATATACTGTATAAACATGGAGTGACCAAACCTTCCCTTGGATGGTCAACACTGAAACTTCAGGTGGGCCATGAGCCAAAGCAAACATCAGTTGTATAGTATTGTTGATATGAAAAATGGTACTAGGATGTGATCTCCCTTAACTAACTGACTTCCTGCATAGTGTCACTCTGCCCAATGTGTTCAAATTAAAAAAAAAAATAATTGGGGCCATAAATATTTAACGATCATTTATTCCAAAATGAATAAATGGTACATATATGTATATCGTATCTAAGGCATTTCTTTCTAATGTGCATCTTCTAAATCACTTCCTGCTACAAACATCAGGCCAATCTGAATCTTTTGGTTGACTAACTGTAGCCATCTGATCCCACTTTGGGCAGCTCTTGTCTAAAAGCCATTTTTAAATAAACCATGCAGTTCAAGACATCTCAGTCAAACAATGTTTTTGAATTTAAAAAAAGGAGTATAGTGGCCATAAAAGATAGTAGAGATCACCTAAACTACCTGAGGATTTGGTTCAATTCACATAATTTGCTAAACACATTTGGAATATCCACATACCTTGGACAGCCTCATGGAATATCATCTACAGGCCTTCTTTCAAACTTAACTCCTCATATCAGACATTCAGATAATTCTGATTATCCACGATGTACAGCAGGTTGTCCTGCTGCACCTGTTTATGACACTCTACATTGATGCAGCAACTAAATGTGCAAACTTTAAAATATATGCATCATATACAATTACAGATCCAGATAACAGATCCAGAAACACAAATCTGTAGCCTCATCTTAAAATGACCCGAGTAACATAAATTTACAAAAGACCACCAAGTCTAATTTCCATAATTATACATAAATCATTCAAGGGAATCATTACAGTTAAGTTAAACAGGGTACTGAATGTGAAACACAGCAAAGGGCAGTTTCTGTAACTGGCCTAGATGCTAAGTATAAGTACGATGAATTTCAATTAAGAGACAGACCTGCACTGCACAAATTTACTGATTTACAGTTACAAATTTACTATATGCTACTGCGGCCAGGACATTATGTGGTACTTAAGTATTTAAAAAAAGATGATCACATGAAAAAAGGGTATATGGTCTGTTTTAAGACACAGCCGATTCCACTGTACCATCACAGAGGCAGGTCGTGAAGTCTCAGGCCCACTACAGCTGACAAAATCATTATGCTGAGAACACCGTCAAAAAAGACAGTAGGGCTAACATTCCACTTTCGCAACGAGGACCGCTAACATGGAAAGAAATAAAACTGGGTTTATTCTTAAGAAAAAATTTGCGGAACAAAAGGCGTCGCCCCTCAACTCCAGAAGTGCACAGTCATGGCATACATGAAACCCTTCAGGAGAAAAAACGGATAACTCAGGATATCTACTGGCTCGGATGAGGTTAGCATGGCGGCTAGTTACATTTAGGGCCTCAATTAGCTCATTAACTACGTTTAACTGTGGGAATCCAGATTTCTATTCCCACATGAAACTTGTACCGCCGTTTTATATATATTTATTTGAGTTAGCTTTGTGTGTTCATACAACGGATTTTGTTTAGCAAATAAAAAAACAGACTGGCTAACGATGGTAAACAGGCAGTCGGCTCTGGATTCGCGTGCTTTTTTATGCCCACGCAGACAAGAAAACACGCGTGTGAGAACGTATATAATTTGCGTCTTTAAACCATAACGGTACCCTGTCTGGTGTCCAGGGTGGACACTCCCAGGCAGCGGCACACTCGTACATAGTTCACTTGACTGGAACATGGGTCATCATTTCATCGCTAACAGGTTCGTCAAAGTGACGAAACGCTTTTTAGATCCAGCCCAGGACAAATAATATATTCACCAATATACAAATATTTAAATTAATAACTAATAATTTATTTATCAAACAAAATGGAGGCTCGTAGACGCGTCTGATACGATTGTTTAGCCAAGTTAGCTTTGTCTGGGTAATGCAGTCTTTTCAGGTTTGCGTGTGGATACTAAAACGTAAGAATTACACAGTGCAGAAATCAAAATGTTAACCGTGACCAAATGCCCCGACTAGCCTCCATGAACGAAATGAATAAGAAACGGGGAGTATATCCGCCATCTTGGAAAATAAGGGGCGGTAGCGGCAGTGTGATTCACAGACGCCGTGTAGGAAAAAACGAGAAAGAGCAGCAGCACGCCAGCACGTCGAGGGCGCGTGTGAGCACCGCTAACTCTGCGCTATTAGCGTTAGCTAATAACGATTTTCCAACGGGGATGACCGGCCTGATTTGAGCTAACCGCGAGCTGTAGTTTGCTGATCAACGTTAACGTTAACTGCTCAGCAGAAATGCTGCTGCGGTGTTGTCCGCCCAAGAAAATAAACGGTTTTTATTAAAACTGGCAAAAATCAGAGAGGGGAAAGTGTTTTGTACTAGGTTCAGATTTAAAATAAAATCTTGAAATTAATTCTGCTTTGTCCCGCTTGCTCATCTTATCTGACCGGTATCACAAGCAAACACTGCTGACGCTAGCTACCCTGCTAACGTTGCTAAGCTAGCCCTTTTAGCTCGAGTTCGCGGTACCGCTAGTCACTGGCTCGAGTTTTTTGGCTGCTTCGGCGGCTACTTCTGAATGAAAAAATGATACCAAAGTCGATGCCACATATAGTGTTAACTTTACGGCACTGAAATAAACGACGACAAAAATTGGCTGTCTGTTGAAAAGCAACGGTTCATACGTACCAGTGCATCTTGTGTGTGTGACCACCGGATACCATGTGTACCACACACTGCTTGCCTTATCCTCATTCAACAAGGCCTGGCTATGCAGACAAACGCACCGGCATGCATCGTGTACATTTTCTACCTGAGTAACCGCAGATACAGACACACAAATCATACTAACCGTTATGTTGGCAAAGGTACCGCCGGCAAACGATGCCCAGACGTATTTGGCGTCCGTGTACCCAACAATGGCCGCGTCCTGGCAGCTGCCATCAGCCATCAGGTTGTCCACGTAGCTTTGCCAGGACATGTTTGTGAAATTAGTTCTAAGATGAAAAAGTACGTAGGATCAGGTAAGGTCACAAACGTCTCTTGAGCGACGAAGAAACTGCGAGGAAGCTGTTTTTATTAGTGGTTTAACGGGCCTCCAGCTAGCAGAACCCCCCCGGCTCCGTCACGTCCCGGCTTTCTTCTGGTCTAGGCAACGAAGAGAAGCCGCTGCAATCGGACAGGCGCTTGGGTGTAGTCCTCACTAAATCACTCCGCCTGGGTCGTTGTTCGTCCCCCTGTCTCATTGCATAATATACTGTGCAGCGGATGGATACATCGTGGCAATAAGCTAGGCAGCCTATTTTCTTCACTTCAGTAAAGATTTGTTTCAACATTGCTATTCTTGTCAGTTCTTGGACTTTAAACCAGTCAAAATGCACATTTACGCAAGTATAAATGCA
Source organism: Datnioides undecimradiatus (assembly GCA_008933995.1). NCBI lineage: Eukaryota > Metazoa > Chordata > Actinopteri > Lobotiformes > Datnioididae > Datnioides > Datnioides undecimradiatus. Next base: position 10,997,215 of record WARS01000029.1, on the reverse strand, counting down.
GAGCAGAATATAGTCACTGTTCCAGACTGCTGCAAAGCCCTGTGACTTCATTTTCAAAACCAACATAAGTTATGTGAAATAGTTTTGAATTCACATTAGTTTTTGCATTATAATGATCACTGAATTTATATTAGCTACCGCTTCTTTTGTTGAAGAGTAAATCACTGGCGTTTTACAATATATCCATGTCATGACACAGTTTTTTTTTTAGTCCTTGGTTTAAGATGTTATATGACGAGTAACAAATTTTAATCAAGTAGGCAAATTAAGACACCACCAAATCTATTATTAGTATTAATGCTGGATTTTTGTTTTTAATAGGTCAGCATTCATTAGTCACTCAGTCGACTGAAAGGCCTGAGTGACTTTAAGTGAAAGTCAGTGAAAAGGCAGTTAGACACCCTTGTAACACCAATAGATCCTCACATGGTAAAACACAGTGACAACCACACTCACTTTGCTAATGAGCAAACCTGGACCTCTACAACACATGGCTTAAAAATGTTATAAACTAACGAAATATAACTACTGTACCTAATCTTATGCTCCGGGCTGGATAGAAACTAAACCAGTGTGGCCTAAAATATTCCTTAGAGAACAATCCTCACAGGGCTGCAATCCTCTGCATTGTGTCAGAGAGAGAAGCTTCCATATATGTATGTATGTTTACATTTTAAGCATAGTTTACACTCCAGGATGCCATCCAGTGATTAAGAACAAAGGATCTTGTGTGGTTTATTTATCATTTTTACTTTGAGGTACCCATCATTTTAGCCTTGGATACATCTTCATAACATGAAATCCTTCATTTGGAGGCCATGTATATATAGCCTTCATATGTATTTGCTTTTGTGAGCTCACGTAAAGCTAAAACAAAACAGGAAAGACACATATTTCCTATTGAACATCTGTGTTTTGTAGGGTCAAACCTGTGATTTCTCTTGAACAGGACAGCATAAATACACCAGCCTTCCATGTGCTGTTTGCATCTCTGTGTGTTTTCTCCATGGAAACCATTAATAAGGTAACCACATGATTTTTTTTTTATGATCATGTTATCCTTTCCTCTCTCTTCTGTGTCCAAGTAATTGTAGTAATTGACCTTAAAGACTGTAAAATTGGATGTTTTATTAAAAGGAAAACTGAAGAAAAATTGAATTATTTCTGTTATTATAAGAATTCGTGTCTCTGACATTTATTTATTTTTTCCTCCACTTCTGTTCTTTTTCAGCACCATCCTGGTTCATGCAAATATAGTGGCATACGTTCACATCTTGGAGCTACTTCTATTGAGCTGCAGTACAAGAGCATGTTAATTTGTTGTTCAACAACAAATTAGCCATTTGGAGAGGTTAATGTCGGAAAAATGCAAGTTAACCCCTGGAAAAGAGACCTTAAATGAATCGGGAAACTCAAATACGATCTAATACACTGACAAAAGGTGATTCATTAAATGAAATGTAAGTGAGAATCTAAGCAATAACAACTTAATGTCACTGTTGTCTAATTGCACAGATACAGCATACAGTTGATGTGTTTGGTTTTTTTTACATGCACCACATACAGTGCATAGCTTTCTTCATCTGTCTCTGTTTGAAGCGCTACACCATGTGACAGTTTTATCTTTATCTAGAAAGTTCCAGTGAATTCTTTTTCTTTCTCCCTCCCTGTGGAGGAACGAGTGCAGAATAAGTTATTAATTGACCAGGCAGAAGGAAGTGAGCTGGTCAGAAACACTTGTCAATCAGCCAGCCACACCCATATCCTATTCTCCCATTGGATGTCGGCAGTTTCCATGGCCACCTCTGTTTTGCACTCCTGCTCTGTCAAAATAGTACCACTCACAGCCAAACCACTCAGGCTGCGCATGAGTCATGGAGATAGAGAAAAGAGACAATTTGTTTGCTCTAGAAAGGGCTTAGTTTTAAAACAAGGCCATTAGCATCAAGTATTATCATCACAACAGCTGGATAACGCTGAGATAAACACAGCAAGTAGCAATTTCCTCAGTTTTCCTGCAAGCTTTTCTTTGTTTTTGCAGACATACGTGGTGAACATATTTTTCAATGCATGGCAAGAAGTTTGACTCTTTGATTTCAAGGTACTGTGAATGTGAACATATAAAAACAATAGTTTTCAGTGTTAAAGAAAAGAGGTCAGTAGTAGTGCACACTCTGACTCTGACACCTGGCACTGTGCAGATGCATTTATCGTGTGCTGCAACTGATTTACAACTTGAAGTGCGTGTTACTGTGAGACACACTGACCTTTTCCTGTCTTCTTCGCCTCAATATGAGATATTTATAATAAAGCAGAAAACTTTAGACCACAATAAAGTAAAGTAAAAGCTTTTTGAAAGACAGCAGCAATACAAATACTTTTGCACTGAAGCTGCTGACAGTCAGTATTGTGTGCCTTTACAGCCTGTCACCCCATAAAACACAGCAATGCATACTTGTGATCCCCTGTCACAAGCCCCATTTGCAGAGTAGGGAACTTGACCCCTACATGTTTACAACCACTAAATTGTAAATCCTAGTTATAAAAACTGAAGAATTGTATTTTGCATTAAAATATTCTCTGTTTTTAAGCTGTTTTTTCTACAGTGCTTGTGTTTCTCAACCTGAAGCCCAGTTCTCCTAATAAAGATATATATATAATTTTAAAACAGGTCTCAAATGAATATTTGAACCTTTAGAAAAGGCACAATAATAATCCTAAACTCCTAAATCCATGCACAATATGAAATTGCATTTTTTTAGGGACTATTTTCATTGGTGGATTAATACACATCTGGTGCTCAATTTGGCATTTCTGGCAGCAGGACAAAATAAAATAAACTACAGCACTATGTTGGTCGTAATGAAGGAACGTATCACGCACTGAAAAAGGATGGCTAATCACCGTGTGTTCAATTGTTGAGGTAGAGGTCCACGACACAGAGGAAGGTCCAGTATATCGGGGTTTGACTGCACAGGCGACCTGTTCTAACCTGTTTATTGCTTTTTTTTGGGTCCTTTTAAACTATTTTATGACAAAAAGCACTCGACATTTTTTTAATTAAGAAAGTAAAGAAATCTGTAGAATACCATGATTTCTCAGCAACCGTGTCAGTTTAAGGGACAATGTGAGAGCTTTGTATTTGTGTTAACATGTGGCTTAATCAGTGTTTATCAACACTCCTAATACAGGATTTCCCAATGTTAACCAGTGAGTGGACACTGCAGTAAGTACAAGAGCTTTTGTCAGCCACAGCTGCCTGACAGGTGTTGAACTTGCCACTGAAGTTATTGGCCTGGAGTCCTCACTTTAACTATGACTCTGCAGGAGGCTCTGCTTGGTCTTGTAAAGACTGAACACATTTCAGGTCATTTTTTCACCTCAATTGGACAAAATTATTTATTCATGACCCTAGTTCACTCTTTGTCCTGCGTAGCAGTAGAAGAAGTGGACCTATTTTTAACTCGCACAGAAGAATGCTCTCAATGGGCATTATGCTGGTGTATTTTTAATAAGTAGAATCGCTAAATAAATAATTTTTTCACTCTGTGAGAAGTGATCTTGGGACTTGGGATTTTGTGCTTGTAAAAGCTAATAGAAAAGAAAGTAATACCTTCTTGATAGGTTGGCTGAGCCTCATCAGCATGAGTGTGCCCTTTCTAAATCAAATCTCAACATAATGACCACGGTTTGAAAGTAACCAAGCCTTCCATTGTCATTCCTTCCTGGAGCAGCTGAGGTGCAGTGCATTAAATATTGAGCAGCAGCAGGTAGGGAAGATGGAGCGCTGGGGCTGTTCTGTTCCTAGAAAATGTCTCCTCTCTGCTCACCAGGTCCTGAGCCTGTCACACACAAAGGAAATCAATAGTAGCCAAGGATGGGGGGGGGGGGTACACACCTCCTCCCCATTTGAGAGATACAGTGGAGAGCATGTGCTTTGACAGCTGAGTTGACCGAGGCAGTTTCATGTGATGAGTGTCCCTTCAATAATGTTTATGAGTGATTTTGACACAACAGGGTCAGAGCAGAGCTACAAAAAATACCATTATCACTCAACAGCATATCTCTTATGCATAGCAACTTGGGATAAAACATGTGACAATCAGTTTGTATGGCTTGGTTGACCTTTGCCCCCTGAGGAAGGTCAACATAGGAGATCAAAGGTGGTCCATCTGCAGGGCCAGCTGAGTCAGTCAGCATGTGTGAGACACAGCAGGACACACAATGAGGTAGTCTTTTCGGAGGCCTGAACCCCCTGCCCCCATTCTGAGCAATGGATCAACTCCACCATTGATCATGACTGCAGCGTGTGGCTATCACACACACGTGCAAATTAACTCTGCAAAACCACATGCACGCATTTACTCCTATGAATAGACACGTAAAAATGTGGGTAAGAAAATGCACTTGATGCTGTGTCATCACACATTCAAACAAGCACACACGCACAAGGTGAGCTGACGTAAACCAGCAGCATGCCAAGGGCAGTGGGTTAATATGGATTTGAATAGCAATGATGCAGCCATGAGGCCTCGTTTGCAATAGGCAGAAGAAGAAAATCAGGCATAGGAAATAAAGACCAATTACCTCCTCCTCTGTCTTATTTATTTATAATGATAATGATAAAGGTATTGCACTAAATTTGTCAGTGATATACTCATATATAATCATAATGAGCTGCACCTTTAATATCTGCTTTGGTATGAAATCCTGCCTGCCTTACTCTTTCCTGTTCTTATTTTTGGTTTGTAAACTTTCTTTTTTCTGTTGCTGGCTCTTAAAGAAGGTCAGTCACAGTTAAAGGACAATGGAGTTTCTCTGATTATGTCTATATTTTAATTTTTCATAGCGCTTGAAGAGGTACCAGAGGTATCGTTAGGCCTTCTATTAATACACTTAACAGGAATAAACTTTTATGACCCTTTCAGCCCGTCAGGAAGGAAGGAGTAATGTACATCCAGTCCTACTTACACTGGTAGCGTGGTATGATAATGTACAGACTGGATATAAAGCCCCACTGTTCTGCGCAGATGAATAGTCATGATTCATAGTGGAGGATGAACTGTGTCTCACTGTTGATGGGCATTTTCTTGGGCGGGTCAGTTTTACAGAAACACTCTCTTAACCCTGTCTACTTACGAAGTTTCTTATGATATTAACTTTGAACAGGGTTTGTTTGTTTTAGAGATCTACACTGAGGCATTTCCAGTGTTACTTCAGAAAGAAATCATAAGTGGTCAAGTAATTAAGCGGGGATGGTCTGTCAGAAAACTGTTCATTATTTTTAGTACAGCTTTTCTTGAGTATAGACCCATGCAGCAATTGCAGTATCACTGTATCTCATAATGCAAGCACACATGGTGTCATGTCAAATCACATGACAGTCAGCTAGAAAGTGTGAGGTTTCCCCCTTAATTTTCTGCCTTTATGAATGTTATGCACATTACCTTGTTATTTAACATGGAAACTGCATCACTTTTATAGCCTGCAGCATCTGTTCCAGGAAAAAAAAAAATGTATGTAATTATATTTTATATCTTATCCTAAACAAAAGCAAAAGGCTTAAAGGCTTGTATGCACAGAGAGCAGGTGAAACCACTGTTGTGTCTGTCAGTATCCTTTATTTACTTTGAATTGGAAATACATAGAGAAACTATATCCACCATTATACAGTGCCGTTTTCAATTTGGACCGATGAGTCTTATCTTTCTCATTAGTAAAATATAATGTTCATTTTACAATGATTCTGTTTCAGCATTTTTAAAAATATTCCAGTGGAGTTATTTGTGTGTCAAATAGATAATGATTCCCCAGGACAGATCCAGGTACTGGAAACAATTGTCAGTAAAGATATCTGTCACATTTGCTGTGTTTAATCAGTAGAATTTAAAGCTTCTGAAGCTGATAAGCAGCTAGACAACACTTTAATGCTGGTGGTCTTCACACTTTTGTGCCCTGAATGCACCAGGCTCGGTGATGACACCTATTTCACTTCCTACATGTTCCTGGAAAGGAGCACCGCTACATTCTTTGTCATGGTGTTGCAGGTGGAATAAAAGCATCTGTCATATCCAGCTCAAGCTTTATGTAAAACTCATGGATGGAAATGAAAAGTCAGTGGACTTTGGAACAACTTTCAGATGGGTTCTCTAGAAAAATGTTCATTTATGGAAAAAAATCCTAGAAACCAAAACTAAGAGGCACCAGTTCAGAGTGTTATTTTACTGCTCATTTGATTACCCCAACAGTAAACATATGTTCAAATGCCTCCACTCAGGTGTGCATGACTCTGAAGGCAAACACTTGTGATATCCTGGCGCCAAGTGACGCTGTGGTTACTTATTTTTTCACGCTTCTCCAAAGAGCACCCTTAAAACAGCCAGCAGTTCAACACCTGGTTTGTCCTTTGAACACCACACCTACTGATACGATATGTATGCTTGTTTACAGGTCAACTATGAAACACCCATGTATGCTCACTTTCCCAGCCATCATACAAACGCGCACACACACTCAAACACTCCACCATGAAAGTCCTCTTGAAAGTGGTTGTCATTTGCATTTCAAATTAGTAATAAATGGGAAGTACCACTGCAATGTGCAGCACTTTGTGTGTGTGTGTGTGTGTTTGCATTAGTCAAGTAGTGTGAGGTCTGACAGAGATGTCTGATTTTCTGCCCCTCTTTGTTTTGATTATAGATTTTCATGATGGTGTAAGAATGTAAATATGAACCAAGTAATGTGATTTTATGTCACAGAACATCTGTCCTGTATCTCTCTTCCTCTATAGTTCTGACCGCCATCTCATCCTATCATACAAACCAAGTCATTTTCACTTATTTTCTTTATTTATTTGTTGGTAGATAGATAGATAGATAGATAGATAGATAGATAGATAGATAGATAGATAGATAGATAGATAGATAGATAGATCAGTGTGGTATTATTGCTCAGTGATGACACCTTGTGGCCACCAAAGTTTACTACAGCTGTAATTTATATACTGGAGATGAGCTGAGTGGAGTCAAAGTGTAGTGTGACACAGATGGTGCTCTAGAGCCACTGGTAAGAAAAGACTTGGCAGGTCAACACAGAAAAAAACCCTCAGGCGAGAGAGAGAGAGAGAACACAAAACAAAAAGCCTCAGAGCCAGAGTTTTGTTTATGTCTAATCATTTCAAAGGTTGGTAAGGAAGTTCATTTTAAACCGTGTCAACATTTCCAAGCAACAGTTGAGTACTTTATACAAAGAGCAGTTCAGAAATCACACATGTGCTGCCACTCCTACCTCTATAAGCTGCTGGTACATCTAAAAAGACATGATTTGACTTGAACTGTATATGCAACATGTAGTAAATATGTAAAGGAATTTAACTACAACCCACACAGCAGCAACTACATTATACGCTTTCTTCTTCAGAGTTACGTATAAATGAAAGTGCATTTCACTGTTCTGATAAAAAAAAGAACACATTTAATAATAAAAATAAAAACTTTTTTATTGGCTAAATTATTCTAAACAAATTCCCATAAACAAGAAAAAACTCAATTTTCCAGACAATTTTAAGACATTTGGCTGCATTAAAACTGATACTGATAAGCATCATCACCCGACACTCAGTGTAATAGGCCAAGAATCCAGAAGCTGGGAGCAGTTGCAATGTGAGAACACGCTATTTTCCACAAGAATTCTACTCAGGTTTCAATACTGGCATCCAAAGTCTATTAAAGGAGATTAAAAGATGGTATTCTCTATAAACCGGCAATATCCGCAATTTTCATCACGTTACCCAAACAAGTCAGGAGTTGCTTCTGTTTCAGGACCGTGCATCCTGTATGAACAGAAATATGATATTAAAATATGCCTGATCTGACAGCAAAGGACAATCCAAGCCCATTTAGTTAAAGGTGTTTTCATTTGGCAAAAAATACATCTACTTGTTTCTCTTCTCAAAAATCTAGATGATTTTAAAAATGCTGCTTACATGTTAAACGTTTGGGATTTGCACTGACATTTTCTAAAACAATACTTGATGATCACTGATGTTGTAACACTGTATGTGTTTGACTTGGTTTTGTTTTAAATGAAAGACTTTGTGCTACCTCCAACAAGCTACTTTCTTCTGTCTTTAAATTTATAGAGAAGGTAAAAAGATGATGTATTTATGCTGACACACTCAAGATTTTTAAGAAGAGTTCACAGGATCTATTCACATTTCAAAGCAAGAATTATTTTCACTTAAGACAAGATCATTTTTAAAGACACAAATTAGCTTTAGCGTTTGGAGCAACAATGCAGCAATAAATTATGTGATTTTTAATAAGCATGGGTATGGCTTCAAACACTGCATTTTACTGATGTCCTGGGAAGCACATTCTCCTTAAAGAGTCTCTCGAGCGATTTAGTATTCACATAAAGTTGGTGTATTCACAAGAGACAGATACTAAAAAACATTCAAATAGAATGAGCAGAGGCAGAGATGCTGTCTTCAGCCAGCAGGTGAAGGTGTGGTTGCACAGCTATGCATAAAATCAATGTTGAAGACAGTGGATTGCCTTTGGTGCTAGTGAGAAAAACTGTGAAAACAACACCAGTAGTTATTACAAATCAGAGAGAGTTAAATTTCCACAAAGAGTGACACCAATAGTATTGTAAAAATAAGCTGGTTCAATAATAAGGAAACTGGATTCACATCATACATGTTGCCTTGACAATGCATTAGCCTTAAAAAGGCTGATTTGATTAGCAGTAAGTAGAAAACTAAATTCTGTCAATTCAAAAAACATAAAACAGCTGTAACATGGAGACTACACACAGATAATGCTCCAACAAGTGATGGATGTAAGGCCAGTCCAGCAGCTACTGCTGTACAGCTGGACCAGCAGTGGTTCCTACTAACACCCAACTGAAACAAATAGTTAAACAAATAGGGCTGTTTTGTTTTTTTTTTAATTTTGGAAAGCTCCCTCCATTGCCAAAGAACATATAAAGTTTTTTTTAATAGGCTAAGAAGTACACTTTACGATGAATGAGCTTATGTAAAAGTGACTAAATCTAAATGGCACAACATCACAGTCATAGTCATAGTCCTCACAGTCAGTTTGAATGCTCTCCTTCTTTATATCAGTCCATCCATCTGCACGCTGACCATATGGACCTGCTGCACTAGTCCCATTTGTTCATGTCTAGTGTCAGTTGGACACTTTGACACCCACACCCACACCCACCTCTCACCCCGCACTAAGCCTCCTGATGGCCCCGCTGGTCTCTCAGACTCCAATAAGACACCATAATCCCCACCAAGCCTGGCAATTAAGAAAATAAGTCTCTAAGGATTTGGAATACGATGAGAAGATTAAAAGATGGAAGCACACTTGCTATTATAAACATTAGGGGATATTATGGCCCGTCAGGACAAAGGTCATAGGAAGGAGTTAAACTTATATCAACCAGAGGCAGGGGGGAACATGACATCAGGTCAGCTAGATAACAAGGTGAAGATATTATGATGTATTTCTGACAATGATTTCATTGTATTTTATGGGTTTAGGCTTTTGTGTTTCACTGTAAACCTGTTTCAGCCCTTAAGGTCACATTTGATTGAGTAAAGCATTACTCAAAACATTGAGGGTACATTAAATTGTCATATTCAATCATTTAAAGGTCACAGCTCTAGTTGTTACACTTTTCCTAACCTGTAACATACTGAGTGTACAGCACAAATACTGCAGCAGAGCAGTAGTTAAATACCTTTAACACTTATCTTGATTTGAAATCTAACTTGCAAAGACAGCATATGCATTTTGCTCTGGGCAAAACTTTGCGTCATTGTGGGTGGTGATGACCCACATACAGAAACAACTGCTGGCTCTTTTACGAGCACTTGATCATGATGGAATGACATGTGCTTGAATGTGCGTAGTCTCCTTTGCTTTCACTGACATGTTCACAAATACTGTTCCTATAGCTGATGGCAAATTCAGCTGTAATGACACCAGTTAAGAGACTAAAGAAAAGGTGCTACAGTTTACAGCTGATCAGATGGGAAGGAAAACTGTGCAAACTTGAATTCATTCATTCAGTTCGTGAGAATGACTGTGCAGTGTGTGTGTGTTGCTTGCATTTGTGTTGGATAACCAATGTCAATACACCAAACAGTTCATTTTTACCATTTATTAATTAAAACTTTCATTTATATACTAAATCATCTACTGGTAACAACATTGTGACTGCAGTCCTTTTCTTAAATACATTGGAAAGTAGAATTGACTTTCATGTCTTTTTTGTTTGTGAAGCTCTGCAGTTACAATCGACAGATTGTTGTGACTCACTGTGTCCCGCCACTGCTGAGACAATTTTACAGGTAATGAAATAGTTGACACTTTCTTAGGTATTTGTGATGACCATAAGGAACTTTTATTAAGTTGTCAGGAAATAAGACAAAGGGTCCACATTCATGCTAGGAGCTTTCCGACTATAAATTCGGGTCTGGCTGCACTTTAAGCTAAATGCTAACACCAGTATGCTAACATGCTCACAATGACATTCTGATGTTAGAGCTACTGGGACTTTTATCTCCCCCTGCTGGCAATGAGAGTAATTGTATCAACACTTTTAACCCACTCAGGACGCTCGTTAGCTCTAAAAGCAAAGTACAACAGAGGGCGATTGGATAGGTTTTGCCATCATTTGGTAATAATCTAAAGTATAAAAACCAAAAAATGTTGAAAACGGTCCTGATAGTGGTGCTTTATGAACAGTCAATCCAATAGTTTATCTGCTACAAGACAATACAACACTGCAGGCAGATTTTGTGGAAACAAGTCACACCGTGATTCTGATTTACAGGTGACTTAGCACAAATGCCAATGGGTCCCCCTAAAGACTACAAACTAGACCTTTAAGGTAACTTAACAGATCTGAAAAATAACATAAAATTCATTGAAGCGGTTTATATGCCAAGAATTTGACCAATGAAGTGATAAATTAAATGATCAAAATAAAAGTATCATTATTTAAAACCAGACGACTGGAGCCGCATGACACAGCCTCCAGTCTCAAATTTGTTGACTTAAAGCACTGAAAAGGATTTTTATTGATCTGCTACCAAATGAATGATTGTAACTTCACGAGCCTTTATAAACTTTATGACTTTATGAGAGGGGTTACAGTGAAATGAGGGCTTGAATTAATGTGTTTTGCATGATTTAATGCTTACTTAATAGGAAATCAATACATTCCATCTTATCTACGTTTTATGGATCCATGGTCCTTGGATTTCCTTTTACAGTAACCCACATGTCTCCAGTCATCCTAATCAGTGACTTGGTGCCACCTCATATGAATGCAATTGCTGATTGGAGTCTATGCTTCAGGGATTAAGGGAGGATTAGCAACTGTTTCAGTGAAGCTATTATGTTTCAGCTTTTGACCTTTAACAGTGAGTGGAGCTAAGACTTTTAAACCTACCTGTGTACTGGAGATGAAAAACACAAGTCACATAGTTGAGTATAAATTTGAAGTACTTGTACTTTACCTGAGTATTTCCATTTCTTGCTTCCTTAAACAGAGCTATATAGAGGCCAATGGACTTTTTACTCTACTGCATTTGTTTGTTAGCTTGGATTGGAAAGATTAAGTGTTCCTTTAAGGGTTTCCAAAAAATACTTCCTAAAGTAAATAAACAACCAGTTCATTGTCCATTAGTTGACAGTGACAGCTGGAAACAGGCTATTTTTTCTCTTGTGAAAAGTTCACATTTTCAAGATGTGTGGTTCTCAGGACAGCAATGCAGCAAACATACACTGATCTCGTAGAAAATGATGCATTACTGTAAATTAAATGACCCAACAGTATTTAAAGTTGTTAATTAGTTTAATCTGAAGCATCTACCAAATGAGTACACAAACACTCAACTGCATGACAGTGAAAACGTCAAATGTGTCCATTTGGATGTTTTGTTCATGATTCAAAAAGTTTTCTAGATGTAAATAATTTTCTGGGAACAAGATAATTTTGTCAAAATAATTTGAGCAAAATGTCTCTGTTGAATGATCAAGACAAACGTTTGATCACGAGCATGGAGGTAGTGTGGGAGGTAATCAGTGCAAATGCTAAAAAACTATTTCTCTCTTTTCCTGCTCATGCACCTGCATTAGGTCATGTCATAACTTCAATAAAATGGCAGAAATGTGAAAAGGAAACAGTGTGAGTGGATTTTAGATTTGCTCTCTTTGTTTCGCTCTGCCTCTACCTGTGAAAATATACGCATTCAGTTATGTGTGGGTGTGTATGCGTACATTATTGTTTCCTCGCTTGGCAACACGTATCCACATTCATGAGTCACTGTCTCTCTTTCTCACAAACACACACGCTGTGATCCAAACTGTCTGAAGAGAGATAATCTTTTAGGCCTTGTGCTTGAATATGAGAGATTTCTATTGTTTTTTTTCTGTCGCTGCAGCAGTTTCAAACAATGAATCAGAACTATGTCTCATTCAGGATTAGGGCTCAAAAATCTGTCCTCACCAAGAATGTTTTTTCACCTTCTCTGTGTTTATTTTCCCCCAGTCTTCAGGGTATTTGGCATTATTCTTTGTGTTGTAAGGGTTTTAAGTCTCCGAGGCCTTGAACTTTGGACTTTTCAGTTTTTGTAGCTTGGGAATTTAGCGATTAGTGAATTTAAACATATTCTACTGTTGCTCTCATTATAAATTACCCAGGATTAATACGATTATCTGTACAATGGATAATATGCAAAAGCAAAATGTGTTTGGTGGAAAGATCTATGCTCATGGTCTATTTGTGTTTTTTTTTTAAACTCAATTTCTCAATAAATTTATGGAGAATAGAGGTAAATAAAGTAAATTAAAAATAAGTAAATCTTATTTGTATTGTGACTTTCAAAGGGATTGGTCAAACAACATTTAAAAAAACAAGAAGAATAAGTTATACAAATTCAAGCTCAAACAGGTCTTTAAAAACTTTTTAAGAGGTGGCACAGAGTTGATACTGAGGGGAAGCTGGTGCAGACTGGGAAAACGGAGTTGCTTAATCATTTGATGAGCATGACAATGATCTAACCATGCCACACAGTGCTCTGCACCATCATCATCATCATCATCATCATCATCAGAACATCAAATAAGGAAGCATCTTTTTTCAAGAATGAAGACATGTAGGATCTGTGCCACAAGGAGAATTAACACTCTGTTTGACTAAGCCAAAGTTGTGTTTATCTTGTCTCCAATCTGTATCCTACCTGGCATAGGTGCTGTTGGTGTTTCTGGAGAAATCAAGTTGAGGTGTTATGCAACAAAAGGATTAAACAGTTGATTAAAATTAACTCACAATTTCTCATCGTATTTTCCCATCCATAATAAAGCATTGTGATCATCCCCCGTCCATTGGGTTTTTGATAAATTGGATTATGTTTCATATTTGCACTGATCTGAGTGGTTAAGACAGAGTGATTGTATTATTGACCATTTAATGTAGATGCCTCTGTATCCCCTTATGCCCTTCTGCCTGAGGACGAGCAGCAGGCTTCAGGGAAACTGTCCAGGTCTTTTTCTCTTACTTGTGCCATTAAATGCCATCAAATTATGCACATATTAATATAATTCTTGCACTTTTCTACATTAAGCAACTCATCTCCTTTCCTCTTAGTGTCAGCCTCAAACCTAAAATGACTAAATGGTCTTACACTGAGCCTGTCTTTATCTGTGAAGGCGATCAGCAGTAGATGTTACACAAGCAAGTGTATCAGGCAATCATGACACCTCATCTTTTGTGTTGGCCTGTTGAGGTCTTAGGAGTCACTGTAAGTTGCAGCTCCTGTGCCAAACAGTTAAAAAAAGAAATAATAACTACACTGGTGGTCTTACATTCTTCCGTCAGTTTTCTATTAGTTAATATACACGTGTGTTATATAATTGCAATATCTAATGGACTGAGAGTGTCAAAAGAAGTTGCTAAGCGTCAAAATATTTGAGTGTCTGTGTTGCAACAGTGTGTGGAGGCTGTTCCCTGCCTGTTCAGGCATAGATGCAAACACTGTGTACATTACTGTACTTTTAAAAAAAAATTAACCTATGTCTAACTCACTTAAAGCATTACATAATCTCAGGATATTATGTAATAAGTGAGCTATGAATCTCCCAAAAGGCTACCTCCGAAGGAATTTATGAGGTAGTGAAAACTATCGTGATGAACATGCGTACTTCAGCAGAAAAATACACCCAATGATCTCCAAAAATACACTAGACTTTACTTCGGAGTTTATTCTGTAAACCATGTATATTTGGAACTAACGTGGGGGCTTATGTGGACAGAAACGGGACAGAGCTGCAGCTTTAAACATACACACGTGACACCAGTTTAACTTTATTTAACGCTTGCTTTTATTAGCAGTCAGACACTGTGAAATAAATGGTGCAGGTCAAAACTAACAAGCCAATGTGTGTTTTCTCTGGAAAAGAGGCCCAATAAACCTGAAACCATGCACAAGGTTCACGTGCATATATCATTATTTCAGGTTCAGGTTGGTCAAGTTGCCCTGAACCAACCCCTTGTACCTTTTTCTCAGGGGAAGCCCTTCTTTTAGCATGCATTGAATGATGTTTGGTCAGTCTGTTTGTTGATCGTGCACTCTCGGACCCCACAGCGCTTTGCTAAAGGCCAGAGGTCTTCCAAGTTGGGCTGCTGAGAGTGACCGCTGGCCTGGACCCCCGGGCCCCAAAATACAGCGGTACAACACCAGTCTTGTTACCGCGGTGGCACACTGAAAGTGGAACCTGCGTGTCGGACTGTGACGCGCCGCAGCACAGCCTGGTAGTCGTCGCCCTCAGACCAGAGTAAATAAACACAACCAGCTACACAAACACTTTGGCTGGGGCTGGGAAAGCCCACGCACAGGCCGCTACTAAAGCAGGGCATCTAAGTATAGAGGGGGCTGTTGGAGCTGATGTCGCAACATTGTTTTTAGAGGGAATTGTTTTCAAGTCCGTTTAGAGAGGAGTAAAAAGTAATGATTGGCTAATAAAAACATATTTAATCTTGAAGCAATTTCAAGGAGAGTGGAGTCCATCAGCTGATCCCTGAACGCTTTCCCTTCAAAATATCTGCTTTTAAGTACTTTCCACACAAATAATCGTATCTCTACATGTGCAAAGATTACATGAATAAAGTCATAATCTTTTGGCATCATATCCTTAAAAAATGCAGTAGGAATAAAAATTAAATGGTGTATTTATTAACTGTGTCAACCCATTTTGGAGTTGTTTCCAATTTGCTCTGTCTTATCTGAGGACTGCATGAAATTGTTTTTGTCAGACAGACCTTGTGAGTCGTCAGCTGGACATTATGTAACTGTGTAATTCAATGACTAGTCAGTCGCATCAGGGGAATAATACAGAAAAGCTATTTTCAACCCACTGTTCATCAACTGTTTCAAACTTTATGAAAATACTACTGTCAGTTGTGCTGCCCTTTCTCACACACAGTTATGTAGTTTTTAAGAGCAGTGTGGGAAGGTGACCTGTTGTGATGAAACTGAGGTGCCACAGGTTTGATTCTGGAAGAGTCTGATTCTGACAAAGTGTCATTGAGCAATAGTGCCCTATAAAGACATTTTTATATGTATATATATTAGTCAGTCCAGACACTACACTACCACCTACTTGGTTTGTATTTTTACTTCCATTGTCTAAAACTGCAGGTCTGTATCGTGCCAAGGATGGCTCAGGGACAGAGAGCGCTACATGTTGTACAAACCATCACAAACCCTCTGAGGCAAATTTGGGATTTGGGGGATGACATTGCTTTGACTGTTTGTTGAACTCTAAATATGGCTACACTGTCAACTGTGGCTGTGAAAGCCAAAAACAAGCTATGAATGTTTTGTTTTTCCAGACTGATGCCTTCAGTTTTACTTTGAACTGAAAAAAATAAGATTTTCTTTTGAACAATGATGGAAAGTAATTTTTCTGGGGTACTGTATTTACGGTAATTGCAGGTCTGGGGTACTACTATTTCCAGTTTATGTTTATACTCCACTATTTATTTTATATATATAACCTGCTGATTTTACATACAAACAAAGTAGAGAAGTATCCAAATACAGACAAAATATTAGATCAATTTAGATAATAAGTACTTTTGATACTATAGCTGATATTACTTACAGCACCGTACATTTGCTGTAAATAAATGTATGGTGATTTTATGCAGATCTCAAATGTAATGAGTAGTTTTGAGCTTTTACCCAAGTAAAAACCTGAATATCTAATCTCCCACTAAATCTAAATGTGACAGAAACCTCCAAAACCTTCATCCGTATTACAGTTTGGATTTCATTGTCATCTTTTGTTGAAGCCAAAGTAGGTGGACATTTCCTATTTCTCATGGCAGCTACACTTTCCTTCTCCACAGTCTCTGGACTCTGATCAGGCAAATTAACAAAGATAAAGAACAATTAGACATTTTTTAAAAAACTGCCTTTTAAATATATTATATTATGAATCTTAATCCACATCTTCATGAACATGCATAGACAGTAGTGACAGGGATTATGTTACAAATTATTTTTTTTTGCCAGATCTGCACCAAAAATTATTCAGCGTTTTTTTTTTACTTGTGATGTAATTTTTAAAAAATATTTTAATATGTCACCAATTTTTCAGAAACATACCAAAACATCTCCTATTTGGCCAAGGTGAGTAAAACATTTATGTGGGATGATCAGAACTGACGTCAGTCAAACATAATACAACACCATGACCCATTTTTTGCTTTGTGTCATGTGTTGATCTTATGACAAACTGTCACGTAGCTGAGCACAAGCCTTTGATGGTCTTTATTGAAGCAATAAACTCTAGTCACAAATTCAATCCTAATGAGTCACCATAAGGGGATACAGGCAGTAATACAGAGTGAGATAAATCAGATAAACAAATTTAGATTGGAAAACATTTTCTTTCTTTAGCAGAGGGTTTCATCAGTCTTACTGTTGGTGGAGAGTCCAAACATTTAAACCTCCAGAGATCAATCACACCTTACATGTAATGGAATCTGCTGAGGTCACATGAGTCATTGCGGCCATTTGATTCAAGGTGCGAATTGTAAAATCACCTGGGCAGTATGTTAAGGTGGCTCCCTCTGACACACCATTTATCAAGGGTGTGTCATCGGGCCCAACCTCCTTTAGTTCTATTTCAGACATTTGTCATTATTGTCCGAACTGTGTAATGCGCAATAATAATTCCTCAAGTATCTAATGGAGCAACACAACTATGGTGTGATGATGAATCTTTTTTATTCCTTCTTATGCAGGAGTAGGGGTGAAAAGTCAACAACAACAACTCAATTGAAGGAAGGTGCAGTAATTCAGCTCTGGTCTTTAGAGCAAGTCAAACTAGATCGATGTGGATGCACAAAGAAGGAAACTGGAGATCAAATATAACATTTGTGTCATGTACATTAACGTCTGTTAATTCAAATTAAAACTGAATGGAAATGCATTCAAATTACAAGTGAATGTATCTTAATGATTGAATGTGTTTTGTTTAATGCTATACCCTTAGGGGTCACCATAGTCATGGGCCATATGTATGAGGTATTTCCTTCTTCCTGAACATTGCTGGATATGAATGCTGGCCAAATTCTCATGTGTATGTTGTGCTGGTTTGTCAGATGACAAACCTATGCTGAAGCAGTGTTTTATGCTGTGATATTACTGGCTAGCAGGTGAAATCTTTATTATTGTTAATCAGTAGTCAAATGTTTTGTTGTTAATGTTTAATGGTCCTTTAAAGCCAGCTGATGTTGGTGACTAACAAGCTGGTGAAAGATGAGGTTGATTTTCATACAAGTGTTAAGTCTGTTTTGACAAATGATAACTTATTTTAATACTTTTGGTATACTTTTCCATGTGACTGATTATAATTTTAGATGTTAAATATTTAAGTTGATTATGCTTCAACAATTATGCTTCTGTTATTTTGTTTTGTATCTAGTTTTACTGAGTGTCCTTATGTTTGTTTTGCAATTCATGTGATTTGGATGCATTTGTTAATGGCATTAATAAAGTGACCATCTCTGTATCTCTCTATCTTATTGGTGACCTCATCATGTGGTCAGTGACACTATTATTCATTTCACGATCACACACAAACATGTGTGCTTACATACAGAACGCATTCACGTCTGCCATCCCCATTAGTCAGCATAATGCCAAGCAAGCAGCGTCTGAATGGGATACGGGATCTAAGATTTCCCGGAGACAAGTGATTCATTCAAAAACAACTCATGTGTAAATCCCTGGTGGCGTTTGACTTTAATCCAAGACAGAAACTAGATTTTGCAACAGAGATCACCTAAAAAAGACAGACAACTTTGAATAAAATAATATGCGTGCTTCTGTCAGGAAGCATACCATTTTAAACCTCATTATTTCCGATGACGGATGTGGTATTAGCGACAACAAAAAACAAACATATACTTGTTTAACTGTCGATGTGCTCCGTGAGTCTATCCGAAAATATAGTAGCAAAATCTTCAGCCCTACATTAGCCAAACACTAACATCTGTCGACGGCTGGTGAACTTTTTTCTGCCTCTTCCGGGTGGGATGTTAACCGGAAGTGACGAATTCGACTTTTTTTATACGCGCAAAATGAATTTAGATAAATTAAAACCGTTGGCAACCATTAGAAGTCCATAAAGGGCACACGACATAAATGTTTGTTGGTGTGGTTGATTTTTAAAAATATATATGTTTTTAGATGACAGAAAACTAGTTTGACCTCGATACCCAGGATGCACTTCGCACTTGCCATCTTGTCGAGTGGGTTGGGTTAGAAGAGCGGCAGGCAGGAGTTAGCTGACTGTTAGCCTGCTGCCGCTGTGGTAAAGTGGTTATCTGTCAGCTAGTTGCTAGTAGCAGCTGCCAAAAGTGAGCTGTCCACTCGGCGAGTGGCAAAACTTCACCGACTTTGAGACGTTTTCTCCGTCTATCGCTGGAATATATATTCTTTTGAAAAGCCAATGGATTTGTTTACATTATGATGTCGCACATGCTGGTGCCGAGGTAGGGAAAACTAGCTAACATCAGCTAACTCGGCTAGTCAACGAGAAATACATATAGAGCTGTGAGAGAAGAAGAGTGGGCTGCGAGACCGGGCCCGCCTCAGACTAAAGTACCGGTGCAGCTGCTGAACAAGAACTTTGACAAGGGCCTGTTTGCAACTCCGCTGCCGGGACACAAGGAAGGCCGACTAGGTGTCAGAAAGGCCGGGGTAGAAGAACAACAGTCGCCTGTGTTGCTGTGATCGGGCTCCGCGGAACGTTTCGAGAGTTTCGTAGGGTCTGGCCCCGGTTGTGACACTTTTCTCCGACGAGAGAGAGGAAGAGGGACGGTATGGAAATGCGCTGTGACGGTACGTGTCTGTGTCATATCCCTCAGCTGTAAAACACTTCGCAAAACATTAGTCCTACACTTCGTTTCATCTGGGAGCAGACTGACTTGAGGCAGACAGTCAACATGTCGAAAATGCCAGCGAAGAAGAAAAGTTGCTTCCAGATTACGAGTGTCACACAGGCTCAGGTGGCGGCCAGCAGCATCACCGACGACACCGAGAGCCTGGACGATCCGGACGAGTCCCGGACAGAGGACGTGTCGTCGGAAATATTTGATGTCTCTCGGGCTGACATGGGTGTGTGTGAGAGGAGTTCATCCGAAGAGACCTTAAACAACGTAGGGGAGTCTCAGGAGGGCCAGCCACCTACTACAGGGCCTGTCAACGGGGGACTCTATAAAAGTTTAGGCACTGGTCGTGTCACTCCACATAATTTAGGAGGAAGTGTGCCTGTGCCAGTTCAGCCCTTTGTTCCAAGCTCAGCCAGCCATCCATCGACAGTCATCAATTCGACCCCCAGTGCCACTGTCCCTACCAGTGTTGCTCACACTGCTCCTGTGAGCACCAGCTGTAGTTCCCGCTTTAGGGTCATTAAACTTGACCACGGTACTGGTGAGCCCTTCAGACGGGGCAGATGGACGTGCACTGAGTTCTATGAGAGAGATTCAGATTCAAATGTGAATCGAACTGTGGATAGCATAAAACCAACTGTAACCCTTGATCATAGTATAGACAGGGACAGTGGGCTCGGTGCTACCATTAACTCCATGGTCACTAGCAGTGCTTTTTCTGCACAGGCTTTGGAGAACGCTGCAGACAGTGGTTACACTGTCGGGCAGCCCGCCCACCCTCACCCTTCAGAGCCTCTGCAGCAAGGCTACAGCTTGGCTCCTCTGATAGGGAGTGGAGCAAGTGCCTTCCAGCCCACAGGGTATACAAGTACAGCGTCACAGCAACCACAGCAGGCCCAAGTCAACATGCCGCCTGTTGCTCCCCAAACCTTCCTCTCGAACAGCCTCAATGGTGTGCACCCAGGTGCCATGCATCAGAAGTCTCCCATTATGCCTCCTGCCACACAGGCCCAGCAGTTTGCCTATTCTACTCATCCTACTGGTCTCTCAGCAGGCCAGCCGGACTATCGTCAGCAGCACTTTGGCTCAAGCACTCAGAACCTTCCCATGGCGGCCCACCCTGTGGGGCCTCCAACCAGCCAGGTACCCTCATCTTTAATCACCAGTGCTGGTCCAGGAACCCAGGGGCTGGGTGGAGAGGCAGGCTCAGCATCAGGCCTCCAGCTACAAGTGGGAAGTGCAACAACCATGGCCCCCATCCTTCCAGGAAATGGCCAACAGCAGCAAGTCAGCCAGACGCAGCCTTCAGGAGGGGTAGGAATTGCCCTTGCACCTTCTGTCACCACCACCACTTCCCATAGCGGTATCCAGAATGCACCCGCCACAGTGCCCAGTACCACCAACACCCCTCCTGGTGGAGGACTTGTACAGCCACAGGGAGCCCATGGGGGAGCCACAACAGGCCTTCCCGCCAGCTTCAGCAACCTGGCAGACGATAGCAGGCAGAAGTCTGACACCCTACCTCAGCCCAGTGCTGGTGTGCTGCCAGGGAAAGATGGTGTAAAGCCTTTCATTGGCGAGGGCCTCAACCTGCCCACTCCTGCTGTCAACAGCCTGTTTGGCATCCATATTACCATGAATGTGGATGAGGACAGGTAAGGCTGTATAATAATAAAAGGCATCCATAAATGTGATCACTTTTATATTTAAATTGATATTGCTGCTTTTTTTTGTTTAGCAGTGGGCAATCAATAATGCTGTATTAGAGTTTGAGTATCAGTTTTTCCCAAGTCAATGAGGAAAAAAATCTAAGGGCTTTACCTGGGACAGCACTGATACAGTGTTTGAGGTGTGTGTACCTGGAAGTTTGTCATCATATTAAACATTCTTGTTGCATTCTGCAGCAGTGTGGTCATACTCCACACTGTGGAGAACGCCTCTCCTGTCATCAGTACCAAAGTTAGGTGCCCTATAACTAGGAGTCTTTGGTCATACTTGGAGATCAGTAAAACAAAACATGATTTTTTTTTTCTTGGCTCTGCTTTGTAAATGTAAAGTTGTAGACGGTGAAGAAGGAGGGATTAGAGTCATAGTGAGCCAATGAAAACTGTCCGAGACAGTAGGAATATTCTGTCTTTGTCATTAATAGGCAGCCCAGAAAACACTGGCTAGTGTTGCCTCTTTAGACACCCACAGCCCCCTCCCTCCTGCCTCCATTCAACCATGAAGGCTGTTTGGGTTTAGGGGGCGTTAACAAGCACTTGGGTAAGTTACAGCATACGCAGTAGCTGGAATAACTCCCTAAAAGTAGGCAGTTGGTTTTATATTCTCCTGTCTGCTTGGAGAGGCAGTCAGCATTCTCTCCCTGCACACTGATCCCAGCCTCACAGCTTTAGAGCTTGTAAATACCGACTCTTCACTTAACAGTAGTTCTCTAATGTACACAGTGTAGCTATTTTTAGGGTCTGTCGGATGGCCCTCAACACAGCTTGAGTTGAAGTGTTGCCACTCTTTGCCATTCCAAGCAAGCAGCAGAGAGCTGGAGAGGTGATGTTTGAGCCAAGAATGACCCAGATGAGGCTGGAGTCCACACACGTGCACAGTCTGTCCTGTATTTATGTAGGCCTCAGTGTTTATCAGTGTGCTCTGTTCTGTCCTTCAGTGCTTATTATGAATGGTACAGCCAAGGGAGGAGGTGTGTGTGTGTTTTAGGAGGTTGAGGCCTGATTTTTATTGCTCATAGTCCAGATATTCCAGAAGCTAACCAGTGTTTACGGAGAGACTTTATACCAGCAGAATCACATATGTGCTGATAGTGTGCCCAGGGCACGAACATTGTGTGTTGTCTCTGATCTCATCAAAAGGAACAGCCAGTGCCCATTTCCTAGTCATTCCTGTATGTGTGTGTATGTGTGTGAGAGGAGTGACATCAGTGGCTGTCTGTGTAGCTATGGTGATGCTGGCAGCAGGACAGGACAGGACGTGTCAGGGAGGTGGAGAGGACAGACAGACGGGCACATGCGCGCGCGCACACACACACACACACACACACACACACACACACACACACACACACACACACACACCTGTGGCAGTGATAGCAGACACGTAAGCCTCTGTGTCTGTGGCAGCGTTGACATGGCCAGACTGAATCAGCAGTATGTTGTCCGACTTTGACTGTGGCTCTGGAGTCGTTGTCAGGCTTGTATATATCCATGTTGACACACAAGCTTAACAAAGTGTTGACTTGTTCCAAACCTGTTAGGGGTTTTAAGCTCCTTCTTGCTCTCTGCACACTTCCTCACTTCCTTTTCAATGTGTAAATTTTAGAGACTCGAAACTGCTCAGCTGTCTTATGTTTAAAAATGGCTTTGCAAAATGGGGTCAGAATAAAAAATATGGCTGCCATGAGATTTTAACCTTACAAAGCCTCTGGTGTGACCTGAACTCGAGGGGACCACCAGTTATTGGTTTGTGTAGTGTTACTTAACTGCTTCAGCTTACTTAACACAGCCAATAGGGGACACCACAGGGGTCATATATTGGTGGTGGATGTGTCTTGATTGGTGCGGGCTATTATGTAACATGGCATTTCAAAATAATTCAAAGGCCAAATCTGACACAGTGCAAGTTGAGTCGAAACCAGACTGACTTATTGACTCTTCCGATCTTTGCAATGTTCCAATGGAAATGAGTCATTCTGAATATGGGTAAAAACCCTTCCTGATGGTTTTTCTCATTGATCACTTTGCACCAAAGTTTTTACAATGCACAATGCTGCAGCCACATTTCAAACTTTGAGAATAGAGCAAGTATTTGGTTGCTTTTCACTAATCTTTCTATATAGATTCTGCCGGCTGCATACATGCACATGCGTATAGAAACACATTTTAAATTTTGGTTAACCTCAAGACTTGCACATTTTTTAAGTCGGGCTGTGGGGCCCAAAGGCAAGTTGGCAGTCATGGCCATAATTTTAACCATCATCAGTTGTAATTAAAATGCCTTGTTAACTCATAACGTTCTTGTAAATCTCAGTATGTACCAAAAATATTTTATTTTCAAGAAACACACCCCAGCACATCAGGACGCATATTTTCAAACTCTCTGCTCATGTTAGAGCTACATTGTTTTATGCACAAGCTCAGCCTCATTGAGGAATCTGCTCCAAGTTTCATTGTTTGGTTCTGTTTTGAATTAGAGTCCATCACAAAAGTGGAACAAAGCATTGTGGGGGTGGAGTCGTGAGATTAGAATGATTTCCCCTCAGCTTGGAATGGTTAGCGTCTCTGCTCGGCACGCTGCATCTCTGCCAAATAAAGTGATGAAGCTGCCCCCTGGGACAAATCACTTTCCTTCAATAGGGGCACTTGGCCTTTAACTCAATTACTTTTTCCTGGACAGACAACCCCTCCTCCCCCTTATACTGTCTCAGTTAGGAATGTTAATTATTAATCCATAATTGATTAAGAACAGCGGTAGCTCAATTGTACAGTGGGGAGAAATGCAGTCTGACTTTATTCCTGCTACACAGTTTACTGTATGTGATTACACCTAATCTAGAAGAGGTTCACAATTATTTATATTTTGCATCTAGTTGCTGGAAAGATTAATGATATGTTATGAGTCATAGGGGTGATATGTAACGTTTCCTTCTTCATGTGTTGAGTCATTTTTTCTTTAATTGTGCACACCGAGCACTACTGATGCACTGGTCAGCGATAATTATTTAACTTTTCCTGGATGAATTTGCATGGTAGTATAAATCACTTTTACCTTGCTTGTCTTTCTCCAGTCTGATACTGTAGGTTGCTGTTTTTCCTCGAGGCAGTTTCAGTGTCCCAAGTCTTCCAAAAACCTTTTTTCCCCAGGGCTATAAATGCTAGTTACCTTTGAAGAATTACAGACTTTTGTAACTTCTGACACTGTCAGTAATATAGCACCTTGTGTGGATGATGAGGAGTAGAACTGGACACTCAGGCTTTTCCAAAATGACCCAGTTCAATCACAGTTTGGTGTTGACTACTGAATGAATGCTACTGTATGAAATCTTCAAGCCTGGGTAGCGGTAATTGTTCCCATCAGATGGGGATTTGAGCCTACCACCCTCTAGTCACAAGCATGGTTTTATAGACTTTAGTTTGTTTCTGGCAGATTGAACGACTGCCGCTCGTATCAGCAAACAAGCCGATGAACTTGGGCCAACATAAGGAAAGTAAGCCTGCCAAGCCTACAAACCTCCTTGACTGCACTGATAGCCCACATATGATGTCACCATGCATTTGTGGAAACTCAAATACACTCAAGATGCATTTCTCCTCACACACACTGAATGTCACATAAAGTTGTAATCTGCCTGGAAGCCTAATGAAAGGTCAGTGGCAAAGTGTCCGTGAGTTCAACTTGGTGGAAACTGTGAGCAGTCCATGTCCAACTGGGGTGAGTGCAGTCACTCCTGCAGTTGGGAGCATGATTGTTTCACTGGTGAAGAGTAACTTTGTTAATGTTGGTAGAAAAAATGTCAACCTTTGGTCCTGTAGACAGTCTTTAAAGCAGCCGCCTGCTAATATACTATTTTGCTGTCAGCTGAGCAGTCTGAATGTCCCTATGGTATAAAGATAAAGCTTACTATATACTATATTTTTGTCTATTCCCAGTAGAGTAGAAGGAAGGAATGCACTGACATAATGTTTACACACTCGTCAAAAATGTCATTAATATTTGTTGTTGTTGTCAGTATTAAACAGAAAATTTGAGACACGTGAATGATTAAAGATATGTACGATATATATCTTAGAGAGTTAAGAGTAATTTGTCAAATCCCTTTAACTCTCAATTATTCTTGCTTTCTAAAGACTGTCTTGCCTGCTCTATGCTCGCTGTTTTATAATTTTCTTTGTTTATACTTTTTTTTTTTTTAACCAGTGACCATGATACCAGAGACGCTTGTCATTTGTTCAGTTTGATTGGTGTTGAACGCAGGGGAGATGAGCAGGGTTTCAACCCCCACTGTAGCTGAGGGCATTTAAAGCTGTGAGGGCACGTGTTTTACAAGCCTGGAGTGACAGCGAAATGTCAAAAGTCGATGATGTTATTGACTGATATTTTTATCTGAAAATATGACATTTTTGACAGAAATATATTGATTTTAATGTAGACATGGAGAAAAAATATTATTTAGATACAACCAGGGACAGAATTTCTTTATTTTTTTTTGTAGGAGAGCCTGCCTCCATTGATTGTTAGTCTGAATGTGCGTGTGTTCGGTGCATGTACTGTCGCGCCTCGACCCATTTTACCTCTTGGCACTTTGACAGTTCAACACAAAGGGGGGAGGGGCTGAGGGCTGAGGACAGGGTGGGATGTAGAGTCAGGTTTGGGATGGGGTGTGTGTGTGTGTGTGTGTGTGTGTGTGTGTGTGTGTGTGTTTATATGTTGGGGGTTGTAGATTGGTTGCCACAGTGCCTGGAAACAAGGGAGCAGCTTATTTTCCACAGATAGCTGACCTGCCTGAACTTCCAGGGGACACATTCCAGGAGCCCTGAATGGCTGTGTTTGTGGGATGTCCCGGGGCTGCGGCCTGACCGGACGGGTCTGCACCGGCTCTGTTTTTGGGCCGAACCACTGGCCCTGCCTCCTGTCTGTCTCCCTCTAATGTGGCTGTTCTGTCTCTCTGGCTCTTGTTTTTTATCTTTCCCTAACTGAACTGTTAACACTCTGCCTCTCAGCTGCTGATCGCTTCCCATTCACATCATTGTAGTGTAGTTAATCAAGGGTGAAGCCTCAGTTAATACACAAACCTCTCTTTACTTTCAAATTGGGGTGAAAGTTTTGGTGTTTTTACAAGCCTAATAACTGACCAGATTTAACTTTAAATGATGTCCATGGAACCATCTGCATAGTGCAGACAAAGACGAGACTTCTGTCTTGCACAGGGGCACAGCAAGACCTGCTTTGTGATAATACAAGTGCATTGTGTTTGATTTTAAAACATTTAAAGCTTGACACAGTCTTCCCCTTTTTATAAGTTGTCCTAGATCGGAAGAGGCCAGCGGTGTGAGGCAAAGTGGTTGAATAAGTTAGCATAGCAGGACCCACCCTGTTATCTCAGCAAGATGTGGTCAGGGGATCACTTCCAATTAGAGTGGACCTGCCAAAGCAAGTAAACAACCATGCTCCTGGCGGCCTACCATAACTAACTCAGTTTGTGCTGGAAGCAAGGCCATTGAATCAGCCGCAGAATATGTTGCAGGCTGTTCCAGGAATGAGGACAGTGTGTGCAAACTGTTGGTGTTTGTTGTCTTTTCCAAAATGGTCCCAGTACAGAGCAGGTTAGACCCCCTCTAATGGGGGCGATGCTGCATGTAAGGTATGGACTGACTCAGTTTAAAGCTCTTAGTCTGGAGCGAAAACCTGTTGAGAAGTCCTTGTTACCAGTATGTACTTTTTATATAGAGTACATGGGCTACGTTGAGCTGAGGGATTGTGTAGTGTTCCTTTGGGTAGGTATATTAACAATTTGAATTTAATCAATCTGATATAATTTGACCAAAAATACAAAAAAAAGTCCCATCTGAATTTTCAGGTGCTTCATTTACAGCAAATTCTTATATTTTGCTGATGCAAGCAAGACAGTTTGACAAAAATAAAACATTTAATATTCTTATTGACAACTCTGGTGCTTCAGAGTTTCCTCAGTGAACATCTGACATATTTACAATTGTGCTGCCTGTTAACCTCTTGCTTTACAGTAAAGTCAGATATTCTGATACAAAATTGAGGAAGTGAGAGAAGTCTATTTGTGGGTTTGTGTCTTTGCAAGAATCACATACGACTTCTGGACAAGCACTGGGCAGAACTGGCCATATCCCTTTCCTCTTGTCACCCCCTCTGATATGTTGCAGTGCTAATGATAAGCTATAATAAATGAAGAAATAAAAGTAACAACAGAGCGCAGGTTAATCTTTAGACACTGGGGAGGAGATCTGACTGGATGTCAGTGGGATGTAAATGTTTTCAGCTCTAAATAAGAAAACCAGTTACCAGTAATGTGGAGCAGTGTGTCGGAGCCATTCAAGAGGGAAGCAAGGGCTGAACAACGGGGTTTCAGTGCCTTGGGCCCCCTGGAGCCCAAGATGACTGAATAATGAGTAATGAGGATGTGTGGAAAGCATGGCAGGCAGCTGCATTTGAGTCATCCATCCTCTCTCTGTGCTCTCGCTCGCTTTCAATGGTTGTCGTCGACTGATCTGGCTCATTGGTGCCTGTGACTGTTCATCTGTTCTCTGCTCCTCTGTGTGTGTGTTTGCGAGTGTGTGTTTGTCTGACAGTGACAGTGTGGGATTGGCAAAGAGAGTTTAAGAAAGGCTCCAAGTTGGAGGAAGAGTGAATTAGAGATTTTAGGGGGTGCTCATATTTGGCTTCTTCTCAGCATCTCCAAGGTCAGGGAGACTTTTTTTTTTTTCAGTCTCCTTTTTCGTTTACCAATCACTGCCTACATTGTCTTTTTCCCCCCAATCTGTCCCAAACTAAACTTTTTCCTAAGGGGTTGTCTGTGTGTAAGTCCACACACAGTGAGACAAATCGGTTCTTGCATGAAGTGCATAACTGAAGCCGACTTGGCCCGGCCTGTTTCAGCTTAGAGAATAAAAAAGGCACAGAGTTGGCAATTATGGTTTAAAGATAATCCCTAAATTTATGACGTGTTTCTCTCATTTGAAGTTAAGATGGGGCCTGTATTCTTTACTACTATTTAAAGTTTTTTCTGAACATGTAATACCAGTAGTATCACACTGTCATTGTAGGATAACATGAAAATGTTGAGTCACAACAGATGCCTGAGGGAGAATATATTGACCAAAGATATAAAATGAGTAGGAATTGTAGTTGTAGCCAGGGCTACTATGATAATTTCATTATTTGTGGTTTCTTTTTTCAATAATCTTGCAGTTATTAATTTTTTATTATTGAAACAATGTCAAAAGTTCTTCACCTCACCAAAAGTCCAAAACTAATTTCATTGTCATGTTGTCTTAACACAAAGAAATGCAAAAGGAATTAAGGATCGTTTGGCTTTTTTTGACTTGAAAAATGACTTGATTGATGAACTGATTATAACTTTAGATAAATATGAATATTCCTATAGATTAATAGTTCCCAGCACCCCTACACAAGTAGGTGCAACTCATTCCCTCTAAAGGCCAACTAAGGTCACGTCTGCTCTGAAAGTTGAATCTAACATCCATGCAGGCGATGCAAATTCTTCAGTATGCATGGTTTTTTTCAGCTGCCTCTTCAGCTGAGAAAGGCACCGGTTTGGTAAGAACCGAGGTTTCCTGCTCTGCTTTGATGTCCGCTTTCATATTCTGTCAAACGCTTCCTCCGTTGTCTTCTTCCTCTTTTCTCAAGTTGACTTTGTTGCGAGTGTCTCCTCTTGTCAGCAGTGAACCACTCTCTGCCCCCCGCTCCCCACACCACTTCTAGTGTCTTACAATGAGCAGGCAGGCTTGTGCAAGGAAACGGACGTGAGTCATTGTGGCTGGGTAGACTGATAACGGTTTATTCACTTATTCGAAACAGCGGTGTTGAACAGATGGTACCTTGGCTTATCATTGAATCAGGCTGGGTTTGTCAGAAGTGCCCAAACTCGTCCTCTTTTTCACCCAGTGAGGATCATCCAAATGATATCATTTATCTCCTAGCTTCCAACAAATAACTTCCTGTAATTATGTGATCATATGAAAGCGTGTGTGTGTGTGTGTGTGTGTGTGTGTGTGTGTGTGTGTGTATGTGTGTGTGTGTGTGTGTGTGTAACAACTACCACTCAGGAAATTATTAGTATTTTCATAACTCCATGCTGACCTTATTGCATCATGTTGTTGTGATTCAGTCTCTGTTCATTTGATTTATTTAGTAAAAAGAAAAAACGCTGAACTTGTAATGGTGATTGTCAGAGGTCATAAACACTTTGAGAAGCTTTTTAACTGACTCCTCACATTCTCAGTGCCTTTTTAACCTTTTAAGCAACCTCATCATCGTTCATGTTGATGTCCTGGTTAGCACTGAGGTGAGGTGTGATGACTGGTTCATTCTGAACTTTCACACTTTCATGTCTCTTCATCATAGTCAGCCTCTAAGTTTAACATGTAAGAACATTTCACCTCGCAGTCATATTAATCGGAGTGCTGGCGAAATGATCTTTTGGAAAACAAAAAAACAAAAAGCATTTTGTAGTTTGGTTTCTCACCAAAATATATTTTATTTAGGTAAACGTAGTAAATAGTGCTTTGTCAGAAGTAAGTCCTGTATTCCAAAATCTTACTTGAGTAAATGTACAAGTACAAGTGTAAGCATCACAATATATAAAAGTACCAAAAGTAGAAGTACTGATGATGGATATTGACCACGTTTTAAGATATATTGCAGATATGTCACTGGATAATAACCAGTGATGGATTCGTGTCCACACATCACGAGTTTTGCTGCTTCTGAGACTAATTCACAAGTGTTGTAATTGGTAGCTTGATTCATAACAAGATGATGTATTGATGATGTTTAATGTATTATTCGTATCAAAATGTATTTTCGTGTTTGTCATTTGAATCTGCAACTACAGTACTCTACAGTAGGAACCTATGTTGTAGAATTGTTGGGTAGAAAGCAACTCAGTGACTTTCAAAGTAAACACAAAGTACAAGTACAAAGTAAAAATACCCGAGGGCAGTACATGTACCTCAGAATTACAATACAATACAGTACAATACTTGAGTAAATGCACTTACTTAGATTCCACTGTTGCCCACGGCTCTGCCCCTCTGCCAACCTCAGCTCTGGCTCAGAATGAGGTCAACCAAAAAACTCCAAACAATGGAAAATATTCTGCTGCCACTTCCTGCACTGTCCATAAGTGCACCTCAGCAGCAGACTGAGCAGCTGAAACCAGGAAGGGCAGTGCATTGGCATTTAATATCAGATTGCAGCAAACATGTCTGACTGTGTGACCATCCCTGAAATATTTCGTCTCATGGGTGTGAGAGGGTACAAATGTCAATAAAACATAGGTTTTGTGGAAATTGTGATATATGAGTTTGACCCCTGCAATATGTGTGCATA
Organism: Datnioides undecimradiatus; assembly: GCA_008933995.1. Classification (NCBI taxonomy): domain Eukaryota; kingdom Metazoa; phylum Chordata; class Actinopteri; order Lobotiformes; family Datnioididae; genus Datnioides; species Datnioides undecimradiatus. The sequence continues at coordinate 10,966,618 of WARS01000029.1, read as the reverse complement.
TTCTGATACATACAATCAGTACCAACAAAATTATAAACACATTGCTCAGCAGCATCACCAGTACAACTTAAGTACATAAAAGCAATACATACATATCAGTACATACATATCAGTAATTTACCATTGTTAATAAGACCATCAGTCATAAAGACAAATGGATACTTTAATACATATTTTGCTTTTATAATCTACATTTACTCGAGCTTCAGCTCGCATGCAGGATGTTTACTTTTTCCAATACATTTTTCAGTTTTCAGTCTTGCTAATAAAGTAAAAATGTAAATGCATTTAACATTTTTGCGTTTGTACAGCAGTCAACATTACTGTACCTTTTTAGAAATGTAATACAAGTGTACAAGCGTAATAAAATGCAGGACTGATAAATGCTTTTTTGGCTGAACTCACTAAACTAGAAAAACACAGGAGGGGCAAAGTGTGTGTGATTAATGAGTTTGTCTGGCTCAAACACTTTGTCCAACCTGTCATAGATGCCAGGTGTTTCTAAGAGTGCTTTAATTGTTTCTAAATTAACAGCAGTTAATACACCTAATGCTGCTCTACATTCAGCATTATTGCCCTCCCTCCCTGCATAATCCTTGTCTGTTATACAAAGACCCGTAAAAAGAACCATGGCACGGCTCACTTCCTGTACTAGAGAATGCGTTAGGTCAAGAAAAGTTTACTTTCGGGCAGTCAATGTATTGCCCACAAGACACTCCCAGTGTATGGTATGTAAAAGGAGTTGGTTGTGATTTGTCACAGGAATCTGCTAGTGCTTTGTCTGCACACAGATATGAATGCCCAGGCAACCAGCAGTACAACAGCTGGGGAGCCCTTGGATCAAAGCCAGAGTATGGTATTGAACAGTTGCAATAACATTTCCATATTTGGAAGTACCATTGCTTCTGGGAGCATGTATGACAAACTGCATGTGAGGATGGTGTGATTGTACAGTAAGGTTGTTTTAGATAAAAAAATCATAAAAACCTCAGATACCATGAGCTGCCAAGAAAGTTGTCTTCTTCTACTTCAAGTACTTCTTGGCAGATCTGTGCTGCACAGTTGCCTGGCCTTCCCGCTCCACCCCTGGCAAAGTCACTGGAGAGTGATAGACCAGGGTTGTTACGCAGCAGCTGACAGGCCGAGACAGAAGCAGACCGGAGGGCCAGTATGGCAGAGTTCACTCGGCCGGCGTCACGCTTCAGGAACCAATTCTACACTTTATTTAACCGGCTGAGTCAATGAACTTGAGCCCTGCTAAGTGAAATTGAGCAGATAGGGTGGCTCTGTAGCCCCAGGCAGATGCTATCAGCTGCCACCCAGCTGAATGAGCCACCTCCGATCCTGGATTATACAGACTCGTTGGTACTCATGGTAACAATTATGTGTAACCCGAGCAGAAATTAACGTTCTCTGCTCATGTCAGTGTGACATATTTTCACTCATCTTTCACTGACTTTAAATGCTTGCTAGTGTTTGCTGAAGTGTTCATGCTTGCCTTTAACATCCCCTAAAGCTCGAGTGGTGAACCTATTTACAGTATTTTCTGAAGTTGAGTCATAAATACCCAAACAACCCCTCTCTCTTCTCTGCCCTACATGTTGTAGGCTCCCATAGGAGAGTGGGCGGGGTTGGGTTGTCAGTGGTGGTTAGCTGCACAGCTGGGACTTTGCCTGACTCGGGTATGACTGCAGGCTAGGCCCCATGCAGAGGGTCACGTCCCTGTTTGCCATTGAGCCTTTTCCTCTGTCTCCCACGGCATCTCCTAATCACTGCATTATGAGAAGAACTCCTCCCAAATACTGGGTCACATCTCATCCCTCTGTCCAGTTTATTCCGCCTCCCCTGGTGTCAGGCTTCTGCCAAAAGACTCTGCAAAATGTAACTTGTGTGCTATGATCAATGACAGAGTATAATATGCATGACATGAAGACAAAGATGTATGGTCACTTGTGCGCAGGGATAAAGTCTCTGTGTGCATTCAGCAACATCAAAGAGTCAGTTGGAGAAACAACAACTCCAGGAAACCAGCACGCAGTTTAAATCCCGGTGTTTGGTCTTACATGCCGTGCTGCCATCCTTTATGTTTTTGAGTCTATGGACTAAAGAACCCTTGTTTTAAGTTTCTAAATGGAAGATATTTAATGCTTCTGCCTTCCATTAAAGGCAGCAGCTTTCCTCAAGTGACCCCAAGGGAACATGTGTTCATTCAGGCCCATGTATCAGCCCTTTTCTGTGGCAGCTTAAGGATCGAATGGGGTTTAAAGGCAAAATTCCACTTGAGACTCTGTTCTTCAACTTGTGTATGTTGTGCTATGATTAACCTGTCAGAGTGCAGGGAGTTTTACAGGCATACTTGTTTTTATAAGTTCCTGTTCCACGGCAGAGAGTTGGAACCCCATCAAACCATTATGGTTATGTCATTGAAAACATTGTCATCATTAATCAAATTATGTAATGTCCTAAACCTTTGATACTGCATGTTCTGCACCAGTTGATAGGCTCTTTGTGTGATATAGGCTTGTGAGACTGACATAGCTCCTCTATTGACAGAAGTTCTGGCTGTTAAATCCCTTGTCAGTCACATATAATGAGAGCACAGCGGTCTGTCAGATCTGGTGGTATGGTGTGGCTTTGCTTTGGGCAGCTTACCCAAACGTGAGACCAATGTTTTGGCATCTTTTTCCAGGGTGGTTACTCAGTTTTTCACATACCAAGGCAAATTGCTTTATTGTGCTTTTATTCAAAATATCTCACCGTACAATGACTAAGTTCGCGTTCGTGTGGGTGGCCAAAGTCATAAAAAACAACTTCACTCCGCAGTGCTTGTGCTTTGCTGTGGCAGCAAAAAAAGTGCACCAAACCAAGTTAATCCTGGACACAGTCTGAAATTTCCATAATATAAATAATACATTGAGTCAATTAAACAGATTTGCAGTCATTAGAAAGGAGTTGCAGCTTTTATTAAATATATATATTACTTTTATATTTTCATCATTTAATTCCAACCTGTATATATTTCGTTAGATATTCAACACAATAAGTTCATCTGTTATCATCAAATTATAACTTGCTTTTTTCAATATTTTTATTGTTGACTAAACAATTAATTTCAGCTAATAAGTAATTTTTTAAGTGACCATTTTTACAAAGTGATTAGACCCATTTAACATGTTAAACTGGAGGGCGGATCAGAAATGACCTTAAACGCTCAACTAACATGAAATTTTTGCGAGTCACGCAAACAGTGGACAAGCATTGGCCTGTGATGAAGGCACTGCAGGATTTTTTCAAAAATTCATCCTCTCATCCACAGAAACTCACCTGAGGGTCAAGTGCAGTCATGTGCACAACAATCAAATTGCAAGATAAGTGCTAAGACCTAAATGAATGCCCAAGGCGTGCATGTGAGTTCCCATCACTTTTTCTAGCATTGCTTTGGGCTTTAGGTCAAACAGATCACAACTACGTTCATGAACTGGCATACCCAGCCAGCAGCATTCTGACTTTTCATTCACAGAGGACCTAATTTGATTATTGGCACTTAAATATATGCTTCAAACAACGAGGCTAGCTCCGACAGCTCAAATAGGACACAGCTGTTGATGTTGTAACATGTCTGAACATAAGTTGTGCTGTAAAGATGACTTAAGTATGATCGTAACTAAAGATCTTATTTATGTTTGAGCAAAGGTGTTATATTCATTAGCGATCAATTAACAGTTTAATTTGTTGCTAATTACAAAAAAAGGGAAAAGAAAATAGCAAAAATCTAATATCATGAAACACCAGATATCGTTTGGTCTGAGCAGCAATCCAGAACCCAAAAACATCCAGTTTATTGTCAAACAACAACGCAGTTGTCAATCGTCTCAGTTGTCAATCAACTAATTGATTATTTTGTTCTGCAAATCTAGTTAGACTTGATTTTTCATCTGCTGCATCAAATGTGAGACTTCTGCCTATTCAGTTGTTCATCAACGAATTTCCCTCAGCAATTTCAACAGCTGCAATATGACTTAACTTCACTCATGATTCACACACATGACTGTGACCCAAAGCATATTTTTAAACTTGAGCTCTTATTTTTTTCATGAATGCTTTTAAGGACATGCTTGTATATTGTGGAAAAAACTTAGTGAACCTTATTTAAACCTATAAAATTCAAAAGGGAGATCACATGTTCAGAGAAACCAAAAAAACATATGTAGAACATTATATAAAAATGCATAGTATACAAGCCAGTGTATAGAGAAAGGAAAAAACACATGCATTGGGCATCTGAAAGTGGTCTGTGCAGTGGTGTTTACTGTATACCACTGTGCACCGCTTAAAGCACTGAGAAACACTTTTCCATTTCAGTCTCACAATTCCTGCTACAGAGGGTGGGTTTGCTGAAGGGGGCTCAGGTGAGGTGTCCCGCCACGCCTCGCCACTTTTATTTCTCTGACTTTTTCCCTGTTTCTGTGTCCTTGTTTTAAAATTGCTGCTTGTTGCGTAACTTCTCTTCAGATATCTCTGCTTGTGTCCTCTCTGCCTGATGAACTGGTCGTGCGCACATATCTTCCCGTCCTTATAAAACCAGGTATTCTGGTTCGCTCAGAGAGCTGACCCACAGCCGCTTTGTTGGAGTGTGTTGTTTGTAAGCTCTTTAAACTTGCAGTGTCTAAATACCTCACCAGTGCATGAGGAAACTCGAAGGTCCTGAGCTGCTGTTTGTCGGGTGTGGTGGAGATAAATCTGTCATGGGCTCAGATATGGAAACTTGGCTGTAAATCAGTCTCGTCAGGTCACCAGTACAGTAGTGGATGGTTAACCCCACTTTTCTTGTTTCGCAAATGAATTCCTTTCACTCGCCTGCTTTTGTTTCTTTCAGTCCTCCAGGGTCTCGTATATAGCAAAGCTGTCCACTTTACGATTTTGCAGACCACCCCTGCTCTTATTGTTGAACAAGCCTCCCATAGACAGTTTAACATTTAGGGTGCAGACAGAAATGTGACTAACTTGAATTTGAACCCAGCAGGCGCATGCACTTGTTTGGTTTGTAAACCCTTACCTGTTGTTGTTTACCTGTTTGTTTTTTGTTTCTTACATTGCACCTCAGGTCTTGACTGTCTGGATGGTTATTTAACATCTTTCTGTTCTCTCTGACTGTTTTCAAATTCAGACATCTAAGACTGAGATTTGTCAATGGGTTACATTATGATTACAATATGAACTGGTGTATCATTAACATTGTGTTACCTGAATGGTGATAAATATTTTATGTGGTTTGTAATTTTATCTCACCTCAGCCGCTGCGCCAGGAAAATCGCACCTGTTTGAAGTTCACTTTCTATTTTACAAATCGGTCTGGCCAAGTAGTTGCAGAGTAGTAGTGAAGTCATGAATGTGTATCTCTAACTGCAAACATCAAAGTCAGCTTCCTGTCCAGATCATCCATAGAAGGTGGCTGAACTGTTTTTTAAAGCATTTATTTAATGAGGTAGGAAGTAAGAATACAGGATGTATCTGAGAGTCACTGATAGTAAAGCAATGAGTCAGAGATGCTATATGATTGTGTTTCAGAATCTGGAAAAATACTTCAGTGCCTGTCATACACTTGGTTTGCTTCATAATGTAATTTCTGAAAAGAGCTGGGCAATCTGGATTGTATCGTCATTTCCTGTTGACCTCTTGGTGTGATTCAGGATCTTCCTCTCATTCACATTCTCTCTCAACCTCATCTCTCTCTCTCTCTCTCTCTCTCTCTTTCTCTTTCTTTCTCTCTCTCTCTCTCTCTCTCTCTCTCTCTCTCTCTCTCTCTCATACATGTTTCCTTTCCTTTACTCATGTTTCTCCTGTCTCTGTTTCCTCCCCCATTACAATGCAGGAACCCATCCACTGCTTTCTACCAGGCTTTCCGGCCTAGCAGATTACGAGGGTCAAAGCCTGTCAACGATAGGTATGAGCTCGGGTGTGTTGACGTGTGTGTGGCCTGGACTGGCCTTGCCTGTGCTGGCTCCCTAAACCCGACCCTACAGCCATTTAGCCTTCTAAGAAAATGTCCATATTGACTTGTCGTGCAGCTATTTATGGAGTCCTGAAATGCCATTTTTCTGACAATGTGTCAACAAGGTGACACGTTGTCATCGGTTTCCAGAGGAGTTTAGAATTTTTTTAACAAATGACACAATCATTCACCCTGCATTGTATGCAAGTTGGACTAAGATGTCTTCAAGGTTCCCAGCAGATCTCAGAGCCTCTTTGAACCCACAAAATGCATTTTTTTTCCATTGCTTACATGGCATGTTTTATTGGTAAGAAAATTGTGTTTTTTTACATATTAAGATTTTCCCCTGTGGTGCACAGGCCATTAAATTTAAAACAATTTCTTTGGATTTTGTTAAGGTGGGAAGATTTCATAATAAAGCTTATTTAAAGAGCAGGCAAGTTCAAACAGAGAGACAAAACAAAGAATCAGTGTCTCATTTAAACGGTGTGTCATACACATTTCTGCTGTTCCTTTAATAATATGCCAGAGGAAATAGCTAAATGTACTGAAAATTTATCACATGAATATTGTAGGCATTTGCAAAAAAAAATCCTCTTATCAGTAACTTCATTGTTGCATTCAAAAACTTACATGAATGAATCGTTATTTCAGTCCATTGGCAGATGTTTAGGAAAAATGGCCTTTTGAGACGAACGACTGAATTAAACGACTTTGCCAAGCTGGACATTTCAGCAGCTGTGAGTGTGAAATGCATGGAGAAAGCATGGCACCGCAGGAATTGTCAGGGTGCATTTTCTGACACTTTCAGAGCAGACATTCTGCCAGTCACGAGGATCTGGTGCTCAGGTTTCTCTTGACCCTACGGTGTGTGCAGCACGGTGCCAGGGGGTTTCAGCACTGCAAATAGCAGATCACACTGAGATGGCATGACAGAAGCTGTGTTGTATAACATACTATTCCCTAAAGTCTGTTCTGTATGCTCGGATGAGAAGCTACTGAACTCTGATTTGGATTCTTTGATTCTGGGAATTGTATTTTGAAGTGAACCACATACTAAAGCCAAAGAAATGAACAGCAGAGTGAGAGCTACACTAGCTAAATCAAGTTAACCTAACATTGCAATTTAATGCAAACTGTTTGCTTTTGTTCATCATGCAGTCTACAGCACTGTGAGAAACATAAGAAAAACAAACAAGAACATGTTCATGTGCAGAACAGCAGCAATTGTGATAGTTGCTTACATCATTTATCAGGCTAAAATGCTTAAAGTTAACTGGTTCCAGCTTCTTTAATGTCAGAAATTGCTTGTTTTTCTTTTTTTCCTCTTGTTTTTCTTTTCTATCTGTTTCAATCACACTGGGTTTTGGACAAGCAGTTTAATGGCTTTAGGGAATTACAGAGGACATTGTCATTGTTTTTACAGACTTAGATGGCAGATCAAGAGCAGCTCGGTCAACTATGAAAAAAGAAATCACTTCATTACTTCCGTGGCCTTGAAATGGGATGGATACAAGGATTTGATACATACAATACATTAGCCACCATTATTTGGAGTTTCAAATAACTGAAAGTCATTTCTTTATTAATTTTCTCTCCTTGTCTTAGTTTTTGCGAACTTCACATTCTTTTTGCTGTCAAATAGAGTGCACTAATATCTGGACTACGCATGTTATTCCTGCAAAGGATAAAGTGTGTAGTTACTGAGTAAATAAATTGCTTTATTAAGCATTTCTTAATCTCGCGAGGGTTAGGCTGCATTATCAGTGGATTGTTAATTATTCCAAAAACATGTGAGTACTCGTTGAGTAACGTCAGTTGTATAACAAAATGAATACCAAATCTGAGAGTAAATATGTCCGTGGTTTGAGTGGTTTGAATTAGTCACGACCACTTTTTGTTCTCATATGCTGTCTCATGGAGGCTGTTTCAGGTCTTGAATCCCTTCCAAGGATATTTAATTGGCTGCCAACAAACAGCGGCAAACAAACTTTGGAGTTAAGATGGCAGCACATTTTTCATTCAGGTCCTTTATGTCAAACATGTGGTTGGCTTGTCAAGTCATGAAATAACATGATAATGTCTGATAAAAGAATTCCAAGGCAGAAAGTCCTAGTTTGGGTCTAATGACACAGGATTCTTCTTTAGGGGAGTCCCAGGGCATTGGAGGGATAATTGGAGTAATTTTAATGTAAGCTTTTACCAAAATTAGCCAAATTTGAACACAGTGGGGACAGTGTGTGATGTACGTTGCAGATAGAAGATTAACTCTGCTCAGGTGTGTCAATAATAAACAAATACCTTTTTAGATGATGCTTGTTCTTGGGACAAAACCTGTCACTCATCGAAATGAGTTCTTTGATCATATTTTATATTTGGCAGCGCTTGGAATAAATATTTTTCAAAAATCAACTGTTGCTCTAAGGAAACCGATGGCAGTATAAGTTAAATTTGTTACAGTGTTATCGTGGTTTACGTTGAGACAAACTGTACAGCTTATGTTTGTGACTCCAATTATTTTGCAGCTTTAATCAAAGAGATTAGTCGTACGCATGATTTGATTATTTAATTAACCCCCATCACTGCATGATGAATGACATGTGAATATGTCTGAGTTCACCTACACTCCCATGATTCGTGGCAACTGATGGCAACTAAACACAAGATGATGACTGGACCAGATCTAGCTGTGAATCCAGAGTGTGTCTGTGTGAGTGTAAAGCACCACAGTGAGTGTGAGATGCACCAGGGGCCATATGACCATCTTCTTCTTCAAAGGGAGCCGATCCAGAAAAGATGAGGATGTTTAAGTGGAGCAACAGTAGCAGTGGACCATGTGTGTAGTGTGGTGGCTGGCAAAAGATTCAGTACTTCTTTTTGTTCCCCATCCAGCTCATGTTTGCCTGTGGGCTCAGTGACTAACAGTGCAGCTTTATTCAAAACTTTTCAAGTAACCGCAGGTAAACCTAAGGGAGCCGCCTTATTTCACCTTCTTTTGTCCTGAGCCTGCTCTCCTGCAAGGTTGGACTTGTTGTAAGTGAAAGGGGGATTGCACACAAACAGTTTGAGGGCATAAAGGAGCATTCCTGAAAGTGATTGCTTTGTGAAATATGTAAAACCTCAGCTGAGCAGCGCAGCCCCACATTGCTTTTCTCATAACTGCTGGTTTCTTGCGCAAGTTTCTACTACGTTGTGGGCATCAAAACATGCTTGCCTGTTTGTCTCTGCAGTGGTACATCTGCAGAAGCTCTGTGGGCTCAAATATGGGTCAAAAAGATTTAGAGCCTGTGGAATATTGGCCAGACTGAATTTGAAAACCAGGGGCTGTATATCACTCGTTTGTAAACCTGCGGCAGCGTTGAATTCACATTTTTGAATGTGTAGAGAAGATTTGTAGCTGCCAAAAAATATTTACAATGTTCAGATTGCAAAATTCTGCGTCTACAATGAGGTTACACAAAGACACAAGAGAAAAACAAAAAGTTTTTGTAAACATCTGGGTTTGTATTCAAAACAGAAAAAATAAGCCACTTAAGAAGATTTAAATTGCAAACTTGGGCTGTAGTATTGGCTGTAAAAGAAGGACCAAAAATTGTACTTAAAACTTAAATGTATTTTAATGTATGGTGATGTGACTTTCATTGATCAGTTAATTTTTTTTCAACAGAAAATTAATCTATTAATCTACTATTTTGGTAATTGATTGATTCATTCAATCATTTTTTTCAAGAAGACATGCCACTTCTTTAGTTCCAGTTTATATAATGTGAATTGTTTCTGTTTCTGTTTCTCTCTTTCTCTCTCTCTCTCTCTCTCTCACGAGTCAGACAAATGTAAACATTTGAAGACGTCACTTTGGGTTTTGGGAAAATGTGATGTGATTTCTGATATTTACAGACCAGACCAGATATAATGTGTGCCTACGTTTTATTTGAACATTCTTAGTCTTTCTAAAACCCAGATTTTCCCCTGTGTGAGCATTTAGGGGTTTGCAAAGGCTGATATGATGATATTTCTGAACTTCACTTCATAAACTCAAAATCGTATTGACCTTTACTTGATCTCATATAGCTCTGCTTAAATAGCCTCTTACCAGCTCATCTTTCAACTGCAACAAGCGAGAGATGAATTTATTTTAGCCAAACTAAATTACAAGTTACACTGCATTTGCAAACATTCCAGGAAAGCGATTTGTTGGTCTGCTGAAAGGAATCATTGTGAGGCCACGATTGGTCCTGAGTAGAGCAGCAGCAACCCTTTTACTGCCCTCAGTCCACAAAGATCAACTTTATGATTGCGGACAATAAAGAAAAGACAGATTTATATTCCGACTGAGCACACCTGATCAGCGGCCCCATGCTTGGCCAGTGAGGGTTATTTGATCCAGACCAGGTATGCGGCAACTGTTTATGACACAGAAACAAACATTTCATTATTTGGATGAGGAGGAGGAGGGAAAAAGTTGAATGTGGGAAACTCTTTTCACTCTTGATGTGCTGATAGGAAAGAACCACACCAGTTAACGCCTTTATTGGCTTAGTTAATCATTTTCAGCAATGTGCTTTTGTTGCCTTTTTATTTTTAGAAAGTATTGCTGGTTTATTCAACATTTATCAAGGATTTTTTGCCAAAAACGCCCTTTTTGTCAGTATTGACTTGACTGAAATTACCTTCCCTCGAGACAAACAAACGACCAAAAAAACACACTTTGTAATTGCTTACAGGCTGTGGGGCATATCCTCGGCAGACTTAGCCCAATTCAATTTCAAGGTCTTTCTTAGAGGCACACACAACAGAAAGAAGATAATTTTGAACGGATTACTCAGCGGTTGTATGGGAGGCCCCCCCTCCAGCAAAATCACTAACTGCAGGGCCATGGTGGACATGACGTGACTTGACATTGTGCAGAGCTCTGATCTCAAACTCAACAAGCCCTTTTCAGATGCAGGGAGGAACTGATGGATGGAGATCATAACCATCAGAGATATGCACGGCTTACGTAACAGACCTCAGGTCTACAAGGCAGCACTGTGCAGGACGACATTTTCATCCCGTCAACTTTATCTTTGGAAACTTCTCTGACATTTGACCTTTATTTATCCAGGAAAGTTTGCTGAGCACACATGCCTCTTTTTCAGCATAATCTTGCTTTACCCTCATGTCAGTTAAAGGCATTTACGACTGGGAGATGCCTAATATAACCATAGGCATCTACTGTTCACCATTAAACAGCCACTCCGGACCAGCACAGGTCAAAGTTTGCTTTTGATAGGCACCCAAGCATCAAACGCTTGACCTTCTGGTCACAAACAGCCTTTTGTTTTGTCTTTCAAACACCTGTATTTCTGCTGTGTAATCTAAAATCCAATTAAAGCTCAAGCTTTGCGAAAGCAAGACAGAAGCTGTTATGAAAGACAATGGCTAAGACGTATCAGACTTATTGTTTTTGCAGCGTACTGCCTAATAATGTTAGTCTTACCCGAACCCTGGGCTGCAAAGAGGACGCCCAAATGAGTCTAAGTCCGTGATCCTCTGATAACTGCTCTGCTGAATACAGAGCCTCGTTAACGGAGAGGTGCCAGGATTTTCCCATTAAAGCCTTCGGGAGTAACACTATTACTTTTAACACATTCCAGTGGGATCTTAGTCCAAATGAGTGCCACAGGCCCAAATCAGCAAAAGGAAAAAAGAAAAGAAGAGGGTAGTGAAATGTGATATTGCTGCACATTTAACATGCTGAAGATCTGGTTTTGGTTGAACACTGTTTTGGTAGTGATTATTTAAGACTGGAGGACCCCTGCCCTCGATCCCCCACTGTGTTTGCATATGGAGTTTGATGGTCACATTACACTGTGGCTCTTTTATCATTTGTTCAGGAGCTGAAGGGGCAGCTCAGCAACCATTAACAAACATCCCTGCTGGCAGTTATTTTAGCCCCCGAAATAACAAGGCCCTCAATTACCCGTTTAAATGAACCACGATGATCCACTGTCTTGAGAATTTGGATTTTATCATTGCCTGTATTGAGCGCTCAAGGGCCTTGATTCCTTCTCATGCTCCCTGTCGTCCGGTTCATCCGCAGTATGTCTGCTTGAGGTGTCCCAGTCTTCGGGGAAGAACGGCTGTTGGGCTTTGAGCATGTTACATGAGGACATATGCAGACTGGGATGTTTGTGCACAAGTCTGGGGTTTATGTAACAGGCGAAGGGGACAGTTCCTTCAGTCTGTTTACGAGGAAGCTCGGTGGCAGCAGACACACCTACTTATGACTCTGATTTAGTGCTGTAAAAATAAAACTTCCATCTCCAGACATGAGGTCCCCGAGGTCTGTCTTATTTTGTTTAGTCTCCATTGTGTGAGCAAGGACCACCCTTTATTTCAACGACACGTCCCAACAATACAGCATCCGAAAAATCCACCAAGTTCCGAGGCACATATTAACATGCTTACAGCATCCTGCAATTGTCACCATTGTTCACTGTCACAACTAAAGACAGTGAAATACAGACAAGAGCAGTCAGTTGAGATTCTATGTATAGTTGCTATTTTAATTCAGTATGCAAATTTAAGTCTTCATGTGGAATTTCAAGTGCGCATCACTAAATACCACGTATGCCCCGCGTGTTGTTGTGTAACTTGTTTCTCCCTCGTAATACTCGGGTTTGGATCATGACAAGCGTGTCGAAGGCACGCAGTTTCCTTTTTTCACATGTCTCACCATGGAAATTATCATTCTACTCAACCTTACTGCACACGTGAAGAACGAAACAAAAAAAAGAAAAAAAAAAGCTTAAGGAGTTATGAAATGACACTTGCCTCCAGCCTCCAGTTGATGTAGGAGAAGCTTGTGGCTTTTAATTGTCTTACATAATCTTCATTGTGCCCAGTTGTTGTGCTACTACGCTGCATTTTAACCTTACCCTTTTTTTTCTGAGCTGTCTAAATTTTATCAACCTGAAAAGTCGAAAGTTAGTTGATCCATTGACAAGAACATTTATCTGCAGCTGTTTTGATAATTGATTGTTATTCTTCAAGTAAAAATAGCAGAAATTTGTCAGATTACGTCTTCTCCTACGCAAGGATCTGATGCTTTTCTTTCTCCAGTATGATAGTAAACTGAATTAGATAAATAAATACATAAACAAACACTTAACACACCAAAGCAAAACACACTACTACTAACAAAATACTAGCACGACAGAGACAGATTTCTTAAAGTTGATAAGTAAGCTGATCTCTGCTAAAAACCCATAAATCACTCCTAGGTGACATCTGTGTTTGTTTTATTCAAGTGTATTTTTTTTTTTTCACAGTGCAGGTTTCTGTGGAAAACTGGTCTGATCTAATTTATCTAACTAGATGGGTAAACACGAGGGGCTCAGCGATCCCTGTAGAGAACTCCCGCTTGCAGAAATACTGCTCTCTTTGTTTTCTGACGGGGTGTTCATTAGTTTGTTTGCTGGGTCATACAGTTGTTTTTGAAAAGGAAAGTAAGTCAAATTGAGAGATCTCTTTCAGTTCTCTAAATCTTTTTTTTAAACAACTTAGATTAACATGTTCATTTATAGTATTTGGATGACACTACAGAGTGAGTTAGCGATTATATCGAAGGTTTCACCTGCCAGATCACAACTAAAGATGGTAATGAACACCGTCAGGGACGAACCTCCTGGGATTAAGTGTCATTAGCAAAAACAATGAGAGGTTAATGTTTTGAAACATAATTATGTACGGTCCAGCTCATAAAATGGAAGCTTCTAGCTGATTTCAGCTGTGACAATGAATTCATTGTGATCATTTAGACATGACTAAACTGCTCCTACCTGGCTCTGCTCTGTACATTTTCACTCAAGTTTTGTGCCACAACTACTTGGAGCCTCTGCCGACCTCGTCTGGCTGAATGACTGAACTGCATCTCTCAAAACGGGCCACACGGGCTGTGCAACTAACTGCATCTGAAAGAGAACAGTGAGTCGTCACTGAGCGCACTCCTCTGTCGTTCCAGCCCCCGCCCTCTGGCTTGAAATACACTAGTCAGAGGGTTTGGGGGGTTGTCATTGAAAGGCTGAGGTCTAATTTATTCAGCTGCCTCCCCCCACAGTGAGTGTTTGTATGCTTTGCGACAGGGACGTGTGCCGTTGCATCTGTGCCCTTAATGGAGAACACATTGGATTTCTGATGCTATGAAACATCATGTGACAAACGCAGAGAGATGATGGAGACCACACTTTGCTCCTGCACGTGTCTCCTGTGAAGCAGAGCCACACAGAAAGTCAGAGTCTGTGAGATGTGCATGTAATTCGTTGAGTTTACACCTTTCTCCAGAGCTGCTTACAAGTGTGCCAGTCGGTGAGATGTGCCCACGATGGCAAACTTTTAGCTGGTACCAAACCAAAAAAGCTTGAGGTTACAGGACTGTTTGGATAGCTAGTCCTCAGTGAAGAACTTGACTGTGTGTTGTCACAGCATGATGGTGGCTCTGACACAGATGTCTCAGTTTAGAGGCGCTGGCCTCGGGGCCGGAGGTGTCCGGAGTTGGAATGTGCTGCCTTGTGGTCCTGGAGACTTTGTTGATGGGGGGGGGGGGGGGACCAGTGCATGTGTGCGCTGCTGCAGTCTGCGGGGAAGGCCCATGTTGAGGTTAACGCAGCAAGTGGTCCTTATATAAACCACCACATGTCTTCCTCCTTGAATAAAATGTACAGTTTGCTTTGTTTTCCTTGGACACTGAACAGCAACAAATTAGGCCTTTTGTCTCCTAAACATGTCCAGTAACTCCTTCAAGACAGATCTGATTTGCATGTCTCTCTTCTGTTTTATTATTGTTATTGATAAAACTACATTCCAGCCTAAACTCGTGGACAGTCTTCTCTCTCATTGTCCCACATGTGTAAATGCTCAGTTCAAAGGCAGGAATGTCTTCCCCTCGCATTGTTTATCCGTCTGTAGATCGCACAACCGATTGAGTCTCTTTGTGGAATGCAACTCACTTACCCCGCTGTCATCACATCAGTGTGGGTCTGTCGTGCCATACGTCTCTCCGAGCTGCAGTTAAACCGTTTTTTTTTTTTTCATGCCCGGTATTTAGATGAGTTGAGAAGTAAGCTGACAGCTTTACAGTCTGACATTTTCCTCACGTGTGAAAAGTAGAATGCTGCATTGCAAATGTGATTACTTGCAAAGCACATGAAATC
Source organism: Datnioides undecimradiatus (assembly GCA_008933995.1). Taxonomy (NCBI): domain Eukaryota; kingdom Metazoa; phylum Chordata; class Actinopteri; order Lobotiformes; family Datnioididae; genus Datnioides; species Datnioides undecimradiatus. The sequence continues at coordinate 10,951,432 of WARS01000029.1, read as the reverse complement.
ACCTGGCAGATTCAGTGTGACTCGCTGTGGCGTGTCGTTGCACTGAAGTTGAGGCTTAGTGTCAGTGTGACTAATAAAAACCTATATTGTCATTTGCTGTTGAGCTTCTATAACTAATACGCAGTTGGTTAAGCTCAGCCAGCCTTTCATGCTTCTTTCTGATGTCGTCCACACAGATTACACAGCTTTAAATTGCTTTTCCTGGACACTCTTCATGTAAAATAATCAAGTTAATGGGCGCTGGACAAGTCGACATATGGAGAAACATGTAGACATACCAAAATCTACCAACTCAACCGTTTCGTTTACTGCTGTAAGATCAGCCCGGCCTCTGTGTCAGAACTTGCAAAACACAGCCTGCTTTTTAATTAACGTTTAGCCTTTTGAATAAGTCGTCCTGTGCCTCTGGAGTCGCGCTGTGTAATTTTTGGCAGACTGGCGGTAAATGTCATTTTCACTTCCTTGGAGTAAATGAGGGAGGAGGGGGAGGCTGAACTCCGCCCCCCTGTTTTGTCACCATGTGACCGAGCGTGCTTTTAAAACACACTCCTCTCCTAACAAGAGGCATCTGTGTTTCAACACTCACTGGAGCTGTACAACAGGAGAAGGAAGACGAAAGAACTTTAGGGAAACTTTGGTGAAACGATAACATGCGCTGCAAAATGAGCTACAGTCTGCCTTGTTCACCGGGAACCTCGCCGACTTATTCAGGACGCTTGATGTCCTACAGAGCGAGATGCGCCAGGTAAAGGGCTTCTTACTGTCTCTGCCATGTGTTTTAGTTTTCACTCGCACCGTGTGTGTACCAGTCTTAGTGTCTTTCTTAGGCGCCTCGTGTTTTGTTTTTATTTTATCCTTTTCTGATTCATATCGTAGTTTTTCCACACCACATTTAAAAGCTCTGTGCCCAGTTGTGCCAAACTGGTGGACGTCTATATATAGACTCTATACACTGAAGTCACTCATGAGCAGCTGAGTGTTTCATGCCATCTGGGACATGGTTGAAATCCAGTCTGCTCCATGTCCATTTGCACTGGTTATAAGTATTTTGGAGTCTACTCTTTGGTTCGCAGGCCACTCGGCCCTTTGTTGGTTGTGGCCCTCAAACGTGTTTCTCCTCATGTGTGGCATCTATTTGGTGCTGGTGTGTATTTTCTAGGACTTAATGTCTACATCGCGTCGTACGTGCGCTCCAGCACGCAGGCCACAGGCGACGTGTTGGGGGAGACCTCTGGTGCTCCACGTGATGTCCGTGGTCACAGTATGCGGATGCCCAATGCTTACTTTCATATGAAGTTTAAATCAACCGCAAAGAGTTAAACAGTGATCGATGGGAGTTTGTTCCCTGCAGTTTTCCAAGCTGGTTCTGCATCAACATTACGCACACGAAACCTTTTTATTCCTCAATGGTCGTAAACGTTGGAATAAACCATGTTTCTAATAAGTAATGCTATATTTATTTTGTCATAATGCTCCACCACAGGTGGAAAATGAATTTTGATGAGAACTTTAACCCGCTGCATCTCTTTTAACTCGTGTTTTCTTCTCTGGACCTTTTATCGCAAATGAGGTCAAACAATTTCCAAACATTGCTGGATGCTCTCTGCACATTATGTTCCCTCTCTTGTGTCAGATCCATGTCAGAGCACCTTCTAGCGGCATGAAAACGCCTTTCCCTTTATTTGGCTTTTGCATCCACATCCGAGCGGGGCGGTGATTGTGCAAGACATCGTTTCAGTCTATTTAGACGGATAAAAGCCGATGGTTTTTACTTTTGCTCGTGCAAGAAATCGTGAATCTTGTTGGAGGATCGTGTGTGCGGTTTTGTAAGTTCATCGTCTGTTTTTCTGTGTAAATTGCGAGCCGTCTTTTTCTTTTCTTTCTTTGGGGCGGTTGTGGGTGGGAAAATAAAATGTTGCGCTGCTCCGAGGCGATCTTACGATAACAAAGTGGGATGTGAATCGAGGCCGCGCAGATTCTTCAGATTTCTCTGCAATCGCGATAAAATGTGTTTGGGGAACAATGAGATTTTCCTGATTAATGAGAACCGATCGCTGAAGGCGACATTAGCCGCACCCGGAGCTCAGGTCGCACCGACTCCCGGGCTCCAGTCAGATTTATTACAGTGGAGTCATGCATAGATAAGCGGATACGAAGGAGACTGTCCGAAAAGAAGCCATTTAAACGGTCTCTAGGAGCATTGTTCTCAAGACTCCTGCTGCTGACCTGCATGTGTTAGTGAACAGCTTTACTTGCTTTACCTATCTGCTGTTTACTTTATTTAAATGCTCTGAAATCATTTTAGACAAATCAGGTCTTATTTGTCACCATCTGTTTGTGTGTGTGATCGTGCTTTGAGTCCTGGTGACTTTTGTTTTGCAACATGTTGGATCACTGTTTCACTAAAGAAGTGATGAGCTTGTTTAAATGAAGATTTACATTTGGTAAAGCTTGTGTAGCTTCATGCTACCATGGGCCCGCAAATGTAACAGCAAAGCAAAACAGAACCAGTGAGTTTGGTGTTTATTTAAAATATACATATTTGTGTGTGGTGTCAGTGATTACAGCCGAAGGAACATTAGTGTACAGGCATTTTGGAAAGTGTCTGCGCATTAAATGGGGGTCCACTTTCAAAGCAGTGTTGAAAGTTAACCCTTTTCCACTTGGAGCCATTTTGAAGGGCCTTGTTTGGGCAGCATGTGTTGACACGTTAAAGTGTTTACCATGAGACCTCTTAAAGCCTCACTCTCCAAACTATGATGCTTTCCCAAATAAATCTCTGCTATGTCATTTGGCACAACCTGACGTGTGGTTTTTAAACACAGCGCCACCCTTCCCCGCTTCTGATAACAATGAACAGTTGCTCTCTGGAGGTTTTGGATGAGTTTATCTGCGACATTTCCTGCCAGGTGCTAAAAATAGTACATGTTTTTATTTTTGGTCTGTGTGTTTTGGAGTCACACTCAGATCTGTTCATCTCATTCTCTGGAAACAGATATGTTGGTCAATCTGAACATCAGAAATGTGTTTACCTCCTGAAGTACCAGTGAAATTCCTAGAGGTCATGTTTGTTATGTTGAGGAAAAGATTAGGCAGGTTTCTGAATTTGGAAGAGCCGATATCATCTGCAGGACATGGTAGACATGAGATGAGCATCTTGTAGTTAACTCTTTCCTCTCTCTCTCTCCACAGTGCATCGGGTGCCAGCGTCGTCGCCATTGATAACAAGATTGAGCAGGCAATGGTGAGTTTTCCACGCATTCAAAAGCTATAGTGCACAAGCCTGTGCACTGACTTGTCTCAGAGTGAGTTGTCACGCTGCTGAGTGACACGGCTGCCTCAGCCAAGACCATGAACGTAAAACTTAAAACCATTTTAACATAATTATCCATGATAATTATATAAATTCACTTAATGATGGCTTCTACATTTCCTTTTGTGAACAACCTGCTTACAGTAAGCCTTTTGTAGAAAGATACCAGTAAGCCAAGAAAAATATTTTGCATCTCAGTATTGCCCACGCAGTTTGATTGACAGGTGACCTCTTGAAAATGCAGTTGCAAAATCCCTGCTGCAGTTTCATCGCACTGAGTAAGATGTTGCTAAAACAAGATCACACGTAACCACATAAAACTTTGTTTCAGGATGCAACCTGCCATTACCCATATGGTGGTACATGTAATAATTTATTTTTTTAAGCTGAAATGGAAATAGACCTCTTCTTATGGATTCTGTATCAACATGACAATGCAAAAGTACTCAAAAGCCTACTTTGCTTGTGTGCTAATGTCAGTTTCCTTGCCCTGGTCTTTCAGGACTTGGTGAAGAGCCACCTGATGTATGCTGTTCGCGAGGAGGTTGAGGTGTTAAAGGAGCACATCAAGGAGCTGTACGAGAGGAACTCAGTGTTGGAGCGTGAGAATGCTGTGCTAAAGTCACTGGCCAACTCAGAGCAGCTCAGCCAGCTGTCGAGTCAGCTCACCCAGGGCAGCAGCGCATCGCCACCGCTGCAGCAGCAACACCCACTTGCCACAAACAACAACAACAACAACACCCCCTTGGCTCACCACGAGGGGAGTCAGAGCGTCCCTCATCAGCCCAACATCACATCGGCGTGATCTCCCTTCCACCAATATACACACTTAAACACACACCACCTATGGACAGGAGTGGAAGATCTGTTCTCTGTAAAGACAACAACTGCTACCGTCCCCTTAGCTCCATAAAGCAAAAGTCTCCGCTCTGCATTCAGTATGCTCCATCTGAGGAAAAACCGACAACAGCGACATCTGTGTTTGCCACCAAGAGCCATGCTTCAGTGTGTGCACGCTGCCGTCACCGGGTCTTCACATTAAGACATTTACCACCCCTTGAAAAGTCTTATTCTGTTCCTATGGTTCACTGCAAGAAGGCTGAAAACGGTGGAGGGGCAGAGGAGCCAATGCACAACATAAAACTGCATGCTGTTCTTGTGCAGGAGCCGGGGTCGAAGGGCACATAGAGCTGGATTTGTTGGGGCAACAAGTGGTTGGAGACGGTGGTGCAACTCTGTTAGGGATCTAAAGAAGGTCCTGTAACATCCAGCAGGGACTGTCCTCCTGGTATCCCCATCCGACGTCACTCTCTAGGCTGGAAAAGGCCAGAGAACCGAAGGGGGGAGGTGGGAGGAAGACTCGTCCTCCATGAGTGCAGGAGGACGCCAGCTGGCGTCTCTGCTTGAGTGGAGCGAGTCGAGAGCCTCGGCTTGTTATATGCTGCAACAAATGCTTGTGTTGTTTTCTCAGAGCCACCGTACTTTGACATGAATCATAATACTTTTTCATTAGTTCAGTTTTAGTATTTGCATTTATTTATTTCAGGGCTGCTATTTTCATAATGTAAATGAACAATGTCATGGAGATACTTATTAAAAACAAAAAAGAAACCTTTCTCTTTGGTCTTTTGGTATTTTAGAATCTGTCAGGTATTAAATTTGGTAGACTCTTGCAACAAGTAGATCTCAGTAAGTAGGCAATAAGTTCCATAATAGAAACCTTTTCTTCTCATGAAATAGTGCTAACACTAAAGCCGAGCTTACATTAGGTGAAACCCAGGTTGAATGTATATTTTGTAAAGTATTAAGAGCAAGGAGGGTTTGTACAGGAGAATGCCTGTTGTTAAGATGTGATGGGATGTTTCGACAAAGAAAACTATAAATTTACCTTTTTTTAGACTTTCTTTGTCAAAACAACAAAACAAATTAATTTGGGGGTTTGGTTGGGGGATGAAAAGCTGTGAAAATTGTTAGACCTACTTTATAACCAAAGACGCAAAGCTGTGTAAGTCTTTTTTTTCTTTTTCCCCCTCTTCCATTTTAAATGCACACTCATACTTTTTTCTACTCTCTCCTTTCCTATATTTTTTGTCGCTGTTTTGCATGTTCTGCATGATCTATAATCAAACCACTTTTTTACCTCATGTTTTTATCTAGCACTCTTTATTTTTCTGTCAAGATGTCAGTCTGTGAATGGTTGCGAAGGATTTTTCTGAGAGAGGGGGAGAGAAAGGGAACAATGGGCAGAGAGGATGGAGCAGGTGGTCGAGGGTGAGAATGAGATGGAACAGGATGGAGAGGTATTTGTGTTGGATGGAGGTGAGGGCGTTGTGCACAGAACAGTAGTCAGAAAAGGAGCCATCTTCTGTTTTTGTTTTCATGTAAATGCTGTGTTGAATTTCATATGCAGAGAAAAAGGTTTTGTTACATCGCAGATTTTAATGTATTTAATGAATGCAGCATTTAGATTTGATTGTAGTGTACCAACACTTTGCTTACAAAAAAAAACAATAGACAACAATATCTGCAGAAAAAAAACTACAAAACAATGGAAACTATTAGACATTTCACACTTTAAAGCTGGAACCCAGTCGATTGTGTGTAAGCATATTATGGGATGTCCTGTCTGTGTCACGTCTTTTGTGCCTCCTGCGCCGCTGTCGTCTGCCGTCGTCAGGCGATCCGGTTTCTTTCTCTGTGGCTTAGAACCAAACCAAAATGCTTGGTAATTGTACAATCAGTCATCTTTCTACAGGATGGACTCTCTGATTTCATTTCTTTTTCTTTTTCTGCAAATGGGGTTATTTCTTCTTTCTTTTTTCTTTTCTTTCGTTTGAAGGAGATGCCGTGTACATGCCAAGTGTACTGTATGAAAGTGATCACTGAGCCTTGGAGAAAATATCTTAACGATGCCCTTGTAATGTGCTGTTCAGACAATTTTAGTTTTCAGTCAAAAATAAATTACTGTTTTATTAAGACAATGTCTTCATGGTTGTTTTTTATTCCCACAGCCCCTTTTTGTGACCAGCAAAAACATCACCAATATAACATTTAACAAACAAAGTGACTAAAAACACTGATTATTAAAATACTGAACATTTTACTTTACAGATTGCAGATAATTTTATGCATAAACATATTTTACTGGCAAGTTCAGACAGTGTAACAGTGAGCCAGCAGGGTCGATACTAGGACCCTGAAGCAACTCCGACATGCTGAACTTGTCAAAGTCATTCCCATGCAAGTTGGCAGAGTCCTCTTATATGAGTCTGGAGTAATTTGTCTCCCAGGTGGGGAAACAGAAGGCTCCCGAATGTCTTACAACTGAAATGGCTCATCTTTCAAAATAAAACACCTCCATTTGCATGAATTCCATCGTAGTTTTGATCCATTTGTTTGAAATGGAGGATGTTCAAATACTGTCTGTTTTAAAAGTGCACATTATCAGAGAGCAGATTAATCTGAGGTAATAATCTAACGAACTGAAAGAAAGTGGTGAAAAACTCCCCAGCGTACAGGGAACTGGGTCCAGAGATAGTCCAAGTATTTTATTAATTTCCTGCAACATCTGACCATAATAAAGTTGCACAGTTTAATGTTAATCAGGTCTTATCATCATCAGTTTTACATTTGGAACCAGATTTCTATGTTTTGGGATTCAATTTATGATGTTGTGTATTTATAATTTTTGCCAGAGTGAAAATGCACATTTTGTTTGGCATGTTACCTGTTTCTTTCTTTGTTTTATTCAATGTAAATATGTATGTATGTATTTATGTATGTATCAAAATAGACATTTCCATTTTATCATAACAGAGGAGTAGTAATAGTATAAATTAATTTCCTGTGAAAGGAAAAATAAAAAATAGGCGACAAGAGTAGTAAGAAAAAACAAATATAATTACACAATTGAAACAAATACACAATAAAATAATAATAATATTTTATTAATAAATTCTGAATATTTCCAAACATTTGATTTTGTGTATATTCCACTTGTATTTCTTTCACTTAATAGAGTTGATCAAATCTGAAAGAAAAATCCTAAAAGAATAGTTGTTAACACTGGTAATTAAAAAATAAAAATCCCATCAAAGTGGTCTTATCGTTCAAACATTTGTGTGACATCTTCACCAGAAAGTGTGTGTTAGTAATGTTCAAACTCTGACCAGAAAATATGTCTGTGATAAGAACAGCTGTAGTTCCAGATCAAGGACTTTATCAAGAGATTCCTTAGAAGAGCAGGACAATCTGCGACGCTCTTCTGTGGAATCTAATTCCAAGTTTGGAGATATGTCCTTGTGTTCACATGAGGGTTGCGTCCCTCAAAACAGTTTGCTTTCTTTGAGGGAGAAAGGGAAGTTACACCTGCGCTGAGGCATGTGTAAAACCCCAAATGACAGTATTGTTAGTCACTGATCACCCACCTGTTATTCCAGACTTGTTGAGAAAGGTGGTAGTTTTTAAAACAGATCCTGCACGTAACTTGTCCTCTGTCCACTAACAGCTGATAGAAACAACTTAAAGACCTGATTTCAAAATATTATTTTAAATCTCAGTGTCGACTTTCTAAATATACATCTGCAAGTCAGCTTGTCTGTCAGAGTATCTTATTCATGAATTTATAGTAAACCCTTACATTTATGTGCATTTAAAAGTCATAAACCCCAAAGTTTAAATAAGTTCAATCACTTTAGCTCTGAGTGGTTTTATGGAGCAGCTTTCCAGTTCCACTATTCTGAGCCTCTCTGCTCTTCTCACACTGTCTCCTTGTCTTATCCTTCACTTTGTAATGCCTCTGTTCGTTTGTCTTTCCAGGTACTGACTCAGTATTGTGCCAGTTGGCAAAGACTCTAACACATCAGCCACGTCTTTAATTAAACTGTGAATGTCATATTTGGTTTTCAACAAAGAGAAGTTGTATCCATCCTCTCTATATCAGCAGTGAGAAAAGGTAGACCCAGTGGTCAGTTTAGTCACTGGTGAAGACGTTTTGCATGCATGTAGTCGATTTAAGTCAGCACACTCGGTATCTGTTCGAGTAGGTCTGCAGGGGTGAAGCTGAGGATGGGAAAACCATAAAAAAATCATTAAGCAGTTTATGATTTTTAGTGCTGACAGGAAGAACCTGCAACAAAATGAATGGCCCCTATTTATTCCCACTTTTATCCCCTTTAAATTAAAGGCCTGTCGATACAATGCCACATTTTCGGGTGAGTGGGGATTTTTGTTACATTCCAAAAAAAGATGTTTTCAATAGATTGAAATACTAGCTATTAGCAATTGTATCACCTCTCTGCGAGCAAAGCCTGACCCATTAACCCTTTAACATAATATTCCTCTCCAAAGGCTTCAACATCAGTTTTATGATCCTTATGAATAATACAAAGTGGAAGTAAAATGAGAAGAAAACATCTCTGTTTGCATCCGTTTGCACTTTGCAGGAGAAAACACCAGCTTTCACAGTATTCTGGTTTCTGTGTTTACAGGTGCCATCATGTGAAGCCAATTCTTCTTTTAGTGTTTGACAAAGTTACACATAATCTGATCAACTATCAGTCAGCCCAAACAAAGGTGGACTGGCCTTTTTGGCTCATTTTTACTCAAGTATCTGGGGTGCCTTTTGGATGGCCTTAAGCAGGATTTTGTTTGATCTAATTTTTGTTTTTTCATGTCAACAATCTAGTTAGAAAGCTTTTTTCCACCCCTCGCTGTTGGACATTGCAATCCCTGCCGGGGAATGATGAAACATTGTGTTGCATAACATGAACAAAAAAAGCCTTCAGAAACCTGTGACACTTGTTAATAGATTTTGTATGACCCGAATTAATCGTTCAGAATAAATAATAAGTGTATTCCACACCACACTTCTTTTGTTTGGTCAATATATTGCATGTGTGCTAAATCATCTCAATGCATTTAGGCTTATTTCACTGCACGAGTCAAAACTACTTCTTTAAATTTTATGACTGAACATAGAAGCGCAAACTATCAAAGGCTCCAACCGACACACTGTTGCAAACTAAATAACTGGATTAACCAGGCTCGGTACAACCATGACAACTCTTCCTTTTCACCTACTTCCCACTCAACATGTGTGTTCATGCTGCAGCAGGTCACAGCTCTGAGTCACAGAGGCTCATCCAGAGCTGCGGTAACAACCGGGTGTGTTTCCACGTAACATTGAGTAAATGCAGTGCAGTAAATGTGAGGCAATGACTGACGGGTGACAGCTAAAAACATTTCCTCTCCATGTAAATTAATTATCATCTTGTTCTGACGTGTACTGAATACGTGCCATATGGACACGTTCACCAGAATATATTGTGTGTATGTTACAGTGGAGGAAAGCAGCACAGCACATGTATTCAAGCACTGATGTTAAATTACAATTTTAAGTATTTGCACTTGAATAAATTAAATTAATATTAAAGAGGAAGACCAGTATTTATACACTGTGATGTAACAGCTCTATCTCTTGATTGTGAATAGTTCTTTTTATAAGTATTATGGCACAAAAAATGTGGAAAATCACCATCACTTTATACATCCAAAGAGTGATTAAATAAGATCAGATTTCCCCGTTTCTCTGCAAAACATTCACAAAAAATAATTTTGCAATTTTCTTGTTTCGGCAGCATCATACATTTCAAAAGAAGCCAGAAGGTCACATGATCAGCTTAGGGGAGGGAAGTCTTATGTAATTGCAGTGGTGATTTTGTGTGCGTTGTGTACGTGTGTGTATGTGTGTGTCTGTGTGTGTCTGTGTGTGTGTGGCATGTAGGGGCAATTACTCACCATTCAGTCATCCGCAACCACGCCTAGCAATCACTGTTGATGAGATTTACTGTTACAAAATGTAATTGACTCGCTGCTGCCATCAAGTGATAAAACTGATTCATTTCACTTCCCTACATGGAGCTAACAGACGGTTCAGACTTTGGTGCCATCATGTGGATTTGATATGAAAGTGTTGAATTCATTGGAAATAAAACAGTTAATAACAGACATATATTCTGATCAAATGGTTTTATACCATTTTATTTCTCACTATGCATTAATTTTGAGATTATATGTATTAGAAAATAAACAATTAAAGATTGCATTTAAAAGACAATAAAAAAACAAAATGTGGGTAATAAATTGCAAATTAAAAAAAGGAATTGTGACAACTGACAATAAGATCATATAAACAAAGACTTACTTCTTACAAATTAACAAGAAGTTATATATCTTAGTTATTGGAAAGCTGCAGTAAACAGTTTTTGCAGGCCGCAGGTATTCAGGAAGCTTGTTTCAGTGTGACCTATGTTAGTCCTATGTTACAGTATGAACAATGACACTATATATATGTATAATTAGATCAGCGAAAGAGTTATTTGCAGTTGATAGGGCTTTAAGGAAAAGAGGGAGACATGTGGGTAATGTAGTAGAAAAAAGTTATGTCCTTCACAAGGAAGACATATTGAGAAAATAATCATTTAAAAATGTATGGAAATGATTTATGATGAATGTAATGTATGGAAATGATATATTTTGAGCCAGATTATCACAGAAAGAAAACACAGTGAAAGTGTGAAAACATGATAAATGTGATGTGATGAGATGCCGTGTGTTTAGTTAGTCATGGTGATGGTCATCCAACCAATGCAGTGTTACAGGCCTGTTAGATAAGTGAGAGAATATCAAAATAAGTTTAGACTGAACAGTGAATGCAAGGATTTCAGAATGATATGAAAATAAATGTTGTCCAACTGCAATATGGCCTATAGCAAGAAGAAATAAAGGATTCAGTGAGTGAGTTGTATAGCTACAGTATAGGCCTATAAATATCATGTGCAGGGTTTTACTGAATGATAGAAAGATCCCTATAGTACAGTTTCTGCTGTTGCCACTCTGTTGCAACACAGTTAATATATGCAAACAAACTTAATATTTTAACTACAGTATAAACTAGATGATGTAATAATGTCTAGATGAAAATAACACATTATTCTGAACAGCACACTTCACATTAAAGGAAATCATCTAGTCAGTCTTTGCTAATACTGTCAGGAAGCAGAAACTGTTATGTTTCTGATTTCTGCAGAAAACATAGTTCATATCAGAGATGAAGGAAATGAAAAGGTTGATGCTAACTGAAGCAGGATTAGAGAACGTGCTGGTGTTAAGTTAAGTAGCTCCAGAAGATGGCAGTAATGCAACACTGCCGGTGTTACGGCTCTAAGAAGGACTTCGCCACCGCCCACTTGCTGATGGTAGCAAGTCATGCGGCCTCCTCTGTTTTGATTCACAGCTCGGGCAGGCAGGCCAGACATGGAGAAAGACTGGAAGTCCGGGTAACTCTTTCAAGCTACCCTACGACTGGGGTAAAACTACGTTGTACCGAGTAAGACAGGGGAAGTAAATCGGGGAAGCTGGCAGCTTTGTACGGAATTCGTTTCCGCCCGGATGACATGGAGATCTCTGCGGAGGGAGAGGCGGAGGAGCGCAGGTGAGTGACAGCCTGGGCAGGGCTGCTTCACTTAACCGGGTAGCTGTGCTGAGAGTGACCACTGTGGCTGTACAAACACCAACATGTAGTAATTAAGCTGTATCACTCCGATACATACACACTAGCTAGTTTTAACCAGGGGCGAGCGGTGATGATTTCTGGAGCTTTAAATCACTTAAACTTGATACATGGTAATGTCAGGGAGCTAGCTAGCTAGCTAGCTAAAACACTGGTGGATTAACGCTAGACTGTTAGCTAGCAAAGTTAGGCTAAGCTAATCTGATCTGTCACGGTTTGACAACTTGGAGGAAACGACATTCCTGCGAGGCTTGTCGGCCTACCTAATGTTATTTAGTAACCAATCGACGAGTTAAAAAAAAGTTTGGATGCATTAAAGCAATTCGTACATTATGTTTGCCAACAGCTCGAGAATATACTAGACAGCGTTAACAATGCAAACTGTTAGCTCTCTCCTTTCTAGCATGTGCTAACAGCTCATGCTAGCTGTCAAATCCAGTTCTATCTGCGAGGAGTTTGTACTGTGCAGGAAATTCACAAATTATTAATGAAAAAAGAAAAATGCACCACAAGGTTAGAAATATTGGTTAATTTAGCAAGCTCAAGCATTTGTTTATTCACTTCAACAGACACAATTATTGTTAACATTTCTTTTTAGAACACCGTTCCCACAAGAGCTTAAGAGATAATACTGCTCGAGTTAGTTTGCCTCGCTTGTTAGTACATTACAGGTACAAGTATCATGAGCGAAGTTAGACCCATTTACAATAATTGATAGATTGATAGATGAGCAGGGTACACCATAGGAACCTAACTGAGGATTTAAAGGTCACGTTTTTGAAACAAATCTGTTTTGAGGCTTCTCTAGCAAAACACACGCGCACAGACAAGTGAAAGTGAAAATAGCCCTTAACCTGAACAACCTCTCTGAGCCTTGTAGAATTTCATGCCATGATGTCCAACACTCACTCACACACACACACACACACACACACACACTTAAGACATGTCACACACATCTCTCTCCTGGTGCGTGAATGCATCATGCTCTACCTGGATATTGTTATCAATCTCCCTCTTTCCATATGACATGATGTGATTTGATTAGTTAGCTCAGTAGCTGAACTCGTGATGCCACCGCTCAGCACTGCTGCTGTATGTGGGGGGAAAAAAAGACTTGTTGTGTTCGTTGCTGTTCTATTCATAGATTTCATTGCTTTTACTTTTCAGCCAGATGCTCTCTATTCACTTCTCTGTTTTCCCTGTCTGAGATGACAATTGTGCCTATTTTAGAGACGGCAGGCAGAATAATTTTAAAATCTGTGCATTTTGTGTCCTGGATCTGTTTTGATACAAAATTATGTTTAAGAACTAATTCTCATATCATGTAATGCATCAATGCTAAAGTATTATATATATATATATAGTAAACTGTACAGTAGCAAATCACTTGTTAAATGATCTTAATACCAATGGAAAACAGTCTCACAGTAGATGTTTTGTTTTGCCTCTGCATTTATGTGACTAGTTTGCAATAGCATTCAGTTTAACTGCAGACTTTAGGGAAAAAGAGGAGGCCATGGATATGAGTCAGAACTTTATGGCTCATAGGGAATATGAACTGAAATAAGTTTGTTTTGTATCCAACACATTTGGTATAACAGCTTTACATAGGTGGACTTCCAGCTTCTTGTCATGGGAATTGGGAATAGCTTTTTAGCACTGAGACTTTCTTTGTTCGTAGGAAATAACAACAGTTTAAAGCATCTTTAGGCAGAATGAGTAAGGATGACATTAATGATGGTGATACTTGATTAATGTCTGTTGTAAACATTTTGTTTGTAAAGACTGTTTAGGCTCGGATGAGATGATACTGCTGACACACTTATTGATGGTCAGCACTCTTGGTCATTCACTGAGTTCATTGTAAAGTTATCATAACGGAAATGCTAAGGACACAATTTTTCGGTTTTGGAAAAGGAATTTGTAATCATGTGAGCGATGATTTAAGTCATTTCTGCTAACACCAGCACATTTTAACCTCCTTCCTCATTCCTGAACATGCTTTCTGCTTTTCTCCTTCCTGCTACTTTGTTTTCCTGACAGGAAGGAGCACTGGAAGTTGCTGTCCAGCTTGAAGACCACGGTGGAAGGCCTTGTGTCCACGAACAACCCTAATGTGTGGTCACGTTATGGTGGGCTGCAGCGCCTCCACAAGGACATGAACAACATCCTAAGCCACGGACTGAAGAACGAGCAGGTCAGAACTCAAAACATCTGACTGATCACATGCTCCCTTTTATAACTGTTTATTCTTTTATTCAATCTGTAAACAGGTGGTGTGTCAAGGTGTGTCCCATATTCCCACAGCACCACACTTTCAGACAACAAATTGGTGCAGTATTTACAGATTTCCCATGTTAAGGCTGTAACACCTATCTTCAGAGATAATTAAAACAAGTGCTATGAAATGTTTGAGACCATTAACAATTCCAGAGGAATCACAGATAATCAATATGGGGGCTGACAGAGTGTCTTTCTTTGAGCTGAAAATGAAAATAGACATTTTCTCTGTAGACTTTTCACCTATTTGACTATGCAAAAGTACTGAGAAGGTTGCTTTCTTAGGCTAATAAGCTCATTAAAATATGTTTCAGTCAAATATTTGACTGTATCAAACTTTGTCATTGTGCTAACAGCCTGATCGTGTTGCAGGTGTACTATAAGCAGAGAGATTACTGGCCGTTTGTCTGGTGTGTTCGCTACATCAGCCCCCACCTCGCCTCACACGTCGAACAGGTATGGTTGCTGCCAGCCACGTCCATGGTGTCATGTTTTAATTTCATGTTGTAATTAGCGCCCAGATCTCTCGTATTTGTAATGGGAAGTATGTTTATGAGCACGCAGCTTGATAAAGTGCTACTTTGCACCTTTCAACCTTGTTTAACTGACTTTGGACTGAGTTTTCATTTTGTCCTCAGCAAAATTTGGCACTACCCATAATCTGAGACAGGTATCAACCAACTCATAATAAAAAAAGTCAATGTCTAGCATCAGTATTGATGATCAGGGTTTTATTGATTTGACATAAATCATGAGGAGGAGATTAGGAGCAGTGCTAATCTCATTACAACTTTGTAATCGGTATGTTAGCGTCATGCATGCTATACATAAAGGAAAAGTTGACTGTGATGAGCTGTTACTTCCTTTTTAAAATTTAAGACTTCACAGCCTACTATCCTTTTTTTTGCGTTACATGATGCACAGCAGATTTTACAGTATTCATCTTGCTACTGGTTTTGTTTTCAAAGCTCAAAACAGTGTTGGAAACTTTTGAGAACATTTCAGGTTCCATATTTGTGTGTGCTGAGTGGTGGCTGGTGTGTTTCAGTTCTGTAATTTGTGGTTACACTACAGATGAGCTGCCTCTGCCTTATACACCCTCTGATTTGCCTCTTTTAGGACTCCCTTGTGACAGCCTTGTAGCCAAGCTGCAAAGTTAGCAATATGATGTATTCATATGCCGATCAATTGTATATCTATGTATTTTTGCGTTTGCTCCACAAACCACTTTAACAGGAACTTGTTTATCAGGTGAATTGTGTTCAACTTGTT
Source organism: Datnioides undecimradiatus (assembly GCA_008933995.1). Lineage (NCBI taxonomy): Eukaryota > Metazoa > Chordata > Actinopteri > Lobotiformes > Datnioididae > Datnioides > Datnioides undecimradiatus. Next base: position 10,935,992 of record WARS01000029.1, on the reverse strand, counting down.
GGTCGGTGAAAACATGGTTTGAGACAACAATGGGAAAACAGTAGTTCCTGTTTATGTAAAGTCATAATGTACAATGTTGACTTGTCATTTGCCAGCCACTTTCTTGTTTTAGTGTGCAAAACAAAACCATGTGTGTAACAGCATAAGAAAAGTAGTACTAAACTATTCATTTAGCTTTCTTACCTGGATGTGGCATTTGGATGATTCATAGTCTGTTTTGGCCTCAGGCTCTCAAATGTGAAACCCAGTAATTGGACTGTTTGCTCATTTTGTGGCATCTGAAGCATGTTGATGACATAATGAACCGAACGTTATCGGGCTTGTCTACTTGTTATACTAACTAATTACTTGACTTTACGTTGTTTGTATTATTATTGTAATATGACCTTCACCTCTTTGGCCTGCGCCTCCCTTTCTGGGAATTTTGCAGTGTAATGCCACACTGGTTTCTGTGTTGCAAAGTGTCCAAGTGGAAACACGAAGATTCGCTATTCAGCCTGTGTTGTGGAAAGTTTCAGTTGCATTATTTGTTTTGTATATGCTACTTGTATTTACTCAACAGCATGGGTGGCAGTTCTCCTGCCACTACACAAAATCGCCTGCATTCGGTTGGTCACAAGTGCTAATTTCCAAACTTGGTTGTAGAGAACTGTCACCCATCAACCTTGGTCCTTGCTTTCAAGTGTTTAAATTATTGTGTGACAACAAAGGTATTCAGATTAAACGGATTATCTTCAGTATGGCCTCTGCTACTGAGCGCACAGTCCACCATGATGAAATCATCACGTGACAAGTGGTTGTCTGCTGTCTCCTACAGTAGATTTGTGCTGATATGTTTTCTTTTTCACTCCTCATTCCACTCATTTCTCACTCTGTTTACACTGTCACATCTGCCATCTGCATCAGACTTGACTCTTTCCTGTTCACATGTGGCTTTTTAGATGAATAGATAGTGCCATTCAAATCACTGTATACAGGTCATGTTGTTATAATAAAAAAACAAATTAGGACGTGCTTAGCTTTTGTGTCTGCACCTCTGCCAGCTTCTTTCCCACCTATCTTGTACGTAACAATGTGCTTCTGTTTCACCTGTTTTTCTTCCACATGCTCCCTCGCTCTGCCCATCTTCAGTTCAGTCACCTGGAGCCAGTACTGAGCAGTGGGATGAAGAATGCAGGTGAAAGCTACAAAGCTGAGCGCTGGCTGCTTCACAGCCTACAGGTTCACATGCTGTCGGCTCAGCTCCGACCTCTACTCCGGCATCTGGGACACACGCGTAAATATTATAATGGTGAGTTCCACTTTGTTTGAACCTTTAACGTTAATTGTCTTCACTCATGTCCCACTTAAGAATTATATCTGTCATTATCTTATCTCCTCACCCTTCTTTGTTTGTCTCTCTGTCTCTGCCTCAGATGATGCCTTTCTGCTGAGCGAGCCTCATGTGACCGCCATGTTCCAGTGTCTTGAAGCTGTGGAGCAGAATAACCCCAAACTGCTGGCACAAGTAGACACTGTGGGGGTGGGTCTCATGAAATAACTAACTTGCTTATGTTATTTTACCCCATCTGTTCAGGCTCCTGTTCAGAGGGCCTCTCAAAACTGAAGGAATATTTGAGAACTTTTGGAATTCGTGGTTAAAATTTCTGTCTCTCTCTTGTCACCCTCTAGCTCTCCCCTCTGAAGGGCCCGCTCTGTCTGGGCCTGTTGAAGAGCCAAAGCCTGTGTGTGTTGCCAGGTGTTGGGGGAGCTTGGAGGAGTGCTGACTCGGCTCTCAGAGGAGACTCTCTAAATCGCAGACTCACCACCTCCAACTGTTCCCTCCGAGAAGCAGTCGCCACCAGCCACAACTCTGGGAACACCACGGGAGTCGAATCCCAAAACAGCAACAGCACAAGTGAGGAACGGGTGAAGTGAGGCCAGTGTAAATGGGGTCTGCTGTAAATGTATAGTTTCTTGTTATTCTGCTGAATGAAAAGTTACACTATTTTGCCACATCTGGGTTTGTGGTTGATTTTATTTTTTGAATTTAAACAGTTTAGTGTTGGACCAGATTTCACGTATTGTCTTTATCTGATTGAAGGATGTAAAGTTTCTATGTTGAGTGAATCAAATGAAGAGAAAATGGTCACTATTCTGTAATCAGTACGTACAGGGTTATAGGGGGTGGGGGGCTGGTTCTGTGAATGCACAACAATTTGTATGTGAATAGGCTAACTGACTTAACCATACAGAGGCCTGATTGTTTGTAGATGAGGTCAGTTATTGAGGAATGTGTTGATACAGCCTCTAATTCTACTGGAGCTGGTGCTGCTCGCTAAATGGCTAAAATTGTTTTGCAGTGGTTTTATGAAACATTTTTTAAATGATTGTTCCTCTTTTTTGTAAATACTTCTGTTTCAGTCCATCTCACCTTTTACACCTGTTGTGTTGCAGACACTACCTCTCCAGCCAGCAGCTTGGGAGCTCCCTGGGTGTGTGTGTCCAGGCCGGGGGAGAGCGAGCGGGGTGTGACGCCCCCTCCTGGACCCGTCTCGGTCCCTTGCATCTCCCTCACAGAGTCGCCTTCGCCCACCTCACTGCAGCCTGAGGCTGGGGACTCTGGTGACGGCGACTATGACGATGGTCCAGAGTACCTGGCTATTGGTAACTTGGGTCAACGTAGTCGCTGTGGCTCCCAAAGCTCCACCCTTAGCAGTGAGCAGGGCGAGACCCAGGACCAGTCCCTGCAGCGGGGCTCCCTGGCCGCACCAGCACCCAGACGTTCATCTTTCTCAGAGGGCCAGAGGGGGCCGGGCCGGGGTTCCCGAGGACACACGCGCTCATTTTCAGACACAGGGCTCAATCAGAAACTCAGGAATGGTACGTTCACTTGGAGGGAACTCCAAATATCAACATGTCAGTTATGTTGTATTAAGTTACAAACATTGAAGTCAAATTGAAAATCCAAAAATAAGTGTGGCAGACAGTTGACAACTGATAAATACTGTTAGTAGCACTCAAATATATAAAATTAATGCTTTTTGATAGATTGATTGATTTTTCGTGTTGTTTTGGATAGGACTTTGTGAATTGGCATAAATTTGATTTGTGTTTCTTTAGTTTGGTCAGCATCTCACAGATAGAAGCAAAGCTTGTTAACAGTTCCCTTTTGCACAATGTTTGCATGAAATGAAAGTGAGATAAAGACGGGCTTGTATCCTCACCATCTGTGTTTTTATTTTTAGCTGTAAAATGTGGCCTGGCCACCTTCTTTTACTGAAGGTGCACGCGTCCTATGTGAGGGTTTTAAACGTTTCTGAATTAACATCCCTATTTTCTGTGCTCACTGTTTCACCCTCTTGGCTTGAGGTAACTTTCTGTCCTTCTGCTCTATCTCCCTCTGCTCTCTCTCTTTTTACTTTTTATGCAAAGGAGGGGGCCACAGAAAAATCACCATAATTATAGAAGATCCGGTCGCAGGTTGGCAGTGCAGTTCCACTGTGCTCCATCATTTGACCCATCGCAACCCTTGTTTCTTTTGTTTCGCCCTGCATGCTGTTGAACTCTCTTCATCCCTCTCATCTCAAGTCCTGCCCTCAGCTCATAATTTGTCTTTTTGGGTGTTTGACAATCTTGTTTAAACTGTTTTTGTTCATTACTCAGGTGAAACACGAGGCCTTGAATTACCCCTTGTTTCAAAATGTTGTTACTTTTGTTATTTTGACAGACACATTTTTAAGGACACATCACTGTTTTGTTTATCACAGAACATAGGTAGATATGAACAGTGTCTAAATGTGTACATGTAATTATATAAATTCTAGTGACGCTCTGATAGGAACATTGACACTGAACTGTAATGATCCAAAGTGTAAATGTCCAGATGAAACAAAGTGGTTCCTGTATTTGTAAGTATACATTTATAGTCTAGTACAATAATAAGCATACTCCTAAAGTAAATGTAGGAAATGGATGAATCCACTCTACCAACTACCCCTGTGTACATCCTTAATTCAAGTCATTATACTGACGGAAGTCAGCAGTTATGCTTTTGTTTGTGCATGCAATCCAGTGAACCAACTCCATTTATTGTTTGTTTGAAACAAAGAAACAAAATCAAATCAGGATTTAACTTGGGATGGGTAATATGGGCAAAATCAATTAGAAGTGTTTATGAACAAATACCTCAGTTTCAATACTGTGACAATATTGTATCAATGTCTGTGGGTGCTTCCACGAAACTTTTACATAATGAGATAATAAATAAGTCGTCATCAGTAATATGGGTGTAATGACTGGGTAAAGGCAGATCGAACAGCTAGAACAGTTTTGTTTTTTCAGAAAATCACATTTTAAGGTAATGCAGCCTGTAAAAACCAGGAAAAGAGGATACTTACAGCTCATCATGACACAAGGACACCCAAAATCAGAAAAAATATCTAGTCTCATATCACAGTATCAATATAACGTATTGCCCAGCCCTACCTTTAACCCTTTTCATGTTTGAGTAAGAATGCATGTTCCCATCGATTTTAAAGAGTTCATTGTTTATTTTAATGACTCTGGCATTAGGTGATAAGAGGCCCTTAATATGGACTGTTTGTCTCATAGAATCGGCAGTAGATGGCTGTATGAAGGACTACAGCCCTTTCTCACCTCAGCACAATGATGTCAGCACCCCAAGTTCCCTCTACATGGAGTCTCGTGAGTTTTGTGAACTTTTTTTTGAAATGCTTAAAATGTGCTGTTGATGATTAAGTTGTTGTTTCTGTCGCACTTTAAACAGGAGTATAAAGTTGGCAGCTCAAATCCAGTGAATGTTAGATATTGAAGGAATCAGAGGAAGTTCCCAGCAAACTTAAATATGGGAGGAAACTGGTCAAACAAAACTGACAGCAATAGTTTTTTTTTAAAGAAAAATTAGCTGTCAGTTCCTGAATGTGAATGTAGCAAGCACGTCTGGAGATCCATAAACGTGACACTCTGGACCTGAGCTGGAAGGTCATAGAAAGGTTGATGTTTTATTGGACATACTATCTGACTATGTGCACCTGAGACTTCATTGTTCAGATGATAAGACACTACGAGTGTGTGTGTGTATGTATGTATGTATGTATGTATGTATATATGTTCATGTTTTGTTCTTTTCAGATGGGCCCCAGTACAGCGGTGTTCCAGATGGGATGTTCAGGAAGCCGTCAGAGGGTCAAAGCCTCATCAGCTACCTGTCAGAGCAGGACTTTGGCAGCTGCGCTGATCTTGAGAAGGTCAGGACGGGTCTATTTGACCTCATGACTAAGTGTAGCTTGAAAGTATTAACGTCTCCAAATTCTACCAGACAAGTACAAAGTTAAACTTATGACGCATGCCTTAAAAGTTAGATTAGTCTCACCTCATCTAATTGATTCATAAAGTATCTCTGTGTTCTGTAGGAGAACGCCCATTTCAGCATTTCCGAGTCCCTAATTGCTGCGATTGAGCTGATGAAGTACAACCTGCGACGGCAGGAGGAGGAGGGCGAGGAGGAGGGCGACAGCGACTGTGAGATTCAGCAGCTCAAACAGAAGATCCGCCTGCGGAGGCAACAAATCAGACGAAGCCGCCTGCCACCCTGCGCATCTTCTCAGCACAGTAAGGCCACGTTAGCAGCTGTGAAATGGAAAAGTAGTGAACATGAAGTCTTGATTAGACATTGAGAAATGGCTCACAGATTATTTGCAAATACATAAATGTGCTTTACTAGGCGTGAGTTAAAAGTGAGACTTGAGGCTTGGCTCTATGAACACAATCAAATATGAAAATCATTTTTAACCAAATACCTCATTATCAATATTGCAACAATTTTGCAGACATGGCTACGAGTGCGTTCACAAAATATTTACATGGTAACATTTTTGGTAAGGTCCATAGGACACGATAATCCATAAAGTTAATGAAATGAAACAGGTTTAATGTTTCCATGAATTTCTTGTGACATCCTGGGATCTGGGATACACATTCAACAGCATTCAAGAATTTGATGCCTCATAATTGCTGATATGATGAGAACAAGTTGGCATGTATTTTACCAAAGTGGTTGTCGTCTTTCATCCTTCTCATTAGATTAGTCTCACTGCATCACAGTATCACTTTGTACTTGCTGGCCTTTATTCATGTCTTATTCTTTGTTTTGTCTCCTGTCTCCTTCCTCCCCTGCAGTTTTTCACTCCACTGACAGCGGAGGCTCCAGGAGGAGCTCCCAGGAGTCCTGCCAGGGCCTCTCTGACTCCGGCTCAGCAGAGGAGGTGGAGGAGTGCGAACTACGAGGTAGAGAGAGGGAATGAGGACACTAGGGGGGAGAACAAAATTCCAGCTGCTGTCATCATTCAGAAACTTTAACATTGTAAAAAAAAAAATTCACATCTACTATGAAAAAACTGTTTAATTTTTAGATATGAAACGTGCAGGAAACCCTCTAAACAGTTGGTCATTTGCCTGTGTGAATGAGTTCATCTCTGTTCTGGTCATAATCCATAACTTCATCACCACACTCGCTTTATGTTGCTCACTGAGCATGTCACGTTTTACCAGCGTCCATAAACACGGAGGCCTGAGTACAAAAGTCACATTATGCTGATCTGCAGTGTTTGTGACCATAAAATGTCTTTATTAGTGTTACTATTTATACAGACCTTGCAGTCATGTGAATTGCCCTGTGTGTTTGGTCTGGAAGAGCTTCTGGTATTTTCCAGATACTGTTTGCTAAGTCACTATCCTCCAAATATGTCAATAGAGGCCAATTGCTGTTTTAATCACTAACATATAGAAAGTATCTGAACATATATTGTTTGGATTTTATAAACATGGGCTGTGGGATTACTTATGTGCATGTACCTGTGTTTGTGTGTAACTGCACGTGTCAGTACTGCGGTGTGAGCACACAAAGGTTGCTGTACGTTGAGGCTGTACGACTGCACGCCTTCCACATGCACTGTATCAGTGCAGTGCACTGTGACGCCGACACACACCGCTGTGGAGCGTTAAAAATGTTTGTGCTTGTGGTGACGGTCGTGCTGAGTGTTGAGTTTCTGTCTCTCAGATGGCTGTGAGGGCCAGTCCCTGCTGGCGGTGTCTCAGAACGGCCTCTCCCTGTCACTCGCCTCCCTCTTCTCAGGTATCTGCAGGCTGGACGTGTGGGCGTGGCTCCACAGCTACATACAGACTGTTTTCTGTGGCGGTGCTCCTCTGACAGGAAGCTGAGGGCTCAACTCCAAACTGACAATTTCTCTCTTTTAATCCCTCCTGCTCAGCTGGGTGGCACTTTCACTATAACTGCATCGTCCATTTTTATTGTCTTTGCTTCAATCTCACTGATTCATTCTCCCAGTGTAGTAGATATGTTATAGATACTAAAACACCTAAACTATGTATCTTTCATATGTTTTGATTCTCAACCATTTATACTTGAGCTTGAGGTCTCAAAAAGAGGATTGTAGTACTAAAATAATAGACAAAGTATTATACTTTGTCCCAAAAGGAGAGACTCAGGCAGCTCACAAGTAGGTTTTTTATGAAAATCTGCACAATTTCAGACAGATGTTTTCAATATGGTGGACAGTAGACTGTAGATTCAGGGCAGTACTGCTGCTCTGCTAACGCTCACAATGAACAATAGCACTGTTCAGTGTTTATATTGATCTGAAATTTCTAAAAGCAAACACCATGCTGAGGTCAGCTGCATAAATGTCATAGTGTTTTACTCCGAACAAGGGAGGCAATCATCTGTCTTTGTTGCTGCACTCCGGTGGCAGTGTTATTCAGATGAAAATTATTATTTTTCTGGCATGGTCTCCATTATCCTATAAAAAAATCTTTCTGTGGGTGGTTTGGAGTTGAGCCAGCTGCCGCCTCAGCTCAGCTGTTTGTGTTGGTGCTTGTTGCTCAGTGCTCCAGGGGGTTTTGGTGGTGCAGTAGGACAAATGTGCCTGTACCTGTTAGAGTTTAGGGGGAAGGCGAGTGAGTTAACAAGTGCCAATCAGTGGTGACTGTGTTTTATTCACTTCATCCATCCATTCCTCCATTATTCATTATCTTCAATGTGACTCTAGTGAGAATGAGGTGTGATTGCTGTCACAGACGCTTCCCTCCACCGTGTTGTTCTTTTTTAAACTTTGAAGTAAAACAATTACTTGTCGTCTCTTTTAGAAAAACAATTTTCTTTTGTAGTGACAGCTATTGACGAAACTCACCGACAGAGTGATGATTTCATCGGGGGCACACGGGCTGTGACTGCATATTGTGACTGCACCTGACTACAGTTGCATAATATATGTATATAATGTAACGTGCTTTGCTGTAGTAACATTGTGATACTGAAGAAAATGTAATGTTTTGCTGGTCTGCATTAAGTAATACTTTGTTTCTGTTTATTTATGACTGTTACAGCTTAGTGAAGTAGTGATTAATGTTTAACTGCATTTCTTAACCAAAATAACTGACTGCAGTTATTAAAATCTTTAAACGTTGTTGCATTTTGTAGGAGTTTAACTAAAACTGGAAGTAATGTATGACTGCGTCACTGATTAATCAAACAAATTCAATGTACTGTACCAGATTGCACTCTTTCCTAATGTCAGTGATGAAATATTCCCTCTGATCTAAATTAATCTGCACTAACTGTGCTGCAGTTTGCTTCTCTGGACACAAAATCAACTAAAGTCAGTCACTGTGGTCTGTCTGCTCTCATGTGCTTCCTGCTGTGTGCCACTGATGAACATCCTCCTGTTGAATCACAATTCATTCATCAGCACACTATTCAGGCCAATCTGATTAGTGTTTAAGTAACTGTCATTGATTTAGTTTTTACAATCAGTCCAATTTAAATTATATCTGAACAGAAGCAACAAAAGGCTTTTGTTGAACCCGGCAGCTCACTAACTTGCTTATTGGGCTCTTTAGAGATTTTTAAGGACTTTGAACCCAGAAAGACTCTGAATCCAACCAATGTTTCGTTTGAATAAACCATCATATTGAACTTTTGATAGAAGGAAGCTGTTGCAGTCAAACACAAATTCATGCAGGTGTTCTGCTGTTCTACCAAACCTGTACCGCTTACTGTCTGTGCTTACATGTTGTTTGTGCGGTGCTGCGAGAAAACGTGGCAGCAGCTCTCTACCTGTGAATCTCTCTGGCTTTCCTGCATGCTGCGTGCTACATTACATTTAAAACACGCATGAATGTAATGTAGTTTTAAGGACTTTCACTCCAACGTTTAGTAGAAATTGTCTTATATAATATTCCTCTCATTTTACTCTCTCTTTGTAGTTTCTTCTAAACACATGGAACACTGCTTAGGTGTTGCCAATAGTACCATCAGACTTCTGGTGAGAAGCTAACACCATCCACCAGCCAACTGCTGCTGCCTTGTCAAAGAGCTATTTCCAATTCTAAAAATGTTAAAATTTTGATTTCGATTGATTAACAGTCTTCAAGTATATGTGGCTGGTGGATAAACTGTCTCTATAAAATGGTTCCACTGTTTCTAAGGAGCTGAATCTCTTTTATTTTACTTTGTCTTCCAGATGCAGACATTAAGCGCAGCGTAAGCTCCAGCGGCAGGTCTTTTCTCAGCTCAGAGTCAATGTAAGTAACACAGCCGGTAGCTGTTTTCTTTGATCCCCCTGAATTATCTCTGTCTCTTTGGAGTAAAAGATAGACAGCATATTTAGATCCCTGACTTCAGTTAATCTAAATTAATTAATCACTTACTTTAAACATTAGACAGTTTCTGAGTTTAGCAATAATATGAACCACATTGCTGATTTTATGTTAGCTCTGTGGATTGGTGCTGAAGAAAAGTGTTATTTTAAAAATGTGTTCCCTTTTGTGTTTTTTCAGCTCTCCATCCTTCCTCCAGTCTAACTCAGCTGAGTCAGTAGCCATGGGTTTACTCCGGCAGTTTGAGGGCATGCAGCTTCCTGCTGCCTCAGAGCTCGACTGGCTGGTCCCAGAACACGACGCTCCTCAGAAGGTACGTCTTTTTTGAGCAGAATAGTAGTTTTCCCACGTGTGGCACTTCCATGACGTGCTTCTGTTTCACACAACAAAGCTGAACTGCAAAGCCCCTCAACGTCTGTGCTCTCCCCTAGCTGCTGCCCATCCCTGACTCTCTGCCCATCTCGCCTGACGATGGCGAACATGCAGACATCTACAAGCTGAGGATTCGGGTTCGGGGCAACCTGGAGTGGGCGCCGCCTCGGCCGCAGATCATCTTTAACATTCATCCTGCCCCCAAGTGAGTTCACACCAGCTTAAACCTGTTTTGTTTGTTTGATTTTGCTTAATCTGGTTTAATCGTGTTATTTGACACCTTTCTGTTTTGGTTTGGTATTGAAACTACGACTAAAAGAAAAGGGCTCCCAAAGCAACAGAGAGAGAGAGAACAACCTGCTTAAATCTTTGGAAACATTTATTTATACTTATTTATTGCTTCTTATATGCACAAATCATTGAGAGTACACACAGAGCAGAAGTTGCCATGTCTTAAGTAAATTAGTTCACATTACTTTAATTATAGGTCAGACGTCTGACCTTGCTCTTTGTCCTGCAGAATGTCTGATACTCACACATTTTGTTTCCTTGTCAGGAGGAAGACAGTTGTGGCTAAACAGAACTACCGCTGCGCAGGCTGTGGCACCCGCATCGACCCAGGTATGACCAGCAATCCCCAGAAACACTTGCTGTCCTTGAAAATGGAAATTGCAAATTGCCCTGGAAAGTGCCTCGGCGGGTCTAAAACGTGGTGTTTTCCAGTGGCGTTCCCCTCTGTGTGTAGAAATACTGTGTTGATTAACTTGTCATTTTTGATCTCAGACACAATAATGATCCAAATGCTTTTATCCTTCCCTTTTGTGTTCGTGCTGCCTGTCCACACTTCAGATTATATCAAGCGGCTGCGTTACTGTGAATACCTCGGCCGTTACTTCTGCCAGTGCTGCCACGAGAACGCCCAGGCGGTGGTTCCCGGCAGAGTGCTGAGGAAGTGGGACTTCAGCAAGTACTATGTCAGCAACTTTGCCCGCGACCTGCTAAGCAAGATCGCCGGAGACCCGCTGTTCAACCCCAGTGACATCAACAGTGGTCTGTACAAGAAGATCAAAGCTCTGGAAGCGGTCAGGGTGAGCACAAAGGCAGCAGTACGATGGGAAATCACACACTGACCACCGTGGCTGCAAGTTTTGGCTTTTTCTTAACCAGTTACCTTGTAAAAATCACACGAGGGAAAGAAGAAAGAAGCTGATAAAATAGGGTCAGTTAAACTGTTGTTCGTGACGTATCAGGTATCCTCATTGTAAAATACTGATCCTGGACTTGTGACTGCTTTGCTGCTTAAAATACGCAAATTATCTGAGTGGAAACCCAGAATGAATAGGGCCATTTCTGCCAACCTCCAGACACATCTAATTTGATCACTCAGCAAACCTTTGGAAGCAGTAACATGAGAAATGCTATAACCACAGTGTAGTCAACTTACTGAATTATTTAATTACTTCTTATTCAACTGCATTCATTTCATTTAAATTCAGAACATTTAATATGCTGATGTACACAGCATTGTGAGTAAGTTATGTGACTGAGCCAAATAGTGTTAAATGAACAAGAATAGAGTTAAAACCTTTTCACTGAGGGTTCACAATTGTTTTTAAAGCTGTGTCACAGCAGGTTATAGCTACTGTCAGATAGAGGAGACATTTGATGCCTCCTTGTCCACATCTGTAAAGCTGTGTTTTTCCTGTAGTGTACAGTGAAGTAACTAAATGATGTTTTCTCCGTGCTGTTATTGTTTAGGTTTTGAGGGTGAAGCTGTTTCACATGAAAAATCTCTTCAAGACCTGTCGCCTCGCTAAAGAGTAAGATGTTTTTCAGTTTCCTCAGTTCAAATTTCAAAGTCTTTGTGCACAAAGGTATGACATCTCCTGTGTGCATGTGCTGCCCTCCTCAGTGTGTTGGACCAGTTTGACAGCCTGCCGGGTCACCTGACAGAGGACCTTCACCTGTTCTCCCTCAGCGACCTCACAGCTGTGCGCAACGGTGATCTGGCTCCCCGAATGAAAGAGCTGCTTAAACTTGGTACCATGCACGTAGCTGGCTGTGTGGTAAGATAACAGAAATTTTATCCAGTTGATTTCTAGCCGTGATAAAACACGAGTGAATACTTTATGGGGCTGCCGTATCAGGAACTGTCACAATGTCAGGAAATAATCAGAGTTTCCCGTCTTAATCAAAAGCCTTTGATCTCCCCCAGCTGTGCCAGGCGAAGGGCTTTGTGTGCGAGTTCTGCGGCAACGACAAAGACATCATCTTCCCCTTCCAGCTAAACAAGTGCCAGCGCTGTGAAGGTGAGCCCTCTCTGCTGGTGGCAGGCCTGGGCGGCTCCAGAGCCCCCTCCCCCTGGCCCTCCATTCCACTCACCTGGAGAGACTGGAAGATCTCCAGACCTCGTAGATTGGCAAAGGCCCTCTCCAAAGACATCAGAGAGGGGGAGGGTGGGGAGGAAGGTCTAGAGCTAGACGGGGATCAGAGGGTGAATAGTGATGAGGAAACTGATGATGCGGCAGAAGAGAGACAGAGAGGAGGGGGGATATTTCAAGCTTTCGCCCCAGGAAAACTGGTTAAAGCTTTCTCCCAGAATAAAGGAAATGAGGATGGGCAGGAGTTTACAGGAGGGACAGAGTCAGAGAGGGAAGAGGACACAAAAAGTGACAAAGGAGGAAAGGTCGGAAGAAGGAGGAATGGTCACTGTTGGGAGGGGTATAGCAAAGAGAGGGCAAAGAGTAAGGAAAGGGGAGATCAGGAGCAGGGGAGAAAGGAAAAAGTCAACCTATTAAAGGTTCTTCACATCGACAGGTTAAAGAAGAACATCTCTAAAGGAGACAGAAGGGACAGTGGCAGTGAAACATGCAGCAGCATAGAGAGTCTAGATGAAGCTGGGCACGACAGGAAGGGACGCTGGAAAGTATCAGGGTTACTGAGTCTCACCAAGGGTTTCTCAAAAAGAGAGGTAGAAGATGAGGAGAAAACAGACGAAATAAAACTGCTGCAGGAGGTAACAGGAAGTGAGGAGAAAGGAAAAGCCAAGTGGGTCGCTAATGAAATTCCAGACAAAGGCCAAACACCTGAAACAGAAAAACCAGGTGCAGAAAATGTGGAGAAATGTACGCTTACAAAGTCGTTAGAACCTCACGAACAGACCGCTGCTCCGTCCACAGGGAGGAGCAGGGGAGAGGGGGGTCGAGGTGGGCTGAGTGATGGAAAGAGAGAGGTGGATACTGAGGAGGAAGAGCCAGCTGTTGTTACCCAGGCAACCTGGAGGGGTCACAAAACACGGAAAGCCAGGAGAGTAACAAGCGGCAGGAAGATGAGGAAAGAGATGGAAAGAGGGAGCACGACAGAGGGTGGAGAGAGTGCAGAGAAAGGTGACGGAGATTAGTGTCCCGAGAAGATCAGAATACAACTGCAAGAGAAATATAAACATGAACGTACAAAGAAAATCATCAGCAGATAAAAGATAGCTTGTATTAGTCCAGATGCTAACGACCGACTAATGCTAATGACCTAAGCATTAGTTAGTCTCCACTCTCTTTACTTATGGTTAAGCAGCATTTATAGTCTGTGCATTTCAAATACTTTATTGTGGGGTTGTGAGAACATTGACAGTGCTGAATGTTTTGCCAGATTAGACTTTTTTTTAATGATGTAATGTTTACAGTAAGGCGTAAACAAGTGTCACAGTAGTAAAGAACATGAAAGTAATAGTTAAATAGTTGAGGCTTGAGCCAGCAGCTGGTTAGCTTAGCTTAGCACAAAGATTGGAAGTGTTGAGAAACAACTAGCCCAGCTCTGTCCAGAGCTTCCAAACTCCAGCTGCCAGCACCTCTAAAGCTCCCTAATTGATTGTTTTTCTCAGTGTGTACAAAAACAAACTACTACTACACCACTTCTGGCTGGGTGCAGTGACTTCCTCCTGTCTGTAGCTTTATATTGAGCAGACAGATATGAGACTCTTTACATCTTCTTTCTGCAAAAAAGTGAATCCACATATTTTTCAAATAGAATGCCAAACTTTTCATTAAGGCAATGTCGTGTCCCATCTCTTCATTTCATTTCATTTCATTTCATTTCATCTCCAGTCAAACTTTTCATAGAGTTTTAACCGCCGCCCACTGGTTTTGGCACATTTTTCCCCTCTTCTTCCTCATTTTTCCCTTGTTCTCAGTTGACACTGAGGTTCTTGCACTACAGTGGTGTTGGTCTTTCTTGGCTTCAGCTGATGTTTACACATTCTCACGGCTGGTGGAGGGTAGATATTTGTTTATTTGGCAGCTCTTTTGGTGGTGGATGCCTTTGACTTTGACTTTAGAGGTGTTGCATCTTCCCTGCACTGCTTCTGTCTTGGCCAAAGGGATGGCCAATGATGCCAAAGTGGTTTTTCACTCAAACCCGTCACCAATATCAGTTGTGGACATTTGTAAGAATAGCCTGTTGCACATGTTTTCCTTGAGCCTGTGGAGTTTTTATCTGAACCAACTTTAGACGATGTCACTGAGAGGTCCGTCCTCTTTGAAATTAACTGACACAGTGGGGTTTTTTTTTTTATTGTCAACTCTTCGTCCAGCTTAGAAGAAACGATGCCTGATGTTGCGAAGCCTCATCTTTTTAAGCTATTTTGTTTTTAATTTAGATTTTTGCTAAAGGAAGAATGCCTTATTATAAGATAACTGACTGATGTGTGTCAGAATGAGTGTATAATTTATGCTTTTAGTTGTTTTCACATCTGCCTGCTATTATTTAAGCTTCATCTTCATGTGAACATGAAATAAACACCATTTTTGAATTTGAGTTGCCTGTCATTTTATCAATCTTCCAAACAAAATCATTTCAGATAGGGGTTGCAGTTGCTCACCACTGGCGCTGGTTAGTTAAGAGTTTTAAATCGCTCTTTTGTGGCCTCTTTTAGCAGAATTGGATGTGTCTGAACGGGTTTAGGGTGTGGTCTTTCCCAGTTTCAGCTTTCTCATATGCCTGTCTCCTCCTACCTTCTGCCTTGCTACCTTAACTCCTGTGTCTTTTATAGTCCCCTCCTCACCCTGCCTCCCTCAGGTCTGACTGTGATTGGCTGTCCTTTTGAAACATCACATCCCATCATCACCAAACTGGTTTGACTGCTTGACGTTCTTGTTACACCTCAGCATTGTTGGGCTCACAGGATGGGTGCTGTGAACACTGCGAATGTTTTGAAGTGTCACATCACTGACGCTTTGCCTTTGTGATGTTTTCCCCCTTTCTCAGAGTGCCACGCGTGTTACCATCACAGCTGTTTCCGGTCAGGTAAAGACTGTCCTCGATGTCAGCGGCTGGCCGAACGGAGGGAGAGAATGGCGCGCAAAAACATGGAGGAACAAGAAGACGAGGGAGGCGGGACCTAGCGCTGGTAACAGAAGAAACTAGGACACAAAAGAAGATGAGCACAATGCGACCATGATTGTAGTGACTGAACACCTCTCTTTCCGTTCCAGTCAGACCTGGGTGACAAAACAGATGTTTTGATCTCAAAATATCGCCAGATGTGCAGGTTTTACTACATTAGGGTTTAATGTCAGTCCCTAAAGAGAACATGGCCAATGTTGATTTTCAGATGCTAAGCCCCTTTCACACATGCACTTCAGTCTGAGTGCTAGTGTTTTTGTGCCAGCCTCGCTATTTGAATAGTCAATTTTCCATGAAAATGTAGTGACTTTTACACAAATCAGGAAGTCCTGAAGGAAATATTCCTTTAAAAATGCTCCAAGATTTGACATTGTTTCTTTCTCGATATGTGATCCTAAACTTAGCTGTTGAATTAATTTTAACTATAAATAAAGTAAGGTTTGACTGTGTCATACTTTGGCGACACCTAGTGGAAATATTAAAAAAGTCATTGCGGCAGACTAAAACTTTTTTTTTTTTAGCAACTTGTGAGAGAAACAAGAATTTTCTTTTGTCTGTAATTATTTTCCTTTCCCCCCCTTTTTTGGCATCGTTTGGAAAAGAAAAAAATCAACTCTGAATTTTTCTGTTTGAGAAATCTTGGTCTGAATGACTAAATCTTCAGCAGCCATGTTGCAGTTTACATTAGAAACCTTGGCGCTTTGTTTCTCTGTGGTGAAACTGATCTCTGAGATTTAGCAGATCAGAAAATGAGTATTCACTCAGATGATGTTACCCAGGTTTGACCTCTCTCCTTCCTACAATTGCAGCTTCTGGCAACTGCTTTAACTCTGGTGATTTTACTGGCTACTGGCTTAGCTGAAGTTTGTTTTGTGAGACCTAAAAGGCAGGATCTATTTTTTTTTTAAATTTATATATATATATATATATATATATAATTAAATAGCAAAAAATAGCAAATAAAACAAATCATAAATCTTTTTATGATTTGACTTGACTTTCAGTGCAGATACTGTATTTGATCAATCCTGCCCTTTGTGTCGTTTTTATTTTCATTTGAATATATTGAAGCTATTTAACTAACTCTTTCTTTTCCCTGTGTGTTCCTTACTGTCCTGTTTTTACATGTTTTAGCAATGCTTATGTTTGTGGGACCAATGGACTTGTAGACTTTGATTATAAAAAGACTGGATTTCAGGAAGGCGTTTAAGAGTCAGTGTTCAAAATGTTTTAAATGAAACTGCAAATGATCCAGTCTTCTGCCGCTTTGAGTGTGTGTGCGTGTGTGTTTGTGGTCACCAGAAAAAGCTGTGTGAATAAGAGTGCTTGTGTGTGTATGTTCACACATGTCTACCTGCTGAACCTGGGGTCATGCACAAATGGTTTGCACCAGCCTGATCAGCACTTGCCTGTTTTCTAACATTGTAGGTTTGTGGAATAATAGAGAGTGAAGTTAATTGCACTGATCCTGCCTGTTGTTGGTGGAGGGGCGAGTTGGCGTTGTCACTCTTTGGGGATTTTTCTAATGTTCGTTTCTAAGAACATGAACCTTCACAGTGAAATGTTACTGTTTCTTTCATGAAGTTCCTCTGTCACCTGGTTTGCACTGCATTGTGAGTCCAAAACAAAAAAATCCACCATTTAGTCAAAAATCATCATAGCATCATCAAAACTGATGAATCAAGTCTTGGACTGAAATTCTTAGAAAATTCAAAACTTAAGTCAACAAATGTTATTTTTATTTCTTTTTGTGCACTTTTAATCATCTGATTTCTCTTTGGGACCCCGCAGCTTTTTAGAGACACTTCACACCAGTTGCTTTATGCGTACAATCCCTCATGAATCTCATGAGACACTCCTTAAAGCAATAAATGTGACATTCCTATCCCAAGCCTTGACAGACAAGTATTAAAGAGAAAAACTCCACCCATGTCTTAAGTTTTAATGAGTTTGCTTTTAATTGAAATGCTGAACTCGAAGTGAACTCGCTGAAACGCCTCCTCAACACAGCAGACTGTTTGTCCTTGGACTGCCTTTAACATGGAGGTGTGTAGAGGTTTCAAGTGCACTACAGACTTAAGTGTCTATCATTGAAGATGTTAATTAATGTTAATGTCATTATTATGTAATTGTTTGTCTTAATTTTACTTTGTTCTGTAATTAAGTTGATAATAAAAGACTGGCAAGACTGTTGATAAGGATAATTGCTTTTGTGTGCTGTTAGAAAAGAGACACAGAAACCGACAAAAAAGTGATTTTATAAGTTTTATATCCAAGGAGAGATTATTTTAATGTAAAATATAGAAAAGGAGCAAATTTTCTCATTTGAGAATATGGAACCGGACGATGTTTGACAGTTTTATGTTTCAAAAACCATTCAGTATCAAAATTAATTGACTCATCGGTTAATTGACCCTTCATTTCAGCTCCAAACTGAAGCTTGGACTCTATAAACCACTTGAATCACAAATTCTAAACTGATGTGCTGCACAATTTTACAAGGATTGTAGAGGACAAACAAAGATCTATCCCCACGAACAAAAATGAGTAACAACATCCAGCGTGTGCTGCAGTAAGAGTACAGTGAGGCAGCAGCAATATCACAACAGAGAAAAGACAATAAAAGAAATACAATAAAAAACAAAAGTTGTGCATTTAAAAGGTTTTTTTTTTGAGTAAAAGCACACAAGTATACACATCCATATGTACTTAAAATGCCAAAAGTAAAAGTACTCTGTGCAGAATGGCCTATTTCAGAATCATATTATTGAATAATAGTAATTAGCAAATTTTGATTGATTTATGGCCTGATCGATAGCTTGTGAATTCCCACAATGGGATCAGTGAAGTCTCATCTCAACCTATTTACAGTAATCTGATTCTGCAAACTTACTGGTATCTTAAGTTATAAAGGGATTTAGGTGAGTAAAAGTACAATATTCACCTTTGAATTGTAGTGCAGTTGCAGTATAAATTAGCAGAAAATAGAAAAGCTCAAGTAAAGTACAAGTCCCGCAGTCAATGTACTGTTTTATTTTCCAGCACTGGTCCATGCTACAGGCGTGATTAACAGGTCACTTACGTTGCACAAGCTATTCAACTTGTAGGCCCCCTGACTGAGAAACACATTAATCACAAATGAAGATAATCTCTTTGTATTACAAGGTCATCCAGATAGTTTCTAAGATTCAGTTGCAGTCTAACTGTATAGTAGATGGATTACACTGTGTATCAACAACAACAATCAACCAGCAGCACCACCTAGTGGATGAAATGTGACATCTAAAGAGAATTTCTCCAGGGACCTAAACTTCAGATCTGTCTAGTAAGTGTCAGCAGTGTGTGTTTTGAGAATGAAAGAAACACCCTGAAGATGACGTTTTAGGTGATTTGAGGTTTGTAGTGCTCACGTTATAAAGAGAGACAACCAACAGTGCACAGTAATTGGTACTTGGTTCCTCTATTAAAACCAGTCGGCAGTTGGTGCATTTTAACACAAACCCCAAACAAATACGGGAAAGCGCTTATATTTCAAACTACAATATTGCAAACAAGCAACAGTTTTACTCCTACTATTGTGAAGATCTTCATGAACCTGGCTTTAGCTATGCTTGATTTTAGCCATTTAGTTGTTTTTGGTTTCATGCTGTTTTAAAAATGCTAAAATCAGAAGAGACAACTCAGACTAAACTCATCGAAAACAGTTCAACTCTACGCCGACGTCCATCACAAGTTACAGGTCATGGCTTATTCCTCTTCTTCTCCTGAGGATGCTGACTGGGCTTCTGATAGACATGTAAATATGTACAACCATCTTAGATGTGCAGTGAAATTTTTATATTCTTTTGTGCACAGTTAGTCTAAATATGCACTAACATATCAGCTGCCTCCAGTTAAATCATGCTGCATATGAGTTATTCCAGATCCAGATACACATGATGGAGAAGAAGCTGACAATGATGAAGATGGTGTACAAGCCGAACAGCAGACGGTCGATGACTATCCCGATCATTTGCCATTCCTGTGAGGTTTTGGTCCCCTGAAAGTGTTTGTCCACCTGGAGCCGGATGGCCATGAGGTCTCTGTTCAGCTTCCTCAGTTCATCCAGTGCTGGCTCATGAGGGGTCAGAGGGGGTTTCCCTGGACATGTATCACCTGAGATGCTATGAGGATGTCTCCCTGAGATGCTGCTGATGCCGGAATTCATTGCTGGATCTGTCAAAAACAAAGAAGAGTGTGGTTAAAAATTGAAATCAGTGCATGAGGTAAATGGTTTGTTATCAAGGCAACAATACTTTCCCAAACAAGAAGTACCTCTGTAGTTACCTATAACAGTTAAAAAGGATTCATACATCCAAATATTTACATTGACAATATTTATGTATTTATTTAGGGAGACAAACGATAACAGCAAGATATTGCAAGACGAGGACGTTGAGCCAGTGAGACACTGCACTGTAGCGACTGGAGCTGAACTGGATATTCGTGATGAACACCGTCTCCAACAGGCTGGCCACCATCAGAGCGAGATTGAGGGAGAAGAAAACGTCTGCGGGAAACGCGACAACAAAAACAAGGAGGATTCAGGATGAAATATTTCTGTCAGCACTGTATGCTGTACATTCACTTTATTGACGTATATATGTCGGTTTATCTTGTTTGAGATGCGACAACAAGTTCTCTGTCTGTTTTTCAGATGCCTGGTGGGTGGGGCAGGGGATCATCAGTGTCAACTGTGCACCCGAGGGCCCAGTGATCCCATTCTTTTATCACAGGCTAGTTCTCTCCATCCCTGCTGGCACATGTGTGGTTATGTCACAGCCTAACTTCACTTTTATCGCTTTCTTTTGTTTTCATGCAACACTCTATCCCCTCATTCATGCATACGACTTCACACGGCACCTAATTTATCTCTACTCAGTAAGTTACATTGTTTGACTTTGGAGAACAAAGTGTTTCCCGCTTTGCTACTTTGCCTCATCAGGCTGGTTGTGACATAGAAACGATGTTTACATTAGAACTTGAGAAACCTGTTGCTCATCTCATTAAAGGAGGATTGGATCTGCATGGATGCATGTCTGACTGCAAGAAACAGATCATAACCGAAATCTGAGCCTAATGTTCCAGTAAACAACACTCACTGAAGCATTTCTTTACAAGGTTGGACATTTAGTTGTGGAGCTGCTGAGGAAGATCCAGTGTCATGACAGAGTGTGTGAAAGTTCTGGTTCACACAAACTGTATTGATCATTGATCGCCAGACATCAATTTGAAGTGTTTACCATTTTTGCTATATGTTCATAGGTTCATAGGTTACTCAATACCAAGCAAATAATGAGGAGAGAGTCACTTTTCTGGGAATATAAGAAACAGCTCTTATAATGAAAGTACGATGTTTCCATAGAGACAGTGGATCAGCTGGAAGATCCGACCCGAGTCTGACCTTTTTTGTCCTTATTTGTTTACATTTTTGTCAAAGAAAGATGTGGTATTACTTTGCTTGTAATGTTTTTTGTTTTTTTTTAAAAAACAAAAAAACAACCAAAACCCAGTTGGTTTTCCAGACAACTGTCTCTGGATTACTTTGATATGAATTAAATGTAAAAACACAGCTCAAGTATTTTGCTATGATTATTGGACAATTATTCGTGATGGACAATAGTATTCTGATTGTAAGTCAAACTGAATCTATCAACATATACATTTCACCTCTGTGTCCAAAGACTCCAAATTTTGATGCGAATCACAGTCAAACCACAGTAACCAACTTCCTGTTTGTTTTTGACAGCAGCACCTCTTCTCAGAAACTCTCAGTGAGTGAAATATTACTCTCAAGTAAACTTTTATTGGAACTACTTTAATGTGACAATATAATCCTAACCACAAACACTTTCCTCCATTGTTGTTATTGTGTAATCACAGGTGTCACTCACTGATGAGAGGTGTCGTCTCTCCAGTAACAGGCAGCAGGTCGTTCATGATGAGTAGGAACACTGTGTAGCCCAGGATGAGGGTCATCTTGAAGGAAGAACGGTCGACACTGTGAGGGGGCAGCAGGAAGCTGAAGAGGTCCAGTGTGACAAGAAAGCAGCTGGGGATAAGCAGGTTCACCACATAGAGGACTGGCCGACGTCTTATAATGATCTTGGAATGACACAACATGTACATCACGTCAAAGTTTAGTCAGATATTTATTTATATCTTATTTATCTATCTTATAACACAAAACAAACACTCTATAAAAATGTTGTGATATTTTATGTATTTCATTTTTTATCTACTGCAAGAAGTCAGTTGTTTAATTCTACCTTCTTTCAGGGGAGGACACGACGGGGACATGGCCTCAGTGTCCTAAATGCCTGCTCTGGCCTTAAATACATTTATTTTATACATATTATACATTTATTTATTTATTTATTTATTTTACCATTCTCACTCTAGAAAAGTGAAAAATAGAGTAAGTCACATTAAAAAAAGGAAATATAGGAATTTCTCACAGCTACATTTAACTGACTGCCATTTTAAGTACTTGGCTTGACGTCTGACATATTGTATCATTTCCTGTCAGTATTAAAAGGTTCAGTGTGTTGTTTCTTCTACAGTCACAGCAAAAACTGTATGCTACGATTAGTACAAAGCCTGTACTGCATGTTAGTTATGTCTTTATTTATGTTCACAATTCAAAATAAGTGATCACAGAATAATTAAAAATTCTTACATAGTATATGATCTCAGAGTATCTTCCCAGATCTAACGCCAGGGTGGAAGGGCCAATGATGATGTCTGCGAGCTCCCACTCTCTGTTGGTCTGAAACACATCTCTGGACTTCAGATATGGTGCCTTGAATCATCCTTATGTCTTGAGCGTCAATAACATTGGACAGCACCATTTTGCTTTGAGTCATTAGAAGACCAAGATGAACTTTTTGGTAAATATCAATCCACGCACGCTGAAGTATTTTAAGAGAGTTTTGCATTTGTATTTATCCAGTGACAAGACAAAACCATAAGTCTGGGTTAAATTTCACTAGTGATTAAAGAACACCTTTGGGCAGACATTAACTATTGTAGTAAAAGCCAAGTGTTAAAACTCCAAATCAACACCCATCAACATCTGCAGTAGACAAAGCTACAATTTACCATGTTGTGATTAATACAGTCATTGAAGATCAAACTCTACATATTCAAGCAGGCCTACTAAAGTGTAGATATGATCCAAAGGTCAGGGAGCAGTTCTGGACATCGAAGGGGAAAGTGTAGATTACTAATCTGCAGAAGCTGATCACTCTGACTGGCTTATCATCATAAACATGACCTGTGTTATATAAATAGACATACGGAGTTTTGGGAGATTTGTCCTCATCCATGCTGGAAAAGGAAAAAAACAAAAACAAAAAAATGATTAAATTATCCAAAATCCAAAGAAAGCAAAGACAATGAGGTTCGTATCAGACAGCCCAGCCTTTTCATTGTTTTAACAACAAGTTGAATACTATTTTCTTTCTTAACTGGCCTAATTATAACGGCATCATTTGTCAGTCTAAGATTGCTTTTCAAGAACTGGTGTGATTTCAGTTTTTTTCTTAACTCCAAGTATAGTTTCTCTGCTTTGGCTAACAATTACTGAATAGCCTTTTAACTTACAACTCTGAGATGTGGATGTCTGGGATCCAGAGCCTTTCCCGAGGGACAGACACTCTTGCAGTTCCGCATTCCTTCTCATCCCATCTCAGTCCCTTTATTTGCCACTCCTACATTAAACAGCACGCCAAGAAGTGTTTGCATAATGCGTGTATGGATTGTACAACAGGTTCTCAGGTGGATTTGTTTCATGTAGATGAATCTTAACTTTGTATCTGGATGGTTGCTCTGTCATTATACAAAATGATGCTTGCATTACTTATTCTATGGTTTAATGTGTCAGCACACTCACATTTTAATCATAAAATCACCCTTTTGGATCCAGGATCAAAGGAAGTGACATTTTTTACACATCAGTCATCTTTTGTCTAAGCAATCCCTAGATCACATGGTGCATACCTGCAATTAGACAAATAACTGAAGCAAAAACTGTAAAAAGAGATTTATTGAAGACAGAAGGTGCTTTATTATGTTCTCTACAGTTTTAGCATTGGCAACATTAAAAGGGGACACTGAGGCCAAACGTCTTGCAGTGGCAGGAGCACTCTCATTCTATTGTTTGATAAGGAGAAATTAGGAGTTACCCAGATATATTTGAGTTTTTCCCATAGTGAAGATGTAAACTACATTTACTGACATCACAGGAAGCGATCACAGGAAGCAGTGCAGCAGGAATAGTTACAGCAGGAAATAACCTTAAAAACAGTAAACACTCTTTGTTGATGATCATCATTTTGCAGTTATGGTCCATAAATCATTGTGCTGCATTTAAATATTGGTCCATCCTTCAGAAAACAAAACACAAATTGTAAACAGACGTTATAGACAGAGAACTGACAGATGCTGGCTGAGACTTCAGTTATACAAACTGCTTTCTGTTTTGTTATTTAGTCATCCAAGTATTTCACTGAAAACTGGATCCCAGCCCTGGTTGACATGTCTGATTAGGACGGGCTGATCCAGATGCACCACATTGAAATGATGACTAAGGCGTAACAGGAGATGAGCAGCAGATAGATGCGGAAGAGCAGGAAGTCAAGGACATAGCCTACGTGGCACCACTGGTCCTGCAGGTCATTCTCCTTCTGCAGCGAGGTGAGGTGGGCACGAAGGTCACCAAGGTACTGACATATCTGCTGCAGTTCAGGCAGAGCAGCTGTACCTGGCAGGTGAAAGGTCAGGTTAGTAAAAGTCACATTAACCTAACAGCAATAAAAATTATTATTACATTAATTTGTTCAGTTTATGCAGATATTTTAATGATTGGAGTATATTTTCGATATATAGGTCACCTATATCATTTTATGAATGTAAATTTTGCCAAAATGTCAATTACAAAAGTTTTACCTGTTTATCATTAAACTCATGCATTCACAGTGGGTTTGTTTACTAGTATAGTAAGTCGTATGTAGTGGGTGGTTTCCCTCCAGCCTCCTGGCTCTACACAGCTCACACCTGCCTGTCATCAGCTCACAGATTACCAGCCCTGGTTCTGCATTCACGCTTTGCCACTCTCTTTGTTGTCTCAGCCTAACTCGTATATAATACATCTCAAATGACCAAATAACTTTCCTTACATTTGAATCATGTAAACTAATTTGATGAAGTGATAATTTAAAAAATCAGTAATTGCTCTGAACACAGGAAAGGCTTCACACACAAATGTAGCAATCAATTTACAGTTTGCTGGTGTAGGATTGTTGCTTTAAAATGAATTTGTCCAATATACAGTACAAAAAGACTGAATGTCTCATTGTTAATTTTAAGTGATAATGGAGATTAAGAATAATAAACAAACAAAAAAACAACGTAACAGTGTGGTTACATTGTTTTGAGGCATATTTCTTTTTCTCTAACATGCCGTACACTTTAAAAATCATTGTTTTAGTTTTAAATGACTTTAAGCAGTATTTGTCATTTTCTCTGATTACCTCCGCTGCTGGTTGCTTGCTGGGCAGCTGTCTGACTGGCAGGCTGGATGATCCAGGGTCCTGAGCCGCCATTTGAGCTGTCACGTTGTTTATTCTTCTGTGGTACAGAGGAAAGCTGGATGTCATCTGCCCATCGGTAGCAAATGAGGTTGGCGATGTATTTGAGGACAACAACCCGCACCCAGTTTGGAACTTCTTGATATTTCATGGAGCTGTGGTGGAGGACATTGGTGATGATGACCGTCTCCAATAGACTAATGACCATGAGGGCCAGACACACAGAGAAATAGATACCTAGAGTAGAGGGCAGATTGAGATATCGAAGAAAACTCACTAATGAAATCACAAGTGCAACTTTGCAAGTTTTACTCATCAGCAGAAGTTATGTTTGCAGGGGGTTAACAGAGTTGTTGCTCAGTTTTATTGACTGAGTGGTTTCTTTTCAGCTTTCAAACCTTACCTTCAGTAGTGCAAAGTATGATATTTCCTCCTCATTATCCCTGTTAACTGAAAACCACTATGGTTCAGCTGCATATGATTTGTTTGTTTTATGAAACTTGTTGTGTGTTTGAGTATGGCACCAGGGATGCACCAGTACAATCTAGTTTCTCTTTCCGTGATGGAGCATGTGCAAAGGAATTGATGCAGGCAGTTTGAGTGTTTCCAGTGCAGCATGGCAGGACCTCCCTTTAGTAGCAATTCATAAAAAAACCCCCAATTTTTCAGTGATTCCAAAAAAGAAAAGAAAAACACAATAATAATAGTGAAATGAGCAAATCAATGGCTTTTCACACAGCATTTATCATGTTACTGATAAATTTAAAATCCAGGCTATGTTAGTCCATATACACGTCACTGCACCTGACCTATAATGGGCGTGCCGTTTGCGGTGCTTGGCAGCAGGTCGTTCATGATGAGTAGGAAGACGGTGTAGCCCAGGATGAGGGTCATCTTGAAGGAAGCGCGGTCGACGCTATGGGGGGGCAGGTAGAAAGACAGGATGTCGATGAGCATGAGGAAGGAGCTGGGGATCAGTAGGTTGACCACGTAGAGGACTGGCCGCCGCTTGATGACCACCTATTGAACACAGATCAGTTTAAAGGCTTTCACATCCTTTACTGTGAAGGCAGCAGCAATTTTTGTCTTTTGGATACAAGTCATCATCAACAATATCACTTGTTGGCACACAGTTGCGTATATGCACATTGTGTCTCACTACCTGACGGCTGACTATTATTCACTCAGCTCTAGCTTTTAGCTCTGTTTTTGGTCTCTACCAACTTCTGAGTAAAAAATCGGACTCTTCAGCTGCAAAATGGTCCCCTATGTTCACCAGTTTTTTCTAATTGTGTCTTTCTGCTCTTTGGTGCTAAACAGGTGCTGTGCAGTGGTTTTTTTTTACAGCTTTCTTTAACTGAAAGCAGTGGCCTGCTGCTGCAGTGACACTATGAGAGTGAACAGTAATAGCAGAGTTGTTGCCTGTACATTTAAACAATGAGCTGAAATTTAATTTACAGCCATCTAAAGCTGAGGGTTTCTGCAGATGCTAATTCTCATGTTTGCCACTATGAGCGACACCCTTCACACTGTCACAGGGTTTTCACCTCATCATTTGATAAATGATTTTATAAACACTGATTACGGCAGATTGAAAGAACAGATCTGACTTTTTGGAAAAACACAGATTCGAGAGATGATAGAGATGAGCTGTTTTCATTTGCAGGTGTAAGAATATTAAGATCAAGAGTTTCCCTCACCCAGAACGTGATAATATCCCACTCATCAATCCCAAACTGGAGGATGGAGGTCTCCCCCAGTATGTCCACTAGCTCCCATTCTCCACTGGCTTCCAGGTAACGCTTTGAGTTATCAGACATCTCCTTAAATGGCAAGGCCGGACTGACCCTCACATCCCTTACTGTGAAAGAGACAGAAAGAGGGAAACATAACCAGACAATTGCATAGTACAGTCTATGTTAACTTAAATAAAGTTACCCAACTGTAATAACTGCACAGTTATTTCATGATTGTATAAATGAAGCATTTTCTTACTGGTGTGCATGTAGGAGCCAAATGTAAATGTGCAGTTCTGCACATCAAAAGGAAAACTGAAGATCTCTAGGTTGCAGGCTGAGACAAGCCGCAGCATCCTGTCCCACCGGATGTGACCTGTGTGGTTCACGTAGACGTAGGGACACGCTTGGGAAACGTCGTCGTCCACGCTGGGAAGATTGAAAGTGGGAATGTGAGGATGAAGGAAAAGAAAACAGACATTTAGATGGTATTTAAATAGGTCAACTCAAATTATGGTAAAATTCCTGTCACAATACAATATGTCTCTCTCAGCTTTGAAATCTTCAAACATATTTCAACATGTTTAAATGTGGTATTGACTGATAATGAGTCATGCCCTTCCCCAGGAAGATAATACATTTACCTTATCAGGAGGTGATAATGCAGCTTGTTTACGAAACACAGCATTTGCCATTTTAGGATCTTTAAAATGTCAATGTGGCAGCTTCATTTTGGACATAGTTTAGTTGGGACTTGAGGGTCTTTGGCTGCTGATGATGTACCAGGAACTCAGATTTAAACCAGCGTTATCTCTTAAGACACTGATCTGTGTCAACACCAGTGGCTGATTTTTATTCTGCAATGGTGGTCACTATTTAAAGAGTATAAGCTGTCCAGTGCATTTAAAGTTTAAGCTGAAGAACTCACAATTCATATACGATGATGTCTGGAGACCAGAGCTGCCTCACAGGGAGAGAAATCCTGGTGACACTGTCGCACTCTTCAGGATCCCAGACCAGGAACTCATGGTGCCAGTACTGCAGTGAAATGAATCAGAAATTATGCACTGATTAAGTCTAAACATAAAATGTAAGTGTAAATCTATTTACTTGTCCTGTGTCACAAGCACTTGATACATTTGCATCTGATTTCATTACATCTAGTGGAAAATGTCTTTTTATGCTACTTACCAGTCTCAGCCACAAGAAAGTTGTAAGAATCTGGGTTTTCTCATTCTGAGTAAACAACAAGTAAACCACATGTGAAGCTGAGTGCTACCAGGTTGGAGGTAAAAATGAAATGCTTTGTAACCATAAACACAGTAATAAGTAATATAGCAGTATATATATATCATCCTCCCAGATGGAGGATGGATATAGATGCTAATTTGCCAAACTCACCACACCCAGGACAGCATACAGGGTGAAGGAGATGTTAGCTATGGTGGGATTGCTGAGGTTCACTGCTGGCCTGAAGGGTTGCAAGTCAAACACAGCCTGCATGGACTCATAGGTTGGACCACTGTGGCCTTCTTTACAGGACAGTTTGCTACAACGTAAAGACACTGACAAGACAAACATATGTCTATCGCCTTAATTACATACATATTTTTAGCTGCAAAGTTACTCCCAGTTAATCCCATTATCATTAAATGTGAAGCCAAACAGTCACATACACTGAGTGATAACATGGTACCGACAATGTAAAGCACAGGGCAAATGCTGTTTGATAGCTAACTAAGACATTCTTTGATTACTTCAAGATGTTTTCGACATGTTTTTAACATAATGCAGTTTAAGCACTCAAATTGGTTGAAAGGTTGTTTTTTATGCATTCAACACATCACGTGATGAATCGCAATTGGGAAATATAATGTATGGATAAATAAAACTTTACAGGTTTTCATAAGCTTCCCAATGAATTTTTTGGCAGAACAGAAAAGATGACATTAAAATCAATGTGCTCTATTAATCATTTAAACCTGAAATATACAGCATAGATCACTACAATAATTTTTAATAAAACATTAACAATACTGCTTATAAGTCACATGAGGAGACAGAGACCTGAACATGCTTCAGTCTGAAGCAACTGTAAACAAAGCAGTAAGTAAAGGTTACCATTACCTGACATTAAGAGTAAGCTTGCGATGATGCCAAGTTTCTGCTGAGATGGACTCATACTAGATGTTTCTGATGGACCCGATATTCTCCACAAGCACAATCAAATGGTGTGTAAAGCACAAAAAGTACCTAGTTGCAGTGCGCACGCACACACACACACACACACACACACACACACACACACACACACACACACACACACAAACACTTGTTTTTGCCACTGAGCAGGAAATTGAAATGGCTAACATTCATTCTCTGGAGACTTACCCTAACCTCAACCACAACCACTATATGCCTATCCCCAGCCAATAATGTAACTCTAACCTCAACAAAACTTAAGAGATGAAATAAAGAAGACAAGAGTACAAACATTTTGCACCCAAAGATAATAGACCCCATAGCATGACACTGTGTCATCAGTTTTGTGCCTACAACTTCAGTAATACATGTACTGACACACAATCACATGCACACTAGACCTTTACAAACCAGCATAAAACTGGAGTAAATACAAGTACAAATACAACTATATGTACATTAAATTTTACCATTAATGATTAAGTTTGTCTATGTATTTTATTTAAATAGATAAAAAAAATCAACACATGCAAAATTATAGGATGTACAAATGGATCATAAGCACACAGAACAACACAGGACTTGTTGTTTCACACCTCTGGTAACCACTCGCCCATTTTATTTTTCAACACCTCCACCTGTGGGAGTTACAGTCTGTTTCATTCTCCACTGTGCTATGTGTTACTTCAGATTGAGATACATACAATGGTGATAAAGTTGACCAAGATAAAGACAGTGCACAAGCAGCACTTCTTCACCTCCTCACATCATATAGGGCTAGCTCGGGGGGCCAGAGGGTGTTTCGCTGGAGGTGTATCACAGGAGATGTTCTGACGTTGTCTTGAAGAAATGATGCTAGTATTCATTGCAGGGCATAGTGTCAAAAATAAAGAGCACTGTTATACTTCCAAATATGGTGTGACACAGTTTTCTTAAAAGCCACAAACTTATGACAATCAAAATATCGATAAGTCATAATCAAATGGCTATATTGGCAGCCACTCTGTCTTATAATTTTGCAAAAATCCCCAACAGTAAAACGATTTGAGCAATTAAAGGCCATTGGATAATATAAAGGCTAAAATAAAACAACAACAACAAAAACAACACAAAAAGATTGACTCGGTAGCCTCTTGTGGAGCTTTAAACCATATTTCATCATCTTCTTCAGTAGTTGTCATCAAGTGACTGAATTATGTCACATGATCGCGTTACCATGTGATAACAAGTGATCAGATATCCAGTGCCAAAATTCCATATTAAGGTCGTGTGATAACAACTTAGCTGTCATCACTCAGCAACATCCATCTGCCAAAGAAAACCCTGAGTTCTGGGAAAAAAGCTTGCAAATTGAGACTTTTTGGTCAGTCAGAAGCCAAAAGTTGTACCAGCCTGTCTGCTGTAAACTGATAACAGCTACCATTCTGGTTACTATGCTGCTAAAAGCTTGAGGCTGTAGTCAAAACCACATAGTTTTGACTAGCTCATGATGCAACAACAATTTCTTGCCTCCCCATACAAACATAGAAGTAACTCCAAACAGAAATCAAGGATCATGCCCCTTCTCAGAGTCATAACTTAAATTCTTATATTACAGATATGATAAACATACGGGTAGATTCAGAGAAACATCTGGATATTATAATCTCCAGAACGTTCTTGAAAAACTTCACATTTTCTGCAATCCACCAAAAGCTGCCTGGTCACCCATGGGTACATTGCAAATAGATGGTTGATAGCTAGCTCAGTAGTCCTTTAATGGTGCCAATTTGCCAAATTTTCAAAAGGCAGAGAGAGATGGGATGTAGGTAACAAACACACACAGAGGATACAGGACTTGTTGTTGCATACCTCTGGTAACCACTCATCCATCTTATTTTTATCAGCTCCACCTATGGGAGTTATCTGCTCCATTCTCCAGTGCAGTGTAGTGCTGTTGAACCATGTGCTTATTTTCAAGGTTCCATGTTGTTTTGAAGCGTGTGACTCAGTGTTACGACCTGGCCTAGGGGAAGCCCTGACGTAATACAATTCCCAACTCCCAAGAACCATGAGGAGTAAAGAGGTTGCTCTCAATGGAGAAACTGCCTCCGCTGGTAGTCTGGAGAGGCTGAAAGTGGAGAGATGAACTGGAAGAAGCTGGCCTTTAAAAGGCAAGCTTGGAGGCAGGAACCAGTCAGGTCCCTGGTACAATGTGCACACAGTCAATGCTCCACTTACCCAAACTAACCTACAACCCATCAGACACTCACACACAACAGAGAGAGAAAAGGTTCACATGTGCACATTGGATTGGAAATGTATTCATAGAGTATGACTCTGGGGTCATAACACCCTTTTGACAGCATACTTCGTCAAAAGAGTTGTTTCCATTCTTTCTGTACCTCAGTACCTGGTTCTGACAGGATTTTGTTAGGGAAAGACCAAGTGAGAAGGTCTATGAACACCACTCCTGGTTGTCATGGCAACCTGGCTATAACTTGTGGGAAGGGTAGTTGTCTGGTTGACACTATTTATTGTATATGATGTTGTTATTCAAGGCAACTATCATAATTTTGTCTGGTTTTCTTTCACTTAATGTATAGGTACATAAAATGATACAAACATGTATTTATATAAGTTACTTAAAGCATTAGCCTGTGAATAATTTTGTGTAATAGGTCAGATGGTCATCTTTATTTTTGTTTTATTTTGCTAGTAGTTTATCAAAAATCTATCTTCCCTACCATGAAGCAGTGAAAAACAGATGAAAGAGGATAAAGAGTCCAGCTGTCTTGATAAACACTTTGATTACTTGGGCCGTCATATACAGACCAACAGTCTGAACAAACAGTGTTGTAGTGTGTCTTGTCTCTGATTGGCTTCAGTGGGTTTAATTTTATTAATTTAATTTTATTAATTAAATACAGTAATTGATTAATGATCAGAAATCTTTAATGTACGATGGCCTGAGCATACTGCTGATGCATAAAATTTACACTTGGGAGAAGATTGGGGGTTGGATCGCCAGCTTCAACACAGGCTGCTTGGTCACTGAACCCCAAATTGCTCCCAACGTTGTCCCATTGTGTAGTTTCTCTTCTGACAAGCAGTCATCTGCATCTGTAAATGATTGGTTAGAGCTAGAGAGGCATTTTATTAGAATGCTCCATAATGTGAGAGATATGTTCCTTTGTATTTCTTAGCAGATCTGCTCAGTTTTGGATACAAGCTGAAACAGACTGAAATTTTCATAATTTAAAAAAGTTTTAAAGAGTTTTTATCGTGACAAAGCTCAGTGAGTTTAGTTTGAGAGAGTAAGCTTTTACTTCTGCTCAAAGGAGATGTTGTGATTCACCTCAAGTTAAGCAAAGTATGTAGTTTTATGAATATGCATATTATCTGTTGTGAAAGTCATTCTGTCATAATTTCTATACAGAAAAAGATAACATAAAGAAAAAGATAAGGCACAGAACTGGAATATCCACAGGCAGGACAGTGGCATTTAATGATAAATAAATATAAATATATATGTATATATAAATATATTTGGCACAGAAGATGAAGAGGACCATGTAGCCAGAAACAGACATATTTTCTAATTTAAATCATTGTTAACTATCAGGTCATATAAAATATTTAACAAACAAGCTTGAAAAAAATTAAAAACTTATATAAAACATAATGTTTTTGATTCCTCCTGCAGTTTCCAGAGCTTTTTAGTTGACTCATGAATATAAAATAAATTTCAAATCTGTCTTAAGGGAATTTAGTTTTGGTAAATGAGACCCTGGATTTTGAAAAAACAGAAGAACTTGCAAGACACACGAAGTGTAAAGTGTTCAGTTAGTTTAGTAGATTAGAGTGATTACAGCAGGTCCAGTTAATCGTTGAAGCATACAAATATTTGTTGCATAACTAACAACATACAGAACAGGAGTCAGCGCTCATTATCTCTCAGATATTGGTCTCACAGCTCCTGTAAATAAGCCCCTTTTAAATAGCAGAAAAAAAACAATTAAAGCATTTAAAGGAATTGTGATATTACTTTCAAATCCAAGAGTTAATCCAATGTTTAGCTTAATGAACACATAAGAAATGCATAATGAAAAATAAAAAGTCACAAAATCCCCCTAAACAGAATCAAAATTGGGATTTGTTTGGCAACGAGTTCATCCAGATTATTATGATGGAAATGAAACTGACTGATATGAAGAGGATGTAGAGGCCAAAGAGCAGGCGGTCTATGATGAGACCCACCTGGATCCACTCCTCAGAGTTCTGGCTTCCACCCAGCTGCTGCTCCACCCAAAGGTGGAGGGCCTTGAGGTTCTTACCAAGGCTCCTCAGCTCCTGCAGGGCCTTTTCCTCGTCCAGCGGCCCCTTCTGTTCTAGAGCCTGGCTGTCCTCCACCACCACCATTTCTGTTGCAGAGAAGATGAGGGGAGAGTTTGATGAGGGGAGAGTCTGCTGCTCACAATGCTCTGCATGAATACTTTTGCCTGTGTGTACCACCAAATCCTAGGTCAGACATCTTACCTTGTGAAGCAGGATTTTGAAAGATTGTAGCCTCTAGATCTCTTGGTTTTGGAGGAAGCCACACCAGGCGGCCCAGAAAGTGAAGAACAAACACTCGGAGCCAGCGAGGGACTGGAGAATAGTGAGCAGAGCCACAATGCAGGTTGGTGACAAGGATAGTCTCCAGTAGACTAGTCGTCATTATGCCCAGACACAGTGACAGGAACACATCTGGAACAATATAATATTATTGTGCTTTTTAACATCCTTACTTACAAAGCTGCTGAATAGAGAAAAACAGGTTAAATCTAGTCATAAAACTCCAAGATACAAAGGTAGAAACCTGTGTTAACTCATTTTAATTTTTGCACAGCATGTAAAATCATATTCAATTTGGCATCCTGAACAGTATTATCACTTTTTAATTAGAGTTGATCCACTGTTTGAGGGTCCCTTTTGCCTCACTGCATTGAGGGGTGGGAGCCACACTGTCTTTTAACAAAAAACCCAGTTTTTATGGTCTCTTTTCACATCTTAGACTATGTTTTGGCCAGTTTTCAAACTATATTTATGACTGTTGCACTAGTACATAGTAATGTCAACTGACTAATGAGGGGTATGGTGTCTCCAGTGATGGGCAGTAGGTCGTTCATGATGAGCAGGAAGACTGTGTAGCCCAGGATGAGGGTCATCTTGAACAAGACCCGGTCGGAATTGTTTGGAGGCAGCAGGAAGCTGAAGAGGTCCACCGTGATGAGGAAGCAGCTGGGGATCAGCAGGTTCACCACATACAGAGTGGCATGGCGCTTCACTGAGACCTGCAGCAGTGCCGACAGACACACAGCAGCTGGTGAACCACATTGCTCATTTCTATGGTGATGGAGATTTGCTGCTTTTGTAAAATTCTACAGCTGTGATTAACCAGTGAACTTTATTTTCATCCACGTTACACTGCCAGATAAAAAAAAAAACTATGAGTGATTTAAATTGTATAAAGAAGAATTGTTATGTTTGGAAAAGATTTCCTATGCGAAGATTTTATTAAAGTATTACAAAAGTCATAGTGCAAGTAAAAACATGTAATATGTCAAAACTCAACAGCTCATATCACAAAATATTTTTTACACTGCAAACAGCACTGGATTGTCTATTTGGAGTTTTTAATGCCTGCAGTACAATGGTTTTTGAAGACAATATTCTTGAGCGGAATGACAGCCATGCATCCTTAACACTGTAAACACTGCAGTATTTCATTCTGCGCCTTGTGATGACTCATATTTCCTTAGTTTTATTTAACCATAACTGTGACATTCACAAATCACGAAGTAAAACATTTGGTGATATTAACTAAATTCATATATCTGGATCACTTCACAAAAGACTTTTAAATCCTGTTCCTCCCTCTGTCATAGTCCTAAATAAGTAAAACAGTGTATGGGGCTACAATATGGGAAGATTATACATTTCCTTACAAAGAAGCGGATCTCCTGGTAACTTTCTCCATCTCCAGCTGGAAATACGTATGTCTTCGATGTGATTCCAACAAGTTCCCACTCACCCATAGTTGCCATCACTTCTTTAGAGTGTTTTAATATTTCCTCTGCAGATAATGTCTGGTAGATCTGCAGAGCATCCACTAAAAGGAAAACATGATACGATCAAAGCTTTTGTGAGATTTGTGTTTAAAAAAAGATGCCACAAAAATACCATAATCACAAGTGATTTTTAAGTTTCATTATGAATAAATGAATCAGCTTCTACTTACTACGGTGTATGTAGGAGTTGAAGCTTAAACTGCAGTTCTGGATGTCAAAAGGAAACGTGTAGATGTCGAGTCTGCAGGAGCTGACCACTCTGACAGGCTGCTCATCACGCATGAAGCCATCAGAAAACAGATAACAGTATGGGACAAACGGAGCTGTGTTCTTCTCCATGCTGTGGGGTGAGAAAAGATGTAAAATCCAGTAAATATGATTATCATATCTGTGTAATAATGACGGTCTTGATAATCATGTTATTATTTTTATTGCAGCGGCTTATAACCATTATTTGCACCGAGTGCCTTACATATGAGAGGCATAGACTTAACATAATGTAAAATAGGATGGACAATAAAACCTGCTTGATCATAAAAAAGAAGAAAAACATAAAATAAGATAGAAAAAATAAGGATGGAAATCATCTACAGACACATAAGATGTAAAAAGAGAAGGTGGCTCTTACAATTCATTGATGACCACATCTGGTTCCCACAGCAGTTTTCTTGGAACTGTAATCCATGAAGAACCGCACTGTTTGGGGTCCCACTTGACAAATTCATTTTTCCATCTCTGCAAATCAGACAAGTATAACACATATGCACATGACTACATACAGTATATAACTAGAGCTTCCAGGTGATGTCTGGTAGGCATATTACCTCTGTGCCTCAAGTGGTCACAGGAGTAATGATAACAGTTACAACAGTAGCACAGTCAGAAAACTTCACACTATCTGATTATTCTTGGTAGATTACATCATGTAGCATATTCTGTTCTGTTGTTCTGAATCTGCCTAAAAACTTGCACTTACACGATCAAAACATAACTTCTGTCTCTTGTGAAGTTGAGTGTAAAGGAAATACTTACTAAAGTTTGCCAGATAAATGTTGTCAGTAGCTGCGCCTTTTCATCCTGAAAAACAGACATAAATCTAAAATTTTCTTCATGGAAAGTTGTCTTGAGTTGTTTTTTATACATTCATATTATACCTTTCTATAATTTTTTTAATAGAATTGGTTTAACTATATATGTTGGCCAACAGTCGCCAGACAGAAAGTTACCAGAAAGAACATGATGGGATTGACTGTAGATGAGAGTAGTGTCTCTTACCACACCCAAAATGCCAAACAGGATGAAATCAATGCTGATGTTGGTGGGGATAGATAAATTCATGACAGGTCGAATGGAGTTCAGGTTGAAGACTGGTGTGAGAGCCTCCAGCAAGGAAGGTGGGTCAGGTTGAGAGCAGTTCAGCATGATGCAGCTGCACGGAGCTACACAGGAAAGAGGAAATGCGCTGTTAAGATTGTTTAAGTTGACCCAACAACAACACTTTTACAGGTGACTTTGTTACCAAGAATTTGAAACAACAGGATTTGGCACGACAGTTTGTTGATAAAACAACTGTATCTTTCAAGAAAGTCTTTTGCTTTAAGCTGGAGAGACATCTACACACACACACACACATACACCAAAGACAGTACTTACCATGCATGAGCAGAGAGATGCAGAGGATGAGTAGAACCTTAGAAGACTTGACTTTCGGCAGGCAGCACTGAAAACCAGTGGTGGAAGAAGTATTCAGATCCCTAGTACAGATTCCACACTGTAAAAATACTCCACTACAAGTATGTAAGTCAATATATACCTAGTACTTAAATACTTTGTAAAACTATAAACGAGAAGTATCAAAAAAAGTACTCATTTTGTAGAATAACAACTAGAGTATCACCACTATATTTGATTTTGATTAATATTACTTACTACATTTGTCTGCATGTGTCACTAATGTTTTTTAATTTTGCGCTAATTTAAATACTTTTTTACATACTGGGTATTTTACTATCCACAGCACTGAACCATATGTCTGTAGCATCACTCAGGAAAACAGCCATGTTTTCAGCTTTGTGATGTCAATCCAAGATGTTTTTGAAATAATGAATTCATTAATTAATTTTGTTATTTTAGTTTCCATAGTAGGAAGATTTTCTCAACCAATTTGAATGCTTAATTTGTCAATTCATCAGAAAGACCAAATATGAAGATGCATGGTTTTCACTGGACAGTCAGGAAAAATGTTGTGATCTTAAAAGTAATGAGTACCTAAAGCTGTCTGACGCATGTAGGGGAGTAAAGAATAGATAGAATAGAAGTAAAAAGATGCCCCAAATGGAAATATGGACATAAAGTAGGTACAGGTACTTACTTACATATAATACGTACTATGAACATAACTTCAAAATTGGTTGTTAGTTTGTGAGGTGTACTGGTGGTTGACCTCAATCTACAGGTGAGTTCATGCAAAATGTGGCCCGAATATGTCCAAATCCCACTAATCAAACCAGCAGGAAAGTATTTTTCATTTAACACTCATCAGGGAAAGTGTGGAAAGCTACCAGTATTCAATGGGATCACATCAACATTTTGTTAGTATGGATTTGCATATTTTTGTTTTACAGTCTGCACTTTTTAATCTTTTTTTATTACTTTTCAAAAACAAAACACTTAAATGTTATCCAATAAAAGATGGAGATGTTGTTTATGTGACAGATTTTTCATTACTTCACTGAACATCAGCAGCCAGGGCCCAAAATGCACCGATTATATTAGTCCACACACTTTTGGTCATGTTGTGTACC
Organism: Datnioides undecimradiatus; assembly: GCA_008933995.1. Lineage (NCBI taxonomy): Eukaryota > Metazoa > Chordata > Actinopteri > Lobotiformes > Datnioididae > Datnioides > Datnioides undecimradiatus. The sequence goes on along the minus strand of WARS01000029.1, from coordinate 10,898,082 downwards.
ATTTTTAGCGAACCAAATGATTAATTCTTTGTGTATTTGCACAAATATCTGTTGTCAGTTTTGGAACTGGTCATTTAGTACTTATTTATAATTCTAGATATTTGGTTGGTGCAATATGAATCTACAATCATTATCAGAATGAAAATACTTCTTCATGGTTAATCAGTAGATATTAAATAGTTTTCAAATGACTTATCCCTTGCTTATATGCTTCTTTATCAGCTTAGTATCTTTTAATATTTGTGTGCTTATTCTGAAAACCTTTTGTTGAACATTTCGATCATATGTTATATATCGATCAGATGATGGCTTTTATCTTGCATTATTAATTTTCTTGTTATATTTTGGTCTAGTGGAGCCATTATTAGTAGACTAGAAATTTCAGTCTTTAATTATGTTGACTCTGGATGTTAGGATTTACAACTGGCATTAAAATGAATAAATGTATATAAAAACAACTGGAACTTGATTATTGTGTTCGAAATGAATGTCAGTCGAAAACTGGATGACCTTTTTTCAAGTGATTTTATTTAGTATACAATTTCCTCCATTTTTTAAATTGTACAATATAACACAGAAGTCTTTAAAACTACTTCTAGTTAATCACGCTAATTTAATGTGGTAGTGGTACTATAAGCATTTGTTATTATTGACAATAATGATACAATAACTTAAATATCTTGGCTCCAAAACAAATCATCCGATTACACAGCAAAATTATTAAGTATTGATCAAGCTTCAACAAACATTTGAGTACTACATAAATGGAGCCCCTTGAAAGTGACAGCTGCTGTCTACTGACTGTATGCGTTCACCCAGATTATTATGATCGTAATGAAGCTGACTGATATGAAGAGGATGTAGAGGCCAAACAGCAGGCGGTCTATGATGAAACCCACCTGGATCCACTCCTCAGAGCTCTCATTTCCACCCAATTGCTGCTCCACCTGGAGGCGGATGAGCTGGAGGTCCCTACCCAGGCTCCTCAGTTCCTGAAGGACCTTGCCCTCTCCAGCTGACCCAATCTCCTCAGGAGGGTGCTCATCAGCTTTTTGCTTTGCCACCACAGTGCTGGGTTTTATGCCTGGTTATTAAGGCAAAAAAGGAATTAATTTAAAAAAAAGAAAATCAATCTTTTATTGCATTTACATCTTCATCTTATCCTTCTGATCCACTCTGTATTCAGTTATTTTCTGTAATCATACATTTCTACATTCCTTTCTTATATTTAACATATAAAGTGTATACCTGAACTCTTTCGATCTTTAGCCTCCTGGGGCAGGCAAACAAGACAGCCCAACATTTGCAGAACAACCACACGCATCCAGTGTGGGACAGGGGAGAAGTTGGTAGAGTTGCTAAGGAGGTTGGTGATGAGGATGGTCTCCAGTAGACTGGCCACCATCAGAGCCAGGCAGAGAGAGAAGAACACATCTGGCAGAGAGAGGGAGAGGGAGAATCAATAAACATTTGCACAGTTTTACATTTTACTCAGGTGGCAGCTGCTTCTGAGTGTCAAAAGAACCTTTCTGTACTGTTTCTGCACACATATGTAAATTACATGTAAATCATAACATTTTTGCCCACAGTATCTGTTTATAGAATAGAACATGAAAATCAAGTTTTTAACACTGGCTTCTTATTAACAAATAGAGCAACAGCAAATAAAAAACCTCACATTTAAAAGCACAAATAAATTTCATTAGATGCAGAAAGGCTTTGCTGACACTGAAAAACACTGACTTATGAGAGGTATTGTGTTTCCTGTGATGGGCAGCAGGTCGTTCATGATGAGCAGGAACACTGTGTAACCCAGGATGAGGGTCATCTTGAAGGAAGAACGGTCCACAGTCTGAGGGGGCAGCAGGAAGCTGAAGAGGTCCACTGCGATCAGGAAGCAGCTGGGGATAAGCAGGTTGACCACATAGAGGGTGGACCGACGCCTCACTTTGATCTGCAGGGGAAAAAAGATAATAAACACTTTGTCAGCCAACCTTCTCTGTGCACATTGGACATTTAAATTAAGGTTTTGGTGCTCATTTCTCTGAAAGAATACCACAGCGTGTGAACGCTAATTATTTTTAAGTCCTTATGATTTTTCAACTTGCCATTAAAGTACTGATCAGCATACAGAAACTCTGTATGAGTGAGATAACTTTGAATTGTATTAAATCAGAATTGATGCTCATAGCACAGTTCTGCATTCTAAATTTAATAATAACAAAACAAAAATCCAATGTTATTTTGAAGTTTGAAAAAATTACAGTTAGAGTTGAAAAGTTGCTGGGTTCTAAATTTCCCTTTGTGACAGGGTTTGCACATATTTAAATATTTCTTTTTAATCCAAGTCAACAGGTTTGCTGAGTTTCATCCCGCACACAGGCTTCTGTAAACTATAGCCTGAAACTAAATTTAGTGTTCACTTTCTCAAATTTGGAGACATTACAATCAACCTACATGAAATACAAGCTCGTCAATATATTGACCATCATCAAGTCCATAGGTGTCTTTGTTGGAGGTGATATCCAGCAGCTCCCACTCGCCCATGGTGGTCATCACCTGCTTGGAGTACTTTGTGATGTTTTCTGCTGACTTCCCCAGGAGAATCTTTATGTCCATCGCTGGGAAAATGAGAAAATGAAGTCAGAGTTTTGAGAGTTTCATGTAGATTACATGCACTTGTTCATGATTGCGGTCTGCTGTCAACTGATGACAAGTGCAGTGGATATCATTCTCTTCCACATGTGTGACATAAAGGAAAACATAGTTACATGGTACATTGTTTAAAACTGCTGTGCATAGGCTACAAGTTAAGGGTAATTATTTATCTATAACTCTGAAATGAATATCATGGTCCATCAACAATACCCCATTGTCCAGAGACACAATGAAACTAAGATATCACACATCATATTCTCATTTGTGAACAATTTAACTTTGATTTACTTCACATTAAACAAACTTTAACTGAGTACATGATTATTCAATTATATATTTTCTCCTTTGGTAAGTGACCATGGTAAGAACAAAATTTGCACTCTTTGGTGTCTCAGAATAGAAAATTGATGTCAGGACAGTTTACTTTACTTTGGCATTTCATTATGCTTCTGTGGCAAATAGAAGTCAGCGAAAGAAAATAAGACATTTGGTGAAATGCATTACCTAAGTGGATGTAGGAGTTGAAAGTGAAGGTGCAGCTCTGTATGTCGAAGGGGAATGTGTAGATATCCAGGTTACAGGAGCTGACAACTTTGACTGGATTAGCATCATACACCACCCCATTGCTGTACAGGTAAACATATGGGACTGGAGGTGCTGTGTTTTCATCCATACTGCAAGACAGGAAGTATACAGAGCAGTCATGAGCGTGATGTATGCAAAATTTGAGCATGGCAAATTTATCCTCTGTTAAGAAGTAGAAATAGATTTAACCTCATTTATTAACTGAAGAATGAACCCAGAGGAATTAGCAACATAGTTCTGGCTCCATATATACTCTATTTGGGTATATGCTTTATATACTGTATGTATAATGGGAATATGATGGAACTTACAATTCATTGATTACAATATCTGGCACCCAAAATTTCTCTCTGGGAAGAGAAATCTTGTTGGTGCCACACTGGACTGGGTCCCACCTGACCAACTCATTCATCCACCACTAAAGGAGCAAAACTCGTGTCAGTGCACAGTCAATGTATTCCAATTACGAGTAATAAACACAAATCACTAAAAACAATAACTACACTAGCTAAGAAATGCAGAAAGATAATCGCAGTACTTACAGAATTCAGCCAAATATAAGTGATCAAGAGTTGAGCCTTTTCATCCTGGAAGACAAGAAAAGCTACTTTAAGGCACAAAATGTGTTACCTAATGTGTGTTTTGGTGACAACGAGTGGAGCACAGTGACAAAAAGCAGTGGTATAATTCAGGTTACATTTAGCTGAAAACAGAATGACAGAAGGTTGCAGCAATATTAAAGATATGACTGCGTGTGAAGCTCATCCTGGTAGATGAATTATTTGTCATGTACTGATTTTCGTAAGGTCTGTGAGAAATCAGTGGTGCAATTCACATACACACTTACTGTACTATATAATGCAACTTAGTGAACATACCACTCCTAATATCCCATACAAGGTGAAGAAGGTGCTAACGTTGGTGGGGGTTGTCATGTTCACGACGGGCCGTATGGCACTCAGGTTAAAGATTGGCATCAGAGCTTCCAGAAGGGCCGGTTGGTTCGGCTCAGAGCAGTTCACATCAATGGCACTGCACAGAGCTGGCAAAAACGTTTAAACACTGAACAGTCCAAGCATGAACATGCTTCAGACTTTGGACATAACAGTCGACCTGCAACTAACAATGTTGATTAAAATATATGGATTATATATATGTTTGTCTCAGCTTTTGATTTTGCTCATTTTGGACTTTGATGAACTTATTTCAAATTTAATTAAAGGAATTTACAGGATTTTGCTTACAATATTACAGATTCTTTATATATTGTAAATATATAAAGATGTGTTTTATATATCCAAAATAATTTATAATATATAAATTCTTGGACTTATTCACATAATTACTGATGCTGCCTTGCAGTGTTTTTTTAAAATTGTAAATACGAACTTCTGCCTAATACTCAATACTGTGCTAAGCAAAAAGCTTACCTGGTATAAAAATGAGAAACATGACCAATGTGGGCCTGACAGGTGGAGGGAGACGCTAAAGTAAAATAAAAAAAAACAACGTTAAATTATAAACAACTAAATTATTGAAACATTTTAGGGTAAGGCATTTATTATTGTAAAAAAGTAACATAGTGACTGACTATTTAGCTATTCTATATCTCTAACCAATAGTTTATCTAACAGTAATAACAGTTTCTTTATACACTACGCACCAGGAGAAGATACTTTACCTTCATGGTAGAGTCTTCGGAAGTCATAATGCCCAGACTTGTTTAGCTTGTTTCGCAGCTGTCTGATGAAAGCGGTTTCTTCAGTATCACATATCTGGAGAACACACAGGATGATCATCACACGGGTTTATAGGAACATTTACTTTTAGTTTCCAAGTGTATAAATAGTATAAGTATTGTATGAATCATCTAAAGAGACTGCTTGTCCTGAAATGTCCAATGCCACTAAGCTGAAACATGCCCACCACTTACCTGTTGATCTAACTCTTCCAAGACTAAATTCAGCTTTAGTGGCCAAGATATAGATAGTGCCACTGTAAAGCAAGCGTGATGTGGATAAACCCTTGGTAAATGATGTGGTAAATGGAAAACTCTACAAGGTAGCTACTTTCCCTGTAAGTGGTTTCATACAAAACAAAGATAAACCATAGTTAAAATGTTTTACCACAGTGTGTGACGTGCACATGGTGAAAACTGACCACAGCGGCATCAGTGTCACACCTGCTGGTTGTACGCAAATAAACAGTGGAAGGCTTGTGAGAGACAGGTGTCCTCTGGTGTCACAGCAAGCCTCCTGCAAGCCAACCTTTTTTTCATTTTGTATTAATGTTGTCCGTCACATTTAAACAGGTCACGCGACTCTGCTCCAACATAATATATTTTAAACAACAAATCTCTTGAAAACTGAGTGACCAAGATTGATCAACAGAAAGTTGTCACAGTGTAGTACTCTACACTGATTTTAATAAATCATAATACATAATAATAATCCAACTAAATATTTGCTTATATTGTACCTATTCTATATGTACATTGCTTTGGATAAAAGCATCTGCCAAGTGACAATGAAAGACGTGGTTTGATTACTTTCAGTACTCACATGCAATGGGTTCCTTTTTAAATACTCCATCTTAATAAAAGTAGCACAGAACTATTATTAGTCATATAGCAACTCAAAACAACATTTTGTATCAGCTTTAAGGTTTCGCTGTGTATTTCCAGAAACCGCGTCAGTTGTATTCATGCAACACTGCCACTTGTTATGTTTTTCATTTTGAAAAAATGTGAAATATTATATTTTAATAAAAGGTGAAAACACTTCAGATCAGCACTGTAGAGAAGCAAATGCATGGTGTGATAGCTTTAGATTTTCATACCCATGGTATACAGTGCAACTGAATATATAGATGATATATACATACATAGCAACCCTTTCGTATGTGCCAGGTTTGTTCCACAACCCTGATGGTGCTTGTGCTCACTGTGCAGTTCCTGTATTACCAACAGCTTATATATGCTGTTGCCAGAAATCTGTCATGTCACTTTACGTGTAGAGTCTTTAACACCTGGCACCACACTGTATATACAGACATATACTGTATTAACAGAGATTCTCTATATATTTTTCTATATCTATAGCTTTCTATGTGTTTTTTATGTAATTCATACATAATTATATTGAATATTTAGGTATTTTACTATTTACAAACCAAATAATAGATCACTTTATTAGTACTTTATTAGACCTATTAGTAAATGGAAAATTATGTTTTTGAGTTTCTGTTAGCCTGTTTTTACCAGTGTTTACCTCATGTGTCTTGGTGTACTTAGTTCCTGTCTTTTTCCCTCACCTGTGTTAATTAGATCATTAGTTTCACCCATGATTTGTTATTTGACATTAAAACCACTGAACCATCATGTCCTGGGGTCCACATTCTGCATCTGGGTTCAGTCCCCTTGTGTGTGTCCCTGTTTCCTGTGCGGCACAAAAAAGACAAAATAATACCCACACTACAAATCATAAAAACCTTGAGTTTACTGCTTATATGAGCTTTATTTTTGTTTTTACAACAGCATGGTTAATATATTTGAAAAGAAAAAAAATAGGGAAGTTTTGTGGACTTCTTTTACAAAGGAAACATTAGAAATCAATGCAATGAAACAGAATACCAGGAGGGGACACCTTATACAACTGTTGCTTTGCTAACAAGTATAAAACACCATTAAAACGTTTAAATTATAAAGCACAGCCTAAGACAAACATAACTTTTCTTTAAATTCATAAAAGATCATGTCAAAGCAACACAACTTCAATTCCTGTTACAGATGCCTCTCATACAGGCCTCACAATGATTAGGCTCATGGGGGCTTTGAACATCCAGGTTTACAAAGGGTCTGTTCCCTCTGCCCAGGTTTTCATGGTAGCATTTGATTCTTATCTTCTCCACCAGATTCTCCATAAGGATATCAATGTTCTCGGAGTCGATTATTGGATTCTCCATTGGAGCTGCGACGCAGTTCTTGCAGTTCTGACGGAATCGCCTCACTTTGACAACACCCTGCCCGCATATCAGCTGCATGTGGAAGACCACCATCACACGGTTGGAAGGCCAGGCTCTCGGACACATGGAGCATGAGAACCTTGAAAAAGACAGAAAACCCAAGTTAGAGAAAGTCCGAGCTGGCGCTTTAACAAAATCACAATAGACTATACAGTTAGACTGAAAACGGCAGTTTTAACTATAGACAGACATCTGTGAAGAATCAATGCCCTTGATGTGATTTTCAGAGTCAACTGGTTCACCCAACATATGGGCTAAACAGTTTTTCATACCAGTGAAAAGGTTAAGAAATGAGAGCTCTTCTATGACAGTGACATCTGGTGGTTTGCAAAGCTTATAGCAGGCCTGTGCAATTTAAATCCAAGGTGCCAGCATGTTATTATTACTCTTGCTCAGCAGCTCAAGTAAATAATGAATGAAAATGCATTTTTTATAAAGCCTGTAGATCTTTTTTCTTTTTTTTTTGCTGACAGGAATTATGAATGTTCATGTATCTTATCTTCTTATCTTCATTGGAATTTATGTGATGTGTCATGTGACTTTCAATGTTGTAGAATTGATATTCATCAAATTTGCCCATTACTTATTGCATTATTACTGTTCTCATAATTAGGCTTATACCTTTCTAGTTCATACCCCATATTTTTCAGTTATTGTCCTCCCTTTTTATCCCAGTGCTGTGCCTAATTTATCTTGTAGCTTCAAATGTCAAAACCGTCACTCTGACTGTGGCTTTGCTCACTTTAGACAGTAGGCGGTGAATCCAGTTGTAAGCCTCCTGTATCATCTGCCTATTTCTACTGCTCAGTGCTCACATAATGAAAACAGAGGTCTTTATCTGAAATTCAAGTATTAGCAGTCAAAAACCTATGGTTCTTCAACCAGTGAGATGATCACTTCCCCTGAATTATAAAATAATGGAATAATTGAGTTATCTTACATTTATTAATTTAACCCTAACCTGACTAGTACTTGTCACCAAATCACCGACCTAATACCACAGTGTGAAAACAATACATAGACGTACACAAACCTAAATAAACATGATGCATTTACAATACCATAATTCATATTAACCAAGCATATAGAATACTGTATATGCTCACCAACAGACGAATTGCCCAGCACACTGACCTTGCACTTGTGTTCCTGATATACTGCTCCCAGCCTGGGTTTGGGGCGTTAGGCACAAGATTATCATCAAACTCCAGACGCCAGTTGTCTCCATGTCTAAGATTCTTTGCTTTAGAGCTGAAGGCAACTGTCCACTCCAGTTGTGACATCCTGCCAGTGCCAGTGAAGAAGGTAGCCACAGATACACAGAACTCTCACAGCTGATCTGTTCAGTATGTGGACAACTTCCTGTACTGACTCATGAAACTTGAGGCTGAGATAATGTTGTGACACTGCAGACAGAGAATTAGAGGAAAATGAAACCTATGAGACTGATTTTCATTTCCTTAAGTTTCAGTTCTGGCTTTGTGCTCTGAGTGGCTGTGGTTGTCGGATGAGAAGTGTATGTACTAGGGTATATAAAACCTTATTCATTAGACCCATTGTCTGAAAGCCTATTTATACACAGAAATGAAGAGCCTGCAGCTGCACCAGGAAATCCACACTGAAAGTTTTTCCAATTGCATTTGTGCAACACTGCAACCTCCTGTTTTTCTGATGCATCACACTCTTCCCTGTCTTCCAGGCAATAAAAACATTTAGATCAATATTTACAGTATTTTCATTTTAACAGATGACACTTTCAGGTAGTAGATTTGTAGATGATGATCTTATTTGATTGTACTCTAATATAACACAATTTTCCATACATAGAAATAACTTCACAGTGGCTGTAAATCACTGTCCCCATTTTATGTCAGTTGCCGGTCTCCTACTGCCATGATTGGTTAGTTTGCTTGTGTTATTGTGTGAGTCTGGTGTTTTACAGATTTAATTGGAATGAATATTGTACATTTAACACTGATATTGATTGGTTAAAATACTTCTTGCAGCTGTGATTGTTGACATTAATACATTTCCTAACTTTTAAGACTGGTACACCTGCTGCTTTGATCTCGACCTCGAAATTGGTAAATTTAAACATCTGAATACATCTTCATGTAGATTTTAGACAGAATCATTAGATTTGTGTTGTTTGACTGGTGAACTGCATTTAGTTACTGAAACGGTTATTTTGCAGATAGTTCAAGTTGTCCTACACGTGATATCTGGTAAATGTTTATGGATTGAATATAAATATCTTTACATCTTATAAAGGTAAGAGAAGTGAAATGAAAAAAAAATGTGGGAAGTAATAGTGACATTTTGGAAGTGATGATATCAAAGGCTTTCCTTGTAAGGCAAAGAAAAGTGTGAATAGATAAAGAAAGATAAGGAGGAAGCATTTCGATACCTCTGACATGTCAGCAATGGGACCAGGCGCCCTTTAGCAAGCCCCCTAACCCCATACTGCTCAGTAGAGAAGAAATTAGACTGTTGTTGTACAAGCCTCTTGGTCTTTGACAAATGTCAGATGTCAAAGAGACGGCTCAGTTGTTCTCATTTACTTTGTATATGTAATGGATATTATATGTAAAGAGCAAAGTGAAAACTTGTAGACATTGTAGACAAGACATTTGAGAAAAACCAGCACTGAAGGAGTAAGACAAGGGATCAACTAAATAAATAAATAAATAAACAAATACAAGTGAAGAAACAGACAAAAAAAATCTTAACTCAAGGTACTAACCACCATCTTTCAGAGCTTTCAACATAACCTCATAGTGTTTTTCAGTAGATGGACGAAAAATGAATAACAAGAAATCCAATAAAAAATTCACAAATCACTGGTAACAGTTCTCCATTAAGACCACACCGCCCACTAAAACGTCTTTACCGTGCTCTTATTTTGAAACAGGAAACTTACGTCGCTAGGCAACAGATAAAACTCTGCAAAGGCTAGCTTGTTAGCAGCCGCCTGTCTTCTTCGTATTTATTCGTAAAATAAATGATATGCAATGGAGGGAGCGGACACATACCTTATACGTCCTAATCATCAGCACAAGTGAGTGAGTCAAAGTGCTTTAGTATCATTTGTGGCACGTCAAGTTGTCTTTTAGCTAGCGAGTTCAACCCTAACGATGTGTTTTCAGAGCTAAGTTGGCCACTATCTTAAAGTCTTCCGTTGTAGCTAACCGTGTTAGCGCTAATTTTCTACTATTAACCGAGAAGTTGGGGCGTTACTCTAACGTTAAATAAGGCAGTTACTTTTTTCAAATCACAGTTTTTGGCGTCAGTACAGTAAGTACGTTAGCTAATGGGCCTACTTTGGCTAATATATGTTTATATGTGTCCAACTTTATATCGAAAGATGACTTATGGCCACTCGCGAAATCGTATTGTGGTTGATTTCCTGCTCGGTTGCTGATTTTTCAGGTTTAAGACGGCTGTTGTGAAGGAGTGTATTCGTGAAATTGTGAGGGAGCGATTGTCTGGTGTGCGGTATGACCCCGAGGAAGTCCCAGAGCTGTCCCGTTCACTGGCAGACTGCATTAAAGACAAAGTGAAGAGTAAGTGACGCTTTCTTCATTTTCTAGTGTTATAACTCGTAAGGACACAACATCCAGATGCTGCTGTAAATTTAAAGTGTAAGAGTCTGAACAGGATTCAACACAATTACTCAAAAAACAAACCATGATCCAAAACACTGCATTTTGATTAATGCGGATGACAGCTCACAATATGGATGGATCATATGAAGAAGGAAACAAGCAAAACATGTAGATAGAATTATGGAGCCAAATTAAATTGTATAAAACTAGATTTTGTCACAGCAAATATAGTCAATTGTAAAATATCTCTTGTAAATGTTTTACTTGAATTGAAATCTAGAATATTATAACCCACCGAACTGTTGTCCCAGCACATTGTTTTCTTTTTACACCCCATTTCTATTTCTCAACAGCTGCAGGGTTTGACAGATATAAGCTTGTTGTGCAGGTGGTTATTGGAGAGCAACGAGGACAAGGAGTGAAGTGAGTGATCATTTGGTCCTTGTAAAAAAAGCTGTTAAAATGTAAGAATAATGTGATTAAATTTAAGATTACTACATTTCAATGAGATACTCTTGTCTGGGGCAGGCAGATGTTGACTTTTATAGGGAACAGGCAACTCTGTTCCTTCTTACCATACACTGACACATTTTCATGAAACATTGACTTTTGTGACACTTCGTATTTGTCTTTTGTTTTACCAGGATGTCCTCCAGGTGTTTGTGGGATGCTGATACAGACAACTATGCAGAAGATGTTTTTATGAATGTATGTACCTTTGCTTTGGTCAATGAGATGTAAGGTGGATAAAGCAGATTATTACAATAAACCATTTTTGTCTTTTTACCTTTGTAGGACAGCTTGTTCTGTGTGGTGGCGGTTTTCGGAAGTTATTTCTACTGAAGGCAGGATGATGGATTACAGGAGTCTTTCAGATGAAACATCCAAATGAAACTGCTTTACATTTTCCAGCATTTTGGGTCCATGGTTCGTTGATCTGAAGCATCTCTCTATGTGCCTGCTTGATTTTGAGATCAACGCAGAACACATCTGTTGTAAAAATGACGGATATCTGTGCTGCTACTGTAGTCATAAAATGAAGGATTTCAACAACATTTTCTGACCTGCCAAGATGGTTATTAGAAAGACTGAGGCCTCTTTAATGGCTAGTAAAATGATGATTTTGAGTCTTTATATGCCATAAAAGGAGATGTCAGGGTGAGGAATCCTCAGTATATTCGTAAAGACTGCACCAGTTGTTGTATTCAGTACTTAAGAGTACTTTCAGCTGCAACTGAATGTGATGCAGTACAATGTGTATTTGTACTACACTTTGGTGCTTGGCTTTTCACAGCACCTACAGTAGAGGTCAGTATTTGTCTATGATTGACAACACCACAACAGCTACTGTAAATATACAACAATCAAACAGCAAGCACTTCACTAAAGGTATACCAATTGTCTGTCAAGTCAAATTATTTATCTCGTTGTACACTGCTGCCTCTCTGTTTTGCTGTGACTCAACTTGTAAAAATTAAATGAACCATTTAACACCACTACATTCACTGTACATTACTGTAACACTTTAAAAACAATAAATTACACAGTATTGCATGGAGCATTTGTAGATTGTAGAGATTGTGGAGAACAGAAAGAAGTCCTCCTGTAAAAGACAGAATAAATATTGTGTGCAAGGAAGTTGGTAGTCTTGCTTAAAAAATAAAAAAAATATATAAAAAAAAAACAATAGTTCTACAACTACTAATTTGACAAGGATAAAAAAATAATTAATTAATTAACTCAACATTGTTCAATCAACATTTAATTTAGAATGATGAGTTAGAGCAAAAAAAGTGTCTATTACCAATTCAGAGTTTAGATCCACCTAATTCTACGCTAACTATTGTTATTTAATTACTTAATCAATGTAATAATTAATTTACCTCTAATAAAAATCAAAGAGTTTGTCACATAAATATTTGCAAGTCACTGCTGGTGATTTGCTACGATACAAGAGCCTGCCTTGTATCACCAGCTAACAAACCACCACCCCAAAGTACCCCTCTCCCATTGACTGATAATGTTAACTGAGCATAGCATAGCATTACAGTGCACACAGGTAAGAACGGGACTGCTTAACTCTTGTCTATGTTCATGTATTGATTTGCTATATTGACTGTGTGAGCCTTATTGTTGTGATCTTAGTCTCACATCTACTATAGAGAACTACAAAGGCTTCAATGTTTACTGTTTACTTATAGAGTTTTGTATATTTGATGAGTCAACACTTTTCCCTAACTGTTCAGAATCCCTAACTCATTTCAATGTAAGTTTTAGTGTACAGTTCAAAAATAAATTCTCTAATTGATAATTGGTTGAAAATTGATAATAACGCTGCTGCTCCTACAGTGGATTTATTTAATCCCTGGAGTAATATGCAGTTAAGATAATCCTTGGTGAATGTATTTTTGCATCAGCATGGGGAGAGAAAAATAATTGAAATGATCTATGGACAGTAAAAACAGTCTTCTAGTTTAAACCATTTACTCACTCATACGTGGCCTTAAATGGCAGAATGACAATGCAGGATGATGCAACGTTACATTACCATAACAGCCACAGTGAGGAAATTACTTTTAACATTATGGTGATGAAGAAACCTTAATGGTATAAGGTATGATAATGTAGTAAATTAGACAAATATATAAATAAACAGCTGAACTATAATTAGACATCATCCACCTAAATTATGCTAGCTTACAATGGGTATGACAATCTCATCAATCTGCAGATTTTGAAATGGAAAGACAAATAACATGTAAATGTCACCTTTGTTCCATCTTGATTGTGATCCGATAACAAACCAAATATCTAGAGAGAAAAACAAAATTATTAAAAACATCCCTGATTTCACAAGTCTGTTAACCAACATGTTCAAAATCATTTGTTTGTAATTTGCAAACACCTACCATCAATGAGAATGGTTGAGATTTAGAGACTTAAACCAGATTAAAGTTAGACTGGGTTAGCCCAAACCATGTGGGAATATGTGTTCTGGTCTGATGAGACAAAGCTTGAACTTTCTGGCCTTAATTCTGAAAGTTGTTTGGCTCAAAGCCAGCTCATCATCCAAGGAACACAATACTGACTGTCAAGCATGGTGGTGCTAGCATCATGGGGCTTCTTCTCTTCAGCTGGGTCAGGGGCTCTTGTCAAGATAGAAGGTATCATAAATTACTCAAACATATCAAGACATTGTAACACAAAACCTGCTGGCCTCCATCAGAAACATCAGAAAGCTGAAGATGAAGAGGACTTTCACACTCCAACATGACAATGACCTAAAGCACACATCTAAGTGGACCAAACATGACTTTGTAAAAGGAAACCCAAAGTGTTGGAATTGCCCAGAGTCCAGACCAATCAAATATATGAGGAATGACCTTAAGAGTTCTGCACACAGAGGATTTTTGACTTTAGTTTCTTTGCAAAGAAGACTGGGATGAAGCGATTTGGTGTACAAACTTCCACCACACTCTACTACTCACAATGACTTGATGCTGTAATATAAAAAATTACATTTTTTCTGTATTTGCATTTCAGAAACCTGTAGTTTTTAATGAGGCTGTGTAGACATTTTTATACTCACTGTAGCGAGGCTGCTAACTTAAAAAAATTACTCCTGTATAATAATCCACATATATAGGGGACAAATTACTGACAATTACTGTTTTTCCAATTTGCAGAGCTTAAAGAGTACAAACATTGTTGGGACTGTCTAAAATACTCCCATACTAGATGATCATGGACAAGGTTTTTTTTTAAGCTGTTTTCTGTCCACCAGGATACTTTGACTGGGCGTAGAAATCTTTCTTCATTGTGATGCATGATGCAAAATTGATTATGTTATTGCTATTGATATCCCAGCCTAGCAAACAGCAACATTTATTAACAAAGAACATTTAACCATTATATCTAGACCAAAAAACCTAAATTTGAACTTTTTTGTAAGACGTTCAGCTCAATTGGATTAGAAATGCAAAGACACAGAAAAACAGTCACTGACACTGTGTGTGTATGTGTGTGTCTTTGCATTAAAAGTGGGCCTCCATTTGCATGAGTGGCAGTGTGTGTTCATTGTGGTATTTTATTTGTAAATATATGCATTGCATTTTTAACACCGTTTTGATGTCACTCTTGCCAAGGCAGAATCAGCAGCATCTTGTTGTTGTTGATGGGTCATGAGGAGCAGGTGGATGAAGGCATGCTGCTGCAGAGGTGGAGTCTCCATCCTGCTGCAGCGTTCAAGCTAGCAGAGGATGGCGTACCAGAAATAATCTGCCGACCCTGGATGAAAGGTGTCATCAGCTCTTTCGCAAGCTGTTCCAGAAACAGACTCCTCTTGTGACACTTCCCTGATTCTAGGTCAGTTTGATTTCCATGATACAAATAAGATGAAGACAGAAGTGGGGCTGACAGGCTGTCACGTTTAATGTGTGCACTCTAAACCTGCAGCAAAGAAATAAAGCAATATATCATTAAAATGTAATGCCGGAATGAGAAATGCTGCATTTAAAGCACCTTGTCAAGGCTGTCAACTCCTCCATTGTTTTGGTTCTAGTCCAGGATGATTTGGGGCCTTTTGTCTTCCTTGCTGCTTATCAGAACCAATTTTCTTCAACAAGAGCATGTGTTCTGATGAAGACAAACTTGGATAAGAATCCAGCCCTGGTTCTTGTCTCCAGCAGAAAAACGGGAAGCTCAGATTTATTTTTTCTCACTCTTCCCACTATGGTCAGGGCCCTCTAACAGTTGGCTGCTGAAGGGGGTATGACGTAAAATAAGTTGTCACATGTGACAATTTGTCCCCAAAGACCTGCCATCACAAGTACCACATGCTTGTCCTGATTTTACTCGGGCTGTCCATCAGTAACTTTACCAGTATGTATTTGCATGCCATCAACACTCTACAGGATTCTGAGCTGCTGGGTTTGGGTCAGGCTTGGTTACTAGGCCCTGAGGCTTGGGTCAGATTTGGATATTCTTACATATACAAACTTAAAGGCTGAGCTTTGTAGTGTCAAACAGCTGCAGGGAAAATAACTAAAAACAAACTTTCATATTACAAGACTCTGAAAATTCACAGGAGCCAGAACAAACCTATATTAAATAAGAAGAGGCCTTTTTCTGAGAATGATCCTGCAGTTGTTTTCACAACAACAGACTGACTGACACAGATTGACACAGTGAGTGGGAGGATTGATGACGTTCCATGGAGTGTAGCTGCTTCATAGTCTCTTCAGCATGCCTGTATTGCTTTCCGGTCTTTCGTTGCTTAATTGCTGATATATATTGCTGTTATATCAAAATACATACAGTACTCATATCAGTGTAAAAGCAAGTCATTATTCTAGATGAGTCCTCCTGCTCCCGTATCCTCTGCCCCTGCACCATCCTCTATCTAAACCAAACAAAAGAACATTATACCCAGTAAAAGAACATGTCTGACATGGACAGGCTTCTGTTGGGTCCCTGTGTGAGAGGCAAACTTGACCTTATTCTGCAGACATTGTTCATAGTTCAAATGTAAAAACAGCTCAGCTCAGCCCTTCTATCTTGGGACCTTCATTTTGTCCCTCTGCCTGCTCAACTGGGTCTTCTGACCTTTTCCGGTCAACCTCTCTCCCTCTTTGTCTCTTCCTCTTCAGGCCATCTGTCCCTCTCTGTCTTTCAGTCAGACATAGGTTAGGGTTTGTGTTAGTCACTGATAGCTAATTAGCTGATGCAAGCGCAACAAGTCTTTCTACATTCACAGTCAAGCCCTTGGTCAGGACTGAGCCACAGTCTGTCACAAGTATGTGCTATTATCTGTCTATCTCAGTGGGAATTAATGCACTTTTCCATAATGTGCACATCATGTTGAACAGCTGGTGGAACTAATTCTTGACTTTGGTGCCACTGAGTCATTGCATGAGAGGAGGGTGCAAGGATATGTTCATTGAAAAACTGCCAGTCATATCTTAAATGCTGGGCAATCATTAAGAAAATATGATTGAAACAGCATTTATGTTTTTTCACATACTCATTCTAGAAACATCTGTCTCACAGATCTGATGTTGCTCCTAATTTTAGTCTCTGAATCTTGGGTGACATTTAGGCTACATGCTTGATGTGTCGTTATTGATTAACTTCTTTGTTATTTTGACTTTCTAATTGACTTATTTATTCATAAAACTGGCAGATGCAAACTCATTTTTTGGTGTGTAAAAAGTGATGTCATAGATTTGCCACAGACTGGCTATAAATCAATACACACAACACATTTTCCTTTTAACCAGTATTTGCAACAATTGACAGTTATCTACTGAACAAAGAAAATTGAGTTCAACAGTGAAACGTTTGCCAACTTTTCTTCCCTCTAATTTGTGGGTGTAATAGAGACATCTGTCCTCAATTAGACAGGAGGTCATTTTCAGATATTCTTGTGTTTTTTGTAATTACTCTTGGGTCTCTTCCATTAATTTCAGGAAACCACCCCCCTGCTGGAAAACTAGATGCTTTTCAGACTATATATAAAGACTAATGAGACAGAAGTGAGCAGTTGAAGTGATCAAGCTTAGCTGAATCAATTAGTCAAATGACTCATACTCTGATTACACATACATGCCAAAGTAGGTCTGCTCCTCTATTTCTGGCTGTGAAGCACAAATGAGTTGTGAATGAACTTCGAGAAGCTCAAATGCATCACAAATATGCTCTGGCCATGGTAATCCCTTCCCACACCACTATAATAATTTGCACGTGGAATAATAATTAGTGATAGTGCATCAGACATATTGCTGAATATTATCAACTGTTGCAAAACGGCATGTCAAGCATTTCCCCAAATCATCAGTCATGAAAACAGCCTCCTGATTACTTTCAATTTATATGAAAAGACATCACAAAATTGTCTGCTATTGTCATTTCCTTTCACTTTAATGTCTCAAACTAAAACACATTGTTGAATGTTAATCTTCCTGTTCTTCGGGGTCTTTAATTTCATTTCAGTCTTTTTATTTTGTAAGTTAAAATGATATGATTGTGAAGCTTGGTAATTTTCACAAATTATCCTATTTTGAGGAGCCTTATGTGCAAATCAGATGAAATAAAGCAAGCAGACAAAAATCAGACTGCATGTTTTGGTAAAAAGATTTCCGATCTCACCTTCCCTAGAGCTGTAAAATTGGACCAGAGATTCTGTTTGTGATGTGGCTGTATATATCTTATTTGGAGGAGGCAATATTATTTGCATTTCATTACTCAGTGTTTATGTTCCATTTTTGCTGAGTGAACATAAATCAAAGTATTAATATGTGAATTAGAGTGAAAGAACAGGCATACTCTGCCGCTGTTAATGTATTGCTTAAGCTTGAGAGCTCACTAAGCATCTGTCACTTGGTAATTGATTGTATTATCAGAAAACTGTGCACCTCAGTTAACATTATGCTCACAAGTATATTGTCGCCTCACACTGCTTCTCTTTTTCTGGAGCTCTATAATAAGCTTACGCCTGAATTTCTGAATCTGTTTGTGCAATGTGATGCACAGCAGCTCTTCACAATTTCAGTGGTTTTGATGTGGTTTTTCTATGTGAATGCACGATGAAAGATTCTGACCGTTGGGTGTGTACCACTCAGGGAGCAATGATTGTGGTGACTTCTGCAAACCTCTATTATACTCTTCTCTCTTCTTCCTACTGTTGTTTTGGAAGCAATGCCATGGTGCTTGAGACTATATATATATAAAAGAACACTGTGAATGCCTGATTTTCGTAGGTGGTTGGACCTCAAAGTGGATCTTGTTTTATTGTCTGAAATTAAAGTTATTGCTTGAGCAAAATGTGCTCCTTTGCTTCTTACAAGATTCTCTCTGGGTCCAGTAAACGCATCAACCAAAGCTTTCTTATTGAAACTCTTGAATAAACAGTCAGTGGAATTCTTAAAATCTGGATAATTTGCAGGACTAAAAAGACAAAGGCTTATGGGTGGTTGAGACATGCAAACAAACACAAGGAACACTAGGAAACACACAAGAAAATACTAACATTGTCAATTTCTTACAGTGACACAACAAGAGAAACATATTGGCCATTGCCACGCTGTGTTAAAACAAGCGGTATTACAAATTATCTACATTTGTGCTGCTGTCTCTTCTGGTGCTGTGATCTCAGAATGAACAAAAGAGTAACTCAAGCATTGCCATGTTTATTGTTTACATCAGTGCAAATGTAGAAGTACCACACTGTCTGATTTCTCTTATGTGCCATCTCTTGGTACCCTCCATCAAGCTTGTAATGTGAGGAAGCACCAAGTCCCTCTCTAACCATTTTGGTTAAAGCATGAACAGAATCATCACACTGGTTTCGTTGTTTTTTTAATTCAATTTATGTTCTCAACATGGATCAAACAATGCACTCAGCCTTAATATTTTTAGCTATCATCTTTTGATATTGCAGGTAGTGGGTTATAAAAGCTGTAACCTGTTGGTCTGGGTCCTTTGTGGAGGCTATCTTATCCTGGTGATAAAAGAGGGAGAACGCCTCAACTTCAGCCCTTTTATCTGGCTTATGAGTGGGCGGGTTCTGGGGTTTGATTGGCCAAAGGATGAATGAGGCAATGATGGCTGATTTAGGCTGTTAGTGAATAATGTGAATATAACTCGCTTGTTTGGAAGATGAAATATTTATGCTAACCTATTGAGGAATGAACTGGGCTTGTTGGCATGAACAAGCAAAGAGCTAATGTGTATTTATTGATAACTGTGACAATTCTTCCCTCCTACAGAGCTGACCTGATAGGTCAGTTTGAACTGAGCTCCACAGCTATATAAGTGTGTGCTGTGAGAGAGTGGAGGGGGGAAATGGACTGATTAAGAGAGAGCAGGGTGATGTGTCACATAATGTTTTGTTTGTTAAATCTTTCTTCGTTTCATTTTTGTATTTTTTTGTGTTGTTTAGAGACTGAAAATAAAAGTCTAGTTAATTTTTTCCAGCATAAACCTTTGCTGGTGTGATTTTTCCCTCTGTCCTCAAACGTCACCACGCAATATACAGGAACAACTATATGAACAATATGTCCACAAAGCACGAGTGCACAGCTAAACAGCAAGTATATCTCCAGCTTCAACAAGACACAGATGAAACTAAAGAAACATAAGTGATTTTGTGTGCGTATAATTCAAAACACTGATGCCCGCTTACAAAACTTCAAGTACACCTGCTCCTGGCTAATAGAACTCCATCATTCAGGTCTACAGCTCTATCCCACTCTCTACACTCTGCCAACAAGGCCTATTTCCATCAGAAATCACAAGCTAGACTCTTCTCCTCTGTCATTCCCAGGTGGAGAACGAGTTACAGACCCTTATGACTTTTAAGAAAAAGCTTAAGACCAAAAGGTTTCGCAAACACCTGCTTGACTAATAGTATACTATTTGCTTTTTTTTTTTTTTTTTTTTAAAAAGGGTCGACATATATGTGCTATTGGACTTGAAACATCAAATAGAACTCTTCTGTATTATTTTGTCCTACTTAGATCTTTGCCTGTGTTACATTTACTCTTTATGTAAATCACTGCAAAGCACTGCCAATTGTAGAAATTTTAGAAGTGTGAAAAACAGGTGAGAA
Organism: Datnioides undecimradiatus; assembly: GCA_008933995.1. Taxonomy (NCBI): domain Eukaryota; kingdom Metazoa; phylum Chordata; class Actinopteri; order Lobotiformes; family Datnioididae; genus Datnioides; species Datnioides undecimradiatus. The sequence continues at coordinate 10,877,604 of WARS01000029.1, read as the reverse complement.
GACAATTGGGGAAATACTCTTAAAAATAAAAGAAGTAACCAAACAAAAACTCAAAACCAAATTTAATACTTTTCTTACTGCAGACAGGTATACAAAAACTACCGAATCACAGTTAAATCTTTTGTTGAAAATGGTCATTACAATTGTCTGCAATCTTTAAAGTGTGAAAAAAACCCCAGACTGTCTAGCCACAAAGATTGAAATACACTGGGGTGTCTCTTGAGTTTCTTGAGATAGGGAACTGGTTCTTTCTTTGTTTACAAGATAATATCAACCTTGTTCTCATAACAGCTGGGATTGTAAATGTTGACCTTGTAGGCCATACTGAGTGTTTATATTGCTTCTTGAGTCAGATGGCAGGACACAGTTCCGCTGGACAATGGAAAGTACCAGAAGGATGTATTTTCGTTTCCTTTTCTCTCACCCTGTATATCACATAGATTAGGGGATGACTAACTGGGGGGGATTGTTTTCTTTGTATAAAACATAATCAGTATTACAATTTGTGTGACTATGTTACAAAATGCAACGACATTGCCAGAAAAAATGTAAAGCAAAGATTAAGTTTGTGTGTCACTATGTTGGCCTGTGCTTGGTTACCTGTGTCTTTCCCTCCACCTCTGTCTAGCTGTTTCTTTCTCTCTGAGAGTGGGGACAGGTGTGTTGGACTGAGGGTGGTTCCTCATCAGCTGCATCTTATCTTTCAATTACCTCTCCTACAAAAACTCAGGCTGAACACTTCCCAATTGCAGTACCTGCACAGTCAGTCTTTGCTTCCTGACAATTCATTTCCCTTCATATCCCCTGAATTAATTCCGTTTTGCTTCTCCTCTAGTTCAGATTGTTCCAGATTGCAGATAGCTCTGCCAGCCACTAGTCTGTAATCCCTGCCCCAGACTTCCCCAGCTCTTCTCCACTCTCTCCTGGCACTTATTCACCTTGCTTTTAAGCCCTGCAATAAACCAGAGCTTTATTCAAACCCCAGTCCTTGTGCCTCTCTGGGTTACTGTCTTGGCTTTAACTTTATGTGTTTGAAATTGCTTGCACATGATAAATGACAATAAAGTTAAGAAGGACAAACTGTCCAGACCAGATTGGAAAAACAAGCCACTGCAATGTAACACTATCAGACTGAATCAGAGCATCATCCCAGCACAGAAAAATGAACACAACAGTAAACCAGTGCAGCAATGCCTCAACCTATTGTTAAAGGAGAGCAGATGTGACGAACGTTGATTCATGGCCTACCTCTACAGAGAAATGTGCTAAACAAACAGACGATTTTAGACATATATCACCAGGGACCGAAAGGGTCTGTAACAGAATATATCAACTGCTTTCAGATTGTGTGAGAGTGCATGCACAGAGATCGATAAATAGAATCCACACAGAGGATGAACTGTAGCAAATGGCCCACAACCTCATAAAGCGACTATAAAATGAGTGATATGTATTGAAAAATTTAAATTTTCAATTTTCACCTTCCGTCATCATACTACGACCAGGCTTCTGGGAAATGAAATGAAGTAGTGCATATGAGAGATGACCTCATGACCTCTGTTAAATGTCTGACTCTGAGCCAATGACTGAGGCTATGATTAAAGGGGAGAAACCATCTATGTTGGTTAACAGCTCACCTGCTATTGTAAAAACTTGTAAACCTTCATCAAAGCATGCTACAACTTTGGGTGTAGCCTAGATTGTGTTGTTAGTACCTGTTTTAAAAACCTGCTTGTGTTGATATCAAGTCAAACGTTGTCTTGATTACCGCTAACTTTACTGCGACAGACTCCTTGACTCTCTGGAAAAATAGTTTAAAGGAATTCAATTCCTGCTTCAAAAATCTGTCTAATGGTAATTTAACTGCTCATTTGTTTGCCCTCTGGAGCTTCTTGCACAGCAATGACGTCTCTCAGCAGCTTGCAGCATTCCCCAGTCACCTGCACCGGCCAGAATAGTGAAGCCATTTTCTTCTTCAACTCACTTCCTTATCTTTGGCCACTCTTATCTTGCTCCAGAGGACAGTGACTCTGAACAGCAGAAATTATGTTGGGTCATTGACTCTTCTTCTCATATTACTTCAGTGTGGCTTCTTCTAATAGCTCACTCCCAGCTGATAAAAAAGGGTCAAACATCAGGAAACACAATTCAAGTGTAGACGTTTACAGCAGCATTAGATGGCTGTGGGTCTGATCAACACGGGACGTTTTTACACTCACAAAACACAAGATTAAGTTCACTGAATAACAATTAATAAATGAATCCTGGCCAAATATCTTTTGGAAAATCTCAAAAATAAAACTATAAAAGAATGGGGTTGTCAGATATAGATGCTCAGTTATATACAGGAAGAACAGTATATCTCATACAGATCATGTACATTTCATGTTGATTTGAAATTAGTTACTTAGAAGATGTCTTGGGTTTTCTGTACTTGCCTTTTCAGTGTCCTGGCCTCCTACATTCTGTATGCAGGCACAAACTGCTGTGTAGGGAAGTTTAAACGCAGTACGAGAGAAACACACTGCAGTTATTGTCTTTTGATGGGGTTTGTTAACCAAAAAAATATAAAAAATGACCTGCAATGCACTTTAAGAATAGAACAGTGGCTTTATTATTTCCAGTTTGAAATAATATGACAGAAATCACAAAATGGTTGTGTCTTTGAACCAGTCTGAACAGGCTGATATTTGAACTGTAAATTGTTACGCTGAAATAGCACTCTGCTGCTTGCTCATTGCGGACATGCCTTCTTCTTATCCACAGTCAAGCTCTCTGAGAGTTGCCAAAATACTTTACAGGCAGCAGTATTTTGCTGTTGGTGGAAAATGCTGCCATGCACCACACAAAACTCACTCATCATGAACTTAATTATCAACCTGAGCTATTTTGTATAAAACCATTTTTAAAACTTGACATTTATAATTTTTGTAATCTCTAAGCTTCAAAGAACACATTTAGCCCATGTTAATTCTCTTGGAGTTGGTGACACACTTTCTAATATGTGCAAATTATATAAACAGGCCAGTTTTCCTCATCATTTGTCATCTAGTGTTTTATGAACCTTCCATCTTCAGTCTACAGTTGTCTATTTCCTACTCCATGAGTCTGTGTATACTCGTCTCCTGAGCCTGAATTGCCTTCCGGCTTAACGTCAACAAAGTATCTAAAATACCTGCTCTTCAGGATGTAATCCAGAACTTCCCTGGTCAGAGATGTCAGAGACAGAGGACTCCTCTGGGCGATTCTCATTAAAATCTAAATGTGAGTAAATGTGCAGCTTTGAGTGATGTTGAAAGGGAATATTCACCTGAGCCCAGCATGACTTAATTAATCTAATGGATGAGCTGCTTACAAAATGAAGGAACATAGTGACTTTAATGGTTTTATTTAATGTATGTTTTCACTTTGATCACTCTAAAACCATACACTTACATAACAGAGGAGTCACTTTATTCCCAGAGGAACCTCAAAGACGGTTATTCATTTTATCAGCATTTAAAGGATCTTTCTTCTGGCTATGCTGCATTGAAGTAATTGTTCACTTAGTCATTTGCAGTTTAAGTGAGATGTTAAAGCATTTTCTAACTTGGAGTTTATTCATTCCTTAGTCATAGTCACTGTGTGTTAACTGCCATATTTGTATTAAGAATAAGAGACAGGTTTTACATGGATCTTTGGGTTGCCTTCACAATTTCTATGTCTCTCTTTCACAGCCATAGCTCCTCTGGAGGATTTTCCTATTTCAAAGGTCCTTCATCAAAGGAGACAGCAGTGGAAGAAAAAAAATGTCGCCTGCTTCGTTTCTAGCTTTGGTCTTATTTAGAGCATTATAAGTCTAATCCAGGTGAAGCTTTCATTTATTTGTGCATAATTTAGCCATGTGTCACTGGTGATATGTCTTATTGGATTTTGACCTTGAGCAATTATGCATCAGAATTTTGGATCTTTCTATAAAGGTGTGTGTGTGTGTGTTTTCAGTGTATTCAAGTATTAAATTGCATATTAGTATATTAAATTAAAAGTACATACATTGGTAGCCTCAGCTTTTTAAAAAAGCAATGGACAGATGATGCTGCTGCTTTAAAATGATGGCATCGAATCATGGATGTTGTGAGGAGAGGAGGTGAGGAAAAGACTAGAATATGCACAGAGTGAAAAATGAGAACAGGGCCAACAAACTCCACAAATCAGAGACAGGATCAATGCACCATGAGAAGCAAAACCAAAGGCCAAAAACCCCTCCAAAAATGACTCACTCCTGTCAGTAAAGGTGAACATGAAAATATTTTTATCCACTCAGAGCCTCTCTCATTGACATTTTACAGCTGGAGAATAAGAATGTCCAATTTAGAGTGAATCTAGAGAGAAAGTGAACTGAAACTGTAAAAGTTAGGGTAACAAAAACAGAATTTTTAAATCGTGAGAGAGATGTGCACCTTTTGTTTATGGAAATCCTTAAATACTGATCTGTACAACTGAGACTCACGGCTTCTTTTCATACTGTCATGTCTTGTTTAAAAGTATGGTTTTTAAATAGACAACGTGGAATTAGCATTAGCATATCTATGGCTGTCTCCTTTCTCAGTGCTCAGAACAATGTAATGATAATCAAACTCGCTCTTTTAGGTAGGTGTGTGTATATATAAATCAGCTTTAATTACCGAACTTCAGGATTTGCAGTCAATGCAGTGATTAGCATCATTTCCAGACTGGCTATTAAGCGCTGGTGGTTAGTATAATTAGGGATGCTTAACAGGTGAAAAATAATAATTGCTTGTGCTCCTATCCATCCTCTATAAAGCATCCTCCTTAAAGAAGGATACTCTTTCCAACATTTTCAGGAAAATATTCTCTTCTCTATTATCACTCACTGATTGCTGACAACCTACAGGTGAAATTATACTTATGCATCATGATGTGCAACAGTCCACAACTGCCCCGAGTGTTGGGATTAATTTGTAGGTAAGTATCAGATTTTAACCATCAGAAGCATCACTTTAACACTAACACTTTTGCTCCTCTTTACCCGAGGCTAATTGCCATTAGAGAGCACAAGGGGCAGTGTGAAGAGGACACACACAGACTTTAGCACTGCTAGTGGGAGTCTGTCTAATGTTCTCTCACTAGTGGTGTTTCCGTAACATCTTCTATAGTTTTAAGCTCTGTTACTTTACTTATTTCTGAGTTATCTTAAAATAAATCAGGTTTTTGTTGTACTGTATTCTACAGTGAAGCCTTTGTTTGCTCATGGAGGTTGTAACCGTTACATTCACATTTAGTTTACATTAGCACAAAATTATGTTGACACCCGGTTATCAGTTTGCTATAAAGAAAAACAGTGGGAAGGTCTGCTTTGCTGCTTAAACATTGATGTGCAGTCATTCATAGCCAAAGAAAATGTGGTTACAACCATTCACTTTGTATCAAATCATGGAAATTGTGCAGTGGAATTTGTGGAGAAAATAAGCATCATTTCCTCAACTTCTCAACAATCTCCACCTGCTTTGAAAACTGTTGAAAACTAAAGAAAACACAAGTTCAAGCTGAACAAATTACAGTTCTTGCAGCCTTCACATGGAATTGTCATAGCAACTGTAATGCCAACTTACCACAAGCCCTTAATGCACAAGTAGGTGAAAGGAACCAGATTCTCTTGTGTCTTTAATGTTTTTTTTCTCTGCCATTATTTCTTTTACAGTTGCAGCACGTCTGAGTTTTCTCAGAAAGCTGGTGAATCCATACTGTGAGACTGAGTGCCAATTTGTTTTGCTTTCGCCAAATTGGCATTGAAGTGGCTGCTACGTTTCTGTCTGTCCCTTATCCTTGGCCTATTGTTTATCACTATATTTAACTTTCCAAACTTACATTTCCCCGGAAAGAAACAGAGACAAATCATCATATAAGTACATGTACGTCGTGTGCTGTAGCTGTTTGTCTAATCTGACAAAATACACAAAAATACACACACACTATCAAAGGATGCCTAAGTTGAATTTCATGCTGCACATCACTAATGGCACCTTCTAAGTGAACAGAACACATTTAACTTTTTAAAAAGAAATAGATGTGTCACCATTTAATGATGCACAACATATTTGCATTTTTCATGTTTTACAACCAGAACCATTACAACAAGTACAGACAGGAACTGTATTTTCTAAATTTGCAAATGAAATTAAAATACTTGCTTCTGACTCCAGCAGGAGTCATGCATAGGCATAATCACTCATATGTTTCTTTTAACTATCATCTTCCTTATTTTAACAGATTGGTGGATTTATCGGACCACTTATCAGCTTATTATAGATATAAATTACACCACATCTTTTAAAAGACTGATATCCACAGATATCATTTTTGTTATCTCAGGGTATCAAACATTTTTTGTGTCATTCACTTCAAAATGGAGATATTAAAATTGAGAAAACAATGTTTGATAACTTAAAATGGCTAAATAATTAAATTACCTGTTCAGTTACTGTAAGATAATAAGAGAACATCATGAATTGATGAATGAATGAATAATGAGTTGTAATCATTACATATGACCTCAGCGTAACTACAGTAAAATGATGACATGAAATTATATACATCTGGCAGGTAATAAATGAAGATGAAGCTCTGAAGCTAACAGAGAATGCCAATTATGTGTGATGATATGTGTGGATTCACCTTATGTTATTTTACAGTGAGTTTTGGAAAGGAAATTTTCTGTCACTAAAAAGCAGGAGAAAACTGCACATCAGGAGTGCATCAATGTCAGCAGACAAAGGGTGATTATATGACAGAGAAAATGCAGCTAAATGATCAAAAATGAAGAACAGGACACTCTCAGCAATAATAGTAGTGAATTTTAATGTTTCTACCTGCATCCTCATCATCATCACTTAGTATGCCAGTCTCAGTTTCTTTGAAAAAATGAATTAAAATGTAATTTCCTACAAGCGATTAGCAAGTATTATACATACAACTCTACCAATAAAAGGCATCTCAGTCAACAACCATGAGTCAGTTTTTGCCAGGCTTAAAAAAAAATTCAAAGAATTTGTGGCAAATTCTTTTGACTCTCTCCCAGAGCTCAGTGTGAGGAGCAAACGTCATCTCAGAGAACAATTGGACTCTTTGTTGTTGTCTGTGGAGAACACATATTGCCTTCACCTGTTCATTGTGACATCCAGTTTCTGTAGCAACATCATCTGATGCAACAGAACTATGTAACATGAGAAATCATGAGAAAACATTTAACTTTGACAGTGGAGATAGTGTCCACCTTATCTCCAGCTGAAAACTCCAACAAGATCAACAGTCTTGTTTCAGCAGTCTGAGCTAACATTTCTATTTGACAACATAATGTTGCCACAGTTAAGCTTTTGTTTGTGGTCTTCCAGGTGGGTCCAAGTGAAGGCTGTGTGTCTGCATTCAAAATCTACTGATGGACTCTGTTTGGAGTTGTGTCCGTGCATTTATGAGGCCTTATTATCCAATCTTCACCTCTCCCTCTGGGGAGAGCTGGCTATGTGATGATCACTGGCTGTTATTTACAAGAAGAGTATTTGCTCTTGGATTTTTAGTAATGCCTAATCTATCTTGGCATCTGGTCCAAGGGTTTCGCGCATCTGGTACTATTCAAGTCATTTATGGCTTGGGGTTTGACATTACATGATACACACACAGTTTATTTACACATTTACAAAAAAGTTGTTTTCTGGTAAACTGAGGATATATGTATAAAAAATGAAATGATAATGTTTAAAGTGTTTTGTTATTTCTCTCTACCCTCTAAAGGCATTTATTTGTTGTTGAATACTATACTATAGGTTTGAATCTCATATTGGCATCAGATTAGTTGATGCAGAGATAATAATACCTATAATACCTAATAATTACCTCTGAGTTGTCCTGAGATATAACAGACTTTTTCACATCATTTATTACTCTGTTATATCGAAACAACTCTTCATCAATGTGTAAAGCTAAAGTTTGACATTTTTTCATTTGATCCAGGGCTATGATAGACATTTTTTTCTCTGAGCAGCTGCCAGGCAAGCACAGGAGACACAAGAGACAGGAAGTCACTGTGCATGGACATGTAATAGTCTAGCACATAACGTCCTTTAAAGTAGCAAACACTCATTTTTACAATTTATTTTTTTAAAAAAACATAAAACAAAGCTTTATATTGAACAGGGCCACATTTGGCTTTTACCCCTGTTTTCTGCCTCTAACTGTCTGCTAGATGTAGCTGTATATTTAATGGACACAAGTCAGATTCATCTGAGTCATCTTGGCTGTAATATCAGAATTAAAAGTGAAAGTAGAGAGTCAAATTAGAAATTAACTATTTGGATATGAGCTCCTCCATGTTTTTCTAGCACCTCCATTTAGTAGTCATGACATTTGAAGACTTATTAAGCACTATTTAAATATGGATAGATCAATCGAAAATGTGCAGCAATATGTATTGAGATTTACATTAGAGAATTAGACATTAGAGACAGCTATGGCAAATAGATCCCAAGTACATGGTGCATCTTCATTAAGCTTAGGCTTTAAAGATGTGAGATGGGTGGTAACCCCCCAGAGTCTAGGTGCAGATAAGTAAAGTCAGCCGGTAAACAGAGGATGGAACCTTTTAGTTGAATCACCTGGATCATCCTGAGGGACAAGGTAGTGATGGGAGGTGGTGGGTTGAAATGCAGTGATATTTAAAGAACAGCATCTGTTCTTTAAAAGAACAGCATCTGTTCTTTAAATATCACTGCATGCAATTGGAAGCAGTATAATCTGTGGTGAAGCTGCAGACAGTCAGATAATACTTTCATCAAAGTGTATTGTGCAAGGTGAATAATAATACATTTTCTTTTGATCTTTAATATTCACATCCTAAGTGGCTAATTCATGTTGACCACACTGCCTCTCTTTGATTTCATATTCAAGGTGCAAAATTTTGATTGAGAGGAAGCTCAACCTCTCAGTTAGCCAAGTGTCATTTGATTTTTTTTTTTCAATAGTTTTGAAGCTGCAGCCTCCAGTGAATTAAGCTCATTATTCATTTGACCAGGGGCAGGAAGATAACACACTGTACCTCCAAGATGGATACCTGTGCCATACAAATGTCCTACGTGTACCATCATTTCTTTAAAAGGGTTGGCATGTGCAATAAAACCCTGAATTAAATATTTATGAGATGAACGGATGTGGACAATAGGTGCAAATTTAAGGCTATGCTTTGTGAGGATTTGTCAAACATCAGCAGCTAGAATGTAAAATAATAAGATGTTTCGACCAATCCAGTGAATTGTGACACACTGACCTTACATTTGTACTTGTTCATCAGCTCCTTGCTCGTTGTGTTAGTGCTGTGTATACATACATTTTATAAATTTCCCCTGTAAGACAAGACAGCTTTGAATACATTTTATAGCATTTTAGGTAATGGTCTAGCTGTTAAATAAATGTTGTAGCAAACAAAAAGAGTTGTACAAATTACAAATCTGAAAAATATATGATAACATTCAATGGCTATGTTTTTAATGTTCAGTCTGTCTAATATCCAGATATAGCAACTACAGTATGGTTAATATTAACAAACACATGGTCTCAGCAAATTACCCATTATGATATGGTTAGGTTTAGGAATCCTAAACACTTGGATGAGGTTAGGGACTAATCACGTTTACTGATTTTTTTTTTTTTTAAAAGGTAATGGTCTGTCAAGCTTTGACAGAAAGTGAACTATATTCCCTTTAATGAGAGTCAGAGATACTAAATGTCCATTCACTATGCAGACCTCCACCTAATCTCTGCTCCATACACCATAATAAGCAAGCTCATTATACTTGTTTTACAGTTTATGTCTTAAATTGAATATAATTGCTAGAAATATTGGCAAAGAACTAATAAAATTAGTGGATTAGTGGAAATGACTCTGAATTAATTTAGATTAAAGAAAGGTCAAATTAGGTGTAGCAGCATTATTTTCTTTATAGCAACTGAATCCAAATATGTGAAATTTTCCGCAAGCACAGACTGACAAACTTTCAGATTTTTCAACACGCCTGCAGCAATGATCATGTAGACTTGCAGCTATGAACCCATTTTCTATGCAGACTTTAGCAGAATTTGCTTGGGATGTTAGTTAAAATTCAAACTGCGTTCAGGCTGAAAATGAATTGACTTTTTCTCTCTAAATTTGAGAATTTTTGCAGTTTGTATTTGAGAAGAGCTAACCGTAACCATAACTTTACAGATGTTGGCTTTAGTTATGTAGAGTGCCTGACCTGCACATAGAGTCAATGTGTACATGTTTGTTTGACAACTCATTCCTGTCCTTAGGCTGAAGTTGTGCTTTTGATGGGTTCTACAGAAGCTAATATGCACCGGGGCCCCTCTGTGTCTTATATGTTTGTATGTTTGCCTCCATTTACAACCAGACGCCCTACATGGGTTGACTCAACCAATCAACATGGTTTATCTTAACTTTTGGAAAAAACACATCAGGACTTACAATAGTGTGACTCCAGTGTATGAGCATTCTGACTGAAAAGCATACAATTACTGCAGGCTACCCACAATCACAGTTGTGTAGTAGCAGCAGCAACAAAACAAGGCAAGGCAAATATGGTTGCATCAAATTATTAACGCAGCAAAGAAGTCATCTTGCCAAACTTTTAAGAGATTAGTGTAGATGTTGCAGTAGCATAAGTTATATCACAGATGTAGAGTACTTCCTCATTGAAAGAAAAAAGTTTTAGATAAGGAAAAAGTTTCAAAAACTGGCACCTGGCAAAAGTTTGATCTACTTAGTAACTCCTTTGGCATTGAGTATCATCATATGGTTCATTGGTTAACCTGCAACTTCAGGTGGTGACAATCACCTGTCAAATATTTTTAAAGTGCCCGGTATTTTTCCAAACATTTTCCAATGATGAATTCCGAAATATTGTGTGTCACGTTAACCTTGTCATATTTAAAAGGCGCAGTTTTATTTTAAGTTTTACCAAGTATAGCATAGTATAAGTATACTACTATATGTTTTCCATTGGATAAAATCGACCAGCTGCAAGGACATAAAGCCACATGAGGATCGAGATTGAGAACTTGATGTATCACGCAAGATCCACCACATGAGATGACCTTGCACACAGCATTGCATTTGTTACCAAACTGTGACAGCTATGTATCCCCTGCAGTAGAAGAGCAGTAAATCTGTATGGGTAGAATGAATGCACCCTTCCCCTTTTCAAATAATGCCAAGGAGTTGACCAGCAGCGATGATGGTGGAAATGCCTTGGGTCTAATGAAACACTAGAGAGGAAGAAAAGCACATTCTGCCTGAAGTGCAGATTATCAGCAGCTAAAACCACCCTGCACGGCCTCTAGCACTGCCAAGGTTGTCAGCTCTGATAGATTTGACTTCCCATCGTGATTCTGTGTGATAATTTCCTTTCGGCATATTCAGGAATCTGTGACCTGAGGATCACCAACATCAAATCTCTCTCTTTTAAAAAAAAGATTGTATTTCAAACAACAGACATTAGTTATATCTGTGAATGCCTGTCAGTAAGCAATACTGTAGTTTTAGTGAACTTTTGACCCCCTTGAATGGTTTTGAATTGCAATGCCAGCTATGAAGAAAGTTTCCAATTATATTGACATATTTACCTTCTGCGCTTTAGTGAGAAAGAGCTCTGACTTGCACCTGCAGTATTAAGACATTCCCTACTCTGCCTGTGATTGGTTAGTGTTTGTTGATTGTTCCTTATTAACATTAAATGGTTGGTTAGATGATTAAGGTTAGCAAAGAAATCTAAGGGTTGGTCCAATCATCAGTAATATATACAAATAACATATTAATACATGATACATGTTTATTAAAATCAGATTCCAGACTAATGATAAAAAAATCATCTGATTTAGTTATTGTTTGTGAAGAATACAAATAATCTTAATAACTTAAAAATTGATATTAGCAAGTTAGCATGAGAAAACTTTCTCCAATGAACAACCTCGACAACACAAAGCAAACCAGTTGAGCTAATAGTCAGCTGGTTGTAAGCCAGTAAATGCTGAGTGTATGGTCATGACCTGTGATGCATGTTTTAAAGAATGTATGCCAGGTGTGTGAGACTGTGACTTTTCACATGTATCTACACAACCTGGAATTTGTTTCGTCTCTTTGACTGCATTTAGAACCACTAACTACATGTTACTGACAAATGCAGTATACAGTATATACTATATACATGCATACTGCATTCTGTAGTAGTATGCTGAAAGAAAGTGTTTAATCAATTTATTTTGCAGTATGCAAGTCTAGGCTTTGTCATTTTGATTTTAGAAAGCAGTTATACTGTAAGTGCATATTTCCCTCTTGCTGGGAGGAGGTTTACAATATATATTACATTGATGGATTGTTGGGTCAGGAGACCTCTGTTGCCCATTCGGCCCCAATGCCCCACCAGCATTCACTGCTGGGTTCTTGAATCCTTTCTGTTTGCATATCGCATCTATATGCTATAATTTGGCCAAATCAGCGTGTGGGCCTTATGTTGTGGTAGGCAGTGTTAAATGCAGTCTGTTGGCTCTATATAAACATGGGTGACATGCAGTAAAGGTCATAAACCCTGCTCCCTCCATGTGTGTTAATGCAGCATAAGTCAAAGAAAAACAAGTAAAGTGTGTGGTGTGTTTTATTTTTTTCTCAGTTTCAATTACAGGGTGTGGTGGACAATGTAGCCTCAATGGGGGCTAATGAGCTTTAGACCAATGTTGTTGTGTAGTGCTTAATGTAAATGTAGTCATTTTTATTAAAATGATTATGAATTATTATCAAATAATATTTATTGTTTTTTTTTTACCATACACAGCTGTCAGTTATAGCAATACATTAGTGCCAGTATGCCATTATATATATATATATAAAAATGTGAAAGTTTATTTCATTCCATTTTTTCTTTTAAAGACATGGGGTTTTTCAACATGATGGATTACATGACAGCACAAAGTACATTTTAAACAAAAAATACAATAAAATTACATAAACACATAAACACTAATATAATAGTAATGCAGCACTTATGCTGACAAGCAGATTTCTTATGTGAATGTGGCAATTACTTATAACACAACAAATTATTTGGTTCATACTGTATATACAGTTTGGTTTACTCCTTACATCGTGGATGATTATCATAACAGCATACAATCCATAATAATTATTTAAATGATCCTCCTTGTCTATACATTTTTATGCTCCTCCACCATTTTTTTGTTTTGGTTTTTATGTCTTTTTCTATGCTCAAGTTGACCCACAACATTTCACATATCCTCACTGTACACAGTTTTATTTCACATATCCTCACTGTATATGACTAATTACACAAAGGTTTTAAGCTCTTTCTGGCTTCTGGCTTAGACCAACTTTTGTTTTCATTGGCCCTCCTTCTTTATTGCAACTTATAAATGGTAGGATTTATACACTGTATTGTCATCAATTTCATTTCTCACATTTTTCCAAAACCATATAAAGTGCAAAGAACTCATTTTTATTTAAATGGTTTTCATGCATTGAGCATTATGTTGGCGTTCTAGTGTACATTCCTGCATCATTTCCAATGGTTTGAGCCTGTATCATAGCCTTCAAAGCTTCATTTGTAAAATTTGGAGTTCTCCTGCATCATGTGATTTGCTGACCTACGTATAAAGTTTCAAAAGCAGCACAGTGACACTTCAACTTCAGTCTGACAGTTCAGCAGAAGAGTGGGGTTATTTCTGCAGTCCTTTCACTCAGACTATTTTAAGTATTTAGCTGATGCACCCGTTTGAAGTGGATGCTGATGATGGTTGATGGATGCAGCAACTCAGAACAGGACAGGAATGTCTTTCTGACATTATTCCATCCTACTAATAATGTGTCCTCCTTGACATCACCTTAAAGGCTTTTTTTAAAATGTAAAACTGGTATCATCTTTCATCCTCACTTCTCCATCTTCTGCCTCAGCTTCAACAACAGTGACTCCGTTGCTGAGTGGTGCATCACTTAAGGTGCTTCGGAGTGTCACACGGGTGACACTGAGCGAGTGTTTCCTGGGAGTGATGTGATGTGGCCGATGGCACATGACCTCCTTGAACATCTCTCTAAAGCGGGTGGACATGAGGTTGTACAGGATGGGGTTGACTGCTGAGCTGAGGTAGAAAAACACTCCGGAGATGATGTGCACGTACTGGAAAATTTCCAGGTGGTTGTCAGTCCAGTCATTAATGAAACTCCACATGAGGCGGTCAGTGTGAAACGGGGCCCAGCAAATTGCGAAAACCACCACTAAAACGACTGGAACAAAGCAAGAGAGAGAGAGAAAAACAATGGGATGCGGTTTAATAGAAGCACATTGATTGAGCCTGCCATCATGCTCCGTCTGGTCTGAATGTAATTGTCCCTCTGGAGGCTATCTGTCAATGACTGAGAGATATCCTGAAGGCTCACAGCCTTTAATGTCGTTCTATTCACCATTAAATAAATTAAATAAATCTTTGGATTATAATTCACAGATCATCTGTATGTCATTAGTATGGGTCCCAGTGCTTGTTTTTACCGCATCTCCTGGTTTTGCAGTGGTTTATATAAAAGAGTATGTATACATGTAAATAGCCATTGTAACTTTTACACATCCTCAGAGATTGAGGGACAAGATCCTTCATAATGCAAGTCAACATTTTCCACTTTTTCATTAAGTTTAAATGGTAATTATGTATTTTTTTTGTGGCAGATATTATTTCTTTTCACAGAGCTCTTTGGAGGGATTATTGCAAAAATAACTTTTTGAATTGAATTTTAAACATTTTTTACAAAAGGACTTGTGTGTAAAGAAAGAGCATAAATTGTGTTAATGTCGAAAAATCTCTGTTGGCCATGGACTGCTCCTGGTACCTTCTTCAAAATGTAATCAGGTTGAGGGTGGCTGAAAGGTTTGCAATGCTTCACTGTAAAATCCTAATTGGTGCAGCTTGTTAGGGCTGAGAGCCAAGTTCAGCAGTCATCCCTAACAGGCAAATGAAAACTAGAAAAAAGTTAAAGTAAAAGAATCCTTACAATAATATTTTTGTGGTAATATTTTGAACATTGGATAAAATTGCAACAGATTTGCAAACAATATGAAAATTGTTAAAAGTTGTATTCATTTGTGCACTTACAGGGTGTTAAATGAAATATCTGCATATATCCCTTTCTGATAGATACAAACATAATCACTGCCCTATACTTGATTAGACAAACAAATCATACCTTGGGGTGTCATTGATCTTGTCTACCAGTTTTCAAACTGGACAATCACAGCGCCTGTTTTGGACATGTGGAAATTAAACTGCTGAAGTCATTTCTTGTAGACATTTCAGAAACAGGTCATGCTGTTTCTGAATCATTGCTTTATCATATATCTATAATACATAAGGTCTCCTGAGGTTTGAGAATTTCAAGATGTGGTGATTCATGTAACTATCTCCAGTAAGTGTACCCTGTAAATTGCTAAATGTCCAGTACTGTGGCTTGATTTAAACCACTTCTATCACTTACTTATTTAAGAAAATGAGAATGATATATCAATAAAACGTATTACAGTCCATTTTTACTGATCTCTTTTCCTGTATTAACTTTTATTAGTCTGCTCATTAGTCCTGCATGATAAGCCTCATCCGAAGTGATAACTGGCCGTTGGGATTTGAACTGGACACCTTTGCTGTGCATCTCTGACGTGTAGGCTTCTGTCATTTTAGTCATATTGATGAATCTCCCTGAAATGCTCCGACCTTTTATAAGAGTAAAAAATACAGATGCTCTCATACTTTCTTGGTAAAATATTGTCATAAATAATGATCACATCCCTAGCGACCTCATTGTTGATGCCCCTGAGGAGACACAAGTGTGAGCAGATGACTGAATTTTGACTACTTACTGTGCTGGAAAGGAATTCAATAAATTATATAAAGCGACATCTGTGTCATACAGATTATGTCTTCTATTTTATTTTGTTTTATGTTTACAAGTAAGCTGATATGGGGGGTGATCCCTCAGAATGTCAACATCTGAGCCTGTCCAGTCCATGGTACCATGAAGATGTTCACCTCTAGATTTGCTTTCACCTTCAGCTTTGAGCAACACACAAGCACCTGTGAGCTACATCAGTAGTCTTATGTGATGTCACAAACCTTGCTAGATCTGAATGTGTTGATGGTTCACATGGAGGAAAGTGGTTAATATTATCCACATGGCTGGTGTAACCTTTCATTATCATATCATCAATATTTATATATCTTCATAAGCAACTGTCAAGCATCAGTAAGTTTGGTGGAAATGCAATGGCCTTGTGGGTAACACTTTCATCACCTTGTCAGACTACAGAGAGTGATGGATGAAAGAAACTGTAACTGAGGCCACATTTTACTACATCGTGCAGTCAAAATTACTGTAGCTGTTGTGGCTCAACAAGATACAATTTGTACCCACGTTTTGGTTTGTTTTGTTACTAACATGATAAGAGTATACAGAAAGACCCTGCACAGACCACTCTTGATGAGTTACATCATAGGAGCATTAATTCTGAACAACTTCAAGCTTGAAGTTTTAGCCAAGCATAGATACTTTCTCTGGTGGTTGATTTGTTAAACAAACAGCCAGTGGAGGTGCTGATAGAGCAAACTGTGAGGAAAAGTTTCCCATGTAAAAACATCAACATCTACACCTTCACCAAAATGTGGATTGTCCAACTCCTCTGAATCAGACTATTGATCGCTGTAATGTGACTGGACTGTCTCAAAGCACATCCTCTCATAGAATATGCTCCTCAACTAAAAGGAGTTTCTGCAAAGTTGTTTGTTCCTTCAGGTGAAGTTGTCTATTTGGGCCTCAATGTGGCCCTTTGTACATGGTGTTGCATTAGCCAGCTAGAAAACAAGACAGAATTACAAGATAAAAAGATCTGTTTAATGGCCAGCATGTTGAAATGTGGAAAACTTTAAATAGCTTAGTAAAGTTCTTATCTCCTGGAGGAGTATGTTACTACTCTTCTCCTTACTCTTATTGTTAAGAGAGAAGCTACCACAGCAACTTTATCTTATTAGAAAACCCCTTCTCCTCAGTGTTAGGCTTTTAGAACTTTTAGATTGTTTTAACTTCTCAGCTCACTGGTATGGTCAGCATTACTCTATACCGAAGCTCTCTTGGATTGTGTCAATATCAAGCAAAATAGTTTGTGAACCCAAATTCTCCTGTCTCAGCTTTTTACAGAGAAGTTAAGGAAGAAGTTGTGGAGAATCTTGACAGATAGCGTCCATTCTCTCTTTAGCCAGTTCGAGCCTTCGAACTCCAGGGCACACTGAAGAGTTATTAATACTGTCAACTCCTACTTGTTTTTAATGTGTAGGGGGGACTTTGTTTTTCTAACAGATTTTTATGTTGTTTCTTGTGTTAGGTAAACAGAAGATAAGTTTCCACCCAAATGGACAATGAAGATATTTCCCAAAAGCATTACAAAAGAAGATTAAAGAGACCTTGAAAAGAAGTAAAGATCTGTAAGGTTTGATACTCACACAACATTTTAGTGACCTGACGGCGACGTGCCTTCTGCTGCTGCGTTCTAATGTTACAGAAGCTGTCTTGTCCAAAGCCTGACTTTGTCTCCAGTGCCTGGCGCATCTTCTCCCGCTTCAGCTGCAGCCCGATGAGCATGTAGAGAGCACTGATGGTGAGCATGGGCAGCATGAAAAATAACAGAGTGGTCACCTGGATGGTCAGGTTGTACATCCAGCGTGGTTTCACCAGTGTACATATTGCTGAGTCAGGGATCTCCGTAGTTATATTACCAGCAGGGCCAATGTAGTGACTGTGAAGGACGGCAATCCCATGCAGACTTGTGTTAGGCAAAGCACACAACACTGACACACCCCATACTGTGAGGATGACCCGCTTGGCATGTGTGCGTGTTACAACATACTTTGCACGTAGTGGGTGCACTACAGCAATGTAACGCTCCACACTTAGCGCTGTCACGTTGAGGATGGACGCCAAGCAGACAGTCTCAAACAGGAAGGTTTTAAAGTAGCAGCCTCCCTTCCCCAAGAGGAAGGGGTAGTTCTGCCATAGCTCGTACAGCTCTAATGGCATGCCAAGCAGCAGCACCAGCAGGTCTGACACTGCCAGGCTGAACAAGTAGTAGTTTGTTGGCGTCCACATCACTTTGTTGCGTGCAATGACAGTACATGTCAGTACATTCCCCACCACACCTACCATAAAGATGACCAGGTAGATAAGGCACACGGGGAGGAACACAGATGATCGACGAGGCCCCAGATATTTCTCCAGGTACTGTCCCTCTGTCAGACATGCATCATCCAAATCCATGTGGCTGCTGTTCAAGCCAGAGGTGACATTGGCACAGTTTTCCCCTGAACAAAGCCACCCGCCTTTCCCAGCCATTATGTCCAAAGAGCAGTTGTAAGAAGCAGACATCCTGCTGAGGTAGTCAGAATCGCTATCTGAGAAAAAAAGGGATCAAATAGACAGTATTGAACTTTATGCCATTTTAGACCAAAAGTTTTGCACACTGCTGGAAGAAAAGAAGTGACTAGTGAGTAATGACATTTATACAAAATAGATTTTTTTTTTATAACTGAAGTGGAATCAAAGTTTTGTTGATTACTGCAAATGTACATATGTCACAAATGAGGAAGGAGTTGTTTCAGATCTTGACATTCATCTATTTTCATCATTTCATTTCATGTTTCCTGACAGATTCCCAAAACCCTGAATTAGATTAGCTCCGACTGTTGTTCCTGCCAGTGCATTTTGAATTCACTTCTGACAGAGGACTACGTGATTGAATAAGCTTGAATTGCCATCTGTTTCCTGTCCTTGTAGTATAGCTTCAAATCGTCACAAGCTTTGCCTGTTTGCTTCAATGGGCACAAATATGTAGACATTTCTTGAAATTAATTCCAAAGTAACCGTCAGAGAAATTTGTTGATGCAAGCCACTAAACTGCAAAATACAGATTCATAGAATAATATATACTACAGTAGCAGACTGGGGATAAGCATGAACTTTCAAGAATGAGGTTGGTGTTATTTTACATTTTTTACATGTCAACACCACCTGCTGAGCACAAAACTGCAGACAGACAGTCATTGGCAAGCTGGTAAACAGATATTTTCTCAAGACTTTGTGGAGAGTGAATAGTAGACTTGAACATTCACCTTAGATCTAACTGAATGCAAATGTTAAAGAAATATCAAATTTACTGTTCAGTCCAAAATAAATACACATTTGATAGGAGGGCCTGTCAATATAGGTTAATGTTTCACCCAGAGCAATAAAGTGGGTCATAGATATGAGTTTATTAGAATTCGACAAAGATGGAGGTCTATAACACAGAGGAATATGTATATCAGGCATCATGTACAGTGGCAATTAAGGCCCTCTCACGCTGCACATAAAACCCACAAACACCTTCTAACATCTAGCTTCTGTCTTCAGTGTAAAAGCATACACTCAGCAATCAAACACATCTGGGTAGATGCGCCATTTTTTTGGTGTTATGGCATGTAACAACTGATTGGGACATTACAGATGTTTACAGTCTTTGTAACACTGGCAGCTATATGACCATATTACTTTTTACTGCATATTTAAGGGCACAATTGTGATGTCAGTCATGATGTTCAACGTCTTGCAGCAGAAAAACAACACACTTACTTGTCTAATGGAACTGTTAAAGGAGTCCATCACCTATTTTGTGGATACTAAAAACCTGAATGTACACGCTAATTTTGGTATAAGCATCAATCTGTTGTTGTATTGTAATATCATCAGACTTTCATTTTTTTCCTTTTTTTGCATTTCTTTGAACTAAACAATAAGTGGAAAAGTTTCGCTGGCAGGAAATGGGGTCAGTACGCAGGGGGAGGTCTTGGAACAAAAGTTCAAGAACACGAGTTTAGAACAAGAGACTGCAATAAAAGGTCTTCTGTGGTGCTCTTATAATTCGATTACCTTGACCCTTTGAAGCTCTGTGGGTGGAGTGAGGCAGTGACAGTGGTGGGGGCTCCATTCCCTATGTGACTCAGTATATAATGAATGGCAGTACCACTGAGTTTGTTCAGATCCATTGTATTAACTTTACTGTATGTACTCAAAGTAGTGAATCACTAGATTAAAGTGGCCCAGGAGGGTAGGTTTAATAGTATTATCTCCCCGCTGTGCATCCTGCAAGAGGACGGATTCTTCATATTTCAGCCAATTATTTATCTCAACTGGAATCACTGTGCAAACACAGTTATAATGTCATCTGTTGGCACCTATGGTGCTGTACTGTGATGTGCCCAAAGGTATAGTTTAATATTTTTAGTGACATTTGTACTAAAGCCCAGAGTGTAAGTGAGGAAAATACATTTTTAAGGAGTGTCTACTGGCAAAGTGAAATGAGTTATTCATTGATTTTTATTGTGTTTACACGTTTTTAAAATGATTGTTATTAGGTATTATAGCAAAAGTAAACTTTAGGTGGTGGAGGTGGATTTTGTTATCCAGGCTAGCTGTTTTCCCCTTGTTTCCAGTCTTTGCGATAAGCTGTCCTAACGGCCTGCTGGCTGTCGCCCTAAATTTACTACACAAATATGAAAATAGTATCAAAACTGTCAAAACCAGCCTAACTCTTGGCAAAAAAGCATATAAGCACATTTCCCAAACCATTCCTTTAAGGGCACCACATCAATGGTAATGAGGACATGGTAATACTGCTCTTTCACTACTTAAATTTAGTTAGCCAGGCTGAGGGTGAAACTGGTAACCTTTCTTCAACCTTTAGGGCACTTTTTGTGCATTACATTGGCAGTAACAGATCAGCAGATTCTCACTGCCAGCAGTATGTCCTTGAGAAGAACTGTTTGTTGTTCAAAGCAGCACACATCAGAAAGCAGTGACTCATTGTAAATGTAATCTTTGAAAGCTTCTGATGTTCAGGTTGAGGGATAGTAATTTGGTAATAATTATATTCCTGGATGAAGGTTGTTACTTGCCCATCAGACTGACGGGAGGTGGAGAAAAATCCCTTGTGTTTTATTTTATTAGTATCTTCTGCAGATGGAAATCACAGAGACAAGTTCAGGGTGAAGGATTCAGGGGCATATTAGCATTCTGAACAACGTATATTCTAAAGAATGACATAGTATGCTTTTTAAATATAGATCTACCTCTGTAATGAATATTTCAGTCCTGTGGGATACATGCTCTACAGTGGATTTGATGCATTTATAGATGACACATCATATTTTTCTCATGAGCGTTCTGCAAGTCATGTATCTAGCTAGCTCAGTCACTGTATTTTCAGGCTTCATTACAATGCTAAATACATCTTGTAATTTGATGCAGTATGTACTGTTTTTCTCTATTGGAGGATGATGATTGTGAACTTAGATAATTGCATTATTCGCCTCATTTCACACAAAATGAGTAAACCATAGTCGCAATACGTATTGTCCTAAAACTATGAACGCAACCTTCTGCTTGGGAAATGACTTCAAACTCATTTGGTCACCTGTTGGCCACAGATGGAAGTCTCCCAGGTTAGGCGGTAGATTATATTTTATTGATCCCCAGGGAAGATCAATAAAGAATAGTATAAGGGAAACCCATGCTTGGCTTTTGAATGTAATGATTTCAGGCCAGTGAGCAGCCAAAGTGCTCACTCTTCCAGCAAAGCCTCTGTCTGTCAACTAACAACATGCCTTGCCCTTTTACTGCTATAAACATACAGTACAAACACGTTTAGAAAACAGCCTTTTGTCATGCACACAGCAACTTTCTCTGCAGTCGTGGGCTATTAATTGCAGTGCAGATGTGGAAAAATGGAAGACTTTCACAGTGGTTCTGTCTTTAAGTCCTGCCTGTAGAAATGTCAACCACTCCAGGTAGCAGAAACAGTTTTGAAATGAATACCTACAAAACTTTGACACAATAATCCACAATCTAACCCAAGACTATTAACCTCTTTACATCAGTCACAGGCACTTTACAGGAAATCTTTTCTTAAATGCATCTGAGAAAATTTTTGAAAAGTTAATAAACCAAAATCAAAACCTGTTCCAGCTTTTGTACCTGGGTCAACATGACACTGCTTCCTATGAGAGTTAAAAATGTGGAACCAAATGTGTTTAAGTGCATGCTGCTTACTTTTGCTTGCTTACAGTGCAGCTAAGTCACGTGTAGTCTGTACGCATCATGCAAAAACCAGAATGTATGATTTCTCAGGTGCTCCTCTCTACCCACCAGTCATGTTAAGGTATCACTTTAATAACACAGAGAACACTTTGATCCATCACTTGATGTACTG
This sequence comes from Datnioides undecimradiatus, assembly GCA_008933995.1. NCBI lineage: Eukaryota > Metazoa > Chordata > Actinopteri > Lobotiformes > Datnioididae > Datnioides > Datnioides undecimradiatus. The sequence continues at coordinate 10,855,222 of WARS01000029.1, read as the reverse complement.
ATGACACAGACCTTCCCCATCTCTTTATGTGCAAGCTTTCATCATTTCATTTGATATTTATGCTCTCTCCACAGAATTATGATCTGCTTTTCTCTTCATTGTCACCTTTTTCTTTATATTTAGTATTCAAAGTTAAAAGCAGAAGAGGATAGAGTGTCTAGGTGAGAGAGGATATACAACAAATGTCCCAACTGTGTTTAAACTCAGGACATCCTATGTGTACTTTATGATTTTCAGCTGAATAAGCCAGTGGGACACTGAATAAGTTACAACTTCAAAGGGCAGAACCAAATAATTGGGGTCTTTTTTAACAGAGATGCATTTTTTCTCATTTTTGTGTGGACCTAATTAAATTTCAGTGGTTTTAGTTCAATTACTTTTTTTTCCCACAATCCTGTTATGCTCAACTTGGCAGAGGCTTTAATGGAAAGGCTTACACTTAGGTAAATGAAGATGACATACTAGACACAAATTAAATTACAGACTCTGTGTTACAGTGTAAGCAAATCCTATTTTGTGACAGTAAAAGAAACATTCAAAAATGTCCCTGATATGAAACATGAATTTATCAACCTTTTTAAGTCTTATGACAGTTGTTAAAATAAGCAGTATTCACATAGAATAGATCATAATTGTTGTTGAGCTCCTGTCCAATAACATTTCTGTATTAGCTTAAGAATATGAAGTGTTTTTAATACTACGATGTGATATCTGCTATTAAAAAAGAGAAAATGGAAATCAAAAAATGAGCAGTTTTAAGGAAAGTTTATCAAAAAGGTGAATTATAAAATATAGTGAGTGAATGAATTGGTTGATTACCTCCATATTTTTGAGGCACTGAATGATGAAGAGGATTTTATAATAGATAGTGGATATACATTCAATAATTTATCCCTTAACTCATGATATTTACCTTTTCAAAAGCATAAAGCATCTTACCTCTAATCGCTTGTTGTTATTCCCTGGTGTAAACACAGATTAGTGTCTTGAGTGGAGTGTGAACAATGTGCTGCTCCCTCCGTCCACTCTCCTCCTGGTCTGTCGCTGTCTCCTCAAGCCTCACTCTCACAATCACACACATACGTACAGCACACACACATACTCACTCTCTCTCCCTCCCTATCGTCTATGCTCACCTCCACCCTCTCCATACCACGCATGAGGAAGCAGACAATCAAACCTACATTTATAATTCTGCCCACACCTACAGTATAATTACTATAATGTTAATAGGAAAATTACATGAGCCGTGTACTTTTGACACTAAAACAATATGGAGCTTCCAGTCTTCAGGTGTGAATGTCTTGTAGTCTGCTTCTGTATTAATTGTCACGTAACCACTCTCATCCTACAAGGTGCACAGTTTGTCAGTATTTGTCATTCTACATCACAGGGTTTTTTGTCAATTTATGCAACAAAAGAGAAAATATTAATTATGCATGAACTGAGGTGTCTCAACCCTGATCTATGTGTCTTGTGATACAGCAGCAGATACTTCTGTATCTCTTGTCAGAGAGTGCTAGGGTGAACAGGCTGTGGCTGGGAAAGGTATTGTCTTTTAATATCCTTTAGTCTGTGCACAGGCACCTCTAGTCACTGATATCACTGATACTCTGTAGATGGTTACTAGTGGTGCTCTGGATGGTTTTATTCATCACCACTGACTAAAGACCCCTTCTGTCCTGGGCTGTACACATCCCTTATCAGTTTGTGATGTTTGCTGTTTAATAAGTTTTCTTTACCAGTGTGGAGATGTGTGATGTACATGACAGGAATTCTTGTTGTTTTCTCTGCTGAGGGTGGTAGTGTAGCCCACACTCACTGAACAACTTGAAAAAGAGTGGGCTGAGCATGCAGCCCTGGGGGGGCTCCTATATTTATGACTAGATTGGAGAACTCCATATCTGAACTGCCTGTGGTCTGTTTCCTGAGTAGGTCCAATATCCTGAGTGTGGTACTCGAGCTTGAGTGCTAATTTTGCCAATTAGTGTCATGTTTCCATCAGTTTCAATTAACAAGATTCACGATGTGTGTTGTATGTTGTTATTGTCAAGCTGTGTGAAGAGAGCAGAGGAGTCCTCTGTGGATCGATATACAAGGAGGAATTTTCTTTGCACCACAATGTGATGTTTAGGTTTCCTTGTTATGGAGGAAAGCAGCAGTGACTTGCACAATGCTGCAGTCAACTAGCAATTAGTGCTCTTGTCTGTTTATCTCCTTTAAATGAGGCTGACTCACCTATCACCTGATGGAGAGGTTTTGCTTTAAGGATAAATGTATTGTACTGCCATATACAACTTTTTTCTTGTGTCCTGTGTGCTTTTGTATCCTCAGAAATACAGGGAACCATTAATGGTGGCCACTTTAGTCATTCAAAGTAGTGGTAATGTCTAGAGCTTTATACTTTGCTGTAGCAAGCTCATACCTGATAGTAAGGTCAGGTAGACCAGGCATAGCGAGAAGAGGACATAACAGCCATAAAGCGCACACTGAGACCATTGTCATCTGTCCTGAAGGATCTAGGAGGTAGATATTGGGCTATGATAGATTCTGGCTATGAGCAATCAATGATTCATTGATGCCCTGTGCAGTGGTGGTTATGTGCATGCATAACCTATATTCACAAATAACCCATGGTGACCTTGCATCTCAAAAATACACGTCACACACAGCAGGCATACAATCAAGGACACAGTTAGCTCCTTAAGCACCCTGTAATTTTGGTCTGATTGATTGGCTTCTAGGGGGCAATGGGCCATAAAAAGGCACAGTTGCAACAGGTAGACATACTATATTCTGTGCCCGCTGGTGACACAGCTGGCTGATGCTGCTCCTTGGGGGAAGAGAGGCGCTGGCAGAGTTCCCTCGTGTTCCTAATTTTTCCATATGGAGGATATTCCCATGGAGCAGTCTCAGTCCAATACTCTTCACTCAGTAATTAATTGTCAGCAGGTGCAACCTGGCGCAGTATTCATCTACCCCCTCTTTGTTTTGGGAAGAGATTGACTGTATAGATGTGACTTTCAAAGAGGTAAGAATATCTGCTATTTGCCGGTGCCTAAAAGGAAGCGCATATTGACCAAATGTGTCTGACTAATGCAAGTTCTTTATGTTGGCCACAGTGTATGAGCTGAACCGATGGGTGTCCAATTACATCAGACAAGCATTTATTCTCCCCTGATGAATAGCCTGGTCAAGAGATTTGACAAAACATTAAGTGGTAGATGAACTGGTGTATTTGCTAAGCGCAAAACTACAGCAGGGCCAGTGCCATCTGAGTACAAAGGTCTGATTGTTTCTTTAGATTAAGACACAGCCCTGGCCAATTGGCAGTGTTGCATTGTTGGGGTCAGTGGCTGTATTGTGGTTGACTGCTAGGAGCAGCATCTGCAGGCAGCCAAGGGCAGGTGCCTCTAAAGAAGCTGAGAGGCTTGTCATCGGGGTCTGGTCAAGGCTCCAGCTTTGCAGCATTGACAAGTAACTTGATTGATGTCACTCTGACCTGCTCTGGTTCAGTGGACTTAGCGGATTGTCTTTCCTACTCTCCCTAGATGCATCCTCCTTCCATTTTTCCACAACTGAGAGGGTCATTTTTTGGCTTAGGTTCTAGTGTTGACACCTTAAACTGGTTGTCCTCCTCCCAGATCTCTGTTTTACCACCCTAATAAATTTGTATTTCATCAAAATTTGTATAAATTGTGTGGCACAGTGCTGCTGTCAAATAGTAAGTAGTGACCATATCTGTTTATCTTCCCTCCAGTGAGTTGGCAACTTCTTATCATGTATACCAGCAGTAGCCTTTGTCTCCTGGGCAAGAAAAGGTGAGATTGAAGATTTTCCAGTTTTGTTTTTCAGTTGCTAAATTGACATACCAGTGTGCAAGGTATCTGTGAGCGCGTGCAAGGCTTTTTTTTTCCAAGGAAAATAGTTTCTGTAGAGTTGCACTTACATGTCAGCAAGCAGGGCAGCTAGCATAGTGTTGTAAAACATATAAACAATGTCTTCCCGGCATTTTAAATATGTGTAATTAAAAAAGAAATGTAATGCCAAGGCACAGGATTTAGGATGTTGAAGTTACTTAACAGCCCTCAACAACCTAACCCATTTTCTCAGGTCCATGGATGCTAACTCACTTATGACCACCAGAAACAGGCTGGGACCCGGGTCGACAGGGCCTTCTTTGCTGCTGCACCCTGCCTCGGGAATGCCCTCCCCAACAACAGAGGGTCAAACCCTACTAAACTTCAAGCAGACCCTCAAAACCAACCTCTTCAAACTAGCCTTCTCATGTTAAATGACTCCCCTATTTAATCTCTTGTTTACCCACCAATCAAACCACACCTAATACTTTCTGTTGTCTTCATAGTCTTCATTGTCACCTTTTTCTTTATATTTAGTATTCAAAGTTAAAAGCAGAAGAGGATAGAGTGTCTAGGGGAGAGAGGATATACAACAAATGTCCCAACTGTGTTTAAACTCATTGAGCAGCATCTTTGAATATCCAGGAAAGAGCTATGTAAAGTAAATGTGTTAATATTATTTATTATTATTACTTTCTTCCTTGATCAGCACATGGCAACCGAGTTTCTGTGTCTGTATCGTGAATGCTTGGAAGGTAAATATTTCTGTTCCTCCATCTGTCTTCATTTCGGACAGCAAACAGGTGTTTTTGTCCTTAAAAATGCCCCTTTAGAAAGCGTTAATGAGGAGATTCAGGATAGTTGTTGATAAATTCTCAGTTTTCAAATTGCCTCATTTTGGCTTATCACACAGGGCAAATAGCAGAGACGTGTTGGGTTTGGAAAATTAGTTTTTACTGTTTTGCAGTATAAGATGTATCTATTTCTAATTAAAATATTACGTGACTGGCATGATGTACCATTTAAATCAGTGAAAGACAGCATAGTTTCCACAGTGCCTGATGGCTTGCATCTTCACTTATTTGTCTTGGTCTCAGTCTGTCATTGCACCCTACTTAATCTGACTCACACATGTTATTTTACTGTCCCCTCCTTCCTGCCAATATGGTCAGGGGAAGGAGATGTCTCACACCAGATAGAAAAACATTCTGATTATCCTCATCTGACCCTAATTGTAGTTGGTTTTGTTTTCATAAGGGATATACCACAAAACTCTATTACCTACTTCACCTCAGAGAAAGCACTGCTCAAAATAAAGGAGCCATATTCAAAATGACAATGAATAGAGTTTGCTAAAATCCCATGATATGCCCCAATTACTTGCACTCAATGCTTTTATAAAACCTCAGCTGTTACATTATTCACAGCAGATTAATTTTCCACATTAGCCGTTCTTTCTTTTGCTGCTTTGTCATAAATTTTGTGCTGTAAATGACTGGTTTATGTTTGTGGTAAAGCATGCAATGTGTCGTCAGTGTATTTTTGTGATCTTCAGCTGTTCTCTGACAGTGTTAATAGTGTTGCATTAAACCCTGAAGTGTTTTACCTCTTCAGTTTGATTTGTTTAAGATGGTGAAAATGACATTTACACTAAGAAGGCACCAAAGCAGTCTACCTGCACATGTGAGTGTGAAGCTTTTTCTGTATAGTACTTCAAAGTTTAGTGCAATTCAATTATTAATATAACACATTTTTACATAGTAACTTTGTCAGAAGCCTTTGGCAGAGATTTAATGTAAAATTGCTTTGGTTTTGGTCACAAGTCCCAGTAGCATCATGGTTTCCAGAATGTGCAGCCTCTACTGACTTTGATCAATTGACCCTTTCTCTAGCACCATCACCAGGTCAAAGTATCACAAAAACACTTGTATTCATTGTGAAATACAAGCAAAAGCAATGGAAAATTCTGTTAACATCAGCTGTATTTTTACTGTGTATTGTGCCAACTAAGTTCAAGTAAGTAGGTTCATACCACATACTAGTATTTCTGAACAATGTATCATTTTTTTCAATGTTTCTTTTGTTGCTGTTTTGCCAAGCTGCCCTCTCTCAGAGGAAGCATTATCCAATAATTCCTATAATACAAAGCTAAAGTGATGTTTACGTCGTTGTTTACTTTGTAGTAAACCATCCTAATGCATGTGCACAAGAATAAATAAAACAGGGGCCAATTTGTAAAAAAAAAAAAAAAAAAGCTCCAGTGGTCAAAAACTCCACAAGGTACCTTTGACTTGTACCATCATATACGTAGCATTAAACTCATATAAATATAGTGTAACAGTCACTAAGTCACTAAAGTGAAAAATCACCAGAGGCTTGCAGCAAGAGTCTGGGCAGGTGAAGTGATTGAATGATGTTGGCACTGTAAAGCTACCAGTGAATCCTATTGTACTGTTGAATGAGGTATTCAACATCCATAGCTAACGTGCATTCTGCTGCTTCTGTGTCAGTGTTGTTGACAGCTGATTGAGCTGTGGAGCTTTTTGGAAGGAACCAAGGATAAAAGTGAAGCTGCTAACATGCTAGAAAGAACTTTTTACTTTTACAATTATCAGCAAAAATTTTTACTTTGTTTGCCCTGAGTGGTAATTAAAATGACTGAATGCGATAGCAGCGCTCTGTCTAAGAGGTAAATCATTGGAGCCTTCTCTGCTGCAGAAGACTGATGTGTTTATATCAGGTCCAACGTTTGAATGAATTCAGACATTACTGTCAGGTATCTGTGTATTTCCAACCCAACCTCAGGTTTAATTTACTATCAAACACTCAGCAAGTTAATTCTTCTTTTTGGATGTTTAAAGTTATTAAATTGTCTTTGTGATTTATCATTTCCTCTGAAGCATTAATTCTCAGTTGTCAAAATTTATTTTAGAAATTTTAGAAAATATTACTGCGATAATTTACAAAGCATGTGGTGGGACAGGAAAAATATTTGATTTATGATCCATACTGCTAATTAATACCAAAAAAATGCTTCCAGTTTCTGAATAATGAAAATGCAGTAGCCTGAAGCATGATGATTTCATGAGAGAGCTCCCAGTTCACTGAACTGTTTATGAGGAAGACATCTTTAAATCTATTCCAGTAATCACACGGCCTAATACTGCCTGATTACCTATTCAGTGATCAATTTGACATTGGTTCAAAATTTTGTTCCCTGGCATGTTTTAATGAACTTTCATGAAATAATCCTCATTTCAAGTATAACAGGTGCTAGATGATAAGAGTGAATAATTTAATAGCACACATGGTATCACGTAGCATTTCTGTTTTTCATGAATAATACATCTCTGCTGAACAGATGTTTATCCAGGCCTGACAAGACTGATGCATGCTAATAAATGATCATGCTGACCTTTCACTCTCTCTTACATACACACACATCATTTTCATGGGGTGCACAGTTCAGCACTTACTCCGTGTGTGAAATCTGCAGAACACAATGCAATATAGTGAAATTCAGTTAAACTGTCTTATTAATTATGTCAAGATGTAGCATTTTCATTGGGACTTCAATGTCCACTACTGTACATCTCAAATGGAAAATCTCAAATGAATGATGAAGTCTTTAAATTGAATAATGTACTTTGAATAATGTCACCGATTGAGCTAATTGAGATAACAAAATGGCAATGTGCAAAATGGAGCTCACAATGTAGGCTTAGATATAGATAGATAGATAGATAGATAGATAGATAGATAAACTTTATTCGTCCCAATTTGGGAAATTCCAATGTTGCAGCAGCAATTTACACTTTACAAGCACCCAGCATGAAAATAGACAATATACAATCTACAAAAAATATTTACAAGGATAAAAAGAGATAAATATAAATGAGAAAATATGTACCAAAAAAGTAAAAAGTAAAGAATAAATCTACTAATTTTCCGGTGACGTGTGCCAGAAGTGTTCAAGTACCTGCTGTTATTACAGCTTGTCATCTGACACACGCAGATGAGGAGTTGTAGAGTCTGATAGCCTGTGGCAGGAAAGACTTCCTGTAGCGGTCCTTGAGACAACGAAGCTGCCTGAGCCTTTTGGAGAAGGTGCTTCGTTGTCTGTCCAGTACAGGGTGGAGAGGGTGGCTGGGGTTATCCATGACTGATAACAGTTTGTTCAGTGTCCTCCTCTCCACCACCGCTTCAAAAGTATCCTGCCTACAGCCAATGATGGAGCCAGCCTTCCTGATCAGTTTATTCAGTCTGCTGGTGTCACTGGCTCCGATGCTGCTCCCCCAGCAGACCACAGAGGAGAAAAGTGTGCTGGCCACAACAGACTGATAAAAGATCTCCAGCATCTTGCTGCACACATTAAAGGACCTCAGCTTCCTCAGGAAATAGAGTCTGCTGCACCCCTTCTTGTATACAGCTGTTGGTCTTCCAGCTCAGTCTGTTGTCAATGACATGGACATGCCATTAGCACAAATGCTATTGTCGGAGCAAAGTGGTATCTTTAAATGTCTCCACATCTGTTAATGCTGCCCCTGTCATTGACTGACCAGCAGCCAGAGGCATTTAAACCCTGATACTCCAGTTTCTGCACATATGTTGTTGCCGCTGTAGATAGCAGGCACTGTTCTTCTGATCAAAAAGCAGGGGATCCCATTTTGCTTTCATCATGTACCAAAGCAAAACTGAAACTGGGGACATTTAGAGTCCTAAAGTCACTCATTGTGCAAAACCAAGAGGGTGACATGCTGAACTTGACTGTCTTTCTTTTTTAGTCACTTTAGTGTAAGTGTAGATCCATTTATGCCCATGACAGCCTGATAGTTTGTCCTTCCAGTGAAATCCATTATATCTGACAGCTGGACGTACATTGAATGTTACAACCAGTGTGTCTGTCAAGTGTTTTTAAAGGTCCTTGGAGCAGGATTACACATACAGACTTTCAGTAGCACAAAAAAGTGCATGTGTGTTGGAAATCAAGGCTTATTAACAATTAAACCCGATAAATTTCAAATTATGTTATCTCACTTTGTTTTTCAGTGGTCGAGATATATATAGGATGAGGATGTTTAATTGTATGACCTTATAAATACATACTGTAATCACAATCTTAAGACAATTAGTGTAAATAAAAATCAATAAAATAATCAGCCAGTCATTAGAAGTAATACTGCTAGAAGTAATAACTGTGGTTGGTTGATAAAAAGGGGGTCATTTGTACTTTGCTGTTGCCATTTAATCTTTTATGCACCTGTATGACTTATTTTTCTTACTGTCCTTTACTTCTCAGCATATACAGTACAAACACACATAATATCACGAATGTCATGTGCTGTAACTACTATGTGAACCTGAAACTGAACCTGAACCTACAACAAAGAGCTCACTGTAATCTTAGAGAGAATATGAGTTCTCATCATCTCAGAATATGTGTTGTGGGTTATGCTATTTTTTCATGATAACAAGTTCATTATCTTGTTACCACATGAATGTAAAATGCTGTGAGTGAAGAAAAAGAAGCAAATTAATCTGTTATAAAGAGAAATTTTCTACTATGACAAGTCAAAGGCATATGAAAAGGGCCCTGTAGGAAGACAGTAGAGTAAAAGGAAATGACTGCATAGACATGCAGTGCATGAGGAAGTTTGATGTCCATCTAAGGGCTGTGTTGTATTTAATGTAAGCAGTCTTACAGCTTTAGGCTATATGAGGGAGGGAATGGAGAAAATAATGTCTTCTGGCATATTCTTGACTCCGGTATGGCACAGACGTCACACCACTGATGTATTTTATAGAGTCCTATAAATTATATTGTCCCATCGAGGAATCATCTCAACATTATTTTGTGAAATCTTTTGTTAAAGTGAAGCCATTCTGATATTTTTTTTTTACAAAAATCCATGTTGTGAAGAGATCACAGTTTCAGTTTGTGGTTGGAGTTGGTTAATTCAGGATAAAGTTGGTTTGTTCAGTGCTACATGACAAAAAATCTACTGGAATATTATTAATATTATTATTATTGGTATTATAGGTTGATGATGTGTTTGTTCTCAGAAATTGCTGCAATAGTCACTATGCGTAAAATGGAATAAATTCAAAGAACATTATGATTGGCTCCCATTAACTGTATCTGTTACTTGGAAACGGTTCATGGTTAATCTGTGTAGCTACAATATTGTGACAACAGGCAATATGTAATTTCTCATTTCAGATTTAATAAATAATAACTTTTTACTACTATATAGGTATGATAGAACATTGCAGTACGGGCAGGTGCTATGCTATTGCTGCATAAAGTTTTGATAAACAACAAACCAAGCACACCACAATAACCACAATCCATAATACATGTATGTCTGTGAATTTCAGGAAAATGCTTTTGAGAAAAAGACCATTTGGAAAAAATATCAGGTAAAGTAAGTAAAGAGTCAGCCATTCACTCAGTAAGGTCAAAAATGTATTTGCCCTAAACAATTTCTTATGAAATGCCTGATTTGACTTCTGGGAATGGACTCCAGCTAGAGAACATTTGGTTTGACACATAATTTTTCAGAAGTTGTGAATGAATAGGCACTAATTTGGCAAATGAAGACAAAAAAAAAACTCAGCAGGAAATTAGGAGGACAATATTGGCACTGCAGGATGAATTCAATTAATGAGGGCATGATGTGGACTTTTTGGGTGGCTGAAATAGACTAGATGGCGTGAGTACAGAAGCCACATACCTAAATAATCATTGCTCTCATGTAAAAAAATCCACATAAAAACACACTTAATGCCTCTGAATTGTCTCAAGTGTTTGATGAAACAGCCAACACTATTATGAGTAGTATTCACTATCATTACTGGTGCTGGCACAGCAGAACAGACGAGAGCATGTAGTTTCTGCTCTTTGCCACTGTTTGTGAATTGAACATTGTTATTCATATGTTGTCAGCCTCTGTCAATCACGAGACCACAGTGGCTACACAGGTGAGGCTGATAGGAAACAGCAATTTATGTAAATTAAACAACTGTCCATCTGAATCCAGGTGCTTGTTATGCACTGTTTGTGGGTTTCCAGAAATCACGAGCTGGACTAAAACTCCACAAAGAGCAATTTTTGATGTAGGGTTACTTGTTTTATTCCAGTTCTCCAAATCAACAAATGATTGGATTGACATCAGTGCTTTTAGCTAAATGCAGTGCTTTATTATTTTCACCATAGTTTAGCATGTTAGCTAATTAGCAGTAAACGTAAGAAACATCTGAGGCTGATGGGAATGTCATTAGTTTTGCAGGCCTTTGGTCATAACTGAGTTGAAACTGAATTTTTGTCAGAGACAAAAACTTAGCTTTACCGATAGCTTGTCCTGTAGCCTGTGAAATGTCATGACAACTTGTATAATATTTCATACAACCACTAATGTCAACTTCATTTTGACACTGGAGGAAAAGTCAGGTGATCAATAAAGTCATAGGGATTCATCCCCTGGGCTCAACAAACATTGGTGTCATGCAAATCCATCAGGTTGATGTTGAAATGTGTCACGGAATAACTAAAATGTTAACCTGCTGGTGGCAGCAGAGGAAAAATCACAAGGCCTCATTCTCTGGAGTCCGTAAATATCGTCACAGAATTTAATATTAACCAAGGTAATAGCTGTGGAGAGATTAAAGCGGGGGCAGACTGACATTGCTGTCCTTAGGACCACTGGCAAAAATAAACAGGCGAAAACCATAAACTGGCAGCTCAGCCCTACACCGAGGACTGTCGTGACCTAATTCAGCCTCAGCATATATACAAAAATGACAAGACAATGACTCAAAAAAGGTGGCTTGGTTGGGAGAGGAGGGAGATGACTTTTGCCTCTCAGCATCGGCACATTACCTCAGCTCAGATAGGATGAAGTCACTCAGGATGAATTGCCTGCAAATGCCTTCAGCCACAGGATCAATCATCACCTCGGCCACACAGGCCTCATTAATGTATGCCTGCAGCCACCTTTCACACACCTCAGGCTTTTTCTGTGCACAGGAGCACATGACAAAATACAACCACAGAGTCAGATCACACAAGTGATGGTGATTATGATCCTGTGAGGAAGACACTGTTATAGAAGCACAGATGTGCAAAAAGAAAAGAGTTATGTTTCCTATATTGATTCTTATATATTTAATGTTTAACATTGTTTACGCGAATGTTTAAAAGCTTATACTCTTCTTCCACTATGCCTTTGCTTATCTGTTGATCGGTGGAGTAGTGCGGCACTGTTGATAAGACTGTGTGGTGTTATTGCTAATGTGTCCTTGTGTGTGAGTAAAACAAAATGGGGACCCAGTCATTAAATAACAGCTACCAGATGTCTAAACCTCCACAGGGAACCTTTAATATCCAACATCATCCAACAGGTCAAAATAAGTTTCCCAGATTTTGCATGTGTGTGTGTTTATTTCCTCCTGATGCAAAGCGGAGAGAGGGAACTTATCAAAATGAACATAAAGAAATAGAGAAATAAAAGTCCATAAACTATAAAGAAAATTTGAAACAGACTAACAACTAGTTGAATATAGCTGTTCAAATATTAATTAGGCATGGTAAGTTTTAACCTGTGTGCTGGCAGCCATGGAACATGATCCGCGGTGGTCACTGGCTTTGATTACAGCAGGATATTCATATTCAGTACCAATGCTGACTGTCAGCAGTGTTTGTTTCACAGCTGCCATGCTGGATGCACATTATTCATGGGTCTTTTTCTCCAGTCATAAGTAAAGGGAGGGTAGATAGTGGTGATGACTAGACAAGCTAAAGGCCATATCATAAATATCAGCAGGTTGGCAGATGGAGGCAACAGCCACAATGCATTTTAATTTTTGATCTTTTTCTCTCTTTTCCCCTCAGAGGCCCTGTTGCGTACAAGGGCAGTGAATTGCAGGACAATTTCACCGAGCTTTTCCTTTCTGTAAAAATAATTGTAATTTAGATTTAAAGCTACAGTAACAGACAGAACAGATTTTTAGGGTATTATGCTGATGAACACAACTCTTATATATTATGTAGAGAACTTTGTCAGCTGTCAGGTGCTACGCGGGTACTCCACACTGAGATTGTGATGCATTTTTCATCCAAGCTGAGAGCGGTGAGACTGAACCACACCGCCAGTAGTAATATAAAAACAATGAGCTGAGGCTAAATTGCCCTTTGGAACTGAAGGGGGTTACAGAGCTGAGTAATAATTCTCTGTGGGTTCATCTTTATCAGAGACCCTTGTCACATTACACACGGTCAGTTGAGCCAATGATATTGATTAGAACAGCTTTAAAAATGGCAGCAGCCTGTGGTCACTGGTGGTCACTGGTGGTTTTGATACTTTAGTCCAAGAATTTCATAAAAATAAAGCAAATTGAATGAAGCTAAAAGCTAAGATGCGGCTACAGCTTGGATGGACGTTCAAGAATACTGAAGTTCTGCAGGAAGCAATACACACAAATCCAGAGAGATACAATACAGGATAAGGGAATTAAATGTATGTAACGCCTAGGGTATACTGCCTCCTCGTCTTTTGACATGAAAAAATTATGATTTCACAACATTTGGATCTACTGACTTGGTATACAATCCATATATACTTCCAAGGAAATGAAAAAGATTACAATGTGTTCATAAATATAATGTGTGAGTAGTGTCGTGTCCTCAGCTGTCACCCATGGCAATACTGTATAGGAAGGATTTGGATCTCTGTTTCCATGATTTTTCCCTTAATTATATTTTTTTTCACTGCAGGGAATACAAATGAAACTGGTGTTGGTTGTTAAACCTTAGAATGGTGCATTTTTTCTTTCATTTGCAAATGACCTCATTCAACCTCATGCTCACGTTCATTTCACACAAAGCAGCCTGCCAGTTTGCTAAGTAGCTACTACAACTATAATACAGCCTGCTGCAGGAAAGTTGTCTTTCAGTGATGAAAGGGATCATGCTGTGTGCAATAGACCTTAATTGTTCATTCTTTTAAGTTTTACAGCTAATTTAAACTCTTTGTTTTGCACATTCTTTAGCAATTCTAAATACCCTTTCTTAAACCCACAGACAGTGTCATCAACCTCGGCCGACCTTAGTCTTTTTCAGCTGGTGTTGTGGGCTAAAGCAAATAGTAAAGACATTAAGGAAACAGGAAGGAATGAAGCATCCATTGGGATAATTGACTTCTAAGGTATCTGAACAGTAATTGGGATACATGGGTGTTCATGAATTTTTATGCTAATCTAAAAAAAACCCCAAACAAAACATTACAGTTTTTTCAGTGTAGTTTGACAGTTTTTTATTTGAGCTCACTGTAGAAGATGACCTTTTATGACCTCTAGTATCACCGCAACGTTCATAAAACGTCATAAACACAAGCTTGAGACTGACTGAATTTAGAGGATCTATGGCTTTGACTATCAGGGCAGAGGACTGACCAAATTCCAGAGCAGTGACTGAACAACCAAAAAGCAAATGTAAAATGCTTTTACACCAAATCACAGCATGGTTTCATGTTGTTTCTCTAGATCTTCGTGTCTAACGTGGTATTTTCAAAGAATTATGACTGGCCTTTTTTATCAATACTTCACTGTTATTATATTTTACATTGCAACTTATGAAACCTAGTTGGTAGCCATCATATGCTTCCATGATAATGTTTTCAGCCATTACAGTGACTTCTATATGGCACTACATACTTAAAAGGACAAAAAGAGGTCTGTAGTATGTCTCTCAGGGTTACATAATGACTTTTCTGAAATGATCTCTGCTATGCTTTTAAACTCTGCTGCTATGCTTTTAAACTCTGTGGCTGCCAGAGTTCAAAAAACCAAGATGATGTCCTGAGGATTTCTGTTTGGAGGAATGCAATGGAATTTCACTCTGGGTTTAATAGCAAAGTTTTTTTCACCCACTTATATGAGATCAACCCAGAGAAATGAAAGTTTAGGGAAATATATCAGATTGAAGAATAATTGTTTTAGCTGCCATAAATATATTGTTTGTTTTCAATCAGTGTCTTCCACTCATTGTGTCCTGTCTCTCCCCATTTGTCTCTCTGCAGTTAGTGGAGAGACCTTTGTGAAAAAACTTCACAGCCAGTCACAGCCAGATGGTTATTCACAGCACCACTACTACTGACCAACCAACAAAGACACAGCCTGGACTAATTTCTACACTACCACAGTTTGGTTCACAATCAGTGTGTAACTAATCCAGCATCCAGCTGTTACATAACCTCTTTGGTGTTTTCACTCAAACAAAGCGGTGACCTCTGCACCCCAGCAATTTGTTGTTATCTGTTTTCTTTCTTTGAAGCATTTAATGGGATCCCACAGAGTCGTAAGTGCTCCCACCTTGACCTGCTTGATTCAAACAGTTCTTTTGCCACATTTGTTATTCTGTTTGCCTCCTTTATTGCTCTCCACAGGATATAAACTGGGAAATTAAATCTAACTGAGAAACAACAAAAAGCCCCTTCTGTAAAGAGTTGAACCTTTAAGTGATCCAATAGAGATTACTTAATGAAATCCCACTTTGGTACTAGTTTGTGGAGTGGTAATGGCCAGTGAATCTTGACCTCAACATCAGTTATGTGGCTGTTTTCTGGCCACCAGTTTGCTCCATCCACGTTCAGACATGAATTCACAAGATGAAGCATGAAGGAAAGAAAAGAAAAGACTAGGATATATGACATTTTGTGGTAAATTTAAACATTGTAGAAGTACTGATCCAATTGTTATTGTTTAGCCTACAAAAATCGTGGTTGATGTTGATTAATTAAAGAAGTTGGCAACTGGATCCCTTTACTTGTTTGCAAGATAGAATAGATAGACAGTACAGGATAAAGGACTGAAATTTTCTTGTTTCCTAATCCTTAACACACTGCATAGAACATTTTTTTGAGTATTTCAATTTCAGAGCATGACTCAATGATTTCACATTTGGATTTTGTAAGGTTTTTTTCTGAAAACCCTACCCTTCCACTCAAATAAACCCTGCTTGTGTTTGCACAGGCGTTCTGCACTTTAGCAGCAGTGCTTCTCCTTGTACTCAGGCATCTTCTGTGCACTTATGAAATGTCTGCGCTCAGATTTCTCCCCTTCTTTTTTTTCTTTTTTCCCTTCTTTAAACCTTTGCTGACATTTGACAAGTTCTGCTCCTACAGCTTAGATAATAATATTTCCATTAACAATGCTGATATGATTTTACCCAGGTTGATTCTTTGATTATTATGCTAAATTTAAGGCTTTAGTGTAGGACTTTTGTCTTCTCCTTGTGGCAGTCACAGTATTTCTCAAAAACTGTCAATGTGCTCATGATGCCATAATCTCCATCATGGTCTGAGTTTGCTGTAGCCTACTGTGCCAATGCTTGCTCCTTCCTTCCTTGCAAACCAATTATTGCTGGTTGGTGTAAAACACATCACTATCAGTGCCGTGAAATTTCACACCAGAAAGACTTTGTATACTGCAAAATACAGGGAGATTTATCTGGTGCTGACAGGTTTAATCAGCATTGTGCAAACTCATTTGGCAAGAGCTGAAATATAACAGACATTCATCTATTTGTAAAACTGCTGCACCATGGCTTTAAGACTGATAGTAACAGTATATTGATTTCTGAGGTCTCACTGCTGCTTGGCTCAGATTCTCCCTTGGTGTCCCTTGGTGAAGGCTGACCTTTGATAAGATGTGTAGACTTTAAACTGAGACACTCTCAAGCTTAGTTTGATGTTGATTCAAAGGACATGCTGCTGTTTCATTCAAATATGATAGTATAGATTTGAAAGTACAGTTATTACAGCTGATGTCTGGTATCCAGTCTTTCTGCAAATATGTGATATAATTATTCTGCTTTTTAAAAAAAACACATTAAAGGTGGAATCAGTACACAGTCAGTTGCAGCTTGTAAATAAAATATTCAAAATTCACCTGTCTCTCCCAGACCTGTAGCTTTCTCATGAATGCTATGAGTCCCTAAGCCCAGTGCATTATTATTCGCTGCAGGCTAAAATCACAGTGGTCAAAGGTCGACTCTCAGAAACATTCTAAACACAGCAAAATGAGAAAATGCAGCCAGTGACCTGCATTCTTCAGATACAGACATGGTCACATACTTCCTCAGTGAAAGGAAATATTTTTGTACCCATACATTGTTTTTTTTTGTTAACGAAAATTCTGCTTATGCCATTTAGGCTCTATACATAATTAAATCTCTAACTATCTATCTTAAGATAGTTAATGATAAACCAGCAGAATGTTGAATTTTTCCTCTTAAACCAAATTATTCATCATGCCCCTATCAATCATGTTAGGGATTTTTGAAGGATGACTGAACACCCTGACATCACAACCTTGAATTTTTTTAAGATGTGCATTTATTATTTAACCTGATATAGGCTTACAGAATAATTTTAGTTTATAGCAGTAATAATTCATATCACTACATGCTGCATATATATGTTATGTATAAAAATCATGACTTTGAAAATGGAGAATGATAAATGACATGCAGGGAGATTCATAATTAATCCCCCAAACCCTAAAATATAGCTGATCCATACAAAAAGTCACTGAGGATGCATGTCTGGCCTTTCTGATTCTCCCCAGAATGTAAAACCATCTCAAGTGCAACACACCCTTCAGCTCTCTTCTTCATTTTGTTGATGCAGGGCAGTAATTGACAGCAACTGCTATAAACGCATGAAGTTCAGAGTTGCTACTAGAGTCACTAGTTCAGAGAGCCTATTTCTGAATGGAAAACAAGTCATATTGTCACACAGATTGCTTCTTAGACTACTGCACATTACCATAGAGGAATACCATGATCTAACTTGATGTAGTGAATGTGAGAATAAACCACCTGCTATGCAGGTACTCTTCCCTAAGGCATAACTACTGCAGTGCCATTCCAGAACTTAAGCTTTGTGCCGCAGTAATATTGTAAATGTTCTGCCTGTGGATATCAAAGTAGAAGTTCAATGGAGAGTAAAATAAAACCTTTCTTCCCTATCTTTTGTCCAGGAGGCCCATTACAGAATTTCTGTTGCAAGCTTGTAACTCAATTGAAGTGAAAGACAGCGGTGAGTCAGTAGCTGACATCTGACAATGTTTGTGTCATGTTGCAACATCACATTGCATGCTTTGAGCCAAATGTGGGGTTTGTCCAAATCCATCCAAGCTGGCAAGCTACATTGCACTCTTGTGGTGAGTTACATGTATAGGTGATACTGAATTTAACTCTGGTGTTTGTTCTCTGCACTGTTTTGTCTGTTTTTGCTGCCCTTTCAGGCAGGTCTCACTTTTGCAAAAAGATTTCAAATCAGGGTGAAAACTGACCCAAAAAAGTGCGCAACTATACAGATGTTACCATAAAATAAACATTCCCCACTTTTCAGTGAGGATTTAATGTGAAATCAGAACCTTTAAATGCTTAAAATGTATTTTGTTAGCTGTCTTATGGCCATATTTATTGAGTTCTGCTTTGGTCCAGATGCTGCATGGACAAGACCAGCAGCATATTGTCGATCTGTTGTTTCTCTGTGTATTTCTAGAGTTTTGTCTGATATGAATTAATGATCTTCTGTAAAAACAGCCAGACTAGCCCATTCTGAGTTACAAAGCTTCAAGACTACTGACACTGGAATATAAAAACTCATTCAGGTGGGTAAAGAGGAAAGAGGAAAGCTAAACTGATGGAATGGGCTCCATCTGTGACATCCAGATTAGCTTTAACATAAGCAGTGCCTGTTGACCAGCTGACGTTTTGTCTTCACATCTCCCTGTGGGTGTGAGAACACTTTATGACAGGTGGTCAAGTTGAGCACTCCTGCCTCTATGGCTGCTAAATCTCCAGATCTAGTACAGCCTGTCATCAGCTATGTAGGAGATGTGCGATGAACATGAAGAACACTGAATTGCTTTTGACATTAATGCATACACACACTCCTAGACAGATGCACACATCTGTCCAAATGGAAAACATCCTTATTATGCTCCCATGATGCGCACACAATATATCTAATGATTGTGCCAAAGGACCCTGAATAAATGAATAATCCATCTAGTAATACGCTGTTGAACAAATATGCTTAACAAGAGTGCACCTAGTGACCCGTATTAATGTTTAGCGATTGAGCAAAAAGTGGTCACAGTCAGTTTGTTGAATGATGGAGGAACTTCTGAGAAATGAACTAGAAACATTTTACCTGGGACAGTCATCGGGATCAAAGGAGAGCTGGTGCACACAGCTTCTCTCACTGTAGCAATGTGACAATGTGACAAGCACCTGTCATAGTGTCTTGTTAATTTGTCCTGAAAACAAAGAGAAAAAGTGGAAAACACTGCTTAATCTGTTTGCGTCCCCGGTCAGCATGAGAGGCCTATGTACTACAATTATGTCCTTTTAAAAAAGGGGATTTTCTTTTCTGCAGGGTCAATTCAAAGACCTCACCACAGAGCACATGCACCAGAGACTTTGACTAGGCTAGACAGCTAACTTCTGGTTTAGCTGGATTTTATACCTCTTTTTAACTTCAATGGGAATAAAACTAATTAACCGTGTAGCTCTTCTAGATTTCCTTAATGTTATCAGACTGAATGGATTAAATTTTTAATTTATGTCAAATCATTTTTGGGGACTTAAACAGCAGCTCAATTTGCATTTTACTCATAGAAGGGGGCAAAAGAGCAGGTTAGCTAATATGTGTTATCCCTGCTTTAAAGAATATGGGGAAGATTTTATTTTATCTACAGTTTACTTTGACATTTTCTTACTAAATTGTGGTGAAAGTCCACTTGTTGAGACACTAAAACCATAAACAATATTATTCTCTGAAGTGGGCAATTATGCTCCTTTGTCAAACATAAAAATGCACCAAGTTTGGAGGAGAAAGAATGTAAATAAATAAATAAATGAGATCATTACATCATGTGAAATTTCGAGAGTGCTCCAGTATCTTGTCTATAAATTCAGAAACACAAAATGAAAACTCTCATTAATATAATACAAACAACAGAATTTGGTTGTGTCAATTAAAAACAAGACAACTCATGAAAATAACCCCTCTCCTCTAGAGTGCAACACGCAGCATTCCCAAAAAGTTTGTTTTGACCCTTACCGCTATCCATACAACGTCAAGCCGATGACCGCATCTCGGGCGCAAGTACACGGTGAGCACGCAAACGTTTCGATGTGTGGACGGGGACGTTCACGGGGAAACTGCTCAATAGAATATGTTCATGCAACGTAAACCACACACCATTGCGGCATTATGCCGGGGTTGATCGCTCCAGTGTAAAAACAAAGCCGACGTAATTACGGGTTTAAGGCAGTATTGCGAGATCCCTGTGTGACAGGGGCTTATGAGCTCAGTGGAGACAGCAGTGGACCCATCCCGTATCGTGTTGCCTCAAATTCCCCTGGTTTTCTCTTACACGGCCTGAGGTAAGTCCACTGACATGTGAATAGTGTTGCCTATTGTTACGAGTTATTTCTGTGATTTGATGTAGTTAAGTGGAGTATGCTGAAGGTCCGACATAACATAATTTATGTTGACATAATTTATTTCATAGGTTTATGATGACCTTTCATCTTGTTCAGTATCTCTGGCTAGCTACTAGCTACACCCCAAGCTAAATAGATAAATAAATAAGAACAAATGCCCATTTAAGGGCCCCTGGGTCCAAGATGTCATTGTTTATGTGGTCGTTTTCTCCAAAACAACTTCAAAACAAACAAAACACAGGATTAAGTTTTTTAATGAGAAGAGAAATTTTTTACATTGGAGTAGCTGGATTTTAAGTCAATGCACGTGCAAAAACACACAAAACAACCAAATGCAAGAACGCACTGCAAATGTACAAACCACTAAAACACTGGACAGGTATACTCTGGTGACTTGTAAAATAACGTGGTAGGAGGAAACAGCAGAGGAACATACCTGAATTTACAGAACAGCAATAACGTTTATGAAATTAAAAATAATTGCATAATAGCAAAATAGTTTTGGTTCCTACAGAGGTCTGCCTTTTGCTGTAATACATGTTCTTGCAGTCCTAAATGGGTATTTTAGATCATTATAAATTTACTGTATGTTGCACTGATGTTTTTGTTTTGTAAATATCTGCAAGCACATCTTTCATTCAGATTGCATGTTGTGTCCATTCAGCAATAATGTCTGTGAAGCATGCCAAGCCCACCTTCAGCCATTCTCAAGTGGTTGACTTGTTGAAGAGGCTCTTCAGGCTGACACCGTCAGAAATTCGCCCGCTGCCAAGCTACGATGATCAGAACTTCTATGTTGAGTCTGTTGAGGGTGGCGAGTACGTCCTGAAGATAATGAACTCAGAAGACAGCAAGAACCCCACCTTGATTGAGGTGCAGACATGTGCCATGGCCTTCCTTCACCAGCATGGACTTCCTGCCCAAACAGCTCTGCCCACCACCTCAGGGAATCTCATGAGCCTGGAAGAAATAGGTAAGAGATCTGCAAAACGGTTCAGACCTGAGGAATCATGTTATCAGGCAGAGATATGCTCTCTAATCTATCTGATAAGATAGATGTAGACAGCATATACATCCATATAGGCTAGAGCATCCTGTTCTATTTGTTTCTCATATCAGTCTTTGTCATCAGTTATATACTAGGGCTGGACATTGGCAAGGACCTCACAACACAATAATTATTGCTATACACTGTAATCATCTGCATAATTCACTGAATTATTACAAATAAAGCTGAAACCATAACTTGCTAAGAACCACCTTGGTAGTCCAACACATACAATGCATAAACACATGGCTCATAATATAAACAATGATGCTGCTGTCAAGTCCTCATTTTAATTGACTCTCTCCACTCCCCTATACAGTACTATAGGGATATTCACAGACTCTTGAAGGCCAAATTCATGCCCTTTTTCTGTTCTATACCAGCTGCTACCCAAGCATCCGATAACTGAGGTTTCAAGCAGCTTCAATTCACAACGTGTGAGTTGTTTGATATTCGACAGTGGAAGATCATTATGGTTCTGCATATTAAATATTATCAGTATGTCCGGGAGCATGTGTTAACAGACTGTGTAGTTAAGCTGGAACCTATTTTAGATATCTAATAAAGATATGTAATGAGCTTCACAGTGGAAACTTAAGGGAGGAGGTCGACAAACCTGTCCTGCCGTAAGGCAACAAACCCAACATTTCTAGCTTCACCGTGGCAGGGCCATGTCCTCAGTAATGTTAATAATCACACTCTCTAGTGATAAGTGTGCCTTGAGCAAGACCACAACACACAGGTTATGCTTTATGAGGGCAAAGAGCAAGGTAAATTGCTGTAATACTAATCCTGTCTTAACCTTTGACAGATTGCGGATACGGTTGTCAGAAGTACCTGGTGCGACTGTTGACTTATTTGCCTGGAAGCACTATTTCCAAGGCTCCTTTAACACCACAATTACTGTATGAAACTGGCAAGACAGCAGCCAGAATGGACAAAGTCCTACAAGAGGTATAATAATAACCCCTGTCATTCTCATTTCTTGTCCTTTATATTCTGCCCGCTGCTTCTCTGTATTGTAATTGGGGTTTTTTTCTGCAGTTGGAGCACCCTCATCTCAGCATCCTACAGAGGGAAAAGTTCATATGGAGCCTGTCAAATCTTCACCTCCTGGAAACTTACATCAATGTATTAGATGGAGATTCTCTTCAGGAGGTCGTGAAATCTGTCATTCATCAGTTCAAGACCTCTGTGATCCCCAAACGCTCCAATTTCCGCAAGTGTGAGTGATAGTTACTTATTAAATTCTCTTATACATTTTCATTTTCTTTAATCATAAAAGTATATCCTTCTCATGCATATTTAAACACCTGAACAAAGGAGTGGGTCAGTACAAACACTCTTCTACTCACCTCTTCTACACAGCTGAGGCTTCTCATTGGCAACTGTCAGCTTAGAGTGGATGTGTCACTGAAACATGAGTAATGATGTATTTTTGTTCACATCATCATCAACATTTTCCCTCTTTCTTTTCTAAGGCATTAACCACGGTGACTTCAATGACCTCAATGTGCTTGTGCAACCTGATGAGAGTGACGGCCACAGGATTTCTGGCATCCTTGACTTTGGGGACATGAACAGTGGCTACTACATCCATGAACTAGCCATAACTATTATGTACATGATGACAGAGCACCCTGAACCCATAGAGGTAGGTGGGCCTGTCCTTGCAGGCTGGGAAAGTGTCATTCCACTCAATGAGGCAGAGAAAGATTGTCTCTATGTGCTGGTGCTGTCGCGCTTCTGCCAGTCAGTGGTTTTAGCTCGTCACTCTGTGAACCTGCATCCAGAAAATGCAGAGTATCTGATGATTTCCTCCAGGAGGGGTGTCCAGATTCTCCGCCAACTCTGGGAGCTTGGAAAGGAGCAGGTGGAGAAGGTGTGGTTTGAGTGCGCTGCCCAGTTCAGTGTCAAAAAGTGAAAAAATATGCACAATCACATCTCACAATTAGGTGATCGACCTGAGCTTTTTGTCCAGATCAAGAATAATATTAAATTTACCAGTTTAAACAAAAAATGTTTTTTTCTCAATAAAACAATGCACATGTTTCTCTTGAGATTCAGACACATTGTTTTTGTAATACCGCAGTGTGTCTGAATTCCAAGATAAGTAGAGTAGTGCAATAGAACGTATTGTTACTGACCATGTAAAGTAAAAGCAAAATCACCAACAGAAAAGGCTACGAAAGCATTTAGGTGCTACATAACATCAGCTGTTAAATCATACCTCATCATGAAGAGCCAGGAGTTTCTGGCTACTATAACTAAAACGGGTCCAGTCAAGTTTAACAAGTGCATTTAAAGTAATCAGTGTTTACACACTTCAGTGGACTTGTGCACCGCCTTGTTTCTCTCTTTGGCAACAGTCCACTTTTTTGGACTTTGGACTCATTTTGATTGAGTGAACTTTTGACAAAGCTAGAGATACTTTACTAAAACCTGAAACTGCCTCTGTTCATGATGTTCAATTAAGACTGCACTATATTTAGTGTAGTGTAAATTTATGACCTATACTGTATAGTGCCAACTCTGCACAGGATTTTAAAGCAATAAAAACTAAAAACAAAACCAAGTGCCTTGGAAACTTGCACAATGCAAACACTAATGTTAAAATATTTCATTGCAGGTTTACCAGGGGATCTTTTTATGTTGGTTACTCATATGATGCAGTGATAAATGTTCTGTTCTGTAACTACAAATAAACGGGGTTTGATTCTTCAATAAATAGAATTAGTTTTCGGTATTTCTGGTTGGAAAGGTTCATGCCCCATGAGGTATCTTGTGTATGGTGGTATGGTGCCTTGTGTGTAATGGCAGTGACCACAGGATAGTATTAATCATGACTTTCACAACCCAACACAGTGGTACCACACATATAGAATATAGCCAATACTTTGTTTGAGTCCTCACAAAAGATCTACATACCAAAGAAAACAAAGCACATTAAACAGTACTTGTCAAACAGATGGTTTAAACTAGGGTCCCATCTCTCACCAGATGGGTAGCTAATCATACTTCAGTACAATGGAGTGGCCACGCCCCTGAATGACTCATGAGTCATGGGGAAGCCAGAGATACTGTACAATGTAATCTACGGTGTGTCCTCTGTAACAGATCTTATCATATATTTTGCCGGAAAAAAGACACATTTAATGCTCAGGTTATATGTATTTAAATTGCAATAATGTCTGCTCACAATAATTGTTGTGCCTACAGGACTTCAGTGCACTATGAATTCTGTTTCATTGGACAAATGTGACTCAGTCTTCAAAATGATGTTTAATGCTTGACTTGGTTAAAATGTTCATCATATAAAACTTTTATAGCATGCCAATGATCTCAATAAACAAACTGCATCTTTGAAAAGAAACCTTTTCGTTACCTTTTCTCCAAACCGATGACAGCCATGGTCGAAGGAAGGGCTTGAGGGAAGTCCTACAGATTTGGCACAAACATTAACTTAGATTCGGGGATGAACTGATGGCTAGTTGTCACATTGGTCACTGTGACGTCACAAAACACATTCTGTTCTTACATTTGGGGAAAACTGACTTTTAACTTTTGTGTTCAAAAGGTGCCCAAAATGCATTTTTAGCCTTACACAAATTTAAAGTTTTTTCAGTTTGCCTGTCAGGATTAAATGGGGAATCACTTGAGCTTTCCCACCCATCTGCCTTCTTGTATCTTATTCCCTAATCAGCTACATCTACCAGTCACTCCCTTTGTCCCCCTTTGGCCAGATCAATAAGTTAAGTTGCCACGCCTGTTTTTCGCTCCTTGTGTAAGCTGTATTCTGTTTATCTGAAAACTTAAAACCTGTTTGTTATTAACCATTTGCTGTTGGTTTCGATTCTTGTATGCCTCACCATCCCATCAGCTCTTGGACCACATTTTTCTGCATGTAATCACAGAGTTATGCCAGATATGCATTTGTCTTCATTTGGGTCCTATCCACCCTCAACCACAATAAACTTTGACTATGTCCTCACATTTCAACCAAATATTAAATTCACAGACACATCATACTTTTTTCACATAGGTTTTAAATGGATCAGGCTGGAGAACTTGTTATAAATGTTTCTGCCCAAAAGCACATGTGGTACAATTTCCCTTAAAATGTATAATCTATTATTAATACTGTCTATGTAGTATGCCCAATAGTAACTGAAAAAGTATTTCATAAATCAATGGCGCATTTTTAAAAAACTCTTTCCTAAAGACTAGCAAAAAGTATCTCTCACTTAGGGCATGTCTGACAGCACTTGGAGACAGAAAAGCTGTTACGTAGCTTCAGGCTTGTTTTACTTGTTCCAGTGACACATTCAACTTTGTGGCTATTTACTCAAAAACTGTACCACAACAAGACATGTTTATAAGTTGGAGGAATACATGTCAAACAAAGTCACTTAGATCTATTATTAGTTATGTTGCAAGGGGGGAATCTGGTTTGACTGGCTATTCCACAGGCATACATTATAAAGCTAAAGGAAAAGCTTGGCTCTCCTACATTCTGTGATGCAAGAGTCTCAGGTACTCCACAATTTCTGCTCAAAGATCATGGGTGAGTAGACTTATTTTGTGTTCACTGACTGAAAAAAACATGTTCAACAAGCTCAGATATACTTATTTGGCTGTCTAGTTAAATCCAAACCCCCAATTTGATATACATATAAATGATACTAAAGATGTAAAGATAGCAACAATGCTGTCCTATAAGAACAGGATGCTGTGTATCACAAAAATCTATGGAACTGAATGTAATTTTATTACACCTCTGTGGACTTCGAGTAATTTGTATGACTGCACTTTATATTGTTTAAGTTAAAAATACCCATTTCAGCTGTTGGGCCTCATACAGACAACAGGCCCCCGACAAGGTTTACGACCTGAGGTCTGATACAGATCAAAGATTGCAGACCAACCAAATGGCTGCTCTCTTTGTCTAAGACCTGGGAGCCAGGTCACAAAGGTATGCAGGACACCTCCATCCCCATTCACTCTGCTGCCCCCCTGCTGGGTGCAGCCCCCAGTTGGACGGAGCCATTAGCATCCTGGCTGCTCCTTATCTTAGACCTATGGGCCAGAGCACACAGGAGTGGGGGACACCTCCGCCCCTACCTGCTCGGCCACCCCCCTGGTGAGCGCTGGCCCCCAAACGGCACGGGAACCACCAACACCCCGCTCTATTTGTCTCAGATCAAAGGGCCAGACCAGGAAGGAGCACAGGCTATCTCCGTCCTAACCCCCTCTGTCGCCCCCCCCCCGGTGGGTGCGGACAGATGTTTGCAGGTATATTACCTGCACTAACCCTCACAACTATGCTTCCAGTCTGTTTCTAGTCGGTTTCCACACGAATCCCAGCTAGGCACGACGAAAAAGGAAGTAAACCACTTCGAACCGCTCCCAGTCTGTGTCTAGTTGGTTGCCACCTGGCTCCCAGCTAGTCACGATGCAAAAGGGAGTGAACCACCGCTTCAAACCGCTTCCAGCCTGATACAGCAGGCTTCCACGGATCCCAGCTGGTCACGACGAAAAAGGGAGTAAACACCGTACGGACCTGAACTATGTGCCAATCTCACCCTCGTTGGACAAACTGAGATTCCCCAAGCACATTATTTCCACGGATCCGAAGGAGAGTCGCCGCCGTCGCCGCTAGCGCTCTCAATAAAGTACCTGCAGACCCGACTCGCCACGGACGTCGCCGCCGCCAGCGCTCAAAGTACCTGCAGAAGGAAGAAAGGACCGCCGCGTCTTTCTTCAACCTTTGCAACCCGTCGACAGAGCGACACGGCCCACCGTCGTCATCCGAGCCGAGGAACCGAGCCGGACCCAGAGACGGATCCCACACATCCCCCTGCTTCGTAGGCACGTAAGAGGCTTGATCTGGGCAGAGGTAGTTTTTGTGTTTCCATATGAATTTTATTGCATAAGTTAAGTTGACGGACTACAAGTCCCGCGCTCTGAATTAATGGACCAAGCGTCACATTTGTTTATTCAATCTCTTTGATCGGGTGTACTACGGTCTAACGACCGGAGCCCGAAGAATTTTTCTTTATGTGCTGTGTTTTCCCTTCTTTCCCCCTTTACCGACACGCACATACACACCGGGTATACACCGGTGAAAACTAATTTTTCAGAGACACACAGGCTAAGCTCACAGACGCCACTAGCCGATGTCTTTTTCAAACTTCGCGGTCATTTCCTCTGACCGAACCTCTTGCGTGACGTACTCCCTCTCCTCCCTTACGTCCGCAACCTCACCCCTCCTCTTTTACGCACACGCACACACACTTGTATAATCTAGAATAGATACATGATGGATGTCTATTGACGGAGGTGTTATCGATTATTAATTGATATCATTGATTTTAATAAATTCTGTTATGTTTTAAAGAGAAGTTGTCTGCATTGTTTGTACAAGTGTTGTCGTAAAGGCTGGTTAAAAGAGTCAGTGCTCGGATTCACACCTTCATTGTTCGTCTTGTGCATATCAGTATCTCCCAGGTACTGATATCTGTAAGCGAACGTTTGTGAGACTGATTTTCGAGTGGTTATTGGTCCCTGATACCAGGGTGGTGCCCCGTAATTATTAATTCTTATTAATAATAATATTCTTTCAGTTAATAATTATCATAGATAATTATTAACTGAAAGAATAGATATAGATATAGATAATTATTAATTTTTGCTAATAACCTACTCCTATAAGGCACAACAAATGATGCCTATGCGAAGCACAACACAGCACTGTTTTTTAATCTGTAAGTCATTTATCATGTTTTGCAGTGTTTTTATTAAGCCAGTTATTAATCTGTGGTTTATAACTGTCTTGGTCAGAATGCAAATCATTTGGGCAAAGAAAAAAAACACACACAATACACCTGCACTGTTGTGTAACACACCTGTTAAACAGTATTTCATAAATGTGAATTCAATCTTTTGTTAATATCACTACCAGTAATATTTTGTTTTAAAAATAGCTGCATTCATAAATCACTTAAATGTGCATACTTACCCCCTTTGCTAGATTGTCTCCTAGCAGGACCCTAAACATGTGCTCTCTCCTTCTGTGAATAAGCAGATAATGTCAAAGCTGTCAATCCAAGACCTAGACTCACCCTGCAGCAGGCAACTGAACTGACGCAACAACTTTATGGACTGACAGTAGCTGAGATCTCCACCCTGCCCAGTTATATTGACCAGAACTTCCTCATTGTGGACAAGGAGAGAACCAAGTATGTCCTGAAGATCATGAACTCAGAGGACAGCAAAAACACCACCCTGCTGGAGGTGCAGACCCTTGCCATGTCCTTTCTATGCCAGCGAGGGATGCCTGCTCATACAGCCTTGCCTACCACCACAGGGAAGCTAATGAGTATGAAGGAACTAGGTAACAGCAAAATATCTCTGCAGTCCAGATTTACAAAATATCACTTAGGTCGAGCTGTGCACAGAACACTGAGTTACTGCCCAGAGCGGACACCTTCACCCATGAAAAGAATCAGTGTTGAGTGAGCATTCATCTCTGATGCCCAGTATAGGGCAACTGTGTAATGTATTTCCGCTAATAGTGCTTGTTATGTCAGGTTTAGATTGTTGTTAAAATTGTCCTGCAACACAAAACTTTCCCTTTAAGCAGCCATTGCCATGCCTACTGCACACCCAGTACTGTGTGAGACTATTACCTATAGCAGGAGGTGATTAATGCCGGTCTCACATGTCTGTTAGATCTGAGGCCACTGCCAGCAGTCTGTTAGCTCAGCTTAGCATAAAAGATGAAAACTTTGGAAAACAGCTAGATTGGCCCTGTCCAAAAAAAAACCCCAAAGTCTGTCCACCCTTAATCGCACTGTTTACCATGTCTTCAGGCAACCGGCAGAAACCGGTATCGCTCCAGACTGCAAAATAGTCTTACAACACAAAGGCGTGTAAAACAAAACTGTGGCTTTTACATCTGTATTTTTGTATACCTGGTTTCCATCTGCCCATCTAACTCTCTGCCAGAAAGTGAAGAAGCTTATTTCCTAAAATGTCAAACTATTCCTTAACCTAATCAGTTGGCCAAACACAGGTAGTCGCAAGTGAACCCCATACCAATTAAAGTTGTAGCAGTTAAAGTTGAATCAGAATGAACCAAGAATCATTATTTCATCACAGTCAGCAAAGAATACAACAATTTATTCATGTCAATAAAGATTATTTTCTACCGGACAGCACAATCAGTCATTTTTCCTTAGCTGCTACCGCTTACTGTGCAAGGCATGTCAGTTTCTGCTTAAATACTTCACATTTCTTGAAAGGTTGTTGGTTGCCTTTAAGGCAGTTAAGGAAAGTCATACATAGAGTCACATGCAGTACTTCAAGTTATCTCAGGGCTCACCTTTACGTACACAAATGAGCACATCAACAGTTTTTAAGGCCACTGACTGAGTTTAGAGATGGTTGAGTTTAGGTTAAAGCTGATTAATTTTATGATTAGGTTGAGACGTTAGACTACAGATAGGGAAATAATCTTCATGGGATGAAAATAGAAATTTCCAATAATTACTGGTAAGAGCTGCAGTTTGAAGTTGAAAACTTTACCTTTAAATATACATGTGTCTGAGATTGTCTCTAATGCTATATGTGCTTTTATGTTATGCCTGGTAAAGAAGATTATTATAATATCAGGCAATGGACAATGGTCTGCTCATTGGAAATGATGTGAGAAAAAAAACAGGGCAGGACATTTGTCTGGTGCAAAAATTACCATCACCTGTGATATTTTCAAGGTTTAAGACAGACCATAGCGACTTCTCTTGTCTTTTTAGACTGTGGACATGGTGCTCAGACCTATTGTGTGAGGCTGATGACCTATCTCCCTGGAATAACCATTGCAGAATCTTCAGTCTCAGCACAAGACCTCTATCATGTCGGCAAGTTGGCGGCAACCGTGGATAAGACTTTGCAACAAGTAAGTTCAGCAGGTCTTCCTTCACCTCAACAAGCAACTTTTAGCTCCACTTAGCACACTCTACATCACCTAATGGATACCAAACAGCCCACCGAAGCTGGTGTCCAGTTGGTGAACATATTGCAACATTTAGCTGCTATAGACCAAGTTACGGTAGATTGTCAAGA
The DNA here is from genome assembly GCA_008933995.1 of Datnioides undecimradiatus. Lineage (NCBI taxonomy): Eukaryota > Metazoa > Chordata > Actinopteri > Lobotiformes > Datnioididae > Datnioides > Datnioides undecimradiatus. The sequence continues at coordinate 10,824,672 of WARS01000029.1, read as the reverse complement.
GCTGGTGAAGAGCCAGAGGGAGAGTAAATGTTAGACATACATCTGAAGGTGTCGAACAACATGACTCCAAATGAACGCTAACCTTGTACCATACATGCTGATATGTGAAGTGAGCAACTGCAGACTTGCTTTTGGGGCACAGCTTTTTGTTCTTCTGATACCAACTCCTGACTCCAAGTGACCAAAAAAACAACAAAAAAACACCCCACTGATAGTGTTTTAAAAAATGCTCATTTTTCAACATTTTCATTTTTTCAGCTTGAATCTCCAAACCTTGATGTCTTACAAACTTGGGATTCAAATTGGAGTTTATCCAACATTCCTCTCCTGGAGCACTACCTCTCAGTGATGGATGCCGATCCTCTGCAGGAAGTGGTCAAAGCAGTGATTGAACAATATAAATCACTTGTGCAGCCCAAAATCAGTGGATTTCAAAAAGGTAATATATTACATTATAACCCTAACCCTAAACTGGCTGTATTCAACATTTTGGTCCCAGTACTTGCAATGCCAGTCTCTCAGTCAGCCTGTCTAGTGCTCAAGATTATAAATAAAGTTTTTTTATTCTCTAGTGCCACCATGAGGTTGAAATTTGTTGTTATGAGCATTTTCCTCAAAGCGGCTATCGCTGGTGTAACCAGGTGTTTAAGTTGCTGAACCTTAGCAACAGATGAGGTGCATGTACAACACAAAAATATTTTTAAACAATTATGATAAATAATTAAATATTTATTGAACATAATCCAGAATCTTCTAATATCAGCACTCTCAACTGATGATATGGGTGTCCAGCTTTATTTACCACATATAAATTAAGTTCTGTTATTAAGTATAGATTGAATTTTGAAGTGGATTCACCAGGATAAAATCTGTGATCCATCAAAAATAAGTGGCTGAAAATTGTCTTGTCTTCAGCACTCGAGGAGAATGGTGCAATTACCTCAGATAAATACAGTTTTTCGCTGCGGTGCATTTAAAGACACAGGTACTAAGTGTTTCTGTGTTTTCCTTTACAGGAATAATACATGGGGACTTAAATAACCAGAACATCATTGTCAGACCTGTTGACAGCGGGCGCCATGAGGTGACAGGTATCCTAGACTTTTCCCTGCTCATGAATGGATGCTATGTGTTTGAATTGGCAATAACGATCACTTACTTGATGCTGGAGAACCCCAGTCCTTTGGATGTGGGTGGAGCAGTGCTGGCGGGCTGGGAAAGCATTATGCTGCTCACTGATGATGAAAGAGATTCCCTCTTTCTGCTGGTACTTGGTCGGTTGAGCCAGTCTCTGATTTATGGACGGTACAATGTCAAAAAGTACCCAGACAACAAGAAATATCTCCTGATTACAGCTGAAAATGGGACTCGACTTCTTAATAAACTGTGGGAGCTGGGAAAGCAAGAAGTGGAAAGGAAGTGGTTCTCAGATGCCAGAAAATTCTCTGTCATCAATTAATAAGCATTAAAGAGAGAAAAGATTTGAATTTACAAAAAATCTATGAATTATAATTTCTTCCGTAACTTTAACTTTTTAAGCTTTTTTTGGTTTTTGATTGTTTTGATGAGTACTCTTTGACATTTTCATCCTCAGAGAATAGTAATCAGTTAAGAAACCATCTCAGAGAGAGAGAGAGAGAGAGAGAGAGAGAGAGAGAGAGACAGGAATAAGACTTTGCAAAGATCTGGGATGCTACCTACCTCACCTGCAAAATGTAGAATGATTTCTTATGTGTTGTCTTCAATTCATCTCCCTCCATAACTGTTGTAATCTTAACTTCTGTGAAATGGCAGCAGAGAGTCTGGTTCTTATATCGAAAATCTGTTAACGTCCTTTTAACTTTTTGAATTCCAGATGACTGACTAACATTTGCCTGCGGCTTATAAGAAACTCAAGAGTATTTGTTTTTATATTTTTGAAATGTGTAATTGCATTGGAATTAAACACACTTTCTGCTAAAACATTTTTAATAATGATAAATGAAGCAAGACAGTCTTAAGCAACAAGACTGAGTCCCAAAGCTGAAAATGTAACGCCAGTATCAAAATGACTCGCCAAACTATATGCGTGTGCTGTCAGAGGAGAGAAACATATTCTGTATCAAACCACGTACTCTATATAAATAAAGTTCACATTTTCCTTTTAACTAACCAGTGGGGGAAGTATAACTAAGTGTATTCACTGAAGTATACTTTATCATTCTACTCGATTAGATTTCAAATGGAAATGTTCTATGTATTACTCAGCTACATGTACTCAAGCAAATTAGTGACACGCAAAACATATTCAGCTACAGAAATACACTCAGATGTTACAGATTAAACCTCCTAACAGTGTGTCAAGCATTGTATAAAGTGTATAAAGCATTAAAGTAATTAGGGCCATACTGTAATTAAATATTTGATATTACAACATTCATAGAGCAGTTTCAGTAAGTGCATTGTGCTGACAATACTTTGGTAAAAATATACACATTTATTTGTAATTTAGAATTTAAAAATTGTGTTATTACTTATGTGTATGTGTACTTATGTGTATTGTGTTATTAGCAAAGTAGCTGGATACTTCTGCAGCTTGAACCACTGTAATTAATGATTTATGAACATTTTTCCAGCTAAGTACACCAATAAAGAAAGTCAAAAAATGTACAACTAAAGCAACTGGTTGCTTTCTGGGAAACAGAAGGAAACTAAAACTGTGCACCACACAGTTTCTATCCATACTGCCCCACTATTTTCATCATACTGTTTGCCAAAAGGGAGGTATGACTGCTACTTCCTGTCTCTGGTAACTATTTAAAACTGACTGACAAATATTGGCCAAACAAAGGTTATTCCACCTTTTCCACAAACTCTTTAGTTTTTGGATTTTTACATCATAACCTGTAGAAAACATAAAATGAATTTTTCCACTAAAATTTAAATTACATTTACACATTTTAAGACTATCAAGCAAAGACTGAGCTGTTTTTGCTTAATAATATTTCTGAGAAAGCTGTGGTGAGAAATAAATAAACAGGAACACTAGATGGAGACATCGTCCCACATATCCTTCATTCTGCAGCACCCTGTCAGTGAATCGGTCTGTCAGACTCCCATTCAGGCCCTAAAAACATTTGAAACCTCATTTGAAACATTTTCAGTAATCTTTGTTATTTTTTGTTAGTCCTGGGAGGTTTGAAGTGACCTCATACAGTATTATGTGCTGACATCAAAAACTGTAGTTTGTGGAAAAGCTTGTGAACTTGGAGTAACCTCTTCAAGAAAATATGCTCATCTTTATACTTTTTAAAGACCTTGACTCTGTGTGAAACACCATGTACTGTAGGGTGAGTAGGAAGATGTTTAAAGATCTTCTTTTACACAATTCAGACTGAATAGGTAAAGAAATCCTGAGCTTTTTTTAAGACCACTCTCGTCACTTTCACTAAACCAGATGATGTAGCTCAGGGAAAAATGCACAACTGCAGATGAAATTGCAGAAACAGCCACAGTTTTTTTTCTGTCACTGTTTTTCTATCACCTTCAAATGCTGCTCAGTCGGAGTCATGTGTCAACACTCCCAACACCATCACATTTCACACACACACCTCGTCTACCTTCCTACATTTCAACCTCCCACCTCAAAGGCACCATCTGCCCTCTGCCCCCGCTGCAGCTCACGATATGTACCTCCAGTCATGCAGAAAAAGTCACAGTGTGCGTCTGTGAATGTCTGCCTGTGTTCACGTTTGTTCTCCGTCTGTTTCGCTGCAGCATTGGAGCCCAGCGAGCCCAGAGAGACATATATCTGAACCTTTGCACAGCCACAGCCCTATCCCTATCCCTCGTTCTCTCTCCTCTGCCTTTTCTCTTTTTGTCTTTGTAATACTTTAAATCCATGTTCCACAAATTATAGCTGAAATAGAAATGGCAACACTCAAAGGACTTAGCTTAATACACCAACCCCACTTATCAGTGCCATTAATCCTCTTGGCATTTCAAAACAGAGCTCTGGGTCTACACTGCACCTTTTTTAAAATACAGCAGAGAAATTGAATTTACACTCCAAAGACCACCAATATGAAGGCTTTTAAAGTCAGAATTTACTTTTTCAAAAACAACGTGCTGCACCCATTGTCTGGCTTCTTTTTTTGATTTTTGCTCTTCTTTTATTTTACCAATGATATATTTAAATATTCATACAGTTTTTTTCAAATAATATTCAACAAGGCGTGGCACGGTGAAAAATGAAAAGAGACATCACCAGAAAACAAAGGCAGCAGCTGCAAAGCAAGATCACCTACTGTAACAAGAGGGGAATGCAGAAAAGTTACCAAAAAGACCAAACTGTCCAAACTAAATAACGTCTCCTTTATTATTTTGCACCTGACTTTGGGTGACAACATCATCTGAATGCCTGAAATATAATTAAACAGGAAAAACCCTCCAGGAAGAAATATATTTGTAAGGCAAGTTGTTAAAAGGTAAACAACTCTCAAGCCACTAATTGCAAAAGCCCTGAAGGCAATATTGTGGCTATCATAATCATTGTTTTTTAATTATGACTGGATTACTAAAACTCTGAATCATTAATTATACATGGTTTATGATGCCTACAGTACATACATTAATGCAATATAAATTATCACAGCGTGTTTAGGTTTTTCCAGAGGATCCAACGTCTCTAAAGAAGAAAGAGAAACAGCTGTGTGAGGTAGGAGCATTTTTGCCTCCTTTTCTAAAAAAAGTGTTAGAGATTGATCTGTCCACTTGCCAATCATAAGCCAGTTTCTCCGACTATGAGTGCACTGTTACTGATTTCCATTAAATTATATTTTTTGTGAGTGCGGTTCGGCTCCTCTGGGTCATTTGTCAGATGTTTTTGGACAATTTTCAACCATGTATTTTTCCTGGTATTACTGGAGTGAAAACATCTCCTGGATTCTGCAGCTTCAGTCCAAAGAGAGCAGCGTGTTGTTAATGAGATACTATGCGTGTTTCACACCACATATACTATGTTTATACACTGTTCCTCATTTTTGGACGTGGGGCCGCCATGTCTCCGTCCTTACAACTAATATAAGCTGGGCACCTGCATTAGATTGTAGTTTTTTCAGATTTCTGTTTTGTTTTTTGTTTTTTATTAATATTAATTAGAGCTAAATAATATTCCTCATTGCTTAGTTAAGCTTTGACATTTCACGCATCTTTGACCACAGTAAAATGAGCTGGAAACCCTATTCAGTATTCTTGTGAAACACAGCAAACACTGTGAAACAAATCTTAACTACATTACAAATGTAGCCGTTGAAAGGTTTGCACTGGACATTGGAGCTCTGAGACTGCAGCCAGATCCAGAGGACATTAGGCTTTAGATCACTGACTGTGCCACTGAAAAGCAAATTTACACTCTGACTGCAAATAATGACTTTGTCTTTTAAATCTGAATTAAAATGACCTCTGAACAAAAAGTTAATTAAAATGTACAAATAAACAATCCTGCCAATAATAGTTAGAACAATTAAAGGCAGCACTTTTAGACAACACAGCAGTACAGGAAAGACACAAACTCCAGTGAAGAAAATGCATCAGTAATCCAGATTTATTTGGCACATATGTTCCTTCCTTACATCAACCTTTATTTCATTGAAAACAACTGTTTGTCTCCATCTATAAAATGGATTCGTCAGATGCACTGCTCTTGGCCATCTTGCTGGGGCTTGCGCAGCTGCCAAGCCAACCTGTTAGGACTAATTCACTTCATGGATCCCTGACAGACTCTCGTGTAATGCATATTAGCTTTATGCCTGGACGATCTATAGTGGCCAAGATGTTAGAGTTTGATGCAAGGCTAATGGGTATTTCTATTTGTTAACAAAGATGTTTCTCATCTGTTATTCTAGCTGACAGTTTGGCAAGGGCCTGAACTAACAGCTTTTACACAAAAAATGTGTGTCCATTACTTAATTATGTCCCACTTTGTGCATGTAGTTAGCCAACATTTATTGAATAGATTTGCTTGCTTAGATGCTATTATCACCAACGAGTGAGAATTAGAGAAAATCATTTTCTTTGTCTTGTCAGTATTGGGAAATATTCTTTGTCATCTGTATTCAAGAGAAAGCATAACTCAAGGATAAAGAAAGTCATGTCCAAAGTGTGACAACTTTCTAACAGAAGGATAATCACAACAGCATCCAGCCACTAAAATCATGTAAAAACAAAAGGGAGTCTCCTCACAATTGGGAGTAGAGCTAAGGAGGAGACACAGGCCTCAATTAGTAAGCTGTTGTGGTAGCTCTGTGACTTCCCCTGTCTTATCAGTTTGTTTCAGAGCGTCTGGGCTTTGCAGACGGATGCCGGCCTCAGTCTTCTATCATGAGCCGTTCCCCATTAGACCTGAGAAACTCACCACTGGGAGAGCAAAAGAAAGCCATCAGCATGAATTCATTAAAACTTTCTCACATTATCGCATGTCGCTTTTCAGTGGACGTCTCTACATTCGCTCTAACAACCGTCATGGCGGCCTATCTGCTCAGAACAGGTGGGAAGCACAGCGGCCTCTCAGAGCTCCAACATTAGGGAGGCGCATAGAGAGGGGTGGCTAATCGATTGGACAGACTGGATTTACTGAGATGACTGAGTCACAGGGTGACTGTGGAGGCAAAGTACAATCTGTGTGTGTGTGTGTGTGTGTGTGTGTGGGAGGAAGAGGAAGAAGGTGTCTGATTCCACTGAGAAACTGACTACCTGAATTATTAAAACAAGGTTTTAATAAGGTTTTGACGTCCACTGCATGCTGAACTAGGTAAGAAATACAGGATTTTCAGTTGTTGGACTGATAAATATACATGGTACAATCTGAGCAAAGAAAGATTTTAAAATAGTTAAAATAATGGTTATGTTGATTTAATAACTAATAAATACTGTAAATGAATCTGGTGATACATGAGAGCTAGCTTAGCCAGTCAACTCAAGCTAAACTGTCATATGCACATATAACATGCGTCACTCTCCACAGTAATCTACTGTACGCTGCCTCCTAATTTGGCAGTCTATCTAAGCTGCAAGATCTCCCATCTCTCCCTCTGCTCTGTCAATGCTCCGCTTCCCTGTACCAGCATCGCTGCCTCTTCTTTCACCCCCAACACCCCCAAAATAGACTCCCCCCAAACAATTCAAACATACATGTCTAATACCATAATACCTAAGACAAAAGTTAATCACAGGCAGTAACTAGTGATAACAGTGGTGAGCCAAATTGGCTCTTTAACTGACATAAGCGTTACATGAGTAGAAAACAATGTTTTCTTCTCCAAATCCAATTTGTTGCCGTCGATTACGTCCTCACACTCACTGCCAGTTGTCAAAAATACCGAAAAAAGTTAATTTTGAGCAAAAGCTGACAAGACAGGAACAACTTTCAAAGCAGAGAATCAACTTGAAACTTCCTAACTACATTACATATTAAGTAAAGTGTGGGTTAACTGTGGCATTAGAGTGACAGAGTCGATGACAGTGGTTTAATACCATAGTATGCATTACACCAGTGGTCACAATGCAAATTATTAGTTCAGAGGAAAAGAAAGAGAGAGTGAAGTATGTCCTTGCCTGGAAATATTTTGAATAGAGATATTTAACTCTAGTGTTACCAGAGCACAGCTTCAAATTCCCACGCACATGAGATAATGATCCTCAAACAGGATCTTAATTGTCTTTGCAACAGAAGGTTGATGAAGTGGAATCTCTTGTCTAGTAGTATCAGCACATTGTCACTGCTTAATAAGGATAAATAAGCAGCTCTTCACTGATATCATGCTGGGTCTGTTTTTTATTTAATTTTATTGACTTTATTTACACACTAACTGTAGATTTCATCCAAATTATATCTCTTCAAAGAACAGCCCTTTAGTGGTTCTTTTGAATTAATCCTAGTATTAAATTCTTGAAATTGTACAAGGGCAGGCTAATTACTGTGATTACCATGATTACTGTATACTTGGAAAGAGGCTTTTTTTTAAAAAAAATAAAACTGTTAACATCATCCTTCTATCCTTCCATCCTTCTAATCTAAAACATACAAATACTTACTTTGCAATATTATTGGTAAAATGTGTGTACTTTTCTCAACTTTCTCTGTCCTGTGATTGACATTCTTGACATCGTCTGACTCGATGGCTGCTTTAATCCTCATCCACCCACACAACAAATGCATAGCTGAACTCAGAGTACAAGAAATGACACTATGTCTGACGCTTAAAGATAGATGGAAACACCCCCACATGCCCCACAGCCATATAGTGGACACATAACTCTCCTGCAAACCCTTGTCAATTGCATGTGTCACAGAAAAAACAAGTCTTGCTGCACTGTTGGAAGATCTGCTGTACATGTGACACTCCAAACACGTTGCTGTAAAACGAGCATTAAGGCATTTTTAATAATGTTAGTGACCAAAATCTGATAAGCAAAGCTTTGCACTTTCTGAGTTCTTGCTTAAAAGAAGCCGACAGCTCCCTGAAAAGGATCGGCAGCTTTAACAACAGAGAGGACAAATTTTTGCTCCCACTGAGCACTACAAAGCTACTGACTGTGAGAAAGATAAAGAGGGGTTTGATTTCTGTCAGTATCAACAAAGTGATGATTCAAACATTGTCTTTTCTGTTTGGACTCTGTCTTTAATGATGGGAATGAAATATTCTGGACCAAACGAAGAAGGCAGTATGGAGTTTTCAGCTGTGTTAAAGACAACAGGTTAATTAACGGTTCTCTATAGAGCTCCTGTGGTCCCAACAGCTACAGGGGCCTTGCATTACTTTGATCATGCCTGTCTGTTATGTTCTCTCACGCAAATATTTGGCTCATGTGGTAAAAATGCAAACATGACATGATATGGTGTGTGGTAGAAAAGCCTGCATAATGCAGTTTTGTTGGCTATCCTAATATAGTACCTGAAGAAGCACTGTTTACCATACTTCATGCAAATGTTTTCCCATAATCTGCTAAAACATCACATTTGCTAGATTATTAATTGGATTTCAGGGAAAATATTAAGTGTGTACAAAATTGTAGAACAACTCAACATACATGGAAATTTGCATTTGCTTACCTCCAGTGGTTTGACTTGGCTTGACTTGACTGTCCACACTACACTGATGTATTGGACACCACTGTTGGCTGTGGTTACAGGTGTAAGAAAGCTCATCTCAGATGACACCCAGTCACAGCCAGAGGTGAAACCGACCTGAAACATGTCACATAATACACTAGTGTATCTGTGGTTCTTAACAAAGTCCGTTTTCAGAAAGAAAATGTTATATGATGATTTCTTTGGTGATATTCAGTAAACTGCTCATTCCCTCATTTACTATCCTCTCTTCCAGTTATATGGTAATTGGTATTGATGGTTGAACATAAGTGAACTACGCTGATGACAAATACACCCTGTAAGAGGCTACTTACATTCTCCTCCAAGCACTACTAATTCTTCTCTCTGTCTGACGCTGACATTATGCACAGCACAGCTCAAGCTGTGAGCTGTGTTCAACTCAGAGTGCCACGGGCAGTGACCCAAAACCCGCTGCGTCCAAAACGCGAAGAAAATTGGAGATTGGAGGAGACATATGTCTGCTGCAAACAAGGGCAAAAGCAGGACGAAAGAAAGAGAGGAAAGTGGGAGAGTGAAAGATGGTATACCATCCTTTACCCTCTAGAATATCAGGTCCATAGCAAGCTGGTCTCAGGCGGTTTCAGCTAGGCTACGTAGGAGGACAGAGGCCCCAGCTCGCTACATTTGTGCTTACACTGAAATCCTGTGGCAGAAGGGGAGAGGCAGCGCAGTCAATGCATTTGAAGAGTTGTTCTGCAGGTCACAGGAAGTTGATTTGCTTATTGATGCTTTTTTGTACAGAAAAGTAGCAGGAAGTAGGTTTTGGTTCCCACAGTGTGTTAACACTTGCACAAACAACTACTGGATAACTTTGTATTGACAAGGTTAAGTTTAGCAAAGGCATTTACAAAATACTGAGCTGAATTTTCCACAGCGGTGGAAGAAGTGCTTTATCCTTTACCTAAGTAGAAGCATTAATACTACAAATTTACTGTGTTACAAGTAAATGTCCTGGCTTTAAAAATGTATGAAAAACAAGTACAGAAATATTATCAGTTAGATACACTTAAAGAGTCAAAAGTACCCATCAAGAAAAGTCCTGCTAGTTATGTAAAAAGCATTTTACTGTTAAAGTTGTTGGTCAAACTGCACCACAGCCTTTAACTGGTTATTTTAGAGGCTGAAGTTTTGTATATGAAATCATCACCTGCTAAGTGACCAGTAACTGATAAATGCAGTCAAGAAAAAGTTTAATGTAATATTCTGAAATATAGTGCAGCTTGAATTTGAAAATAAACTTAAAAATTGTAACTGTACTGAGCTATTTTTCATCACTGCTTTTACAATAATCAAAATCTACGTGGGAGTTGAGGTACTGAGAATGAGTGCAAGCCCACAGGCTAACAATACAGTGAATGTAATAAGAAAATTGAGGGACTTCATTTGGATTTGTTGCTCCGATTAATTTGGGACTTAACTCAGGCTCTATTATGTGCTGTGATGTAACAGCTGTTTCTCTGTCGCCGCAACAAGTCTTATTCCCCCCCACCACCACCTCGAGCCATTCCGCTATTTTATTAAACACATCGCTTTGCATCTGGTTTACGTCAGGTGGTAAGCAGCGAGTACGCAGAATGAAAAACACCACATGGTAACCACATTAAAAAATCTACAGGAAGAAATTCTCATTCAAAAGAACCAAGCTCATAATGCAGTTATCTTTAATAGTGTGTAACTTGTCTAAGGTGTTTACATGACAATTAATCTGAGTATTGCCTTACCGAGGTACTGAGGCTTACAGCTGCAACCTGAGAGTGAATGTTAACACACTTTGGGATTCAGCGGACAAATAATGGACTGCAACATGAGGTGAGGGCCATCCAATGGAACAGATTGCACAAGTCAAGCACAGTTCACCATGTACAGCATAATGTGAGTGTGTGTGTGTGTGTGTGTGTAGGTACAGTAGGTGGCTGTGTGGGTGGGTCAGCATGTGTAGTATGACTGTGTGTGAATGTGGCTCGCTGTTAGTGTAGGTGGGTGAGCATGCGGAGTATGATGGAGTAAGTGTGTTTGCGTGTGTGACTACTGCATGAATTCAGGGTCAGTTTGGACGGTGGCCCAAGGGCTTTGCCGAGAGATTTGGTCCAGAGAAACTGTAATTAAGAATCATTATATGAAAAAAAACAGAAGTGTCACAAGACTAATCCAAAAAGTTTTCAAAAAAAGTGTCTTCCCCTTTTAAAGTCCCATGGCTGAAAGTGTGTTTATCTCACTCCCTTTTGATGAATGACACCCATTAAAAGAAAAGTTAAAACATTAAGACAAGAGCTGAGGGGGGAGTGGGGGAAGTGTTTTTAGTGAAACAATAAAGTAATGTAAAATTGTGCAGGGTGGCAGGAGGAGTTAAGCCAACAGAGAGCTTTTGCCAACACTCGCTAACATTTTCATTTGTCTCAGGCCCTGTTTTTAGATAAAATGGGGCTTTTAATTCATTTATGCATGCATTCATTTATCATTAATGCATTTCCAGTAATTCTGCAACAACTCCTCAGTCTTTGAGGGGAGAAATTGAGGTGACTTGGGGCTGATTTTTGGTTGCCAGCTGTTGGCAAGATTGAGAAAACAGAATTAAGACACGTTTCATTTTTGCTGTTGTTCATTAGTTCTTCAGCACTCATAATAGAGGCCATAATATTTTGATTCTTTTCTTCCTTAATTTGGGGATCCAAGGAAGTTTCACCCCAGACATGTGTTTCTGATAAGAGCCTTGATGTGATTCTGTGATGTTTGGCCGTGTGAGTGTGTAATTGCGGACACATATGTGTGCATGTGTTTACAGATAGATGGTCTGAGAGTAAATGGCACTGGAGACAGAGATGGAAAGAACTCGTCACCGTTGGGGAAAGCGATGGCAAGAGATCAAGAGAAAAAGAAGTGCGAGAGTGGGAGAGTGTGGACATCTAAACTGTGAATCACTGTTAAGGAGTGAGAGGGGTCAGCATGACCTCTGATGACCCTTCACACCCATCTACATGATGTAAAATCCCTCTGAGGTCGATCGTTGGCGTTCAACACTTTCCTGTTCAGCCAACATTAGGAAAACACTGCGGACCCATGAGGCTCTCCTGCAAACTGCAGTGCAGATCAGTCAGCCTTGGCTCCATAGCACCCTCTGAACTACAAATAATGTCCATCATAGCACGAAGAGATTTAATATTGCATTGGTGTTTTGAGAGGTTTCTGTTACAATAACTGAAAACACATGGAGCTAGATCACTGACAAGAGTCGAGAGCCCTAGACAAAAGAAAACAAAAACAAGTGAACGAGTGATTTTGTTTTTGTCCAGTTGAGATAAAGACAGTGGGGTTGTAAAGCTGCACTAGTTGAAGACTGCCCAGTTCAACCAAAGATACCTCACAGATTCATCATGATCTTTGATTGTGTTTGTTGGTGTATGGCGTGAGAGAGGATATGTTTTTATTTACTTATTCACAAATACAAACTGGAAACCCCAAACCAGTGGTAGGCTTTTGTGCAAACCTCTCTGTAAATTGCCAAACAATGCATGTAATCCTAGTATGTATACATATAAGGTATATGGGCCAGTTTTCAACCAGTCTTCTTCACCAGTGGCCTTATTACCTCTTGCTAGTGTCTTACCTGGCTGCTTCTCTTGGAATGGGTTTGCTTACCCAATAATCCTGTTAGCTGTAGCACAGTTCTCAAGTCACATTTACTGTACCAGTTGAGTCTCTGTGTCTACATTGCCAGTGACCTCACTTTCCTTCTGAGTCTTAATCTTCCTACTTCTTAAATCTCAGTTAGAGCATGTTTCTGTTTAATCATTGCCTGTTCCTAGATCTGTCTCTCTCTGTTCCAAAGACTCTTCTCTGTTTCTCTGCCAAGGCTTGCTTTCAACCTTCTCCCAGGATCTGCTCCATCTTCCTGTTAGACACATTTCCTGTTACCTTGCCTTTTCTGAGAATCACCTCCAGTTTGGCTAATATGGAAAATATTGTCAAAATAGTGGTTTATCTTACCTGATACGTATAATTTACCACACGGTGCAATTAAGATTGTGTCTGAGGTAAAAAACAAACAAACAAAGCAGTATAAATGGCCTTGTACTCATCCACATTTTTTAGCACTATATGTGAGGTGGTTTGCATAAAATCTTTCCCCGCTAGTACCCTCCAAAGTGTTTTTGCAAACGCTGTTTGACACAGCTCCTCTATTGCATCAACTATTACAAAGATTCTCCAGTCAGTGTCTGCTGATAGACAGGGGAGGCAAGAACTGTGGGAAAAGAGGTCATAGGCGTTGTTTTGGCTGCATAAAGCAGCCTCATAAATCAGAAGCTGCATAAACTGGCTTTGCAAAGAGAAGGACACTGAGGCGTGTGTTGGCCCACTGGATCAGAAGCAGGCAAAGAGAAATAAGTAGTGTTTATGTTTGGCTGCTTGTGTGTGTGTGTGTGTGTGTGTGTGTACTTATGTATTTGCTTTTATGTTTAAACATGCTTGTATGTGTACATATCTATTCTTAATTTCCCCACAGGGATCATTAAATCTCAGCTTGGCAATGCTGTATATGTGTGTAATGTTCATTTGTTTGTGAATATGCATGCAAGGGTGCATTTGTATTTGTGTGTACATTATGTGAAACTGTTTATACTGTAACGGCATGTCTGAGTGATCTGACACCATAGCCCCGCCCCTACCCTGGGCAAAATTTCGACAGCTGCATCCACCAACGCCCAAAGTCTGCTTCAATGAAAATATATAGATATAAGGCAAATACAAATAGGAAGCATATTGTTTCCATGAAGTCAGATAGCTAGTTATCTTTGCACTACTAGTAGAGCCCCATTTTTTGGCCTAAATTAGTTTACATTTTGGCATTTTTACATTGTATGTCAAATTATATCTGAGCAGTTCCTTTTTGTATTGTTCACGTAGATGCACAGACAACTATTATTGGAAAACTCTGGGCTCTCCTGACTTACAGGATGTAGTCAGTCTGACTCGTGCTGATCTTCTGCAGAATATTTGCTTGTGAACAAGGTATGACATTTGAATCATTTGAATATTAACTATAGCTGCGAAGCATAGAGATTAAGCACATGAGATGGAAAGATGCTAAAAATGTTGTCAAATTTTTTTGGTTTGCTATGAAAGAGAAACACATGTGGGAGTGATTTGACTCCTAAGAGTAGATATATGATTGTCACTAGTTTGTTTTTCCAGAAAATTACTGGATTTGATTTGTAGATGGACTAAGATGTACAGTATGTTTACTGAGGCAGTGGATAAATGCGAGTGAGGTCAGTAAATAGTATTTGACATTTGGACTGACAAATAAACAACTGAACAGATACAGTTGTTGAATTTGACATCAATGTGTGCAATGAATCAGTTTTTTTTTTTTTAAAGTTGTAGTGTTAAATTCTCCAAAATATGTAGATTTTGAGATAATTAAAAATCATCATAATGTCATAATATAAAAATTAATTACATATTTGTTGTGCAATTCTCTTCCTGTTTGCTGGGTGTGGCTCATTGGTCCACACTGGAAGTAGACGATGGTTTCATGGACAACTAGTGCTCCTGAAGTTAGAATCCAGTCTAAAGCCTAAAGCCCAGCTGGTGATGTAACTTTGCTCCACTCTCAGTGGCTCTTTCAAGTTTCTTTGCTGACACTAAAGATTTTCTTTGTTGTGCTAATGACCTTTTTCCACTAATAAGGCACTGTGGGGATGACCCTTGGCCATAGTTTTGATCCTTCACTTTCATTCTCATGTGGCTCAAATTACAAAGAAAGCAACACTGTGGGTTGTTTCACAGCTGAGAGGAAGTGATGCTGCTATGCCTGCAGTCATGTCCTGTAAAACCATGGCTAAAGACGTGACCTCACGAAAAGAGCTAGGTTGACCTATGGTAGCTTAAAATTAGGAAGGTATTCTCAGAGGCTGAGGCTACCTCGAAATTTGGGGCAATGGGATAGACACATAAGAGAGATGAATCATGAAATCATAAATGGTACTCAGATCTGTAAAGAATATTTTGGCTTAATAATGACAAGTAATGGACAAACAAGTCATGACTGATCATGCTTAATCAAGAAGCGAACATGATGTCTACATCATTGTTTCCAAATGTTTCCACCCATCTAAACCACAACCTGGTACTGAGAAACTGTGGACACCAGCACAAGTCTCGGTTTACTTCCTAATGGCAGTGAAATGTCAAAGACAGATGTAAATGTAGCAAAAATTATGCTTTTTAAGACAAAAACGTATTAGTGTGGATGTAGTTTGAACTTTATGTTCATGACAAAACCTGACAGGAGTGAGCAGACTGATTTACATTTTGACCCTGAGCATTTGCAACTCTGACTCCTAGAAGTAATGTTTGTATCCTTCTAAAATGTTTTCCCAGTTATGTTGTGATGAAAAACATAATCTCTGGCTGGATTATGCTGTTCCTTTCAAACTTTATTTGCTGTTGGAAATCAGTTGTATATAAACAAAAATTCGACAAGACCAAGTTAGCATTTGTCTTTTGCAACCTGATGAAAACGTCATTTCATCAGGATGCTTGCTTTCATCCTTTCAATCTACAAAACATACACTTAATTAACACTCAAGCGACAAAAGTTCACCTTTGCCAAATTCAGGCGGTACAGTATGTACAGAGCAGATGAGCAACATTATCAAAGTCTCTAGTGTATCAATGGTACCAAAAAAGGCAGATTAGGAAGAGCCACTAACCTCTAGTCACTTATTTATATCTGTTTCATGTGCAGTATGTGTAGTAGTGTCAGTTATTAGAGCATTGGGATTTCTGGTGTTGCTGCTTTACTTTATGGTGTCAGTATTTGTTCATTGATGCAACAACACTGATGGATTAGGTTTAAGCACAAAAACAACTTAATTACGTTTGGAAAAGATCATAGTTTGGATTAAAACAAATGCTTTGTTGAGATTAGTGGACTTCTGTTGTCATGGTTACAGCAGTAAACACTTTAAACACAGAGCGTTCATGGCCATTGGTAAAAATACAACACAATACAATGCTGACTGTTGGCAGGAAACAGGAAATGGACAGCAGTGTTCCGAGTCCAGCCCAGCTACTCCCTTCGTGGACTAGGTCGCTCTGTTATTACGTCACCTCACTTCCTTCTTCAACCCCAAAATTCACAGACTTACAGAGACTTTTAATTTCTTGCAGATGTCAATTTGGTTTGATTAGTTTGATTTAGTGCAAAATGTAGGAGAGGGTGTATTTAGTGGGTGCAGTGGTACCATTTCAGTCTCAGGACAAATCAGAGTCAATTGAATCAATCTATTTGAGCTGTGGTTCATTTGTTCTCCAACACTAATTTGAGATATATCTAGTATACTTCTTTGCCCCAGCCTGACTGCATTAATCGAAAACTAAATAATTATTTAGCAGCATTAGTGAAGTAGAGTCACTCCTTGCCTATATTCTTTAGTGTAAACGTGAGACGTCTGCACCGCTTGAGTAAAAGTTCTTTGCATCCTGCCCCTTCATAGGTATGATGTAGCTTTTAAACAGTGACATTTTGACAGCACAGCAGCACCAGCTGGTCTAAGTAGTTTCTTTATTTCATATCAAGGAACATCAAAATAATGTCACTGAGGTTTTTCATTTCACATCAAATGTGTGAGTTACTGGCACTGAATCACAGAGCACTGACTATATTTTACCAATCAGTCAATAAACACAAAAATGACATTGATTAGCATTACATTCAGGACACTGTGTAGTCCAGGTCGCAGCACATCACTTATGAGTTCAGTATTACTTCCTTAATACCATGTATTTGTCTTTATGCATGCATTTGTAGGTGCTCTGTGAAAGCATGTTGATGGGTGTTTATGGGTGTTTCAGAGTTTCACTCTTCCTCAGCAAACATATTCTTACTGTGCCTTCCTAAGCTAGAAATAACAAACATGCCCCTGTTTTGAAATGTTATTTCTCAGAAAGCCAATCACTTCCAAATCACCATATCTTTTCTTTTCTTCAGAAAGAGAATGCCATTATTGAATTAAATCCTACTGAATCCATCCCGGAGAATGGAGGTAATGGCTTTACTAAAACAAGAGAAACTTTTTGATTTAATGTTCTACATCAGTGCACAGCAATTTGTTCACATTCTTGTTTGTTATTGTTCTTCTTACAGTATTAAGAAATTCTCATTGTTTAACTTAAAAAAACTAGAAAGTGTAATGTGCAGAGTAATAGCAGAGGTGTGCACATCAAAAATAAAAAGCTTTAGGTGTGAGCAGGTCTTAAAGTGTTCCTGTAAATGTAAAGATACGGAATTTGGTGGGTGGTAGGGGGCTTATCGTATGATTGATGACTCATTTTGTCATTATTCAGTTTAATACTGCTTACAACTTCCAGTGTCTTTTTATTTTCCAATCAAAATCTGTGCTACTTTTTCCTCCTCCGCCCACAAATAACCCAGGCGCCTTTCTTACGTCTTTGATTGCGACAGTTTATGTTAAGGTTCCGATATTCAAATTCACAGACAGGAAGAGACACTGATGAGCCCATTGGATGAGTAACAGGATGGCGCTGTGGCTCCATTTTGGAGACCAAGTCTCTGCCATTAACAATAAACTCCGGTAGCGGTTGCTCAACATTTAACCGAACCACAAGCTCAAACCTCCCACATCTTTAAACATTAAACACATCATATCCCTGGCTTAATCACGTTTTGGTCTATAAAGTAGAAATACGAAGAATAAAGTGTTAGAAGAAACCACACATCTGTCGTCTTGTTTGCAGAACTGCTTTTGAGGTTTGTGAACTGTTGGACACAGTCTCTTCCCTTTCTTTTAAATATGGTGTTTTATATTTTCACAAGGCATTCTTATGCAAAACGTGTTTTCAAATTCTGGTTTATTTTTGGCACATTATGAGACAAACACTACAGAGTTCATTGACTGCATTGTCTCCTGCCTCCGTACCCTCAGTCACTGCACCAAGCCAATCTAAGCAAATAACTCTGTGTGCCATGAAGATGACTTTGGAGGGGAAAATTCTCTTGGTGAGCCACATGGCTTTCTGAAAGCTTGGAGACATCATTTAACTGCTTGGAGACGGAGGTCAGTCGCTCCACTGTCCTCCTCGTGTGGGTGAGAGGGGCCAATCAGACTGTCATTACTCCGCTGACAGCATGTGTTTGCTGTTGTGAAAGTAGCTGGAGGGCAATCTCCTTGACTCCTCTTCTCTCCACATGTTTTAGATAAGTAAAATACAATATCTTCTTTTGTTGAAGTAATGAAAACAATAAGTACATAGCTTGATTCTCTGCATATGCATGTATACATATATGTGTGTATACACACACACATATATCCATAAAACCTAATTCAACCATATAAATTATATTTTTACCATCTGCAAGACATAAAACTACCCAGCTGGCGAGAATAGATGGTCATTCATCAACAATGTGCTTACGATTCAATAATTCTAATACTGTATCCATCTTCTCTGGCAGCTCTAACATTTTGGCCAAAAGGTCCTACTGAGTCAACACCCACAGGAAAAAAGAAACCTCTGAGTAACAAGAGAAAGGACTTTATTTGTCTTATAAAATGTCTTGGGGACACGGGCGATGAAACCATTAAACGGTTATGGGAGACGTAACCCCACTGACACTGATGGTATCGGAGATAAGTGGGCGGGGTACACACCAGGGACAAACCACACGAAACTCAACCCACCCCCTGAAAGCCCTGCTGTTCACCCTGACATCCCCAAATCATGGAAATGGAGTCCCTGAAATTCCACTCTGGCCCCTCCATCTGCCTCCCCTCCCCTCTCCCTCTTCTTTTCCCTCAGTCAATCAGGATGGGGTCCAAGTCTCCCCACAATGGCTGCCACCAGTGCTGCTCACTGTTCGAGCTACCATTTCCAACCCCATTCTCCCGCTGACTAATTAGTGTTATGGTTAGTTAGCATTTTTGGCAGGCCGGGGGGTTCCCTGTGACATTATGTCTAAAGCACTTGTCAAAACAGCGGTTAGAGGAACCGTGCTGGCCTGCCGGCTGGGGAGGTTGAGGCAGCGGCAGGGGTGGTGGAGGTGGAGTTGGAGGGGATAGAGGGAAATTGCGGGTGGGCGAGACAAGGGGAGAGAGCCTGGCGGCTCAGGCCCTGACAGCTCCAGTCTCCAGGCTCTCTGCCCACAAACAGGGCCGGGAATCAGAAAGACAGGCAGCATTAGCTGAGCTTGGCTGCAGCTTGCTGCAGTATGCAAACTTGTGCCTGCTGCCCAGAAGCAATCCTTTCCCTTCCCTACAAATCAGGTTATACTGTAGATGTTCATGTATTGTGGGGCACAAGCTCTCACAGGGTGTAAGAAACAAAACAAAGGAGGAACACACTCCAGTGAGCATCTCTCTTATCTTCTTTTATTGTTCTGTTCCCTTGCTACTTTAGCCTCATCCCGGCTACTTTCCTTTTCTTACATTTCTCTTGTACTCTCTCTTTTTTCCTTTTTAACCCAACTTCTTTACACGCTATGTCCCTGCCACTCTTCTTCTCTTTCTTCCCCCAATATCAGATTAGACCCTGCACTTGTGTTTTTTCAACTGTCTTCTATTTGCAAGGAGTCAAACCCCCTGCTTACTGCCTGTTTACCTCTGATCTTAAGCGATCCCCCACTGATAAGCTATCACTCATTTCAAAAGTGAAACCCCTTCTTTATTACTGCTTGTTATGGGAATCATAGAGTATAGCGGGTTATCAAGTGAAGCCAGTTTATGCATTATCCTCAGACAGACAGTGAGCAGTTCAAAAAGGGCATAAAGGCAACATTTATGCTGGTTTCAGATTACATAATATTTATAGCTGTTACAATGCCAGATTAGGTGCTTGTGGAGTTATAAATTCTTGCTGTGTCAAGGCTAAGAGACACGACAGACTTCACATTGCTCCCAGAATTAACTCCTTCTTCCACACTGCTTGATGTCACCTGGAAGGAGGTTCCTGGGAATTCTAGGAACAACGAGTCTGAACCCATCATTCATCTCTTTAATATATACTAGTACATATCTGGATGAAATGCAGAATGGG
Source organism: Datnioides undecimradiatus (assembly GCA_008933995.1). Lineage (NCBI taxonomy): Eukaryota > Metazoa > Chordata > Actinopteri > Lobotiformes > Datnioididae > Datnioides > Datnioides undecimradiatus. Next base: position 10,804,466 of record WARS01000029.1, on the reverse strand, counting down.
CATAGAAATCAATGGCTCACACAACATTACACAAACATTAGAAGATGACAAAACATTTTAGTAAAAAGACTTAATAGTAAAGAATTAACTCCATAAGACAGACACATAAAACTAGCAACATCAAAAGGGGGTGCCACTAGATTAAATCAGGGTGTTTTGTTGGTAAAATTACCTAAAACTCTTTGGTATTATGCACATTTTTACTAGCCAGTAAGGACTGTGAAAACTTCCCACCCAACAAGGATCAAATTCCCCTTTAAATTAGATCAGCAGGAAAAATAAATCCTAGTTTTTATCCTCAAATAAATGATAACCTGTAGAGTTTTATAAGTATACTGTTTATTACCTTTTTACTAGCAGACAAAAGCGTGTACACATGCAAGTAGTTCTTGTTGGATTGAGCATTAAGTTTCAGAAGGTTGAACTGAACGGTGAATTTTGGGTCAAACAAAAACTATCACTGCCTGGGTGATTTTTAAACTCCATAGCATGATGTCACGTCAGCCACAATCGTCTGCCAGTGCTCGACTGCCCAAAATCCGACCCCATATCCCCCATCCTGCTCCCCCTTCTCCTGAGTCCGGTATTTATTTGAAAAGTACAGTCTACTCTTGTTGATTTATGGCTTTTAAAAACGAGGGTTTATGGTATCCTTGCCAGTTAAGGGCTCCCAGGGTTGCAGTTTTTTGGCTGGAAGCTAACTTTCTCTCAGACAAAACCATTACTTGTCATCTTTCCACACAGCGCATTCACAAGTTCACTTTCTCAGACGGAGTTAAAGTACCTGTGTACTCTCGAATACACTTTCCTTTTGTTTTTCATCCAACACAGGATGCAGACTTAAGTACAAAGTGCTGTTTCCTTTGAAATCCCTTCGGAAGCCTTCCCTCTTGCCTCTGGATATGGTGGAGATATGCAGCTGAGGTTTTCTTCAAGTCCTTCTGAGTCCTCATGAGTGGTGCTAGAAAATAAGGCAGGTTGCATATCAGCATTTTCCATCCATGACCCACAGTGTGATTTCACACCACACACTGGTTTACTAAACACGCCTGCTGGGCAGAGTGCAGGAGCCAAAAAGCACTCATGCATTCTTATTCTGATTCACTCGTGTCCATCTATCCATCCTTACATACACATACATACAGTCCACACATTCATGCCTCCACTGCTTTAATTCTCAAACTCCAATCCAACTTCTGCTACCTGCACAGTACTCTTACAGTAAAAATTTATCTGTAGTGTAGAGGCCGTCGGAGAGCTCTGCAGGGCATAGGGGCTCATCAATAATGCAGCAGAGAGGAGCTGATGGCTGGGTATGGTGGAGAGGAGCATCTGCCCCTGGGGCTCTGAGGTCCGGTCAGGCCCTGCAGGCAGAGTGATAGGCTGGTGCCCTCGGGGCAGCAAGCCACCGACACCACCATCATCCAGGGAAGCTGTGTGAGAAGCCCTGCTGTTTGCATTAGCCCTGCCAGACACATGTATATGTGTTTCTGCATGTGTGTGGGTTTCTCAGTGTGTTTGTTTTTGTGTGTGCAGGAGCAAGGTGCTAAAAGAAATGTGTACTATCAGTAACCATTAGCACCTCTGATCATTATCGCTGCGGTTTAATGCTCCATGACAGGCTAAGATGTAGATAAATAAACATAAAGACAGACTTACTGATAGCAGCACATGCATACGTACATGCACATGGATGAGTGACATGTGAAAAACTTGGCAGCTGGCCAGGTTGATATTTTCTTTGTTAGCGCTAGCAGCCAATTTCGACCTCCATGTCACTGCACAATGTCACACAGCACAGTGAGACCCTTGGAAAATTCATCATGAGGTCTAATAACTTGTTTCATGTCAAAGCACATTTCCTTTGATAAAGCAGCTTAAGATACTCTGAACATTCTCAACCACATACACTATTGTGATGCATGCAGACCTCCAACTGCTTGACCATGCCCAACACATTCATGGTGTCCATTAATCACACAGAAATATGCATTTGATTTCCCCATGCTCAGTGTGTTGCCCACTAACTAGACATCTACACAAACAGAAACATGATATAGCCTCGGAGGAAAACCCCAATTCCTTCAATACCAGAACTATGCTGGGTTCTCTGTCTGAGGTTCCCTGCTCCGTGTGATTGCTGCTAGCTGTAATTATGACCAACACTAACCAGGATCTGGCTGTCCACAAGATGGTTGTGCGACACCGATGTGGTTTGGAACTGTACTTCTTCTGAGAAGCTTTGCCTGGGAAGTGACCCCACCACCAGGCCTTCCTTTCCCCACTTCCATACATCTCCAAATTACAGGAATGCTCCTGTGAGTGCAAGGGCATGTTGGGTTTGAGTGCCAAATGTCCGCAGTTCAATCTCTGTCTCTGACACTGTTGGGGTAAGGGATGATGGGATTTGATTTAAACCTGCAGGTGGTTACAGTGCAGCGGCTGTGGAACACATTATCGCTGGGGTGATCCTGCTTTTAGCTTCCAGTCTTCGTCCTCTCCTCCCACCAGGCTGAATGACATTTATAGGGTCCCGTGCAGTGGTCTGTGACCGTGAAAACCATCGTTGCTCTTGAACGCACATCCCACCCTTCCTGCTCCGCAGCATGTCAGATAGTGGAGAATGTGGGGATGGAAAGTCCGCAGGGCAGAGCAGAACGGTTGACTGACTTGTGTGCTTGGTCTGCTCTAACTCAAAATATGGAAATGTGGGCTGCAAGCTGATTTTACACCAGTGACCTACAGAAACATTTATGCAAATCTTTCTGCTTGTTGTTTCATGCTACAGCTCTACTGTGCCATTTACTTCATAACTATGTCACAATTATTTACTTTAAGATACATTTACAAAACATTACAACCAGCTTTACCTGGTTTTAATTACATCAAATATGGTGTAATCTTTGTGATGCTTTTATTTGTTTTTGGATTGCTAAATCTATCTATTTTATCTATCTTATTTTAATAAATATACTGACATACAGACACACACATACATCTTTTATTTTCTTTTGTGTATATATTTCAAGTAAAATAATAGTAATAAGAAATACTACAAATGATAAAATAATACTGTTTTGAAATGAACTGATTCAATTACCTTTTGAATTTCTTTTTTTTTTTAAATAAAATTACAGTTATTGTTCTTCTATCTTGGAAATGTCTTCTGCATCAGTGATTCATTGTCACCTGTGTTGTTTGTTCATTAGTTTCACCTGTGTCTTCCCTCCTTGGTGTGTATATTGTGTGTGATTTCTTTTGTTCCTGACTCATTTTGTCATTTCACTTTGTGTCTTAGCCAGTCTCCACCTGGCTCCTCGTGCCATGGTGTTTCCTTGTGGTCTGGATTTATACTTTCAGTTTTTGGACTGCCTGTTTTTTGTTGTCTTTGGATTTTCCCTACTCCCTCATGGATTTGTTTACGAATGTGGACTTCTTCTCTGGTTTTGACCCTGCCTGCTTCAGCACCCCGTAAGCACCCCTTAAGCCTATTGGTTTGTTTTCTATTCAACCTCTGAACTGTCACTGCTCTGTGCCCAGAGTCTGCATTTTGGGTTCAACCCTTTTTGTTTTCTTGTTCCCTGTTTGGCCACAAATGTGACATCACACCTGTGTAACTTCCATACTGGACAAATTAAGCGTCTAGACCAGCTGTGATGTCATGAAATCCAGATCCTGGTTTAAACTTGTTAAAGTGAGTTTTAAGGGAAGCACAGAGAAACTTTCCAGAACATATCCAGCAACATATTGTCATAAAAATCAAGTGCACATTTTTTGGTGAGAAAGTCTCCTCCAATGAAGATAATCTTGTAGCTTCATGAAAGTAGCTTCTCCAACACTAACAGTAACTAATATCATACTGTAAATATAATGAGTTTTAGAGTAAAAGGTTGTCCTCAAGCAACATTTACCACATAACAATTATGTTTTACCCATTTACAATGAAACAGAAATCTATTCTGCTGTACTGAATTAACTAGAACTCTCAAAACCAGTCAAGCAGAAACACTTAGCATGAAAAACATGAAGATTTCTATCCTGGGGAAGAGATATCACCTCTGTTCACTGCACATGTACCCTTTTTATGACCTTGTTAACATAAAGTGGCCCAGCTTTGTATCATTATTTTGACTAAGGGATATATTTGAAATGTTTTGATTTGCATTGGGATTCATTTGTTCAAGTAAAAAAAAAAAGGATGGACTCTGCTTTCATTAGAAAGATGTTCCTTTTTTTTTTTTAGAAAACATGCACTTCAAAGAGCATAAGTTATGGAGTGTCAGCAACTAGGTCTTGTAATATTTCCCATTTGCTTGTAAAACTGGGCAGATAACAAGTTGATAGGGAATCAAAGTGAGTTTCTGTTGCTGGCAAGGGAGAAAACAGGAAATGTGAGGGGAAATGAGAGTTGTGGAATGTCTGGCATCAAGTGTGACTGGTTTGCTGGTTGGTTAGCTGGTTGGCTGGCTTTCTAAATGTGGCCTTTCATGGATATTTATGCATACAAGTCCTAAAAAGACGGCCAAAAACTGCTGTCACTTTCTTCCCTGCCCCCACAACCACGCCCCTAGCAGACGCCCAGTTTGCATGGCGGACAAACGTGTGCCTGTATTCTTTAGTCTTCCATCTTAAATTCTCAGTACAACACACATATGTGCATTAACGTACACGTACAACATACTCAGCAACCACTCTTTTCACTCAACTCTTCACACTCACAGACAGGACTGATAAATCCCAAAGTGCTCCTTTATCGTTTGCAGATATTTATTTTACACTGTTTATAGTTCTGGACGTCAAACTCATCGAGGAAAGTGTGCTCCAATATGTTGATTTAAGAGAACATTTACATAGGCCGCCCTCTTTTCTCTTGCTTCTTTGTTTCCCAGTTTCCCTTTCTAACCAGAACCACATTGACCCTGCCTTTGAACACGGCACACCGAGAGCAGATCTACGTGTAGAAACGACCTGAGTTGGTGCACACACAGCTGGGCTGAAGCCAGACTAATAACTGTACCATATTAACAGGTCACAGAAAAGCCATGTTTTTACATGTAGTGGGCTGTAATCAAATAAACTGATGGTTTGCCATAAGCTTTGCCCAGTGTTCTGAATGATTACCATGTCAAAATGATTTTGAAAGTGCATTCATTCAGCCACTGATGAAGCTATAAGGGGGGCTGCGTTGAGGTTTGCGCCCTCATTTTCAACATTTTGTAAGTATACCTCAGTTACCTGAATGTTTCTGATTGATTTGATGGACCAGAAATGTTTCTAATGCAAATATATGCCCAATATATTTCCCACAGCTACCATCCGGCAGGCTTCTGTGCAGTGAGCAGAGTGAAATATTTGAATCAGGAGAGTGCAACAAGAACAGCTTAGAGCGGCAATAAGTAAGATTTATACAATCCCCAACAACCAAATGACCATAAAATATCTTGTAGGCTTTCATTGGGTTGATCAATACCACTGATTCAACTATTAACTCACCAGATGATTAGGCTTTGTAGCTGTCAGAACTTTCTTTACTCCTCTACAACACTCTACATGAAGACAGAAATGTATATTATTTAGTTTACACTAAACATTGGCTTCATACACCTGTAGGCTCCATACAATATAAACATTAGCTACAAAAAGTCAAAACATTTATTTATTTACACGTTTCTTTCCTTATTCATCATCTCATTTTCACATTCCATCATTACGGACCTATAATAACAAGTATAACACAAGTGTAAAAATGCAAGCTGCTTGTGTTGAATCGGAGCTCTGGTTTCTCGGCTTCATTGCCTGTGTTAGTCTAGTCTGTTCACCGTTAGTCAATGTCAAATGGCTAGAACTGTGAGGAGAGATAAAAACCTATCAGCGGTGTAATTAGCAGTTGCAAATAGAGGACATTATTTGAGCTATTTTGTCCTTAAAGAGAGTGAAAACTACATGTGTACACACAATGTGCATTTCAATTAGGAATGCTGTAAGACAGCAGTGCTGTTGGAACCTCTGACAGTAGAGTCCATTAGGAGGAGTGATTTTAGTAGATTTAAATTAAGCAGATAAGACTCACAATCTTATCTGTACCAAATTAAAAGAAATGAAATGCAGAGATCTTGGAGACATGCACAAGCCTTCAATGCTAAATTGGCTGTTGCCTTTTTGTTGGAGGGTCATTTGCTGTGACCATGAGATTTTTCTCTTGGGATTTTGATTTTATTGTGTAGTCTGGTGTGTCTGCTGCTGTTTCCTCCTTTAGAGAGGTCAAAAGTTGGACTGACAATAGCCAACATCCAGTGGGCACGTAGTGCTTTGCCAGTGTAATCCACTAGTTTTTCTGTTGTAAACCGTACTTTGCATTTATATTTACATATTCAATTTTTGAATTTTGGTTTGTATCTGTGCGTGGTGCTGCGGGCGCCTGGGCCCTGGCAGTAACATTTTTTTCTTTCTTTTTTTCATGCCTCAAGTCCAATTGTATTTGTAGTATGATGATTGTTGTCCCCTCAAGGAAATGCACACACATGCGCACACACACCACCTATTTTGAATGCTTCAATGTTTATCCCAATCCTCCTCCACTCTGTTTTTCAATGCATGTTGTCAAGAAACAATAAAAGTTTAAATCGAAACAGAGCCTCCGCTTGGAGGAAGGTAATGGAAATCATTAGAGGACACCATTGTTCAATATTTATGTGTGTGTGTGTGTGTGTGTGTTTTTATGTGTGCATATATATAATAGTGTCTGTGTGCGCATCTGCAATAACTCTTACAAAAGTATTAGACAGTTATACTTGTGTGGGCCTCGGTGTACAGTTTACATGCATCTGCACAATCTCTCTGTTTACAGGCTTTAAGAGGGAACAGTGTCCCCGAGTTCCAGCCATTACTCATAGCGTTAGAACTTTTTAATAGGAAACCGAGCGAGATTTGGCACGGTGGAGACTCATGCTCAGACAATAGCTCATTGATGCTAGCGCCATGTCACTCCTACCTTCTCACTCCCTCTGCGCCTTTAGGTGCTGACAGACTGATAGGCAGCTATTGTTTCACATCTGAATCAGAGGAAGGCAAGCTGTGGCCTCTCCCCTGCTCTCTTACTTCCCTCTTTCACTTTACCCCCTGCTTCTCCTGATCTCACTCTCTTAATTCCTTGCTCTTTTTCACTATCTCTCTCTTTCTCCATAATATTTTGATTTCATTTATGCTTGCCCGCTCATCTCCTGCATGCTTCCCCTCTGTGCTCTGTCTCACTTCCTCCCTCTCATCTCATTGTCTCTTCCTTCCCCCTCCCTGGCTGTTCCCTGCCGTGCATCTGTCATTCCCAGTCTCCCTCTCTTTTTATCTCCCGACTGTACGTATCCGTCTATCCTTTCCTGGAGTGCCACAAGCAACTTGGCAGGTCACATTCTTTGCTCCTCCATCTGTTGGCTTGATCTCCAATTTCACTTTATCGACATTGTCATCGCTTTTACTACATTGTTTCCCCTCTCTCCCCTGTCTGTCGTGCTCACTCGCCCCATCTGTGTCATCACCTTCATTTGTCCACGGGTCTGTCTGCGCTCATAACCTCTACCGCCCAAAGTACCCTGGGGACCAATCTGGGGTGACTTCATGGTGAAAAGCATGTTCAAAGTTCAAAGCAAACTTTGCTCCGCAGTGGCAGTTTAAGTTAAGACAACTATTATCTTCTAAAATTTGCCTCAGTGGTGTCACGCTCTGATAATTGCTGCAGCACTTTGTGATAATTGGGGTGTTATCAAAATTCCACTGTGGTAACAAAACCAGATATCCTGTGTCTTAACAGTATCCTGTTAAGCAGAAAAAGGGGGTATTGCAGTGATAGTGATAGATGGTTAAGTATGTTTTTACAGAAATTTCAAAGGAATTCTTTGACATTTTGAAAAAAATGCCTAATGTTGAAAGTTAGATGAAAAGATAGGTAGAAAAGTAAGGTCTAAACAATAATATCAAATACTCCCAGCAATGAACTATTCTCATAGCTTAGCTTAGCATAAAGACTGGAAGCATAGGCAAACAGCTAGCCTGGTTCTTTCTAAAGATAACAAATTTGCCTCCAGCACCTGTACTGTCTGCTAGTTACTTGGCAGACATGCACCCACAATTCCTGGAATCCTGAGATGTTGTACCTTTGAGTTTCTTTATAGTTTAAACAAATGAGATAAAACATATGAATTATGTTCAGGCACACTGTTTTCCCCTCTTTCCTGTCTTTGTGCTAAACCAAGCTGATCTGTTGCTAGCTGCAGCTTTTGTATGTTTTAATAATAGGCCCAGTCTTTAAAAAAGTGTGTAAGAGTACCATTAACTACCACGTTCAGTCAAAATGAGGTAAAGTTTTAGTTGGGAACTGTTTTTCATTGTGAGATGTGCTCCTAATTGTGCAGCCAGTTTTTTTCTAATGAGCATCAGTGGAGCATTGTTTAAAATGTATCAATCATTTGCAGACCACTGTAAGCTTTGCCAGTTATCTCTCAGTGTACTTGCTGTTTCTTGCCATACAGATGACTGGATGCAATTTAAAATGCAGTACATTTGTGTATGTACAGTGACAGCTGTTTCTAAGTATGTAACAGAGTCTCAGTGGAGAGTGCCTCACCCCTCCACTGATTCATGCTGCATTCTGGCATCAGTCCACTGAGGGGCAGTGTCATGTCACAGCAAACATTCAGACAGATGCCCTCAGCAGCCACACATACACACTTCGACACACAACCCTCTTACAAAGCAGTTGGAAAGATATATGGACAGAACATGGGAGACAAACACACACACACACACACACACACACAGTAACAGAACAATCTCTTCTGTCTCTGACAGCACCAAGTGACACTTTACAATAACACTCTGGTCTGAGGGGAGAGAGGAAGTTGACTTAACGAAGTGTCTGGGAATGAAAGGTGGCCTGTTTTACTCACACACAAGAAAGGTCAAAGTGGAGCAGCCAGTGCAGACCAGTCTCTGAACCAGTGTGTCACACATCCATTCTCTTTCTCTTGGATGTCATATCAACATTTAAAGAGTGCCATTTCGTCATGAGGCATTTGAACAAAAGATATTTTTTCAAAATTATGGCCATTATCTCTCACATAAAATGTTTTCTTTCATCTTTTCTCATTAACTTTATGAATGTACCATGTTCATTCTGTCTTTTAACAATAAATCCTTCAATTGCTGGAATTTCTGTAGAGTATATTTATGTACTTTGACGATCGATTATATGATTATACCTTTTATAACCTCACCTAGTCGTTTACATCCAAACAATAGCTGAAATTTGTTCAAAAAGCATTCACTAAAATGTTCACTACATTTCATAAAAATACCAAAGATTTAAGCCAACTTCCAGGAGCCTTCATAATGTCCATAAAACTCTATTGAGTACTGTCATATCCCTGCATCAAAAGCTATGGCAATTGATGTAATTTCATATGACACAGTGTCTCCCTCTGAGAGTAAACAATGGGAATAGTTGAGGTTTGACAGTGTTTTAAAGTGAGTGCTCCAGCACAAGAATGTCCACTCTTCATTTCTTTGCATGCTCTGATTTCATTCAGCACACACTCATCTCCAACAGTGTATCTGAGTTCACTTGGCTTTCATTTATGAAGGATGGAGGAGTAAGCCTGTTCCTGGCACACCAACACACCACATACTGTATACATTCATTCCAGACAGAATCCTGTTAACTCCTTAAAGGTCCAATCCGTAAATACAAAGTGGTGTTGAAACACTGCTATGAGACTACTGTCTGTGTTTACACTGTGATTTATTGCATTGACAACCTTGCTTTCAGTGAAAGTTATTGTCTAAGCTTTAGATACAAGGACTCACAGGGTTTGGCAGCCAAGCATTAATTCTGGCTGTGTTTAGAGCCTGTACGGGTCTTGTATGGTATAGCACAACCGAAAGCAAAGCTGCAATAGGGAAAATGAATATTCTACTCTGCATTGTTACTGCATATATGGATAGTGCAGATAGTAACTGCATGCCTGGACCACTTCTTAACCATGTAACATGTTTGCAAAATAAATTACAGGATGACAATTAGGTGTATGTTTTTAACTACCAAACATTCTTGTTTGTGGTTGTGTTCTTTAATCATTATATATATTATTTTTACATCTGCATGCGTAAACATACAGTATGATTCAATGGACTCATGCATTTTTTATTTGCAGCCTTACCAAATGGACTTTCACAGCTTGAAAAGCTGGCACAAAGGTGCAGTTAGGGGCAGATATTTGGTCAGTGAACACTGACATGTCACATTATCATGGCTTTGTGACTTAAGTGTATCAGTTTATTTTCTTTCCCTCTGCTGCAAACAGGATCCTTCCTGTTTGTTGTTGCAAGTGGCAGCAAAGAAATTCTGTTGACATAAAACTCTGACACCAAGACCTGGCATTTTATGTTGATGTTCCACGTAGATGACAACTTTCTGCCATAAACTCTAAACTTGTAGCTGGAAATATCTCACCATAGCATTACATTGTCTATAATGTCGGTAACACAAAATACTCAAGAACAATAAAAGAAATCAAATGTACATGACAGTGAACTGTCTGGTTTACCTATTAGGGTTCCAGGATGATTTTTTTTAACTTTCACCAGATAACAGAAAAAGAAAGGAGACTGAAAAGACAGTTTGAATGCCACAACAATTGGTTACAGAGGAGAAAAAAAAGGTAGCAAATGTTGGAAAGGTGTATGGTGGGAGAGAGTTTTGGGGTGATTTGTGTGTTGGCGGCAGCAGACTTTTAGTGCAAGTGTGTGTCTGTGTGTGTGTGTCTGGAGATGGTAGGACTAGAGCTTCCAGATGTGGAGTGGGCAACCTGCCTGTCGGGACCAAACACAGGAACTTCCCCCTGACGGCGGAGATTAATCAAAGCCAGGGGAATCTCTACAGCAAAACAGGGACGGAGTGTGTTTGTGTGTGTGTCTTTGTGTGTGTTTATTTGAGGAGGATGAGTACTTTTTTTAAACATATGTTTTTGTGTGTGCATGACTACCACATTCCTGTATAAAGGGAGAGCTTCTAGTTTTTGCCAAGTCTGTTGATTTGTTGTCCACTGCCTAGAAAAGGAATTCAACCCTGCTCTTTATTGATGGTGCCCTTTGGGAAGAGCCTAATACTGATGTTATGGGAAACATGTAGTCATGCTGGCATGCGCGCTGTATTTACAATACAACCAACCAAAGCAAAGTATGATATTTTTCCCTAAAATTTCAATCTGATTATAAATCAGCATATGTGTATATACAATAATCACTTGGTCAAAACACATTTACCGCATCCCTAATGATGGTTTTCAGATTCAAAGTCTTGCTCATGGAACTTCATGAGCCTGTGTCAGAAGCAATCAAAATGGGTTTGCAGCTTTTCATGGAAGACTTACAGACTTTGCCATAATCTCGAGGGCTTGGTGCAATTTAAAACTCACGCTATTGCCCTCCACTATCAGTTGAGGGCTTTGGTAGGTTAATGGCATTTCACTAACTTTCTCTTAATGCATTTTTCAGTCTTTGATTCACGCCCCACTGCACTCTTTTGCAGCACTTCCATACTATCTGACGGGACATCACGTCCTGGCGTTTATCAATTAATTGCACACTGCTCCTGGGTGCCATTGTGAGCCAATGAGATTTTTTTCCTTCATTAAATGAGTGATGCATGTCTTCTCTGAGGTTCCCTTGATAGAGGAGAGTAATTACTCACAGGCAGAACTGTGGCCAGATCTTTGGATCCTGTGGCAACTTGCTGTGACATCAGTGGTCATCAGTGTACAGGAATGCATAAAACGTCAACGACAGCCAGAAATACACATAGACTGGAACATCTATCAGTGTCCTGTTTCACATTCTTAAGGAGGGCATTGTGTTCTAGGTTGATCCAGTGAATACAGAGACCATCACATAAGTAAAAGCCATTTTTCTCTGATAGAGTCTCCATCTGGGCTCATACATGTTGTGTGTTAAGGGACAGTTTTGTGTACCTGCTTGGTGGGGTTTGGATGTGTATACTGCCACCATTGTCATGTCTGTATATTATGAATGAAGCTACACCTGTGGTGTGAAACAGCATGTAATGTCCCTTCAACCCCCAAAATTGATGCTTTATATTTATGTTAGTGGTAAGCAAACATGATATGGGGTGCATATGTTTCTATTTTTAGACAAAGCAAGGCTAGCAGCTTCCCTCTGCTTCTAGTTTTTACACTAAGCTAATTTCCTGCCGGCTCTAGCTGAACTCAACTCAAAAAGTGAACAAGTGTATTTACCAAAATAACAAGAGTATTTCTTTGGTCATAGTTGAGATGGGACATTTGAAACATATTACCTGTATAAGTTCTACAAATGGGCAGGTAGCATTAACAGTTGCATTAGACACTTTTAACCTATACACAAGGGTAATCTATGTTATTGTTGTCCTTATACTGTAAGAGTCACATTGAATTTGCATGTCTCTGTTGACACTGCATCCATCTTTTTCTCAGTGTACAAGGTTTTCCTTTAACTCATACCACTGACATGACCACAGCTGTTTCAGAGAAACAGAGCAGACACATACTAAAGGTCCTTGGTATACTTTCCTGTTCAAGTGATTTGGTATTGTAGGCTAGTGCTTTTGATTCTACGTGGCTATAAAAAAATATTGTTTCCGTAAGAGCAGCTGACCATCAGGTCGGTTTTAGAGATGCTTCTGACTACTAACTGTCTCTACAACATTTCAGAAACCTTGTCAAAAGGAAGAAGACAGCTCTTGACCCTTTGGCCAGCACTTTTATAAAAGATTAGTCTCTGTGGTTGCCGCTAACATAATGCTAGCTTGCAAGAACTGGAGATACTGTTTTGACAAATTACAGCGACAGAGTCTATTGTTTAGTTGTTGAGTTATTACTTATTGCAAATCCTACAAATTATGAAAATCACCATTTAAAACACTGCCAGATGGTAATTGTTATAATGTACTAATGAAAGAAGATGGTGGAAAGATTTCTTAGTTATTTGATTGTGACACCACTCTTACACTGCCCTTTTTTAAAAGTGGACCAGCTCTGTGATCAGTAAGGTCTATTTTCTAATTAGCATACGTTTAAATGGAAGGCTTTTATGTAACAGACAGGCATTCAACCTTCAATGTGACATCATCTGACATTTTGATTCCCTATCACTTATTAGTATCAGGGTACGAGTCAGGCGGACACAGTGTAGGAGTCAGGGGTTGGCAGGCTGAGTGGTCGTTTATTGCGAGCAGGGTCAAAACCACGTAATACAGGTAATAAAACGGGGAACACTCAGAAGGAATAAATGCTGGAACGCTTACGAATACACGACAAGACGATCTGGCACACGAGGAATGTGGAGCACAGCTTAAATACATGAGGAAGACAATGAGACACAGGTGAGACACATTAGGGTGGGGAATCCAATCATACAAGAGGGAAACTTGACAGGAAGACAGGGGTAAGACACAGACTTCAAAATAAAACAAGAAGTGACCAGACAAAGACAGAGCTAAACTGAAAACCCTAACAACAGACACTTGACAACTAACTGATCCTGACAATTAGCACTGCGGCGATTCAGTTTCCTATGCTATTGGTCAAGAATTGGTCAAAAATTAGCAAATAAACTGTTTTAAATTTCTCAATAACTATGTTGTAATTTATCATGCAGCTTACAACTCTAACTGGCTGATCTGTCTAGTTATTTAAATATTTTTGTCCAACTCTGTCTTTAAATTTTTTGAAATAATTGCGAAATGAATCTTCGCAAAGATGAAATTTTTTTACTAGCTCCTAAAAACTGACAGTTTTGGAGATAATAAACATGAAAGATGACCGACCCAACTAGACAGTTTCATATTCTGAATGTTCCCATGTTTCTGTTCTGTTCTAGTGTTATTGATATATAACAATAGCTGCAGTTGGGGTAATTCCGTTATGATATCATAACTTTGATGTTGCTGCTGCTTTAAATAGAGGAGTCACCTGGGCCCCAGAACATTTCTGACCTTTACCTGCAGAAGCGGATATCAGAAATATTTGTGTTTCTCACACAGTCAGCCACGCATTTTTAATTGTTAGTGATATTTTCAGTGAAGATGTTGGGACAAGGAGATGGTGTACACAATGGTCCCAATAGTAAGAATTAAGTTTATAATTTCTCACACACATACATGATATAAGATTTACTTAGTTTCCAAGTTTGAATCATGAAAGTAAATTAATTTTTCTAAATGATCTTCTAGGGCCAGTCTTTCACTTACCAGCTTTCTTGTGGAGAGGTGCATTCCGGGCTGCAATGGAGAATTTTATGCATCATGGATTGGAGGACTTCAGGGTCGCTTTCTTGAGGGGTATTATGGGAGAACACGATCCCATTGATGTCTTTGGCATAGATTACAATGACAACGACATCGAGAACGACAACCCTGATAACAACAACGGCAATGAAGATGGAAATGAAGTCGCTGCTGCTGCTGTTGATGTGGAAGTCAGCCCTCACGTGGAGGAAGAAGAACCGCAGCCTGGAGGATCCGTGAAAAGATCAAGAGAGGACAATGATGATGAAGATGAGAGCAGCAGCAAACGGTTCAGATGGTGGGATGAGTTTGCTGATACAGACACGGACACTGACACTGATTCTCTCAGCGATGATGATACCGATGCTGATAGAAGTGATGGGGAAGCCAGTCATCATGAGGAAGAAGACCCGCTTCTTGGAAAATCAAAGAAAAGGGCAAGGGAAGACGATGATGACGACGAAGAGAGAGTCAAAAAATTCAAGAGACCCCAGTAATGACTGACACCAACAATCCGCAGCACCTCAGCTACAAAGACCTTCAAGAGGATTTAAATTCAAACACATCATCATCATCGTCCCATGAGTGTGCATGTTATGCACACTAAACCAGCTGAGGTGCAAGATAGTAGAACAGATAACAGCAAGCCACCACCGCACTCTTGGCACCACCTGACTGATTGTCCTGGAAGGGGACCCCCTCTCTGAGCAGTCCTTCCCAAGGTTTCTTCCTTTTTTGTCACCAACAGGGAGTTTTTCCTTGTCCTCACTGAGGGTCAGTCTTTTACGTGGTTGCCATTTTCAATTGTTGTGGGCACTGAAATGCCCAGAGTGCATACAGAATGTTTCAAAATGTTTCAAATAAAAAAAAAAAATCTTGATGTGCACAGTTATTTTCATTGTTTTTAAAAGCCAATATGTAAGTAAGACAGTATTATATTGAAAGAGAAAAGAAAAGGTCTCCTCCCAAAAGACAGAATCCACTGGGATGTTTAATATAAAGTCAAATTTACCTACGCCACTAAAAAATATTTCGATGTAGACTTTGCTAAAAATTTTAACCTTCAATGAAAATGACTTAACTCAAGTGGAAGTGGATTTGTGTTGTTGTGGATCAGGGCAAACATATATACACATGACTCTTTCTAGGTCAGTATCAGGTAACGCACTTCCATTAGGTCCCCAAAGTTGTGGATAAACTTGCACTGTAGATCTTTAATGTTTTGTTCACAAAGTATAATATTTGCATTTTTAGAGCATGCTGATGTTACTAAATTCTGGTGGAAAATATGACATGTTGAAGCATCCTGTGAACCCTGGCTTGCCCTCTTACTGATAGCTGCTCTGGATAAGAGCATCAGCTGATGCTTTAAAATGCAAATCATATTCATAATGGTGCAGGGTAGAGTGCAGTGCAGCACTTGTTTTTGTATTTGGTTTGTAAGTGTGAAAATATGCCATGCATGTTGAGCTGTGTAGAGAAGATGAGCAGGTCTCTGTGGGCCTGCACAATGTATTTTTCTGGCAGTTTCCTTGATGAGACCTGCAGTTGTGTTTGTGAATGGCCCTTGCCAAAATGTAAATACTTGGTGCTGAAAGTTAAATGATGCACATGTGAATACACGTATGCAACAATGCACAGCTGATATCCGTCCTCAAATGAAAGTGGTGCAAAACACAACAGCAACACACGTGTAACTAAATTATGTTGGTAGATACCCCTACCAACATGAATTTTTATTATAAACTCCTGAATATCTATGGATCCCTTGTTCGCTCTCTCTACAATTAATATAATCCCCCTCCCTGCTGATTTTCTGCGTGACAAGTTCATGACGCAACATCACAATTCAACTCTGGAAAACACAAAATTATTGTAATTACATGGATCCACTCTCCTACCCAAATTAGCAGCATTACATTTGTGACCCCTAAAATGAGAGCACCTATCTCTTAGCAACCCATACCAACAATAAAAACCTCCTAGTCAAAAGAGTTTTATACTGGCATATTAGCTGCAAATGTGCTTTTACTTTTTCAGCCTGCACCATTTACATTGTTGGAGAATAGGTGAAGGCGCCAGGCAGATGGTTCATGTTGATTCTTCTGTTCATGTAGTTGGAAGTCTGAAAAGTTAATCCTGAAATATATTGCCAGTGCCAAGCTGGCATCACTACAAAAGGCTGTATGCAAAGATGAAGCCATGCATTCAATGTTTAATCACAGTGTTGATTGTAATATAAAACATGTTCAAAACAATGTGTGTATGTGCTTAACGTATGGCAATATGCATGTGACAAAATTCATTTTTGGCAAGTGATTGAATACAAAAGTGTATTTTAAATAAAGCTTTTATACATTGGTATCAATTCTTAGTTAAAACAAATTAAATTATCTTTCAGAAAAACGTTTTATTTTTATTTTTTCTTTATGGGTTTATTTTAGCAATGCATCATGTAAAGCGTTCCTTTTCACCCTCATCTCCCAGGTCTGTGTATACCTGTGGGGATTAGCCTTTTACCCCTGTATGCTAACATTTTGGAGGGTTCCAAAAGCCGAGGCCAAGGGGTTCAAACAGGCCCCAGACCCCACGCTAGCTCCCTGAAGGAAACTTAGGTCTTGTTGGTTCTGCATTTCCTCAGCTTCCTTGACGGCATCAGACCCCGTCATAAGCATGTCACATTGATGAAGCTGACTCAGTGGCGAGCAGAAGCAGGAGCATGGTGTCGTCACTGGGGAGCAGCAGTCCCTTGTGTAAAGAGTGAGGGGTCGGAGGTGGGGAGTCTGGGATTTTGTTCTGTGATTTCGAGGTGTTTATATGTTTATGATTCAGCAAGAGAGACCACGAAGCTATGTGGGTCATTTATCACCCAAACATTCACATTTTAGGCATTTAGCTGCTGCATAATAACCCACACTAAAGTAGGGCCTCAGGGTCTTGTTGTTCAAGGTTAGTGGGACAAGATGCATAGATATTAACAAAAACATTAACTGTTGTTTGAATTTGGAAAGGACTGGTGTCATATACTAATGTACTGTCAGAGCAGTGGCACATATTTCCTAACTGAGATTGTTGATTTTTTTTGTCCTTGGGTGTTTGCGTGCTTCTCATTAGTAACTTTTACCCAACCTTTTCAAATGTTATGAGGAAGGTTAAAAGGGGTCACTTCATTAGAAAGATAAAAATGCCCTTGGTTCACGGGCAGAGCACTCTATTGTGCTGTGTTGTTTGTGCTCCACAGGCTTAGTCAATCACCATTACCCAAAGTTGGCCTCACTTGATCTTTGCAGCTCCCCCTGGTATTTGTCCTCCCTCCTTCTTGACCACCTATTAACAAACACAGCGAGATAATGTAACTAAATACAAGTTGCAATAATAAAGGGGATTTATACAGAACTTGGAGTGAATCAGGAAGATGCTTTCTCTTTCTCTTGGCTTGCATGCTGATTAATGGGTGAAGCAGATTTTATCTATTTTGTTATTAAGCTCTCTCCCTCCTTGACTCTTTTGCTCCCTCTCCATCTTCTTCTCACACATTCCCAGAGTCTTACTTCATCTAATGAAGATGTGCCTCCAATTTTTATTTTCAGCCCTGTCTTTTCTTCCCCCTCCAAATAGCTCCCCTGATGATGCGTGTTTCTTAAATAAACCCGATTTCCGAGATGTTCATTTTCCCATTAAAGTCCCACTGTGTTTGTCTGAGTGCATTTCACATTTTCCTTTTCCTGGCAGGCAGACTTGGATCAAGTTATTTACAAATAATTGTCTGATCTATTGTAAGCTGCCAGACGCAATGCATGTCTTTTTTTCATTGCAAGCAAATACAGTGTCAATCAGAAAGTCGAACACCATAAAATTATTGTTGAAGTATGGCAAAACCTGGTATCAAAATCCTAGTTCTTTCTGCAAAAACCCAACAACAGATTTTGGATCAAACTTTGCTCAGTCTGGTTTATTACACAGATTCTTGATTCGTGAATGAGATTCATGATTCCTTAAAACTTAAATATGCAAGTATATGTTAAATGACCAACATGCCACACATATATGTTACTGTAGGACCTTGTCTTATTCTTCAAACCTAACTGAAAAAATACTTCACAGGGACAAAAGGATAAGATGTTAACTTCCCCAAGATATAAATTCTCCCAATAGTCCTCTATTTCCTTATTGCTTAAAATCAAGCACTCAAGAACTCAAAACTATTTCAAAACTACTATTCCTGCGCTAATTACAGTATTTACTCATCTCTAATATGGAGATGTTGCATACTAATCATATGCTGCTGCAAAGGGCAACACATGCTGGGAATGTATGACATAGAGTAGGCATAGAGTAGAAAGACTGTATAACTTTTAACTCCCATTTAGGTCTGTAGATGTCAATAATGGCGACCGTTTTAATGTGATACTGAGGGACTTGTCATGATGCTCTAAATCTTGTCCATCTGGTAGATTAGGGCTGTTGAAGTAAATTTTGACAGTCATTTGCAAATAAAGTATTTGATACAGCTCTGCATACTGGTGTGTGGTGTCACTCTGACTATACCGCCGGACACGCACACTCTCCCATGCTCACTCTCTCTTGCTCTGTGCGAGTCTCTCTGTCTCTCCGCTCTTGTGTCTTGGGTTACAGGGTAACTGGAGCCGTGTTAGTGTGTGGCGTTCCTCAATCCCCTAGAGGACCTCAGCTCCATGTTATGGTTTCCATCAGTCTTGTGCAGAGCTGGAAAGAAGGTGTGTGTGTTTCTGTGTGTGTGTGTGTGTGTGTGTGTGTGGCTGCTGTTCAGAGTGAAAGTTCACACTGGACAAGGGTTGCCCATTATTTCTTAACCATGATGATTCAGTTGGTTTACTGTAGAAGTGTGAGACGGAGGATGTGCCTGACAAATGCTGCAAGTCAACAGCCTGATATAAACACTGTTACAGTTTATATCTGTGATACATCACACCAGCATATGACCTCATTCACTTATTCCTGACCTCTAACATTTTCCCTGGACCTTCTTTCACATTGCATATACAGTGCTAATGTCTCTGGACTTTGTTAAATGAAAGTGTGTGTGAAGCGTACTGTAAATCCTGCTGCCTGATATTTCATACAGTCAACGGTACATTATAAAAAGGAATGCTACTCACCCCTGGTCTCAACCTCTCACCATTAATGTCACACAGTGGATGTTGGAGCTTTTAAGTCACCACCAATAAAACCTGAGTAGGTGATGAAACAACAAACAAAAATGCACTCTGGCTCGTGCTTTCAACATACTGCAGGACGAAAGGTGCGGTGGGCCTCACACATGTGGAAAAATGACTACTTCTCCTTTGGTTTATCATGGAGTTTTGAAAAGAGCAGGGGGACGAGAGAGGGTGATTCCAGTTTCACTTTCTGGCTAAACGTGTCTATCGCCCAATAAAGATAGCACGTGTTTTCCTTTTTTTAATCATGCATGTCTAACATTTTGATTCAGAAGCTCTCAAGTGAGACCATGAGAACAATAAAATAAAAGCAAGATTTTCTTTTCTTTGGAAAGGAAATAGGAAACATGTCTTACTGTTTTACTTCAGCTGGTGAAGTTCCCAACCCAAGTACCCACCAGTCATGTTGATATACCAGCTACCTTAAAACAACATCTAGCCCGAGACTGACAGTAACAAACATCTCTAAAGCCACAACAGGAACTGTAGGAGTAGACAGTAAATACAGGATATCAGCAATAAAACGCCAATTATCTGCAGGTTTTTCAGCTTCACTGTACTTTTGTTCTGTTGTTTGCTGTTGTTGCAAGGACTTCCTGGTGCTTAATAGCCACAACTCAGCTTTTTACTGACAACTAGTTCATGCTATGAAACATCCCAAACATCTTCAAAGTTTCAGACAGCGAGGCCAAAGCATACATATGCTCAGGAGTAAATTAAGCCATTTATTAATTTACTGTATTGCAACATTTAGACTGTGACTGGGCTTTTAAGATAGTTCAGGTGACTTACAGCAATTCAGCATTTTCCAGCAGCCTGCTGAGCAGTAAGTGAGGCTTGTTTTTTCCACTAAAATATAGGAGTATTGTACAGTGGCCCTGAGAGCACCTTCCACTGCAACTGAAGAAAACAAATGCACACGGAGGACACACAAACACAGAGACTCTGCAGACATGCAGAGAAAATTAGCCAAATTTTTTTTGGAGCTGTGTCCTGGTTCATCCTTTTTTAATGTCCCCTGGAAACATTTTCGGTTGTCATCTATGCCACTTGCAGCTTTCTGTATTTTGCTGTTTTCTGATTACAGCATTTATTTATTTAAATTCTATGTGTATGTCAAGTTGTTGAAGATATACACTTAATTTTCTTGTTTTTGTCTTTAATCCTTTTTTTTTTTTGATATCAGGTGTAATGCAGAGTTCTTAAGCCAACATACTGCCTGGCACCCAAGCACCCAAACCGCAATGATCAAATGCCCATGACCATAGTACGGTATAAATCAGGTAATTGTTTCGAGTGGTTTGCAACAGCTATTTTCAACACGCATCCCTGATTGACAGATGTGGGCCATGTATCATCCAGTCATATTGACGCAGGTGTTTAGCGCGGACATTTAACCCAAGATACGTGACCCATGTCAACGCTGCCTGCTGTCGCACCTGACCTCTCGTTGTCCTTACTTCTCGTCTTGAACTCAAGGAATTTATTGTCGCGGTGCGTCGCCAGTCTCCGCTGCCTGCTAGCGATCAGCTGGTTGACAAACATCACGTCAGAAACCGCGAAGGCCGAGGTTTCCTGTATTCGCTGGTGGTCCAAAGAAGCTCCGCCGAGGCCCAGTTCAACTCTGCACTATCCCGGGGTCAGAGCTAAGTACCTGCTGCTGTGTTTACACTCTGTGCTAGTACCTAGGTATGTTTGCCTGAAAATGCCAGTAAGCTAGTTACTGCATGTTGCTCTGCTGTTAGCTATTTATTGGTTTTGCTTTGCTGCTGTGCTGCTGTGCTGCTGTGGTGGGATGAACACTAATTGTTTGCATTCATGGCTGCGTATGCTTGCAGAGGATGTTGTGCTGCTGAATGTCTGTATTATTTGCATGTGTAGCAGCTGATCTAATATATTGTTGGGCTGTCTTGCATGTGCCTGCACTCTTGCTATTATCCAAAAGGATAAAATTGGTGACAGCATATTTGTTTAGATGCTTTCTGTTAGCCTATGCCTGGTATTTAGTTTATTACTCAAGAGTATTTTATGTGAGCTTGGTTTGTGATTGTCCATATCATAATGGCATCCTTTGCTGAACTCATGCTTGTTGCTAATTTGGTTAGTTTTAACAGCTGAGTGGAGGCCTGGCTTGCAACATCTGTTCTTCTACATAATCTATGTACATACATTGTAGCTGGTGGATATTTTACTTGTATAAAAATACTAAGAGTATCATGGCAATCAATATCATTGCATCACTTCTGAGATGAGAAGCTCATTCAAGGGAAATCAATCAGCTTCAGCTGTGGTTAGCTACATTCAATTTAGGATATTTTACTTAGATTGGGATACTGCTCAAATCCTGCCACATGTTCGTCTGAGGGCAGCCAGGATGCCGTCCCAGCTTCATCTGAGATGAGAACGGCTTTCCTAGCATTCAGGAGGAAATTGCAACATGCCTGTTGCAAGGATTCAGGATGGCAGCTTACAGTGGCTCTGTTGTTTTGGGGGTTGTGACGCTGATACTTATTAAGCAGGGTGCAATTATTTGGTTTTAGGGGATTTCATCTCAGCTGAACTCCCTGACAAAAGTGTCTCTGACTGGAATGAAGCACAGGCAGAGTATTTAGATTGCCCTTGTATTGGTTGAGTGATATCATCTCTTTGCAGTACCCTTAAAGATTACTGGCTCTTTAACAGCTGTTAATTTTGCAGGTTTGTTGTATTGTATCAGGAGCTTTAAACTAGTGTAGTAGTAGTAATTGTAGTGGCTAATAAAATCCTGACCAAAAATGTGTGAGCTAAAGTTTTAGCTTCTTTTACCGACTGCTTTTACACAACATTCTTATATGCAACCCTTTCACTAGTTTACGTTACACTAAAACAAAATGCTCCCCAAATAAACACAATACAACTGCACAATAATGATCTTACCTTGGTTTTATATTTGTTCACCATCTTCTATTATTATTTTTTTTATTTGTAAAGTGAACTAGACATTCTTCATTAATTGTCAGACCTATTTCACAAGTTAACCCGTTTGATTGACATAAATATTTGTCTCAACCCTGTTTATGTGTAGTACCCCAAATTTCATACCCTCTGTCATACCCCCTTAAAAATTAGGTTTTAAAAACTTTAAAATACAGCAGGGAAGCAGATTATTTTTCATCATCTGTGCACTTAAAATGAACTAAATCAGTTTCAAGTTTCAAAAGATTAAAGGTTAGTAAATGATGCGTCTGTCGGTTTATAATAATGAGATGATTCACAACCCTTATAGCTCTTTTCTGTAGCTTTTGTGTTTTTTGTTTTTCTTCTATTGCTCAAAATAGCAAAGAATTTATGGAATTAAGAAGCAATGTGGTGTAGTGAACTCTTATTTGGGATATTTTAAATTTCATATTTTTTCTACATTACTTATGTGGTTTTCCAACATAATTTATGATCACTGTTATAAATCACACTGTTAGTCTGCTGATTATTCTCATGCCTTACTGCTGCAGCTTCCTCCACCACGCTAACCTCCTCCTTATGTGGTCTTTTGTATTGTTGATATAATTAAGATTTAATGTTCATTTAAGTGTTCATTAAGGGAAACTGGCTCTCTCAGCAGAATCCTTCTCACTGCTCCAGTTCAAAAGCTTCCTCAAACAGCAGAACCTTTCCCAACACATCTGACTGTATTAGCCATCTACTCTATATGGTCATATGTGTCTCTGAATTAAATAGGATTACAAGGAAGTGCATTTTCAGTGCTGTTTCCTTCAGTAACAGTATCATAACTATTATTATTATTAAAGTTAGGGGTTAAGCTAGTAGTGGGTTGCTGTTGTTACTATAACAGTTGTAGCACATGCAAACATCTAAAATCCCCAGTGACCTCAGTGTCACATGACCCACATGACATGTGTAAGACAGCAGCAGCCTTGGCCCTGACAGCCAGTGTGGCCAGCTTTGTTGTGGTCATCGTTGACAAATCAAAGTTCTCTGGTAAGTCTGCGGTTTGCAAGGTCAGGGGCTCGATTGAGGTTTCTCTCATAGGATTAAGACAGCAGAGCGCCCTCCTTATTTTTCAAAACGGATGGCGTGCTAATCTGAGAGCTCCCTCTGTGATCTTGTGACCATGGTTTTGGGGTCGAGGTAGCGGGCCACTGAATTGCTCCTGGTTAAAATAAGTTTAACCCGTGGACTCGTCGTGCAAACCACCACTTCCCCAGATCAAAGTATTGTTCAGATGTGCACAGAGGAAGTACTGGTCTATAGATGGACTGAATACATCTTATTTATTTACTGTATATCGACTATAATTTGTATCATTATATTGTGATATAATGATCCAAGTTTATTAACTTATAATTAACTTATTGAACAAGCATAACACACATATCACACTGTCTAAATGCAAGTTTGAATCAGAGTATTTGTTATTTATTTTACATCTTATGTCTTTTGCTGTTTAACACATAGTATAGAGGGGCACACAAATGTACAAATGCTAAAACTATTAATGGAAGAAGCACACTTACTTATATGTATAGTAATTTTTGGTGCCTTGAAGTGATAAATAATAAATACGTTACAACATAGGGATTTAAACAGCTGTTTTCAGTGAAACAGTGTTATTTACGAGTACTATACGAATACTATACAAGTATAAACTGCAGAACCAGCAGTAGGTTATTTTATTTGTTTCCTGTAGTTTTAATATGTTTTATACTGTATTTCCTTCTGCATGCTCTCATTTGCTTGATTTTATTCTTTGTGGCACTAAATTGTTTCAATCTCTTTTTTTCCACATTAGTCATTTCTAAGACTGCACATGTAGTTATCTATTGTGAATCCACTGGTATCAGCAGCTTTACCCATAGTTGTCTAAATTCCACTTGTCTCAATTCCAAAACTGCAAAGTGTAAGCTTGCAGTTTAACATGATGGAATAATGATCATTTTTGTTATATTTACCTGTGATCAGTATGGCTTTTTGCAGAAAAAGAAAAAATATAATTAGTAACTCTACTGCTTTTTGTGCATTTGTTTAGTTTAGTTTAGTTCTTTAGTTTTGTTCTTCTCATTTGACATGACTGCTGGACCTGCACTGTTCACTGCTAATTATGCAGTTGGCCTGCTGCAGGTGTAGAGAGACATGTGCTACTTCCATAACACATGGTGTCGCCGGCCGCTTCCTTTCCTCTGCCAGCAAGGCACTTCACTGAGCCCCCAGGATCCCACCCCTGAAAATACCCTGGCTAATCAGTGGGAGTCACTAGTGTAAACATCCCTTGGAGCTGTTCCTCCTTCCAACATGAACTACCAAGGAAAAGTAGCTGAACCCCTGGCTGTTACTTATGAGCGAGATTTCAACCTGTAAGCCACCTGTGCTCCTCTCTGTGATGGCTCTTCCCCATTTAGGTGTGCCAGACAGCCTTGCCAGTGAGCAAGCTTGAAAATGAGCATGGCATATGTCTACTGTAAGTGGACTACAGCCATTTTGAATTAAAAAGTCTGCTGTGTGTATGAAGGGCTAACAGTGTAGTAGGTTTTCTGTGATTATGATCCTGTTTACCTTTTAGAGCAAATGAAACTCATGTAACGTTGTATGCAAACAAAACTTTTGTAATATGTTAAAGATGTTGTGTTCATCTTAGTGTTCTCATCTTTCCCCCACATACAGACAAATGGGTGTGGGTTGGGTGGCAGAACACAGTGTTAGTGGAGGTCTGGGTAGATGCATCATCCATTGTCATATTGCCATAATTTATGAGTGACAGCAGAGATATGATCAGAGATGTGGCAGAGTAAATCGGATTCCCAAAGGTCAACGGCAAGGTCTAGGGGAGGGGTTCATTATAGCAGATTTTATCGATGTCCTTCAGTCATGTTTGTGTGTGTGTGTGTGTGTGTGTGTGTGTGTGTGAGAGAGAGTGAGTGAGAGCAGGGACAGTGAGCAGAGAAGGAGGGACATAGGAATAAAGAGATGTTATGACGATATATACGGGTCAACGATAGAAATGAGTCCATTGTTCCAGAATTCGTTATACTGTTATCACTGCCGCAGCTGTCCCTTAGTGTCTTCACTACATATTTGGAGCAGGCTACGTCGCAAATCAGCTGGATTCTCACATTATGTCGTAATCTCACGAATCCACCTCTAAGCCATCTTGCCACCCGCTGCAAAAGAAGAATGTAACATGAAGGATGAGAGTGAAATTGTTGTTACAGTCATTTAAAGTTACATACACTGTGATAGATTTGCCTACCCCATAGATAAATATGAAGAAACAACACAGTAAGTGGATAGTGAACTGTCTGAACTGCTTGTGTTTACAGTAACTGTTATGATGTTTCCTTGGTGGCTCCAAATATGCGTGCTTGTCTGTGTGCCTTTGCGTGTTTGATTGTAGGTGTGTTCATCTGCTTTTTTGCTCTGCGTACAGGGGCAGACAGCCACAACTGTGTGGTGAACAACATGTGCCGGTTGCTCATATGTCTGTGTGTGTGTGTGTGTCTCTCTCTGCTGGGTTTTTTTTTCTTCCTGAGATGGAAAGAGGAAAGGATTTGGACCACTGGCAGAGGGCAGCCTAATTCCTTCTCCCTCTCCTGGCCTTGATTCCCTTCGCTCGCAAGTGTGACTGCAATTTGCGCGCTGTCTTCATGTTCAAATTTACGACCTCTTTTGGCTTTGCCGAACAAAAGAGGGGATTGAAGGCGGAGGGATCCATTGGGCCCCATCGAGCCCAGTTCCTATGAGCGCCACTTAATTGATGCCAGATCGTCTCAGGGGCCAATCCTAAATGTATCAGGAGGAGGAGGTGGATCACGGCAGAGTAACATACTCCATACGTTCATGATGCGGAATTAAGCATTGGCATGAAAATCCCTGAGCCCATCCTCTTTGCTAAGCACTGAGGCTGCACAGTCTGGGCCTGCTGCATGGAGACAATCATGCTGGTAATGCTTGTGTACATTTTTGTGTGTGTGTATACGTGTGCATGTGCGCAAGTCTGCGCGAGGGCTTTCTCACAAGTGTCAGTGCCTCACTGTGGCGTGAGTAAGTAGGGTGTTGACCCCATCTATCCCTGGAGAGCATATGGATGCAATCACGCCGAGTGAGAGAGGGAGAGAGGGAGGGAGAAAACTTATAAGAGGTTGAATAGGAGGAAAGAAAGGAGGAAATGGAGAAGCTGAGAGAGAGAGAATAAGAGAAGAGAGATAAATTGGCGTCTGGCTTGTGTATTTGGAAGATGGAAAATCTCCCTAATTCCTTGTTCTTCCTTCCCTTTATGGATTTGCCAATGGAGGGTTTTGGTTAAGTCAAGCTGTGATGGTTTCCTCACCCACTCTTGTTAAGAAGGCGAAGGATGATTGCGGTCACTTTGATTCCACTTTTTGGACATGGCCAGTAGCTAATTAGCACAAAAATAGCACAATCCCATCCTTGTTTTGAATCGCGGGAAACAATAACTTGGTAGTGCCTTGCCATGTGTATTGTGTGTTTATGAGGATCCGTTTTCACAGCGAGAGCAGCAGGGAAGAATGAGAGAAGCATGCTCAACTGACACACATTTGGAGTGTAATGGAAATGATTGCCCCAAATGATCAGCCATAGTCTCGCTCCAACTTTTAATACATAAATTCATGGCAGCCATCATTCCTAATCGGAACTCTTTCTGGCATGTTGTCACACATGCAGCAGCTCCACATCCCTCTAGTGTGATCCTGTTCATTTAGTCTGATAAACATCTTGGCGTTCTCAGAGTCCATTACTTGCAATTTACTTCTCCCCACGGCGTGTGGACACTGGCAATTCTTATTGAAGTTACCTCACACGCTTGCTCGTCTCAGGCTGCAGGCTCTGCAGTTTACCAGAAAGAGAAGTTGTTAAACTGACTGGCTAAGTAATCGCCAGAGAGATACCTTAATTAGTGTATCAGTGTAAACATACTTTAAGCCAGTTATGCTTTGAGATTATTTCGCTACATTAGCCAATATCTCCCCCTCTCCACCACCCTAAACATTGCAAATGATGGTCTTTTTTTCCCCATTTATGGTAGTACTTGGATTTTATGATTATCAATCAACACCATATGCTTACTTGTCAGTAAACAAGCTCTAATTATGTCCTGTCACACTCAATAAAACACTCCCCTTCTCTGTTCTTCTTCTTCTTTTTTTTTTTTTAACACACATTTCAAGCTGGTCTCTATCTGAACTAGTGCAGCTACGACAATGAATTGTCCTGTTTTAACTGGTACTGCGGGGTCTTTTTTTTTTTTTTTAAAGTGACTTGTTTTGGAGCTATTTGCATGTCAGAGTCTGAGGAGAAAATCAATGATGCTAATTAGTGTTCCAAAGGCAGACTTTGCTGTGCGCTGATTACTCTGAACTAAGTGCCAGGGGATTAGGGTGGACTTGCCTCACAGACTCAGGAGGCAGAGGAGCTATTAATTAGAGAGTGGTGTGTGTGCGTGTTTGTTCGTGTGTGTATGCTTGCACATGTGGGTCTGTGAGAACCTACCATTATTTTTGCCTCAGCTTTTCTTTGTTTGAAAGGCTGGACCCAATAAACACTGAGCTGTGCGGCGCTCTGCTCACGCATCCACTCCTGTATGTTGATGCATCGCAAACATTTACCTGCCAGAAACAGCGGGGTCAAGCAGGAGGCCCTTGAAAAGCACTGCTCAGGAGAAGAGGTGTGTTTACACATGTGATTATCGCTTTGACCTCTCACCCTACGCGGGGCCATTTGTAATCCAAACAAAAGAAGGCACCCTGCAGATTTTGTGGCGCTTCACAAATGTACCTCTCTTGACTAAAGGCGGCAGCGGCAGCGGCGGTGGCTCTCAACTCCTCTCAAAGCACCTTGCTACTTTGGAGGTCACATGTTTCCCATTGCGAACAGTTTACTTCCATCGTAACATATTTCCGTAAGCCTTTGATTCAAACCAGAGACAAAGGAATCTCTCTCTTTTTCTCTCTCGGAATTTCCCTTTTTCAAAAAGCGCCATCCTGAAATGATCTGCAGCAGCAGGAATTTCTGCCATTTTTTTCCAGTCCTGTACCTCCATAGCCATCCAAAAGGTGTATTGAAGGCTATTTTACACTTCATTATAACTAATAGACCCCGAATGCATGACATGTGGGACGGTGCAGGACTGGGAATGAGAGGAGGCATGTTGGCCTTACATAGCAGGTTGGGTTTACATCCATTCCTGCTCTCTAAAAGCCATCCTGCTTTCAAATAGGGTTTGGATTTCACAGGCCGCTTCACCCAGCCATCTGTCCGTCCATTTGAATTAGACGAGCCCATATCATCTCAAAGTTTGACAAATTTGATAACGTTGCCATGCTCAGATGTGTTGCGATAGGCAGTCGGTGATTTGTTAAATATTAACAGTTAAACACTAACCCGACTTGATACTAACCATAACCTTGTGATTAAAAACTTTATCTGTAGTCATGTCTACTCTAAAATAGTTTGTTACAGAAATTGTTGGTTTGTATTCATAGAAATATTATAGGTATATTACAGGAACCCAGCAGGCAGCAGTGTGTCTATGTATGCTGTTTTGTGCCTACATGTTGCCCCTTGTCTTTTAGATCATGATGGTGACTGTATTTTATAGAGTATTTAGAACTAAAGAGAATACCATACCATACTATTGATAACATAGAGTTTAGAGAATATTTTTAGATTCAAGAAGACACTGACAAAAGTGAGAAAACTGGAAGAAAGCGGCACAATCACAAATCTATCTGCAGGAAAGTTAAACTACTGCTACGGAGGATTGTCATTGGGATACATTTAAGTGATTTTGTTAAGAAAGGGTATTGCACTGCCTCCATCCTTCCACCTTCACAGTCAGAGCTCTCTTATGTACACAGGATGGATAAACTCTCCTGAACTCATTATTGAGCACTACAGCAGTGTCAAAGCCTGCATGAGACACCGACGTGTTCTTTTAGTATAATACCATGAAGAAGAAGAATACCATGAAGAAGTCATCATGCAAAAATCACCTTTTTGTGTGTACTTTCATTGGCTTTTTTATTTCTTCTAAAAGACCAGTTAGTCAGTAGCTACAATATGTGGAATGTCCAAGTACCTCCCAGTCAGTGGCTATAATCCTGAGGATAGCATTGTCCATGGAGAGATCTTTTTTTTTTTTTTTTTGCATGCAAATACTTCTCCCTCTCTGCTATTGTTCCCACTTATTTCTCATGCATTTAAAACCCCACATTTGGCTTCAGTGCAAAAAGTAGATATTTTTAGTGTGTCAATAGTTATTCAAATTGCACAGTGCCTGGAAAAAAAACATTCCAAGTCTGGCGTAAAGTGAAGATGGAATTGGGGTTTGTGAAATGTATGAGCTTGCAGAATGCAAATGAATCAGTTGATAGAAAAATCTTTGCCTGAGCCAAAATTGTGTTTGTTTTCTCTTCGGTGTTGACGGATTATGGATAGAACTGAATGGCAAATAAATTGTTTGTTGCAACAAATTACGATTTTATCTGCATACCTACTACATGTTCTTTTTAGAGGGGCATCTAATATGTATGCGCTTCACTTTAATAGCATTACAACTATCTCAAAATAATTCCAGGAGTCTCATTTAAATCCCTTGCAGCAAAACAAACAGAATATCTGATCAGTCTCACAAAGTTCTCTATAAAAGTCAGTGTGGCAGCGCAGCCTCACACAGGATGAAGTTGCTACTGTAGTGCATCCCTGTGGTGGAACTACTTCGAGTAAGAGTGGATGAACTTCTCCTAGCTGTGAGTCTGTGGTCTTGGGATTTTCATAAGCAGATTGAGATGCTTTTTGATGTCTCGATGCAGCTGCACCCCATGGTGAGATGGTAAAGCTACTGGGAATCTGCTCCAACACCCTCTGTGAGGGGGAACGCATCTGTGCCACACAAAGGAAGGAGGTGAAGGGGAAAACAATAAACAAAGTTTAATTGTTTTTGAAATAGAAGACCTTGGATTGCAGCGAGCATAAAGTGGTTCCATTCCTGAGTCTGGAAGTGTATCCTCCTAACAGTTAATTCAGCCAGTGCTGTGTAAACATTGTCTAAAGGATATGAATCAGAGAATAATTCCTCATTTTGTTTTTTTTTTAAATACAAAATAACATAATAAAATTATTATTAGAAGCATAATACACAATGCACTATTCTTATTATTATCCTTACTTTAAGGTGATGCTTCCTCTGTCAAGTGCCTTTTATCGACAGCTTTTTCATATATTTTATGAAATATGAATTATTTCTCCCGCAGGCTAATCTCTTGGCTAATCTTTGAACCATTTGTTATCATGGATCCATTCAGCCAGTTGCACTGTTTCTGGATGGACTTCAGGAGCATTTGCTATTCTTCCTATCACTAAAAGGGAATTAGACAGCAATTTTGGGGGAGGTTTGGTGCATATTACTTCTAATTGAATTACTCCTCCAATCCCTTTAGGCCCCCCCTTCTCCATTTAAACATTAGGCAGTACTACTGGTGTCACATTCAGATGCCCTCCCTTGGCGGATGGGATGACGCTTATTCAATAAAGCCTGTATTAAACGCACAGAACTCACACACCCTTAATTGTTTTCACGCTGCTTTAATAAAAGATGTTATTAAAGGGGGAAAACTTCTTTGAGTTGGCGTCTTCTCTGAAGAGACTTGGTTATGTTTGCATTTTGCCAAGATGGTAGAGATTACCTCAGAGGGCCCTATTTTAACTAAAAGCCTAGAGACAATATTCCAATTACAGAAAACACACGGGAGGAAAAGGAGCTGGGACAAAAAATATGACCATTTACAAAGGCCCACATTATTAAGGCCACCTTGCGACTAAATGTAATTTCTTATAGTTCATGCATGAGTGGTAGGGCAGCACAGATAGTATAACATCGACAGAGTTTTTCTAGGGACTGTAGAGGGCCGCGTTTGCTGTCGGCATTCTTGACACAGTGTGGTGTCGCCTCGAGATTGAAACCCTGCTGAGGTGTTACTATAGATCTCAGTGTGTAAGGCTATTTGATAGAGCCATTTCCTACTCTCTGGAAAGTTATTCTTTATTCTATGTGAACAAGAAATGAGTCCAGGATCACTGCTTTTAAAGAGCTGTATAAACAAAATCTTTTTTTTATTTTAAACCCTGTTCAAAGGCTTTAGATGACTATACTGAAGGAGATTATGAATATACAGCAGCACAGTCACATCTCAACAGAGTCAACACAGGCCTTGATCCCACTGCCAAACTGAACTAGGGTGGAGCGTGTGTCTGTGCGTGTGTGTATGGTATGGCTGGCTTTGGTTTGCAGAGGTCGCAGCATCGCTGCCACCAGGTCACGGCGTGTCTCCAATCAGAGGATGAAGAGAAAGAAAACAACAGAAAGACGAGGAGGGAGCCCAGAGAACGTCAGTGGACAGAGGGAGGAATAAACCTTTTTTCTGGATGTTTATTTGAACATGGCACAGAAGAGAAGGAGGTCACTGTGGGGATTTAAGGGTGGGGAGTAATAAAGTCAAGATGTAGTCAAAGCCCCCCTGCTGACTCAGGTCACTTTACATCAGTAAGGCCCTGCAAACTGAAATAGGAGGACACTATTTGTCTGTATATGCACATGGGAGAAAGCTGGTCTGCGTCAATACGTAATTATGTTAAGTTTGTGTTTTTGATTAATTGGGTGCATTATTGTATTAATTAAAAGTCACAGAGGTTGGTTGTATACTAGGGATTGATTTTAGATTGCAAATATAGCAGAATGACTGAGAGAAGAGACGCAACCTAATGATGTTTTAGCCACGTGAGCAGTAATGTAGTCAGTCAGTCCACCACTTAAATCCAGGCTGAAATATCTCAACAGCACTTTGATAGATTGTAATGTAATTTTGTATAGACATTCATGGTCCTCAGAGGATGAATCCTCATGGCTTTGCAGATTCCCCTGACTTTTCCTCTAACAACAATGACATTCATAATGGTAGATTAGATTGAGATATAACTATAAATTGATTATCAGTAAATTTGTTGAAATTTAAGTTTCCCTCAGAATGAATCGTTGTAACTTAAGCTGCACTTTGTGTTTATCACTAATTATTAGCCTGCCAGTAACACAGCAAAGTAAAATACTCAGCATGGTAAGGTTTATACCTAAGCACGTCAGCATGTAGATAACTTGAGGCAACAGTGTGCCTCAGTTTAGCCTCGCAGAGCCGCTAGTGTGGCTGTAGAGTTTTTTGAAAGGAAAGTGAGCAGGTTAAATACCAGATCCTCTTCTCAGCTATGATTTTTTCCCAAAGAAAAAAAACTTTTGGAAATTATTATTTCTCTGAATACAGACAAGTTTTGCTGATTTGTGATGAAGGCACATTGTTATGGTAGTGTTGTAGTGCTCATTTGTTGTACTGAGTCTCATTTCACCTAGTTCCCATGCTGAGTCGTTTTCCCCATTTTTCTCTCTTTGCACTCGGGACAGGATACTACTTTAAATGCATTGTTAATATTGCTATCCAGTATCACATTTCACCCACATCACCTCATGCTTCAGACTGATAGGTGGAAACAACTGCATCTATAATCACGCCCATTAATCCAATGCTAGACTGCTGTGTCTTTGCACACCATTTGTGCATGACCATGTTTCCCCATTTCATTCAGCATACATTCACCCCGGTCTGAACCAACTATGTGTTCGCCCTTTTGCCTCGCGCTCATCTCATGTTTTGATCCCGGGGTGAATGCATTATTTATTAGATGTTAAGGGCTCCATTGCGAACTTTAAGTGGCAGTGTGTTGTATTTGCTTAATGAATGGGGTTAGAAGAGATCAAAGCTGGAAATATGACAGATGAAGGGGAGGGGGTAGACACAGAGATTTGGCTTGTCTGACTTAATTGCTGCCTTGCTTGTTGAAATCTCATCAAGTCATATTTTGAAGAGTTCATGCTTGGTTTCGAGCTCTGGGAGAGTATTTTTAATGGTCTTAAAAGAAAATTGTCTTTCCAATACATTTAGCTTTGAGTAACATTATTGCTGTATCCAGGATTGTTTCATTCTACACGGGCTACTCCTTTTAAACTTTAATGTTTTTCAAAACTAAAAGCTTATTAAGTAAGTATTTACATTCACCACAGTGAGTTTAGGCTGGCTAATGGGACTAAAAATCATTGTTTAATGCACTGTAATTATGTTTTAATCAAACTTTTCTGCATGTACTGCAACAACATTTGATTTTGATGTCTTAACCCTTTAAAGGGCACTCATTGAAATACTTGTAAATTCAAAATTTCAACCCCACAGTGTTGTTGGAGCACATAACATGACCATTTTACTTTTGTAACATTTTGGAAAAAAATGTATTGTATAACATGTGCGCAAGTACTCAAATATGGTCACTTGCCCGATAAAGGGTTAAGGTATCAGATGAATGTAGTTTAAAAAAAACCCACCTCATTATGGCAAAGATTCTGTAGCTCCAAAGCGGAAAAAAGTTTTCCATGGACTTTGTGCTGGAAGTCCATGTCTGCACAGCGCCTCTGAAGCTAGTTCGCTAGCTAGCCACTCCTCTTTCCTCTCTCCACAGATCATTAGCAGTCATGCTCCTGGCCTTTGAAGTCTGTGAGGTCTGCTGTGTCTGTCATAGCCATGCAAATCCAGGGGACAACCCAAGCCACCTGTTCTCAGAAACATCTGTCCTCGGACCAAGGCTTTACTGGGGCACCGTTCAGCTGCCTCGCTCGACTCTGATCCTCAAAGGGCTGGAGGATGGCAAAAAAAGGCTATTTTTAGGGCCTCGCTTGATATGCCAGTACAGACCTTATGCTCTCTAATGAACATACATTTCAGTGCGGGTGCTGGCAGAAATTTGTTAGAATGTGTTGTCAGTACAAGCCTCCACTGCAGTGAGTTAATATTGCTGAGAGACTATAGAAAACTTTTATGAGTTGGAAGGAAGCATTATAACTTTTGCACATCCTAAAACACTAATCCGATTTAATAGTCCATTTTTATCGTATAATCACAGAATATTATCTCATTAATCTGATATAATTGTCTAGTTAATTTTAGTTCAACATGAGCTACACAATTTTATACTCACAGATTCCCATTATATGTGGATTGTCATATGATGATTCAGATTGGAGGCCAGCACTTCATTCTTTAGAGATTTTTGAAAGAATAATTTAGAACTTATTGTTTAGAGAGGAAAGTTCATGTAGTCCAATCACAGTAAACCGTCAACACATCTGTTGTATTGCTTTTAATGAAGGTCTTTGTATGAAAGCTGCACCATCACCATCCTTTATTTGCCTCAGTACCATCTGACTCCTAAAGACTGGTTTCCATCTCAGTCTCGAGGCATTCTATGTTTCTTAGCCAGGTTCAGTCAATGAATGATGACCACCTTTTGATTTAAATTTATAATAATTTATTTGTGCAATAGATTAGATAGAAACATGTTCTGTCTCTCTGGGCATGAAAGTCAGCATGAAATTGCGGATAAAATACACCAGTCATCGATAGCCTCTCGTGGCTTTCCCAGGAAATGTTTAATATCTTACTCATCCACTCGGTCTTCATTAGACTTTGGCACCTGGCATTCTTGATGAACTCGCCACCCAGTATTCAGGAAGCAGGGCAGAGTGACATAAGAGCCGGGCAATGCCTGCCCTTCCAAAACTGCGCAGTGGGTTTGCCAGTTTCCACCAAGGGACAGATTGTTTTGCGTAGATTGTTTTTTTTTTTTTTTTTTATATGACAGCCGTACTATTGTCCGAGACCACTAAAAGTGAACCCAGAGGCTATGTGCCGAGGGACGTGGGTGGAAGGCTGCCTTTTGATTGGCTGCCAACAGGTCTGCATGTTTGAATACAGAATTGTAATAGGCCACCTGGGAAGTTGTTGGAGGAGATTGTGGGGGTTCCTGGTGATTGTCCATCATGACTTTGGGCTCAGGTTGAACTAAGCCAAACTTGTTATGAAACAAGTAAAAATAGTGAGATGTTATGATTATTTATGCCTGGCTCTCTGAGGGACCCCGAGGCTAAACCGAAAACACACACCTTTTGCGGATCTGCGGCCACACTTGGAGTAAAGTAAGCAGTGTAGCAGAGTTTATTGTTGAGCCAACATCAGGAATACATTATTTAACAAAGGCTTGTGAGAGGAATACAAATACCTCAATGATAATTCCCCCCATCTTCCATGCAGTATATTTTAAACAGATTACTGGCACAATTAACAAAGCCAGCCCTCAGGGGGTTGCGTTACTACTGACCTGGCAACAACACAACACCAAGCATCTG
The DNA here is from genome assembly GCA_008933995.1 of Datnioides undecimradiatus. Classification (NCBI taxonomy): domain Eukaryota; kingdom Metazoa; phylum Chordata; class Actinopteri; order Lobotiformes; family Datnioididae; genus Datnioides; species Datnioides undecimradiatus. The sequence continues at coordinate 10,768,654 of WARS01000029.1, read as the reverse complement.
TCAACAACCTATGTGAGGAAATCTAAGCCTCCAGAATAAAGTCTTCACTGTCACTGTACATTATACAACACGCAATGCAAAGTAAAATAATACAAGACTCAAGCACGGAGTCATTGGGCTTGTGGTGAAACATTGCCGGGACTCGGTTACAGTAGCTCAGCACCGTATGAGACTCTATGCGAAGTCTTGGGAAAGTTAGCAGCTGCATAGCCTCTCCCTGTGCAGAGGGATGGAGATCAGTGGAGTGTGTAAGAGTAGCTGTGCATGAGGGGGAGACCTGCTGATCCAGGTGTTGAATGCTGCCTGGCACTCTGACAGCTGAGGGGAAAGAGAGAGCATACACTTTGATGCACGCCGAGACATTGTACGGATACATGCACATGCATAGCCTACAGGAAAACACACATGCAAGTCTCCAGCACGCACACATAAACACACAGAGCCAGTGTTGTGCCATACTGTTTCCACCGGATGCATGCTGCATTATCCTGCCAACCATTCATTTGGAAATGCATGAGACAGAAATTCCTGTTGGGTGTTGTGCCAGGGTTTATGGCGCAACACTGTCCTCCATGTCTGCGATTTGAGCCATGATGATGGGCTGAATCAAAGCTCAGGCAACACCCATTTGAAGTTAGGCTCACATCTTGGGACCTGCAGACTGTTCTGTTGTGAGCCAATTACAACAACGTGCCTCGGCCCATTGTACATTCTCTCACAGCTCGAATCTGTGAGGAAAAACCCTCAGGCCCCGAGCAAGCTGAGCCTCTGGCCCCATCTGTAAAAAATATGACTGTAACTGCAACCAGCTTCTCACCTCGTTCTTGTTTTAAAGTTGTAGCCATTTTAGACTGTCAGACTCCCTTATTTCATAGTTTTATGAGCTTATAGAATAGTCAAGTTTAACTGAGTTCTTAGTGTTTGATTTTTAATCAAGTCTATCACCTTTATCTTTTTATAACAATTTGTAAAACTGAAAATCTGATTTTGTGCAGTATTTAATTTTTATTTATTTATTTTTTTTACCTTTTCACAACATCTTAGACCCTTTGGGGAATTAGTGATCTAGATTAAAGGTTTAATCAAAGAGGATGTCTGGTGCTCCATGATGTTTCCACAGTGAGAAGCGTTTTGACTAACTGATTCTATTTTTCTATTCTATTTTTTCTACTGGTGGGTTTATTTCTCAATCAAGCTATCAATTAAGCAGTCAGTCTTTTTGGTTTATGTAGTTTCACAAAACACTGACGGAAGCCATCACATTTTACTAAAGGCCAACATAAAGTCTTTAAATGGGTCCCAATGTTGGATCAACAATCAAAAGGTTTTTTGTTTGTTTTGTTTTACTTTGTTTTGTTTTGGGGCTTTTTTGTATATATATATATATATATATATATATATTTTTTTTTAATGGCCCCAAAGTCATTTAATTTGCTCCTGACCTTCACGGACAAAACTTAAAAGCTTGACGGTAAATTACTGAGCTGGCACCCATGATGCAAAATTCCATTATGGCCTAGTTAGCAGGCTATGATTTAATGCAGTTCATTCTCCACACATGTATGACCACAAATGCATTGTTCTGTTTACCCTACCATTTCATTTCCAATTAAACACAGAGTCACAGAGCAGTGCCTTTCACTTTAAATTATTTTCTGACTTCATTTTTGATCTCGTAAAGGCTCCAGAGAATGACGTTAAGCTCATTAGAGTTTGCCTCATTGTACATTTTCGAGGCACTTTCATTTTCCACATCCTCTATATTTCCACGTTATGCTGTCCAGATCTTGAGAGGTGATTTCAAAGCGTGCTGTGATGTTCTCCTGAAGAACGAGGGCACTTCCCGATTGCGAGGCCCGCAGCTCCCAAATAACCAATGTGATGAAATCCATCTCATTCGAGGTCATCTGTGCTCTGTGTGGTGTGATTTCAGACAAACAAAAAGGTTTTTAGATCGGAATCCTTACAGAGTCTAGTTGGTATGCCTTTTTGAAAATCCCGTCGCGATCGTGTTTGGCTGCTGGTAACAGTTAACATCAGCTTTCTTCCAATCAATCGCTCAAGAAAGGCCAACGGTGATTTGTCTGTGGCCATTTTGCCTGTCAGAGATGTTTAACTTCCTTGCGCATAATGGCTCTTGTACTCTGGGTAAACAGCCATTACTAGCCTGTTTATTTGGAAGGAGGGGCTCGCTGTGGATCTGACCCGCTTTTGAAATGACAACCCATACCAGAGAGATGAGGGGATGAGGGGGAGAGCGGGAGGAAGAGCAAAGGAGGGAATAGAGAGGAAGACCCAATTTATTTTGAGTAATTGGCTCCACTTGAGCAAACACTCCTTGCTTGCCCAGTGGTCGTCTCAGTCCAAGTCTGTGCCAACAGCAAAAACGAAAAATATCCATTCCTGTGTTCAGCTACACAGATTAAAAGTGAATGAACCGGGCATTTTTTGAGCTGGTGTACCTCCTCCACAGTAATCCATTTTTATAACTCTGGCACAACTCGGAGAGCCTTCCCGACACTATATGGATTTATATTTTGCAAAAACATTGACAAATCTCACTTCTTTATGAGTGAATTTGGCAGGACATAGCAGGAAATATCCACAATAAAGTTGCTCACTTTCCCTTCAAACCTAATTCTTTTAATCATTATCTTGATGCAGGAAAACTTACTAATAAGCTCAAACTTGACAGTTTAAGTTTATTAAGATTATTAAGAATTGTTTTAAGTAGAGCCACTAACTGGAAACTTAGCTATGAGAACACACATTGCCAGTACGGTCACCTTTTTTTTCCATTGTAGATAGAGAAAGGAAACACTGACTGTAACTATACTCAGCCTGTCTTGGACAAAAGCAAACAAATAAAAAATGAATCAAAGTCCGATAAAGCTAGGGCAGCACTTTTAGCAGTGAGGTGGAAAAACACTCTCCTGGTGAGAGCAGTCGCCTTGTCAAATGACATGCCAACAGGCAGGGAAGGTCTGTCTCTTTAAATGAACCATACACACATATTCCACGTGGCCCCAGGCGGTCTGATGGCCCTGTGCTGGCCCTATGAGCAGGTCTGTCCTGTACAGGAAGGAGGAAGCCCCCTGAAACAATAAGCCTCGCCTATTGATAAGTGACACATCTCTGGGCCTCCTGACAAATTGCACAGGGCCAGGCCAGTGGGATCCATGGCCGGTAGGTGCTCGTGGTCCTTCTATGTTGGCACGAGGCCGGGTTATGGTGCATTCCCTGAAGGGGTGTCACTGCTGGGTCACTCTGCTAAGTTAAGAGATGTGAGTCAGTGTAAACATGTAGGGATGCGTGTGTGTGTGTGTGTATACATGAGCACAAGCGTGTCTGTGTTTTTGAATGTAGACTACATCATGCTGGGTGGTTTGAAGTCTGTCATGTGACTGGCCTCTGTGCAGACGTGATATATTTTCTCGTGGCGTCTGCTCTCAGGGGCCCCATCAGATGTTACACACCATGTCTGACTAACACCAGCAGGCTCCTGTTCAAGCACAACACACAGTTTATTAACCTGCATCAAGAGGCTACTTCAGAGTGCCTTAACGTGTCCAAAAATACACAAAAAGCTGTCGCGCGCACACAGCCATGCGCACTGAAACAGACATACAAATCACGGCTTCTGATCCACAGCAACAAACACGCACACATCCTAGTGTAGCCATCTGTCTGTCCGTGCCACAGATAAATAGCCACCCCTCCCTCCCTGTGTTTGGTGACCAATCCACTCATTCCCATCACTCTGTCCTTTCATTAGAGTTGCAGTATATGAGAAAAGGAAGAGTTATTTTCATTTGCATGATAGGGTTACTTGGTCAAGTGGCCATCCCGAGGCATATTTAACAGCCAAAGCTTAAATCCAGACAAACGCTTGACTCCAACTGTTGCCTGATAAAACACATGAGGTTGTAAAGCATGTTCTCTACTCACCAGACTGTGTCCCCAAACCTTTTTGTGTGTGTCCTTGTGTGTACAACACACAGTCTGGGGCCTGGCGGGGAACTGAAAAGAGGAACCAAGACTGTATATTAAAACAGGAAAATTACCTCTGGACAGGAAAAGCAGGAAGGAGAAGTTGGTAGAAAATATCCCTTTTTTTTCCTCTGATTCAGGGTTTGGTGTTGCAGTATTATGTGGTCATCTGGATAGTGTTTATGTAATTATAGCCGGATCAAACATGGAGTTAAAAACTCAACATGTTGTAATGCAGGAACACACAGCATACATTAATCATTTCAGATGTACACTAGTAATCAGACTTGTCAACAGCCTTCAACTCACAGTTGAAACTTTTCCACTTTCCATTAAATGTTAATCTCTTTTGATTTCTCTCCACATCTTTTTTGTCTTTTGCTGCTCCCTGTCTCTAGGAAGGTGATCAACAATCAGGTTTGACCTTTGACTGTTCATGAGAGTAGTCTGACAGCATGAAATCAGAGGAAACACAAGAGACAGAAAACTTAAAAGAAACCATTGTGAATTTGCTGCCTGTAAACGGGAGACAGTTCCCCTTTGAAAGGCCAGTTTTGCTCTTTCACAATAATTATTTAAAGGAATAGTTTGACGTTTTGCTATACATGCTAATTTAATTTTCTGGTGTAGAGTTAGCTCAGCTGGTTGTCTCAGCTTGATGCTGTAAACACTTTTCCTACATTTTAAACAAACAAGATAAACTATGATAATTAGAGGGTTTTAGAGGTGCTGGTAGGTGGGTTTTAGCTTTTAGCAGCTAGAGAACATGACTTGACTTGACTTACTTCTCCAAGGCCAGCCACATGGGTAAAGTTCTGTATCTGTGGATGACAGTGGGAGAGTCTGCGGAGAAGAAGTCAAACATTGAATTTCAGTTTGTATTCTGCTTGTTCAACATTTGTTTGATAAAATACTATTAAACACACTCGAAGATTCAAATTGCTGTTTTTATTTTCAGTTCTGATAATCTACGTGCTGGCTAAAACCTTTCAGGGGGCACCACTAATTTCTTTATGCAGGAACAACTCACTCTTTTTGTTCAGACAGAAATGGTGCTTTGAAAAGGCTCAAATACTTGTCTTATATACTTAAGTTAGATTTCTTAAAATTATTACTCCATTTCCCTGACTGAAAAATACAGAATGTATTTATGGGAATGTTTTAAATCTCTGGAACTGCTGGACACAAAATATCTCCTGCTTCATTTAAAAATTCATTCTCAGTGCACTGTAGGCTTCAGGTTTCCACTCTCACATACCTATACGTACATATACAAATCCATGATTGTCTGATCTTTTATATTGCCTTTAAAGATATTTAGGTACAAACCTTGTTCTGACAACCCGTCTTTGCACATGTATTAATTTGCACAGAGAAGCTCAACAATCCAAGTCAGGCAAACACATTTTTGAGTGGAGGGGAATGTTAATGACTGAGCGGAAGTCTAGCTTTTTAGTGTCAACATAAAATGTGGTTAACATCAACAAAAAAGTTTTACTGCTGTTAACAGACAACACAGACATGATAAACCTACAACATAACTCTTCTTTCTCTCTTCTGACTTTCAGCTGGGGCCAAGCAGAAAGTTCTTCACTGCTCCGCAAAGTCACATAAACATTGGTCAAACCAGATGTCTGCTACAGCACAGAATCCCATGCAGCTATAAATCTTGACCGACTCTATTTTGTCCTTGTTGTCAATCAAAGCCACATCCTAAATGGGGACTCGTAACAGCATGAATCTCTCCACACTTTATACCGCCCTGTACTTCTATTTCGCAGGTTTTTATCCTTCTCACGTGGTGTGTTACTGTAAAGTTAATGGGCCCATTGCAACGTTGGCTACAGCTCTCTGAAAACGCACTGCTCCTCATTTGGACAGAATGCACGTGAACGGCCAGAACCTCAGTATTTTTCTTGGACACAAAATACATTGTCACATGCCCCCCCAGCTAAAATTGGGTTTTGTAAACAGACAGAAAAACGTTTGACAGTTCCTACAGGGAATGCAGCTCATCAGAGCAGGTCTTTATTAAAACAGGTAAAAATATCAGCGTAAAGATTTTGCCCCCATATTTCCACAGGCCAAAGAGGATGAGGAATGCAGGGATGGAGATGTACTTGCAGCCCACGCACTGTATGGTGTGGTCTAACCTGTTTATAGCTCTTGGATTCTTTCCACCACATCATTTCTTGATTTCCATGGCTCAGCTTTGTCTGTGCACTGTCACTTTTGAGTGCTTACATGTACCATTGTGGTCCACTGTATTCACTTGTGCACACACAAACCAAAGAGAGAGTTTTTTTTATCCAACAAGGAGCTTGCAGGTTTTAACAAAAACATAAAAATGTCATAGTGGGGAGGGTTCAAAGGCTGTTGAATAGGAAGCAGATGGAATTATTGGCTGCAGGATCATCAAATAACATAACTAGGTAATTAAAAAATAGTTTCATAAATGCTTATGTGGCTTGTCATTGTGTCAAAAAATACCCACTGTTTTGTAGTTTTTACCCCCCCCCCCCCCCCGGGAATAGGTGCGCCAGCCCATTGGTCATAAAACTTAAATGTGCCTGTAGATATGATTGATAGTGTTTAGGCCTGCTGGGCTGTAAAAAATCTCTAGTCCAATGATATCACTGCATTCTGGGTCCCGGACTACCAGTGTGAATGTTGACACGGGCTTGGTGCCAGAATGCTCTCGGCTTCTCAGGACACCCTTGTCTCTCTCCTCAACAGACCCTGGGGGCTGAAGTGCGCCGTTTTCTTTGACAAAATAGATGAACTGCAGGGCAATTTTACCCTGTGGACGTCACATGGCGAGAACTGCCGTCAATGAATGGCAGTGGGGAATCCTCAGTGAGCTCAGCAGGATGACACCATGTTCCACTGCATAAACAGTGCCCCTGGTTCAGATAAACAAGTGATATAATGCAGGCAGAAGCTGTCTTACTTCTGTATCTTTTACTGTTATTGTTGAAGTTTGATAGCTCTATGACCATGTAGTGATAGAAGACTATATTATATGCTGCAGCATGTTTTAAGATGGTCAAATAATTGATTCTGTATTCACAACAGACCACAACTCTGTTAGTGTGAGAGGGGTTGCTCATAGTAATATAAATAATCTGATACTTACCACCAAGTTCTGCTTTCTCTGCAGAGCTTTTTAGCAGCTCATATCTTATTGTTTTGTTTTGCCCACAACTTTACTCTTCTGGTTCACTCATGCCATTCCCATGGGGTTTTTTTTTTCAAGCAGGCATCTGTTTTCAGTGAAAAATCTCTGATAAACCCACTGCACACTACTTTCCAAGCACCAAATGACAGAGAGGCAAAGTTAGCAACTAACTCAGTGTTGCTTTTAGCTGTTAAACAGCTACAAAATGTGTGGAGATCAAAATAAAGATTAAAACACAGAACTTTTTGGCTTCCATGGATGAGGTCGACACAAATACGGCTTAAAAACGAAGGCTGATTTGCTGACGTTGCCCGGCTGCAAGATGGATTTCCTCTTGTGCGACAACAAAGGTCTGAACTGATTTTTTATTTTTTTTTTCTCCCTTTTTTGGCTAACATTTTCATCATATGAGTTTAATATGGCCATAATATGTCTGTTGTGTTTATTGCTTGCTACGCTGCCCCCAGGTGGCCAAAACGTCTATCAGAACTTGAAGCACTGTAACTATTTTACAATTACCTTGGATTGTCTTGGTGAGAGTCACCTGCATTGCAAATTGCGAACAGTGCATTTTTCGCTAATAGGAATTCAGTTTCTGATCTACAACTGAAGAATGCACCAAAATGATATGTATGATTTACACATCTGTGAAAGCTCTGGACTTTGCAGTGAACAAAATGATTGTTCTGTGCTTTTGATCAGTCCTTTCCTGTATTACTTTTTGTTTCAACAGTATTTTATTACTGAAGCAAAACACTCATCAAAATGCCTTCTGCATGACCATAAAACTTATGGCATGGACTTAAAAGTGCTAATATGAAGTGCAGCCATCTGCGAATGACAACTGTCTTAATTGGGCTCAGACAAAAAAAAACAACAAAATATGTGCAAAATGATTGTGTCCCATAAATTGCTGTACCGATTAAAATCTCACCAATCACATGGCTATGATTAGTTGAAATTACTCCTTGATGCCAGTAATAATCCAATTGTCTTAATATAATTACAGACATTTTGGGAATCTTTGGGACTGTATTCCTCAACAATGACATACAGATTTTGATTGATCAGTTTACATAAATACTGCAGAGGACAAAGTCCAGTGTTGGTACTTCTAGCAAACAACTCATATACCCAACATATCCATGTACCTACAGACATACATTTTAAACTGCTTTTGCTTTTAACATAAATTTAGTTTGCAGCATTCCTACATTTGCATAAGATGTGTTCCTCGCACCCAATTGCCATCTTCCCACTCTTACACATAGATTTAGTCATCCTGTGTAAATCATATGACCCCAGGTTAACCAGTGGTACTTGGCCGTTCTTATTATGTATGTGAAAAAAATCAACTGGCACTGAGGCTCCTCTGTGGCCTGATGGCGGGCAGGTCACCTTTCCTCTCATCGGTCTTGCCCTGTCTTCAAGTTCCTTCAGGAGCTGCTTCTCAATGTTTCCTGACATGAGATCAAAGTGGGATACACCGGATCTTCTCTTTTCTCCGAAAGTCTGGGTAGGCTTGTTTTTGGAGCCGCACCACCACCCTCGTCCCCCGGCAGTGATCTAATCAAGCCAAATGCTGACTGTGGGGCGCAACAGTGGGTTTCAGCGCCAACACGTACATTGTACAGTTCCCCGATGAAAACTGCAACTCAACACTGGCTGTGACACACTCTGAGAAAGGACATGGGATGTCTGCACCCTGCGGTGATTTCTTTGAGGGAGAAAACAAAAGTACGTGTGTCTCGAGTGCATATTTGTCTGTGTGAGCGGAGGCGGCAGTGATGGCTGTATTGGAAGAAATATACATAACTAAACATCCTCAGGTACATAGAGAAATAAGCAAGATTCAAATATGGGCAAGGACCTTCAAAGAGTGGTTGCAGGATGTTGGGGTGGGGGGGTGAAAGGAAAGAGGGGGGAGGAGGAAAGGGGCTGGAGGGGATTTCTGAAAGCCTCCCTGGTTGTACACAGCTAGAGCTTGACCTGAAAAGAAGGAGACTTGCCTTTCAAGGATGAAAGGGTGGCAAAGCTGAAAGTCAACTGAGTTCTCAGGTATTCACGCACTGCCTTGAGTCTAAGGAATGAGTCAGCATGATGTTTGCAGCAAAATTCAAAGTGGAAGAGAGAGGGAGGGCTCCCCCTTGAGTTATGTGTTTTAATTAAAAAAGCTGGGCGAGCATGCTTTAGGTCTTGCTATGGTCATGTATTCTTGTAGAGCGCTGGTTGCAGAGCATTGAGGGAGCATGTCTTTGAGCTAGTTTGAGTTTCTCTTATCCCGAAGCTTCGATCTCACCCTGCCCAGCCCTGGTCTTTGCTCTTTTTTTATTTTTTTTCTTGTCTCAACGCCTCCAGTGCATTACCCGCAATGCACTGCGTCCATCTCAAGCACTCACTGAGAACAAAGAGAAATGTCAGACAAACAATATCAACTTTACTTTTTTGTTTCAAGAGCAGCAATCTGCAGGAGAGTTTAGGGTTCCTAGAATGTGCCTCTCTGTTTTGATATCTCCCAATAAAACGGTAATGATATGCTCCCTCCATCTGGATCCAGTTGCCAGTCTGCGCCAGAGGTGGATGTGTCAGTTGTTATTATTATTTTCCCTCTGTGATGTTTAGGTCTGGTCACAGATGAAGGAAGGTCACTTGGCATACCTTGCGTGCTCTCCTGTAATTATGGAGTCACTTGTTGAAGGTCACCTAATATGGCTTCACAAGGCAGCACGTTGCTAGGCAGAGAAAATAATTTACAAAAAAAAAAAAAAATCAACTATCACCACACCACCATACACCGAAAACCACGTGAGACAATGAATGCGTCTAAACATTTTTATTAATGCAGTTTGCATTTTGTGAATAGGATTGTTTTGTAAATTTTTGCTTTCTCAATTCCTTTTTCCAGGCAGTCTCTTATCATTTGTCTTTACTTCTATTAAACGTGCTATTATGGCATTTTCAGGCACAGGAAAGCAAACTGAATTGCCAGTTAAAAAACCACCCACCAAAAAACACCTTATTTCAACAAACAACATTTATAAAGAACATCAACAAATTCCAACGTTTGTAGCCATTTTCTTTTGTCAGAGTTTGTCCTCCCAGGAGAAGATGCACTCAGCAGGGGAGGCATATTCTAGTGACGAGGCTGTGTGCCAGCCTGCTAACCCCATGATTGTTTCCAGACAAGTGTTGCCCTCTGGACAGCACGCCTCTCTCCTCTAGAATAATAGCCAATTACCAGGAGGCAGTTTGTTGAAAGGATGCAGCCAGGAACTACATCTGCCTTCAAACAGCCCTCAGATCCAAACATATGCTCTGGAACAAACTACGTTCAGAGACGAAATGCATTCAAAGGAACCAAGAGCAGCATCATGTGACTGTTGAGAAATGCCTGACTGACATGAGAACTGGGTTATTTTTTTAACCAGGAATTGTTTACTAGGATGGAATGGAGAAATGGTCGATGAAAGCTTGTGGACAGAAATTACATGTGTTGTGTATATAATTCAGTGCACTCAGTTTTTATCTTTTGTCTCAGTTTAGTCCAGAGGTTTGAAATCAAATGTGGCATTTGACCAGGAAACATAACAATGCGGCTACACACACACACACACACACACACACAAAGTGAAACTTGCATCCATGAATGACACATCGAGGAAGCAGCAATGAAAACATGCATAAGACTCTCAGCAAAGACCCAGTGATGGCTTTTTTTTTTTTTTTTTTTTGATTGTTTGATGGCCGACAGTTTTGGACTCACAACAGTCATCTGGAAGCTGATGTGATGTTTCACACCGCAGTCGTTGCTTGCACCTGCAGTCCTTTCAACAGGCTCCTGCAAAGCCAAAAAGAAATAATTTCCGGAAGCCAACAGGGGTTCCAACCCGCTTCTTTTGTCACTGTGTCAGCACCAACAGCTCAACATATCGCCCGACACAGACCTGCTGCTTTTACAACCACCGTGAAAGCACAAGACAGTGTCAGAACCAAGAAAATATTACAGCAGGATATGTGAACAGGGAGGAAAAAAAATCCTCCTTCAGCTTGCTCTCTGACTAAGTGGTCACTGTTGGAACACCAAGTGTCCACCAGATGTTTTCCTGATCCTTTGATATATTTACCGATTTTTCTGGAAACTATCAAAAAACAGCACATGCAAACAGCACAGGCTTGAGTAAAGAGCAATCTGTTCCAACATTCCGCCCACTGCATCTGAAAAAAATAGATGTTATATATTGTACATTGGAAACATGTTAACACAATATATTGATATTATGAAAGCATGTTGAAAGTGGGTGAATAAAAGAATAATCATCACAGACTGGGCAAAATGAGGAAAAATATTAACAAATAAAGTAACTGTAATTACATATAATGTTTTTGTATTGTATTATCTAAAACTAACATAGGCTGTCAGATAAAGTGGAATTTAATAAGAACTGTCTGGTTCAATTATCTTGCAGGAAACCCTAAAAACCCTGTTTTACACTGTGATGTAAAAGACAATGTTAATATTGCAACTAAAGGTAAAAGCTGTATTTTCTTCTTTAAACCTCACTGACTTTTGTGCTGATCAGTCACAGTTTCAGACTAAACAACAATCTTTGACCTGGTCATTTTACTAGCCTGTGTGTTATGAAGATGACTTGAAATGCTGCGGATCTGGTGTCAGCTCGACCCCATGCTGTCACCACAGCTGCTTCCTCTTATGGCTGATACAGAGCAGGTGGAGACATAATCGTCTGGCGGCCAGATATTGACCTATCAATCATTATAGTGTCTTATTCTCTTAAATACATGGCACGTATACTGCCCAGTGTTCATACTTTAGGCATAAAAGCATTTAGATTTATTTATACTATACCTTTTCTCATGTCATACAGGTGTGTCAAAGGCTATAACAAATGGGCAAGTGGAGAGCCAGGCTAATAAACTTTACTCTATTTGTACGTTGAACACATTGACGTCAGAAAATCTGAAATTAGAAATGATCAGAAATATATTTTCTCTTCTTAATTTAGCTCCCTACATAAAGCAGCTTTCTTTCAAATCCAACCACCAAGTCTGTGGTAAGAGTTTGATCTTATTGCCACCAGCACTTTGAAAATTGGTGTCATGTGAAACTATAACATCCATCTGGACGCCACGGAAAACCTCAAAAATATTTTTCCATGTTTCAGATGGAACCTTTCCACATTTATAATATCTGCAATTTCCCCTTCTTACAGCCCTGCCTACGTGCTCTCTTTCACCACAGATTTGGACAAATTAGGAGTCTCCTTTAATCTCTTGATTAGGTGCTGTTGTGATAGTGGATATCCGTAGAGGATGAAGATTGATTGACTCCTCTGATGCAGTTGCGAGAATCCAAACAGTCCCGTTTCTACTGGTGATGTCACAGTGTCAAAACCAGGTGCAGAGGCCACTGAGTGCATCAGAGAGGCCCACTGTAATTCAATGCACACTTTACAGCTAGTCAACATGGCTCAATATGATCCTTTAGTGTTTCTTAACAGCATTGAGTTAAATTCCTTGAGATCATATGTTTCGAATTCAGACAGCTCCCATTTCAATCATCTAAATGTGCCTGCACCTTTCATTGAGGACTTTGGTTCCTCTATTTATGAAAATAATGGGCCGTCAAGTGTTCAAAATTTTTTAAATGGCGCAAAGGGGCCAGAGGGTGAATTTAAACCTCCAACTTCATGTGCACGTGTTGCTCTGTTCTTTGATAATTTTCCACAGCTATTGCTGCATCCCTACAGGAACTCAGAAAACAGAAACATCAGCTAATATAGGCAGCATCCTGTTTTTCTGCCTCCACCATGCTAAGATCCTGTTTGAGGACCATATCATTCCAATTCTACTAAATCTTCTACATCTGTTTCTTGCAAATTTCAAGGAAAGAAACAAAGAGCAACCAGACCGGAGTCACTTGTACAGTGAGAAAGACATGATCCCTTACCGGTTTCTCACCACAAAACTACAAATATTGAATTGTGCTGTAAAGACTTCTGCTTATTTTCAACTTGCTACAACTGCCAGTTGTAGCTCTTTGTAGCACTTTTTTATGGTATGTTACTCCCTTCCAGTTAAATAATCAGCACAAATGATAAGTAGCAGGTCAGTGAATTTCTTGGTCTTTGATTAAAAAGAATAAAGCCAGAAGACTGTACATAAAAATGTAAGCTGAATCCTGTTTGTGCGGTCAAGTGTAAGCTGCAGCTTGTTTGAAACCTGAATAATACATCTAGCCATTAAGAATCAGTTCACTTTTGGATTCCGGGTCAATTTTGGCATAGTTTGACAACTGTGGTTCAGTGTAGACAGTGTAAGTATTCTGAATCTCCTTCAAGCAAATAGTTTTGATTCGCAATGCTGACTGTCTTCCAGTAGTGGGTAGACCATTTTTCAGACCAGTCTGCCCTTAAAAGCATGATTTTTTTTGTTTGTTTTTTTAGAAACAAAGTTGATACAATAGCTGCTAATGGCCTATGGCATAAATCTATAGTATCATTAAATTATTCAGCCACTGAGTGTGACCCAGCACTAACTGCAGGGTTATCACTTTGATCCATTGCAAACATGTCAAAGTGAGCAACACGTTCAACCCCAATACCCCAATAGTTGGCTGGCCAGTGCCTTGCATATAGCTCACTGCCATTGGTGTTTCATTGTGAATGAAGCAAATTATGCTTTGAATATGAGTAATATAAACGCAGTCCGTTATCCAGGAGATTCTCACGTTTTAATACTATGGAAAATTACTTTCAGAACCAGCAGTGATTCCCATGAACCAACTCCAAACTTACTCAATATTTGTCAAGTGCTATAAGCACAAATATGATCTATTCTGACCTGTGAAGTTATGTAAAACATTACATTAAAAATATAAAATTACCTGTACAGCGTGCATTATATTTTTGATAACTGCATATGTCCTCATGAATTATCTTTTTATGTTGTGCTTGATAATCTTAGAGGTAAATGTGTAGAGAAGACTGAAGATCTATAACCAGATTGCTACCGTGGTGTCTATACTGCTCCACAAGTACAGTTTATGATAATGTGGTCTGTAGTCTATTCTTTAAGTAGCATACATATAGATGCCTCATTGCCCATTGCTATCTCTATTCATTGTCGTCAGGGGAATTGTTTACCTGCGCCACAGTGTTGCTCTGTCTGGACTCTATAAGGCTGCTCAGAGCTGAATTAAAGATGCAGGAGCTCTGGTCTACAAGGCAGCACTGTGTAACTGTATACTTCCCCCACTGCTGTGGCTCTATCAATCACATCTCAGACTGGCCGACTCTCTGATGGGATAAATGATTCCAAATCTGACTAAAGCCATTGCTTTGGCACTGGGGTATAAATCTTGACCCTTAATTTAATAATGTGAGCTCAGAGGGGTGAGGCACCGGGATTGTGATTGGTCAGGGGGAATGGAGTCACAGAGGGGAGTCTTGGGTACTACTTTTTCTTTAGCAGCCCCTTGGAGACATCTGCAAGCATCTTTAATTCAGTCCGGTCACGCTCTGTGATAAAGCGTGTTTAATTTTTCAAATCACTCTCCTCCTACCTGGGTTATTCTGCTTCTCTTTCCCTGTTCCTCCCTCTTAATCTGTCCACCACTAAAAGTTCAAAGGGTTGTCTCTGTTTTACAGACTCCTGATTCATCTCCTCTTTAATGTTCATTGTTGGCAGGGGAGGCAAGGAGAAAACAGGAGTGATGGGGTGAGCCGAGGCTTTTATTCGATATAACTACTATAATACCTCTTGCAGGCTCAGATCTGGTTTCTCCTTGGCTGGTTTCAATTGAGTGGCCAGTAATCACCATTCCTGTGGAGTTTCCACTTTATGTCCCACTGTCCTCTTCTCTTCAGCCAACAACACCAGGTAATCTCATGAAAAAAACCTCTGAAAAGCACTGGCAGGGTTGGTTCACTCTGAGTGTAGGCGAAACATTCGATGAGAGCATGTGATGGAGAAGAAACAGAACAGGCTTTTGCTCCTCTATGTACATTTCTTCGGGTTTTGAAGGTTTGACAGTGTTCAACTTACACTTATACAAGGCTAACTTTAAAGTCTGCAACATAATGAGTGTAAGTCCCAAGAAAGGGGTCAGCTTTTGTCCATTGATACACCGACAGTAGTAATCAATGCTTGGGGATGGAAATAACTGCTCCCAGATGCTGGGGGGTTTGTATTGGAGTGAGACACACGCGTGGCTTCGCAGATGACAGTCTTGGGGAGAATTTCTGTAATGGAAACACATGTAGATTCCCTATGATGGTCAGGTGTGGAGCTGTGCTCCTTTATTTAGAAATGTTTAACATGGAAAGGAGCCTTACTTTCAAGGGACATCTCATCTTAGTGGTAACCCTGGGATTTGTTCAATGCTGGCCACGTGTTATTACAAATTGGGAACTTGGACAAAACACAGAGCTCTGTCTTGGTGTATTTCGAGCCTTCCCTCTTCCACCCAAAAAGTACAATTTTATCATCAGTTTTTTTTATGATGTCTGAGATTGTGCCAGGTTGGAGTTTTTGCCTTTTGTCTGCTTTAGTTTAACTTTCCTGAAAGTAGAATTTAGGGGCAGAGTGTAGAACCCAATGAGTTGAAAAGGGGATTTTGGTTCTTTTGAGATGAGACCAGCCATTTGTAAAACTGCTGAGTGATGAAAATTCTCCTCTGATCACTGGTCACTGGTTCATCACTTAACGAGACTCTCAATCTTTGACACTTTCAACACTCCTTAGGAAGTTAACCGACCATCACAGCACATTCTGGCCTGCTTGAACATATGCGTGTCCTCATGTGCATCAGGCAACACTGGTGGGTGGTTAAGTGAGACCTAATGGATCATTGCTCTCTCAGCTGTTGTCCTCTGTTTTATTTGGAAATCAGGCAACGATGACCTCATCTCCCTTGACTTCTTCTAGGTCGTCAGGCTGTGTAGAGCCCTCCTATCCTCTCATTTGTTTTCTCATACACAGAGGTCTACAGTGTGCAAGCATTCAGATGCCTGCAGAGTGACCCTAGTCTAGTGGCCAGTTAACACGTCACACAACACTGCTATTTCCAACGAGGGAAATGATCACAGAGGATGCTATTGACTCCCCGCCGTGTCAGCCACTCTGAAAACCTCCAAAGGAAGCGGAAACAGAGGCAAATACGGTTCTAACTGCAACAATGTGAATTGTTTCTCACAAACGGGGAGAGAAAAGCAATTGACCATATAGGTTAAAACCATTCCTGTGGGCTGCAGAGGATAGAAAACTGTCAGGCAAATATTGGGGAGAAAGAAGCAGAGCTCTGTTTGCTTTGTACTTGCAGGGAAGAAATAAGAGTCAATCAGTAAATATGAGGAAAAAAACACTTAACTACCCCAAGGACATTTCTCAATTTGTTTGTTTGGTGGGAACCATGCATCACAGCATTGCATGCATCACAGCCAGTCATGAAAAGCCACCACTGCCTTGTGGGGGCTGAGGAAAATGGCCCAAGTCGCACCCACTGGTGAACCCAGATGACTTATTGAAGGCATGTAAGGAAACAGAGAAATGGATCCACTCCACAACAGAGGCAAACTGTGGGCACCGCCCTCTGTCTTCATCAGATCCAGTGTTGTCCACAAATATTGTAGATGGTAAGCAAATCTTACAAAATTGGTGAAATCATGTAATGCTGCATGACAACAACATTAATGCACAGCAGCAATTTTTATGCCTCTGCGCCATGTCTGGAGGTATTATGTTTTGGGGTTTCCGTCTGTCCGTCTGTCCGTCGGTCCATCGGTCCTCCAGTCTTCGTGTCCCATTCTTGTGAACGTGATATCACAGATATATTTAAATATGTTTCCATTATGCATGGTTTAAGGGAAAGGGGCATCAGGAATATCTATTAAGATATTCCACAGGAACAACCAATAAAGCATTCACTTAACCTCATGGTTTTCTACCAAAATGTCTACCAAAAGGTTGTGTTTCTTTAAAATAGGGCGAAGAATGGAACTTGAGCTCAGGTTCACTATATGAGCCTTAACCTTACCCATAAAATCCAAATGTAATCCTTCCAGGATCTTTCCCTCACAAGGGCTTGATGAACTCAGGGAGGGTTTAAATATGACAGCAGTGTTACTTACCAGGGCAAACAGTCTACAAATCTAAATGAAGGCTGTTAAATAACGAAAGGCTGGGTGTCATCCTTTAGAGCAAGAGTGCATATTTCACAATGACTGTTAGGGAATCACAGGACAGAAACCAGTTAAAATGTGGAGGTCCAGAATACACTATGCAGCCCATTAGTGGCTCAGCTCAGGGTATCTGGTGTCTCATGCAATCATGAGGATTTTTGTGTGGTTATTTATGCAAGCGTTCATAGAGAAGACACAACCATAGCATACATTTCAAAGGCTTTCTCCCTGGGGACTCATGTCTCTCTGAGTTTCTTGGAGGGAATATGCAGGTTAGATGGGAAGGCGGATATAAGAATGGTGTGCATACTTGAAACAGACTAGAGACTAGCTAACCTCTTTGATGACCACAAAGAAAAAAAACCCCTCAAAAACTAGATACAAGTATGGAGTCAATCTGAGGGAGAAATACAGAGGAGGCGTCTCCTGAGAAACTGTGGATGAATTTAAATTAAATGATTGGTTATCCAACTTTGCCCTGAAAGATAGCCAAATTTGAAGTTCTGTTTGTGTTGTACAAATTAGTGTATAAAATGCAAGAAACATTCCCATCATATATTAAAATAAGCACTAAATCACAACAATTGTAATGGTATTTATCATTATATTTCAGGAATGTTGAAGTGACTATCTTGTAACTTAAAATGCCAAAGATTTAGCAGCTATATAGCAACCATTTAGGGGAAAAAACATAAAATTGTCCTGTGGAAAATGTTCCACTCCTACTTGTTCACTCTTTTGCTTAACTATCACAGTGGAACTTATCTCAGGAAAACCAGAAGCTCTAACATATAACTAATGTTGAAGTCTTTATTTGGTTTGGGCCTTGTTCAGCCGCCTAAGGAGACTTAGGGGGTCCATGTAATCCCTGCGACGCATTCCCTCTGACAAACTCATCTGCTCCACCTCGACACCCTCCCCATAACCACCATGCAGATGTACACGTACACACACACACACACACACACACACACACACACACACACACACAACATATCAACTCCCATCCCACAAACAGGACATTGAGTCTGTCTGTGGTCTTCACTTTAGCACACATTAGTGGAGGAGAGACTTAATCCACCCACCTTTTCCATAGCATATCTTACCAAGACACGAAAGGAACCGCTTAGCTCCTTCCCTCTGCAGGGGCTCTGTGTATGGGTATCCATATATTTCCACACCATACCACCTCAGCCCTTTTTATCCTTGGCTGCCCTCAAAGTCTGAAAAAGACTGTCTCTGGACAGGCTCAGTTTTGATGGAGACCAGGACCTCATGCTTGGGGTAAAAGTTAGCACATTAGCCATCCAGGGAATAGCGTCTGTATACGCATTTTGAGACACAGCACCCCAGAGAGAGGAACTTAACTTAGGTTTCTCTGCAAGAACTGAATATCTGCTGTGAGAACTCTGATAACTGCCTCAGGACCACATTTTGAGATTTTACTGAGCTGTGGAAGGTTTTGAATGGTGGGAGAGTCTCAAGCACACATGTTAAATGTTGTGGAGTAGAAAGGTCAGCCAAAGCTGGGTTTGCTTTTCTGAACATTGTACATTATGACTAAGTGATGCATTGTGCTGGTCTGAAAACTATGTCAATACAAAGGGAAAATTGTAACTCCACCAGAAAATTAAACTGATTGTATTTTGTAATCAGTGTGTTTTATGAATTATTATAAATTATTTTGTGGTCTGTAAAAGTTGTCAGTCTGTATTTCTGAGCTTATTTGCTTGATGTATTAGGATTTTACTGGGAGGTTTGCAATCTAAAGCTAAACAGCAAAAGAGCTATGCATATAATAGAGGCACAGAGGTACTGAACTATAGGATCAACTTCTCAGGAAAAAAAAAAACCCTATTGGGACATGAGATACTAATCAATCTACAGTCCTACATTCAGGATAATATTTTGAATTAAAATTTGTTATTCAGGAACTGGCCAACAGGCATCTCTGTCAGTCCTGCTGGGTTTTTAGATTTATAGAAGCCATTTATCGGGGTTCTGATCTCACCTCAAAAACCTCAATGTATAAGAAACACACAGACAGCTTTGCAAAGGTACACACTTTGCAAGAGCTCAGCAAAGATAGACATACTGGAGGCTTTGCACCTGCTGTCTTCAGATAAACACTGTCTATGGGTTAACGCCACTCACCCACTCCAGGAATAAGCCACTTTCTGTGTGCTTTTGCGCTCCTATGTCAATGTTTTCAACAAGGGTTCTCACCAAGTAAGACAATATGGCTTTAATGGTAGAACAGATTGTCTGTTCTTGCTTTCCTGTCAGTGCTGCTGCAATAAAAATCAGTAAAGCAAAGCACCAACATTAAAGGAATTAGAGTATATTAGCTGCTCTAACAGTTTCCAGTGTTTGTCGATGTCGATGTACCAAACTGCTCATGAGTCAGTTAGATGCTGTTTTAAAGATAATGAATTGTAAAAGAAACTTAACCCTGTGTGGGAAATGTCCAGGAAGCTAATAAGACATACATATTCAAAATTATATTCATGTTCCCTGTTGGTTTTCTGTTTGCCTTTGATTTATATCTGTCTGTGTAATATCATAATTTAAATTTATGCTGCAGAGTTAGCCAAACAGTAGTTTCCATGGTGCAGGGTGTGTGTATGTGTGTGTGTGTGTGTGTGTGCGTGCATAAAGGTCTGGGTCTGCCAGCCATCTGATAATACAATATGACTTAAAAGGTTAAGGAAGCTTTCTTAACTATTTTTTAAGTTAAATCATGCACGCTAACTGTTTGATGGAGTCCTCCCTTTAACTACAAGGCTTTCTTCTTCATTACCTTAAATGGAACGGCTCACAAATCAAGTGTGACAGACCATTTTTCCCTCATATGAAGGGAAAGGTGCACATTAATTAGCTTGTATTTATTTAGCTGGAAGCCTTTATAATTCCAGGATTAAAAAAAAAGTGAAAAAACTTTGAGAAAGTAAGGTATACCACACTAGATAACTACCTCTGTCTATTTCATAGCCTGTATTTTGTTAAACTGTTGTTTAGCTGAATTAGAAAAAGATCTATATTATTTGTCAACCCTGTCAGGCAAACATTTATAAGGTGCAAGACACAAAATTAGGGAGTACAAGACGAAAGACAGGCAGTATGTATTAGAGTTATGTTCATAGTTAAAGATGGAGCTAAGGGACAAAACAGCAGGAAACGGCTGATTGTCTCACCACACAAATCTCCTCTACGCATTGGCTAACAAAGTAATGATAAGTCTGAATGAGACTGCGGTCCTCTGGAGAAGGATTACTGTGCGCCTCATCACTCCTTCACTGTGCAGAGACACTGAAATCGTGGTCACAAGGGAGCAACATTTCATAGTTTTTCAGGTTAAGGAGAACATTGGGCTGAAACAGTGCAGGATTGGACGGAACAAAAATGGGAACATATTTTGTGCTTTTGCATATAACTTTCAGCAATCAATACTTTTATGAGCTGCAGTGTGGTTTGTCAGAAGAAGGAAATAAATGAGTCACTTTAGTAATCCAGGTTGACACTTGAATCGTGACTTTTAGATTTAGGTTTTAACTGACAGGAGGAGGAGTGCAGTGTGTTGTTTTTGGTGGGCCAAACACATGCTGGAATGTCATTCATTTCAAATTCAAGGAGTAATTACTTCAAGAACTCACAGATGTATCTCCCAGAGCTGTTGAAATTCCCAGAGACCACCATGCAAATCATCCTCAGAGTAATCAAAACGTCCCAACACAAGATGATCCAGCGTGTCAACTCCGGTGGCTCAAATAGTCAAAAACTATCCTGGTCTGCTTCAGTAGATCTCACAGTGAAAGCACATTGTTATAATCTACTGTTGGACTGCACCACTGCATTAATGTGAAGTAGAGGCTGCATTCTCCTGTGTGTCCTCCTTAGTTAATTGAATATGAAAAAACAGTTAAATGGAAAAAAAGAGCAGTCCTCATAAAATATTTATGTACATATACATAAAATGTATACAAGAAACGTGGAAGACGGTATAAAAGGAGGACATGAAGTGTTAGGTTAGGGACACTTCATTATAACCTCTCTCCACCACATGCTACCAAATTGGAAATCATGATGGATTTAAAGGATCTTTCTTGCCCTTACTCTTCATTACCCAGTGTGGGTGAGATGTGACCCCATGGTTGAATCAGCCTTGACTCATACCGAGCCAGTGATTTTCCCTCTGTTGGACCCACTTTGTCTTAAATAGACAGATATTAATGGTGTCAGAAAATCAACAGGGATTCAAACACATTTCTTCTTTTTTTTTTTTCTTCAGTTTTTAATAACCTTCACATTTTCTAAGTTCCACAGCATCTGCTGTTGCTGCTAAGCTCTATTTGCCCAAACTTTCATTTCAGACAGAAGCTTGGCCCCACCATGTCTTCTGTGTTGGTTAAGATTTTACATTTTTTAATGTAAGTGACAGTCTGGATGAGCTCTGTTGGGCCAACAAGCTGTTTAACCAGAGCAGTGCAGCGACTGCTCTGGCACGAAAAAAGCTTGACATTTTGGAAAACACACTTATTAACTTTCTGGTAGAGAATTAAATGAGAATATTGAAAACCCACTCATCTCTGTTTATTAAATATAAATCTACAGCCAGCAGCTTGTTAGCTTAGCATAATGACCAGAAACATAGGGAAACAGTTAGCCTGGCTCTGGTTAGAAATAACAAAATCCACCTACCAGCCGATCCTACTCATTACATCTTATTTTTTTCATTTGTACAAAGAATCTAAGCATAAAAATGACAGTTTTCCATTTTAGTGATGATTTTGTGCCAGACTATTTTTTAGCAGGAATTAGTGATTTCCTGGAGTTTGTGCTGTTGGCCTGGCAATTGCTCTAATACGTGATATGCTCCAATACGCAAGTCCCTTAAAACTGCTCATTTTTGTTCCTTCTATAGTTCCCCAGTTATGCTAAGCTAATCATATCGTGTACTCATGAACTTCCTCATCTCTCTTACAGGAAGTGAATAAGTGTTTTTCACAAATTGTAGAACTATTCCTTTAAGTTGGGAAGGCAGCATGGAAGGCAAACACAGGCTGTGACAAGACACTACACTTGTTTCCAGGCTCTTTCCCTCTTGTCTTTACAGTATGGCTTAAAAGGATGAGAGCTGCACTGTGAGGAAACACCTGGTATCCATTTAGACTACATTCTATTGTGTTTGTGCAATGCAGCACAAAGGAGGAGGTGGGGAGCGGAGAGCTGGTGTCCATGGCCAAAAGCTGGTGTCATGATCAAGAGCGTAAAGGGACAATTAGGTAATTTGGAACAGAAGAAAAATGTAAAGCAGTGAGGCAAGAAGGTTAAGTTTTTGTTAATGGCAAGTTGTCTTTGGGTTTCTTGCTAGAAGGGTGATGAAGACAGTTTCCAAAGATGCTGTCATCTTGGAAACGGTGCTGAATTTCAGACAACACACACACACACACACACACATACTCTCATGTACATTCATTACCCTTGAACTCGCAACTGACATCCTTCGTTTTGGGTAATATCGTTTTGACTGTATCCTTCGTGGAGGCGTCTCACTGTAAATATATCTGCTCGTCTTGTGTATCCAAGGAATCTGCTTATCTGATGTTGACTTCCTGAGATCTTGCCTGTATACAGACCTGAAGGCCGCTGCTCTGTCCATAAAATCACCACTGGGTCTCATGGGTGAGTGCAAGAGGAAACTAAGAGGAAGGAGGGAAGATGCTGGGGAAAGGAAGGAAAAGAATGAGATGTGAGGGGAAGGGAAGAGATTAAGTCAATGTACAGTTGGAGCTGAATTAAACAGCCTGGACGGAGGGTCATACTGTCATTCGGGTCCAAGGTTGTATTTCCTGAGGCTGGTGTGAGGCCTGATACAGCAAATTAAAGATACCAATAAAAAATAAACCTCATGTATCCCATCCTTTCCTCTTTTCTTCTCCTCTTCCTTCTGTCTTTTTCACTTCCCCCTCTCCCAGTCTCCCACCCCTGTAATGATGCGCTACTCCAACTGTGGTTAATGTTATTAAAGCTCCAGCCACGGCAGCCGTTCCAACTAAAATAAAACAACAATGCCTCCCAGGCCTGGAGAAACCTTACAGCTGGACTATGAGTAACTCAAGACTGCAGAGCTCTGTCACTGCTTTCCGGTACATGTTACATTCACTTCTCAGATCTGCTGCACAACTCTGGTTAAAGGAGAACATAGATATGCTAATATGGAATGAGATAACATTCTGTGGGAGTGAGGGATGTCAGTCCTGCAGACTCATTTATTTTTTCTAGTCAGTTTTTCAGAATTAAAATAGTCGGTTTGGGGCTGTAGCATTTCCAAATAAACTTGTGGAAAGAAATCAGTATGACTTGGCAGACCAACTGAGGGTCTATGGTTGTGCTGGGTTGTAAATGCGTACATGCATACTAGAGTATAAAGCGGGGCTTGGCTTCAGAGGAGCAGCCCTTTCCGGAAAAGGTTGTTCTTTAAGAATGTTGTGCTTTTCAGCCATATTATGAAGTCTGACTTAAACATCAAAGGGCAGAGCTAAGGGAAAATTGCATTTGTGGTGTTGGAAGTAAAAATATGACTGTGTTAGTTTGAAATTAGAGGATTGGCTCAATGAAGCGTATAGCCTGGTTAATGATCCAGGATTTAACAGCCTTTCTTAGCTGAATAAGTGCTTGGCTTATCATACCTAGCCTCCTTGCTTATATCTCTTTCCAATTCAACTTCACTTTCTCTGTTCCTGTCGGCTACTGTCAATAAGTCCTCCAAACCAAACACGGAATGTAATTGCCCTAATGGCCCCTAGATGAATACTTTCTGATCTGAACTATCTGGAGGAAAACACAGTTTGTTTCTGTCTTCCAAAACTGTTACATAAATGATTCACACAACTGTTTCTGATCTGATACATTATAGTTGGATTGGGTAAGGTTTAGGGACAAAAACTACAGCTACTAAAAGCAAGGTCTGAATCAAAATTTCTTTTTTAATTTTACTTGGTCATGTTAAGGGAGCCATAGTAATTTTGATAGAAACCAATGATGACCGTAGAAGCAAACTGTGATCTCCTGTTTTTAAGTCTGACACTTTGGGCTTAATTACTGTATTGCATAAAAGGCAGAGAAGCTGTAAATTGTTTTTCACTTTGAGAACATACTACAGTCAAATAAGCAGTAGTCATACATGCATGTGCATCACACAAATATTATACACACCCACTCACATTAAAATGTAAAGAAAAGTAGTGGTCAGGCCGGGTCTGTCAGCGGGGCTGCAGCTGTCTGTCACTAGATCAGCAGTCACACTTCATCTTCCCATGTGTGGAGCTAATCACAGGATGCCCATTAGACAGCAAGAGACCATTAACACTGAAGGGCACCCCAACAGAGAACGAGGGCTTCTCTCCTCCACTGAGTAGGTATGGCCATGTACGACACTAACAAGCTCGCTCATGTTTTGTGCAGTTGTGCACGTATGTATTGTGTACACACACATACACTTACCTTACACACAAACATAGATACAGTCTGCAGTAGCTCAGTGCACACAGGCAGACGGTGCTCGGCACTTGTCCGGCGCCGCTCCAAAAGAGAAACTGAATAGCTTTAATCGTGGGAGAGCAGTGAATGGCCGGTTGATTTCAGCATGTGTGTTCATTTCCTGACCATCAATCCCACAGTCCATTTGGCTCAGCACACACCGGTGATGCTAACCATGCAATTGGAGGAGACCCAGTATCCCCCCCTCACCTTTTTTTTTTTTTTTTTTTTAAATACAATTACCATTCAAGAGGGAATTACAAAAAAAGCCAATGATTACCTGTCATGCTATTTCTAATTCCACACACACATTGGGAATTGTTCCTCCATGCAAGTGCATCAGACATGTATTTATTCTTATTTTGTTCAAATGAAAACTTTGCAATTAAATGTCGCCTGTTTTTAGTGTTGACTTCAAACGCTGCAATCAATTAAGGAAACCAAAAAATTTGACGCTCCGGCTACTTTGTTGTTATTGTTGAAAATGACAGAACAATTGTTTATAGATAGAAATTTTAATTAATATTTTGTAATACTTACATGCTTTTGTTTCTATATCATGTCATGCTCAGCTTTCATTGTTTTTGTACATGGCTAGAGCAGTATACATAATCTTTAAAAAAAAAAAAAAAGGGGGGCTTTTGAAGTGTTTGTTTTTATGCAGCTACAACACCATCCCATTTTTATGCAAATTAATTCACTATTAAGACGCCTGAGTACGTCTGGCTTTCTGCAAACTGGTAAAAACCAAGAAGAGCGCACATCAACAAACGAGCCGTTTAATGACGCGCCTTCAGAACCAACTGGCCCATTCACCAACGTCTGCAGTGTTCAGAGTTATTGTCTGAAGAGAATACAACGGGCAGCACATCAATAAATGCTTATTTTCTCATTTTACGCATTAATTTGCCGTCCTTGCAGTGTGTATTAGTGGGACAGCAGAGGAGATCAGAGAAAGGAGGTGAAAGGAGGTTATTGTCTCAGGGGGAGGCTGGCCTGCCATCCGTTTTGACATGACAAACTTAATGAAAAAGACTCTCTGGAAAAGTTGTTGTTTATGTCCTACTAAAGATTTCCTATAGCTCAGATATTAACAATTAAAGTAGTAGCAATATTACAAGTAGTATTATTGGTGGTAGAAATGATGGGAAGAAATCCAAGTTAAGCTGTTAATTGTATGGCAAATAAATGTACAAAGTTTCAGCTCCGGGGTAACATTTGTGTTTTTCAGAGTGACCAGTGAAGTCAATTTAATTCAACGAAAGACAGCTTTGAGAACAGAAGAGACGGGAGAAAACATAGCAGCGTCAGTATTATTCTGATAGAAACATGGAGGAAAGAAGAGCTCGGGGCGTCTGTACACGTGTTCATGAATGTGCAATTCATTCCTATCATGAGCTGTGGAGAATGATAATGTCCCTATCCCCATGGCGCACATGTGATGACCCTGTGACTTAGTGAGGATGAAACCGATGTCAGCCATATGCCAATTAGCCAGATGCTATGATCCCAACAGAGCATTTAAGGGTGATTTTCAAAAGATGTCGGTGATGGCATTTTCTGGCACCATCACCCAGGAACAGGGTCTGTATTTTCTCTCCAAACTGTTCAGGAGCATTGACCTTGACTTGCATGAGATGATGAACTGAGACCATTTCATATAAAAAAGCATTCCACATCATTACAATCTTTCACAGAGGTCTTTCCGCTGGTGGTTTTGGTGTGAGTCTGCTGCTTGCATGTTGTTTTGGTGATCTTGTAAAGGCTTTTGATTTTATTGCTTACTTTACAATGGTAAAAAAAAAAAAAATGTATTTTACTGTTTTTCTTCTTTTTTATTTGAACAGACGCACACTCCTCTGGCCTGAAAAGCCATTTATGGACATGGCGTGTCTCTATAAAACTGTGCTCTCATTTGTGTTTCACGGGTTTTCTTCCTGGCTGTGATCTGTAAGAAACAACAAAATTCAAGGGATGGAAGTTTATGTGCAGTACATGCTTATGGCTGATCAAAAGCTTTTAAGATCTGAGTGACTTTTGGACAATCTCAGCTAGCTTAATTTCACAATGGCATGGATCCTCTTTGGTCTAGTTGCAAAGTCTGAACAGATTTCGCCTACAACGCAACGATCCCGAGGCGTTATCAAGCACTTAGTCTCAGACACCTTTGATGCAGTTGGTTTTGAGGCGAAACAAAAGAAGGGTGTGGGTAATCTGACACATTAAGGTAAACTCAGCCTTTTTTTCTGCACTCTATGAAAACACTCCACTAGTGAGCAAAATACTGGTTGTGTGTGGGAGATCGTCTTGTTCACGGTTGTAGTATTTTAAGCTCTGTTCCCTCCAGTATTAATCTGCCCTGCTTATCTCGCCACTTTGATCGAGGTGGAGCACTTTCCTTACAGTCTGGTCTTGAGTTCTTTTCTAACTCTAGAGGGCTGAAAACTTCACTTTTTTTGCCCCCCCCCGCCTTATTTCAGCAGTGTTTTTGCAGTTGCCTTTGTTCGCTAACTAATGACAGTTAAATTTATTGAAGCAGAGCTGAGCGAATAAACAGATTAAATGCTATTAAATCATCCAGTAGTCCCATTAATAAATTCCTTGCCTTATGGGAACACGTTATTTTTTATTCTTCCCCTCAGTATTTCAGGCCAGCCTTGGTACTCTTCAGTCATCTTCACCACCTCAATGTCTAATCAAGCTGTTTAAAGGCCACATTTGTTTCTTTATCTCCACCATCAGTATCTTATCCACCTGGTATTAACTATGAGCCACTCCAGCCATATCTGTAATTAGCATAACTCATGGGATGGAGTTCGTGGTGTATTTACACTGTGGCTTTAAGAGCTCAGTAAGGGAAAGTATGTGTAAGACAAGTATTTATGTGTTGCTGTTCACACACACTCTGGCTGCTTTTCAAACCAGCATCAGCAAGGACAGTGGGCCACAGGAAAAGGAAGTGGCGCTTCCATCTTTTTTCTCTGATCTGCCTTTAGATGTTAAGGTTTCTTAATCACACACATCGACAGAGATGCACAGCAGTTACAGGAAGTGAATCATAAGGAGACAAAGAGAGGATTAAATGAGTTTTAACTGTGCCAGTGATGTGCCCACTACTGTGCTTAGGCAGCGCTTCTTCATAAGACAGTTTTAGTTCTGCTCCTTTTCTCATCAGCAGGTAAAGTCAACTCTCTGTCTCAATTGATCCTCAAGTAACCAGCACATAAACACTTCTTACTTTTTCTGAATTAGTACGTTCCGCTGTAATGCAGGCCAAATCTAACTGTAAGCTACTTGTCAACAACAGCTAGAAAACACCAAAGCCAGATAGTTTGACAATGTAAGTATGTATTTATTCAGCACCTACATTTGCTTTGTATTCAAGAAAGACATTGAAAACTCACTTACTATAATAGCAGACCTTTTAAGTGAAATAAATCAAGAAGACAGGAATGTGTAAAAACGTTTTAAATGAGATTCAGCACTTCTGCTGAACTCTGGAACAAATCGGATTCTGCTAAAAGCCACTGAGTTCTCGGGTTTGCCCACAGTGGCAGCTTCCTGTCCTACCGGCCACATAAATGCCCTTACGGTACGATACCCCTGCTGCAGTCCCTGCCTTGGTTTTAAAAGCTCTTGGTAGCCACATCTATGGCTTCCAGATGCTGTCTCCAATGTGTTTTCAGGGAAAAGAAAGGAGCTAATCTAATAATAAGGGTGGGCAGCACAGGAGAGGCCTGCAAGGTGGGGAATAATATTAGCACATCTTCGTAAATCAGAGCCCCTCGCAGCAGTCCAGCAGACATTTAGTCAAGACGCCCAGACCACCTCTGTTACAGGGAATTACTGGGTGTGAAAACACAGAGCATAGATTGCCCACAGACCCCTACAGGGCTCTTTCCTCTCACCAAAATGACACGATTATATGTATATTAAAAGGAAAAATAACACAAGTGCAGATTATGGTGATTAGTGTTTATCAGTCATCAAGTCATGAATAACGAAAACACTGTTTTCCCCATTGCTTCATAATACCAAGTCCTTATTTGGAGGTTTTCTTCCGCTCTTTCCCTGAGATATTTTTCCAGACGTCCATATGGTGCTTTTATCTATCAACACACAGAGCAAGTTGTATGTATTTATTCATTTATTTTGGGGAATGGAGTGGAAAATAGTGTTTTCCGTGCTAATTTAACCAGTTCAAAGGGATCAGTCCGAGGAGAGAAATTCCCAAGAAATAGCATTAAATCGTCTCCATGAGCATGATCCTTATCGTGCAGGCTCTGGCCCGTGCGGCACACAATCAGGAGAAATGCTGCATCAGAGGCTACATCTGTGGAAACTGTGGGCAGAGGGGACTTTGAACCCAAACAATATAGCGTTGATAAAAGAAGTTATTTCTGCTGGCTCTTGTGCATAGATTTTAAAGCCCTCAAATGGTGTTTAATTACCACAAGTGTAGGAGAAGATGAGTTATTTATAACTGCATCAGTCCTTCTGCTCTGCATTCCTGTGCAGTAAGCCTGAAGGACTGCCTGGGACTGGGCTGAGGGCTCAGTGCTGTCAAGAAGTTACGTTTGAGAGAGCCAAGGAGAATCATTGAGATTCAACAGCCCAACTGAGTTTGTCATTTAATTTTTTTCCTTTCTTCCAAAAAATACCCAAACTGTCACTCTCTTATACTCACCGTGGGGAAAGGCTACCTTTGTCCCCAGAGGCTGTCGAAGAGGAAAGGCGTTATTTAGAAATGCACAGGAGGAAAATGCACGATATTCATTCAAGATAGGCAGGACCCAAACGTTAGCCCGTGCCATCAGAAAGACACAGCTGTCCTCACCCTCCCCGGCTGTCATACTCTCTGTTTCTCATCTTCAAGGACTCCTGGCTCTGCCAAATTTCTCTTCCTCTCCATCTTCCACGCTCTCAGCCACTTCCTCTTGCAAAACTCTTTTACTTTCTCTGTCACTGCCTTAATTTCCTCTCTCCAATTTCCCTTTCACTTCCTCTCTTTTTCAGGCTCCAAGTCTCTCTGCCACTAACCACCTCTTCTCTTTCTGCCTGCTAACCTTCCCTCGTCGCCTCCCTCCTGGTGGAATTAGGTTTGCGCTGCAGTGTGCTGCTGAGATGCAGGTGGTGTAGAAAGAGACACATGGACACATAAACATGAGGAAATGCATTGACACCAAGGCCACATGGACTACCAATACTGTTTATAGCAATCACCCCAAGGTCTGATTAATGTTTGAGTTAATCAGCGGGACAGGAAGGAATTTGGCTGTGGGTGTGCGACTGAAAGAGGAGTGGAAAGAGAGAGAGAGAGAGAGTGCAGTAATATGTATCTCAACATATGAGCTGAGTGAGTTCACATCTTTCTGCAGTGATCTTAATGTGTATATGTAGAACATGTAATTAAATACATTTGATTTTCTCACCAAAAAGCTTTTTAATTTTGTCACACAGGCCTTCATGAGTATTTCTAGGGAACTTTGTTTTATTTATTTTTTAACAAATGACTTAAGTGACAGTTTTGGGTGATGTCATTAAACTGGCATGGCTCCCACTCACTGCCCTTGGAGGAGAGGGCTGAGTTATCTGTCCGAGTGCAGTAACAATTGGGGCGCATTAAATAAAAAAGTTTGCTCCTTTAATTTACACCTTTTGACAACAGCAGAACTGTTCAGATGCTTTTTTGTTGTTGTTTTTTTAAATGCAGAAAACATATGTGTTAAGTATATTTGTTATTTACCCATATATACAGGTTTTCTGTGATGGACTGGTGCTCTGGCTGGTTTGTCAGTTGCCTATTTTGTGGACTTTTGCATGGATGTTGTTTGATATTGACCCCCTCCAGTGACGTGATCCTAGTCTGTCCCATATACACTTTCTGAAAAGTGTTGATGTGCAATATGATACCTTCTGGAAGAGACACAAGATGACAACCATAAAGCTGATAGCATTTGAGGGCAGCTGTCTAAAATTGTTGTTAAGTGTCAGGTCTGGTTGGACAATAACTCAGACACCCGTCATGAGATATACATGTATGCTTAAGCTTGGATATATCAAATAAAATAGATATCAAATATACCTGCGTTTTCCTTCCACTAATATTGAGTTCAGTATCAAGGCCACTTTCTGCTACTTCTGCTAAGTACAGTTTTCCTTTACTTTATCATTTTAAAAGGTGGGAAATTCTCTGAAATGACCCCGCTTTTTAAATTGGGCTTTTATGGTACATCTGGAGTAGAGATGCCAAACAAAAATTAGCATCAAGCTGATTAAGTTTCATTCTGATTACTATAACATCTGTAGTCTGGGCCTTGTAGGTGGAATTAAAGAGAACCTGGGACCTGGAAATATTATAGAATTTCCTGTATTTCATCATTCAGTTTCTTTTAAAAAAACGTGCGGTGAACTGTCTCACTTTTTAAAGCTGCTATAATTTGCTGTTAAACTCTTTGTGCTGCTTTTTTCAAACGGCGACAGTCTTATCTTTGATCGAAGCTCTTCAAATGTTGAGTAAGAGCCCTCATTGGTTTGGATAATGGATAGTCATAATGAAGACCATGATACAACAGAAACGATGCTTGCAGATGCGACTGCCAAGATATGAATGGAGCTTCCAAGTTCCAAATGTTGGGTGGGTTTAATGTGGTTTTAACAGTTTTGGCACAGGAAGTGTAGCCTGTGGAGGTCTCTGGACGATAATGTATGCTGATCATTGTTAAACCCCCACCAGACAAAGGGTGCTTTCTTAGCGCTTCTTAGCCAAAGTCATGATGCATTTCCTTGCTCCTGCCACAGCATGGCACTCTTCAAATTGAAATGTGACCTCTTTCCTGACAGTCCTGCTCTCTGCTGTGACACTTTGAGTCAATTCTGGAGCAACATGTGAGATCCACACTGTCTCACTGCAATCCCTTCCCTGTATGTAGATTTAATGATGAACCTCATCCGTGACCAACCAATCACACATGCCCATCAATGAAGGGACAGTGTTACAATCGGGCACAGTGGGGCTTGAGAGGAGCTTCCTTTGAAATCAGGACACGACTTGACTGCAATGAATCCCCTTTCCTGGCTATTCCATGTTTGGTTTTTTTTATTATTATAAGGCCCCTTTTCTGAAGCCCACCAGGTGGTTGGTCTCTCCAGTCAACATTGAGACTGACATCAGTGTAGCCATCTCATTATTCTCCAAGGGATCTGGGAGGTCAGTGCTATCAAGTGGAGTGGTGCTATAAAATAAATTGAATGTTCTGCTGAGGCAACTGTTGAAGGTGATGGACAGAGAGAGCCCCTGCTCAGAACCACAGCCCTCTCCTGCGCCCCTGGGTGCTGCAGACTGGGACCTGGGCTGAGCAGCTGGCTGACTGGCTGGGAAAAAGGTTGCAATCAGAATTAAACATGAGCACTCCGACCTGTGTGGTATGTTGGCCATCCGTCACTCTCTGCAGCTCGGAGAGACTACCTGTGCACGTCCAGTGGGCCTGTCAGGTATTGGAATGGACACACTTGGCTGCACAGAGGTGGAATCAGAATTGCAGATGGGGAAGGAGAGGGAAAAGGAGAATAAAGCCAATCGATGTGGAGTGAACGTCTACAGTATAAAGCCACAGAGGGAGGGTCTGAGTCTCTCTGCTTTTGGCCAAAGATAATGTTAGGCTACGGTTACACTTGTCATTTCAATGTGATTTTTGAGCTCTGATTTGAAAAATCACAGCTTGTGACAGTAAATGACTTTAATTCACCACTTGGCCTCAATTCTTTTTTATGTCTTAATATATGGCCTGGCTACTTTTCACTTGGAGCCTTTCAGGGATATTCCAAAGTCCTTTTATTCAATGTTTGACTTCTTAGTGGTTTGTCCAAAGAATTTGGTCTGCAGAAATGTCCATATTTACAGCATTTCAGGATTTACTGTACAGTTAATAAAAACATTTTTGGCCATTCTAATAACACAACTGTTATTTCCAAGATATAACTAGTTTGATCCCATCATCATTATGCCTCATAGTATGTGGTTGCCTTGATGTAAGGGGGTAAAATAAACAATGACAGTTGATCTGAAAAATATATCAGAAAGCCTTCTTTGCCGTTAGTGGATACAGTATCCTGAGTCCATTAGGACTTCATTTGAGAATCTTGCAGCTGAGCGAGCAACGCAGTTGTGGATTTAGTTCTATAGCCTGATAATTAACCAGACTGTGGTCAAAATTAACTGT
Organism: Datnioides undecimradiatus; assembly: GCA_008933995.1. Taxonomy (NCBI): domain Eukaryota; kingdom Metazoa; phylum Chordata; class Actinopteri; order Lobotiformes; family Datnioididae; genus Datnioides; species Datnioides undecimradiatus. Next base: position 10,735,526 of record WARS01000029.1, on the reverse strand, counting down.
ATTGAATGCCAACTACACAACGAAGGTGTTCAGATTTAAATTGTGTGTTGACTGTCCATTGGTATTCTTAATTTTGAAGATTCCTAGAATTGTGGTTAAAAAAAAAAAAGTCAAATTTTATTCATTTAGACTTGTCACGCTTAAATGGTGTGGAGTGATTGGATGATAAAACTGAGATTTTAAAGAAGCCTTTGATTGGAAACTACAGCCCTAAGCAATCATATTTTCCCTACAAAAGCTCTTGTTTCTATACAACGATATCATGTACTCAATCCTTCCTCTATACTATCCAGAGTTTTTGCAGCGTGTGTAATATGTGGTCCTGATTCCCTCAGCCTGTAAACTATCCTATTTCAATTTCAGACACTGTAGACTTTGAAGCAAGCCACATACTGTGTACTATGTGTATGTTTTCTCTATAAAGTGCCACAAATAATTTATCTAAAGCTGCGCTGCAGAGAGAATAGTTGACTTTGTTAGAGAAAAGAATGCTTTTGGCATAGTCTTGGGTTTGCTTGTAACAGCCCGCTAACGCAGCAGTGTAGCCGTGGCTTGCAGGCTTGGCACAGAGACAATTTGAAATGTGAGCTCAATTATATGTATTCATGCCCTCATAAATGACATATGTTGTTAGTTATGGGGAGTAACTAGTTCAAACCTGGATATGCACTGACAAATGGTCAAGTAATTATTCGCCTGTAATGACTGAAACAAGGCATGATGAGTCAGACAAATTGTTATAAAATGGAATGAAAACGACGCCTGGTTTAAGCTTTTTCTCACGGGCCGTTTTTACAAGAAGTGGCTATCAGAACCAAAAAAACCGCTCGGCTTGAAATAAAGCATTTTAAAAAATCTATTTCATTTCTAAAGGAAGTATCTAGATTGCTTGTTGGTTTCCCAGAAACACCAGAGAAGGGGTAAGCTTACAGCTATTCACAATGACTGTCCTCCAGCGCACTGCGGGAGAAGCAATTTGTTGCAAGAAGTAAATCCATTTAGCCCCAACAGAAAGGTGGTGAGCCGACTTAATTGAGGTCTCCGGCTATATTTAAAAGGAGTAAATAATTTTTGGACACAGCAGGCTATTTTGAGCAGGGGTCAAACGGTTGAATACACATTCCAGTAATGGAAAGACTTGAAGTCGAAGTTTGTTCTTAAATTCCGGGCAACACAAGCACCGCATTTTCCTGTCATATCTTGAAAGATAAAGACAGTCTGTCCCACTTCTCCGCTTGATACCCAAAGACTAATAAGACTCTAGTTTTATTGTCTGAAAATTTGAAGTCTTCTGTTCGGGCTGAGATGTCTGTTCTGCCAGAGTAAACACTGTTTTGAACTGCACAGCATGTCGCTGCTAAAGAATATGTGTGGAAATGCAAAGTGCTTAATAGCTGAGCCATGAATAAGATATTTTTCCATTTCATTCGCACTCTTACAGTGCAAAAAAACATCCACACAAACTCTCTGAGGTACAGGCATACTGTTGGACATACTCAGCAACACACACTCTGACTATATAAAACACCTGCCTGGAAGCTAAGACTGAGACAGGCCAGAGCCAGACGTGTCTTTGGCTCACGTCCTCCAACACCACAACAGGAAAATCACAATAGAGCACTCCTGACCTGTAAGCCCAGGGTCTTTTATGACAAGTGCTGTATAATTGTGCAGTCTGGCCTAGATTATTCAGTGTTCAAAAATGTGACAATTACTTGTCTGTAACCCGCCCTCCTGGCCTCCTTTCCCGTCTTATCTGCTCTTATTTGATTTTGTATGTCGCCTCACTGGCGTGCAGAGTTAGCCCTGTGTTTTTGATTATGTTTTCATCAGTGTTTTTCTAATGCATCAACTTGTAAACCAATTTAGCCGCTGGCGCCCTAAAACTATTCTGGCATGAAACAGCTATTGCAGCATTTAGCTTCCAACCCCCCCCCCTCTTTCCCACCACTGCCAGTAAATGTTTAAATATGTTGCAGTTTTGTTTGAAGGACCGTGTCACCGCACATGGCCAGCCAGCAGATGCCTTCAAGATAAGAGCACACCTTACTCAGGATTTACTTGCAAACTTTGTTCCAGCATTGTGGCTGAACCAGTTGTTAGCAAAAGAATGCAGCTTTTGTATCACAGAGACAAGCGCTATTTCGACGCGGTCACTGGGAACACATGTCAAGGCCAATTTGTTTAAAAATCTTCTCGAGGATGGTTTCTAAGAAATCCACTTTTACCCTCTGCAAAGCACTGGATCTGATGATTAATTGCAAGCTATTCTGGGGACAGGAGAGGGCACAGTTTAATCTTTGTAACTTAATCCACTTTTTTGGCCACTTGACCTTGGGTGTTCAGCTGTTCCAAGGCCATCGCTGATGGTGATATTGATGAAGAGGATTCACAGCTGGATACACAAACTGTATAGCCGGAGGTATCCACAGTCAAATGATCTAAAAGAAATGCCTTTTTGTTCACTCTCTTTTTGAATTACTGAAAGTATAACATGAATGTCCTGTCTATGAGCAGCGCTGTCCTTTTGGAAAGGACATTGTTTAAATTTGGTCTTTTAACAGAAAGTATGGTGCAGAAATCAAAATCATCCACTATGATATATAGTTGAAGCTTTGCTCATTAGTTTGCTTGCTTTTCCTTTAGTCTTTATGAAACTTATTATCCCAGAAGACAGAAATGACAAGTGCCATCTTCCAGTTAAAGGGCCAGCTGTAACTGAAGTCAATCAATACAGTGAGATGGATGACGCTGCTGATCCAGACACTAAGGGCATCCCTTTGTTTGGATCCTTACGAACTTGTAGACTTCCACCTGCAGCCGTCATCTTTACAAGTCCCGAATGTCATCCACTTCATCACTGCCACCTTTTGATTACTGCTTCCTTATTAGTCCTTTATCCAGAGGGCCATAACTCTTCAGCTGAGTGTCATTATTTTGAGTGCGACATTAATGGAATCAATATTTTGACACCTTGCCTTCCCAATGCAGGTAATTGAAGTCACAGGTATAGTGGGTAATCGAGTTGTAGGGGGACATGATTGACAGGTAATAGGATAAGGATGCTCGAAGCTCTGTGGCTCTGACATTGTCCCAGAGCCCATTCTGTGCATCATGAAAAATGGATTTTAGGAGGTACAGAGTAAGAAGGTTTGTTCATATTTTTTTAATCCTTGCCGTTCTCAGTATACCTGTGACACAATTTGAACATATATCTAACTTCAATCAGTTTATTTCTAATTTAATGTGCTAGTTTTATTACGCTTTCTCTAATTTCATCAACCCATGTCTCTTTGATCTTCTACTTTTCTTAGTCTTAATTGACTGTTAGCTCTTTTTCTGTCTGAATACAGTTATGGAAAGGTTGTTCTCATCCAAAAGCTTGGTTGGAAATATATGGTTGAAATCAAGATATTGTTGACACTGAAGACAAAATTCAACACTTATAGCTCTAACAGAACATATGCTACCACCATTGACGCAGGTTTGCCAGTAATTTACAATGTTTTGTGACTAATAACGGACTAAATTAGTAATTTTTTTTTTTTTTTTTTTAGCATGTTTGAAGAATGGAAATTTTCTCTATGATTTAATTACTCTTTTGCTGCCATTGGACCCACTGGGTTGTTAAAAATGTTGAGAGATGAGAAAAGGTGTAACTGTCATTGTATAGAATTAATTGAAGGTGGGAGTTTATGGATTTGTTTAAGGGATGTCATATCTTCGTCTCTCCTCAAAAGTCAAACTTAACTTTAAACTTAAACTTGTGCATTGGTCATTTTGAAACAGACTGCCCAGCATTCTGGTGTGTTTGTGTTTGCTCCAGATGCTGAAGCTCTGTCGTTATCTGTGGCTAGCACAGCGCTCCAGGCAAAGCCCCAGCCAACACACTGCTGCCCAAGTAATTACAAGACTTACTGTCAAAACAGAGACACAGGGAGATGGAGAGGAGCAGAGAGAAAGTGGGAAATAGAGAGTAAAAGCTAAAGAGAAAGGGAAAATGAGAGGGCACAAGCAAGGCTGACAGCCTCAGCTTAAGCAGCACCAAAACGTTTCAGATCACACAAACACACACACGCGCACACATGACGCACAGGTACCTCGGCTAACTAATACCTCTCTGTCATCTGGCAGGTACAAGTCATACCTTGATCATGTGCTTGTAGGGACATAAAGGGAGCTCATATTGTCCTGCGGCTCCGTCTACCCAGGAAACCAGCTCGGTCATTACCCAGCAGCACCTGCTTCTCTGGAGGCAGCTTGCAGCAGGCACTATACCTCATCTGTGGCACCCAGTGCGATTTAATATAAATGATTCATGAACAGAAACTAGTCAACTTTCTCTTTTAGAAAAATAAGTGGGCTGGGCCTGACGTATTCATCTTGTATCCAATGCTGATGTATATCACTGTGATAAGTGGATGAACCTTAGTGGAATAAAGTTTTAATATCTTGGACTTAGTATAGTCAGCAAGAAAATGTTACTGTTATTAATCTGCTTAGAAATAGAAGGTGTAGTGATTAAGATATTATCCTCTTTTACATTTTTCACTGGCATTAAATTATTGGTAACTTTTAATGACAGAATGAGTCTTTACTTTAAAACTAACTTTCTTTTGAGATTTAAGTTGGTAATTTAATGCATGGCAGAGCATCTTTAGTTGGTACTTTATTCTTATTTGGAGACTGTTAAACATTCATTATTTACTCCTGTTCTGTGAAGTGCCTGATTAGATTTTTTCCCACTCTTTTTTTTCCTTGGTGGATTAATTTTTGGGGGGGATTTCTTTGCAAATTGCTAAAAGAGACTAGCTTGAACAAATCCTCTGGTCAGTGTTGTTTCTTTGGACTGGACTAATTTACTGTATGGGCACCGGTTTGATTTTATATAATGAATTGCTTCAGCACGAGGAGGAGTTTCAGGGCACGATCCTGGCTAGTTTCTGCTGTACTTTTTGACTTCAAAACTTTGTTAATCACATTCTTCTTTGGCTGTGAGACTACAGTTGCTCTTATCTTGCTTTCCCAGTGTTGAGCTTAGTGTTATCTAAACTCACGCCTATATGTGGACAGTGCTTACAGTATAAGGCTGCAGAGGGTTATGTGGCAGTCTGTGTCTCATACCTATATGCCTGAGTAATGCACTTTCTCATTACGTATGGGTTCTACTCATTTCTCAACTTCACCTTCACTGTAAAATCTGAGATCTGTTTTAAGAATACATCTCCCCCAACTGCGCTGCAAATTCATCAACTTGAACAAATGCTGTTATTTTTACTTTTACCGTTTCACTTCTGAGATCAGAGCCCAACACTGTCAGTGAAAAAATAAATACTGTACCTCAGGTCTGAGCATTGCACTGGGTCACTTAGGGAGGAGGTTAAGACTGTGTGTTGTTGAAGGCTCTACAAATGGGTAACTCATCAAAGACCTTCTGATTCTGCTTGGGAGTCAAGCACTCATGAAGCACACATTTCATCACAACGACTTAAGTTAGACTTGAGGTGGCCTTGACCGGGCTTATTCCCAAGTGCCTGAAAAAAAAAATCTTTCATGTGGAAGCCATACCCTTTGCTATTGCCACCAAACCTTTCCCCAGCTCTCTCTTACATGCACAGAAAGCATAAAGTGTTTATGACCCCATGTTCCAGGGGTCACATTCAGACTTTTATTCGTTACTCTGTCATGTCAAATGCCCCTATCAGCTTTCCTCATCCCGTGCATTTATGTGACTGAGGTGGTTAAACAAAAATGCAGGGAGAGGTGCTGACCCTGACCTTTGAACCCCATACAAACGTACATACAAATGTCAAGCCAATAACAAGCTTCCTTCTCAGAGCAACCGATTACCTGAACAGGAGCAGTTGCTGACAAGTAACTCATTGGGCACATCAGACAAGAAAGGAGGGGCACAGGGAGGGTCAGAAAGGCACAAAACAAATGACTTACTTATGTGGATCACCATGTAAATAGTTTTAATAAATCCACTGATTGGGAATTAAAAAATAAAGCTAAACAGGGTAAAAAAGTCATTACATCGTTTAGATAAAGGTGAGAACAGCATACATGGGGCACCTGAAAGCACTGGGCTTAAATACTTGTACAATTGGACAATTAATTCACTTAAGGAGAGCAACAGTGCACCGGCTCTAAACTGTTTCCTATCTGAAGACTGATAAACAGTGTGAATACAGTATGAAGACAAATGTTAACATCATTAGTCGACTGCAGATGTGAAAACAAGCAGATTGTTTTTAATATTACCCCTTGACCCACCCGGGTTTATGAACATGCTTATTGCCAATGATCATATTTCAAGGCTTTGAACCATGTCGTTTGAGGTATTTTAGGCGTTTTAAGAGGAAAACCGGAGGACTCTTGTGCTTAGTGAATTCCTCCAGAGCTGGCTTTATAATTCACTATGGGTGTAGGTTCAGTGGGGCCAAAGCAGGGAATAAGAGGGCACTAACATTAATGCCCGGGAAAACTTTCTCCAGCTGGGCCTGCCAGCCAGGAGCATGAGGCCTCATAATTGGCCCAATCCAAAGGGATTTATTGATTTTCACATTCAAATTTATATTGTCTGGTTTGCATTTGGGAGGTAGAAGGATAGGCTTACCTTTTTTGGCAGAAGTACTGCTTTATTAAATCTCACATGAAAATACTGGTGAGCCCACTGAGGGGAAATTTTACAGGAGAGATAGTACTATATCACAAGTTGATACTGAGAGAGAAGATTGTCAAGTCAAAAACTTGATATTTTTATATGCTGAAAATGTAATTTTACCATATGATGTACATGTTGGCAAATATATTTCTGCCTGCATCACACTATCACACTTTTTGTGTGCTTGCATGTACTACTAATGTTTGCAGTATCTACCAGTACTATAGTATATAAGTATATTATTTTTATATCTATTACACCAAAATACGAAAAACAAACAGTTTCAGTATATTTCAAGCAAATTTTGAATGAGTAAGTATGAAATTTCAAAACTTTCCCTTTCCCATGCTAGGGTATTTATAGTTTATATTTTAATTACACTTTACACATTACAATTACACAAAGAAAAGCTGCTGGCCCAATGCATGAGCATAATGAGGCCATGCAAGATACAATTAAAGACAGCACACCACCCACGATATGTAGACGCAAGTACAATACAGAGGGTATATAGTTAGAATGATTTTGCTCTCATAAATTATGCATCCAAATTTTAGTCTTTGAGCAGAGACAGTGTGGGGTTTTCAATATTTCATACAGCCTTGCTGAAATGAAAGCTAAACTGTAAAACCCAGATGTTGTACTGATCAGCAATTCTTTCTTTGTAAACAGACCCCCGATGCTCAAAGAATAGTAGCGTTAACGTATTGTGCTGAGCGGTCTGGCTTAATAAAACGGAAGCCACAACAGTGCTGTTGTTTGTTTTTTTGCTTCTCGATTTGTAGTATTCTTTTGAAATGTACATTTACCATCTGGTAGAGGATGTTAAATGTTTTAATTGTTTTAATTTCATCTTTACAGGGTTCGCATTCTCCTTATCAGTATCCCCTCCCATGGAGGCGCATCCTCATTATATGTTCTCACCTGGCAGCTGCTCAGCACATCAGCTTTGTCCACTGTAGAAGTTCATGTCAAGCTGCGCATGGTCAGTTGCCCTGCCGAAAAAGCAGCTTGACAAAATTTGTTGAAGGTGTTGACTGTTCACTTTTCACACACAGAATATTTACAGCACGTACTGTATTTGCCCTTCATACGCCATTACTCTCAGTCTTGACTTCAGTCCAGCAACTCAGAAAAAGGCCAAATTGGTAACAATTCAAGGAAATGAAGTTATTATTTCAGTGTGTGAAGTAAATCATGATTAGCCGGATGTGTTCTCCATATTTAACTCGAAACACAATTTCCCATTCCACAGTGACTTTTTTCTTTCTTTTTTCCCCCCAAATTTTGTCTCAGCGTTGCTGTTTTTGGCTTTCTGAGGTACGACAAACCACTGGTGAGTAGCATTAAAAATTCCATCAACAAAAAAGACACACACAGGTGCTTCTGGTGAAACCTTTGTTCTTTGCATAGCCAGCAAGGCAGCAAATACAAATTTCTTCATAGACCATAGGTGTGATCGATATCACACAACAAAGCATTGAAAATTGTGAGTCTAGGGTCTTTTATACAGTACAGGTACGGGCACTGAATTATTGTGCATGTAACTTGCTACTTATCAAAAACCCGAAAATTCAATCTGTGAAAGCGTTGAAATCATCTGGAGATAGCGCACACGTCTCACTGAGTGAGTGAGTGAACCATGAACGTAACTGCAGCAGCGGCTCAAATATTGCATAGCATGCAACGGCATTAAAGCGGGTAACATCATCCCTGAGCCTAGATTGAAAAGATGATGGGATTTGTTACAACACTCGTATTACAGAGGGACAGTAGCAGTGCCTGGAAGCTATGCTACTGTCCACTTTGCTTCAGTCACTGAATTCAGACAAATATAAGACATTTGTACATCTGCAGTGTTAAAGGTGAAAATTGCAGACTTTCAGAGTTTTGGACACACAACATTAAACTTTTATTTTTAGTTCATACTGTAAAATAATGGACGCTAAACATTTAAATGACCTGCGGAATCATCTTGCACCTGGCCAGAGAGCTGATGTGTTTACTGTGTGAAGCTTGACATAGTTCTTACAGTATTTTTGCTTAAACGGATCCTTCTGTTTCCCCTATAACCAACTGCAGTCTGACATATTGGCCAAATGAAGTAAAATAAAAGCAGAACTGTGATGAGTTGCTTGTAGAAAGCTATAAACCAAGATCTAAAAGCAACAATATCTAAGTCATATACCATATTATAGTAAACGTCAAGCAGAAAGGAAAGTGGCCTGGTCCGGTTTTGGGCTATTTGTCTGCTGTGACACTGACACGTGGCGTCCATAGTCCACTGGGAACCATAACATACTCATCACCTCTGACACGGCTGCTTTACTTAATCCAAATGCTTTCTCCAAATGTCTAGGACTAAGATCTATGAGTACTTTCAGCTTTGCTTGTGTGTGTGCATGTGTGCGTGTGTAGTTTTGTGTGAGCAAATATAACATGGCTTTACAATAGCTGGACTCCTCATCAGACATTCAAAATATACAAAAATGTGATTTAAATAAAATAATTCCCAGGTTCAGCACAGTGATGCCTGTAAAGACAGAAGGAGTTTGGATCAGACTCATGACCTTTGTTTCATCTGTCATCTCGTTTCTATTCCGAACATGATGAAGGAGAAGTGCCATTAAAGGTTATCTTGAAAAGCAAGATGCTTAAACTTCTACCTCCACCAGTAATAACGTTCATGTTCTGGCCTTTGTTCTTCTGTGTCCTGGATTTATCCACTCTTGTCCTGAGAGCCAGTGATGCTGTGTGGCCTTGCAGTATTAAGTAACATCTTGTGCTGTCTGCGAAGAACATGACCCCGCCCGAGAGTGCAGTAGGTTGCCTCCATGGGGGGAAATAGAGACACGGCAACCATTCAGCTTCTTTCCCTTCAGAAAAGACCCTTTCCTAGGTATACGGCTCGGTAAAAGGGACAGTAAATGCCTCTTGGCCTGTTTACGTGCAGGTAAGTGCACCCATAAAACAATGGGGATGTATTGTCAGTGAGGTGAGTGAGTGAAGCACTCAGGTTCCAGAAGAATGTACGCACTCATGTTGCTTGTAAGGCCCCCTGGATAAAAGCATCCACTAAATGGCTTATGTTTGTTCTACAAAGTAAAATGAGGTGCTATCATGCTACTGCATCTACAAGTCTAATTAAGTGTTTCACTCGAAGTCATTTGACTTGTAAATTGATAAATGCTGTGCAGGCACTTTCCTTTTTAACTTCTGGGATGCTAGAAGAGGAGGGAATTCTGTTGTGAAAATGACAAAATGTTTGGTAAATAACTTTGGATGAGTGTTTTTTTGTTGGTTTTTTTTAATTGTCCTCTTGTTTTGAAATTGTCTAAATATTCTAAGTGATATTTTAAATGCACCCAGTGTATCTTTTCTGTAGGTTTTGTTGGTCCTGCCTCCAGGTGTGATTGTGTGTAACAAATGTATTTAAAGTGGAGCATTGGAGGAAACCGTACACACACACACAGACACACAGAGACACACAGACACACTTATAGTAAACTTGTTCTGGATTTGCAGTTTACATAAATACAACTGAACAAGCAAAATTCACAGACAGAGCCTCTATAATGAGCAGAAAGGGGAGCATTCAGGCCATCCAGAGTTCACGTCAACGCTTCAATTCATCTCTCATCAACCATCCGCTGCTTGGTTTCTTTCTGTCACCCTCTCAAGCTTGTTGTTAGGAATCCTCTTATTATCTGCAATGTATTTGAAACACTCCTCCTCCTGCACAAACCCTCTCTGATGTAACGGGGTGTCTGACATTCATGACTCAGAATTTCAGGCTAAGCACAGCCACTGACAATGCTATGCCATAAATAACTGGATTTAAGTCGGAATTGCCAAACAAACAGTGTATCTGCTGAGCATCCCGCTGCATATCACAGGAATCCCCCCCCCCCCCCAAAACTCCCCGCTCTGCTAGTGTGCCGATGGAACCAGTTCTGTGTTCTGCTCTGAGTAGGATAATGTCTGAGGACACAAGTGCTAAGGAATGAGAGGATAAGGATTGATGGTGCCCTCTGTATTATCGCTGCGGCGCATGGGGCATTTTCAGGCACATTTAGAGCATTGTTGTGTGTCAAGAAGTGTGGCCACTGCAGTCACAGCCATGTTGGCGTGCTTTCATGTGGCCAGGCATTACCATTGTACCAGCCTCAAGTGCATTCTCTCGCTCTAAATGACCCTTGTGGTTTTATATTAAATGAAGAGAAGAGAGGCAGTCAGAAGCCACAAAGGCCCCAGCTTGGCCCGCTATCAGTCAGCTAAGTTATTATCATATGCCTTTGTTTAGAGTGACATGCTTTAGGGTGGGGCTTAGCTCGTCTATTGTCTCAGCATCAGTAAACGCTTGCAGTGCTCGCTAATGAACAGTAATCCCCCACACCCTTCCTACCACTGTGTAATTGGCTGATTTATGAGTGGAGTGTGATAGCCAACCTAACTGAGGGCTTAGGAAAAAACTGTGGGCTAATGATTGCTTTAATCCTTCCACAGAGCACTTTCAAACTTTGCTCCATGTTTATATCCAAATGTTATTTAACCAAAACTCGCCGTTCAAAGCAGAGGGACTCCGTTCAATTTCACGACTGTACTGAAAGCAATTTCCACCGGCCCAGTTGTGTAGCATTGAAGATTTATCTGTTCGCCACTGTGCTCTGTTCTCCGGACCAAAGGGAATGGAGAAAGGCTTGTTGGTTAGAAAAACTTTTTTGTACTTCCATATCAGTCTTTACAATGGTGGACCGTACTAACATTCAGCTCATCCCAATGAAGTTCACATTTTTACTATCTAAGGTTGTTATAAAATATGGTTTTGTGTGGTAAGTGAAATAAGATCATAATCACAGTCAGCACTCCCTTCCCATAAAACTGCTTTAAATGCATTTAAATGCAAACAGTTTTATTTTTCATACTTGTTTAAATATACATTTCTTTTCTCAGAGTGGCCATACTGTATGCGATATTGCAAATGTTCTCTATATATGTGGAGCATTCGTCATCTTTAAGTCAATCAAGTAGAAGTCTGCATAAGCCTAATGACAATTGACAGTTTGACATGGGAAGCTAATAGTTACAGAGGAGTAGAGTTATTTGGACAGGACGATATTAATGTTCAAAATTATGTGATAAGCATCAAAACTGAAAGCATCCAATTAAAAAAATATCTCTTATGTTGCGAGAAAGCGTTTCATCTTGGTGAACGTGAACTTCCCTAATGGACTGTATTTTTAGTTTGTCAGCAGACTGATTCTACTGATACACTGCATTTGAAGCTAGAAGAAAGTCAATTTTACATTCTACCAAAAGTTTTAATTTGAGCTTCAACAGTTTGTGTGTCCTACTGTCTTGCTCAGCCGCACTGTTGATTAATTCACCAAGAGGAGGGGGTTGTTTAGATGGAACGTGTGGGTGTTGACTTATCAACATCTCATCAGTATGTGTAAAATGGAAAAGTGTGTATTTGTGAGGCTTTCTTCATATTGTACATGAGTTTGAGTGTTCTTTTAAGGATTGTCTGCATGTATGCTGACAGTTAACTGATAATAGTTTGGCTCCTGTGGGGTGCTCTTTCCACTCTGCTGCTTGGGCTTGTGAAAATATCGATCTGGCAGCGATGACATTTTTTGATCTTTGCATATCTCTGCAGAAACATCCCTCCCTCTGTCTGCTTCTACAGTGCCTCCTCCCACCCACACTTGTTTTTTTCCTTCTCCCTCTCCAGAGAGAGCTGATAATTAGCTCTCATTGGCGTTAGAAGCTCATTAATACCTCGTCACCATCTAGAGAGAGAGAGCATGTCATTGATAGATTCTCACCCAGGGTAACCCCCAGACTCTCTGTTTATTTCCATCGCTTCGGCTGGACGTTAATGAGACAGTGGAAGCCGGCAGGATTTTGCTTACTCCATCCGTGTTTAGAAGATGTGAACCAGCCTTATAATTGCTAATTTACCCTTCCACACAACCAGTGAGCTTCCAAGATGCTGTCGAGACGCACCACTAGGAATAAGCCTGCCCTTAATATCTCTTCAAAGCAACAGAGAGAAGCCTAGGCGAGAAAGATGACATTTACTTTATGAAAAAAAAAAATTAAAATCCACAAGTCGGATCAAACAAAGTAAATATCACAGACATAGTTCGCAACAGCAGACAGAAAGTACAGATTGTTTATTTTGTCTTTATCAAATACTTCTTTACAGTATCATATTTGCCACAGCAGACAAGCAGAAGTGAGCAAAAACCTAGAAGCAAATGTTTCACCTTCAAATCAAACTTTTTCAGAACTAGGGATCACTGTAATTAATTAAATATATAGAATACTTTTAGGCTACAAGGGAATAAGGTCACAACAGTGGATGTAAATAACACAGTTCCCGATGTGTCTATTTGATGTATAGTGAAAGCGGAAGGCTGGTAAATCTGTACCACTGACCCTGGCTGTCCCTATATCACACAGTGATGATATATAAGATGGTGCTGTAACAGTTTCTTTAGTATTTTATAGAAGTTCATTGAAGACAGAACTGTTGAGTCAGCACAAATGAATCTGTTCAACGTATGAGAGGAATGAAGGGCAAAGTTGTGAATTTGATCAATATTTTGAGCCCACAGGAGGAATTGTGTCTGCAGATTGTCTTCAAATATGTACAGGCTCTTTGCATTTAAACTCCAGCTGAGAACATAACAAACGTTGCTGGTTTGAAGTGAAACTGAAGCATCATCCCAATAAATGCCTGTTCGCTTCATCAGGATTTATCAGATGATTGAATATTCTCAGGCAGTCTGTCCCTCCCTACACAACAATCCTAAAATGTAATTAGTGGAGGTTGTGTCTATAACTTTGCTAAGCCAACAATCCGGCATCCACCTTGCACGCTTGATCAGCTGTGTGGAGGTCAAAGTGTGTGGGTCTGTCGAGAAATGAACATATTTCCCTTTCAGTTAGGTCTGACAACGACACCATACAAGCTACTTCTTTTTCAAATATATAACAACCCGTAGACTTTAGTTGTTGGGCTGACATACAGTAGACTTACCCGAATCGGGTAGTATTTATAGTATTTATAGGGTGTTTTTCTGCAGGAACACATTTATTTGTCCAAATTCTCAAAAACCATCTTAAAACACAGATTCTGCAATGATTTTTAACTAAATTTGGACAAAATCAGCATTAAACTCTGACAGTTGTTGTTTTTTTTTTATCACAATGAGTATTTCATATGATTTAGTTATGAGTAGAAGGTTGGTCTAATGTAATTTGGGGGGTGGTGGATACACTTATGTCATGATCTTTCTTCATTGTCTTTATCTCACTGTCGTTTAGACAAAACACACAGGCACACACGGACATGCACACGCTCCACCCTGCAGTCACATTATTTCCTCTTGCCCTTTCTTATCCCAGCCTGACAGGAAGGATCAGCACCATCTCTTTCTTCTTCACCCTTTCTTCAGCTCCTTCCTCTCTTCAACACCACCTCCATCTGCATTTCTACATCTATGTCTTATTTATCCATTCCTCTCAGATAAGGTCTCGGAGGATGAGAGACATCTGCTGCGCATACTTTGAAGATGCATCGCGTTGCTCAATTACGTGCAGGGCCAAGGTCTCGTTTGCATTCAGTGGCATGGAGAGTGCATCGCTAACAGGTGGTGGGAGAGAACATGCATGGCAGGCCGTTTGATAAATAAAATATATTATGGTAATGCCAATGAGGAGGGGGGAGAGATGGGACTATTGCTAAATTGGCTGGCTCTGCATTCACATTCAGAGGAGGGGTTGAGGTTTGTGGAGGTGGATGGTGGAGCTTCACACACATGCACAGAAACACTGGCATATGCACACACACTAAAAACATAAATACTGTGAAACATGCCCCTGTGTAAATATGAGCATATGTTTATGCTGCCACAGTGAGTACATTTTCATACATATCTCAATACATATTCAAACATGCTTATTTGTGAAAATGAATGCAAATGAGTAGAAATGTTGATAGACTGGCAGGAAAACCACCAATACCGGTTTGACTGGTGCTGGCAGATGGACTATAGTGTCTTCTCTGGGCGTATCCCATTACCTTTCCCAAGCTCTAAGCCTTGTCCTGGACAGAAGTTGGATAGGCACTCTACCATCAAACCAAATGAAGAATGTGCATTTAATGAGGAAGGAGACGAGGGGGTGATGGTGGGGGGTAGATTACACCAAGTTCTCCAAATCTGTTACACATGCAGGCATGCAGACACATACCGAGACACACATTTGGACACATGCAAGAAAACAAACAAGCACATGCAGCACAGCAAAACAACTCGGCCTTCCTCTAAAATGCATGCACGCACGCAAACACACTCAATCTGAGAGGCGACCTGGGGTCAAAAGTCATTAGACTGGAGGGCATCTCATCTGAAAAATGAGAGCCTTGCAATTCATCATTCGTTGGATCTCTTGTCAGACATTATCAGTCTTGCGTGTCGTGTCTCACAGAACTGAACAGACTTTGATTGCTTTATCAAATCAGTAACGGTTTCACATTAAGAACAAAAATCAAAAATCAATCAGAAATACAACACTGATCCTGTCTTGGTGGCATTGATGCAGACGATATAATAATGGACGCAGCAATATAATAACATATTGTGGCAAAGTACCAGCAAGATCTCATACCATGTACAAAACATTAGAAGGGACAATGGAAAACCAAATACAGACAGATACAGACTTTTCTTTATTGGCTCCACTTACTGATAAAAGTGTAGGTTAATTGTATTTGACAGTCCAACAAACAATAACCAGGCATTCAATATACTGTAAGTTCAAATAATTAAATACATTTAACATCCAGCCACCATAATCCTCCTCTAAATTCTCTTTCTGCATTTTAAAAACAAGTCTCTGCCAGTGCAGTTTTCTGGTGCAGGATGTCAGGGTGAGTTTGGCATTTTGAGTTGTCAGTCACAGCTCTAATGAGAAGGGCACGGTGTGGTTGGGATGAGGTTAATAAATGACAAACAAACAAGTGAGAAGGAGGCCCTCTGTTCTGCCTTGATACCTGGCTGCTAAGGGGAATCAGGCCCAGATGTGTTACGGGTAACTCCTGGTGGAAGTGGTGACTTTGGAGGTCACACTGGGGCAGCTTTGTATGCTCCTCATGGCACACAGCTGTGCTCGCCATCCAGAAAACCCCTCACCTTTGACCTTGTGACCCCACGGTACACGTTTGGTAGGAATGTTGGGTGATTGGCTACTTCGCTCCCCTTTTCATTTCCTGTCGCTTCAGTTTTCACTCAGAGCTTCACGAGTCTCCCGACACCTCCCTGCTCGTGCCTTAAAGGGATTTTCTCAGCTATCAAGGAAGAGCCTGCAGCTTACATATGAATTATGGATGGATTTGAGACTAACAGCAAATCAATAATGTCTGCTCAGGAATGCATTACACTTGTGCAACTCATTATTCAATAAGCAATAATGCCACGTTAATCCCCTATATTCATGTGTTAGAACACAGTTAAACACCCTGACCTACTTTGATTTTGAAATGAAAGGTCATGTATGGTTCAATATTCTACTACAGCAGAGAGAATACAATTACATTTCAAGGATTTCCAATGTGTGGCAATCTCAGATATGATCTTGAAAGCACTGAGCCTTGGTACCACGGAACAAGTGTTAGTGTTCGTTGCTAGACCAAATTACATGCATGTTGTATCCCTTGGCACAGATGGATTCATTAGTCGTTTTTGTTAAAGTTTTAGCAACTTTACAGCACACACTTGAACTTCAGTGAACTCAAATCAAAAGGACTGCAAGTGCTGGATTTTTATGGTTTTCAAGGATAAAGCGTTGGTCTAGTCATGTATACGTCATATGCCATACCTTCATACTTTCCTGTTTTTATGAGGTAAAAAGTAAAAAGTAACAGTGTAGAAATCCGTGCTGGGCGTCTGGTCTCCAGCAACACACCTCCCCCAATGTGCTGAATCTCATGTCTTTAATCATGAAGCCCAGCTGTAATGGAGTGTGCTTAAGAGTTAAGATTGTGTCTGTGTTTTCTGACTTTTCTGTGTTTGTTGTCTGCAAAAATAGCAATATTGCATTGAGGTTTAATCAAAGAGAGGACTTTGCTAGTATTTTTTTGAGCTTTCCTCATTATGTTTATTCTCCACCTCCTTGTGAGTGACCATGCTTGAGGTATTAGTTTCTGTGTTTTTATAAATGGATCCATATACTTGAAACAGCAGTGAAATAAATGGAAAACATGGTTATGTGTCACAAAGGCTCTTTGAGGTTTCATTGGAAATGAGATAAATTATGTAATTCAAATGGAACGTATCAAGTCGCCTTTAAGCTTCTCACTCTGAGATGAAATAAAAATAACTTTTTTTTCTTTACCAAACCCCCCTGCTCACTACAAACTCCCCTCCTTTAGGGGAATGAAAGGATGGGGATTTAGACTGCCATGGATGATGGATGGAAGCTGTGGTGTAGATGAGGTGAGATGTGAGACGTTGCTCACTAACTTTTCTTTTTTGTCTCCTTTGAGGCCAAATGAAGATGAAAGAGAGAGGCGTTTAAACTCTTTGCCTTTGTGTTTCATCTCCTCTGAGGCTGGACTCTGTTGTCTTTCAGATGCCTGGGACGAATCCATTAGCTCTGCCGTATCTCAGCTACTGCAGGCGTCACCTTAGTCGGTGTCACTCTGGAGGCATGTGAGGGAGACCGAAACCGATAAACAGAGAAACACAGAGACAAAAAAGTGGCAAGAGCCAACGAAAAACAAGAACATGCACAATGTAGCTGAAGTTGACCGCTGAAATAAAAATTCACAACTTCCTTGATTAATTACGACAGTGTGTCATTGGAGCACAAATAAATTAATAAATTGCTATAGCAATATCAGGAAAATAAGAGAATGTTAGGATAATGTGAACTTTTAAAGGTCAATATTTACCGCTTTGAGTCAGACATCTGTTAAAAATCTGCAAGACTAAACATTTGCATACCATAAAATTGGAATTCAGCGTGATGCTT
The DNA here is from genome assembly GCA_008933995.1 of Datnioides undecimradiatus. NCBI lineage: Eukaryota > Metazoa > Chordata > Actinopteri > Lobotiformes > Datnioididae > Datnioides > Datnioides undecimradiatus. Next base: position 10,717,816 of record WARS01000029.1, on the reverse strand, counting down.
TATTCTTGTTTAGTTGGAGGTCTCTGCAGTGTCATTTAAGCCACAAAAGCAGTTGAAATCCTGCACTGAATCCATGACTGAAACTAATGAAATTATTTTAAATTGGATAGTTATTTAATGTAGACACTGCACTACACTGGAAACTCTGGAATATAATATTGCTTCTTGAATAGAAATATACAGAGAAGCCTCACAAGAGTAGATGTTTTTAAGTGCACAGTCTCATTTTAGGTTTTAAAGACCATTAAATGAACTCAAGCACAGCTCTGTGTGAGAGAGACAAGCAAGCAGACATTTCCACATTAATGCTGGAAGTGGATAAAATGAAAATAATACAGTACACATTCAACCTAAAGCCACTGTTGTGGAAGAAAACTACAGGCCTACTTGTGTTGGCTAGGTGGCTGATTAGCTTATGCTGTGTTACTTTATATGAACAATTTTACTTTTTTAGTGTTATCAGTGGCTAGCTTCCTGATTTGTGTGAATTTGTGTTTGTGCAGTTTTACCTATACCTTAAAACAGAGTCTGCATCAATAAAATTAAGGATAAGTGGCAGCCTTTTGATGATGATGCTCTGATCTAATCCTAAATAGAGTAAAAAGTACAAAGATGTACCCTAACAACTGGATACAAGAGACCCTACACGTTTAAACATTTAAAGTTTAAAGTGCACATTAAAATTCAGAGAAGTTTCACTAGTTAGTGATCTGACATTTATAGAAGGCCAGGGGACTGTGACTGAATTCCTAGGTGCTACATTATGCTATTACAGAGTTAATGTTGCCTGCACTTTTCTTGTAAATCCACAGCTGTATAAATGGAAGACACTTGTAAAACCAAAACAATGCTCTCCACTTAGGAGGGGAAATCTACCAGGTCAGCAGTGAACTTGTTTTCATGCTATTTGGCATGAATGTGAATTGCCCTCTGCAAGGAAAGCAACAAGATTTTCATCAAGTTTAAATAAACCTAACCTTTTTGTCCTTGTGCCACCCCAGAAGACACTGTAAAAGGTCATTTCAGTTTGTTGTGGCAGACCACTACTATTATGGTAATGGCTGAGACATGTCATAATGAGCAAAACAAAGGAAAATATGGGAGACATCCACAGGAAATTCTTACCATTGCAATTTGTCTTCTCCCCTCCCTCGACAACTTGTGACAGACTAAGGAAGTTGGTGATAGCAAACTGTTGAAAGGTTTGGAAGGAATGCATGACTCTGCTGCAGCATGGGCAAGCTCATTTTCATTAACATTTATACTTTGTCAGCACATCCTTGTTAATGTGATTACACATCAATAATACTTTAAATTGGCGCAAAGTAAAAGAACATCTTTATGCTTGGGTTTTTTGACTTGATTACTTGATTGAGACAACAGTCTGAAGAGTTATTAAACTATTCAATTCTGGTAGAATCAAGCTGAAGACTCTTTGGTGCTTTGGGACATACACAACTAGACATACAACACATGAATTATGTTAGCCATATGGAACATAAAATATGTAGTGTTTACATGCACTTCTCGACTCCACTTTCTAGTACTTTATTGTGTTTTAATAATAAAGTCATATAATGTTATCATAAAACATAAAATAATAAAAATGCTGTCCAGAAAAAAAACTTTTTCAGTAATAGCAAACTACATTTTTTATTTTAATATATCAGTGTAATGTGGCATATGTCTTCAATACCACACAAACAGTCCAGATGCAGTGATTTCCATTCAGCTGGCAGCAGATTATAACACTGAAATACCACATAACCCAGATCTTGAAGGACAAAATTCTGCAAAACTCATTTCATTGATAATATTTAACCTGCACAATAACTCTCAGCTCTATTATTGTTTGTAATGATAGTTTATACATAGAACTACTGCTGTTCATTGAAGGGAGCTATATCAAACACAGCCAGTCTTTTAAAATTGGTATGAACAATGGTTTGAGACATCTTTAGTTATAACTTTGTAAAACAAATGGAGCTAAACAGGCTCCTGGGGGAATTTACATCATGGGAACACACAGTAGAAACATAATTCTTGATGAACAGTTCATTTGTCATAGCTAACAGTTTCCCTCTGGCGCCCTGGCTGGTGAGTTACCACATTTGTTTACTGGGATATATCATTTTCTAAGCCTGCATTTTCTTCACAATTGCTATGGTGTATTTCTACATATTGCATGAATTCCTGTATTTAAAAGATGAAATCTATTTTATTCTATGGTTTTCCATTGCTCAGGGTTTGTTTTTTTTTGTCAAGGAAGATTCAGGCAATGGTGAGTTTATTCCGTGTAATAATACACAAGCTTTATCTGATTGTCATCTACTTTAGTATCCTTCGATCTGAGGGTCAGAGGCCAGACATGGGTTGCGGACACACCTATTTTATACGATTAGGTCTAAAGGCTTCTGTTTTTATTCATCTCTCCCTGAAATCTAATCAGGCTGACCTGAAAAAGAACTCTTGGTTTAGTCTTAATAAATCTGCTGCTTAAACGATCGAAGCAGAAGAAAGTAATATGTTGTCAACTTAAATGGCCGGTAATGGAGAGTTCGCGGCGTCCGATGATGGCTGGAATGATTACATGCTTTTCTGCAATTTATTTTAATTCATTGTACATACATGCTATTGGCAGACGGTCTGTTAGAGAAGGGAGAGTTCCTTTTCTGTCATCAGTTTAATGGAAGCAGTCCGATGGAGTTACCAGAGTCATCGTAATCAGGAAGACATTCAATTATTTAACATCTGTCGTCAAAACGTTCATGTTTTTGTTGAGCACTTAAGCAGACAGAAATTGTGAAATAAAATTAATGGTATGTTTTGCAAAAAGAGTCCTTTTTTGTCAGTCCAAATTCTTACATCTTACAACATTAAAATAGCTTTAGGAAATATATGATTATATTTTAGTATTTGCAATAATCGTTTTTTCGATCTCTTTTCACTTGAAACGATTTTTATGTCTCATTGCTGATGGGGAAAAAAGAAAGGTCAGTAAGTGTAGAAACACAGTCTGTATTAAAATCATACAATTCCTTTCTCCAATGAATTCTCTTGGCCGATTCATACATTGACAGTGCTTCCTTAGACAGACAGGCTCATGTTTCATTCAGAGGTACTGTATCTGCCGACATGGTCCCCTGCATTACCCTCGCTCATCTATCCACAACCATGTACCGACAACGTCGGATATATTGTAACTGCACAAATATGTATGCTCTCTATCCTGTCACAGATAAGGTTTTTAGTTTGAGCTTCACAACACTGCACGTTATCTTTGGTGCCATAACTCTGGTGTCCGGTGTTTTCTTTTTAGAGAGCAGGTCTGATACGGTGTGTTGAGGTAATCACAATACAACCATTCCAGTGATTGATACTTCCCGCAAAACCTTCTGGGATGCCATGTTTTTACAGGAGGAAAAGGGTGAACAGTTTTGTTTCTCCAAATGAAAAACAAATGGAGCTGGATGGAAAATTGCAGAGGGATGGAAAGGGATCACAACTTTTGTGGTTCCATGTCAACCACAAGGTCGCATACCAGAAATCAGGATCCCCCACAGTGGAACGAACATTTTGATTTGATGGCAGCACATTTTAATACTGCCAGTGTTGGCATAATCATGGAAACTGGCCAGTTAAAAAATGCTTCAGTGGCTTCCACTGGCAAATGCAGCATTTCATAGTGCTGTAAACTCACCTTTTCCGGATATTTTTTTTTTTCCTTTAATTCAGTCCAAAAAGCCAGCAAGCTAAAAGCACAGTGTATGACAAACCCAAAATTGATGGCATCAAACAATGCCTTGTAGCATAATGTGACTTTGGGTTGAAACTTAACCACAATAGCATGCCGTACTGTGGCATTTTTCATTGTACCCCAGAGACATTAGACCAATTACCTCGTTAAGTCATGTGTCTCCTTAACTGATTGGTCTGGTGAGAGAGACAGACAGGCAGAAAGAGAGAGAGGCAGAGAGAGGATCAGAGACAATCAGAAAGAAACGGGAGCAGAGGGCGAGAGCAAGGGAATGCGACTGTTGTGTTGTATAATGAGTAAGCTATGGGCTCTTTTTCAAAGTATCCAAAACAGTGTTCAATCGCTACCAGATGGCTGAGGGAAAATATAGTGAGGGAACTTGATTAGCTTTAAGCATTTTCTCTTAATTATACTGAAGTTGTTATGTCCTTAATACCACAAAGGCTGTATCCCTTTACAACATATTGTAAAGTGGGACTATAAGAGCAGTAAAGAGTGCCATCAGGTACTTCATATGAGCAAAGTGATTAGTTGAAAGAAATAACAGAATATGGCACATGCGAGCTTGTGGTCTTTTAAAAGTCAGAGCAGTAATGTGCTTTGAATAATAATGTCTTCATCAATGAGTTAACACCATTGTTCTGCAGCTTAATGTGCTAATATTTTAATACATTGCATAATTTCAGTTCTAAAGTGCCCCACTGGGTGAGGTAAAACCTTCTCAACCTCCATCATAACTTTTTTGTCTTCTTAATATGCAGAGTAATGAAGGTGAGGGTGTTTTCATCACAGCGCTTTGTGAAAGTGTTGAAGCATTGACAGCATTAAGAGGTAATTTCCACCTCCTTGTCGTGTGTGCCAGTATGGCTGGGCATCTGGGGTCAGGGCTTGTGTGAGCCAATGACGGGACTTAGAGGGATGAGGTCATAAGTCAGAAATAGCTAGAGGATCTCTTGGGTGTCCCATATATGTCATCAGGCGTCCTGCAAGCCCCACACTTTGCTGATAGATTGACACTCTAGCGGAGAAACTGTTTTAAAGGAAGTGCTGAGTCGTTGGCGGAGACCCTGCCTCATAGCAGACACATCTTCTCAGTGAAAGTGCCCACATCTTAACAACGAAGGCGAGCATGAAAGACATATTTTTTTCTTTTAATCTCTGGTGTGCTTTGCGGGAAGTTCCTCAAATCTAGGTTATGCACAAAAGGCAAGAATCTCACCCTGCTATGACTGATTTGATCAGACATGTGGACTCTCTAAACTGTGTTAAATTATCCAGAGTGCTCGCCTAGTTGTCTCGTCACAGCAACTGTTATGTGGTGCTCCAATTGCTCCTGGCTGCCAGGCTGGCGGTGTCAAGGAGTTTGCCCTCTACCTTGTGTTGCAAACTAAAGTCAATTACCCCAATTAATCTGGCGGGAGAAAGGAATGGAGATGGAGATTGTTTTGCTTGAGTCAAAATAAACACTCCTTCCCTTCAGCGTTAGCACACATTTCAGTTAATGAGTACAGGCCGTTGCATTTTTGGCCATTTTAGCAGGAGCACATTTAGTAGATGGAGATCATGCCATGCATTACGTGCTGGCAAGATCTGTACTTAGCTTGTTTAGACTCTGAGGCTCAAGCTCTCTCTCTGCATTATCAAGTGCAGACAAAGTGAATGGGTGAAGACAGACTTTCGGAATTACTTGGTAACAGATGGAGAGGATCATATCTTCAAAGGGACAGAAATACAGTTTGGTTTGAAGCGGAGCATTTTTACGAGAACGGCGTGTTTCAAATCATCTTCTTCACGTAAGAAGAGCAAAAGAATCTAGCGCTGTAAAAATGGACATATAAAATGGACAGGAGATGAATGAAGGAGATATGAACCATGCTGTTGAGAAACATTTCATGGGTCTTGCTGCTCAGGTGCTGTGGCGGTGATTGTTTCACTGGCTGCATTTCCACTGTGCCGCACACTGTCCCAATGAATCCCAGGACCCCGTTAGGCTATTTGGACTGTGTCAGTTGTCGTAAGGTGACCAGCTGTTGGTTTATAAGCCAGGGCATTCCGTCGACCACTCTTGTTAAACTCCTGAACCTTTCTTGTCAACCTGTACCTGCTCCAGCCCAAAAATCTGCATTTGACAATGAACCCAAATTTGCTGATAGGCTGATGGCTTGAGCATAGAGCATGTGGCAGCAATGAACAACCTGGTGAGAGATGGATCAAAAGCTTCGAGTGACCAGAAGTGTAGGCTTTAAGCTTCCAGACATCAGGGTTATTTTAAATGTGTTATTCAGCACATGAGGTCTGGATACATGTGAATAACTACAAAAGCAGAGTTGAGCTTTGACATTCATAAAATATTTACTTTATAGTACTGCCTTTTTAGAGGGGTTGTTCTTGCTATAAGCCATTACTCATGTATTATTGAACTGAGCAAAGACATTTGTCAGCAAGATGAAACTTGATATTCCTGTCTCACTGTTTGCTTACCCACATTTTACTAGTAGTGTAATGGCATCAAATGTCCTCTGCACAACTTCACCCTACATGACTGTCTTCATTATTCTAATCTGCTTAGACCCTCCTGACTTTGCTGAAAAATTTAAAAGATTCCTAATAAAGAGATCTGTGAAATAAAACTCCAATTCATGACCTCTGATCTCCCTCTAAGCACTGAACTCTCTTGGCTTTTTAGAAAAGTGCCACTAGTTTCCTCAGCTGTTCCTGGGTTTCTGCCCATCCGATAAGCTGATCCAGCAGGCTCATTCTTGCCCCCCCCCCCTACTCTTTGACCTTTGTGCTCTCTTTGTAATTGCCTCAGAGTTTGATGGACCAGTGTCTCTGAAGCAGATGATGTCTCACTGCAGCTTGTGATAACAGCTAGAAGGCCTTCTCTTTCCTGACCACCACAAAACCCTTTTCAAGAACACGTTAACAGTGGTGGTAAAGGAAGTAGCCATCTGCTAAGGAAATAAAGTCCCTGTTACTCAGCCCCACAAAACTCTGGTTTTCATTTCCACTTGGGGGATAGCTTCAAGCTTTCCATCATGCACCTTTTAGCAGCACTTACGGTGCATGGTTACTGTATGTGGCCTGTTATAAATGGATTTCTGGTTAATACAGATGTCAAAATCCTTGCCCCTCTTGTTGTGATCAAAAACACAAGAAACTCTGCCATCCATTTTTACAGCATGTTTTTGTTTTCCGCTGATGGAAGCCTTGCCAAGCCGAAGGATCCCTCCCAGCCCTCTGTACCAAATGTATTTCCATCGAAAACATAACGTGATGTCCATAATTACATTTAAGTGACAAGATTGAGGTAATTAGCAAACCAGATAATGGGACAAAATACAGGCTTATGAATTGGATCACATACATTCTGATGCAAAGCATATGCTGGCAGAGTAGCAAAAAGCCCAAAAAATGTCCACAAAGGAGGAAACACATGTTCACAGGGAGTAGAATTTGATCCAACTCACAAAACTAGAACACTTCTCTCTGCCTTATCTCTTGTTTTGAAGGTTGAATAAAACAGCTCATCCCAAGGCTTCATGAACAGAACTTACAACTGCAGGAGTTATTCAGAGAGCAGAGAGTCACGTTTGTAGGGCAGTGAACAGAGACAGACAGGTTGATGGATGCGCAGGCGCTGAGTCATGCACGTGCAGAAAGGAGTTTACCCTGTCTGGCTCCTGGGCTGCCCCTGAGCCACGGTGGTGACGGACAGGAGGGCGGATGATAGATGAAGATGTACGACTGCAGATAGACCATCAGATTAGTGGTTTGTTATATCTGATGTTATGGTGTAATCAATCCCATTCATCCCCTCTCTGTCCCTCACTTGACGGGTGAATCTGCTATCTCTGAATGTCCGGCCCCAGTGACGTCCAGGCACATTCTGAACTGAAGGACTGGGCAATCATAGAGCAGCGCCATTATATTCTTTCTTTTCATCTCAATCTTAATGCTGTTTTCCACAATGCAGTAATAGAAGACAGCCCACAAAGATTTGTTGGTTCGTCACACATCTTTAGGGGATTATTTCCTTTTTTTTTTATTTTAAACTTTTCCGTAAATGGAACGTGATACAGTTAAGGGCTTCGTATAGCATAGGGTGCTCTCAAGTCTTGCCAGTTCTGTTATTTCCCTCATGGAGATGAGTTAATTGCTATTGGTACAGTTATAGTGTGCAGGACACAACAGCATTTGGATTTAAAAAGTAAAATGTGCGAGGCACATGTTGAGCAAATTTTGGAGCCAGACAAGATTGGAATACCGCCCCAGCCACCTACATGAGTACATCCACAAGATTTAGCATGGCTGGCACTGGCATAAACACCCAGATAAACACAAAATTAATTAAAATCTAAGAGGGAAGCTTAAGTATCTGGTCTTAAAACTGTCACTTTGCAATTTTCCAGTGAGAGAAACAAACAACAACAAACAACAAACTGTCTCTGAGAAAGTTTTTAAGTTTAACTCATCCCCTAATAAATCTCTCTGTGGCTAACTGGTCCCGTTACTGTAGGTTTTGTGTCTTACATAATTGATGTGTACGTGTTGTTTTATATTTATGTTGTTTTCAGGATTCATGTTTACAAATTGAAACTTGTGTATGTTCACTGGTCTAAAAGGAAGTCATCTGTGGCTCTGCAAGACATAAGCAAAAGCTCCAGTGATTGTTGTCCCCTTCCAGAAAATTCACCCTGTCAGCATTTGAAATACACAAAGGCTGACAAAGACATGTTTTTCACAACATAAGTCGCTCCTGCCTTCCTAACAACATGAGAACTGCACCCGAAAACATGCTAGTGAGCTCAGCCAATTAGCGTCTATTTTCCAGACTCGGGGCTATGCCTTTGACTCTGCTGTCATAGTTGTAGTTGCAGAGTGCTACAGACCTACATCTGGCAGCCATGACAGGTAAAAGAAGAATAAAGCACTATTCCACCATCAGCACTAATGGGAATAAATGGCTTACCTGAGCCAGCTAACAGCAAACCACATCCTGCTAAGAGCACCCAAAGGCTCCCCGTCAATCTTGTGCCCTAAACGGCCCTTTCAGTGAAGAAAAGCAAAGTGAAATGTTTGTTATGAAAATAACTTTCTTTGCTAAGTTTGCAGAAATGGAGGAAAGAAAAAAAAAGAGAAGCACCTTGTATGTGAGCGTACACTTAGCTTGGGGTGGGAGACACAGCTGACAGTGTGATGGCAGATTCACATATTTGTAGATGTGAGCCAGTTTTTCCCGGCATGACGTCTGGGGAATTCAGTCAAAGTGGGCAACATCTTTGGCTTAAATCATTCCAGATACTTGAAGCGAGATTAGCACAAGCTTCAGTGCTAATTAATACCACATGGGAGAGAAACTCAGTCATTGGGGTTTGGGAGAGCCATCCTAAGGTGTTGACAATGTAAAACATCTTGCTGTATTTTGTGGTGTGGGAAAACTCCCTGCAAACAATTCTGCTCATCACCCAAACTGAATGATTAGTTTCTCCCCGTTTAAGAAAAAAAAAAAAAAAAATTCCAACGAAGAACAAAAAACAAAGAAAGGAAGGGGTTGAAGTATAATAAGCGAATCAGAGAGGAGAACTGCTCCTCTGGTGCACGCTCAATTTGCTGCTTCTCATTTATCTGCTGCAGCAAACGCTTCAAATCTGATCAACTCTGAACTTTCATTCCACAGTCTGTTATTTCTTCCCTTTTATTTAACTCTGGAAATGTGTAACCAGAGAATCTGTCGGTGGCAGATATTTCTGGATTCCTCTGTCTGTTAAGATAGCTGAAAGCATGTTTTAATTGCTTCACAAGATGATGTGTGCTTTATTGAAAAAAAAAAAAAGTGTAATTTCAGTGAAGTGGACGTTAGATCACTTCAAATTTTAATTTCAACCCTAACTGAATCCTGAGTGTTCCGTTAAAACACACTTGGTAGAGATGCCACTGGGATATCTCTCTTTATTTAGTGGAGTGAATGATTCTCTCATAATTACTATTTTTCTGAAAATGGTTTACTCATTAAATGACCAGTACAGTTGCCACAAGCTGCACACATAAACTGAAACATAAACTGGAAAACAGTGGATAGATATAAAGATATTAAGATGTTGGAACTCTTGCTCGCTGTGTTTATCCAATTTTTTGAATTGTAAAAAAATCACATGATATTGTTTGTGAAGGACAAAGTCAACATAATAGTTAAGTACCCAGATTCTCAGCCTCTATAATGAGACAACCGCAGTGGTGAAAACATTGTAAGTACTTTACATAGCAGTACAAGTTTGAGATACTGACAAAATATTGTACTTTATTACTGCCCTACATTTAATTAGCAGCAGTAGGTTTGTTGTTTTTGTTACTCTGCATGCGTGGTGTCAAGTTTTTCAGAATGACACCTGAATCAACAATTAAATACTACATGTTGTATTGCTAATAGTATTGTTCTTTTACTAGGTAACAAGCTCTTATCTTAGCATAGAGCTACCTAACTTCACTACACTGGTTTCACTAAAATTTCATTTATTTAAACACCAACATCCAAAGAACAAATTCATTGAATATATCAATAGTTTCTCCCACACTCATTCATTCCAAAATGAGACCCTGAAGATAAAAAGCTTACAATGATGAACTCTACCTCGGGTTTGTTCAATCCTTCCCAATTTGGATCAAACAGTTGCACCAAATTTATTACATAGCATCCTTAATGAAGACAATAGATACAAAAAAAGTAGTGTGAGAGGAAGAAGGAGATAGTAGCTGAGCTGGTCTTGTTTACTAAATCATGCTGAGAAAATGAGTTGGCACAAGGCATTTATATCAAACATGCCCCCGCAGCCCACACCCCACCCTCCAGCCTTTAGCTGTATGTGCTGCATTAGCTTCAATAATCAAATCCACATGTGAGAGCTTTGAAAGAGGTAAAGAGAGGATAGGCTGGGAGAAAAACACAGGATGGAGAACAATGAGGAAGGGGAAGAGTGGCTGATACATAGATAAGGGGAGATTTGGTTTTGGGGAGATACTGGTGTATGAGTGTGTCTCATTAGAGGAGTGGGTGGTGTGCAAAAGGGTGGGGGCAGATTTGGGAGAGGAGGAAGAAAGGTATGGGGTGAGAAAAGTGGGTGTGTAGGAGTGGGAGGTCTGAGAGGAATGAGAGTCTGAAAAAAGGGAGAGAGAGGGAAAGTGCTTGACAGGAGAGAGGGGGAGCTGGAGGACTATGACTGAGGCAATATTCACACTGCAGCTCAAAGTGTCCTAGTTCTGATCCTCCTCGTCTGTCGTGTCTGAAACAGATCTGATCATTTCTTTTTAAAGTTCTGAGGGAGGGAAAACCGACCCTTAAAGCACAAAGATGTTTATTCATGCTTAACAATGCGAAAATAACATTAGAAAGCCGTTGAACACTGCTGGCAATTGTCTCAAACTGGTACTTTTCCTCTGGCAGCAATAGAGGAGAAGCTGCAGGAAGTCCATTTTACAGCTAAGGGAGAGTTTGGCAAATGAAAGTGAATACCAAATGAGAATCACTCTTTGATGCACACAGCTTAACATACATACACGTTCTTGCTCACACACACACTGAATGTTTACAAATTATAAAACAAATTGTGTCCATTTATTGATCAGTCATTTGACGGTTAATTTTGGTAATCAGTGTTGTTTTTAATTTTTCTAGCCTATGTTTCAATGTTTAGATTTGCTGCTTTTCTTTGTCATAGACGGACAGTGCAAGACACACAGAGGAGCATGTGAGAAAACATCCAACTGAGGACGTTGAGAAATAGAGATGGTATTGTTTCACAATTTCTATATTTTAACAGTGGTTACTTATTCAGGGGTCCTTTGGTCCCCACCAAAGAGGAAAAACTATTTCACTACAATTCCATCCTTAACCATGTAAAAAGATTACCAAATATAGTTAGTGCATCACCATGTAGGGGTACACCATCAAAAACAGTGTCAAAAGAAACTCAGTGTATATAACTTGAATTTGCTGGTGGTAACATTCAAAGAAAAGGACCCTGTTTGTAGTCTAGAGCGGTTTTTAAGCCACCTTAGCTCTGAGAGAAGAGCACAATCTGATGATATGTCCAATTAGTTCAGATTGTAAACCTGTACAAGGACATAAAACTGTAAAGTGTAAATTACACTTTGACTGCACAGGTTGTGGATGAAAGAAGGAAGCAAAATCCTCTTTGGGTGCTTGGAAAGTCTCCAGGCATTAAGACGGAGCGAAGCGAGAGTGACTGAAGGGTTGTGCACGCTGAGAAAAGGTTGCGCGGTGTAGTTGAGATGGTTTCAATTAGCCTCTCTTCACCGTAGACCGGCGTATCTTAAAGAGTGGCTGGCACTAACTTGTTTTTCTTTCAAAGTTCCATGTAACTGTAAAATGCTTCACTGTCTCCATAAAACTCATTTCATTTTATTAGTGAGAGGGAAGCACTAATCAGTGTGAACATTACATGGCTTTTTTCCCCTGCTTGGATTGTGGTAAAAAATTAAAAAAAAAAAAAAAAGCTCAGCTCTTACACAAAAGAGGACACACAGTACACACAGACAATTTCACAATATCACACAGTATCCACTGTAATCATTTCTCATGCTAATAGATAGTATATAACAGGGTCATCCATTAGTTTTATCCACACTGAGGGGAACTTAACTCTGCTGCAGCTGGAAGTTTAGCCTTTGCTTGTTCATTTTTGAAAGATACAAACGAGTACAGTGTTTGGTTTTCGATAAGCAGTCTCCCTCTTATCGTGTCCTTTTTCCTGGAAGAGTGAGATATACTAGAGATGATGGATCACAGTTAATTTAAGTTTAAGAGTGTTAAGCCACCTGACTCCATTCGCACATGCACTCAGGATTGATGATAGCCAGCTCACCTCTGCGTGTGGATTCATAATTTGTCAAAGTGTTAATGCTCCACTAATTTAATGATAATGTTTTCCAGGGTAGTTTGAATAATCAACGGCATGCAATCTGACTATTGTAGTGCAGCATGTAGCGCAAACCCTGCTTCTTCCCATAATAGCAACAATAAGACTGGCTTTATTTATAGAGTGCTTTCAACAATAAAACAAGAAAAAAAACCAGATGTAAGTCAGCATGCAATTCAAACTTTTTTTTGCAGAAATTTCACAGGAAAACTGGTTTTAGCAGCTTTCTCAAAAAAGAATATTAAAAGTAAGAGTAATTAAAAGTCCTGTGTATGCAAGTTGAAAATGCTGAAATGCTGAGACTGATTGTGGAAATTACCTCTTAGGTGTTGTGATTGTGTGGGAGAGTCTGGATCACTTAGTGCTAATCCATCTGAGAGTCATCTGTGCTTTTCTCTCACTCACCTCTGACCTTTCTCAAGCTCTCTGGTCCCAAATCCATTGCTGGTAAAGAGCTGACGGGGAGGGGGGGGGGGGGGCAGGTTGGAGAGAGAGAGGGAACGTTTTCCTCTGGATGTTTCCTGTGGTTCTGAGTGTTCGTAAACGTTTCCAAGCCTCAAGGTCTCGCAGGGCTTTTTCAGCAAACACTGGAGGGCAAGCACATTATTTGTTTCTGACTGACCACTAAAAGAGAAAAGGCAATCCTTAACCAAACTAATAGCTACCAGAGGGGCTGTCAAACACTGTGAGAAACGCAGAGTCAAAGAGCACTGACATCACTTTAGCATCCCAGAAAGCAGGAGCATTGCTTAATCTGTCACAAACTCTTTCCCCTCTATGAAATCATCTCAAATCCCCATCTTCTGTCACAAGAGTTTGGCATGTTTGAATTTGGTCTTGAAAGGACAAGGGCACCGGGGAACTGAAACCGTGGCTGACCCCCACAAAGCGCTCTTTAGTGTTTCAGAGGGGGCTTTAGTGGCGGAAAAAGGGGACAGGAAGATAATTGAGTGGTAAGCATAGCTGAATAGTTTGCAATGGGCCCAGGGGCTTTTAAATTAAGACCCGCTTTGACACTTTAGAGCGAGCCCGGGCCAGTTGTGTGAGATGAGATCCTGTCTAGGGCCACATCAGGCAGGAAAGGGGAGCGGGGAGGTCGGTATGTTGGGGTGAGGGAGGGAGAGTGGTTGATGATGGCTTCGTTTAGACGGCTGGCTACCCCCCTATGTTTCTACCACTACCCCTGACACCTCCTCTGTGCCGTACATAAGGGAGGGAAAGCGAAACAGATTTGGGGAAGTATTGGTAAGGAAACAAGGGGGGGTGTTAAGAATCCAGTGCGGCACAGGACAACGTCTCCATTTAGTGCAGCCAGAAAACAGCTGCTTCTAAATGTCCCCCGGCGGTAAGCCCTGGAGACGATGCCCCATGTACCCTCAACAAGCCCCGCTGCTTTCACTACCTCCCCCAATCCCATGCATGCAGAAACTAGTTTCCTCACTAGTTCAAACAATTTTGAGATGCTGATTTCTCCTATCCTTGACACTCTGCACCTTTTGGGCCAAACAAACCCCCCTCAAACTCAGCACTGGCCTCACAAAGTTTCTCTTTTCAGTTTCTACCACTGCCAACCTTTCCTTCACCGTGCAGAAAGTGAATTCCAGAGATCGACCGCTAGCAAACAGTGAACAAATGGACCGTGGACCACCCCTATATTCCCCGGCTCTCCTCCTGAGCCCCAGTGTCTTATGCAAATAAACCAACACAGATTTAATGACGATGGGCTTCAGGATCTTTTTCACCCTCTTCATAAAAGGATCAAACACTTAGAGAGCGCCTGCACATGTGTGCTCATATGAATATGTGTGCATTAATGTCATTTTCGGTGCTAAAATTGCACTATATCTGCGTCTTGCTGTGTCATTACAAATAAGATGGTAGACACATTGCAACTGTCATAATTATTAAGCAAGTCTCTGTAATTAAGAAATCAGTTATACTCAGCATTTCCTCACAATTAATTCATGTCACAATATTTAACTGCTAACGGTGAATTTCACAGAAACAAAAAAAAAATATGCCCAGTAAAACACAAGTTTAGTTTAGGCTCAATACACAAGAGCTGTGTATATTTTTCAACATAGAGTATGTTTTTGTATGTATGGATTATGGTGAGCATTTCAGTGCATGCACTGAGTGTGTGAGAGAGAGAGATACGGACGTTGCAGTGATTAATTTCAGGCTTTCTTTTTATTCCTCTCCAACAGCTGTTTATTTTCAGGACCAGTTTACAATCCAAGGAGGATTGAGGTCTTCTAACATAAACCGGGGACTTTAATAAAGATGGATGCTTGCTTTTATATCCCTCAACACTGATGGTTTTTCTTGTTGATTTTCGCTCGTCCCCTGGGAATACATACAGCGTATATTTCAGCACATCTTTCAGATGAACACTTGCAGCACTGCAAAGCGGAATCACTGACCTACTCCAAACTGTTTACATAACTTAATCATCACTCTGGCTGATGTGGCATGTAAAGTTTGTGCTGCTAGGACTGAGTTGGACTGTTATTTCAGGGCAAGGATAAGAACTGAGCACATTAGAAAAAGCTTCCATTGATTCGAAGTAGTAATCCCACCGCCTTAGCTTCTGTATTTTCAGGCCCTTGTCAACATCCTAGTACTTCACACAATAAATGCATTATTCACCATGGACTACATTTGCAATTCTCATTCATTTTGAATCTAAAATGTAATCAGTATCTCTAAATACTGAATGTAGCAACCAATTTCCGAAGGTTAAAGTTGACATTTCAAATTCCGAATAAACTCAAGGTGTGTTCTGCACAATGGTAAACAGATGTTGCTTGCATGAACTTCTCCGAATGCTGTTCAGTTATGTAAATGTGACATGAACATTTGCATATTCATAAAATTGGCGCTGCTAAATTTCCACTGTGGTGTTGACCTAATTCTTACGGATCACAGATAACATAATAATTACGCCGTAGCAGATGTGGGCTAATGTGCTGCTTTCTTGCACACATTCAAAAGCATTTAAGGTATTTCCCTTTCCCTGTCCTACCAGTTAAATCTCCTCTTCTCAGGTTCAAGTGCAGCTTTAAGTGATGCTTGTGCATAATTTAACTCCCCAAACCACATATCAATACGGTAACTGCATGTTGATGTCGGAAGCAATTAGCTTTGAAATTGTTTTGGGGAGACTGTTGACAGAAGCGGAGCATGTAATCAAAGCGCGGGGAAGGGTGATTTACTCTGGTCAAGACGACCTCAACTCATGCAGGAAGTGAATACTGTTTTGAGGTCAGCAAGCCACGAGGCACCTACTAGACTTACTTTATGAAATCCATGTGAGTGGTTGGTGTGAAGTGTGTGTGCGTCTGTGTGTGTGTCTGTGAATGTTTCTAAGGGAAAGCCAATTAAATCCAATCACAACAGCCACAGTACTGGCAGTTAACGATGGTCTGAGCACCGATACACTTTACAGAGCTTAGCTGGTGGTCCTCAGCCTTGGAACCTCTTATATTAATGTTTTTCCTCCTTCCTTTAAGAACAAATGTAACACAATAAAAGCAGCACAATTCGGACACTAAATGTATTATTTTACATTTATTAAAAGATTTTAAATTCCATTTAGTGTTGCACAACAGGTGAGATTACCGTTGTAACCATTTTTTCCCCCAGGAAACAGCCATTGATTTTTAATTTTTTTTCAGTCTAGAAAAACAAAGTGACCCACGGTCATTATTGAATCACATTGGTGCCCCATTATTTGGCTGTAATCATTTTGGGAACTAAAATACATAGAATATTTTATCATGGGCCCTCTGCAGCTTCCTTAGTGTTTAGACTAAATACATTTAACGATAGATTTATCAGTTATTGATTGACCTGGTTCTAATAGTGCTAAGCTTGGTCTAGCCTATTTCTATTTGGAAGTTAATTCCAACAGGCATTGTTATGCATTGAAACTAAAACAGACACCTGTTCCTATTTAAATCTGCACAGATTTTGATGCTAAACATTCAGTTTCTTTTAGCTAAGACTGCTGATTTCATACATTCGTGTGTAAATGTTACTTAGTGGAATCTCTGTCTTCCCCAGCTTATGTTTAAGTGTAGTTAAACCATCGTATAATGCAATGTTAAAATAACAAATATTTATAAAAAACGCTCCCCACAACCTTAAAACATTCAAAAATATGAAGCAGTCCTCTCACCCATCTTGTAGCTTTTGTGGCAGGAGATTGAAAACCTTTTAACAGTATGTGATGTATTGCACAAACTTTTTGGATTTCCATTCTACCAACATCGCAAAAAAAAGTGACTCAGATTCTTACATTCTTTATTTAATGAGTAGAAATGTAATAAATGAGGGTGGAGTGACACTATACTTCTTATGAGACTTAAAAAATAGTCACTCAACTTTCCTAGAAAGTAATATTGTAGCAAATGTTGGTGAAGTTGAGCATGTGATGGAGTTAGTGTGGTGAAACAATCAAGGTGCACGCAGTTATGATGTCTGAACATATAATTTTTCTTCGGTTTCTACCTCATTACAAGCATATTGTCTGCTGTCTGAGGCCATTTGCTGGCGTTGTGCGCACACATCGTCAACAGTGGTGGTGAGCAGTGATGCTTTCCAGATTGTGACTGACTGCTGACACACACGCACACGCAGACACTCACACATAATCACACGACCGCAAAACTCAGACCCTTTTTCTGTCACACATGTACTCTAATTTTTACACACATTCTCCAGCCCACACCCAGACACCCATGTCAAACTGTGCCAGTGGCAGTGGAAATATGGAGCACATTTTCAAGGCGCTCACCGTGTCCTCAAGGAGAAATCCATTTCAAATGTTCCCGACTTCATTGATTCTGAAAGACGAGCCGAGCCAACAGTTGTGTTTTGTTTATCAGTGAGTGATACGATCGCTCCAACTTTGAATCAACTCACATAGCGTGCAGCCAAGGCCGAAGGGAGGGGATCAGACACTGGTTGAAAGAGCAGTGAGCCAAAGGCGGACTAGGGGGTGGGGCTGTGTGTGAATACAATTATTGTGTTATTATTGCAGAGGCAAGATAGCACTAGCCTTTCACTTTAGTAATTGAATCCAAGAGAGAAGCTAATTGGTTTTCAAATGAAGCATTAAGAAACAAAACTGAGGACTTAGGATAACAAAAGAAAGTGTGTCCAGTCACTCTGAGTGCAGGGGTGGAGAAGAAGTGATTAAATAAAAGACAAGATTTAAAGAAAATTGCCGCACTGGAAAGATGCTTTGTACTGAAAATTAAAACTCTTACAATCAGAAACTCAACATAGTACTGATACTATTGATAAAAGAAATCTTTGCACTTGGGAAAGAAAAGCCTGCTTCGGGCCTAATCCAGTTCTTCAGCTTGTTCTACACAACTGCTGACCCAAAGCCAAGTAAAACACATTGAACCCCCGCAGTATTTACAGCATTAAGACAGAAAAAGAAAGTCCATCTGTCCGGCAGTCTTCGGTGGAGCTGCCATTGTGAGCTGCCCTTCACTAATCAAGTATGTCTGCGGATAGCCAGGCTTTTGATCCTGACACGGGCATTTACAAAGTCAGCAGCGTGTGTGGGCTGCGGCCACAGCTTAGCTACACACGGACACACGCACGCACACATATTCACACACACACGCACACACACACACACACACACACACACACACACACACACATCAACAATAGCCAGAGTTTGCAGCCACTCAGGCACCTTCCCACAGTAACTGCACAGCACATGTTGTTAGCGACATGACTGGTAGCTCAATCAAGGAACTGTTGCGTTTTTTTAAAAACTATGTCAGGTTTCCAAGCCAGCACAACTGGCATGGGAGCTGCATTTGCTCTATTTCTCATTTGACTTCTAGTTGGTGAGAGAAAAGGTCTCTACTGTAAAATCTAGTGTGTCAGGAGTCATTTTCTTTTAAATTAAGAGATGTAAAATGATTTTTTTACTTACAAGTTTCATCCAAATTGGACTTGCTAATCTCTTCTGTTGCACAGTTGCACATATACTCATGAATCAGCGTGGACTATTCTCACCTGAAAACTAATGTGTAGTTTAATGGAATAAACCTGCATTAAGTACAGTTATTGTTACAGTGCAAATCCCTGACCCTGATGTTGGGTTTAACAGTGACTTTTTCATATGACATTTTTACCTTTTACCAACCAACTTTTTAAGCACTATGCATCTGACATTGGTGGTTTATTTGTTTATTTCCACCATAAATAACCTTGAACTGATGGTCCTGCATCAGGTCTTGAATATGACATTAAACAAAATGAGAATTCTTTTTTTTTTTCATTAATAATGCTGCTACCATATGTGGTAATAAAATGGCTTTTAGAACATTTAAAATGCAATTTTTAAACAGATACTACAAAAATGAACAATGATAAAAAACAATCTTTCCATCCTTATCTGAAATTCAACTCAGACTTTCCATATTGGAAAAGTATATAGCCACTTGCACTTACTCAGGCTAGATCCATCACAGACTTTAGGGGTTATCTGAGACAGAAAAGATTTTTAGAAGAGGGGCTGGTGGTGGTGTGTGTGTGTGTGTGTGTGTGTGTGTGTGTGTGTGTGTGTGTGTTTTGGGGGGGGTTGTCAAGAAACATGTGGTGATAGTAACCATACCTTTTTCATCTTTATGTGTGGTGTTACTCACAGAGGATCAGGCAGATCAGACAAGACACGTCCACATGCAGGAATGATAACAAGGGAACCACTCTGACATCAAAGTGCAGGCATTTACAGTTTATTGAATTGCCACAAAGTGAAAAGTGATGGTGTTTTTTATATTCAACCCAGGTTAGACAAAGTAGAAATACCGCTTACAGTAAAATGTATGTCCCTATACAGACATGTATGTATGTCCCAGGTTGTCTTGTCATAGTTAATGTGCTCTGTGGCATTTCAAGGATCCAAACGCAGCCTTGTCAGCCACACAGTTTCTTGTCAGCAACCATTTCACATCTCCTCTTTCCAACTCCTTCAAAACATTTATGTTTCTTCAAGAGGATAGCGAAACACTCTGAGGCTGAAGTTCCCGAGGTGATGCATAACAACCACACTCAAAGAGAGCCTGTGGCACCTGTTGCTGACGCTCGATAGCAGCAAGGCCTGGCGCAGGAGCTGTCAACTGGCTCCTCGGGGACTCTGAGGGATTGGGTGAGAGAGCCACGGTCCAATGAGTGTGACTGGCTGGAGATGTGGGGTTGACTAGGGGCTGCCCCTGTAGCCATCACCAGTGCGCTGTGCTCCGGCCCATCCTTCATCTGAAGAAATGTACATTTCCTGCCTGACTTGTCGGCTCACGCTGCCATGCTGCCTGAGCCTTCATTTTGCCTTTTGACAGTTGTCATGGCCCAGCACCGGGCTGCCATCGCTCTGCACCTGTGACTGACCACACTAAGCAGCTCCCTCTGGTTTCAATAAAACATGGAGCATACCTAAGTAAGGGGATGTAGTCTGTGAGTGCTAGCTTGAATTGTTGGGTGAGATACTGTCTATTGTCTGCTTAATTTCACCGCAGCCTATTTTTTGGCCTTTGGACCTTGTGATATTGATTCAAGTCAATTCAATGAAGCTAATAAAGGCTCCCTGGCAGTGCAGCTTAGTATTGGCATGCTTGCTGTGTAACATTGCCAATAATGTGGCATGAATTGACAGATAATAGAGTACAAATGCTTGTACTTCATCCTTTCTCCTCACAGTTGCAGCGCTCTTACTGTGAGGCCTTAATCATATTTACACAAAGTCAGTGTTCATGAGAGCTGTATGATCACATTATGCAGCAGGTGTGGAAGATCTTTTCTTGCTGCCTTTCATGTAAACAATTCAAGTACATCCAGTGTAATGAAAAAATGCTTTTACCTTTGATTATTTTATTCCTTACTGCTTTAGATCTGTGTTACTCACAGTGTTTTGAGTCTCATCGCACCAGACCTTATCATATTGTGGGCTTGCCTTGACTGTTTTACAGTGCCGCAATATCACGTATGCATGTATGTCTATAATATTTCCATGCTCATTTCACTCAAACAGAGCATCTTTCACATTCCAGCTGTGTCTATTTGTCTCCTCTTGGGAAAGGCCCTGGAAAATTCATGGAAACCAACATGAGAATGTGGGATGCAGAACGTCCAACACTCTGGAGAATGTGCGCGCTGCATTTTCATGGCTAATCATTCTGAAGTGCAGTGGATGGCTTACAATGAGCATGGTGAATTATGCACATTATACCAGTAAGCCTCTGTTGAATGCAGCCGAGCTGTCTGGCAGCTTTTCCACAAGAATATCAATCAGAGTTGCTACAATATGATGACAAGTCCAGCTAGAGCAACATGGTGGAGATGATTCAGGGGCTGAGTGATTTTACAGCCCACGGAGAGACCACTGCTTCGCTGACTGGCTTTCGTTAAAAGCGTAGTCAGTGTCATAATCAGGCATTTTTGTCAGGTAGATACGGAATGGGTGAAAAAAAAATGCACAATCAATAATCTCAGAAAGTGTTTTCCATCACATCAATTTCACTAATTGTGATAGGATGCTGTATGTTTGATAGGCTGGCCTGATCAGTGGGCTGGGAAACACATAATGCAATGCCGTGTTTAAATCATCTCACAAAATTACTACATAAAACTCAAAATGTGTATTCAGTTTTTCTCTAAGAGGCTAGAAGCATTTACTCTAAAGAGTTGAATGTCTAAAGTAAACAACAGAGACAGAGCCCCGTTTATTTTGCTGTGTTTTCTTTACCAGGCCTACTAGGAAGCATCAGCTGCAGTATACTGCATATGTCTGGTGTTGAAAGAACCAGCATAGGAAAATAAAAGACAGTATAATGAACTGGGTTTTCTGGGAGCAGAAAGGAATGCTGGAGTAGGTTAGTACAGGAGTACAGGTAGGCACATAAGCATGTATGGGCCTGCGTGCATGTAAACACCATAAAACACATTATTCAGTTTTTTGGCTTTCATTTATTTCTCTGTTACGTGCTTCAGTTATGCGTTTTCTACTCCAAGAGAACCCCTCTACGTCCAAACCTCCTTTTCCAGCCACATCAAGCAGAGGCAGGGAGGGAACAACATTGGGGCGGGAGTGAGTTAGAGAGGAAAAGCAGGGAAATGGACAGCAATTATGATCAGAATGGAGGAAAAACAATGACATAAACAAAAACAGCAGAAAGCATGAAAAGTTGTTAACAGTCCCTTTTAGAAAAATAATATACTATTGTTTAGATGTGGCCAAAGCAGGATTTCTCTGTGTCAACACTGCATGGAAAATTATAGTATCAGGCAAACCCAAGAGGAAATGAGAAAGGACAAGGGAACAAACAAAGATTAGCATGTTTATCTGTCATGCAAAGAAAAACTGCAGTTTTCAGGATGTTATACAGGCTCGCTATTCTGCAGACCTGCAGCATTGCACATCATTGTGAGCTTACTGTGTATTACATTACACTAAACTGTACTATAACTGTAATACAAGATCGTTCCGATAACACATTTATGCCTTTGCAATGGCAATACAATAAGACAACATTAAACAAGTTTTAGTGTACTGTTTGACAAGCTACTTTCTAACTGATGCATTTTAAAAATGTCTTGATATCATAAATCCTTCCTTATTCTGGTAGTTGCAATTGGGATTAATTACCTGTAATAAAATACTGTTTTAACAATTTTGCCATAATTTCCAAGTTTCCCCACAAATCGTAAACTTACATGTTTTTTTAAAAGCTTATGCCCATTTTCTCTAATGCGGTCTTTTAGGAACTATTAGAAAGCTAATGGACTTATCTGTGCTCAAGTCAAAGTGCTACTATAGTCAATCTTTGTATTCTCGAGCACCGTATCCCATTTCTCTCTGCACAGTCTGCTGCCAGTCTATATAATTCAGAGCCTGTCATAGCCTGGATTACTCCCTGGCTGTCTCAAACAACACCTGCTAGACGAGACACACTCTGCAGCAGTGAATGGAAAAAATCCCACGTGTACACTGTGACCCAAAAGAACTTGCAAAAGTATACCATAACGTTGCCCTAACACACCTCACAGACGTGACACAAGCCTCGTCCATCAACCTGCTTGGCAGCAAAAACGTCCTTATGGAGAGGTCTGAAAACCTTTCGTGGCTTCTTGTTAGCTTGATCCCATTCGCAGACGTGCTAAGGCCCCCAGGTTGATTTCTGGCAGAAGAACAACAGCAGCTTCCAACACAAAATTTGATTCTGCAGGTTTTTTACATACTCTTTGTTTAAATTCATGTGACTCAGACAGAGAAGCAGCTGAAAAGCTCGATGCACGAGATACTCAAATCAAAGACCAGTTCTGGCCAAGCACATTTGGAGGAGCAAGGAAACCCTCTCAGGTTTCAGCTGTCCGCCGGCAGTTCTCAACCCGTCGGTGGCGCGAACGTGAGGGGAAGGCCAAAATGTGAGACGCCCTCACACAGAGTCCATATGAGAGCCGGGGGGTTAATCCTGTTTCAAACAAGCTAGGTTTAACCCTCGTCAACCCTACCACCAGTGCTGCTAATGCTACCACCCAAAATGAAATATCAGAACTCCTCACATACACACGTGCATCTGCGTAAGGCCACAGGCTATTAATCGGACTCGTAGACATGGCAAAGCACATGAACACACACACACACACATATTTTGACTACAGGCAGCATAGGGGACTTCAGTGTGCTGTTTGTTTGGTGTTACCGACATTTAAGCAGCTGTGTTGGTGGTCAGGCAGCAATGTTGACAGCTGACGGCCTGTTGTTCCATAAAAATCATACTTCTAGCCTTTCACAGTTTAAGGATATCTATAACTAATATGCTTGAAAATATTCGCACATACACACACACCAGATGATGTGCAGACTCACATGGGCCAAAGATTTAAAACATTTTTTCATGCATTTCTGCAAAACAGGCATAAACGTGCATACATGACCAGGCAGGTGAGCTAGCCTTTCTCGCAGCAGACACAGCCAGAGTGTTACCCCTACACACACACACACACACACACACACACACACACATATATATATATATATTTATTTATTTTTTTCTATACACTCATAGCATCTTAATGGAGCTACTCAAACAGTACAAAAAAAGATGCCTTGTTAAGCCATGTTGGTGTGGGACCCGTAACTCTCCGCATTTCATTTTAATACCATTTTCTGGTAAATTTCAAGCATGTCAAGAGGTCTTCCCTTGTAACATCATGAAACTATAGAGTTTCACAATTTCATTGGTCCTGCTGAATCAAACAAGTTGAAAGCTGCAGACTGGTGAATGGAAAGTGACCTTAATGTGCTGACCTTGCATAATTCTCACTGAATGCTTTATGGCAGAAGCTCCATCTGAAAGCGAGATCCAGTGAGACAAAAGGTACTTTCTGTGTTTTCAACATGCAGCCCCCTCGCTCACTGGGCTTCATTCATTAAGCACTTCAAATTTTGTCAGAAAAATGTCAACTGAATCCCCAAAGAGCAAATCTGAGACAAAGGCTTGTTGTAGATAAGAGTGCGTGTTGTGTGTTTTGGCTGCATGTTTATTTAAAAGATGTAAGACATCGGTAAGTTATGTAGGTTTCTGTTCTCAGATTGCAGGTTTACATTAATGTGGCATATAATTGCAGTATTAGGATTTCACCTCAGAAAAAGACGACGGAGTTTTTTGTGTTTCTGTCCGTGTTCATGCGGCCACAGACTTCTGGATGGTGCCTTCTGTCAAAGCTACAATCTCTCACATCCTTGATGAAACCACTTGTCAAACAGTTCTTCAATATGTGCACTAAAGATTACCTTAATTGCAGATGACATTTAAAATGAGTTTTGAAAAGGTTGGCAAAAAATTCTATCCATCAAAGCCACTTCCATTCAAACTAGAGAGAAGCCAACCTTTGTGGCTATTAATATGCTCTACCTTCCAAGTTGTAAGTCTGTAAGTTTTCCTGGGGACGATGTAAAACCGTATTATAGAGAACAAATCAGTTAATAGCTTCTTTATGGCATATCCTAAATGCCTCATTTAAAAAGCTTTCAACTCAATAGCGGTCCTCCCATGTGGCCTGACTGCATACATAGATAATTAACAGACACTCTGCCATATTAGCTTGAATTGGGAATGAACATTTTTATCATCTGTTCCATGTTTGCTAAACCATTGTCACACACTGTAGTCACACTTTTTTTCTCTTCTCCCTTTGTGTGCCTCTGACTGTTTTACACCCGCTGCAGTGATGGAATTTGTTTTGTGTGTATAAATTCTTCATAAGGCTACATATTGACTCTGCGAGATAGTGGAAAAATTCAACAAGCACAGACCAGAGGAGTAGTTATTAGTTTAAAGCACCATCAAAATGGTTTGCCTTCGAGAGAAAGAAGATGCTGTAGTTCTCTTAAATGCCATATTCTCCCTTCTCTCAATGAATGGGCAGATGGGCTGCACTGCTATTGTGGACTGTCATGTCAAATATGATAAGAAATGAATCTGCAGCAAAGAAATACACTAATAGACACATCCTGTAAGAAAAGAAGGAGAAAAGGAAGGAAGAAAGAATTGCTCCTTTTTGTGTTAAAAAACAAAAACTTTTTGTATTTATTCTGTCGCTATTGTGCATATTTTCAAAAGAGTAGTAAACCATTTATGGACTTCTTTGTGGAAACTGTGTCTCAAATTCAGGCCTGTTGGTTGGTGTTCCCCATCACAACTGTGGACTGATGTTCATGTTGCCAGGAGATGGGCTGTCAACTATCATGATGCACAACTGACTGGAGCATGTGATAGCACTGTATAGCCTACAAAGTTTGAGACAAGGCCCATTGTGCTATTAAGTCTGTATGTGGAAGCTAGTCCACCTTCCTAATGTAAGCACTGATTCCTACAAGACATTTTTGTTTGTTATTTGGACTCTTGTGCCAGTTGTGTCCAGGAGTTTACTGACCTTTTAGCTCTTACTGTGCCTTGCATTGACAGAGTGCTTAATTGGTATGATTTTACCTTTGAGAACACTGTTAACTCTTACAATTTGTTCGTTTGAAGTTCGACTTAAAGGGAACCACCCTTGACATCGCACTGTTCAAGCAGTACCTTCTTTTGTTAATTTTCACATAATCGGTACCTACTCAGGCTTCTCAAATGCATATTTGCATAAAAACAATCGCATCACATAAAAAAAGAGAGCACCTGATATGATGCCCTTACTAAACTAAACACCAAAGAAATAAAAACAAAATATAGACAAGCAGGAAGAAAACTGAAAAAGGACATATTGCATTTTTTTGTATTGAAACTTTGAAAAAACTCATGTCCACGTGTCATAAAGCTGTAAAGGAGGCCAGGTCCTCCCATTTCTGTAACACCGTTTCCACAAACTGCCTCAACCCCACGACCCTTCAATAAAACCATCAATTATATGATTAATCGTCACCCAGCCAGCAAATCGAAATCTCCCTCATCATTTGTTGAACAGTTTTCATCCATTTTCACTGACAAAATAAACTATTTTAGACTGCACAGCTTTCATGTAGCTGGTTACTGTTTCACTGTGCAATTCAAAGGATGCAATTGCTAATTCAAAGTCTTAATCAAGTCCTTCAGAGGTTTTTGCCAACAAAATTTCTGAAGCAGGTTTTTATCAGTATTTGCCAAATTGGCCCAATTACATTTGCATTATGAGTAGCACTCTTTCTAGAGGCAGTTTTCTCCCTGCCACGTTTGTATAGTCCACTCATCAGTAGTCCACCCATACCTCACGAGACCTAGGTTTGACCCTCTCAAGTTTAATGATTTTTGGCCATCTCTAAATTACCTTTTTATCAGAAGAATTTCAGAAAACTGATCTCCTCGCAGTTGATTTCTTTCATGAATAATGTTAATATATTATAAAACACCACCAGGCTTCAGATCACTTTGCAGCACTCATTTAAGTATCCAATGATAATTCACCACCACTAATGCAGGTGTTCATTGCTAAAGGATAGTATACCTCAGACTGTAATAACTCTAGCTTGTTGAAAGAACTTCTTAGGTAGTTGTCGATAGCTTCTAACCTGTGCTGTTCCCCAAGTCTCCATCCTCTGCTCACGTTGTTCCCTTTATTTAAGCTTCAACTAGTAGGTCACTACAGGTGCTATTATTGAAAAACAGAATTCTTTCTAACAGTTATGCAGAAGTAACACAAGTCTATGTTTTTCTAAAAAAAAAATCCCTGAAATCATCATAACCTTGTCTCTCCCAAAACAAGTCTTAATATTCCAGAACTTTCTTCACCTAAATAAAATCAGGAATAATTATAATTACATATCTAATATATTTAAAAGTCCATCTCAGTCTTGGCTCCCATCAGCAAATTTTAAACAGGTTGCTGGAAATCTAGGTCTAGTCTTCAATAGTGAGCTTTCATTTGACAAAAAAGTCCCGAAAACCAGTCAATAGCGTTTCCTCCAACCGAGGAGCATCTCTAAAATTACTTTTTTTCTTTTTGAGTACTGAGTAGTGCAGCTAAATATATTCAGAGTTAAGACAAATATTTTTTTGCACTTTCAGATAGTGCCCAGCTGCTCAGCTTCTACACATTCAAAGAGATAAACTCAAATTATCCCTGTTTTAGATGACGTTAAGATTTCACTTATCATATTCAAAAAATTCAGGGTGTGGCTCCTAGTTGTATAGCTGAATCACCACTCCCCAGTGAACCAGAGTGGCGCCTCAGATCTTAAGAAAGGACAGATCTGACTGTTCCTAAGTCCCAGCTCAAGACTAAGGGTGACTGGGCTTTTACAGTTCTGGATCTCTCTTCCAGAAGAAATGAAGCCTGCAGAATAAGAAAAATATTTTAAATCACTCTCTTTAATGTATCTTTTTAAAAAACCCTTCAATTAATATCAGCTCAGTGTTTTTATTTTCCAGTTCCACTTTGTTTTATGCTTAATTTTTTAATGGATCATTTTTTCCTGTTTTTATGTTGTATTTGCTTAAACATACTCACAGTTTTGTTTTTCCTACATTATAGAAAGGGAAGGGTCTAGCCAGCATTAGCTGTCTCTCTTTTATTGGTTATGGTGATGGCAAATAATAATGGCAAAACTGACTGCAAGAGTAGTTCTCTAACCACAGCCCTCTGCAGTTACGTAAATCAGGACAGAAAATAATATATGCAGTACTTCAGTCACACCTGGGACGACTCAGGGGCTTACATTGCCCCACAGGTGAATGGCTGGCTATGGAGCCATTGGAGTTTAATCATTTCTGTGCCCACCTGCCCATGATATTTCAAACATTGTCATTCAGAGCCATTTATTAATGCCTACTAAAACAAATTAGAGTGTGCACAACAGGACAACTGATATCTTAGCAAAATGACTTTTAATTTCATCTTGACATGTTGCAGCAAATGTACAACAATAGTGTGAGAAAAGCAGACAAAAACAAAACTTTTGGGGAAGAAAACAAGGGAAGGTAAGAGAGCAGCAGGTGAACTGGATGTAATTAACCTATACTCATCCAGACAAACATTGTTGGACAGAGGACTGGGTAGGTGAGCTGTGCAGTCTCTCAACTGAAGCTGGTAGCTTCTAGGCTAATTAGGACTGTGTTGTGGTACAGTGTGAAGGGGTTCCCATGTGGGTTTCTGATTCTTTGGCTGTGTGCACATCCAGGCTGCTCATTTGTGGTGAGGTATGACAGCGTGAGACCCGAGGAGTCAACAAGAGGACGCACAGGATGAGAGAGAAGTAAGTATGTTGGGATGAGAGCAGGACTGGAAATGAAAAACAAAATGAGAGAGGGAAATTAAACAGTGAAAATCAAAGCGTTGGAGAAGGAAAGGGAAGTGAGTAGAAAAGAGACAGACAGGCAGAGAGTGTTGAATTGGCGGGTCTGGGAAGGTTAATCTGCTTCTCTTCACAGTTGTGTCTGTCAAGTGGTGCAGCTTCTACAAATAAAGCACATCCTTTGAGATTCTGTTGCAAGGAAACAACAACACTTCCACTGCAGAGGTGGAGTTTTTATATGTGGAATGATACTGCACCTAGAAAGTAGAAACCACCACACAGCATCATTGTGGCCTCTCACGCAAAACCCACTGTACACGTGACTTTTAGTATTCATAGTTTATTTAAATCTACATTTGTTATTATCAAGTAGTTAGTGTCATGGATGTTATAGTAGTATGTAATTGCATGACATTTGCCACATCTTATTTGGTGTCTGGTGCCATTAAATTTCATTAAGAGCAACATGTCATAAGCAAGTTGCATGTGCAACTTGTGCAAAATATGCATAATGTGCAAAAAAAAAAAAATAGTGAGAGATGTAATCACCCATATTGACAAGCTACTAGAGTTTGATGTTGACTTAGTGTGGAAGGCTATTATGCTCAATGACTATATTCTATTCAACTCTGATGAATGAGTTTGATTGAAACCTTGTTTTTTTTAAATATACTGTATATTAGTCTAAGATGAGCTATTTGTCTGGCTCTATGCAGTGCTGCAAATTAAGTCAAAGTTCAACTGGAAAGTACGTGTTACCTTCCTGTTTTCCTGTAAACCTTTGTTTGTACTTATTTCATGAACTGTTGTAAAATGTTTGGTGCAACAAGTATGTCCTTTAGCGAGAAAGCATGAACAGGATTTTCTGTTCTGTTCAGCCTGATGAAACGGTTCTGTTCAAAAATAGGAAATTGCTCTAAATTGCTATTAGTTTGATCTTCCAAAAAGCTGTTTCGAGGTTGTGTGGACTTTTTTATGGTGCATCCATCATAGGGCAGTCTGTAGGGGATCTATTATCCTGGTCTCTATGCTTCCCACACTCCGCCGGTAACAATGCACAGCAGCCCAGGTTCATATCCTCTTCTGGGCTTTGATCTCTTTTACAACCTTAAAGCAATCTCACGCACAGCACATTAAAATCTTGGTAATGTCAGCCGCACTGTGCCATCCACAGTGAATCATGCAGGACTCTTGTGAATGCATATACTAACACGGAGAGCCCTTCAAATTCACTTTCCTGCTAAGGCAGCAAGGTTGATGTGTGGGAGCTGAATGTGAGCGGGATGGTAATACACTTTTCTGTTTTATGTGTAGTCATGTTACAGCAGCTCCTCTGTAAAGTCGTGTGGCTTTCAACCAACATACATGACGCTTGAAACAATGGTATGCACTGAGAGAGGCAGAGATGTTTGATTTGTCTCTTTTACAGCTGCTGACCATGAAGTAGGTACAGCACAAAGAAAAGTCTTGATTCTTTCTTAAGGATGACAAGAGCTGAACCATTCCCCATAAGCAGTTTTTACAAACTGTAATGAACATGTTTTTAAACAGCATCGAAGGTTGAAATCATTCTTGTAGTGATGATGTCATGATGATGTTTTAGTCTACTCAGAGCTATCCATTTATGTTGTGCAGTCCTGCTAAATATGTATTACAGTGAAAACATGGAACAGCTTACTGCGGAGGATTTAATCAGCACTAAGAGCCCGAATATTGTGTTTGTAAAATTTATGGAAATGCAATGCCAACGTTTTATCTGAATCAGGATATGTTGTCATCATTGAACAGAGTCACTGCTGTGTAGATCCCCTGTCATTCATTTTAAGTGGGTTAAGTTTTACCACAGCAAAGTTTAAAGCCCCTATATTTTATGAAGTATTCGAGGCTCTGGCCCAGGACGACGGCTGTGTTGTGTTCAGCCTTCATTATGAAATGCCAGGTGGAAGGAAGTTACAAGCAAGTTTCCTTCGGTTTAGTGTTTTCATTTCCATTAAGTTTAAATATAGGTTGTCACTGTGCCTGTGTGACTGATTTGGGCTATGCCATCATAAAGTGGTGAACTCTCCCATTCCTGTTGTGCTGTTATTCTTTCTCTCTTTTGCCTTTGGAATATTTTCTTTTTCAAACATACAAGAAGTGTGCAATTTCCTCCCTCAACCTGTGGCAAATTCAGCACAACAGGCTATTTTCACATATTAACAGAGATAAGGAGAACACAAGTTCAACACTAATTATGACGTGGTGACCTGCTGTGCTTTTTATGAATATTAGCATTACAAGGAAAAATTAATTCTGCCCTCTGGCTCAAATACCTCAGTCAAGATCCAGGTTCATTTCTTCAGTCATTAGAGAGAAATTGTTGTTTTGGTGGATTAGTTTGTGCACAGGATCATCTTCTGTGTTGATCAATTCTGAAACATGCATCCAAAGCAACTCTGTACTTTATCTGCATTTCATCTGCGAAACACACAGTTGTTGTAAACAGGGTAAACAGTTTAACAGCATTTACATCTCTTAAAGAAATGTTCATACCAGTAGAGGCTTTCAACTGCTTTGTAGTTTTTACTTTTGTTTCAAGTTGAAGCATTTAGATGCAAAAGGTCTGACTTCATATCAAACTGCATGTGTGTTTAGTTTAGACCTGAGCTTTACAAAGACTATGTTTGTGCTGTATGTACAGAGCTCTTTCTGGCCCACACCAGAGTTTGGTAGCAGCAGCTTTCATAAACTAGATCCATTTGGCTCAAGTGTGAAAACACTTTGTCTCTCTCTCTTTGTATCCTCACCGTTGACATCGTCAAAAAGCCTGATCTTAGCTAGAGCTTATTACATCGCTGTACCATCAACCCACCGACCACAGCCCTGATTGCATAGCCAAGAGTAGCAATTTCAGGATTTTAGAGCAATTGATTGAGCGGGTTTAAACCAGATGTTTGGTGTGTGTCCCCTCACTTCCTGAAGGGAGGCTCCTCTTCTGAAAAGATTTGCCCATCTAAACTCACAGGTCATGTTGCAGCGGAGCTCTGATAAAGTGTATTAGCATTTTGATAACGTGGTGTAGCCCAGAGCAGTCTCCACCTCTTCTCACTTTGGTTTTTGCAGGGTGAGTTAACACACAACGGGGATGATCAAGTATATTCTGTGGTCCCAGGTGGATTTTTTAAAGTCAGATACATGGAAACATCCCATATTTTCACTGTGGAAATACTGGACTCCCCATACAGTGGTTCATCTAAGCACTTACAATAGCGTATTTACTCATTTGTGCTAAAACCTGGTCCCACAGATTAAGTTGTGTGATTACTGCAGCCACGATTGGGATCTGATGTCCTAAAGTAAAGCACATACTGTAATATGCCCCTCTTACAAAGGTCCCTTTGTTCCAGTGGCTGGGGGGTCTGTGCACCCCTGTACCCCTCCCCATGTCTATTAAGCACACTGATTCCCAGTTCAAATTGGCCCCCTGTTATTAATCCCAATCACCCGGAACACATCGACCACAGCGCACCACGAGAACACATGTGCCCAGCACCCCCACCCCCAGCTCGGTGCACTGATTCTAATTAATTAATTACATCCCAGGTGATTTTAGTTTGAGATTGAGAGAAGAAAAATAGAAGAAGGGAAAAAAGCTGACTCCCACAGGCACCACCAAATTGGCAACAAAAGCTCCCCAGCATAAGAAAAAAAGGCCCAGTTCATTACTTGAGGGAGAGTCGGCTTCTTGTAGCTGCTTCCTAACTACTGCTCTGCTGTCCAAGACCAAAATACTCTGTTTTTTCCCCTTTTTTTTCCCTCTAACTTGTCTGTCTGCCACCCACAGAAACCCTTGCCAAAAACACACACTGAAACTAACCCGCAACAAATTGATAGCATATTTAAGTATTCAGGATTATATATTTTTTTAGGCGAATGGGTAGAGAAATGGGGTTTTTGAGCAAATCACATTTCTGGCCAGGGCTTTACTGGATAGCAGGAGAGCTATTTAGCATAGAACTGGCAACTGTCTTAAATAAAACAGGACTACATATTTGATATATCTCATTTATTTGAAAGTCAAAGGATTTGCAAATTCTTTCATATCTTTCCAGTTTGCTTTCCTCCTCGTTCAGGATGCTCCGCTTCTCTCAACATCGAAAAACTTTCTTTTTGCCTCTCTGACGTTATCAGAATAATCTGCTGATGTGAAAACGTTTGACTGTGCACTTTCCTTATGCACCATGTTTAAATAATGATATCTATCAGAAATCTTAGAAGGCATCTTCATCTGCAAAGTTCAATTTGAGCTGAATTTGTCATTGCGGGAGTTTGCAAAGCGCCATAAAATTCATTTGAGCAGAGTGTCAATCAAAAATGAAACATGCAGTGAGTGAAAAATGTGACATCTACACTGACAAAGTAATTGCTGAAAAGTGTGTGAAAGTGATTCTCCTCTCATTTATCTGGAACATTTGTTAAGAGTTAGTCACAAATTGCTAATGTACCAAAACTCTACCCTTGACTTTAACATTAAATAACAGTAAAATTAAGGGACTGTTGTCATCTAGTCACATCATGTTTTGGTAATTTACCAAATTAAAGTCTAAGACATTAAAATTAAATTAAAACTGACATAATGAAGTGTATTAAACAAGCCACAATTACCTTACAATAAAAAAAAAAAAAAACCATGACTAATGAGTTTCTGAGAATACTGCGCATGAATGATGAAAGCCGTGATTTTGGAAAATGGAAATGATATCTTTTTTAGCATTTTTATAGAGCTAAATAAACTCTTCATCAAAGGGTAAAACCTTATTGGCTGCACTTTTAAGGAATATTTAAATACACTTTTTTCTCTTGGGGGAGTGGAGGTAACCCTGGCTGCTGAATAAATAAAAAAATATGTTCTAGGACTTATTTCAACACAGAGACCTATGTTATGGATATCCTCCTCAATTTCTCGCTTTCTCTTCCAGTAAGTTGAACTACTCAGAGCTTTCACCAGTTTATTTGAACTTACATTTTTCATTTTTTCAGGTGTAGAAATAGCCTCAAGAAAGTGACTACTTGACATGTGGTGCAGCCAATGCATTCTTCTTTTTGGCCTAAAATACAGAGGAAATGACTGCTGTGTTTCTGTGCCATCAAAACTCTTTTCAAAATTGTCAAATTGTCAGAATTTGAGACCCAGTATACTTTCCATTGAATACACACTGTATTCTTACATAAGGCTATATTGACGTCTGGGTCTAGCCAGACAACTGCAACAGCCTGTAAAGGCAGGTTGTATATCCTCTATTTGTCTCCGCATGGATAGGTGCCACCCACTTTTCTCACCTCTCTATGAATCTGCAAAGTGCTTCAAATGAACTGATAATCTCTTGGCATGTTCTTATGCCCAGTGCTCCTTAGGCACCTCCTCACCTACATTAGCACTCATGGGGTCTCTGGCAGGCTTTTACTAAACGATCAAGTGCCAGGTTAGGATCAACTGGACACTGACCATGCAGGAGGAAATCTTCCTTTTTTTCCCCAACAAGTGATCAATGAAGCAACTTAACATAAACAGATTAGCAAACAAGCTGGCTGTGGCTACTTAAGGAACTTGCTGTTAAGCCCCCCCTCCCCATCTTTTTTGCTGGATGGTGATGAAGCCGTTAAAGGTCTCAGAGTCTGCATGTGGTATCTGGCAGACGAGTAAGAGCTTAGTCCATCCAGGCATGTTTAATGGTACGGCGACTCCATGCTGGTAATTGACAGGAGTTGCCAGCTCTCTGTCTTGGCAAAGATGCTACATTTGAAACCAGCGTCATAAGTGATGCAACACCATATGGAAACTGATTTTTATGTCTCACTGTTCTTTGCACTGCCATTGATCTATAGTAGAGAAGTTACCTTTCTGCATGACCCCCACTCTAGGGAGGTCAGAGGTCAAGGCTAACTACTGAGCAGTGTCCCTGGAGCTTATATGGATTCGCTAATGTGCTGAAGGCCACCTCAGTGGGTGTTTGTCATCGTGACAGCTTTAACTCGGGCCTTATGTAAAAGATGCTGTCCTACCCAGTACGCCAATCCTGCTGCTACTCATGTGAGGCTGCCTTTTGTGTGAAAATTCATTTATATGGATAGAAAATGGACGGAGTAACACACTGATTGCCTGCATATTCTGTTATTCAAATCGCCAACAACATCTTTTTTTAAATTGTAAATTAAAGAATAAATCATATTTTGCTGTTACCATTTCGGCTGGTGAGTCACATTTTCCCGCTACATCAACAGTAAAGGTTAACTTTTACACAACACAATACAAATTTTTACTCGATTTACTTGTTTTATTTTGCGTCTTGTTGCAAAATCAAGTTCCCTTTATAATTATAGAAATGTATGTAAATAAATATATTGATTAAAAAGTGTTTTCGACAGAGGGCGCCATCTCCCACAGTTTTCCTGACTGAGGTTTGATCTGACAACAGGTGGAATTTGAGAGGTAGTACAGAGCAGAAACTTATCATGACAGATGAGCTGCTGTAAAACTGTGTCCATGCTGAAACAGGCCACAAATAACCAGCAGCTACTGTAAGTGTACACTGAAACTCAGACTGCTTTCAAGATGTCAAACCCGAATCCTGTGAGACACATGAGATGAGCATAAAGAGGTGCTGAGCTAGTTCTGGTTTGTATAAGACTGCAGTGAACTCACTCACAGTCCAGAAAAACATGGTAACAGCTTTTTAGTCAGTGTGAAACACATAGCGTGGAATTACAGGAGAGCATGTCATGTATTTTCTTCGCTTATATTTTATGGAACTCCTCCAAGTTTGGGGTAAATCATTGCCAAAGTCTTGTGCGATATTTGTAGAAACCCTGTCGCGAGCATGATCTCCAATAGAGGAATGTGGAACGGAATGCTGCTCTACGAGGCCCAGATCCCGGACACATATTTATTTGCTCATTCATCACTCCTAGAGGACCTCTGACCTACTACCGTGTGTTTTTGCTCTCCTTCACTCCCAAGTTCTCTTTTTCCTCTCCTGTAGGAGAAAAATAAGGCAGATTCTCTGTCAGGTCAGAGTCCACAACAGCACAGATGGGGCAGAGATGCTGGATTTCTTCCAGATGCAGTTAATTTCGCTACAAAGTGAACTCAAGTTTGTGAAAGTATATGAGCACCAAGATTAACGGCTCACTGCGTATACAGAGAAATGTGTTTGAGATGTGTTCTAGGTGGTGGATACTCTACTTCAGTGAGTGTCTGGTGGGACACCGTGGTAAAGAGAGGAAACAGATGTTGCTTGTACCTCATGGGAACATATAAAAGACCAAGGTATATAAAAGCTTAGTGAAGGATAAATGTAAGAGTTTAATGATGAGGTTTGAATCCTCTGGTGAGATAAAAAGACTATTTTGGGGCATCACGTGCTGTTTGCAAAGTAAGGTAAATTCTGCACTGGAGGAGAAGGCTGACACGTAGTGTAGTGTTGGAGAGGAAGGCTTGTGACAGCTCGCTCTGATGTTCAGGAACATCAAGGTGAGGGACATGTATGAGTCCTTCCGCTGGGGGAATAAAGGTGCGCAGGGTGCTCTTGAGCAAGGCACCTAAACTACAACTGCCCTAGTGAAGTGAGACTGGAGATATGTTGGGTACTTCCTATTCAAAGCTGGATGAATCTAAAACAACAAAAAACTAAATCTTTAAATTATAGTACATAAGAATAAATTACTTTAGCGTTTTTAATGCAGTCAATTAATTCATCAATCAAACATATATGTGCAAGTGGTACACTGGCGG
The DNA here is from genome assembly GCA_008933995.1 of Datnioides undecimradiatus. Classification (NCBI taxonomy): domain Eukaryota; kingdom Metazoa; phylum Chordata; class Actinopteri; order Lobotiformes; family Datnioididae; genus Datnioides; species Datnioides undecimradiatus. Next base: position 10,681,559 of record WARS01000029.1, on the reverse strand, counting down.
TTAAAATAAGATGCAATGATTCTAATGCATCACTGGTACTCAACACTCTTCTTCTTCTCTACATGTATTGTCTTTGCTGTTAAAAATACTGTGTCTACCCATACAATGATTTATTCCACAACAACAATTTCTGCTTTATTTTGTTACCTTCCAAATGGTCTGTGAATAGTGGGGATAAAATAAGGTTATGTAGTGTAGTCAGTTGCCGCACACTGGAGCCATGAAACATCAAGTGCTCTAAACATCTGCCAAGGGAGAGGCAGGAAGATTTGTGAGTCAATCTGCTCTTAAGGGCTAAAATGCAAGCATCTGCCTTTGAAAATATAAAGCATCTTACATCTCAGCATACTAACTGCATAAAATGAATCTGTGGATCCTTCTGTTATGCCCCCCACACCCACACCCACCCACAAAAATAACATTTTCTTGTTTGTCAAAACTAGCCTGCAACAACATTAAACCCTTTGTAAAAAGAAAATTGACATATCAGTACTTGTATGTGGTTGCAACCTAAAATATTGTAGTTATATTAAATCTGGGACAGTGTTAAGTTTTAGCACTTACATGCCAGAGACAAACTTATTTCTATTTTTGCAGAGTTAGTGTTGTTATTGGCTAAATTTATAAAGCTGTCATTAAACAATCTGTAACATGAAGAACCCATAAAACAAGAGCAGTCCAGAAGTGCAGAAGTGCTTTGACCAAATCAGCAACTCTTGTCCCTGAGTATCAACAGAACACTAGTGACTGCTGCTATCAGTGACAAAGAGGCTTCCTCCTAGACATAAATTAATAGCATCAGCTTGACACCAGCTCCTGAGGTTAAGTCTATGTTGTCAACATGCCTGGGCATTCAGGAGACAAATGATGCCAAAGAAGCCACACAGTGTCTCCTAGCCTGCAGACACCGTCGCACTTTGTAATGGCCTGTCTGCGACCAGGAGAGTATAAAGGAGCCTTAAGCCTGTGTTTAATGTTTAAAGAAGAAAAGAGTATATCAGATGTACCACAGACTGTTTTAAAAATGACAAAGAAGGCAATCTGAGGAATGATACATGATATTTTTTATTCTCACATTTGATCTTGATAAGGAATAAAGACGGCGGGAAGAGGATATTTTAATTGTGTAAAATGAGGCAGCATGATACCGCTGTTAGGGACACCTTGATCTTGCCCTTGTTGCAAACATGCATCTGAAGAGACTTACAAATTCAATTGATGTTCTTTTGATCACATTCTAGTTTTCCTGTGAGATACACGTGCCAGTGATTCGGACTTGTGTACTCAGCGACTGTCAGTGTTGGACAGAAGAGAAAAAGTTTTTCCTTTGAAGAGCTGATTAAAAGTAGTACTTAGTCTTTCAAAGGATTCCCCAACTTTGCCAGAATCTGTGATACCGCAGTATCTGTTGGGGTTTTTAAAAGATACTGAGTAAACCTAGGGATTTAGCCAATGGCAAATATTTTGCGTAGCTACAATATTACCTAATAAAATCTGGAAATCGCAGTTTTCGGGTCATTAATACAAAGGCTTATTGCTTAGCTTTGCCAAGTTTCCTTCACAGCCACAGAACTTCATTTGAACTTCTACTTCACATAATTAAATTTTCAAACATAAAAGAAACATTTCATGCTGATACACAGGAACTTAAATTATGCATGAAACATCTATAATTTTCCATTTGATTTAATGTTGGAGTCATACAAAATGGCATGAATATTTTACTCATAAGCATGTTATTCCTTCATATAAAAAGGGATAAAGAACGTCATACAGTGTGAGGAAAAAAGGAACTTATAAGTTGCACATAAAAGGTTAAGAAGTGAAAGGAGTCCTATAACAGGAAGATTTTCCTACAGCATCGGTGACAACTTTTCAAATTTCAACTTTACCCAAAATCCATTGTTTAAACTCTGGACTCTGGTTTTTATTAACCTCTCTCCTAAACAATTGCTAGAATCCTTCCAATCATATTCATATATATCTTTGCATGTGTTGTTACGTGAAGGGATTAGGAACTGTGTGTGATTAATTAAACTGACATGAAAAACACAGCCGACAAAGAGAGAGCCCCTCTCCCAAAGACCCCCACTTGAGAGCAGTTTTGGAGCAATTACCGTGCGCCCCCTTAGATGGGCCAAATGTAATGATTTTTCAATGAAAGCCCAACTGACGTACTGTGTAATATAACATAAATTGAAATTAAAGCAGATCGTTCCAAAGTAAATAGAAGCCAAGGGGGACTTACGTAATGTTTGGGTTTTATGTGCTGTTGGAGCTACACTATAGCCCACTTTAATAGCTCTGCTCTTAATGAAAGGGCATATATACACTGTGTGTGTATGTTTTAAAAGAATAACAACATGAAGACAAATGGGAGATAGTCTGCAGTAGAAGAATATGAAGTTTACCTCAGCATGAATTTGTTATTACTGCAGTTTGCATTGCTGGAATTATCAATGCAAAACATAATGCTGGTCTGATGGATCATTTTATTGTTGCTTTATGATAATATTATTATCTCAATAATAATGCCTCCTGTTGTAATCGGTGTTTACGCTCCACTGTGAAACAGAATGTTTTTACTTGGATTACCAAAAACCCCAAGTGCTAAAGGATTCTTAACACAGCTGTTAAACATTTCTGCCTAACTGCAAGATTTATTGTGCTCTACATTTTCTTCTTCCTCTACTGCTCTTTTTCAAAATCTGCTTTCAGGTTTGGGCATATCACCAGAACAGCAAACATTTGGCTTGTAAAACCTAAAACATATTGCCTGCATTGTTAAATGATGAAGAAAGGATCGGTGGTGTCTCATTCTCAAAGGATTGGAAAAAAACTTTAAACATGCCTCCAGATTCTCGCACATTTGATGGTTATTTAAAAGCAGGAATAGCAGCCTGATGGTGATGGTCTCATACTCTAAAGTAGGTTGGAGAACAGGTGCCTTCTGGTAATGTGGAGCTAGTCCCTGTGTCCCAAGGTCCTAGGGAATCGCTCTTTAAAAGGAAAGGGCCATTGGCAGGGTACAGGATGTGCTCAATCGCCGACTCTGACCTGGTAAAAATGGGAGCTACATTTCTGTCACTCTAGGGTCCTTCCCCAGGGATAGAGTGTAATTATGAGAGTGAGGGCCCTGGGGCCCCATCGCTCTAAGATCCACCCACTAATCACAAATCACACAATCCTGGCGCAGGAGGTGGCTTCCCTTAGAAACTGAACCAAAAACCTTCTAATGGATAAAGGTCAGACTCGAAGGTAACTTGGGAGTCAGGTCACATTTGTGTATTTGGTGCAGTTGTCTTTGTGGTTGTTTGTGTGTAAGTGTGTTTATGTGTGTCTGTGTATTTTAAAAAAAAAAGTAGCAAAGTGTAGATCACTACCATTACTTGCAGAATATCTGTCTTGCGACCAGCTTAAGTTTATCTTTACTGTAACATATTTTTAGATTTTTAGGTTTTTGTCTTGTTGTAAATGCTAAACAAGACAATTATTAAATTTATTTCAACAGCAAAAAAAACAAAAGAAAACCAAAATCAAATTAAAAAATTGCTGAATATAATTTTAAGTTCATTTGAGCTTAACAGATTGCATTGTGGTATAACTTTACTCAACTCTCACAAAACCAACATGTTTCCTTTGTTTCTACATTGTAAATTGAAGTGGGAAGGGACATAATTTTGAAGTACAATTACAACTTAATTTGCTGCCTTGACAGTATTAGGTAGACATTTCAATTAATTAATGAGTGATCAAATTAGGCCTTTTCTGCAACAGACAGGTGGAGTGTGAATTTCCTGATACTCCTCAAAGTGCCAGAGAATGGAAAATGCCCAACAATCAAAAGTGTACATCAATCTGCACATTACACTGTGCCCTGTGCAATGCCAACTTAACCTAGTCCACTCTGAATCAATTTTCTTGATGTTAGTATACTTTCTAGTACTTCCTCGCTTTTTCACCATCAAAGCCTCAGCTACTATCCGTGGCCCTCATTATCTGTTATTTTGCTCTTACCTCTTATGCCACAGCACCATTTTCTCTCTTTGTCATCCCTCCTATCTATTGCTATCCTCCTCAAGTCTTCCGATCCCCCTTCCCCTCAAACCAGAATGACTTTCAAGGTCTACTCAGATAACGTCACTGCGGCTTTGCATCTGTTTCCAATCCTGTGCAATTAACCAGGCCAGCTTGGGAATGTTTCTTTCTTTTTCATCCGCCTCCATTTTTCTCCCTCTCTACCCCTCTCTCCTGTTCTGTCTGTCTCACTTCTTCTCGGTCCACAGTTCACTGAAAGATGGTCATTCTTTATGTGTCACTCAAATCAAAACAGTGTAGAGTCTCATCATGTGTTTGTTTCCTTCCTTGGGTGGGCCACTTCATAAAAACTAATCCTCTCTTGCTTATCCACGGCAGGTCATCAGTTAGAATGCTATGGTCGTGAAACAGCTGCTAGAAAAGACACCTTAAAGTGAAATAAAAAAGAAATTGCAACAATAATTTGCTAAACCAAAATAATCCATGCCAGAACTGTAGATATTACTTGAGCGATGTGCACAGCTATTTATGTAGTCTGGTCTGTGGCTCTGTGAAAGTTGTCTTGTATTTTTCTTGGTTACCATACAATAACCATATGAAAAGTGCTCTTATTCCTTGCTGAAATGAGTGCTTTCCCCATCTCCTCGGTCCAGTAGGCCGTAAATCCCTGCCCTGTGCAGAGTGCTTGAAACTTGGATGCCAAAACCTAGAGAAGAAGGCTGGGAAAGAGGCGGAAGTTTCTTATGTTTTCGAGGTTTTTTTCTGAGACAGGGTACAAGCCTGTGCAAAGTCCTTAGCTGCATTCTCAAGAAGGTCAACAGGTACAACTGAGGCATAACCACTGCACGCCAAGAGGCCAATGACAGTTTTATATGCTTGTGGCCTTTACAGGGCAATTTTAAAGCCAAACTACACTTAGTTTTCTCGTTGTCTGGTAAACATTTTTTTAGCTGCACTGTAAAAACTCAAAATTGTTTGGGTTCTTTTTCATATACCCCAAGGTCTTATTAGTGTCCATATAATGGAGCCCAGACACAACAATCAAGCTAGTATAGATACAAAAGCAGCCAAGAGTGAAAGCAGTGTACATCATGAATTTGCTAAACCAGCAGCTACACTACCTCTAGGCAGCCAACTGCTTGAGCAATGGACAAACCTCATGTTCTTGCTCAGGTGTAACCACTCAGGAAGGTCTCTGTTGTTGTGGCATTGTGTGTTTTTTTTCACATCTTATTCCCTGTCAGGAAGGGGTTAACACCCCGCTTGCCCAAAGGAGAATACCACCACATCAAACTGCTGTAAATAGATACCCTGACACACAACCTCTGAAACAGTTCCAATGGCAATGACACATTAGTTGGTCGGTGAGCATAATTGATTGGATAGGCAACTGTTTCACTGGAAGTCAGTTAAAAGTGTCAGTGAGCCTTTATGTCATGTCTTGTCCAGAGGTTGACCTTCAGCTGATAACTGGCACCTGCATATGGATATGATGAGCGCAGATCAGATTTGGATGAGCAGACACTGATCTGATGTCTATAATGCCAGTCTACCATGTCTAAAATGACAAGAGAATAAATAAAAAATTTGACCAAACCAGAGGCAATGGAATATTTTTTAAGGTCCTGGCAGGTTACTTTACACCCCTGTCCGCAGGGGTCCTGTGCGGTCCTGTCCGTACGGCTGAAAAAGGCTATGCTGTTTGAAATCAATCAATCTTAGTTTGTAGGACTTTTTGGCTGGATTCAAGGTCATAGACTCTCTGTCATGTTGGTGTCAAAGAAAGCAGTTCAAAAACACTTGGAGCTCTTGGAGGCTGTTGTAAGGCCAATCTTGTGTAATAAAGAGCAACACAGTGTAAGTATAGTTTTACGGACATTGATTAAGTTCTCTAACCTTGTCAGGCAGCTTGTACTTGAAGAATTGACTTTATGGATAACTGTTAGGTTACAGTTATCCATAAAGTCAGTCCAGGGTGTACATCACCTTTTACCCAATGTCAAGTGGGATGGCCTCCAGCCCCTAGGACCAGGTATAGCAGTGGATGGATGATTATGGTACAGCTGGTTCTAATCTGATGTAAGTACAGTAAGTAAGGCCACCCTCTCCAGGCACAGTTATTGTTATTGACCAGATACACAGTACAGGAATTATGTACCTTTCTCTCTGATCCAAAGTAGCCCCCACTATGAAAACATCAGGCACTTTTAATGCTTGTTCTTCAACTGAAATTTGACTGTGTTTGTTTGGTTTGGATAACCGTAACCTATGCAAGGGTTGACTTTGATAGCTCGCCAAGGACCCACACTCTTCCTCTTGGCTCAAGTGGCTGGTAATTCAGTATGGAGTTTGTGTATTTGTCTAACACCGGTAGCTCTGGGCTTTAAGCATAAATTATGCATAACCAATGTATTTTATTTAAAATTAATTAGCCCAACTCGTAGACGTGGATTGTTTGCCAATGGAAACAGTAGAGTAGGGGTGGGAAAAGGGGGTAAGAAAAAAATGAAGCAGTGTGATGGCAGCTGTGACTCCACGGTTCCCCCACTGCTCTCCGGGAGAAGATTAATAGTTAATGGAAGGCCTTTAGGCTGTGGAAATACCCCTAGTGGCCCTTATCCCTGCTCTGGGAAAAGCAGGGATTATTGTCAAGGTATCAGAGCCTGTCGCAGCGCAAGCCCTCCCCTTCCATTTCCCAACCCTCTGAATCTTACTTCCATTACCTAAATAACAAAAACACACGCTATGTTTGGCACACACGCTTGGTAAAATCTTTTGTATATTTTGTACTTTGTACATGGAATTAACTTCACGTGTACCTAACTTTGCACCGCTAGGGGGACCTTTTTCATCCCCTGCCATAGGCTTATTTGATCTTTAAATAGGAAGAGAGTGAGGTCAATTTTTCAAACGTGGCACAGCATATTATCTCTAGCAAGGCGAGTCAAATCAGCCTACTGTAGCAATTAACTTAGGCTCAGTGCCGCAACGCAAATCATCAGGCTCGTTCAGGGTCGGGCGGATTCCTCTCTCTAGGCAATTAGCCTCCTTCATTAATTAAAAATTCTAATCAGGATGTTGGATCGATAGTGTAAATCACATGTGCTGCAGCTCGCCCAGGGAAGCTGCATCTTACTTCCGAGACCTGCATCGACAAAGTAATCAGCCAAACTTGTGTGAGGGATTAATGGAACAAGAGTTGAGACGATTGATATTCTTATAAATATTCCAAGATATATGCTGAAGTATGGAGCATGCACCAAAAATGATTGTGTCTAAGAGCTGACACTGAAAAATTTGATATACATATAATAGAGGCACATATGCAGTCGAGTTGATGCAGTCGAAATATTTGAATTGTGCAAAAGCCATCAATGCAGAAATTCATTCTGTAAATGGGATGTGAAGGGAGTTATAATTAGGAAGACGTATGCTTTTCTTAGTAATTTCTAGTGACTTAAATTACATATATTATGTTGTATGTATGCTACACAAACAGTTGGCAATACCTAAAAAAAAATACACACACACACACACACACAGAGGTAGATCATCAATAATAGAGGGCACTTAGTGTTTGTTCATGTTGGTCAGTCCTGAATTTTACTTCATATGGGTGAACCACTCATAATGGCTCTGGAGACCAATTATTCTCCGGCTGAAAGAAAGTGCTTTTTCCATTTTTCCAGTGTGTGTATATGACATATACACATACTGTAGGTTGACACGCGCCCACTCTAGAACGCACACACAGACAACCATGCCTATACATGTGCATGTATATATACAGTGTGTGTGCGTGATTTTAAGGACACAGGAGACAGAGTACAGTTTGTCTGCAGCACTTTCCACTAACACTTTGTTTTGTTTGTGGTCATGCAGTAGTGGTTTGACTGAGAAAATATCTTCAGTAAATGTTACTGTTGTTCTAAGGTCAATTTAGGAGGAAAATGAAGTCATTTTGGATCCCACAAGAAATCAACACAGACCCAACATTTCCCTCTCATTAGCAAGAAATGGAGTAGGAGGAGACGGTGCTGCAAGAGTTGCATTTTGTGGCTGATTCATTTCAACAGGAGGTGAATTACAACCGTGGCGTAGTCTTGCCTCAAATAGTGTCCGCATATATCAATATCTAGTTACAGTTACTTGGCTCATGCCTTACTGTAAGGCCATGTTGCTTGCAGGAATTTTTTTTTTTTTTTTTTGCTGTGTACAAGTTTGGCCACAGGAAATGATCCAAGACAGTCTGCAGGAGTCCAACCAATACCAGAGATACAAAGCAGGTTGGCATCACATGGTCTGTCATTGATTGACAGACGAAAACTTCCTGCAGAAAGGTCATCTACTGCTTTTCTCTCCGTACCTCTGGTTAATCCTCTTCCTGGTATCTCTCATCAGCAGGTAGAGCCTGTTACTTGGTTTTGCTTCTGGAGTGTCAAAGCAGAAACCAACAAACTGTGAGTTCCGATGCTTTATGTCATCACCACAGGAGGTACTAAGTAATTAAACCCATTTTGAAATACAGTATATGTTACAGACCACCAGCTTAATGTGCAGCAGAATGCTGTTTGTAAAAGTTTGCAGGTGTTATTTTTATCCATTGTCATTTTCAGATGTATTTACACAACACTGCAGACTTAGAATGTGGCAGCCCCGATTTCAAATGCATTATGCAATGAAGGAACAGTAGATTTTACCATTTACCGATCAGTAGAGCTATAGAAGGAGGTCCGCACCTGAAATAATAACTAGAATAGCATAAACGTATAGTAATAAAGGCTGTTTAGATGTGCATGTGGATAAAAGTTAAAGCTGCATACTAAAAATTGCATGGATGTAGTTTTTTTATATGTTTTGGTTAGAAGTTTGGCTTTTTTACCCTACATGCGAAACAATCATTTAAAGATTTAAAGAAGAGCATTACCATTATCATTCTCTGTACGATTTGAGTAAAATTTATTGAGATTCAGTTTGTTTAAAATGTTTCTGCTTTTCATTTTTTTTCTGTCTTTATGGTTATATAACTAGTTACACATTAATGGGACAGCACATATATCTTAGATAGCCTAGATTTATGTAACTTGATTGTGCATTACAATGTTGTGGTTTGCAAGCATTATTACACGAGACCGCTCAAACCTAAATAGAAAAAAATTGGAAATTTCGTCACGATTATTAAATGTGTCAGGCATTATGTAATAATAATAATAATAATAATAATAATAATAATTGTTCACGATTAATGTCCTTCCTTTCCCCTGAATTATTTTTGTGTAATCTTGGTTTCCGATATTTTGAACCTCTCTTGCGCAGAGCTTTCTCATTCTTTGAAATTTCAGGAGACAAAGCTCTGTCTTCTGGTTTATTTTCTCACAGGCAGGAATTACTCATTGTATCTAATTTACTGTTAAAGTTGTTGCCGAACAAAATACTACAAGGCTCATTGAACTCGCGCCCACAGAAAATAACTGATCTGGTGTTTCTCAAATCAAAGACGACGTGGCCATGGAACACCCAAAGCTCTTCTTTACTGTTTCCCAGCCCAGGAAATGAGGACAGATTGTCTGAATTTGTGTGGCATGTCCCTTTATTTCTTCCAGTGTGATCTTGTCGCAATACATCAACTGTACATATGGAGATTAATTGCGCTACCCCACAGCTCTTTTTTTTTGTTTTCTGAAACTATGCATTCCCTCCCATTAGTTGAATTGGGGTAAAATCTGGGAGTTATTTTATTGTAATGTGTTTTTTTCCTCCACTTAATCAGCCCTTTTGGAGTGGTGTTTTCCATCATATTTTTGGCTGTTTACTAGCACTCTATCCTGTGTTTCCTCTTGACTAATGCAAAGTTGCCTAGCGCCTTGTACAGCAGCCAAGCATATGCACATTCTTATTCCCACTTAAGACTTTTGGTTTTATTGATTTTTTTTTTTCTCAGACAGAAATGAATGCCACACGAGCAGCCATTAATAAATCAGGTTTCTTTCGGTTTCAGCAGTAGGGAGTTTCACTGGAATCAAACCTGTGTCCAACTAGTTGATTTTCTTTTAAATTTATGGCATTGCTGATAGCACGTCAGCTATCGCTGCGGTGCTGTATATCACATTACAGAGCATATTGACATTAAGCAGAGCTGCTGGGCTAGAAGGCAACAGTTGAGAGTTAGTGGGGTCTGAGTCATACCTTTAGAGGGTTCAAATGAATCTGGTATGGTTCAATGCTGAAAAATCCAGCTGAAATTATTTGTTTTTACTCCGTAAAACACTCAGCTGCTTCAGACCTCTTGTCAGTTTGATGTACGATCTGTATGATGAAGTCCTTCTTTTGCAACTGCGCTGTAGGCCAGATTGTCAGTGGTTTTCATCTATAATGCACATCCCAGTGTTGGAGGGCATTGCATCAACAGCTGCACATTAAACCAAGAGCACCCTTTTGTCTAATGTGGTGGGAAAAGATCCTGGAAGTACAGTATGTAAAGATAGTTTATGATGTAATTTTGAAAGGACATGTCAAGTTCAAACAGTATAGAGAACTCTTCAGCAAGAAAAAAGTGCAGTATGTGTTGTTATAAATATATTTTGACTCAGAGCTTAACAAAGACATATAAGCGGTCGAAAGTAACACGTAACTGTGCTGAAAATGGCCCTCCATTTTTTAAAGTGGAGGACTTGACCCTTCGTTTTGACCTGTCTTGCTTTTAATTGCTCACAGTTTGGACGATGTGGCTGTGACAGAGCGCAGAGTGCCTCTGTAGCTCTCCACCACGACTTTACAAATCCTGGCAAAGGTGAAAAAAAAAAAAAAAAAAAACCAGTCAGTTTTGCCCCCTCTAGATGGTGACAGCAGCTGTTTCCAATTCTTACATGAAATCTGAAGTGTTTACATAACCAGCTGCGCATATCAGTGACACAAGGAAAAGTTGTTTTGTAAAAAACAGAAAAAGGAAAAAAAAAATGTCCAGTGAGAAAGAGGAGGAAGAAAAGATCTTCCACTCTGGCGTTTTTAGAAGTGGCTTGAGGCATTGCCAAAGAAATTCCCTCAGACATAACAAGGTTTTATGACAGGGAACTGCCCTATGAAACTGTCCGTGCTTGATGTTCTCCAGTGTAGGCTTTGCTGTGGAGCCGCAGTTTTGTTCATATTTGTGTCATATCGAAGTTCACAGACGCACTGATTGTTATCTATGAGGGAAAAGCCATTTCGGTCCAGCATCTAACAAGGTTACCATACTGTGGCTGTCAGCTAAATGGTGACGGGTGAGGTCACGGGCAGCACTGTAACCCCGAGTCCTGAGCAAAACAAAGTGATGATTTTAAATGGGCCAACCTCCCTCTGAGGACATAGGCCAATTGTTCTGCAAGGCTTTCTGTGTGACTTTTGCCTGACTTTCACAGGCCTCCATCACGGAGGTACGTGAGGAAAATGCTCGCTGTGATCACAGTCAAACATCATTTGTCTGAATGCAGTTCATAAAAACAACTACTTGGCAACATAGAACTTCATATTAAACACCATGCATGGATTGAAACATATTCTCTTTTTTGTTTTTTTTAATTAAACAGCTAAAATAAAAGCAATAATTCCTTCAGACATACCTCCTCTGTACTCATGCATTACATTTAACGCTCAAGGTTTCTGAGTGTCCTAAAGCAGACGTGATTACTGTTTCTGTCAAGGTTGTTTTGCCGAGGCACGGCCAGCTATTAACATACACTAGTGTGCCTCGGTTGTATTTGTTAATTCAGAGTATGCCTATAACCCAAGCCAGTGCCTTGCATAGGTGGGATGAAAAAGAAATTAAAATGAAGTATTTAAATTTTATTATCTGTTTATAATAAAGTGTGGAAGTAAGTGAAATTTAGTTATTCAGCAGCACATACTTAGTAAAATAAAGAATGCATTCGGGCATTTAAGATATTTTCCATTATCATTTTGGCTGATGCACTGCTGGCCTCCCCTGGATTTAACAGCTTCTTAACAGCTTCTTTCACTTCATATACAGTAAGATCTGCCAAGTGAACACTCTCAGAGGTGACAACTTGGCAGCTGCAAATGGCAACTTGTGACACCACTCCAACACTGACTCATAACACGAATAAATCAAAGCAAACAACATTAGAGCAGAAAGGGAGAAAATGTAGAATGGAGGGCAATATTGTAATGGGTAATATTTACCATAACAGTGGAGTTAATTGGTTGTGATACAGTACATATAAATTATCGCGGATTTGGGGAGATCAGGAGAGTTATGATTATGTTAATTTCATTTTTCCATTTGCTTTTGTCACTTTATCAAACTTGACACGGCTTCTGCATCTGAGCACTGTTTATACTTGTTTCGTTTTGGGGTTTTTTCTCTCTTTCTACAGCTATATTTTCACACAGATAAAGCCAAAACAGAAGCACTTGGTGATTACGAATGCACTGCATCATTGCAAAATCTGCATCCTTAGCAATTACCTTCCGAGTCTGACTCATAACTCATTTCATTGGTTAAGCCTTTGTCTCAGCTTCCTGTCCCTCGACTCTCAGCTAATGCCTAAATTGCGACTGGAAAAAATGAAACTACTCCTCTCTGTTTCTCTCTCTCAGTCTCTGTCTATTTTAAATCCCTGCAGCTTAGCTCCTTGTGAACAACATTAATGGTATGTTTACTTGTCATAAATTTCCTTCTGTGGGTTACCTCCATGCGAGTTCAGATATTTTTTTCTTCTTCTGCCATGAGACACTGTATTTCTTTGGGAGTCTGTAGTAAAGTTGTCTATCGCTCACCTGCTGTATGTTGTTTGAAATTATTCACATACTTTTTTTATCTCTTTTATTTTGTTTGCTCTTCTTTGGAATTGTAAAAGCTTCGATACTTACAGACGTTTTTCGAGAAGGGCGCGCTTAACACAGCATCCAAAATTTGTCCCTCTTCCCTCTCAAGTGCTCGATTGAGATTGTGTTCAAAAACGGGCACCTACTAACAAGTACATCCACCCTCTTCTTGCCTCAAAACACACATCCCACACAGGCTTTTCCACTTTTCTAAATCTCACAGATGCACAACTCCACAAGTCACATGCCTGTACGCAGCACAGAAGAATGAAGAATAACACAGTCTTCTTCAGTGCGGGTTATCTCTGCCTCACAGTCCTGCAGTTTCTCCTTTAATAAACCTGACTTAATCTCATTGGAGAACACCTCTTTGTTGAAATGGGTTGTGCTGACAATAAAGACATCTCAGCAGAGTTGACAAAGCACAGAGATTTTTTTTTTTTTTTTTCCGGTTCTGATATGACTTAAAGCAGCTGACATTGCTTCATATGTTGCAGTTGAAGTAAACTCCATGGCAGCTTCCAAGCTTTGTCTTGTGGTTGGATTCAGAGGAAATTTTGCAAATGGATGTATGTCTGTGTTTATGTGTGCAGTTAGAGTTGAGCCCACTGACTGCACTCCAGAGCTCTGCCACTGATGCTTGTCAGTGCACACCGACATCGCGCACAAGGCACTGATAGAGCAGAGTGACCACTCCACTGCAGAGAGAGACCATGGACAGAGCTATCACTGTGATTAACTGTAATGATTGGGGGTGGAAATGGGTGTTTAGAGGGTTGTGGAGAGGATGAGGGCCACGTTGGCCCAATCTGGAGGGGCGACGCACCGCATGCAGGCCTCCACCAGCTCGGGTAATAGTCCCCATGTGTAGTGCGCCGGGCCGTATCCCATGGGGCACTGCGCACACAGGAGGCCACTTGAAAGCCTATCTGGATGTACCAGCAATCAGAGTCAGAACAAGCACACAGGGGAGTAATCTGTTCCAGCTTTTGGAGCGTGCCAGGGGTTGGGGGAACAGAGATGAGTATGTGTTGGGGAGGGGGCATTTGGCCAAGGTCATGGTTAGTCACATGGCAAAAACATGGCTACACCCCAATTCACAGTTTCTCTTACACAAGCACACACGCAGACACACATAAGCTCATGTTTCTGCTACTCCAGTACACATCTTAGACACAGCCGTCAGATTTGTAAGCAGTGCTGGCAGCCTGTGGCATAGCCGCATCATTAAAATCCCTTCAGCGACTGAGTTATAGGTGGTTTGTTGACTTCCAAGGACATGTCATGGGCGGTAGGTAATGCTTAAGATCCAATAAGGTTTTTTGCGTCAAGCAACAAATATGCAGAGACAGCTCTAACCATCTGAAGCAGTAGCCAACATGGTAGAGACCAGTTTTTAGTCTATTCCCCTCACAGTATTTCATCGTGTACTGTAGTTTTACAACTGCAACAACACAAGGTGAATATTTGTAGTTTGCCGCAGCAAGTATACTCAAAAGTATACATGTGGTATTTTATGGTGACCGTGCCTTAACCTTAAAGTGATTTTCAGATTGAACAGGATACATTGTATCAGTGTCATCCTTCTTTAAGAAGTTGATGAAGAAGAAGTAGGGAAAAAAAAAAAGAAAACGGGTATAATCAGTAGTCAGTGACCTAGAGGAGGTCACGCTGAGCCTTTGGGAGTTGACTAATGAAAAGTCCAATCAGCACAGCAGAGGACGATTAGAAGGAGCCCCAGGCTGCGATGGAGAGATGGAGGTAAGACAGAACAAGAGACAGAGGAAGGAAGAGTAAAATGAGTGTGAAGGGAATGAGCAGAGAAGAAGACGCAATGGATGCTTCCTTTTAAAAACACACGCACAAGTACACACTCCTTCGTCATGACACTGATTGAGTGTATTACGGAGTGAAGTCGCTCGTGGTCAAGTTAAAGTGGACAAACTCAGAGGCTAGGAGGAGCAACATGTGTTAATACTTTGTCTTAGCGTTGGTTAATTATGGGGAGACATGTTAATAATTGGTGTTAATTTGTGATTTTGGATTTATTGCTCTAACTGATGCTGTAATGAAAAACTTTTAGTAAGCTGCAACTCCCTGCCACAATCCTGCTCCAGGTCATTGCATCAAATTTGTTTGGTCTCAGGAAAAAGTAAAAAAGACAATAAATTTTGAATTTAAAATTTAACAGATGATATATTTTTATAGACATGCTCCACTAAAACATTTGGGCTTCATTATAACGTTTGGAAAAAACATCATGACTCAGTGTGGGAAGTCCATTCGTGGTTCCAACCACATTTTTAAACCATTTTCTTCTAACTGTTAATAATACAGTGAACGTAAACTGAGCGCATTTCTTCTTTTCCAGTTCTTTTCCAGTGACGTTCCACTCCACATTCACACCTTGGTGCTTCACACCACAACTGCAGTCCACTGTCGCCCACTGAGAAGCTCACCCAGGCAGAATGATGAATTTGTGACCACAACAAAGCCCCACATTTGGCTTTGCTTGCTGCGGTGCAAGCAAGCTGGCCCAGCAACTCTTGGCCATTTTTGCACAATTTCTTCACTAACCCACTACATCACCTGCAAATGATCAGCTGTGCGTCAACTGGTAAAGACTGTAAGCGTGAGCTGAGCTCCAAATTCATTTTGGGGGGTCAAAAGTCAAAATCACTACTAGAATTTAGAGTCTCTAGTCACTGTGAATTTTATCCAGCCTAAATGGTTTCTTTAAGTTAGTCATGACTTGGTACAGTACATCCTTTTAGAGGTATTTTTTTTTTCATCTTACAGCACATTATAACCATTTTTTATATGATGATAACTATAATAGCTTTGTTTGGACAGAGATTGTGTATACTGAATATATTCTGTAATGATTTGAACATATACAGAGTTCAGTTCACATCCTTTTTATTGGGGATTCACCAGATATCCTTCCTAAACACAAACTAAACTGCCCACATGGCTAGATATAAATATGGGTGATATTTTAATTTAGGTTGAACTGATAAAATATTTAAATAATTGCAAAATTAAGGGTTTAATTTTGTCAGCAAATTTGTATTTTACATGAAAATCCCACTGTCTGTTCCAACTGTGTCTGCTTTGACGCGCAAGCTCCACCATGTAGCTAATGCTGCTGCTGCAGTGAACAAAATGGTATTTACTTTACATGCTAGCAGGAGCCACGCCTTGGCTAAATATTGCTGTGGTCACAAATGTGACATTTTTTGTTGAAAACATGTCAATTTCACTTTTCTGACTAGTAAATTTAATGTCTCATTTATACCCAGCGGTTTCTATATAGTGCTCTTCCGGTCACAAACCTGCTTCCAAAACCTAGAGGGTACCGCTGCCCCATAAATCTGTCCCAGATCCCCACAGCAGCTAGGGAAGTTGTTCTTGTTAGGTAATGTTAAAGAAGAATACTCTTCCCTCCCTCAGCAATTACTGTTGACATGTCCTCAAGCCAGGCACTTATTCCCTGTTGCGTCTGTGCAGCTGCGATGTGGCCAGCAGAAAACTGGTTTTACTGGGTAACTCCCATCCAGGAGATTATACTTTACTTACTTACTTACTTACTTACTACTTTATACTTTCCATGCACCTGCGATTAGGGAGGATCTTTTAGCAAATCAGAGGCGGATAACACTGATATCAAGAAATACATTCCTGATAACAAACCAGCATAGCATCTAACTGCTAAGAACCATACACATACAAAAGCAGCCAAACCTTCAAAGCTTTCTGGTCACACCATATATTTTTTTCAACTTGGCTCAGAGACGCACAGATGATGACAATAAAAGTCTGCAGATGAGGAATGAACATGAATAATCCACAAAATTGGTCATGGCTGCTTATGATTGCAACCATTGTTTTATGGTTTCATTTTCCAGACACTGTCACCCTCAAAGTTGCATTCACAAGCGCCGCCACTCTGCGCACAACAGGGGATTGTGACATCCTTCATTCTGGTTCTGCTCGTTCTCTTGTGCCACGTGTATTTTTGCCTTTGTGTCGCCTTCTTAGAGTCACGGGGTTTCTAAGACAATTTGTGCTCAAGGCGAAAGCAACTCAACTGTGGCTTCCCCTTGCTCTGTCTCAGTCCCCTTCCTTCTCTCTCTCTCTTTCTATCGCTGCCTCTGCTCTTCAGCCAAGGCCTTGTGTTGGTATTGATTAAAGCGGTGTCTTTTTGTCGTCTGCCAGCATTTTCTACAGCTTGTTGCGAGATGAGAGAAAACAGCGACACAGAGTGAAGAGGAATGAGGAGGTGACTAAATCCAGAAGTTGGAGAAAGCAAGTTCTGGGTTACTCTTCCATCCAGACAGTCAGAGAAACATGTAACTTTGCTCCTCAGGCCAGATGCCTGGAACAGGGTCATTATGTGGCACAGTATGGTGCCTGCTTCACTTGCAATCTCTCTCCACTACGCCCAGCTTGCTACTTCTACTGCTGCTCCCTCCTCCCTTCAGGCGCGTTCTGTTTGAAGGGGTCCTGGGAGGCAAAGCCAGTCTGCTCACTGCCCGGGTGTAAATCAGGGGTGCAGCCAATAGAACCACATCTGTAACAATAAAGTCAGGTTAATGTGGAGTCATCTTGGAGGAGGAGAGTTTGCATCTGGGAACATCTGGCAAGACATTTGGAACTGCCGGCAGTCAGTCACGTTTTTCTCCCTTTCTTGTCTCTCATTTTGAGACTATTGGCTGTCGCTCTCATTTCAGTGCACTTGAATTTTTTTGTACCTTTCACCTAATTTGTTCTGCATTCATAACTCTGCTACTCCCCATTTTGATCTCTACATGTCTCGACTGTTTCCTCTCCCTTTTTTTGTTTGTCATTTCTTTCTTCTGGTTTGTGTTTCCGTCATTCTCTCACCATCTGTTCCTCTCCCCTGCTTTACTCTTTTTTTTCTCCAGTACAGCATATCTCTTTTTCTCACCACCCCCACTTTGGCAAACCCTTTTCACAGACTTTCAGAGACTTTCTTGGGAATTGTAAACAAGTGTTTCCAACACTGTGCAGACATGAGTTGGTGCTGATGTTGCAGCTGTGAAAAAGCACAGGCCACAACCCAGTAAAACAAGGCAATCAACAAGCTGAAGATATACTATACAGCTCATCACCGCATGGTTTCATGTGATGCTCCCTTGAACTCAAACACAATTAAGAATTGAACATGACTCATTTAATCTTCATGTTCCATGGATGCAAATGGTAATCTGAGTCGTAATTAATGCAGGATTTAATTTGTTTAATTTTAGTGTTTACAATACTTAGCGAGAAAACTACCAAGACATTTAGAGCTGTGCATGCTTACAGATGGAAATTGCAATCCTTAATAGAGGAAAACTACACATAAACACATCCAGACTTTCATTATCTCTGCTGCTCCCTGGATGAATTGGTCATTTATGACACAGTGCGGTAAAAGCAACCCGGTCAATTATCCTTAAAATTGACTCTATCAGTGCCTCTAACATATTCAATGTTAGTCCAAGGCCCTGGAGCACTGCTGGTAAGACTGGTGAGAAGCTCAGGCATATGTGTCCACGCACATGAGGCCAGATGCTGGCTGTTTAGATGTTGGTGCCATTAGTCAGCTCCCATGGCATTCTTTGGATGCTGTGCTGGCTGCTGCCTTAGGGCGAAAGTCATTACATTTAATATAGTGGGATAGGGAGCAAATATAAGATTCAGAGGGGGTGAAATCTATTGCATCCGTACAAATGACAACAGTGAATAATTAAATCAGATCGATACATCAATAATAGTAGTGATTATGGTATTACTCAGTAATTCCCATCTATTTGTGCATGGCTACATTTATGCTTTGACTAACTGTAATTTAACATTTCCACTCCCTAATCAGCTCAGTGTGTTTTGACCGATTTCACAAACAGGGACGGTTTACCAAAAGGAATGACATATGGGGAGAATCTTCTCTGTTAAAAAGGGAAAAGATGGGGGGAAAAAATCATGAAAGTGTATCAAATTGCTTTGCGACCAATCACTTGCAGGAAGCTCTGTACATATTCGCCCTGTTTTCATGTGAATGATGGGTATATTGACCCAGAGGATGGACAGGCAGGAAAAGAGCTAAAGTAGTAAGAGATATCCTATCTGAGTCAATAGAGCAGAACTGGGTCATTGAAAAGTCAAAAGCAGATGGAAAATGTCTGCAGAAATTATCAGTCAGCATAAATAGCAGGAAGAGAAGCCATGGGGCAGAAATAGTAATGTTAGCATTATGGGGAAAGATCCTGTCTGTACATGGGGTAGTGCTGAAAAACATCCCCTGCACTGCACCACAGCAACCAAGTCTTCGATGACAGACTCTGAATGCCCACGGTACATTCTGCTTTTGAAAAATTGCCTGAGGCAACGTTTAGACTTTTTCTGCCCACAATTTGAGTCCAAACCACACACAGAGTGGACAGTATTTAACCCCGTCTGCAGTGTGCAGTAAGCAGCAACTTAAAGCTCTCAGTGAAAAGCAGTATTGTGTTATTGAAGAGTAAGCTCAGGTGGAGGCTGTAACCTGAAAGGTTAAAGAAGCAAACACTGAAGACTGTGTTTCTCTTGAACTTCTGCAAGTATAAACTAGTACAACCGAACGTGAAGGCGGAGCTTGAGAAGTACAAAAACAAGTTTAACTGAAGGGAGAAGAGCTGCCCAAAAGGAGGAAGATGGGATGTTTTCATAAACTGTCAGAGCAGCCCTTGATGGCGCCCTGTACAACGGCCACATTTTTTCACACTTTTATTAGCGGTATTATAAATAACTGTTTTGTACAGTACTCCGCGCTGTTGCTGTATCGAGATGTGTCATTTCTAAATTACAGAGTTCCTTTTGGCTGTGTTAAAAAAGTAAAAATTTTGGAGTAACTTTCTTAAAGTGAAGGATATAAATTTTTCATCTTATCTTCAGTGATGTTTAGATAGATAAATATATTTTATTTTTTATATCTTGTTGTGCTGTACTGTAATGATTTATTCCCAAGTTATGCTGCCATGGTCAAACTATGTGAAGTGACTCAGTGATGGGAATTCACTCATGCTACTCTTTAGTGTGGGCGGCTCCATGACAAGCTCACGGCTTTGAAGATTTTTGCTGTTTATTAATTAGAGAAGCAGAAACTCCTCTGTTTGTGTGCGCCCCTGCGGGCTGACTGCAGTGCTGATCTGAGGGCTTTGTGCGTGATGATGGCGGTGGTGGTGGTGAAGAGGGGGGTTCACAAGTTGTACCGAGTGCTCTGAAGTGAGGGACCCACAAGTAAATTAGCCATAGCTGTTACCACATGGGCTGGTCTGTGTCAGCTGAGCTAATGTAGGCCAATAAGTACATATTCACATGTCAGAGGGAAACATCTTGAATGCAAATGCTTTCAAGCCGACTTGAAAATTGCCTTGGTTTGCATGCTCAGCACAAATGGAAAACTCCTTCTTGATCGTGTAAATAAACACATTAACATGAGAGAAGTAGGGGATTTATCCATTTCCAGGGGACCTAGGTAAATGCCAAGGAGAGCGTAACACTGTCGATATGATTTAATTGAGCTATTTGAGGCTCAGTCATTAGCAGCAGAGATCTTATTCCACAGGACTCGACTTTAATTAGTCAATTCAATTAAAGGCACTCATGATACACATTTAGCAGCTGCAAATGACGCTCCCACTAATGACAGTGCACAACAGTGGATCAGATTAATTGACTGTTTTCATGTATCAATTAGAATAAATAAGATTCTCTACTGCCTTACTGGCAAATATTTATGAACACAAATTCACATGAATGAGTTGTGGCTTAACTATTTCGTGGCACTGCATTAGTAAAAATATTTGGTATTTTAATGATTTTGAATTTGAATGATTTGAATTTAAAAGATCACTGATTTAATAATGCTGGACACACAATGGCCACATACGTCATGCATTCCTTCTCCTTGGTGCATACATTACCCACAAGGCAATTCAACCATGGACAGTTCAGTTAGAGATTCAAGTTTGTTCATCAATTAGTAGTTATTGTAAACGTCAGTCACTAGCTTTATGCAGAGATAAAGAGAAAGCTACAGATGATGGGTAAATTTACTTCTTTCAAACTCCACATGTTCAGATTTTTATTATTGTCTTCAGCTCTAACAACAGTACCTTAAGTGACGTCGCTTGAGGCTTTTTTTTTTTTTTTGGCTTTGCACAGCTCCTCCACAAAAAGCTTCATTCAGCAGTACAGAAGTAATCCCTTGGATATGGACTTTAATCACCAAAATCATCACGTGAATTTCATCAGCACATGATTTCTCTTGACAAATTCTTGTAAAATACCTAAGTTGACACAGAGAAATATTCTTTCCACGGGTCAGAATGAGCAGAGTTTGCACAGTATATCTACCCATGGTACCCTGGTGTGCACAGGGTCAAAGGCCAATGGCAGCATAGTGTGTCTGAGATGTAACAAGGTGCATATCAGAGAATGAAAAACAGCCTCGTTTCTGACAGGAGCCATTACTCGCCAGCAGTATTCTTGAATGAAAACCTGCTGAGAACCACATCCTAAGAAAAGTACCAGCATCCAATAAATCCCGGGTGAGCAGGGAAAGGAGGAATATCTGACTTCTGCTGCTGGGAGAGAGGGAAAAAACAGGGGAATGTGAGTAACAGGGGAGAGGGAAAGTAAGAATTGTTATTGACCTGACAAAGCAAGCCAGCGAGCCAAGCAAAATGATGATTCTTCCCAAACGCAGACACCAACTGACTGGATTACAGTTTAAATCCACTGACACAAATTCCCGCTAATTTGCATTAAAAATAATAAAATAAAAATAAGAACTAATGCTAAGGTTATCTGTTTTCATTTTCCATTTCCATTCCAGTTTCCATTTTTGAGGTTTTAATCTTTAAATCTAAACACAAACATCTCAAGTGGTATGCAAGGCAGCCTGTTTCTATGGCTTATGTTGTGTTGAGACCTTTCTCATTCATTCAGGGCAGACACAGTAAAGTGATCCCATCAACAACAGCGGTAATTAACCATGTAAGGATACAGGCAGAATGAGAACCAGCCGCCTCCGTGACCCTGTTGTAACCTTCTCCAAAACTCAGTGTGGCATCATACTTCATTCGCCCGCGAGGCAAGTCAGATAAACTCGCTTCTCACTCCACGGGGTACTGGGCGTGAGTCAAAATCCGATATCTGCCATGTGCTTGGATAGGCGTTTGTAGCAGTAAGACGTGATCTGAAGCAAAGTTGTTTGACATAATAGAGGAAACAGGGAGGAAGTGCAGTTGGATCAGTGGGGAGGAGATAATGGACGACACAAAACCCTTGCCCACCCATGGTTCGATACAGTGCGAGTGCTCGATACTATGGATCTGCAGCAGGAGAATTATTGCTCCTCTTTGTTGGTTTCAGGTGTGTGTCTGAGATTCAGTGAATTCTGTGTGTGTGAGTGTGCATTTGTGTGTACAAGAAAGACTAAGAGCTGGTTGCCATTTGTGAATGGCAGAGAAGGGCACTCACAGTTTTGTGTGTGTGTGTGTGTGTGTGTGTGTGAGAGAGAGAGAGATGACTTTTGGTGAGGGTGTTGTGTTGGTGGGGGAACGTTGAGCTCCGGGGTCATGACCCTTAGGGAACACACTGTAGAAGTAAGTTATGAATCCATAGACTGGAGTTAGGTTGAAGCCATGACAAGTCTGAGGACAGTGATGCTAGTGTGTGTGACTTGAGCTGGACTCTAGTGGGACACTGTGTGGTTTGAACTAATATTTATAATTAATATGCTGGCTGGCTGGTAAAGAAAGGTTGCATTTTAACAATTAATCTCAGATTTCAGCTCGGTTGCATGTGGTGCTGCTAAGTCTTCATCCATGAGCCAAGAAGAACTTTTTGATTTAAAGCATTAAAAAAGGGAAGAATGAGAAAGCTTCTGTTAAATTATTATTAAATAAATAAATGTGATCTTCCTGTTCATCCTTTATTTTGAGAAAAAAAGTTTAATGCCATAATCTCCTGATAAATTATAGAACACAACTGTGTGGAAGAGTCACTGCAGTTTGCTGCTTTCTTTTACAACAACGTATGTGTATTCTAGCCACTTACAGGCTAATATATATTACAGAGATGGGGGACAGGGGATACAATTCAAGCTCATGTGTTTGTAAGCTACTTTACTCTCTTTTGCCTGCCAGCGTTTCTGTTTTGTAAATGTTGCTCAAATAGTAAAACTGTTTGATCCCTAAAGGGAATTTTAAACCACCCCAACTAATCTAAAAAAGCTGAATAACACATGGTTAATTGGTGAAGAGTGATGCAACTTGTTTACTCTAATAACATTATTCTAGATGTTTAATGTTACTGGTTACAGTATTGGCCTCATCACGTTTGGCCCGCTGCATATGAATATTCAAACTGAACCTGAGAACTGATACCAATACTGGTACTGTGTTGTATGTTTGAGATAGGTTATGTTTGGAGAAGCCTAGAGGTGTAGCTGGGGAGGCGACATCAGGAGGCTTTTATACTAGAGCTATTGATAGTCCCATTCCAGTTATAGTTAAAAACATCTTTATTGATTTCACAGCACAGAACACACAGACACACACAGCCTGTTTTCAGGGCAAATCAAGTGACCCCTTGCCACTATAGAAAATAAAACTCCAGTGTCTCAATTTCCATATTTTACCCTAAAAAAATATTTGTTTGTTCTGTGAAACAGCTTCAGAGTTACTGCTGATAGTCGCAGCACTTTTGCGGAGCTTGAGTTCTACTGAAGTCTCCCGCTCTCCAGTATTGTCACCCATTAACAAAAAGCTTACTTTTTCTAAACGGTCACAAGGTCAGCATATGTGGATGTTATGTCTCTGTTTGTTTATGGTTGCCATACAGGGTTCCCGTCAATGTCCTTGGGGCCAGCCTGAGAATGGTTTGAGTGTGTTTCAGTCCAGCTTTTGGTGCTGGAGGCCCAAGCTATTTTAATAGGTGTTACCGAAGCGTAGACAGGCCATTGGCTTTGGGATTGGGTTTCCCTTGTGCCAACAGAAGTGGTTTAATTGTGTATACCTGAGCTTTAATCAATGCCAAAAAAATGTTGAAAGTAACATCAGGAATGTTGGCCATTAGCCAGGGGACCTTGATGAAATTGCTGGAAATATCCAAGAAAAGACTCCCTGCAGCCTGACAGGCTGTCTGCAGTTATGTTACACTTTAACACACCAGAAAAGGTGGAGAGAAAGAAGGGAGTCAGATGTGAATATAACTAAGTAAGGCTGAGGGATTATTATGTATGTATGTTTGTATGCATCTGTTTGGTATTTTGCCCTCAATGCTCTAGTGTTTTGTCAGCATTAATATTAAAAAAGGGCTTTAAATCAAATTTAAATATAATTTTTGTTCCCTTATTTGCCTCAACACAAATTCTCAAAATCTCTGTATTTCTTCACAGCCCTTACATAAAAGACCACATTGTTCGTTGTACACCAATCAAGGAAATCCATGGATGACGCTCTCTTATGCTGTTGTTTGACGTGCAGTTGATTTAAAGACAGCTTCCCCAAACTTGGTGGAGGTACTGTGTCACCTTAAATCGGTGTATTGTCTTTTTTATTCTATCTTCTTTGCATACACACACAAACACATACATGTACTTCACATATATGCAATTTAAAGCGAACAACAAGCAACAAAAGAAAAGTCTTTTAATTTAAATTTTTAGGAATATCACCTTGGGCGGCTTGTATTGACAATGACAAGTGGCTTCCAAAAGGGGGCAATTGGGTATGCATGCCACATACATACTTCATTAGACACTATATGAATATGTATGAGTGAAAGATCTGCGGGGCACTCTATGCAAACACACACATTCATCACCATCACTGTGAATGAGGTAAGATGGTGTTTAAAGAACTTTGTCTCCTAAGAGTTTATTATTCAGGATCACAGACTCACTGTGGTAGATGAAACCGTATAAAAGGAGTGAGTGTGTGTGTGTGTGTGTGTGTGGTGAAGCTGGAGGTGGATACACTATTTATAGGCGTGAGAGCTCTGCTTGCCAAGTAAGATTTACCTCCTCTTGTTCTCTTAAATCCTATTTTTTAATTCAGCTGACTCTATTCTGAACCTTTGCATAGCTCATCCTTCTTTCCATAAAAAAAAAAAAAGAGGTGGGCGGGAAAGGAGAGTATGGATATTCGTCTGTATGGGCATGCGCAAGAGACTCATTTCGCATGTGTGAGAGTGGGTACAAGAGGCAAAACAGCAGCCAGGGGAATGGATAATACTGCAAATAAAGCTAAGCATACCATAACCTTAAGCATACCATAAGCTTGTCAGATGAATTCCACGTGATAGTAATCCATCATCCCCTGAAGCAGCCTGTTTGACATCATCCCCCCCTCATAAATATGGGTGAAGCTCTAAACATACAGAACCGACCCTGAACGTATTGTTTGAACTTGTTATCATGTTGATATGAAAGTCATAACCCAGAAATTGTGTAATGTAAAGCTAGGAGACAACATACAGCATGCTGATGCTTATTTGCCAGGTAGGTCTTTAATGTTATGTGTGAGCAAAAACACATAAGAGGCCAAACATCTAATACAGGTACTGTGTTTGTTGCGCTTCAGTAGTCTGTTTGCATTTTGATCATATGTCTTCATGGTATTTGTCACTTAATGACCTTATCATTAACCTTACCCAGCACTGTTTGGTTAGGTTAGTAGCAGCTTAGCTGTGATCAGAGGCTAACAAGACAACTAACAGAAATATTATATCCACAGTGAAGGTAAAGGTCCACAAACTCCATACTGTGTGTAAATTAATTTCATGCTTAACGCAAAGTGCGTTTAAGCCTAGACAAAGACTGTTTAGATCTCTATTGTTCCCCAGTGGATTCAGCTTTATTGCCCTCAACGGGACATACATACAGATGTTGTGCCTTTGCCATATGCATCATCAGCCGTGTCCATTTTCACCACTAAAGCTGAATGTATTTGAAAAACCACTTTGCTGGCTCACAGTGTGAGTTTTGTTTTTGTTTTCTGCACCCCCAGACTACAAACCCACTTAAAGGGAAATTTTGAGAGTACTAAGAGATGATGATCAACTTAACCTCGTTGACTGAGCTCCCCCAGTGGTGATGTTCCCACTCTGAGTGCCTGTGAGCTGTCACAGTTCCAGTTACTGAGTCGCGCCTGATTTACAGTGTGAAATGTCGAGGAAAAAAAAAAAATCCTCAAGAGCTTTTCCGTAATACAAATAAGATGAGCTGGCAAAGATCACAGACGCCTGAGCTGTTTGCATTTTGTCTCTGTGAGGTGGATGGGAGGAATGGAGATGGAACGAGGGGGAAGCATTTTGTTTCATTTTTGGGGGTATGTCCTCCAAACTGTTGTCACATTCTTTCAGATGTCCCATACCCCCTCCACATTACCTCCATCTCTGTCCCTGCTGGTGTTGATGTGTTATGAGAAAACGTTTCTGGAAAGTGTCACATATGCATGAGAGAGACAGAGTGCAGGGGTTTTCTGTGAGCAAGAAGATCTGTAATTTAATCTGAAGCTCTGGAGAGGAGCGTTGGGGTTCACTCGGCGGGACAACAGGGCCGACTGTGGATCTAATTCAAGGCACGAGGGAAATGATCATGCTGCCACCCACCATTTGATTTCATGCAATTAGAGGATCTGATATTTCGGCATTTGAAAGAACGAGTAAAGAAGGACAAGGCTCTCTTTTTATGTCTTGAATTTAGGAGTCATATCACAGGTTCCGATGGATTTTAAAAACAATATATCTCAATATATCAAATCCAAAAAGACTATTCAACCTGGATAAGGAGGTATACAACTGTTGTACTTAACTGAGCCTTACTTTTCATTCATCAAGAATCCATGTTAAGCCCTATATAACCTATATATAACACATTACACCATTTTCACAAAGTTGACAACAAACTATTCCATAAAATCGTTTCTGGATCCCAGAGGTGTATAAACTCTCTAAAGTTGACATTGCATAATCCAATAGCAGACACCATTGTTGTCCAAAATATTCTAACAAACTTTACTTTGGACAACAAATTTTTTTTGATGTGGCCTCTTGTTAAACGAGGCCAAGGAGGTGATTTTTTTTTTTTTTGGCCTTGAGCTTATTACACTCCAGACGATCTCAGCCATATGCCTCCAAGATGCTCTCGTAAGCTTTGCTGTCTCTGTGGACTCACCACTCAAACACTGTCTTATGGAGTCATGGTCACATAGGAGGCAGGAAAAAAGTTTTCCATCCACTGGCATGTTGCCATATGTTGTAAACCCTGTTCAGGCGAGGGCCTCGTTTGTTCTCCTTGAAATCATTCTTTGTGCTCCTGTGTAATGAACAGAAAGGTTTAAGATTGCTTCTCTAAACCTTGACCAATCATATAAATCCAGTAAGGAACACATAAAACAATGTATTTTGCACTTCACTCCACAGATCGTCCGAATCATATGCTCTTTTTGTAGAAATTCATATACTGAAGTCTGGTATCACGACAGGTTGAAAGACAAAACCTGTGAACACTTGATATATTCAGGTGTATCATTTTTATCAAAGGATTCAGGATTAAATAAATGCCCCGAGTCCACCTAGGTGCATTGGTGGATAACATCCTCACATAATCATAACCGGAGGCTGTCAGATCTCCATTTTTTTAAAAGAAGAACGTCTATGCTAGCAGATCACATAGTAATGTCTCCTGGCTGTGTGTGTGCACGGCAATTAAACCTGGTTCCACTTCAATGTACATGTGCAAAACACATTTTCCTGAACAACAAGGCCAGGGGATGAAAGGAAAAGTGAGAAAAATGCAATCAATTTTGAAGAGTGTTCAGACTCTGGACAAGAAAATGAGAAGTGACAGCAACCCCCTTTCTTTATCTTTTCTTTACACCCTCTCTCAAATTTTCATTTGCATGAATGTCAGGATGGGTTTACAAGTTTGCAACACATTGTAAAAGCACACACACTTAACCTCAACTCTGATTAACCTAATGATTAATATGCCATTTGTAACAATGGAAAAAAAATGCATTGATCATTGAATGATCAGTGACGTGTGCATTTTTCACTGTGTTAAATGTGATGCAGGTTTAGTGGACTAGCAAAACTAAGGTGGCAAAGAGGAACATAGGCGGGTTTAGACTCTATTTATTTTACAGAAAATTGTTTTTACTCTACTCTTTAGTCTTTCATTCATCATTGTAGCTCCTGTAGACTTGAGTCGATCCAGGACTGTTCTTCTCAGACAATGGACAAAGTGATATCAGTGAGACCCTGAGGTGGGAAATCCCGAAACTTAAAGACTTTGAACTGTGATTCTTTTTTTTTGTTCAACTTGTGTAATTAAAGTGCAGTTCTGATTTGTCATGAATATTTATAAACTCTCAGCACAGTTTGAAAGGAAACGTTAAAAGGAAGCAGAAGTTGAGAGCCGAGCTCGTGAAGTCTTTTTCGCAGAGGAAACATTTGCACGATACTGTGAAGCTTCAAAAGCTGTGAAATGGTTAAGAGGCTGTTTGTAGCCAACTGTATGTTTTTCATTGGCGTGGTATTCAGACTGTTTGACTTTCATTAGTGTTGCTTTAACTGTTGCTGCTGTGGCTTTAAAGATGAAATCAGGTTCACTGATGGAGCAGCATACTCTAATTTTTTCAGGAAAAAAGGAAGAAATGTTTGATTTGATTTTAATCTGCTTTATTAATTCAACTTAAACCAACAAGCTAGCTGATTTCAAGGAGCCCAGTCAGCTGTATAATGGATGACATGTCCTCTTAAAGAATCCTCTATATAAACCAACGGTTTTGAGAATTCATCATTTCCCCCCAGTGCGGTTTTCTTACTCTGTCAGCACCACAGTCATGCATAAAGTCGCTTAGGTACAAGACCACAGAGACAGATATAAAATCATCGTCTTGCAATGAGGTAGTGTGAATTTCCATCCTGGATTAAGGACATAAATCAAATAGGAAACTCATTTTGTGTTTTACCCCAAAGTACAGCTACTTGAAATCAGAAACTTGACCATAAAGACTGGAAAAGCCAAAAAATATGCTCCTGTATGAAAATAAAAAGTTCTGGGGGATATGTCGAACCTCGATAAAATACACACACCAGTGATATCACAACAAATCAAGACAGTAGCCTTAGGACACAAGGATATGTCAAAGGAAGTCTGTAAAATCTACACCAGCGCAGCAAATCAGTTCTCTCCCAGCCACTGTGATAGACGACTAGAGAGTGGTCATCTGGGGTGAGTAACGGAGGCTTTGTGCTTGTTTGTCTGTGTGTGTATATGTGCTAAATTTTAAGGGGTTGTGTGTGTGTGTGTGTGTGTGTGTGTGTGTGTGTGTAAAAGAGAACGTAATGAAAAGAGAGAGAACACCATCACGTGTTTTAATTGTTCCTTCCTGCAATTACAGACACACAGTGAATTTCGCAGTTTGTGTGTGAGTGTTATTCTTATGTGTGTGAGGGTTCTGGTCTTGAAACGAATAAACAACCACAACTGTTCCATCTAGCTTCTCCCGTCTTCTCTCATCCACCCCTTTTTTAGTCCCTCCCCTCTCCCTCCTGCTGCGCTCTCTTTGCTCCAGGCTGGCCCTTGCTAATGTGCTGGAAAACTGAAGGCCCCCCTCCCACAAAAAGAGGGCCTTTCCTGTGTGTATTGGTCTTGTTGGAAGTGATTAAAGGGGGGATTTGTGCTGGGAGGGTTGGGATTGTTATCACTGCATTTGATTTATCACCCTGAGCCTGTGTCACGGGGGCCCTGTTGCAGCCATATGAAAATTCCAGGTGCACCCAGCACCCACAGAACTTCTGCCAGGGTGGAAACCCAGAGTCCATCCAACACCTGCACCTCACAAACCCCTCATCATCTCTCATCTATTGTCTGAGTTCTGGAGAGCCACAGCTGCATCATACAAACATATTGTATATCTACTGTGCAATTATTTTGTGGTCAAATCCTCTTGGATCACTTTCATACTCCAAAATGTGCTACACTTGTATGCCAGCTTGTTTTCATTTTATTGTCAGTGAAACAATGAGGGTGGTGCTCCTTTCTTGTCCCTCAATTTTCTGCTGGTGGACTTTGAGTTTCTGTAGGTGGTGCTGTTCTGTTCCATTGTGCATCATAGTCGCTATCACCGCTCAGGCCAATCATCTTTTTCTGATTAATTTGTTCTACTGTAAATGACTCAACTGACACTGACAGCAAGTGCAACACCTTTCATGATCAGGGAAGGAATGCACAGTAGTTATGTGACATAGTTGCCATACACACAGACAATACATCTGTGATTTATACTTACTTTCTCTTTGAGCGTCAAACTCACTATCCTGGCACTATATGCTGTTAATGCATATGATCCAGGCTCCTTTATCATTTTCAAGTACACTTCCTTTAGATGTATTGTTCCAATTACGAAATTTGTAAATTAGTATTACGTGCAGGACTTTAATGGCTTCTATATATATATATATATATATATATATATATATATATAAACGAGACAGGATACATTACACTGAAAATTGTGAGAATCTTCTAAGATGTAAAACCACATTTGTTGCAATCAAAGACTTTTCACATCAGCATAAAAATATCTTCCTCAAGAATCCTTTTCTTGCTCATTCATCTGTAGCTAATGGCTCAGAGTAACTTAAGGCCATCTCCTGTCTCTCACTGCTGCAGCTATGAGGAGAAATAATGAGCATGCAGTTTTTTCGTCTGGAATATCTGATATTTTTTCCTGGGAAGGAGGTAAGATAGAGAGAGAGAGGTGATATATCATGTTTTCCCTGCATAAGCCTCTTTTGATTAGGGTCCAACCATAGCACAGCTTGTGGATGACGCTGACTTTTCACACAGGGGCTTGGGCTGAGTAATGGGTCAATTAATGGATATGTGTGTGTCTGATGATACTACCAGACCAGTATGTGTGCAGGGGGGATGGTGAGTTGTGGTCAGAGAGGCAATCAAAAACTAGACCAAGAACAACAACCTTGTCCTTGTTAAGGCCAAACTATGTTGATAAAGTTCTACCTTGGATTTAAATCTTGTGCAGGAATCAGGTCTGGAAGTGTGGTTTTGACCCATGACGACACTGAATAATGTAGTGGATGATGTTACACATACATGCATGTTTTTACAAGCGCCTCACAGTGGAAATTCAATGCCGTTTTATCGTGTCTTTTTCCTCACTCGAGACTGGACATTTTGTGAAATGTTTTAAGATAAATAAAAAGTTTGTTTATCCTGCAGGACATGTTAAAATTTCACTTATGCATCACACTGTAAAATTCCCCTGAATATTCCTCAACTTCGACAGCATCAAATGGGATGCAAAGCGGCACATCTGCCTGTGACTATGAGACGTTTTAGTCTATTTTTGAAAGTGCACTTTGAGAAGAGGAAGGAAAGGAGTGAATGTGGGAAAGGAGAGAATTTTTAACCTCCATTAGAAAGAACCGGGGCGGCCTTATGGAAGGAGACAGGGTCAACTGGAGAGATTTAGTTACATTAGCGAGGAGCATGCTCCCCGAGTGGTGCTGGTGTGGGTCAGCACAGAATATTAACGTACATTAGTCAGAACAAAGGGCCATACCAACAGTGGCAACGGGAATGAGATGGGGGTGGAGAAGGTCAAATGCTCCTCGGGGCCAGCTGGAAACCATAACAGCTGGTATTTTAGATAAAAAGAGGGATAATATCATGGTGCCTCAGATCAGGGAGAAAAACCAAATGAGGATGGATGGGTGTACCACAGTGATGCTGTCAGTGTCCTTCAGAGGAGACCTTGTTAGTTTCCCGTTGTGCACCCTTGTTCAGTCACCTTGAGTGATTTTAGCAGTGGTCTCGCTCTCTGATCAGAAATTGGGACGAAGCTAATAACCTTATGAGTATGACAAGTAATATGACAAGAAAGTACAGTAAGCTTTGCTGGCGCAGCTGTTTAATGGGGGTAAACTCAATTATTAAAATTGAATTGACCGTAAATGCATCAGCGAGGAGTTATGTGGTGATCCTGACGTTATTTATTGAGGTGTTTGGGGTCATTTACTGGCGTCTATCTAATATGAAGGAGAAAGAATCTGTCCATATGGTTGTTTAATTCCATGCACGGCCTATTACACGTTCAGGAAATTAAAACAAAGCTCGCGGAGCCAAAGGCCGTCAGCTAATTTTTTTTGCGGAAAACAGCTCATTTTTCATGTCTGCCTCTTTCATGTTGGTTTGGGACTTTCAGTGAGTGTAGTGATCTGGAACACTGTGTCTGTAGATTTTTCTTTGCTATGTTCCGTATGCATGGATTTGTGCGTGTGTGTGTATTTGTGCATGTGTTGAGAGTTTGTAGACAAGCATCTGGGCCAGCCTGCATTCTGTAACCACATGATGACAGCAGCCGATGAAGTCACAGTAAACAGGGAGCCAGTCCTCATTATCACTTGTATGTGCTTTTGGATTTGCTGCATTCGGTCACAAACACCCCTGCTGTTCTTCAGTCAATATTCTTGTGACATGTCTCAGTATGGACATTCAGTTACAGAGCCTGCCAGTGTCGCCTTAAGTCCAGAGACTCCAAACACAAAGTGACAACTTGTAAAAGCTTCAAACCTGGCCCAGATCTGCCTAATTGTTACAATAAAATGTAGGAAGTTTCTGGAGCTGCTCATGTGATATTGTTTGAACTGTAGTCCTTAAATACACACAGTGTGGCTGTAATACTTATCGCAGTAGGTTTCACCAAATGCCAGCTAATAATGACTGAAAGATTTTATTGCTAAGAACACATAATGTTATTCATTTAAAGCCCCTAGTAAGTTAGTATTTTCAAGAGCTTTCTGTAACATTCATGGTTAATAAAGCAACAATTAAGCATAAAGACTAAAAAAAAAAAAAAAAAATTCTTAGGCATTATTTATTAAGCGTAATACTAAAAACTAGGTTAATCTGCTTTACTGAAGACTGCAAAGGTCAACAATCATGAAGTGGAAGTATAAGACCTCTCTTTTTCTAACAGATCCCCACCTTCTTGGACCAATGAGAAGTGCACATAGAAAAAAATACAAATCCTGAAATAACCCAAATAATTCAGCGTTTATCTGAAAATATTTTTTCTTCTGGCAGTGGAAAACAGTGCTAAAACCAACACAACTTTCTGAAAATCTCAGTATTTCAGGGGGGTTAGTTAGTTCATGAAGCTGGATGATGCAGGCGATTTTGCAGGTTTTACAGACTTTGACCTCTCAAGCTGCTGGTTTAACTTGTATTCTTATTGGTCGTAGTCAATATGGACTGGTCATTTCCAGTTTACATTGCAAGGCCGATGTCAGCCTGATATACTGGTTTAATCCCTACACACACACACACATAAACGCACACAGAGCAGCTCTTTTATTCTTTACTCTCTTCTTTTACAGCATGTGTAACACAGCTACAAACTCTTTTCATCACCACCTCCAGTAGCTTTAGCTTTAGTCTCCATCCTTCTCATTAGCGGGCACTGGGAAATGAGGATTCAGTAAAAATACAGAGCATCATTAAACACTGTAAACTGTACACTTGGAATGGCAAAAGAGCCCTGTAAAAAGGGCTGGAAGAGTGCCAGGGAACCTATTTAATTTCTCCAGCTGCTGGTGTGAGCTCCTGCAACAAATCACCCATGCTACAGGTCTAATTTGTAAAAGACAACAACGTAAAACATATACAGGGCGTAAAATGTCCACCGAACAAAGGGACTGGCTCTGCATGGAGATATATGAGACTCTGTGGAAATAATGCCTGCCGGATTAGTAATCCGACTCTCCTTCATGTTATCAACCCATGACACAGTGAGGATGTAAAATGCAGATAAAAATGTTGAGTTTCGAGCAAATGAACGAGTCAGTGGAACGCTGATAAAAATGGGAATGTAAGTATAAAAGCCAACAAACAAGCAAAGATCAGTTAAAAATACAGTAGAGCTGATTAAAGTTAAATATTTGGACGGTGAGTTAAAGGTAGCCCTTTCTAGCGCTGAGCCATGAATTTTAAACAGATCTCACACAAAAACATGAATAAAAGAAGAGACTTGTGTGTGTGTGTGTGTGAGTGTGTGATTGTGTTTTTTTAACTTTCCAAAATGAAAATTAGTTCCAACTATTCAAATATGTGGATATTCTGGTACAATAACAACGGCAATAAGAGCCCTAAGAAAATGTCATTTTGATACATTTAAAATGCTACATTTTAGTAAACGTATAAAAGCTAAGTTCTGACAAGATGAGTGAACGAAGACAGCATGAGGAAAGTGCTATTTTAAGTGGACATAAATAGTCTCTTTGTGTGCACTTTCAGCTGACGTGATTGGACCACAGACAGATCTGAGTGCTCAGGAAACTCAACCAGAGTATTTAGCTTGGAAGGTTGAGGTGCTACGAGACTGCCAGAGTGCTCGGAGAACCAGTTCGCCTCACCCAGCCTCCCATAAATTCTCACCCTCTTCAGACCCTCACATGCTGCGACGTTTTATCCATATTCCACAATTCAGTGGAGATGAGATTCTCTATGGCTTAATTGGAAAGTTGTGCGAGTGTGATGTCAAAGTGCAGCGTGCGACACCGGAAAAACAGACCAGGGGACTGAAAATAGGGCTGCGGACAGCGGCCCCCTCTGTACCGTTACAATAAAGTCTGCTCCCGAGAGCGCATTTTCAAGTCTGCCATTCGTCCATTTCACATTATTTTTATTTTCATTTAAGTGAGGGCATAGTAAAACTTGAGTTGCCTCTTACCCTTCAGAACTCTTTATTTCAGGCATATTACCTAAATCACTGGAGGTATGTTGGAAAAACAGGACACCCCATAAAAACCTGAAAAAGGCCTCCTGTTTTAACATACTCAGGGGGAACTGAATCAGACTGTTTGTGAAAAGAGCACTTGTGTTGGATTGGAAGACAATGAAATGGGACAAGCAAAGGTCAGA
Organism: Datnioides undecimradiatus; assembly: GCA_008933995.1. Lineage (NCBI taxonomy): Eukaryota > Metazoa > Chordata > Actinopteri > Lobotiformes > Datnioididae > Datnioides > Datnioides undecimradiatus. The sequence goes on along the minus strand of WARS01000029.1, from coordinate 10,646,686 downwards.
AGCATTTTATTGTCCTTTTTGGTCATTTTTCCCAACTGAATCAGACCATTTGGTCACACGCGGGGCATGGACAGAAAATTGTGCCCTGACACAAAACAAAAGCAAGCTTTGAGTTGGCTTGTGTTTCAGAACGTGACACATAGTTTTGTCCAGTAGTGTTTCAGTTCTGAAGTAAAAACACTGGTGGAATGAGGAAACACAGGAGCTGGGGGGTTAGTGAAGCTTAGAAAATCTTTATCTCAACTTTCAATTTTGTTGATTGACAGACAGGCCAACCTGTGGCCTTTTTATCTTGTTATCAGTGATCAGAGGGAGCAAGGGGGAGGCATGGGTGAGGAGGAGAAAGAGACAAAGAAAAATAAAAGTACATTAGGACGGTCAATATGACATCATGCGGGTTGAAGGACTTTTCGCTGGTAACTCAATCTTGTAAAGTGCTTTACAGATTTACCAGATTTATTTATCATTGCATATTTATGGGATTTGACACATATGCACAAAGGGCGTGTGGAAAATCGGTTCAGAGATCAGAGCAAAGAGCAGGTCATTTACCTATATGCCTATGCTGAAATTTTGCAAAGGCCGCAATGGAAATAGACAAATGTTACGATCCTTTCAAGGTGAACGAAACACCAGAATGTCTGAGTCTTGTGGGTCTATGTGCAAATAACATTTTCACTTCTTGGAAAATCCAAAAGGTGGAATGGCCGTATGTTTTGTGCGACAATGTTGAAGCAAATCAAAAGTAACCAATTAATGTTTGACTGATGACCGTACACTCTGCTCTGACTTAAACATCAGATGACGCGATCTGAAATGCCTTTATGTAACAAACACCTGCCATCTGTTACTGTAAACAGCTAAATGAAATAAACACATTTGAGGTCATACTGAATAATGCAACATTGCCTTGTTGCTTTAGTCCTTTATACACTGCATCCTCATTAAGTCGAACACTCTTTTGTATATATTATTATACATACAGTAGGGGTCATGATTGCAAGGTCAGAATTTTATATCTTGAGGCACTAAATGTATTTAAATTAGCAGACATCATCACCTAAGAATATCAAATAAGAGCCCATAATATAAAATATAGAAGAACTATTACCACTGTGGTTTGGGATGTGCATATTTCAAAAAGAATCGCTGTGCAAAATGAAAGAACCTCTCTTGATCCGGTTAAGATCTCTGATGGATTATCCCATGCAGACAACCTTCCTCATGCATTTGTTTTTAAATTGACATCCCAAACCATACCATTCCTTTGGTCACACCGAGCCTTTGTTCAACGGCGAGAAGCAGCATCAGATCCACCCTCTGAGTCCCACTGCAACAGGCGAGTGGGGACTCTCTTGTTTCATGCGGTAACTATAAAACATGCCCCAAGTACTTGCAACAATTCTGCTCTAAGCCACAGCCACAGCACTCCCCCTGAAACACTTAACAAGGGACAATTACAAACTTGTTGCAAATTATGGCCGCGTGCATTTGGGAGCTGTCAGATGACTCAAGTGGTTTTAAATGCATTCAAAGCTGAAGGGGGTTTGAAATATTGCTATTTGTCTAGGCTGCAGTGGTGAGGAATGCTAGCTCAGGAAAGATCACTGTCAAAGAGTGCTTATATGATTTAACAACAGAAACGCTGCATGGCAAATAAATTTTAAATGAATACTCTGTAGCAGTTCGAAGCAGTTTGAGCTTTGATGCAAATCATCGAGTGCACAGAGTCACAGGAGATAATCAAATCAGGCAACCTTTCACTCACTTATCACATTTTTTTTTGGCCAGATCTTCACGCGCAGAGAATGGATTCCGGTGTGAAAAAAATAAGATCGATATTTTTTATTGCCTGGCGCGATGTTTCTAACCACATTAAAGAAACCCTCTGGTGTCACAACTTAACCCCTCGCAGGGATGATGTGATTTGTTCCCCCAACATACGGTCGCAATCTGGTAGCGATCATGTTTTTTCATCTGCTTAGCGCTTGCCGGATAGGGAACGTGACGTTGATAAATTGTTTTTAGATGAAGATGGATTTGATTTTCTTCATCTGACTGCCTCACCTTAAGTCATCTGCAAAAAAGCATGAAAAATGATTGGTACGCATCTTATCCTGTCCATCAGACACATTCGCACTGTTACCGTGAATGCACATTTATTCAGTACACACACACATACACATTAGTTAGGCTATAGCTAACATGCAGCAGATGCCCAGGCTGTGGGAGAGTGCAGAGCCAGCGAGCTGCAGAGGGAGGAAGTCAAGTGTAGTGTTTTTTACTCTCCTGCCATGCCACTTTTCTTTATTTTTTTTTCCAGCTTGGCCAGTCCTGTTGTGGCCCGTGATGCAGGGTCCCAAGGGCCTGGCGGTGAAATAGTAATATGGACCATCTGACACCTGTCAAAACAGCCCTGTTAGTTGAGCGTCAAGCCCTGTCAGCTTGCAGAGGAAAGTGCTACGCAGCCTCTCAATTTTCCCCCTCCTGCCCCCTAAGTCTGCCTCCCTCTTCCCCTCTCTCTCTCTGGCTAACTCTCCCTCTGCATCTCTCTCGCTTTCACTCTTGAGTCTCTCGCTAATTCAATCTCTTCCTCGTCCCATCTATCTCTATTTCTTACTTTCTCACATCTCTCTCATGCTCTGACACTCTATTTCGCCCATTTATCTTTGTCTTTCTTACTCTCTGGATGTGTTCACGTCATGGATCTTTGAGCTTAACTCCAAATTTTAGCTCATGTCATCATCATCTCAGATCATACGCAGTAGGATTCAGGCCACATCTGATACAAATATGGACAGACAGTGAAGAACTCACGTTTGTTTCTTTAACTTCAGCTTTTGGAAACATATTCCAATGATCATATTTGTCTGTCTCTGTTCTGTGCAAACAGTGGCTCAGTAAAGGTTGTTATTATGACAATACTCACCAAGGAATGATGTAACATTTACTTGTCATGGCAACACTGACTCAGAAGTGGCTTGTAGGATGCATGTACCAACTGCATTAATAACAAAAAATGCACTTGCAATCATATTTGATAGAAATAACCACGTTTGAGAAGAGGAGAACCACATTTGGCTGTGACTTCAGTCTTAAACTCTCCTTAAACCTGGGCACCTCTTTTTCCCTGACTCTCTGCCTTACCCTTCGTCCAACAGGCCTGCTTCCCCACATCATCTTTTTTTTCGTTTCGTGTTCCCTTTTTACCCCCGTTCTCTTCCTTGTCCCTTATCTTGCCACATCTCGACAATATTCGCTTTTGGAGACAGCCAACAACAGCAATACCACACACCGCCTTCAACAAAGACCCAGTTACCTACCATGCTTACCAGTCTGCTCTTTTCACCTCATGGATTCTGCTCCCTTGCTACTCCTTTCCTCATATGCCAGTAGATCCAGAGATGCAGCAGTGGAAGTGGAGAGGGAAGATCAGGCTCAGCTACACTGCTAGGAAACACATCCTGTCACGGTCCGTGTCAGTTCAGCTCAATTCAATTACTATCAGCCCTATCTGTTTACATTGGATGTTTGCAATTGCTTTCCCAGTGTGGAACAGGAACCAGGCAGGGGGGGATTTATTTTGTGTGGTCTGCCTTCTCCCATGCTCCATAGTCATTTTGTATTTAATATAAATGAAACAATAGAACAAGGTTAGGGGAAATTCATATTAGATCCCGGTAGGTTTTTCGGCAAACACCAACAAAACAACCCTGTTGATGCATTGCAAATGTTCCAAATGTCAATGGGTTGATGTTTGAATGTAGAAATGAAACTTCAGTTCATTCCAATGGTCAGCAAAACAGATGTTTTACTGACTGATACATTGCTAAACTGGACCATGGCATTGCACCATTGATGTCACTGAAGTAAAAGGTTGTTTTTGGAGGCCAGTCGTCTTTTATTTTACCAGGCCACTAAGTAGACAAAAATGGTGTTTTTACACTATTGATGGGTCTTTTTTTATTGTCCTGCAAAAGCAAATGTGAGATGAAAAAAGGAAGGTCATCCCAAGTATTACAGCACTTGCTGAAAGAAAATAGGAAAAGAAAATAGAAACAAACCAGCGAGTTCCCCCTCTGCTTTTCATGTCTTATTAAAAACATACCCCTGGATAATCTCTCATATCCTGCCTATTAAAAAGGTGAGCAAGAACTGCCACCAGAGAAACTAAGGGCAATTGTTTCCAGGGTAAGTCATTAGAACTCATAATGAGTCTCATGCATATGATTCCAATGTCCTTTCCTTTTCAAGTTGTCCTTCCTGGACAACAGTGAATGAGAAGTAAGACTTTGAAATTTGTGCACAGATTCTGGTCCAGAAAAACTTGAACAAGGTGTGATCCAGCCCTCCTGGATATGAAGTTCAATACAAGAATTCAATATCTAAACCATTCTACCCTGGAAAAATGACAATAATATTGACTGCATCTTCTGTGACCTAGGTTGACATTGAGCAAATCCTGCACTTGATTGGATTTCTCTGTGGCATTGATCATGACTCACATGAGGCATGCTATTGAGGTTTTCTGCTTCTAATTCAAGCGCTGCCTGAAGCACCAGCAGCTGATGTTGATGTGTTTATGTTGCCTTGCCATTTTTCTTGCGTCGGCTCCGCAGACAATCAGAGTACGAATAGGGTGATACAGTATTTGCAGCAGCAGAATGGTTTGAGAGCCCAACACGTGCTGTTGATTTATTCATAAAGTGATCTAATAAAATCTTTGTTACAGAAAGGAGAGTCTATGCTCACTGTGGATCATTTTAGAACAACAACGCTCTTTTGTTGTGCATATACTTGTTTTTTTTCTTTTCTTCTCTCACTCCTAACAAAGTGATCCAATGGCTGCAAATGTGCTCCATTAATTAAGGCAGAATGGGTTGCGGGAGAACTGCCGCCTGTTCACAAGCACCGGCAAAGGGGAAACAGTCCGTGTTAGATTGAATGTAATTGCCTTGGTTAGACACACCAAGAACCATATGAGAGGTTTCACTTCCCCTGCTCCCCTCTTGTCTTCTCCATACCAATAATGCCCCTCTGCTGCTCTGTGAGAACATATTATGTACCATTCTATAGCCTTGTTACCTTTAAGTACCTGCATTTTTGTGTTAGGATAATGGACCTTGGCATTGAATTGTATGAGGTGTATCGGATCCAAGTGGCTGGGCTGGTGCTGAGATGCCCAATGGAACATTGGATGGGAATGGGACCTGGCCAGCTTCAATGACAAAATTATAGCAGAGATAAAAATAAACAATCCAGTGCACAAGTGTTAGGGAATAATGAGCATGACCCCAATCAAAGTTGATGATGTCGTATTAACCAGCATTTATTGAGAGAGAGGGAGACAACAGCTGTGACATCTTGCATTCAGAGGAGAGATAGTAAACAAGATGTGGCGGTCGGTGGCATTTATAGGCCTGCAAGCAGATGATTGTGAGAGTGTGTGTGATGTTGACGGGTCAGTAAGACTCCAAGGGGTGCCAAGGAGGAGAGATTTTAAAAGTTCCTCGCTCCATAATAATGTTGCTCATGCAAAGTACAAGTCAGCAGGTGAAGGTATCTGTTTCTTGTGTCAACATCAATCGTCAAGGGCAATTGAATTAAGAGCATCATTCACATTCTGTCTGTTTTGCTTCATGAGAAGAGAGCAAACAACCCCTGTAGCAAAAGAAAAGAATGTGTGTGTGTGTGTTTATTTGTGTGTGTAACTTACACGCCCAGTGTAATATATTACCAGTTTCATTGAGATTATACAGAAAAAAATGCAATTGAACATATTCCAGAGCAGAGAATTCAAACCAGAAAGCCTGAGTTTATATTATTACATTTTTCAGACTAAGTATGACTAAAAGCCTCTTAGTCAAATGGCGCCACTATGCTCTGAATGTGCACCAGTTGTGTGTCCTGATCCCCGTTTCCCTAATCACACTGCTATGTCCATCTCTAGAGCAACTGGGGTGGCCTCTCTGCTGGACTGAGCTTATTTTGTGTAGGTCACAGGGACCTAATGGGGATGAAAGGAAGGCTGGAGGACAAGGAGGAGCAGCAGAGTTGATTTTGGCCCTGACTCTAGATTTCTGAGAGGAGTTGGACCTTTCAGTTTCTCTGCTACACCTCGCTCAGGACACAGGAGATGAGGCTGCAGGCCAGCGTTCTTGTCCTAAATGATCCAAAACAAACAGGTGGTGCTGGATATTTTCTCGGTTGTTGGGCTGTCGCTTGCCATAGGCCAGAATAAGAATTTATTAAGGTGACTCAGCCTCCCATAAACAGCTATTAGTAAGGGATTTTCTCCAGCTCAGATTCGGCTCGGGGCTTAGCAAGCTGGGGGACCAAATGATGATGTGGCAAGAGGACAACTTTCCCCCTATTACATCATCGTCAAGGCACTCTGTGATGACCCCTCTGGCAAGATGGTCCAAAATAACAAGGTCAAAAATAATATGGCTTCTTAGCATAGGACACGGCTCTACTCAACCTTGTGTCTTGTGCTTCTCAGCCAGTTCCCAAGATTGTGCCTTGGGGTCCATTCCAAGGTCAGCCACAAAAATGCCCGACAAGGGAACAATCCAACAATTTAATGTCAGCAGTTCACATCTTTTCCTCTCACTCCTCAACCTCAAAGTAAGAGAAAAATAGTGTGAATTTTGCTACATCTACAGTCTTGGGTTCTCCTCAGACATCAGGTTGAACTGTTTCCAGTCCTGAAATACTGTACCTCACTAACCATATCCCATTACCTGTCAGTTTATATTTCGCCTTTTGGACTAGAAAGGCATATTATTTTCCACTTTAATGGCATGATCTCTCAACAGTGACTGTCAGCAGCTTGGAACATGCTTTTCACTTTCACAGTTTTGTCCTTGCTTCAGTGGACAGAACAGTAACAGGCTTCATTGAGAAAATGTCGACAAAGTAAGTGCAAGAGCTGCTTTATGGCTGCATTCAGTGTCGAAGAAAAAGTGGGGATGTTTGGTATTCAGTTTTCTCTTGCTGACTTGTTGACTTGAAAAAATAATTATTGAATTGCCATGTGTTAAATATTTTCATTTCAATGTTTTCATCTCAAGGAATTAGACTAGTCTAATTAGTCTTGATATTGGAACTCTAAATAAGTTAGAGGATTAAACATAGGACTGTTTAAATACAAAGGAAAAAACCAACACCTCATGTAATGTAAGTAAATAGTTTTTCTACAGCTAGATGTGGTTGTTTGTTATATTGCTTTTACATTAGTAATATTATTGTAATCATTTTTAATCATTTATTGCCTAAAGTTTCTTATTCAGTCTGACCCCGACTCCCAGAAAAAGTTGTTAACTGACAGAGGATGTCTCATCCCCTGAGCATAATAAAAACATCGTGTTTGTTGACACTGCAAAATGTACTGCTCTAGGTTTGTTTACCATTGTAACATGCAAAACCACACACATTTCTATTGGATCACTGCTTTTTCTGTTATACACTCACCTCTTGTTTATTCATTTGATGAAACATTACCTCGTCAGCATACCCTCCCATCACCAGCCACAACATTGTTGTCAGTGATGCTGCAGCATTGTTTTACTGTCCATGAAGCGAAACAGTCATTGTTGAGGACAGTCAGGGTTCACTAAATGGCAAGTAAAAGATTCCATAACCCCCCTGCTACTGTTCATTCATTTTAATATAAACATAATAATCTAGGCATTACTCACTGTAAACATGATGCCAATTTATTCCATAATTTTGATCCTGTAATACTGTATTTCCAGTTTGTAAACAGATGTTGCTCAATAATCTATCCATTGTTTGTATGCAAAGCAAGTGGCAGCGCTGATTAACACAAAAATGCCAGACCCTCTTACAAGTACCAATGCATCTGTGTGAAGATGTTCATTTCTCTGTTTTGGCTATGAGTCAGAGCTTTGTCTGAGTGTTGAATTAAGTTTGTTATTGCTTTTCTGACTCCAGACAGTTCTGCTACATCATAAGTACTCCAAGCAGAACACACCAGAGGGAAAGGATTTCTGCTCTAGAGATCTGTTCCAACTTTAAGTTGCCCAACCAACACTGCTAATTAAGGGCCTTTGGTCACAACCCCAGTGCTAGCGCTTCTTCATTCTACCACAGGGCCCCCAGCCTCACTGGGCTTCAGGGGGCCACTGATGAACTGTGTGGGGTGATCGAGCATACTGCTATGTCACATAGTGGGTCACTGTTTTTACCCAACTGAGCTTTGCCTCTCTATTGGCCCCCAACATCAGGGTCTGCTGGTCACACAAATTAAGGGGCAATTAAGGCAGTGAAACAGCAGAGAGATCAAAGTAGACTACTGGAGGAGAAGCCACTCTGGAGAGTTAAGCACTTTTATAAAGCAGCAATAGTCTGGCTTAATTGGAACCTGACCAATGAAAATACATCATATTGTTCCCTATTATGTCCAAGTGAAACAAAGAGAGGGTTGTTTTAAAATCGGTTGGAAAGTGTTTAACCACTTGAGCTTACTGTTGCAACTTAACAGCTACTCTTCTATATAAAATATGCACGTAGAAAATATTTTTCTGTTGGTGCAATGTATAGATCTATTCAGCAGGGAGATATCTCAATCTTTAAGCCTGTCAAAGATGAGAGATTAAAAAGAGAAAAGGTTGGATGGAATCAAGTCTGCAGAGAATTTCAACAGCTCTGAGCCATCATTGAGATTCCTGTATCTCTGTTAATTTCCAGCATCATGACAGAAAAAATGGGGAAAAAGAAACAACAAACAACAGCTTTCATCATCTCTCTCTTTTGTTTCCCTGCCTTTTGCATAGCAGTAACTCAATGCCAATCTCAGACCAGTCAAACAATTTCTTCAATGAAATGGGCTTCGTGGATTAAAATGTAATTTGCTACAGTTAATGAAAATGCGTTCTGTATAAACACAGGAGTGCTTATTGAGTTGGGGTTTGGGAGGTGGGGGTTGGCTTTAAACAATGAGAACCAACAGGTCTTTTGTAGAGAGGCTGTCTGATGTTTGCAGATGGGCCCTGCTGCTCTTGGGAGAAATGAGATAGCGTTGGCTAATTTAATTTCGCTACGCGTGTAACAGTATCTGCCTGAGTGCATGTGGCCTTGTTTACCATGGGTGCAAAGATGCATTTTAAAGACCCAGACGCGTGTATGTGTGTGTGTGTGTTTGTGTGCATACAAATGTGATCTGTCACACGTGTGCTTCAGAAACTTGCTAATATTTCATGTCTCTGTTCTGTTCTTAGCATAGCGTCCACCTGTCCTGCCAGCGCCTCTGGAGAAACAGACACAAACCAAATGCAGTTAATCAGGAGCTGATTATGAGCCTTAACAAGTCTTTGACTCTTTACTTGAAAAGTTTCTCTTCTCCATGGTGAAAAGGAAAATATAAAATGTGTGTGTGCCACCCTGAGAGGTACAGCAGTTTGCTAGACAACCGCACATGTCTTGTTAGGACTCTACATTTGCACATTTTTTTAGCATACAATGTTGCTTAGAAATATGCCAGAATCGTACTCTGACTTCTGTCTGTGACACCCAGAGAGCATATGCTGATATATGTGTATCTCACTCAGCAGATTCACCCTAGGAGAAAGCATATCCCCTGAGAATGTGTGTGTATATATAGGAATGTCTGCTGTGTGGGTGCTATTTGTCTGTCCACAAGCACATTTGTCTGAGTGGGTGAATATCTCCTTGTTGGAATTAGTGTTTTGGGTTAACGTGTGTGTATTCACAGAGATTTGCATGCTTTACAAGTTTTCCCAGAGACCCCAGCAGCACACAGGCATTAATTTGTACACAGCACACACTCATTAGGCTTGCTGTTCTATGTGGGAGCAATGCAACAGGGCAGGGGTTAGGTTATATCCACTGAGAGTGTGACTGTTTGGGTGTTGGGGTTTGCTGAGAATTTTGTTGGCTCTGTGTGTGCAAATCTATCTGTCTGAAAGCATTTGCCTGTCTGAATATCTTCTTGCGTTTGTGAATGTGCGTTTGTGAGTGTTCATGCATGTGTGTGTACGTGTGTGTGTGAAGAAGCAAGTTGTGGTGTGTCTCGTCTTCCTGGCGCAGGGAGGGTTTCGCCTGCAGGGAGGAATGCATTCTAAAAGTCCTCAGAATAATTTGTTATCTGGGAAAAAATATGAGCAAAAGTCTTTACCAAGTCTTTCATACCATATCTGTAGATCACAGCACACACGCATGCCCTCTAACATGCTACAAGGATGGAAAGAATATCTCATGCTGGTTAAATGAAATAAAAGCAAAAAGCTTATTAGGATTTCAGCTTCTCTTCCACATTTCCCAAAAATAAAAAAAAACGCTAAATTTCAGATTCATTTGAAATTCAAAATACAAACAGTTGTGGAGAAAAGAAGCACATTGCTTTGGGCCTTTTAACTGGTTAAGGATAAGGAAATTGATTCCTTGGCCAGGTCAATCGTCTAGCCTCCTGGTGATACTTTAGTGATTGGAGTTTCACCACAACTCTGTGCCTTGAAGATAAATTAACACCTGCTGACGTGCAAACCAAATCCTGCATTAGGAGGGACTTGGCACATTCGAAGTAATGACAGGTCCTCTGCAGCCATCTTGAGATTCATAACACCGGACACCAACATATTAAATATTCAAGTGGCAGAGGGGGGATGAAAGGTTTCTAAGTGTTACCACTTTGGTCTTTGTATTGACTTATTGCCTGCTTAATGCTTAACCTGTGCTGAGTCTTTGACAACGTCAGTGTGAGGGGAAAATCTGATAAGCTGGCCACTCAGAACAAGAAATACAATCTCCCCTCTGCATTTGCCCCCCCATTAAAATTTGAGCAGGGCAATCAATAAGGAAAACAGATGTGTCAATTAAGTTATAAACAGCATGGGCATCCTGACAGTACACAGTCATGCCATCATAGCACCCAGAACTCTTTTGATCTAAATCTAACGTAATGTCCGACTGTTGGGGAATGGGCAGGGAGGTGGGGGTTCTCTGTCTGTGGTAACTCTTATGCATGTGGAAGGATGCTGACACGAACAGCCCGTCTGGATGCAGGGCTTAAAATAAATCGGTTAATAAAGACCTCAGAGGTGAGCGATTGCTGAGGTTGAGTTGGAAAAACAGTGTCGAGGGACTGAGCTCTCCCCAGGGACAGGGCTGGGCTTCAGGACAAGCTACCGACAAGTTGCATGTTACAGGAAAGCAAGGGCGTCAAAGACAGCGAGAGGATCTACACATATGCACCTCACCCCCACTTGAACATTACATTGGCATCACAGGCCTATCCATCTTATTGACAGGTCGATGGCGTCAAGTGCAAGGGGGTGTGACATTGCTGACAGTGGAGTGTGCCCTACACACACACACACACACACACATTACTGGAGCCTCAAGATGCCCCCCTGGCTCACATCTGGAGGGGGGGCAACTTGATCTGTGTCCACAACATGGGGGGTCGTAGCAGGAAGGACGAGTGGGGGCCCTTTCACTTAAGCTGATCCCTTCCATGCAACCCTGTGGCACTTACATATGAGGTCAAGATCGTAAAACCTCAGAATGTACAGTTGCCGGGGGTTGCAGGGGATCTGTGGGGCCCCTGATTGCATTGGAAGGGAGGGAGGTTGAGGCGAGGAGGAGGAGGGGTTAAGGCCTATTTGTATCCGTTGGTGTGTCGACATGTTTGGGTGTTTGTGTGCATGCTTTAACTGTGTGTCACCACTTGTCCTTTAATATGGGCGCAGGGTTAGAGAGGAGGTGACCCTAGTTTTCTGAAAGTAACCTTGTATCCTCTCTGTGCACTTTGGGCAAAATACTTGCAATTTTTTTACTGCTTAGAGTTTGTGTAAACATTAATGTGTGTGGGTGGGGGTGGCAGAAAGCAGGAGGTCCTGCCTGGGCAGCTGAGACTTTACCCAACCTCAGCTGACCATATCTGCCCCATTCATCCTTGTCATGCGGATGGTGTTGCATGCATGTGTGACTGTTTGACTTTCTTCTGTAATGAAAATTCCACATGTGGCACATCAGACATGGTTGACGTTAGCTGTCGTCACTGCTCATCCTGGTCTGAGGGGCCACTCACATTGCACACACACAAACACATACATACACAAAACCCCTTGAGGAAAAAAAAAGACAAATGTTTCTCTACTCAACTTTCTCTGGGGAGAAATGGTGACGGGCTAAAGTGTTTAAGCAAGGACTTTCAAACCTCTGATACAATGGCAACTTCTCGCCATCAACCAAAAAAAGCCACCAGAAAATCTTACCCAAACACATTTCAAGCTGTTGTCTCTCGGATTTAAAATGAAGTCATTCTGAACAAAACCCTCTTTTATCCTCAAAGGAATTACTTTTTAAAGACACTGGCAACTTATGTATTTGTAAGAAGCGTCATCCAAACACCTTTTTGGAGATGATTTCAGAGACGTCAAAATGTGTTTGCCGATATTGTTTTGTTAATGGGTAATCAGTATGGCGGCAAGGGGATCACTCCACTGCTAGATGCATTCCATTGAGCTACACATCGACCAAAGCAAATAACCAACAAGTGCATGCCAAAAAAAGAAGAAAAAATGGCTCGTCACTGAATGTGAGTGAGCATTTTCTGACACAATGTGAACTGCTGCTCTGCAGAGCAGCTTCGAAAATTGCTTTGTGTTTTGGTATTCATCTCCTCTTACTTCCTCTCGTTCCTTTTCTCTCACCCTCTTTCTCTCTGTATGCTGTTGGCAGAGGATGGTGATGACGGGATTGGATGGATCTTTAATAGATTTGTCTCGGGCAGCACAATGGGAGGAGGGATCGTTGTTAACATTATAACGTATCGATCGCTTCGACTCCATTTCCCAAGGCCCTGTCAGACAGAAGCCATTACTCACAACAGTCAACCCCACCACCGCCACCATACACACACACATCTCTTTCTCATGTCTAGCTGTGACAGTGCCTGTCTGCACTGTTTCAGTATGTCCATGTCTTATGACCCCTCTAACCCTGCTTGTATCCAGCTCCTCCACAATTTAGTCTTTCATTTCCTTCATCTGCATGAGGACATGATTCCTGCTCGAACGAATCTACTGTATACATCTGACTCAAAAGATAGTTGTTGCTTTATTCATGCTGATTTATACTTACCCACTGAAGTGTGGTGGTCATGCTCAGAGGCCAGTACACCGGCAGGTTGGTGACTGTATAAAAGAAAAGCCTGAGAATTAATTGGAAAAGACTGGTTATTAAACTGCAGTCCAACAGCATAGAACACCCAACTCATGTCCATTTTCATGTTATTAAAAGAACAAAAAAAATTGAAATTTTGGAGGGAAACTATAGCTGTGATTGGTTAATATGGGCTTACAGTGTTTAGTTTACATAAAAGTCAGATTTCTGCCCACAGTGTGGGAGCACAGCTTTGCCATGAGCTACACACACTTCCAATAAAGGCTAAAGACAGCAGTTGACCTTTGAAGTTTTTACTGGAAGCAATTGTAACACAGTGGAAGCAGTATTGGAAAACCAATTCAATGATAATAACTACCACACAGAAAACTATGGAATAGCATGGACCGAGGGTAGGACCGAGGCTAGTGTAAAATGAATTAATACAGTAAGTAAGAATTTATTGGCTATTATTTATTTATTTTATTTGTAACATCGTCCCTAATGCCAGGAAGTAACACATTTTTACTAATAAGACCTACAGTTAAGGCGCTGCAAAATGAGATTTCTGACATATACTCATCATCATCTTTTTGTACACTAGGTAATGAAGATTCAAACAACAGTGATTTTCATCTATAAAACCTGGCACATTGCATTGCTAGCATTGGGATTGTGAACACAAGTTTGTGCCTTGGAATTTTGGATACAATGGCATACATTAGGCTAAATATAGTGTACTATAAATTAAACAGAGTTATTGTGAACACGGAGAGAGTTTTGGAAGAGTGACAAAAGTTTTGCTTTGAAGATAGCAGTAGAAAAGGGTGCAATGCACACTTTCCCATAATGGGGCCTATACGATTAGACACCCAGATGGGGGTTTTAATTGAGCCATGGCGAATATACCTGTGCCATGGGTGTCTGCAGTGTGAGTGTACTTACACAGACAACTGTGTCATTACTCCTTAAGCAACATGAATTAGTCTGCTTGAGTCACTTTGTATTTCCACTACGTGTTTCCAATACAGCCAGTGTTTGTTCATAGACACTGATGGCACTCCATTAAAACACTGAACAGGTGGAAGAGAGGCTAGTTGCTCCTTTCTAATAATGCTAGACCAATTAGATCTTCCTCATCTCGCACAGCAATTTCCATTAAAAGCCTTCTCATTACCCCCAGCATCACTGCTGTGCACTGCAAAGCAATGCCAGAGAAAATAAAGGCAATTACTTAGTATGTAAAATGCAAAACCCTGCTGTCTAGTTTTGTGAGTGAAGCCTGCACAGAATTGCCACTGGAAGTACTGGTAACAGTGACATCAACTTCTTCATAAAGAAATGTAATTCAGGCTTTGTTCTGAGCATAGTCTCTATTACTGAACGGCAGGTACAGGAGTAGTAGGAACAGACAGAGTTGTCTTTCTGGACTGCAGATGTCTCTAAGCTGTACAGGCTGTATGGGTAGGAACTGACAGGCTTGAAACATCCAAAGACAATCTGCTTCAGAGGGACTGTCCAAACCAATATTCAGGGCAATGGATCTTCCCAGATGTTAATGAGTTGCGATTGTTACCCGGCTACAGGCTTAACCTTGTTTAAAGGCCAAGCTTTGTGAGTGTGTGTGTGTGTGTTTGTGTTTGTGAGTATATCTGTGAATTAGTTATGTAATGTAAGACACAAACATACTTTGTCACTACAGACACAGGGAAATTTACATTTCTGTTTTTGAACATCTAAAAACATGCCTGTTCTTCACACACCATAGACCGAAAGACTTCAAATCCCAGCTCTCTGTCCCATTGTGCCCATTGCCTCACAAAAAATAGAAGCCACCCTGCAACCACCAGTGGATCCATCACGATTGGCGAATCCAATTGCCTTGGCCTTCTCTGTCCCTGCCCATTTGATGACCTGCTGAAGATTGATGAGCGGAGCACCCCAGGGTCAGAGAAGATACCTTCTTTGCCCCACCACCATGACGGTGAAAACTTGTCTGTGATCTTCAGGCTGAAATCTGTCCTCTTTTTTTCTCCTGATCCCCCTTGTTGAATGATGGTATGGAAAATGGAGAGTGAGTCCTGATACTTAAATATCAATTTCCCAGACGGTCACGCATCACCTACAGGTTATCTGTCTCCTCTGTTATTCTTCTGAGGTTTGATTTACTCCAGGCATCATAGGCCTGCTGTTTGTGAAATTTTAGTATTGACTTTCTCTTTGGGTTACCACTGAGTAGTTTGCTCCTTGTTTACCTAAAAACTCTTCTACTTTAAAGGCTTGATTACTTTTTTACTGTTTCTCATTTGCTGTTAATGGACTCATTAACTTTTCAGCAGGATGAAATGACATTGCCAGCTGGACTTTTCATGTCAGTCACAGCTTTTTGAATTCCCTTTTCTCAGATGAATTGCTAAATGCTCAGTCAAATCTGTGGCCCATTGTCAATGCGCTCGATCAAAGTGTACCCTCAGTTTACTTTTGTTAGCTTGATTGCTCTTTGAACACATTGTGTTGAGGATGGGCCTCACTCAGACTTTGTCATGTGGGCGGTCCATTTCTTAAGCCATGTATACATTTTTTAATGGATTTTTACAATGTACACACATACATATCTATTTTTTTCTATGCATTTGAAGGAGACAATCATTGCCCATCCATGTGGCTGTGAGCATAAATCTGGGTATTTGTGTCCACAGTACACGTTTGCAGCTCTTGGAGAGGTGACTGGGGCCCCAGCGGGAGAGAGTAGTGCACGTAGCAATCGTCTGCCCGCATCCCAATTTGGAGATAATTAAAGGCAATGAAAAAGGAAACACTTTCTCTCCTGTTGAAAAAGCACCCACTCTCCCAGGACATGTTCTGGTGCACATCTTTTGTGGACTGAGGTCCACAAAAGATGTGCACAAAAGGCTGAATAAGTGACTGCGCAGCAGGGTCTGAATACTGACTGCAGGATGGCCCACTGAACAAATCGCTCAACACACACTGAAAAAGGTTGCTGGAGCCCCCCACAGAGTGCACACTGAGTTGAAAACCAATAAAATCATCTTGTGAAGGAGTCATGGTTTAGAAAAACAGCTGATTCAAATAAGTGTGGCATTAGTATTTCTGGGACTATAACATCTGTGAATATATAATAGTGATCAAAGTCATAAAACACAAAATGAGCCTCTATTTAATGGTACTCACACATATCTTATTGTATCCAAACATGTCAGTTAGTAAGCTGTAAATATATGCCTTTAGATTTGTGAAAATGACAAATTCCATGTAGGTCTTCAGCATGAAAGTTTATATTATCCTCAAACACAGAAGTTTTAGTATAAATAACCTCCTTTTAAAAAAAAATATAGAAACTATCTGGATGCATGACTTTAAATAAATATTAGATATCAGGTACATGTGGCCATAAAGTTTATTTTTGGCAGTCTCATCTTTTTATTCAAGCTGCCAATGTATGCGCCACAACAAGGAATGGAGGAAAACATGTCCTCATTCCACAGCATAGTTATGAATAAAAGGATTTATGTATGCGGTCTTACAGGTTAACTAAAACACAATTTAATT
The DNA here is from genome assembly GCA_008933995.1 of Datnioides undecimradiatus. Lineage (NCBI taxonomy): Eukaryota > Metazoa > Chordata > Actinopteri > Lobotiformes > Datnioididae > Datnioides > Datnioides undecimradiatus. Next base: position 10,629,967 of record WARS01000029.1, on the reverse strand, counting down.
CAAACTAATTCAGGGCCATCCTGAAAGCTCTAAAAGACCATGTAAACTTCTACTCTGTCAGTGGTTGAATATTTTAGTTCTCTCCTACATCGTAATTCAACACACCATCTAATTTTCACCTGTTCCAAGGTGATTCATCATACTTTGCTGCATTCTCTCATTTGATTATGCCAACAATATGTCCGGTCTGCTTTTTAGGAGCATCTGGCATGAGGAAAAAGTCACAGGCAGAGACTTACCAAGCAATTACAGGATCTCACAACATTCTCACATGTTTTTCTCTTATGTTTCCCCTCTCCACTCTGTCTCTATAACTTATCTTTGACTCAAACCACTCTTCCTCTGTCATTAAGAGCCTGTATGTCTCTACCTTACTCTTTGTTTTCATCTCCATTTCTTATCTGCATGTGCTACCGTTTTTCTCTATGGCCAGTGTTTTCTTTTGTGCAACCCTGCATTTTCTTGTTGTCCAACATTCTGTCTACTCTACTTTGTCACACTATCACCATCACTATACCTGGTCTTCCAGAGGAGGCTGGACTGCTGTCCTTGAACTGGAGGGGGGTCAAGAAACTAATTTGTTGTCTGATTTCGAAGCTAGCCAGCCCAGTCAGTGGCCCCGACCCTGTGCAAGCTGTGGTGAATTTTAATCACGGCTGAAGTTGGAGTTGGGTAATCATGCCAGGGTTGTCCATACCTGAAGGACAATCTGTGACAGTCGTCACTGCCAGCAGTCCGAGTCCTGACGGCATTGTTAGAGGCACAATTTGTGAATGTGAATGTGTGTGTGTGTGGTGAATTGGAATCAGGCATATGTTTTGGTGGTATCAGGGCAGAGACATATTTACAGCATACAAATTCACAGTGCATAATGACATATCATGCAACAAGACCTCACAGAAGGTGCAAATTGACACTCTCCATGTGTTGTAAAATCAGAGTGACAGAGAAAGAGATGAGAAGATTTACAGATTAGTAGGTGTTAGCGTATGAAGGAAGTGAAACAGAGAAAGGAGCATTATTCTGATGTTTGCAGAAGCACACAGGTTTATGGATATTAGCCAAGCAGGTGTGAATCAATGTGAGCTTATTTGTGCCCGGAACATATTTTTCTGTACTTACTCTGAACATGGATCAGTTATGTGAATAGTTGGCTTTTTATATTGCTTTTTTATAAAAAAACAAAAAACAAAACCCAAAACCCAAAACAAACAAACAAAAAACCCCAACACAATTAAAGGGTTAATGTTTAAAGGTATAGTTCAACATATAAATATGCCGTCCTAGAGGTATATGAGAAATTCAATGCCACTGTCCGTCTTGTGAATATAAAGCTATTACAGTCAATGACCTCAGGCTCAAAGGCTAGCTGTTTCACTCTGCTTCCAGTCTTTGTGCTAAGCTGGAAACTGGGCTGGCTAGTACAACTAACATCAGCTATGGACCACTATATTCATTTGTTTTTCACTCTGTGATTAAAGATACACTCCCTGATTTTGTATAGCACCCAGTAGCACTATAAATTTAAAAACCGAGCCAAACAATGCAACTTTCAAAATATTCTCTCAGTTCACTTTTGATGTTTTGAAACTCAACGCAATTCACCGCTTCATTTCAAAACATCAACAGTCAGCTAGGGACACACTGAGAGAGCATCTGAATTGATGGCATTAGGACGCAGACATTTTAGGTGAATGTATTAGGAAAAATATACCTCAGTGTGCTTTCGTTCACATTTTGGAAAACAGCAAATATTCCTGTGATGGGAGTGGAGACACATGCATCATAGGAAGTAGTCTAATTAATTTGGTTTTGCAGCACAGGGCCACAAGGCTTTTTAAGTTGGAAAAAAATGATTTTATAATCAATGTGTGGATTTCCTCAAAGTCTGTAATGACAGACTAACATTGGAATAATAAATTCCAGCATTAATTTTGGTTTGTGTGAATACTCTGGCTGTTGAGTTTTGACTTAGCCATTTCTTAGTGTGGAACAACCCCAAAAGCAGTGCATCAGACTGGTAGGTCATGTCATACCCTGGATTTGATTTTAAGGAGGAAATATGCTGTTTTGGATATTGCATTGGTGTTGACTTTTATAAGTGAGGTTTGGTTCAAAGATTTTGGAAAGACTCCGTCTGGCATTACTACACAAGCTCAGACATTTTGTGAGAAGAAATAAGTGAACCAGGGTCTTGTGTCGGCGGCCAAGACACATAAAATTCTGAACCATGCAGCTATAAAATCTTCCACAATTAGACTGTGTTATTCACAGTAGGATCAATTATTACTTAATTTACTCACATTTGTTATAACTTTTCTTTTCTTTTTGATATGATTATTGATTAGTAAGCTTTGATCAAGGGTGTCAGTCCTTTCATTTGAAGAACTTTGACACTGTGAGTCCAAAATAAGCAATAGTCTCCATACTTGTTTTCCCCCATGTGACAGACTGCTGCTAGACCCACTAAATGATCCCTTATATTCTGCTCCTGAGGTCCCAGAAACCTCTCCACTCTTTCTCCCCTTCTATCCATCCGGTCCTCCCTCCTTCCCCCAAACACTCAGCATAGGGGTTGTGCTTGAGTGAAGCATTATAATAGCTCAAGGAAATGGCCCTTCTTGAGAAACTTTCAGGGAGCTGTCAAAGGGAGAAGATTAATGCCTGGCCAGCCTCTCCAGGGACTGGGGCTGGGGACCCCCCCCACACACACCCCCCCACCATTTCTCTCTTCCTTACCCATTTCTTTCACCCCCTCTCTTCTCATCATCCGCTCACAGCCAACAATGGCATGTCCCATGCAAACGAAACATTCAGTAACAGAATCACTCTAAATGCCACGCACACATTTGTTTAATTTAGTTACACTTAGTTGTTAAGTCCAGTGTTGGTATTGTGTTATTCTGTCAAGGTACGATAAAGTGTTTGAATATCATTGCTCATTATCCCTTCATAGATGTTTTTATATCACTAAAGTTGACATGATGCCACACACGAATGTACAACTGTCATTTTAAAATCAGGATCATTTCAGGCTTTTTAAGGACAGAAATTCGTTTTGGAAGCACGTGCCCAGAGCTTCCTGCAGGGAAAATCAATCTACTCCTCGCTCTCCTCTTCGAGTTTGAGAAATAACAAAGTTGAAAGCGTAGAAGCATGCATCAGGGAGTGACATCAGTCTACTCACACATTTGCCCACATTTGCCTTTCTGGCTCCTTTTCTGCCTGTCATCAAAACTGCACTTCCTGCTGTTGACACTCCTGACATGGAGGCCTGTTCTCTCTCTAGGACGTTCTTCCTCTTCGTTTCCTCTTGTTTTATCTCTCCAGTCCGTCGTCTGTCTCTTTCTCCATCCATTCAGCACTCTTGCTGTCTCTCATCATTTCTCTACATCCTACAATTGATGTACTTGACATAGAGGCCTGCTCTCCCTCTCTGTCTCTCTCTCTCTGTCTGTGTGCCTTCAGCCTTTGCCTCTGTCTCTCATCATCTCTTCACCTTTAGAAATTGATGCACTTGGCATGCAGATCCAGTCTGTTTGCAATGTGGCCCACTCGGTCTTCAGCAGTGATTGTAGAGGACTGAGGTAGGCTAAGCGGGTGTTCTTTTCCCCCTTCTGCCTGCCACAGTTGCTCTAACTTCTTTTGCACTTCCCTTTCAGTATTTTCCCCTCACACAATATAGAACAGAGTGACATTGTGACATCCTATTTGTTAACAGATGAGCAAAACCGTATTCAATCAAATGAAAATGTATGTGAATAAACTTCCAATTTTCTCTCAATTGCTATGTATTCTCCTTGTGTTTGACATGAGATCAACAGCACAGCCGTAGACTTGTTCACACCCTTGTGAACCCAGGCCCATCCTGCTGCACAGCTGTTTAAGAGATGGGAGGATGATCAACTACTCAAACATTCCTCTGTCTGTCTCTCTCTAGCCTCCCACACCCCGCCTCCAGCCCCAACACCCCACCCCACCCCAACCCTCGTCTTCCCCAGATTTCAGAAAAGCAGGGGAACTCTCAGCGGGGAGCCCTCTCTCTCCGCTCTGTTGTAGAATCAGCCGTCCTCCTCGGGGACCCTGTGTTTGAACTTTCAGAATCAGAATTTGTAACGATACGCAGCAAAGCAAAGAAGATGCTGCCATAACAGAGTGGTGCACATCAGACCAAGTCGAGGAGGGGCCAGATCAAATGCAACCCATGGGGAGTAATGATGAATCTCAGGGTGAAACCTCCAATCTATTCCACAAAGCATGGCTGCATGTTAGATGCCTTTGTCTCACAGACTCTCCAACTTTGTGACCTCAGTCTATCATTTGCATCCAAGCAGCGTAAACAAGCATGTTATTTGTGCGGCATTCCCCAGGCCACCCACCCATCCCTTCCACTGACAGCACAGAGAGAGAATTAAACCCTTGGGGCAATCCGCAGTTTTTTCTGCAGCGTACACTTTGAACAAAGAAAGCAGACTGAAACTCCTCCTAGCAGGATTTTATGAGCCAAGATATTTCTTTTTTTTTACCCAATTCCAGGTCGCTGTTGTACATTTGTGTTGGCTTGGCTGCAGTGGCTGTGCGATAGAGATGACAGGGGTAATTACATAGCTCAGAAAACGTACACAGAGAAACGAAAACAGTCATGTTTTTCTGAACGTAGGGTTGAAGCAGACAGCCGGTGGCACTGACCCCAATATCACACCGTATTACTCTTCTGAAAGAAACCAGCCATGGTGCTGATTTTGTGCCACTAGGGCTCGTCTGCATTGCTGGATCCTGCTGTTTTTAAGTTCTGCCAAGTCAAACTAATAAGTTGAAACAAACAGTTCTTTACTCTTTAAAGAATAGACTGTCCTTATTGGACACAGGTGCCAGCTCAGCTCATAAGAGAAAAACCTCCATATAAAGTAGTTTAAAGTCCTACCCTGAACTTAAGCTGGGTGTAAAGTGAACTTGACCTGAGGGAAAAATACTATGAAGACCCTTTAACATCAGGTCTATCATGGATTACGGGGAATAAGTAAGGATTTTCTATAAGTGCCCTGTGAAATCCTTTTCTGCTGTATCTGGTAACTGCTGCAATATGTAACAATTTGTACAGAGCAGCACATTGTGGTCGAGCGTATCAGTTTTTCTGTGTGTGTATGTGTGTGTGGCAGCGGAGAGATGTCGGTGGAAAACTGAATACCCCTCTAACAGCTCAAATCTTTGTGAGAAGGCCAAAATAAGGTTACAGAGGTTTGGCTCGTATTTCACTATTTTTATTTCAGTTTGATTCAATAAATGTCAGGTTCACTTCTTCAAACAGTCCATGCCCCGGACTTGTTTGGGTTCACTCCTCGATGCAGAGTTAAAAAAACTGGCAGACCTCGAGAGCAGGAATACATTTGTGTGTATGTCTGTATGTGTTTATAGACAAAACCAATTCAGAAAGAATGGCTGTGTGAGCTTAAGCACGTAGTGTATGTGTTCACACTGACTAGTTCTTCACACTGTGAACTGTGTGGTCCATTATAGTTGCCAATACCGCATTAGGTCAGGGCCCCACTGTAATCACTTTCTTGACATTTGCCAGAGTGACAAAACGGCGTGTTAGACAGCTCACTATAAAACTGCTGGCAAAAAAAAATAGTGAAAAATGTAAAGTATGTAGTCGTACGACTGGGAAGTCCAAGACAGGGTCAGAAGCTCGAAACAGAAATTAAACAAAGACGTTCCAACCATCAACCATCTCACAGCAGGGTGGGCCACAAAGTTGCAATCTCAGTGTCAGTCTCTCTTTCTCTTCTCTCTCTCTCTCTATACATAGGTGTGTGTGTGTGTGTGTGTGTGTGTGTCTATATATATATATAGATATATATGACGAATATAGTAATTGCATGTCCAGTAAAATTGCTCTATGTTTTAGAGACATTTTTGCTTTTTAATACATGCATACTTTGTCACAGACGTCCACAAAGATTGTGACATGGTCTTAAATGTAATTCTAGTTGGTCTATCCACATCAGGAGTGATTAAGCATGCTTTGCTTCACCCAGCAGCTCCAAGTGTTAAAGGTGCGTAAAGTGTTATTAGCAGTAGCTCTGCCTGACCCTCCCAACACAGCTGCCTTCCTTTTAACCAACAAGGTCGCGAAGGGTCACAGCTTAGCTAACCATGTGACTGTGAGGGGTTCACAGGGGAGAGGTTAAAAGATCAAGTCCACTTCCACAGAGGCCAGAGTTGAGGGGCACCAGTATGGGGATTTCAGTCACAAGGGTACGCCAGTAATGGGCAAGCTGTCATGCTGCTCCACAAACAATGTACATTGCTTTGTGCTTTGCTATGCAGTCGCTCTCTAAAATAAATGAATAAATAAAACTGCCCAAAAGAGCAGTCACAGTTCATTATGAATATGTTCAGGCCTGTGGATGCGTGTGTCCTGCTGATTAAAGCATAGGCACGGAAATACAAGTCTCTTTTCTTCTGACTTCAAAGACAATCACTGGCACACACGCGCACAAAATCACATAAGGACTCTCGCAAGTGTGTCAATACGCATACATGAATTTCGTTCTCTTCTTTGATCAACTTCTTAATCTCCTGCTGTTGTCTCTTCCCATCCACCATTTCACATCAACCATTTTGCACAAACACGAACACACAGCCACATATATACACACACACCTTTACAGACATATGCAGATGTATATTATGTGCAAAGACAAAAAACAGTGTTTCGACATATACACACATATCCACACAAACACAGTCACTCTCACGTCCCCTCTTCACTCACACAACCTGCCACGTGGTTTGATTTCATGGTGTCTCCTATTGAAATATTAATACCTTTCCTTCTCATTTATCCTTCACAGACACTTTGCAGACATTCACAAGCATATAAAATGACCTGATGAATTTGGAGCTTAGATGAATTTTGGTTTATGGTTTGGCTCCACCTGTGCAGCACTGCATTCTGTGTGCCAATAAACAAACTTATCAGTGCAGCTGAAACAATTGATTAACTCCTCATATTTTGCACTCGTTACACTTTAATCTGATTCAAACAGTGATAGCCCAGGATGTCTTGGATATCTTCTCAGTACACCACCGTTTATTTTACCTGATGTAAACACACATTCCTATCATGAAGACAACAAAAGTAACTTGACAGACAACTTGACAGAGTCTAACCACAACCCACTGTGTCTTTGCTCTCATAACCAGCTTCTGTACCTTTTGGCAGACCACTTTGATCTTGACAAAAAATTTTTTTTAAAAAATCAATATCTGCGAAAGCAAGACTGGATTTCATTTCACAAACATATGAATGAACTGCATCCGCACACTGGATGCTTTGTCGTCATTACTGGTCACTGGATACCACCCACGATGTTAAGGCTGTAGCTGACAGATAAAGAAAAGTAATTGGATGGGTCAGTGGTCAGAAGGGACGCTTCATCTCTAATGATAATGTGATGGAAGTCAACAATGGGAGAGAGTTCTTGGTGTGAGAGTGAGACATTACTTTTTCTCTGCTGTCAAATATACATGCCCTGCATCCCAGCTGTGCTAGGGCTTGACTTCCAAATATAAAGACAATCGATTGTTTGTAATTCAAAAGAAAAATGCCGTCCAAACCGAGCAGTGCTTAGAATTTGACCTATATAGAGATAAACATATGGTCAACATTTAAAAGTACCAGCTGCTGTAGACTCTGCTGTGCACTGTTTACATACGACACTACCATTTTAAAAGCCCTGAAAACCTCCTTTCCCAATCTTCTATGAGTGACAGTGTTAAAGCAGTTGTGTGAGGTTTTTTTTTAGCTGTTTGAAATGGACAGAGCTTAGTTTTTTTTAAAAAAATGAGTGCCTGTCAAAGTTTTGAAACATCTGAATGTGATGATAGCAGGTCATATGTTGCCAGACCACCGTCAGTCAAATCTGATCAAACAACAACCATAAAGTCTAGCTGAAGAAGATTAGCTGACTTTTTGACAATTAAACTATTAAACTACTTAATTTGTGTGTCCAAACTTTTAGGCAACAACTTTGTAGCTTTTAAAGGAAACATTATCTTGGAAGGCTGGATTTGTGAGATCGTGTAGGCTGAGAATCTATCTTGTCACACTTTTGGGGTCCTAAGAGGAAGTAATGGCAGCTACGGGCTTGGTTTCTTTTATGAAAGAGAAGCAAATAAAAACACACAAGACTTTTTTGATGGAGAAGATTTTACTCTTCTGTCTAGATAGATAGATAGATAGATAGATACTTTATTAATCCCAAAGGGAATTCACTGAGGGCCGGTGACAGACGGTTCAGCCAATTGCCTGATAAGTATTGTCCTTTAAACAACATCAGGTAGTAAAGAGAATTCATCAAACTAGATAGATTTCCATTCCTATAACCTACATGAAGATATTTTCCAGGATGTTGCAATAACATCATTGCAGTCAGATAAGATGATGACATACACTTGTGTAGGTTATTACTCAAGGTACATGGCAGACACTATCTTACCATTACTGGTGCATTTCATACTTTATCAGTAGTTAACATTTATCTTGTTTTAGATGAAAGGAAAGCTCTTCCTTTTGGAATCCAAGGGGTTGGAGGTGATGGATTGATAATAATGAGGTTAGTTTATGAAAAATGCATTGAGGTTAAGTATAGTGGGAGCAGACACATTGGTTGCAACTGCCACCTTTCACCGAATACGTACCCACACACACACACCTCCTTGCTCCCAGCAGTCTCTGATGCTTAACGTTCCTCCCCATGTCCACCCACCCAAACACCCACTCGCTAATCTTCTTGCCTCATTGATGGCAATCACTCCGTGTGACTACTGACAGATAAAGTAGCCCTTAGATCTTCTTCCTCTCCCTGCCCTCCTTCCCCATCCCTTCCTGCTGATTTCATCACTTCCCTACTTTCCAGCCATTGGACATTTAGCAGTCAACTCACAAAGGAGGGCAGTGTTCTTCATCCGTGTCAGGATTAAACTGTTAACTAGGGTGTGACAAGTAGGAGAGGCCATGCCTTTGAAATGCAAAGTGAACATAAATGGGACGTAATAACCATGATGTGTTTTTTCCTCTTCTCCTGGTGAATGTTGGTCTGAATTTGGTCAAGGATTAAATTCATTGCTTGCTGTGTATCAATTCAATTCTGGAGACTGTTTGTTCTTACTCTCGATAGCCCTGAGGTCTGGTGTGACTTTGAAGTGGTTTTGTTCCAAAAAAAATTTCAACAGCATTTCTTTAAGCCCCAAGAAATAATAAAACGGCCATAGCTGGAGAATGAAATTACTGGGCTGTTGCATTTCCATTCATCATATTAAAGGAATGTAGTCATCCAGAAACAAAAGAATGAATTAAAGAACACCAGGGGATCGAGTGGAATAATCCTCCACCTCAGTCAAGCTTGGGCCAGTTTTTCTCTTTAATTATGTGAGAACCAGGTCACTTTATATTGTATGGTTAAAGGAAGGATGGCAATGACTATGAGAGGAAATGCTTCAACTCTTGTCACTTGCAAAGGTTTTACCCACGTACAAAATGTGTCTGGTATGTCTGGCGTTGTGGTGACAAAAAGGCACAGATGGTCAGGGGTTAGAGGTTTTACAATACCACACAGCTCTGTGCTGTGAACCAGACTGGTGTAATAGAGAGTGGGTCCTAAAACCTGAGGTGACAGATGAGGCAGGAAGTGTGAGCCACTTGGCCACCAGGACGTCCTGTGTGACTCATTTTCAAAGGGATAGTGGCCAAGCTGTTTTTGGATGGCTGGTCTTCCCAGCCGACTGAGTGCAGGTGTCCATTAGACACTCATTACATCTAAAGCGGCCAAATTTCAAGTAGTTAGTCTGTGAGCCATCAAAAGGCCCCATGCCGAAACAAGACATGACTCTGAATAAAGCAATTATGAGGTGCACACATATAAACATGAATAATGAATGACTGCATGCTGAATAAATGCATTTCAAATCCTGGCTCGTTGGCTGAAAAAGCACCAGTTTTATGTGTCAAAATCAAAATTTATGTTAATTTTCACCCCTTAGTATACAGCACTGCAAGCAAAACGGTTTGCATTTCAATGACAAATCCACGCTGAGCCTCCACTCAGACATTTAAATCCAAAGTTGGAATTTCAATTGGAGAATCCTCACTTCAGGTTCCTTCATCTCCCCCACCCTGTTTGCATCTTACTCTCCATCTGATTGACACCTAGTCTCATTGTCTATGGTCTATTCAATGGGATGGATGTGCATTTTACTGACAGCCACATAACGTGAATCACTGCTGTTTATTTTTAAAATGGCATGGCTGTAAAATAATTCCAGTGTCAGTGGAAACTGCAGATCATGCGTTTTGCTTGGATGCAGACAAATCCACATTACAGGACATAGAAGCTGCTGCTGATAAGTAGGCATGAGCGAAATGGACTACAGAGCCAAAAGATGGTTACAATAAAAACATATTAAAGAGAGATCGAACCCAGTGATAACACGTCTCTTGGATTGTCAAAGAAATGTGTAAAGGAAATTTGGAGGGGAACCCACCTTGTATGTCATCCTGCTTTTTCAAAAATGGCTCCATCAACATGTTCAGCGACGAGTTCAGCTCACTAATACACATAGGATAATGAGTCAGGTCCACCCCTCCAATAACAGATTGTTGCCAACTTTTTTCTTGACTCCTGAGAGCGCTTCTTTACATAATCAAATGAGCCATTTTTTAACTTTGCCAGCAAGTTACTTTTCGCATTTACATCAGCGCATTTATAATGGAAATTGTAATTTAATCATGCAGTGCATTATTTATTAGCATTTTTTCTGGGGCATTATATTTTAGAGTGACTGGAAGGAGAAGAGGAGTGAGAGAATGAGAGACAGAAAGATGGAGTGAAGCTAATATAAGGAGTTCAGAAAGACTGGGATCACGAACGAACTGCTGATGTCTGCCATAAGCGTTTGGCCTGGGATCCACTCTCCTTGTTTGTGCGGTAGCCACTGGCAGCTCCACATAGTGGTTTTGTCAAAGATAGATGACATCATAATCCAGTTAGATATAAACCACGTTCTCATCAGACTTCCCTCTGACCTGAAAAATCTTTCAAAAAACGCAACACCCCGTTTTATTTGTGTGAGAGACGTTACTCACATGACTATGCAGTACCGTCAGGTTCGTAGCCCCCAACAATAAAACGGCAACTATGTAACTGTAAAGTCTCACATGTCATCCTGTGTATACCGATTCTTTGTCAATGTCTTTTCAGTAATGCAACAAGAACATTTTTTACTGCATAAGAGGCAGGCCAAATGTATATATCTCCTACATCTTGTTTTAATATGACAAAGTCTGTCTACGAAGGGTTGTCCAATCTCAACATATCTGCAAAAAAAACAGTATTCAGTCTATTCAGACTTCAGCTGAAACATTACATTACTGTATGTGAGATACATCACAGGCAGCAAAAAGCAAAAATGGCCTAGATTGGGACCTCTCTCCAGAAGTTTAAGGTCAGTCTGCATTGCCAACACTACTTATCTCACATATATCCACCTGAGGAAAAACATCTACTCATCTCTTCCTGGCAGTCAAACCATAAGCACAGATTGATGTTTTTGCCTGTGGGTCCAGAGGGCTGAATACCACCAACGTGATGATCTGAGGATTGTCACAAAATCACTTTGATTGCCCTTGTTTTAGTAATTACCATGACGTAGACCACTGAAGTCTGTTAGATGTAGACAGACAAACCACAACAAAATGCAATGCTGCTCCACTACAAATTATAATGGGTTACACCAGAGCAGCATGTAGTCTTTAGGGGTCAGTATTTACACGCACAGTAACCACCATATAACATTATTTCCCTTGTGTGTTTGATAGTGCACCTGATGGCAAAATATATTCAGACATATGTATACCACAACTTGGTATTCATCACACAGTATTTATTTACTGTAAATACAGATACACTTTTTTTGTGGGGGCTTAAGCACCCATGAGATTGGTGTGTAAGAGTCAAACTGACAAACAGTCAAAGCTTTCTTCGGGGCACGGAGGTAATCTGTCCTCGTCACCGCTCTGCAGCAGCTCTCCTATCTCCTGTCTCATTCATTATCTAAATATTTGAAAGGACTCTCATCCATCAAGGACCCCACAATTAAACTTGTGGATTCAATTTGTCGCTCCCCCCCTCCATTTTATTGCCAATGAAGCGGAGGACAAAATATGTCTAATTCTGACAACAAGCGGATAATTGTAACTAATTTGACACCGGCCACAGGCAAAGATGTGGCTTCCTCTGTTGTCAGATTTGGCAGAGAAGACACCTCTCCAGGGGAATAGTGATTTTATCAAACAGGTGCCTCATAAAAGAGCTGATCTGGCCTTTAAACAAGAAATGACAAGCTGTTTTAATAGAATAGTCTTTGGAAAGCCTGATAAATATTGATTAATGTTAAAATGCAGAGTGGGGATGCTCAAAGTTGCAGATTGGGCTTTTATAGCTGTTGGAGCACTACTACATTGCTGTAAATGACTATGGATCATGTTTTGTTTTTTACTTATTTCACCTTTAAATAGGGTGTCACTTTACCTCTTGTTGTTTTAATTAAGTAATTCTAATCTAAATTTTAAAGGTAGAACAGCATATTGGCTATAAATTATACAGACTTGGGAATTACTGGCTTGCACTCTCACCTCATACAAAAAAGATTTCAGTAAGGTGTGGGTATAAACACACCTTACAAAATGCTGGACATATTTTTTTAATCTTTACAGCCCCCTCTCTCTCTCATAAAATTACACCCAGGATTGTGCACAAGGCTCAAATTCAATCAAGGAAACGAGCATAGGGTGGAAGGAGGGGGGCTATTCTGAGGCTACAAAAATTTAATTTGTTTTTCTCATTCCAGGGATGGGAGCCCAAGTGCCACTCCTGCACCCACACCCATCCCTGCGAGCACCTTTCAATTTACCAGATTAGCACCCCTATTGTACCTCTGGCATGTTCCGGAGACACGCAATGGCACAGCAACCCCCATCCAAAACACCAGCACAGACCCAGCTCTTCACCTTCTCTGCTCCGACCACTCCCTGTCTCCCAAATCTTATTAAGCTAATTAACTCTTTCCCCCTCCACCAATTTCATTCCATCTCATTTAGTTGCTGACATCCCCGACCCCTTCTTTAATCACGTTTAAGGTAAACTTAATGCGCCTTTACCAGAACCCTTGCTCTCAGGCACCATGCGAGCAGCGAGCAGCAGAGATGAGCTTGCCATTATGAGTGTGCTCGTTCAAGCTGTCTCTTCTGAAACAGAAAAAAATGCCTCTATGAGACCAAAAAATATTCTGTTTCCATGGCAATATGGCCTTAGTCAAGCTTCAAGTAGCATACCATATGAGTGTTTTAGGTTTGACTTTTTCTCAAGTAAGGGGACCAGCATAAGATACTACTGGCTGAACATACTCTGATACAAGATCAAGATATTTACATTGACAAGAGATATTTCTAACATAACTTATATAATCAAACAACATATGCTATTTCAAATCTGTAACAAAATAATACAATGAAAAGAATAAATTTGTGATGTCCTTTTACACTTTCACATGGCAAAGTCCCCAAATATTGCATGATGTCCACATTATGAAGTAATCTGAAACATATTTATATTAATGTGATGATCAGAAACACAGCTATATTAATCACAAACAGTGATGAGTTACAAACAGTATAATAAATGTGCTGCAGTGAAAAAAATTTGATTTTAAACAAACCAGCAAACCTGCTTTGCTGTTGGAAACTCTGTAATATTTCCATCACAAACCAAAAAACCACGCCTGGAATTTAGCTTACCTTGACACATCTATCGATCACGCCACATACCATGGATTGCTAGTTTAAATTTAAGATAAACATATGCAGTCTACCTTTAATTTTCTCGGTCTTGGTGTTTACACCAACACATAAACACAGGGAGGAGAAAGCAACGCTCCTCTTCCATGTGGCACACGTCTCCTTGCGGGAGAGGATGTGACCTTTCCCTTTCAGGAAGGAACACTTATGTGTGATGAGAGACATTTTATGACAGTCTTAGTCAAGGGAATACAGGTTTCCCTCCTTAAGAATAACAATTGTGTATGTAGGATTATTTAGGTATGGCGTGTTTTACATTGCCTTCACAAACACATACAACTAGCCTCCTGTTAATGCCCCGTCACAAAGCCGGTCATATGCATTGGAAGGAAGTAAGAAAGTAAAACGAATGGGCCTACTGAACATGTACATAAGTAAATGGCGCTCTTATTCAAAGTGACTGTGACAAACACAGTTAACATTACTATTATTATTATTATAATTGCAGCCACAGTTTATGTCATCTTTTTGGATTTAGCCTCCAGGATTATTTTGAATGTCATATTTCTCACCATGACCTGCAAACTGCATTATGATGTGTGGGAAGAATGACCTCTTTACTGATTATTGTTCTGTTATTTTCACCAAGGAGCATATTCATCTGCCTCTGAGAACATGCAATAAGATAAAATAAGATAATAAGAATAGAATAAAATGAAAACAATTAAATATATATTATTAAAATATATGCACATGTATATTATTATATATTAATACAAACAACTCTAAGTATGATTATATAATCGTATTGTTTAATACTCTGGTGTGCACCGTTCTGTCTGGTAGTATAATATGTGTAAATGATGCAAATGTTTTAGTATAATATAATGCATTATAATATCATAGTGTGTTATTGTGTAGTTGTAGTAGTAGTAGTAATGGAAAGTTCAATAAAAAAGATAGATTTGATTTTCTGAAATGAGTATACCATTTGTGCTAATTCAACCATCTATCTACTCACAATCTCTATTACAATACAGTTTGGGACAACTGCACCAACTCCATTTGTTGATTAAGACTGTGAGAGGCAGTTAAAAGCTCCAAAAAAGCCAGTGAATAGACCTGTGAGTTAAATTTATTTGCCACACAGAACAGATTTGTTTCATTTGCTGCATTGCAACACAACACACAAAAATAAATAAATCAAATTAAAATCACTATGATTTACAAGGCAAAGCTGTTTGCCACATGTGTTATAATTTCATATCAGAATGAATGTCTGTGACTGTCATTGTCTCATCAGTACCTGAACTAACACACTTCCAGCAACATAGCCCCATTGTGCTTTTTAATCCATAGATGTTTCTGGTCCACGTTTGCTCCAACATCTTCTAAATGTCTGTATAAAGGGTTAAGAGGCCAGTATGCTGATAAAAAGTACCTGCCAGATGGTCAGATAGCTTCAGAGACCCCTCCATCCACCACCATTCTGAGTTTAGGAGTGTCTGACACAACTGCTTCTCTAGTTTTTCAAGAACAATTCTACAAATGTCTTTCAGGAAAGACTGTCAAAAAATATTTAAGACACATCACCTCTCCCCCACTCTTTGACTGGCACCTTTACATCTCTCTTTCTACAACAATTAGTAGCATAGTAGTATCTATAAACATTTTTCATTTCCAACATGGTTGGTCAGGCAGCATGTTATATGACCATGTGTCCTTAGGTTCCTGAAGTCTACTGCTGCCTACTGAGGGGGACCTCCTACCTGGGGGCAATCCCCTCCCTGTCACACAGTTTGGGCCTTCTCTGTCTTGATCCTCCAAGAGGCCCAAACCACCCTTTTACCTCACTCCAGCAGATCCCTTTAGCAGTTGAAATTGCATGAGGAGCTGATATTGGACTCATTATGTAGGAGTTATTGGAGTTATTGGGTTTATAATACATGCAGTGGCACTTATCATAAAGCCATTACCTTTTCATTCTTACATTTCATTTCTGCAATTGTGATTCATCATATGCAACTCCCACGGCACCCCCAGCTGTACACAAAAAGGGTATAACCTTTCACTTTAGCCCTCTGAAAAACTCTACCATTTTTCTTATGTGTTACGGCTGATCTTGGGTGGATTTACCTGAACCGTTAACCATTTTGTATCTGTGGTCCTTCAACAAAAGCAATGTTTAAAGAGTAACTTTATCCCAGAAAATCTTTTTCCCAGAAAGTCTTTTCTGATGTACAGGCAGACTCCAGGAGCCCACAGTATCAGTGTTGGGTGGTGTTACAGCTGCAACAGAGCACAGTTCCCCTTTCACCCATCCAACCACACCTCTCAGTGATTCAAGGTGTGGTTTAAGGGAATACATACTTGAAACTTTCAAAACATGAGGGCAGCAAAACACTGGTTTTCAGCCTGTCCAGAATACCCTGGGAGGGAAGGAGATGACACTGAGCGGTTATCACCTTCATGAGAATGGTGGATAACTGCTACCTGTGAATGGTCTTACAGGGTAAATTACAGCCTGAACCATGACTGGAAAGTTAGTGTTAAGAATAAAACCCTTTTCACAAGTGGTTGATAAACAAGCTGTCCAAATGTTCTCCTTGACTTCAGTCACACGTATATCATCCCAAAGCCTGTTGATATCTGCAGTAGTTCATTTCCTTTCCATGTGGTCATGTGACTTATCATTTAGTCTGTTTTCAACACTCAACAACCTCCTCCCACAGCTAAACTAACAGAGCACCTTGTAAACAAAGCCACACCCTTGCCACACATCTCTAACCAACCATCGACCCTTGATTTTAGTATCCGGATCCTGCCTTTTCCTTTAACAACTACAGGGCAGAACCCCCCTGAAGGATTACACTAAAGCAGAGAGAGAAAGAGAGAGAGAGATGTAGAGAGAAACAAGGAAGCTACGGAAGAAAGGATGAGTCTTTCTTAATGGGTCCTGGGACGGCAGCTGACAGAAGCCACATTGTCAATAGGGTGTGAAATTCCTGTGTGGATAGGACCTCCATCTGGTAAATAGCTGAAGGGACAGAGAGGGGGGGAAATGCGTCAGCCTGTCTGCCCACACTGCTCCCATGAGCCTTCCCATCATTCCCAGGGAGATAGGAGGGTTTATCTGTGGTTGGCGATGCCCAACTGATCTCCCCGCTGACCTGTGTTGGCAATCAGTAGGGAGGGTGCCATAAAGGCCAGCAAAACACTAGGTGTAGAGGCCTTGTTGTGCCAGTGTGTGGCCTGAGCCATTACAGAAATAGCTCATAAAATAACAATAAAGAGCAACAAATGAAGAAAATGCATCACATAAATGAACCCAAGAACGCACAGAATTCTTAGACACATATTGCCTCAGCATATCACTGTAATTTCTAAGTTGATGTAATGTGAGGAAACACATCCTTTGATGAAAAAAGGAAGGGGATAATAGACTCAGCTGTCAACTCGAATACGCAGCTGTCACCACAATATGGCTTCAAAGCAGCCTGAATGCTTTACATATTGCCACCATAATACAAAGAAATGACAATTTAAGCCTTTTGACAAGAAGGACCGACGGGACTAGAATCAGTCGTTGCTTTCTGAGGTGTGGCTGAAGGGAGGACTGATACAAAACGCAACGCAGACCTCTACAAACTTAGGTTGGAAACTTTCATTAGGTTAAGAAATAACCCGGATCCATCCTATTAGCAAGGACCTCGACCTTTATTGGACTGGGTCGCACCGCTCTACATCGCCTCACCTCAAACTCTGTGACACATTTCTCCAATAACAGCCCATTAATTAGTTGAGTGCATTACACTGTTCAGAGGTGGGACAGTTCGTTGCCTGAAGCTGGCCACCCCGTCTCAGGCGGATAGACACATGCAAATCTGTTTGTTTCATCAAGTGTGAATTCAATTTGCGAGGTTCTTTTTAATCTAGAGCACCTTTGCCCCCAGCGCATAGGAGGGGACCACAGAGCTCCCGTTTTGCTGAAGTTTTGATGAACAAGAGTAAAAGGAAGGGCAAAAGGAGAAAGAGAGGAAGACAAAGAGAGGTAATGAAAGGCAACGGTAGGCCGCTGTTTGGGAGTGAGAAAGGGTGAAGGTCCTGCAACCTTGGGGAGTCTATATACAAAGCTGCCAGGATCTTTTTTTCCCATCAGCACCCATGGGAAACTTTTGAACATTCACACAGAGTAGCAGAAAATACCCAA
This sequence comes from Datnioides undecimradiatus, assembly GCA_008933995.1. Classification (NCBI taxonomy): domain Eukaryota; kingdom Metazoa; phylum Chordata; class Actinopteri; order Lobotiformes; family Datnioididae; genus Datnioides; species Datnioides undecimradiatus. The sequence goes on along the minus strand of WARS01000029.1, from coordinate 10,611,899 downwards.
GACAAAATGACAAACAATGACAGATACCGTAGTTTTTCCCTGATGGAGACAGGGGGAAAGAGATGAAAAAAAAGACTGACGTTATCAGCATTTCTGTACCCGTGCTTGCTGTTTGTAGTCTGTTTTGTCAGGGTGTTTCTCATGCTTGTCTGTAGAATGTGTTCTGTTTCCCCAGTGGATGCAGCCAGTTGAGAAAACAGGGATTTGCTACAAAGGCAGAACACCACTTTTGTGCTGGAGTGGGTAGAGGAGAGTATCACAGTCCCTCGTGAAAAGTTTCCTGAAAGCATGAGAGGAGAAGTGTGCCTGATTTGTTCACTGAGACGTGTCAGAATACTCACATACAGTACATCCAGACCCACATATGAGAATGCACACATACACAGACTCAAAAAAACACTTTGATCTCTGATCTTACACACAAAACGGTTGTCCCACAAAACAGATTGTTACACGCACACACACATTCAAGACCAAAACTTTGTACTTGTTCATCCAGTCGAGTAAACACAGAGCAGTCACCACATATGCATACACAAATAAATAATAAACATAACTCAGACTCTCACTCATCCTTCAAACTGGCAATTCCTGTGACTAAGTGCCATGGAATGTGTTTGGTAGTCCAAAAGGAGACACCTTGCCTTCTACCTACTATGCCTCACTCAGGTCGGAGTGGGTGTAGATCAGGATGTGTCAGTGTGCGCTGCTGACAGACAGACAGTGTTGGTCCAACACTGTCAATGCTCAGGCATGTGGTGGCATGACATAGTCTGTTATCACATGAATGTGAATCAGCCCCAAAAGCAACAGCCACAAATCACATCAGCGAAAGCAACAAGACGACATTTTCCATTTTAGGAAGATTTTGGGGGGATGAGTAAAAGGTTCCTCGGGCCAAATGGAGATGTTGCCTGCATATGTATTTTTTGTGGCTGCAGTTTTGTCATAAGAATGATTACATCTTCAGAGGCATTGTGCATGTGCAAAATGAGATCATTAATTTTTTACTTGTTTTCTTACGCTGCACGGTGTCTGTTATTCATTTTCATTTGTAGTCTGTTTCACTTTGGCAAAAACAACCAGAATGATCATTTTTCAGACATGCTATTTATTTCAGAATTAAAATGTGGCCAAGAGTCAGCTTGGCAAGTATCACCATAAACAGAGAGGGCCGCTTCCTCATTTATGGTACAGAGCTGCTTTGCCATTTAGAAAAAGACAATATATAAAAGGCAGTAGGAGGCTTGTTAGCAACTCTCTCTCTCTCTCTATATATATATATATATCTCACAGCAGGGATGTACCTAAGTTTAAATATATGTTTAAATATAAGTTTAAATATATGTACATAAATATATGTACATTTGCTGTTTCATTAAAAATGTCAACCACAGTGGTGAATCAACATAAGCAGGTGTGAGATTTATTCTCAAAAATGGTGAGGGACTGATTCATCAGAACATTTTTTCCCTTTTTTTCCCTTATTTGGATTATTTTGTATTGTGATATGGATATTAACATTTATGTCATTATGGCAAATTTGGATTGATTACATACCTTAAATTAGCCAAGAAAATGAAGCATTGGTCTCAGTTTGGTCTCTTCCACGTTTGGACACATCATCCTTCAGTGAGCAGTCATGTGATTTAAAGCTCAGGAAACACTATTTCTGGGTCTCTTGGTGAGAAAAACTTAAATTGGGTGGAAAATGTCTTTTTCCTTCACTATGTAACAAAAAACTTTTTTCAATCAGTTTTCTTTTTTCCTCCTAGTCTTGTTTTTACGATGGATATACTGTGTGATGACCCCAATTATTTTTCTCAGATTAACAGTGTGAAGGTTTGAGATCTGGTTTAACTCTGTGTGGCTAACTGTTCTCATGACAAGTCGCAGCAGCCCACAGGGACGAGGACAGACAGTCTTGACACACACCACGCCGCTGTCCTGCAGCACCTCAGAGGGTCCGAGTAATCCTACCGTATACCATTACACTTGGTATAGACTAAACACAAGGCCAGGTGAGGGAATGACGGAGTGCGTTGTGTATGTGTGTGTGAGAGTGCATAATGTGCATGTACCTCAGCATGCATGTTTCTTAGTTCAAGTAGTTGTGTCAATGTATACATGTGCGTGTGCGGGCCTGCTGGCCTGTCTCACCTCGTGTCTCCACTCCCACTATACATTTGTGGCGAGCGACAGTGAGTGTGCGTGCAAGCATGCTTGTGTGTATGTCTACATAATGCAGAACAGCCTTCCCAACTTGAAAAAAAAAAGTCACAGCCAGGAGGCCACTTTGAAATACCAGGTGCTCATTTGGCAAATCCAGGCAACTGGGGTGTTTACATTTCAGCGACTGCGAAGGGAAAAAGACCAGATGCCCCCTTGAGCTGCTCTAGCAGCGTCCACACAGAGATCACTCACATCGCCATGGGTGACAGACCTGTGGGAGCTGTAGTGGTATATAGAGAGCGCTGGGCAAAGTCACTAAACACCCTATGATGACTTGCAGCAGGGTGACATGATACACTGCAACAATGCTGAAAATTAGCCACTTTGGTGAAGTTTGTTTGTTTGACCAGCACCCATTTTCTGTCCCCACAAACCGCGCACACCTCTAACACACACTCATGCTCCGGCTCCCTAATTCTCTTTCCCTCTTTCCTCCTTATTACCCCATTCTCCTTCTCCTTGCCTTTTGAATAGCTCTATTGTCCTCTCCATTGTTGACACGCTGTTTGCAAACAGCTGAAGTACTTCCTTATCAGTTAAGAAAACAATGGTGCATGAATGAGAGTATGTAATGTGGGGGTTTAGTGAATTGCAGGGCCACAGATCTCTTCCGACATGCTCATGTGTATGCACACACATAAGCAACCACAGAGCACCCTGTCCTGACTGGTGCTGCAGACATTTTTATTGTTTCATTATGTCTACTATCAATTTACCGGCAGTAAATTCACTCTGTCTTGATAAAACATCGCCTGTCAATTTTCTTCACAGCACCTGCTCATAACAAATCACTGAGGCACTCTTTCTGACTGATTGCTTCTTGGCAGAGCGTTTTGTGTTGTCTGTTTGTATCGGCAGCAGGCATAAGGCAGCCGACTGGTGGTTTTGGGTTGGTGTGTGTGGGTAGGTGCTGGCAGTGCAACAGTTTCCTTGTTTGTGTATATCTGTGCCATAAAAATGGGTGGGGCTGCGTTAGAGGGTAAAAAAAAAAGAAAAAAAGTAAAGTCTGCACATTCAAAACTTGTCTCTGTGTCTGTGCATGTTTACATGCAAGCATGCTTTCTTAGCAAACATTTTAACACTGAACACATTTTACATGAGAGGTCGCACCCGTGTAAATATAGCACTAAAGTTCTTTTAATACATTTTCCATTCATGTTGCATGCATTGCTTCATAAAATCAGAAACGAAACACTATAATAATATCAACTTCAAACATTTTCCAAAGCTACTTTAATATTTTTCTTAGAGACTCAACCTGTGCGTCATGCAAATGTCACTGGGGATTGGAAAGTGGTTGAACTTGGCCACCTCCTGCGTGTTGCTGTCTGTCAAATGCTTGTTGGGTACAGTCATGTGTTTGTGTGTGTGTGTGTGTGTGTGTCTGTGCGCCTGCACAACTGCATGCATTCATCCTTACTGCCATGTGCATACTGTGCAGGCTTGTCTGTGTATGGGAGCGCGTTCTTGAATTACATATCCGCTTTACCAAATTACCCTCTCTGCCAGGGATCTTGCCTTTCTCTTGGCCTGCCAGTCAGTTGTCACAGCATGCATGAGTAGAGAAAGCGAGAGAGCAACGTGCTATACCATTATCCAGACCTCGTATTTAAACCCGCACAACCAGCTGCAGACTTCATTCAGCTTTCAGCTTGAATTTTGTGTAGGATTTGCACAGGATAGTTGAATTTAATAGAGAATTTAAAGAATAGAGGGACACAGAAACATAACATCTTTCACTTAGATCTATACAAAATAACACTATTATCTAAACAAAGACAAACTAACATGTATGTGCACACAAAGCAAAATTCAAGTTCAATAAAAATTGAGTCAACATATTTAACTTCATAAGAATGAAGGTCATCTGCAGTCAGTTCATGATTATTGGTTATAGTGGCGTTCGATACCAGACAACATAGTGACTATGTGTGAAATAATCCATTGGTATCTATAGCAGTATAACTCGCTATGACTCATAAGTAGGTGAAATAACATGAGTTGCAGCCTATCAGCACCAGTTTCACTTGTTGCCCCAAATATTGATGATGTAATCATGTGTAAGTGCATGGACAAGTCAGAGCCCGGAGGCAAAACAATAATGTTGCCCTGCTTTGTCTGCCTCAAGTCTGGTGGAGGCCGAGACAACTGTGAAACTGCAGGGTGGCTGTGAGTGCTTTTTTCATCTATGGCCAGACTGTTACGTTAGGGTACTCATCTCGCTCATATTTACGCAAAAGCAGGGGAAAATGCAGTAAAGACAGTGCACTTATGAACGTGGAACCGTGCACAGACATGAAAGATAGAATTTTAACTGCTGCAATAGTTTGCAGATGGACGTAAGAACAGTTTCGTGTTCGGAAAAAACGTTTTCAGTCTCTTCTGCCAACTTTTTTTCTTTTTGTGTACACACTATCTTACATTTACATCGTTTCAGTAGTGCATGCAAACTTTTATACTGTGTTTTACAGTATCAGCTGAGCAGCAGAGGGATAATCAAATTTCTAAAAAGTTTTAATCTGTAAACACAAACACGACATAAACCACAAGAAAAACCTCAAGATTTATACTAAAAGGTTTGATCATCCATTACAAAAATAAACACATTAAACACATGTACAAATATAAATAAACATATAACATACTTTACATACACCTAGTGATAACAAAATGTCAAATGTAAGTTTCTCTTATTTTATCATTTTTGAGAAATCCATATCTGAGCTCACTGCCTCCACCTAAAAACAATGATAATGATGGTGTGTGGCAATTTTTGCAACAATCCATGTTCTCGGTATGATGGTCCGCCTTAGATGTGGTTGTTCTGAAACACTTGTGATTTCCACTGAGGTTGGATAACAATTAGTACAATTGTGTTTTAAAGCATAAACTTGTAAATGAGCAGGTTTCTGCAAAAATAGGCTGTTATTGAATTGGTAAAATGCAATTTTTCTGTACCAAAAAAACCCAACCAAACAAAAAAAACACTTAAGAAATCATACACATTAATTTTATAGGGACAGAAATATTCACATGCTAACTGGTGCTTACGGATTGCCTAGTATTAAGGAAGAAGCTAATAGGGGCAAACACATGAATACACACTAACACACACGCGCATGCACACACACACACGCTGCCATACCAGGGTAATAAGTACTGTGGTTATATTACGCATGTACTAAGGTAATAAGGGCTTAGCACGCATACACACACACACACACACACACAGACCACCTCATACTCACCCACACTGAGGTAATAAGGGCTTGGCTTATACATAAACACACTCACAGACGTACACACTGAATGACTACAGTCTTGCACAATCTTGCCAAGTGTCTGTTCTCTCACCACATGCCCAGAAGACGGCAGGCCAAGTGAAAGGCCAGCTAACCAATTGACCAGCTGACACTCTGTACCAGAACCACCTCTGCAAAACAATTCACTCTCATTTAGACACATTTACTCGGGTTTCAGATCATCCTGCAGAGCCCTCTTACCCATAACGGCAGAGTCATTAGAAATATTACAAGCATTAAGCCATCCCTAATATGTGGATGACATTTCCTATTGGGTGTCCAGATTTGAGGGTGGTGGTGGTTAAGGCTCTCTGCTTCTCATTACGCAGCTTTTGGGTCAGGGTATGTCGTATACAAGTGGTGTGATCGTGCAGAGAGCGGCCGGATGGGAGCCATGTTGAATGGTAGCGAGAGCTAAACTGAAACCATGTGCTCTTGTGGTTAGAGACTTTGTCATGACTAACTACCTCTGGGAGAGCTGGAGCAGAGCTGGACACCGAGGGGGAAGAAAATCCCTTTTCACCTGACTGACAGTAACTAGACAGGGACGATTTGTTGTGATTTGATGCTCATAAAAAGTAGACACCGAAGCTATTGACCTCTGTTTCTGTCAGTGGCCTCAAGTAAGCCTTCCGTATGAGATATGAATGTAGCCGTAACTGCGCTATTACGGATTTTGATGTCCTTTCAAATAGGAGAAAATTCCTTCAGGCCTGTTTAAAAAGCTAATTCCCTGGCTTGTTTTTGAGAGGTGTTTATAGTGACCTCCAATAATCTACAGTAGAGAGCATGTGCCACTATTTGCCACCGTTGGCAACCCTCAGGGTCACAGACTGCATGGAAGATTGCATTTTGCAGCTGGACATGCTGAAAGGTCAAGGGTCAGCAGTGGATTTCTGGGTATGGAGGAAGAACGGCGCCCACAAGGGAGGCACTGTGTTGACATTGTGTTTGGACACTTTGAACAATGTTATCTCAGACAGTGTGAGACTCTGGGCCAATCAATCATTCTGTTATTGGACCAGCACCGGTGATTATTCATCCTGAACCTTTGATATTGGCCGACGTCAAACGATTCTTGCATGAGCCTTCTTTTTCAGTCTCTGCCTGGACTTTGTCCTTGGGAATTTGTCATGGCTGTATTTTCCAAAAAACATTTAGTTATTAAAGTAAATTGAGTGTTCTTTTCTCAGTCCAACATGAAAGTAATCCACTGGCTCAATGGAAACGTCGGGAATATTTATGAATCTAACGTGATTTCACTGGCACGAGTTCAGCTCAAGATATTTCGAGCTCAGCCATGGATGTAAGGAGACAGCATATAAATCTGGGACGTACAAGCGGGCGTACCTCAGGAGCAGAGAGGGAGCAGGTCGCACATTGAGGAGGTCATGCATTTACAATGGCAATGATAGTAGCAACACATGGCACAGAGGATTTTTCCATTGTGTTAATGGGAAAATCCCTGAAGCATACAGTGGTGTTTCTGCTGGCCAGTGCACCTGCCTTGACCTTCCCCCCACATACTCTGCCGCTCCGGCCAGACATAATACTATAATACAGAGAACAGAGGCATGGTGGGAAAATAGAAGGCAGAGAATAACATGTTTGAGAAATTAAGGGTTGAGAGAGAGGTGTGTGGACTGAGGTATGTTTGCTTTTGTATAGAACTCATAGCTTGCTCAATCAAGACCATATTCATTTTGGAAACCAGCTGACCCCCTACACAACAGATGAATGTGAAACGGCCTTCAAGTGTCAGACTCTACACACACACATCAGTCAGAACAGTAAGGGTCAGGCTTCAAGTGAAGAAGCAATAAGCAAAATACATTTTTGAGCGTCTATTTCTGAATTTTCCTACTTTCTTTAGCAGCTTACACAATGTGACGCAAATTATACCCAGTTCAGGTTTTGGAAAAGGAGATTGTGTTATGAGAAGGCGTGGGAGAGAATTAGTCATCCAAGAGCTACTTTTTTGAATCTATACAAACTGATTATGTGACAAACTGGATATCCACGTTTCATGGAAATATATAGTTGATTGACTTAATCTTGGTTAAGCTGAGAATAAAACTTTTGTTGTGGTTTTAAGTCACATTTTTACTGAAGTCAAGCAATGAACCTTGGTTGCCCGAGCTGGAGTCCAGTGATCAACTTTCCCACAAACTACCTTAAACTGTCTGTTTCTGTCCAAGTTGTCTACGTAATCATGTCTCAGATTATTTATCTCACCTCCACACGGCGTGTAATTTGCATGCCCGGGCTGTTTGTACGCTATGCATGCGTGTGCCTGCGTGACACACACTCAAGTATGACTGGATCTATCTATGACTGCCTGTCTGCCTAAATGCCTGCCTGCCTGTCTGTCCATTTGTCGGCACAAAGACAGCGGGGTCGGGGTGATGGGAGGTTGAGTCATAAATCTGCAGTCAGCTGAGACAGTGAAGTATATCTTTTCTCTGTTAGGTAGAGGAGGTGCTGAGAGGTGATAGATACTCACCAGAGACAGACAGTAGCTGGCTGTGGGAGAAGTTGGGGTGTTGGTGGTGGTAAGAGAAGAGGGGGGTGGGGTGGTGGCTGGCAAGGAGGTGCTGATTTACAGCGCAGGACCTTAGCTGGAGGCGAGACAGTGGACGTGGTGTTTGGTGTGTTTGTGCTAGTGTGCGCAGAGGAGGGTGGATGATGGTGGTCTTGAGGGGGTTCAGTTGGGGCTGCGTTTGTGATCCTGTGTTAAGTGCTCGGTCAGTGGTGAAGGTCTTTAGGATTAGACCCCCACCCCTCCCCACCCACAGAACTCTTGTAAACAGCCCCCCTTTGCTCCCACACACACCCACACACACACACACACACACACACACACACACACACACACACACACATGCACCTCCTCTCTGCCTGGATTCCAGCTTTGAGCCCTTGTGAGATTCTCCAGAGCCACCCACCACCAATCCATCCTCCACCAGCACAACCAGTACTCTTTGCTTGTTCGCTCACATACACACACACACACACACACACACACACACACACACGTCAAAAGACACTCTAACATACCAGCGACTCACCATTCCCTTAATATTGCCAGAGTAAAGCGATCCCCTCACACTCACATCACATTAGTGCTGCTATTAGACCATACCCAGACATAAGAGCTACAGGGTGTGCGTGCGTGTGTGTCTGTGTGAAGTCTGCCAGAGTTTTATGTATGCTAGAGGGGGTGACTGTGTGTGTGTTTGTGTTTGCGTCCAGGCATGTGATTTGTGAGGGGGGAAAGGTTAGAGAAGTTTAGAGTGTGTCAGAAAAGTCTTGGCTGTATGTTTGCGTGAGAGTGTGCGTGTGTCTACGTGTTGCTTTTTAAGAGACAAAGTAGGGACACTGATATCCTGGCACGAGATGAGTGGGAGGAAGGATGGATGAGGTTAGCGAAGGTCTAGTGAGGGCGCAGTAGGTGTAAGCTTGAGAAATTTCCATATGGCAGTAAAATGTCTGCCACTTTACTTATTGACTTTCTAATGTGTGCCAGGTGCTTCGCGTGAGCACTAAGTGGACCATTTCTCCGTGTCTGTGTACGGTTTGTGTGTATATGTGTTCGTTTTAACTCGCATTTGGAACAAATTGTGAACTCCAAACCAGATCGGCCACTGCTTCAGGATAAAATTGGTATCCACATTTTGGTTTCAGAGCAGTTGCATTCAGGCACAGCTGAAATATCCTCTTGTACAGATCGGAGTTAGATTATAGGGCAAAGGTATGAGCAATGGTTAGGGTCCGGCATGTTTTGGTTATGGGTAATGGTTACGTTTAGCTTCTAGGGGAAAAAATATCAATGCAACTTCTCCAGAAATAAGCGGTGTGTGTGTGTGTGTGTGTGTGTGTGTCTTGGTGGGTCTTCTCAGCACCAAACTTAAGCCTTTACAGCTATTCCATAACAGCGAGGCTGTATATAATGTTTGACTGCTGCCATTCATGGAGAAGAAAACCATCAAATGCTATAAAACATAGAAAAATAAACCTGCTCCGTGAGTTTTGTAAAAACCAAATCGTAAAGTACACAACCATTGATTTATTAATGTGGACGTTCCAGTCAATGGAACCCCCCCCCTCAGTGTGTTGGTTTATACCAAGTCCATATTTATGGTTTAACGCACTTATTTTTTTACACTGGCAAAGAGTTGGGAGTTTTCAGAGACGTACCTCTGGTAAGCTGTTGATGTTGATGTTTTTCTGATCTCCTAAAAGAAAACGTCTGAAAGTGTAACAGACCCCAATCAAAAACCTGTAAAATCCACGGTTTCCTTTCTTAGCTAAGTTGCTCTAAAGTCTTTCTATCTCATTTCGTTTAAAGGGCAGTTATAAGTGTACAGATGTAACAGAGGTGGCAGTCGTGAACTCCGTGCGCTTCTGGTTGCCCTTTAATGGCGACCAGGCAGGAGAGCTGGGGCTTCGGTGGTTTTGGCAACAAATAAAACAGTCTCCTTTGAAGCGGCCGCAGATCCTCTTACCCACGTCCCCTTCACTTATAAAGTGATTTTCCTTTCAAACAGACTATGTCGTTGTGAGATATGCAGGAATTCATATGGGAATCTGACAAATTTTGTGCCAGTGAGATCTACCCCCTCCAAAAATACTTCCACTCCGTCTGAAGGAGCCTTTAATGCCTTTTTCTCCTCTGCATCTAGTTTCTGAGTATTTTAATGCATCAAGACTGAAATGTTAAAATTACCCATCATAGAAAACACACCACAGACAAGCAAGGAATAGTCATTTTTGTGGATAAATATATATTTTGGGTAATCAATGTTATTATAGAATCAAGCCATTTACCACAGAAAGTAAAAACATGTTTTTATTTTTGTAATATTAATCAGAGAGTAAAAAAACATCCATAAATAAAACTGTAATATTACTGTTAAAATTAGAACAATTTTACACAGTGTTTTATTCCTCATGATGGGCTGCGATGTCATCAAACAAAAGAAATAATAATAACTGGAGCCGAAACAGACAAAGTATTGTTTGAAAGCAAATTCAGTGTTTATACAACCAGCTGAGGTTATAGTTTCATTACACTTCTTTTTATGTGATATTTTGGTTGATCACTATTCATAACAAGAACAGTGTGGGCCAATAGATTACCTCTTAAAACCTTTTCTTATCATCAGTCAAAGATAAGCGTCAGTCAAATAAATACATCATCTTGTGCAAACAGAAGAGTGCAGTTTCAGACAAAGTGAAAACATCCCCTTTGACAAGCTGGCCTGTAACACCAAGCTGGAAAACTCTGAAGAGTTTTTCATTCACATCCAAGAGTCGAACCCTTTCTTCGTACTTTTCCTCTCTGATATGAGCCAACATTTGTGTTTTGTGTGTGTGTGTGTGTGTGTGGGGAAATTTGGAGTCCTCCTACAAGTGTTGGAAAGATGAAGCCAATTGAAACCCAACACTTCGAAAGCAGTACTTGCTACATATCTCTGATACTTCACGAATACAAATTTAGTCTGTTATTTCTTTTAAAACGTGCATTATCAGAGGAACCATAACGCACTGGTGCACAGTGTCATTTTCTCAATAAAAGTACTGGAAATGTTTCTCCATAAGGAAATATTTCTGCTGGTTCACACAAAAGTGCCAGAAAAATAAAATAATTATGAGAAATCTGATGCAGGAGATGAGTGTGGGAGTTTGGGTGATAACAAATTACTGTAATACTCGAAATAAGTTAAACAAATTTGCCAAAAGGCACAAGATTGTCTTTTTCCATTAATTATAAGCAGTCAACTCTGTGACAGAGGTGATGCACACACATAAAACAGAGACACACCTCTGTCTCTGCAGGAAATGGCATCCAATCACCTTTCAACTTGCGAGTCGTTGGGTTTCACTTGGACATTTCACAGGTCTCGTTTCCTCAAAACACACCTAGAACATTTCTTTATGTACCTGAAGGGCAAGCGAAAAATTCCACTGCGCTGACATAATTGTTAGTCTTCCCATACGGAAGAAAGTTCAGAGCAGAGGATGCCTGACAGTGTTCTGCAAATGCCTTACATTAACTTCTTTATTTAGGGAGCCACGTTCAGCTCTCCACTTCTTTCTTCTCTCCAAATACAGCAGAGAACACATCAATATTCAACATAATTAATAATGTAATCGACTTCTCCTATTTAACAGCCTAGTATTAATTCTGTCTGTGGCAAGTTCAGCCTCTCATATGTCATCCCTGGCTCTGTTATATATATATATGTCTGACTTAATTTACTGCATCAGTTGGTTATTACCAAATGAAAGAAAATAAACTGAATACAATATTGCTCAGCATTAAAGTAAGTGTCAATATTATTGAAACATTCCCCATATATCAGGGTGTACCAATGTTACTGCTGACTTCTGTTTTGTCAGCAGTCCTGCAATTCCCCCACAGGATGACAGGATTTTATTTGCGTGAGCAAATGGCTATTTCCGTTTGTTTAAGGCTCTATAAGACACCCTAAAACTGAAAAATGTGACGCACAAGTGTTTCTTCTGTAAATAAAAAGTAACTTATCTTAAGGGTTGAAATAAAATGCATATTTTCTTGGCAGAGTCTTCAACTTTGTTTACTGCTGTTTTGAGAATAGACTGAGGCACTCACTGATACAATAAAACGTGTGTAAAGGCGGAGAGATTTAAAAGAAAGGCTGTAAAGAAGCGCCTGGTCGTGACTGATGCCCCCTTCTTCAACATATCCAAGGAAGAGGAAAAGTAAATTGCGGGTCTATGATCCTTCAAGAAAAAAAACCCAAAAAAACCCGTAACCCTGCCTGCTGCCTTTTGCCCGGCCGATTGGGTTAAATGTCTCACTGTGTTATAAACACGTTAACGGGCGATTTAGACAACAGTGCAATTATGTTCCGCTCAAGTGAGAGCGTCACGTCCAGGAAAGTTTCCCAGCTTTGCTATTACTTTAAATTAAACAGAAAACTTCCATTATTAGTTGGGACCTTTGTTGTTTTTTCGTGAGCAAATTATTCAAGTTGTAGTTTTTAATCACATCTTTTTATTCACTAGAAGTTTAAAACGAAGTCAGGATTATTAACAGTGGCTACGATGTTCACTTTCATACTCACAGAAAATCTCAAAACAGCCGAGGTGTGTTTTTTTAATTTATGGTGGAGATTGTCCAGTGTCCACCGGAGCTTTTTCGAAATGTTTCAGTGTTGTGAAGACGCGCGATTGAAGAGAAAAGATGTATTTAATTAAAGTACAAACTGAGCAGGAACTCCCTCTTTCTCTCTTCCCTTCGCATCGGAACGGAGCGACCCGCGGGGAGGCGCTGTGCGTCCATGCCTGTACACGGGCTTAGAGTCCCAGGAAAGGAGGCAGAGTGGCACGCTGCAAAAAAAAAAAGATATAGAAGAGAAGAAAAAAGATCAACTCGACAATCCAGCCATTAATTTAAAGCTTGCAAATACTTGGAAAAATACCCGTGGACATGGGCCACGTTTCAAAGAGCTGCGCAGATTATTAAAAAGCACCCAATTATTCTGTTTTTGTCACAGAAATGTTTGAAATCAAGTGTCTGGGAGAGAACATGGTTTGGTATATTGCGCCGACGGGGAGCTGCCAGAAACAAAGACTGCTCTGGGAAGAAGAACAAATATTATGAAGGCACCCCTGTTTCAAGCAGACAATCGATTTTAATCCAACAATAAAACTGAGACTAAATGATAGTCAAGGTAGACATTTTTGCTTTCAGTGCAGCTGCCTTAACCGTAACCCCTCCTCCTGCTGGTGCCCCCCTCCCGGTCTCTCTCTCTCTCTCTCTCTCCCTCTCTCTCTCTCCCTCTCTCTCTCTCTCCTCACTCTCCCGTTATTCCTCCACAGCCGTGTGCTTCATTCCAGTGCACAAGCCGAGCGAAGCAGACGGTTCACGCAGCAGCCAAAGCTGATAAATTCGCTCAGGGAATAAATATCTACAAACCACGCGGCTGTTTCTGTAGAGGAATACCACTTGATCGAGGGCGCATGTGAGTGTGCACATGCTGAGCTGGGACTATACACCATGGCTGTGACACAAGTGCGGCTATCTCTGCCTCTGCTCCTTTGACCACAGAGAAAGTCTTTGGATCTCCCCGACAAGGCTGTTATTTCTTTTTTTCCACATTGACTATCTACGAAATACTGCAGGAAATATACTCCGGATGGTGACCACGGGCTGGACTACCTGTTTTAAGCTGATTCTCTCAATGCGAGGGGAAGGGACTGCAAGACTTGCGCCCGTTGGCTTTCCTCTGGTTTAAAAAGGCACGTTGGAGATCGCAGAAGAAGGGAAAGGGCTGCTGTATTCACACATTTTACACCACGGGTGTGATTTCCTCCGAACACTCACCTTTACGCGTTCTGGTGAATGGGGGTAACTGTGTTGCTGGAGGCTTGACACAGCTGGGACTGGGACAGGGACTGGGACGGGACTGGGTGCGTGGAGCGTCGGATCACCCAGGATTGTATTCCCTCCTCTCTCTCTCGTGGGTCTATTTACATGTCCGACCTGACCGCTTTATGACAATGGATTACTTTCTGCTTTTATGCAGCCTCTTGCTGCCTGTGGTGTCCGCCGTTGAAGGTAAGAAATCTATCTTGAGTTGTTCCGATGCCTGAAGCCCATTTTCCCTTCATACCAAGTGAGCCAGCACCCATTGCCTCTCAGAGGCTGGGCGCCGCAGCGGGTGAGGCTCCCGAATACCCAAATTCTTCATTTTCTGTCATCCCCGAATTAAAACTAACGTTTCATTTTCAAAGTGGCCATCTGGCTTCTTTTTAGGGATCACTCATGGCATTATTGGCTTTACGCAGCCAGCCGCTGTGGCAGGTACAGGTTTATTGTTATGCGCGTCAACAAAAACTCATCCATTTCAATGGCAGTTGTATATTCCTTTTTGTTGGATCAGCTATTGCCTGCTGCTGGTGCTCTCTTTGTCGCTTAGAGGAAATTAGCGCCCACTCATCGGGGAGTCTCGTCTCCAAGCCCCCCCAGACACTTTCCCCCAGGTCGGCTGCGTGTATTTTAGGGCTGTATGAGTGTGTGGCCTTTTGGCATGAGGACTATCAGTTCGAGGTCAAAGTATACACTTTAAAAATCCGACAATAGTCTATTTTAAAACTCAAATCATTAACAAAAAAAAAGCTGCTGTACGATTTTTCTAATTTATCCAAAAACTGCCGTGAAACGCAAAGTATCATTTAGCAAATAAGGTAAAATTAACTTTTACTTTTTTATGTCTGATAATGTCATTTTTCACTTTGTTAATTTTCTTTCTCAAGGACGCTTCAATTGATAGTTACAGTTACATTTTACAGCAGTTGCTTCCAATAACAAAGCCATCTAACAAGAACGTTCATGTTTCCGTGCGTAAAATCGATGAGAAATCCTGCCTGTCGCTTTTTTTATTCCTCTCAGCGAGGTAGTGTCCCACACTCTCTTTTTCCTTTCCTACATTCTGTAGTGTCTCACTCTGCTCTCTGTGGGGGGAAAAGGAATAAGGAATAGTGGAAATAAGGTTGAAAAGGGCCTTAAGCTTGAACCATGAGTGCTGGAGCCCAGGCGAGGCTCCCGGTTGGCTTGTGATGCCAGTTGGAAAGTAGGACAGTGGGCCAGTGGCTCAGTGAACGCCTTTCTCTGTCTCTCAGCTCGTTTCTCGACCTGTCCACCCGATGTCTTCTGGGTTTTTCTCTGTAAAACAAGTGAAACATGTCTGACACAGAGGGAAAAAAAAGAAAAGGAAAAAACTTGCTATTTGACGTCACTGATTTGAAATGAAACGAAAACGTCAGAACTTGCACAAACGCCGCGGAAACAACAAAGAAACAAAAAGAAAAAACATGAACCCAAATAGAAATTAGTTTTTTTTCCCCTCACTCAAATGTGTGGTCGTGTTACTTGTTAAACATCCACAAAACTCAGTTGTTTAACGTAAAGATTTTTGCCTCGCAGTTTGGCACGACACCTCACCAGGTTCATTTGATTCAGGTCTGATTCTCAACTCACTTTCCAGTGTCGTGACCCTCATTTGAGAAAACATCCGTGGGCCTGTTACACTCAGCGCCGAGGAAAAAAAAAAAAAAAAAGATCACACTGCTTCTTGAACTCTTCATGATATCACCGTTCGGTCTGAATTGCTTTTCCCACCACTTGCTCACCACTGTCAGTACCAGACGCAAAGAGCACACGAGTACCATATGGGTGAAAGTAGTGTAACGCTTATCTGACATGGTTTGTTGTTTTATTGGCACCTCTAAATCACAGGGCGACCGAGGAGGAGTCCCAATGCAGAAGTGACTTATTCGCACACCACCGATCAAACTCAGATGCCGTTTTCCTGAATAATATACCGAATTAACTCTGTAGCTGGATAGGTGTGATGTTACAATTATCTGACATCAAATGTCCCCGATCAAAATGAGTTTGAAATTGCTGTTCTCTATTTTTCTTGGGACGCCCCTGGACCCCTTGCAGTGACCCCTGTGGGTCAGCGGACCCCAGTTGAGAAGCACTGACTTGAAACACATGGCTTGTATGGATGAGTGGACTTGTGCAGAAGTTGGGGGATAGGGAGGAAGATACAGATATAGAGAGAGAGCGAGAGGGAGAGAGAGCGAGACAGAGACAGAGAGAGTTTTCCTGGAGTTTTCTTGACAATATTAGGGAATGGGTTGCGCACAGGCATGAAGTTGATGTATTTTGTTAGGGCAATCTATTCCCTACCTAAGTGATGCCATAAATTGTTCCCGGCCGACCTGGCTGGGGGGTTTTACAAAAGCTTTTAATACAGCCGGATGATTTATGGCCGCTGCCGGGACTTCTTTCTGGGATATCGGGCTTTATGGCGATTTAGGGAGAAACAAGCAGCCTGGTGAGGAAGTTCCCCGGCCACGGTGTGTGCGTCTCTACGGTCCCGGGGTCACGCAGCCCGCGGAAAAGCTCCTAATCAATTCATTTTGTTTTTTTTCTATCTTCCCCCTCCCTCCTTTTTTCGTTATATGCCCCCTTGTTCGCGTCGGCTCTTTAAATTGACACGCAATAGTTGCACATAAAGTCTTCAATCTTGCAGATTATGTTTGCTTTTCATTATTTAATTACGGGCCTATTACGCCCGTTTCGCCCGTGTCTGAGTTCTCAGCGGCTCCCAAACATCAGCGCTGAACGATAATCTGAGTCTGTTCCTACTCTTTACTTCATTTAACTGATTGGGTGCTTATGCGATGCCCAAATGAGGCCCATAAAAGAATGACCAGTTGTTTTGCGCAGGATTGGATATTAATGCCGTAATGGTTGTTTTATGGCCCATCTATTTAATATGATTGGTTGTGTTTTTTTTAGAGTTTAAATATTCAAATGTGTTTAATGTTTTAATTGTCTGAGGATCACGACCTCTTTAATCCATTTCAGTTATTTCCTGTCTTCATTAGAAAGTGAAATTCATTATGTTCCTTTTGTCCAAATGAGAAGTTGATCTTTGCAGCGCGGTAGAGGTCAGACTATTCGGTGGCCTCAGTGTGTGTGTGTGTGTGTGTGTGTGTGTGTGTGTGTAAGAGAGGCCTTGACTCCTGAACTTACAGCTGCTATTACTGTGCTGGGGAGACAAATTGCGTCGATGACAGTCGTCTGTAGCGCGCAGGCGGTGTGGTTACTCCTCGGTGTAAATTACTTGTGATGGAGGGAGAAGGCACAGATTAAAAAGGCATGAACAGAGACAGCATAGAGGCACTCCGGCCACACCAACGAGCAGTACACCCACTGTGAGTGGGTTTATCAGAGCTGATTGTCTTAATGACGCTCTAGTTTATTTGACGCTGCCTGCAGATATATTACTGTTTCTTATCTAATCTCGTTCACATATGGAGTAAATTTTCAGAAGAATAAATTTAGTCCAGGTTCCAGATTAGGTGCATGTATCTATTGAAAGCAGTGTATGTATAATTACAAAATCATCAGAACAGTTAGCCAAACCCAAATCTCTTACGATGACGTCCAGTTGAGCAAATGTCACCTGGAAAACCTTCCTCTCTAAACAACAGACAAATGGGCTTTTATGGTCGCAGCTCAGGGTTCCCCACTCCCTCCCCGTGCTTTTTTTCTATTTATGGCGGCGTATTTCGTAGGGTGATTACGCACAACAAGCAGGGCCTTTGAAGCGCACATGTTTATGTTTTTTTTACGTGGGTGAGATCACACCTCCACAGGAGCTTCCCTGTGCCTGTTCGCAGTTGGCACATTTCTCACTCTCATGATTTATTCTCCCCTGGTCTTTCTTTTAGCAGAGGAGGTCCCCCTCGTCATCATCATTATTTTATTATAGGCTGCGCATTACCAGACAGCGAGGCAATGGCAAACTATAAAAAAAGGTGAGGGGTAGGTGGTGTGTGAATTATTCCAGTTGGCGATCATCGGGCAAAACAATAAACGAGTTCAAGTTCATTTAAGAACGGGAATACAAAAACAGTCTATTTTATGTTTCATTACACATCGGGACATGAGGCGGAATTATCTGCCAAAAGTGGAGAAAATGATTTTAAAACGTGCCTAAATTAATATTAAGTGAGATGCTTGACGCAAATTTAAAGGCATATTGTTAAATTCTCAACAGAATCTTCCCTTATTTACACCTAATGACTTTAAAAATACCCCATGTGGCGGGTTGTTTGATATTGGTTTCCTTAAATATTTATAAAAAGTGTGAAAGCAAAGTCCGGTCGTTTTTCTAAATTTTGGACGGCCGCGTCTTGCTAAAACTTGATCAACAGTCACGATGAAGGCAGTAATGGGGCCATTTTGTCCGGCGCACTTGCTGTCCGAAGGCCCTGCGCCCGGCTTTATTTAAGGGCGCTGCCTCTGTGTGTGCGCGCGCGTGTGTGTGGCCTGAAAAGGACGCGCGGTCGAAGCTGCTGTGTTAAACTTTACTTCAGGAGCTCTTCTACTGAACAAATGTGTTTAGGGTCACAATTGAGGTGACAAAGAGAACTATTAGTGACTCTATGGTGGCTATCATTCACACCATTCAGAGGCCGAGTGGAAACCCTCTGAAGAGGCGTGAAAGTGAATTTGCAAAATAAAAGCAAAGTCACTCCGGCAATTCCACTAATGAATCATTCCCCGGGGAAATGTGGAGGTCAGCAAAATGGTAAACGTCTTGGATCAGTGATTCTTTCTATCTATCTATCTATCTATCTATCTATCTATCTATCTATCTATATAAAACTAAGTGTATGTGATGTAAGTCATGATAAATAATATGATGTTGGCATAAACACACATGCACAAAACACACAAAGAGTGTTCAAAGTGTCAATTGATGCGGTCTTATTGATCGAGCGAATCAGCGCTGCTCAGCCTTTTAAAACCGCAGCATCAGACTGGACGCGCGAGACTGCCTTCTTGGTAAAAGCAATTACCAATTCATACGGATATTTATCAATACCACGTCCTGAATCAATTGGCTGGGTGAGGAATGACCTCGCCTCGTGTGCAGGAGCCATGAATGCTCACTGGGCACAAAGGATTTTTGCTTTTCCAGTCACAATAATAATAATAATAATAATAATAATAATAATAATAATAATAATATAGAAAATCGAGTTAGAAGAGAAATATACATTTTAGATAAAAAAAATAAAAAATAAAATTGTAATGTGTATATTTTTTAAAATTATATTGGTTAATATATGTATATTAATAATTCTTATAAATTTCATTATTCTTATCATTACTGTTTTGTATTGTTTAGCTTAATTTACATCTATCCACTAAAGCCAGTTTGCATTTTAAATCCAAGAAGTTATTTTTGACCATTAATTATTGCATTCTCAAACGGTTCTTTCCATCATACAGACTAATCTTGATTTTTGTAGAAAATGCACTTGCCTAAAAGAGTAAACAAAACCATAAACACATGAAAAACACACGCAAAAAGGCGGTACGCTGGTGTATTGACCTCAACAGATAGTCCAGCCAGTCGGTAGGTCATATGCTAGGCAGCAGCCATGTTGAACAGATGTACAGTGACTTAGGTTCAGATTGGCGTAAGGAGCTCAGGAAGAAGGGGGAGTGGATGACGACATGTTAGTTGGGGTGGGATGGTCTGGGGGGAGCAGTGAGGTGGTGGTTAGGATATGGGGCGGATTTGAATCAGAGACCCAGAAAGCAGCAGAGTCGACAGACTTTACAGATGCAATGGGCCTGCGGGAGCGCTCATGTGCACCAACTGATGGTTCATGGCTCATATGGCGGCGCGGAAATATTCACCGAGCTGGAATTTCACATGTAGGCAAGCAACAGCCGTGTCAGGCCTGCTGGGGCCTTCGCACACCAGGAAGTGGATGAGGCAGGATGACCGGTGAAAATAAGGCAGCAGGGATGACAATAGGGATGTTGACAACTCAGCTTTGGTGCTATAGCACTGTACTGTGGAGTCTTTATTGACGATGACACAAAATATGACAACGGGGACGCTGTTAAGTCATGCCCGTTTTACTGTATTTGTGCAGAGCTTTGTAACATTAATGCAGTTTCTAGTTTAGCCTTTTGAACATATAAAACAGGCTCAACAGAGACAGAATATAAAACCAGCTGCAAAATGATACAGTTTCAGAAATATGAGTAGAAGCATATTATTATTATTACAGTAGTACATGTTGGCACGCCCGGAAATTTTTCATGGGGTTGGCCAAATGGGGCCACTGAAAATCTTTGGGGGGAAAACAGCAAAATGCTATCAAACTGCCGGATGTGGTGATGGGGGTGAAAAGCAGCTGGCTGGTTATGTATTTGTTGTTTTCTTTTGCATGAACTGAACTGTTATAAAAAAAATATACAATATGGATTTAGATGAATATTCCCAAATGTTTTACACACTCAGAAGCATATTATACATGTTCAACTTATAGTGGAGGGGAAGGAGCGAGGTGTCAGCAATTGTATCAGGGAGGTCGTAGCCCTCTTGGCCACTATATTAGTAACACAATTTGTATTGTACATCATAACTAAGTCCAATATAGATAAATGTTACCATCTGATATAAATATTTTTATAAATGTGTCAAAGACTATGTCTGTATGTATAAAATACCAGCAAATACAGTATACACCACAAGTGCACAGGAGTTTTCTTTTCCAACAGCAGTTATCACTTCTACAAACATACTGTATGTACAATGATATGGCTGCGAGTAGTGCTAAAGCTGTCTGTCTTTGAAATGTTTTTGTGGTAATTGCTTTAAAGTTAAGTATTTATGTTGATAAAACAAACTATGTGAAGTAGTATGAGAGATTTATTAGGGGAGGATATTCTAAAAATATCTTCAAATCTCTGCGTATGTGTGTATGTGTGCAGCTCGTGTGTACGCCTCTTTTCGTATAGGGCATTTGTGAGTGCAGTCCATTCTGGCATCCGACAGAGGGGCCTTGTGGGATGGCAGGTCTTTGACACCCACTGTCGAGAGCAAGCAGAGGAGGGCAAATGTGTCTGGGCCTGCCCACTGCACAGACACACTGCTGGAGTCTGTAGTCATCCGAGCAGAACAAGAGAGAGAGAGACACACACAGGCAGAGCGAGGAAGAGGAGAGCGAGAGAAAGCAAGATGGGTGGTGCATCTAGGGGGCTGGAGTGTGTTTGTGTGTGTTTGGGAGGTTACAGGGGTTGGAGAGTGTTTGTGTGTGTATTGCCGGGGGTACAGTATGTCACACTATGTCTGCTCCTGCAGCTAAGGTGGACTGAATTAAAAATAAAGTCACACAATGGCAGCGTAGAGAGATAAATACACCGGCTTCTGTATTAGTTGTCTTCATTTGTAAAAACTAAGGTGCAGCTGAAACTTAAGCTTTTCACTTAAAGGTTTCAGGCCACCGTCGTGCCCCAAAATAGGACAAAAAGTATATTTGCAGTCACTTATTTGTTTATTCCTCCAAACTTATTCAGAAGTAGTTCATTTTTGTTAGCATGTGAAAGTTTAATAGTGTGTAAGCATGCATGTGTTTGTGTGGATACATGATGGGTATTTCTCATTGCTCAGCATACACAGACAATAGGATGTTGCCTCTTTTTGGTCCTTACTATATTAATGACTTTCAAAATCCTGATGAAGTGCATCACATAATGTTAATAGCCATCTGAGTTAGCGTTTTATAGGCCCTGTCAGCACCGGATGTCCATAAAGTGTAGCTAAAAGTACCGTGTGACAAAATGTCCAGATTACAAGTGAGTTAGGACCTGCTGTGCTCTCCACCCACTCTCAACCCACGTCCTGTGACCCCTATCCAGAGGCCATGAGGGGGTCTGTTTGGATGAATGTGGACAGGGGCTTACTCCCCAAGTCATGTTCCTTCTCAACAATAGCTGACCCTAACACAATCAAGCTCCAGGGGTTATCCTTTTCCAGTGGCGAATAAAAATACACTGAAAGAGGATGTATACATTTAGAGGATCCGACTGTGCAACTTTCCACGGCTTGTTGACACACGTAAACACTCGGGCAAACAGACCGGGTCAAAAGCACGGTCGGAGACTGGGTCAGAGATGTGCACGTCACTTATTTTTGTCACCTCGGCTACCCTGTACATCGGGACAGTTGTGCTGTTTACACATAGGAACTGGAGCACTTAGGAGAGATGCCTAAGAGCCCATATGGATATGCGACAGTCGTCACTTAGTAAACATAGAGGAGTCAAGGGTATTGGAAGGAAAACTGGGTGGAGTTTGGGGGAGTAGACTTCTCCGAGCAGCAGAACGACCCACCTCAGGGCCTGCTCCCACCATTTCTTTACGAGCCACAGACTCAAATTTTGCCGATGGAGCAAAAAGAGATCTTTGATATTTGTCTTTAAAAAATAGCAGTTACATCTGTCTGGAGAGTGGACGCCCCTGTAAAACAGTGTGCCTAGAGGGGGAGAAAGGCCACATCACCTGGTTTCAGCCTTTGTCGGTCTTGTTAATCATATGAAGAAAAGACAGATGGGGGAACTTTCTTTGTTGAGTTAAACCATAGCTGAGTGGTTGATGGTGGGACTTTTCAAGGCACAGGGCTTAGCTCCAGGCCTCGTTCCTTTCATGAGCTGGAAAACAGCTTTTGCTAATTTTCAAACAGTGTACACACTCTAAGTGTGATGATAGGAACGGCTTCAAGGGAAAGGCTGAAGTCATGCCTCATGTGATGGGCTCAAATGTCCAGTGTAATTAACTGTAATGCATGTGTGAGAACAAGAGTGTTTGATCGGTGTATATTTTACTTGGTAAGGGGTCTCATTGATGCCGAGTTGCAGCAGGCCAGCATTACACCTCATTCTGCCCCACTTCCCATCCTTGATGTCAAAAACACTCACCACCTGCACTTCATATACACTTCAAAAGCCCTGCAGGCAAGAGGAGGGCTCCCCACTTCTTTTAACATTTTCTCCCTTTCCTCTTTTTGTCTTCTTGAGAACAGCAGCAGGTTAAAGCAGACCTCTGCTCTCTTATCAACAGTTCACCAAATTCACTGTGAACAACTTGAACACGCGCTCAACTGCAGGGCTCACACACAGTGAATCCAACACATTTCAGTGGCAGCAGCACCGATCACACGCGACCTTTTGTCAAGATATTTACATAATCCCCATGGCTTCTAGATGCACTGCCAGCTGCGGGGAGCATTTATTTAACCTCAGTTCAAGTTGAAATGCAGTTTCACTGACACAGTGACTTTAATGTCTAAGTGAGTGCAATATTTAGAGGACAATGAACGAAAGGTCAGAAAGTCTAACTGGCATTATTAAGGCAAGCATTTCATGGTGGCAATCAGGCAAATGTGGAGGTGTTGCTTTTGGGCTGTTGTTACTCAGATGGCCCTAACACCTGTCCATTTGGTAAAACAGAAAGCTATAAAGCCGCGTGTGTGTAAGTGTGACTAAAACTCACAAGGTGTGTTTTCAGCAGCAGGCAGAGATAGGGGTGGAAGGCTTCTCTTCCTTTTAAGATGTAATCTACCAAAACTGGTTGAGTATATCCATTTCATTCAAGTTTTATTTTACACAGGACAATTTTATCGCATATACATATTAACTGATTTTACTCATATGTCGTGCATTTTCCAATATATATTCAGTGTTCATATGACTGTGTGACACATGGGTTGTTAGCTGTGGTTTGAACAAGGATTTGACAATAAGTGCTGTGAAAGACTAATTGCAGTGAGCCAGATAAAAGCACCGGACAATATAGGCTGACCCCCTCCCTCTGTGCCAAGTCAGGCCATAAACAGCTTCCCTTTCCCCTCTCACACCCTTTGGAAATCCCTTCTGACCTCTCAACTCACACACACACACACACACACACACACACTTAACACACATGAATGGTGACGGTTGCTTAATCACACTGCCATACACACGCCAGCACATATTACCTCCGCCCAATACACATGCGCACAAGCCCCCACAAAATTTTCACCCATGCACCCACCTGCTTCTGAGGGTCAGAACCTACGTCCACATCCACTCACTCCTGTGCTAATGAATCAATCAGCTGGTTCCATTCATTTCACTGCTGTCAGACCCCATCGATCAGCTGCTTTCTCCCCGTCCCAACAGAGCAGCAGGGGAGCTCAGAGATCGAGAGGAGAAGAAGGGGCTTGAAACATCCAGGCAGTTCAAAGACTCCTCATTTCTTATCCGCTTTGGTTCCCCAGAAATATGGTGTTTTGATGGTGTGTAGCAGTGTGTTGTATGTGTGTGAAATGAAAGAGAGGGAGAAGGGATTAAAAAAAGATCAAGAAGGCAAGACGTCTTCTCCTAGAGTTTATACGTGGTATCTGACCTTCCTTTTACCTCTGCAAGACTAGCATGTTAGCACTGTGGATTCCAACATCACAGGAAGGCTGGACATAGCAGGTGGTGGATTTCAGCCAGGTGCGATCTCATACACTTCCAGGGATGCCCCCTCTTTGCCATGAGATATAAACTGCCCCGCCCTACTCTGGTGTTTGAGCCTCTAGCTTGGCTAGAAGAACGATGTGTATGGTGGGTCCAACTCTCGCCGTGCTCCTCTCCCCCACCCACCGAGTCAAAGTCAGAAAGGTTATCAGTTATTAAAGCCCCTCAAAGTTGGAGCTGTGTGTGTGTGTGTGTGTGTGATGCCCTGCAGAGTGAGTGAGAGAGGGAGGCGAGAAGAGAGGGCTTTCATTTTCAAAAGCCACTTAGTTCTGTTTATTGGCCAGTCACTTCATTTCCAAAGGCGTTGAGAGAAGCAACTAAGCAGGACAGAGGTTGCAGAGAGGTTGCTTGGAGCCGAGGTCAGTTATGTTGATGTCGGGGGAAATGAGAGGAAGAAGAACGGTAGGAGGCGGAAGAAGAGTAGGAAGGTGTATGAGCAGCTGAGGAACAGAGCAGCAGTAGGTTCCTAGACTGTGAGATCCATCTGAGCAGAGAAACTGTAATCTCCTGACTTGGACACTTTCCACCAACCTATTGGCCAAGTCTCCACTTTCACGCCATGCAGCTTTCTCCCAGATACAAGATTGTGCCTCCTTTTGCTTTCCACCTTTCACTATCCTTTTACCTTGCAATCTTTGTGTCTCACTCACATATATGCTCACATTGGTCCCAGATGAAAGGTCTAGGCTTTGATGAAGTCTGGAAAGAATCTGCCGTCAGTGGCAATCAATGGAAACATTATGTGACGGTTTCAAGACGCAATCTCCGATAATGTCAGAGTGGGTGATTTAATGGCAGATGGAATGAAATAATTATCGAGTGAGTAAGCACAAATCTCATATGAGCTATGATTGCAAACCTAACTGGTAGCCAACCAATGTGGGTTTATTACCTGCTCACAGTTAAATGTCAAATCCTTGTTTGACTGGTTTATCAACAGGAACAAAGCAGGGTGCTATTTTTCAACTTTTGATTTTTTATTGAGGAGCAGTGTTTGCCTTTGGTCACATGACCATTGATTTTTATGGACCAATATATTTTATTACCATTTGATAAGAGGGAGTCTGCAGTTATATCACTGTAATGGCGGTTAAGCACAAGTTCATCAGGTATCACTAACTTCAGGTTTACCATGTGTATTGTGCCAGTCAGACAGCTTGGCGCTCTGGCCTGCCAAAAGGAAAAACCAAAAGTTTCAAGGCTTTCCAAAAAAAAAGGGTGGGCATTAAGCAAAATCCTCTGCAGACAAAGCCTCCTTTTATAGCTGTTTACCTTCCCTTTCTTCACCTCCCTGTCACTCTCTTTGGCCTTGTCGTTCCCAGCCATGCTCTCAGCCTATGATCTCTCCGCCACCTCTCTTTAACTGCCGTTCTCATCCTTTCTTCTTTCATCCCATCCTTTTTGTCCATCGTTCTGCCCTCTGCACCTCTTCAGTTCCCTTTTCTGTAACTGCAGCTTATCACAGTTACAGTAGGTCCTAATTGCAGTATTATTTTTCTTTCCCTGTTATCTTGCCCTGGTGATATCAAAATCCCAACAGTGACAGTAAGGAGCTGGGAGACAGATGCTATTTACTGCTTGGAGACCCTTTGTTGTTGCCCACCACTTGATAAGGTCTTGACTGTCAAGATGACTTCCCCTATTGTGCATGGAGAGAGGAAAGTCTGCAGCTGAAAGGCATGGCAAATGCACGTCATCTCCCCTCATTCCACTGACCGAAATTGTTTCCTTACATGACAGGTCTGACAAGCACTTTTCTTTCAACGTGTCACTGTCGCCCTCGGCTTTTTCCGCAAAACATGCTCCTTGCCTGTCAGCTTGGACAATAAAAAAGATTAGCGTAGAAGGAACGGCTACAAAAAAGAAGGACAAGAGTGCCTCAGTGGGCTGTAACACAATATGTTGCTTTAGGTGGCAGAGGGTGTCTAAGTGTGAGTCGCGTGAGGTGTCTGGGTTTTAAAACCCTCAGCCAAACAGCTTAAAGTGTGAAAACAAACGGCAGAGACATGAAAGTGTGAGTGAGAACACACACAGGGGTCAGATAACCCCTGGCCAGATGGGGATGGTCAAGTGAGCAGGGGAGGGAGGTTGTGGGGGGTTGCAATGTGTATGCCACTGGTGTCAGAAAAGGGATACAAAAGCATTACCCCTTGTGCCACTTTTGGCCTCTGTAAATTCCCGGGGGTGCAGATATAAAAGGGTGGTGATGATTAGAGATTCAATTTGGCTTGCCATCAATCAATGCCACCAAGATAGACAGGATTGCTGCCGATAGCCCATCCTTGCAACCAGATTGGGTTTGTGCCTCTTGGGATTCACGCCCTTTTTTCACGCTTTGTTAATTAAGCGACCAAGCTGCCCCTGCACTTACTTATTTATGAATCTTGGCTTCGACCGGTACTGGAGACCACTTGGTCTCCCCTAATTAGTCCCTCACTAATGGCCCTGCTTCCAGACAATCCATACAATATCAATGCAGACCACCGACCCCCATTCTGTCATTGCACACACACAGAACCATAACACCCATATGACCTTGACGTTACACAACCCACGTTGTTGTGTTGGGTGTTGTGTTTCTGTGGTACTGGATAAAGTGCCCCACATGGGATAATGAGGCAACACTTAAAAAAATCAATTTCCATCTCCGTCTGTTTTAGTAATTCCTCACCTGTTCATTAACCCGAGAATAGAGCAGCCCGGATGTGTTGAGGCTCGACAGTCATTAGATATGGAAGAGAACCTGAAGGAACAGAACAGGAGGGCTTCACATTGGTGAAATATTAACACTTTCCCAGAGCAGCAAAGGCTTTGCAGATTTAACTCTGCCATGATTTATTGATATGTATATCCTCTCTTTAACAGGGGCTTGCTACAAGCAGGGAAAAACAACAGATGTGTTCGCTTGACTTCATAACACCTTTTGGAATGAAGTATGCCAAAAGACATCACTACTATAACCCCAAACTTATAATAGCTGTAACTACCAATCAGTCCGGCAAACACCCTGCCCAAAAGCCTTTTTCCATTGCTTTAAATGAAGTCACTGTTCAGGGTCACTGAGCCCATCCGCTGTGGCCTTGTTTGGTGCGGTTTGAATCTCATAAACACTGGTCCCAAGTCAGATTTACTGGCCAGAGGCCCTGGGGATTCATTTGTATTCTACCCACTTTGGCTGGTTCAGGGTCAGGGCCGATGACTAATCAGGTCAGTGCTGATCCACACCCTGCGGTTGGAGCATTACCAACCCCACCTAGCTCCCTTGGACCACCAAGAGGTCTGGCTTCTGTATTTGTGCGTGTGTTGAAGATAGATGGAAGACATATGAGCTGTACGGAAACATACTGATATTTTTGGTGCATCTCATTTCCCATGTCTCCGGTTGAGGAGAAAAACAAACTTGCACCTCGTTGTTGTTTATTCCCTCCGGATTGTATCGCCACAGGCCACAACAGAACTGAACCCAGCTCAACACTTGTGCTAATGGCTGAGCTTAGGCACAAACATTGGGATTGTTATTTTTTAACTAGCTAAGTTTGCCAGAGGCTGTGTTATAAGGATCACAGTAAGGCAGGTGGGCAGGTGGGGGAAACTTCTAGGTGAGTTATGAAAAACTTAACCATTGTTCCTCTTGGACAACCCTTTTACAAAACAATTTTCTTATTTGTGTTTATTTGAATGTGCAAATTGATTTATTCCATTTGTACATCAACTTCTAAAAAGGAATAAAAAACTATCTTCTCTGATTGTTCTTGCATGTAGTATGTTTTTGGTCATTGTTGCTTTCTAAATATATTTAAATATTGTTTATAGCTTTATTTAGCTGGATATCTATTGAGCTGGGTCTGACTTGAATGAATCTGATTTGAATTTCTAAACTTCTTTCAGAGTATAACTTCATTTCTAAACACTGTACCTTTTTGTTTTCACAGCGGCACATCCTCTGCCATCAGCCACTCTGATAGTCAGATTTTAGTTAAATCATATCAGTCCAAAATTCAGAAAGCTATCCAAACAAAACAAACAAAATAATATATATGCTGGTTTTTTTAAACAAATAAACCCTGGAAGTGTGTCCTTTTGATCTACACACCATTTTCCTCTTCTCTTTCTATGTGTGGTTTTTTTATTTATTTTCCTTTTCCTCTCTTCATCATGTCCCGCATTTGGCTTTTTAGGATGTGTGACACACCAGAACACTCACGTATGCATACACACACACACACACACTCACAGTGCTGCTGGTGTTTGCTTGTGACAGCGTGACATCTCTCTAGCACTTCTGTGGTCCTGTTGAAATTCCCCAATGACAATACACTCACACAGACCAATGCACAGACACACACACACACACACACACACACACACACACACACACACACACACTCACAGATGCAGATCCACTCAGGATGGAAATCCAGGTTTCAGATACATGAAAATGTATGTGCGTGTGTGTATGTGGGCACACATGGACTATGTGTTAGAACATAAATCAATGGATGCCTGACAGCCATGTGTCCAGAGCTACAGAGCGTGCGTGTGTGTGTGTAGGTAGTGGTAGTGGGTGTAATCGGTGACACCCTGCTCCCTCCCAACTGCCAGCTTTAGTTACACATCATTGAAGGGTGAATAAAACATTAGCCAGGGTATCCCATATTCCTTCTACATATCCCAAGAGAAAGACAGAAGGATAGAGAGGTAAACAGATGACAGTATGAACAATATCTATACCATGTATCTTCTACAGAGGAACAAATAAGCTAGAAGAGAAAATAATATTTAACCAAGAGCTCCCTGTTCCCTCCCTGATTGCATTTGTCAGCCACATCATTCAGCCAAACCATCAAACTTCAGCCTACCTCACTTCTTGTTTAGATAGTGTCCCTCTCCTCCTCCCTCGTCCTGATGTACGACCAGCTTCTATCTCTTAGATTTATGCCACTGTTTAGGTGCTTTAAGGACAAGCGGACACCTTCAGATGAAAGAGGAGTTGAAGCATTAACTCTAGGCCAGTCAGCTGGCTTGGGTTTTGCAGACTTGCTGGAGTGTGTGAGGGTCCTTGAGCAGGGTTCGATGATGCAAGCGGTTCTGTAATAATGGCGCGGTTATTTACACATCAATCTTACTAGGACAATGACAGGGTGAGCTTCTGTTTGTGTATGTGTGTTGGAGAGCGATAGGATGCTTGTTTTTTCTATGCTGGCCTGTGCTTTGCTCTGTGTGCGCGTGTGTCCATGTTTGTGTGAAGCCTCTGCATTTTGGGACTTGTGTCCTTGCCAGTCTGTCTGTTTCTGTGCGTGTGTGTGTGTGTGTGTGTTACTAACCACTGTATGGTTTATTCCGTCTTTCTCTGCTGTTGCTGTCTGGGGCCCTCTGTGTGTCATGCCAATGCACAGAGGTCTTTATGTAATTGAAGTGGGCCTCTGAAAGCCCCCTGCCATATGGCCCCCAGCAGCCTTGGATGTCTGTCTGTCCATCCATCATTTTCTTTTAATTGCCCAGAGCCAGGATGCTGTGGTGTGGCTATCTATCGAGTGGTTTCTCCATAGGTTAAATACATTAATATATAATAAGGTTTGGGACCTCACCAATCCCTGACCATGAGATTGACCAGATAATGCTAAGCTGGGCTGAGAATAGGTAACATGTGGATGGCAACTGCTCCAGTCTCTGCTCTGTTGTCAGCTTTTCTTTAATATAAAGAATAAAATGTGTTTCTCAAAGCTAATACCAAGTTTGCCATGAAAAAAGCAGATGCTTCTACACCCCCCGTCCACCCCTCTTCATTTGTTTTTTATCAGTAAACATAAAAACATGACCAAAAACAAGCTCTCAGTGTATTGAGACTGCGTGCTAGGGAACCAGAATAAAGCTTTCTGCTGTTTGCAGTATGAATGTCAGTATTGTTTTGTGTCATAAAGTTAACCCTCCTGCATACTGTAAAGTTACAAAGCTGGGTTGCTGTGGTGCCAAATGTGAAGTTTATGTGGGAGGTTAGAGATTGCCAATCTTCACAGCAGTGATTTTGTTTGTTATAGTAATTAAACTAATGCCTTAAAATAAGCACAGCGATGATTTATTGAGGCAATACAACAACTAGTACCAATAAAATCCAGGAATCCATTTTTTCCTCTGTTTTCATTACCTTTCAAATTTCATGATACCTCCAGAGTCCAATGAAGGTTTTGCTGCATCTGTTGCCTGATTGCTGGAGCCAATGTTTGCATTTTCTCATAACATCCTGCAATGGTGGCAGTCTAGAAACTGTAGTGTTCTACACTGATGGTACACTGACAAGTAGCCACTTTGCAGGGATGTAAGCTAAATGGCTAAAATGTAAATGTAATGTACATGTAAGGTCAGGCAGATAATAGCATTGGCAGGGACGTGTTTTAAGCTTTTTCTGGATGCGCCTGACGCCTTCACTCTCTCTCTCTCTCTCTGCCCGTCTCCTGGCTGGTTCATTACTGGTGCTTTTAGCTGCTAAAGAGGCGAAGTCCATTTGCACAGAGGAGGTCTAACAAGTCAAGTTATTACAGCAGCCAAGTGTGAGATTAATTAACTCAGTGGCGATTAAGAATGCGGGTCCAACGAGAATCTCTGGAAGCATGGGGAGGGGAGGTCGAGAGAGAGAAACACACAGATAGCGAGAGACTCCAAAACAGATCAACGTGATTAATCTCACCCAGCCATTTCCGGGTATGTGGCATTGAAAAACAAAATAGCCGTAAATAATAATGATCTCTACTCTGCACCTCTTATTCTAAGTTAATGATGCCAAATAACAAATAAACACATTTATCTGCCACCACCCGCTTCAGAAATGAAATAAAAGCCCGGTCCCCAAAATAAATATATAAATGTTTTTCAGTAATCATTCTGCAGCTGTTTGTCATCATAGACCATTAACTGTTGTTCACAGTGCAAAGAATGAAAAAGGCAGAAATCAGGTTGCATTCAGCTATCTTGTGCAAGACAGCCATACGGGTGGCAATGATTTGCGCAGTGGAAACTCAAATGTTTCACTCCACATCTCAGAAGCTGGTTAGTTAGCTATAACCAGGAAACACATACACCTAGGGAGGAGAAAGAAAATCGAGAAAAATGGGAGTGGTAGATTTAATGTGATGGAGAGACAAAAGAGAAACAGGCACGAAAGGAAGTAAGGCTTTGTGAGGGAAAGCAAAAAGACAAAACCTGCCAACCTGCCCGGTTTATCTTGCCCACTGTTTGAAATAAACAGCATCTGGTGTTTGAGTGCATCTGGGCCATTGTTCCTGTCCCTGTTTGTATTTGCAATGTCGCATGCAACATTAGAATTTTAATTGTTTTACATAAAGTGCCGCTCCCAAACTTCTTCTTTGTATGTCAGAGCACAGAGAAAGAGATATCTGTGCCTTTATGTGATCTTTGTGTGTACGGATTTGCGTGGCTGTAACAGACAGGGTGTGTGCATGTGTGAGAGTGTCTCAGTCACACAGGCCCGCAGAGCCCTGACCTGGCGGGTTGCATTCCTGACTTAAACTGCCCTAACCTCCCTTTCGTTTGCCGTGTCTTTGACCTGAATGGCTTATGACCAGGCAAGCAGGTAAACTGTAACAAGCCCTCTGTCTACTTAATGAGCTGGTGTGAGAAGCTCCAGCCTGCCTGCAGGGTTTGAGCGTCACCTGGTCCTCTTTATCCTTCCTTTAGAAAAGACAGGACAGGGGAGTGGGGTGTGATAGTGTGTGTGTGTGTGTGTGTGTGTGTGTGTGTGTGTGTGTGTGTGTGATGGTGGGGGTAGGGTATAATTACTCATCAACTAAAATTCCCCATTTGCCAGTTTTTCTCCCTTTCTTTTTCCCACCCCTGTCTTTTTTTTCCTACCTCATAGGTAAACGAGGCCATACCTGGGAAATTAACATGACTGGCGGTGATAATTGACTTGATAATTACCCTGAAACATCTTCATAAATCATCAGCGGTTACTTGATGAGCCAAAAGACGGCTTGTTGTATGTCTAGCTGGAGTCTACGCTAATAGTACGCAGCTTCTATTTTGGTTCTGTTTTTTGTTTATCCTGTCTGTGAAAGTTTCCGAGGAGAAGCAGAAAAGAAACAAGCAAACCTCAAAGACTTTTGGTCTCTACCACCGCAGTATTTTTTAAACTGTTTTAAAGTAATTGGAAGCCACTGGCATGCGGAAAATGTGGACCGCAGTGGGGCTTTGCCCCTCGCTGCAGACGCAGGGGCAGCTGTTCCGGGTGTAACAGGAAGTAGCCATCTTTAATTAGATTCAACATGATCATTACATGCTGCACTGGAAGTGCATTGTAAGGTGATCTGATATGTTGGCTGATGACTGTATTAGGAGAGACTGTATGAAGAGAAACAATGGTGGCGAGAGGGAGGGAGAACGAGAGAGAGCATGTGTTTGTGAGAGAGACTGAGTGGCTATTGAAACAGAATGGCAAAGCTGGATGCTAAGCCCTTTTCTTGTGGTGCTCAGCCATTCAAAAAGCCACAGCTTTTATTCAATGCCTGGTTCCAGCTCTTTCTAGGCTACACCCCCAGTGAACAAACAGGATTTGTGTGTGTGTATATTTGTGTGTGCGTGTGCATGTGTACGAATCTTAATAACATGTTTCATTTTCTATTTGTATGTGTTTTAGTGTTATTATTGTTTAAATAATGTATTATGCATAATGTGTATGCATTAGCATTATGTAAGTGTACAGTATGGGTTTGTGTTCCCATGTGATTGAGCTCTGTTTGTTGAGTCAGCCATTGCTGACACACAAAATTGTCTGAAACCTGCTATTAGAGCTGTGAGGTAACTGCTCACACACAATCTGACTGCACAGACAGCACAATAGCCCACCTTCTGCTGAACAAAAGAGTGTGCATGTGTGTGTTTGTGCATGTTTATACTCCAAGTGCCTCTGAGACACTCAGATAATCACAAGCTTCCACCAATACAAGAAAACACACATTCATACAGGTGAGTGTGTGTGTGTGTGCACACACAAACAACGTGAAATGTTTCCAGTGAAATATTTCCATTGAAATTCACACATAGCTCCCCAAGGAAAAGTTACTGCCATCACATTTTCATATATTTGGTCTGGGAATCTGCGTTGCCATCTTCTATACAGTCTGTTGCCAGAGCTATCGAGCTGTTGTGAATGGATGCCCTGGTTGGCACAGGGGCAGAGAAAGGCAGGAGAGGAGAGAAGGAAGAAAAGGACTAGAGATGAGAAGAGCAGAGAAAAGGACGGCAGTGAAGTAGACGATGGCTCCCTGGGCTGCAGTAAGGCAACGAGCAAAAACAGTTCCCATCAGGCTGCATGTTAAACACAGACACTTCAGGCAGACACACAAACGTGCACAGGATACTGTAGACATCTACGCACACATTCATATACACATACACACAGTCTCTAAAGGCCGGTGCATGTCAGCATGCCAAAAACACTGTGGCAATGAAAGAAGCGCAGGGGCTGTTGGGAATACAAGGAGAGTGTGTACAAGCTCTCCATCCTCTCCTCTCCCTCCCTTTCTCTCCTGTGTGTTTGCTCCTCCCTCCTGCTCCCCTCTTTGTTACCTTACTGGCCGCCCTTGCCTTTTATTCCCATCTTATTCTCGGCTTCGTTCTCTCCGTCTTTCTTTGAATATCTCCTCTTTCTTTCACAATCCCATCTCCTGCTCCCCCTTCCCTCCCCCTGTTTTTCCTTGACTCCTACTATTCCTCTTTCTCTTTCTTCTTTTGCTGAAATCTATAGAGACTTACAACCAATGCTGGTACAAATGAATGTGCGCTGAATGACTTTTTTTTTCACAAGCAGCCACACCCAAAGCTGGGAATCTGTCTCAATTTCTTTCTTCCTCTATCCACCTCTCCCTTTGCTTATCTTGACAAATAAACCCATATTAAATAGGTATTTCCTTTGGCTGTAGCAAGCTGGGGAGTAATGCATTTAAAATACAAGAGACTGTTGGCACATATACGATTATTGTTTTCTTATGGTTCAATCCTCTTCCATTGCTTTCTGTGACTGGTGTAGATGTACCTACCTTTTAATTGTACTGCAAACAGTCAGTTCTGCAAGGTGTTTTGCTCCAGAGTGACTTACAATCACTGAGCAAAAAGAGGTACATTTTCTATCTCAAGGAGGTTTTTAACAGTCTACTAATGGTCACACGCTGACCTTGCTGGTATACTGTGTGATGTTTCAGTTACAGTGCAGTCTCTGCACCCACAAGGCCACACTCCCAAGAAGTCTTTGCTCTCACAAAAAGGACACAGAATCTTTAGAGATGTGACTGCAGGGTGGTGGTCAATGAAGGGAAAGTGCAGGGGCAGATTGTTGGCTGCCAAAACCCCACTGGTGGACTTGATATGCTAAATGTGACTTGGATGGGGTTAGTGAGTCCTGACACTCACCTGTCACAGTGTTAGCCTGAACCACTAATACCCCAAATCCCTCTGAGAGACAGAGGCGCCAGGTGAATTTCTGCTCAGAGACAGACACTCACGCACATACTAACATAACTCTGCAACAGACAGACAGACAGACAGATAGATAGATATTTAATTAGAGGGATAGATTTTTGGAGGATCTCAACATTTAAATGAGACTATTGACTAAAACATAGCTCGCTTCAAACATAATTAAATCACAATATATCTTTCCCTTTTTTTATTTGACCTTTGAGGAACTTTATATTTATTAGCGTCTGCATTACCTGACATGATCCTTATCAAGGTTGCGAGCAACAGTGCGCAGTGTGTTCGTTAGCCACATCCACTGAGGTGCCACAGAGCAGTTTGCAGGTTCGGCAAGACAAAGCAGCAAATCAAAGAATATCGGCACTGCTTTATCTCATTGTGAAAAGTACTCCACCGCCCCCCTTTTATGCCTCGCTCTTTGTAGATGAACATATAATGAGACAATTGTTGAACATCAGACACAAGCTTTAAGTACACGCCAAAGTACATGGAATATGAAATGGATAGATAAAGAGACTTATCAGTTTTTAAAGATGTAAAAGCATGTTTTTCATCATACAGGCTGAGTTCTTGCTGCTGGTCTTTATAAAGCAAGGGATTTTCAGCTTTTTTGATAAATAATGTCTTTTTTGTTACATATAGCAACTTGTCTGCAAAACACTACAGTCTGCTGTTCTTTCCCCTCCTTCTACTACAGTGCCCTCGAGCATAGCTTTGAACCCTCATGTACAAAGGAAAGTATTGCCTGAATTGCCTGAAAAGACAGAGAGTGCAGTTTTTACAACATATCTTATAAATACGTGTGGTTGAAAGCTAGATAAAGGTAGATGTTGCGAGGTGTGTTGCCAGCTTGTTATTTCGGTATGTGTCAAACAAGTATTTTCATAGCAGGTGAAGACACAGACGTTAAATGTGCACCTACGTGGGTTCATGTGTGGTGTATTTGTTACCCTTTCATCTGTGTGGCAGACTAGTAAATCAGTCTGAGCCTGCTGAGGTTGCAGTTACAGTATATTGTGTTTTAAATATGAATTGTGTTTCAGGTATTGCTGCCGCCCCCAGGGAGCGTGAGGTGAAATGGAATTAAATCAACAGTTGTAGTGTCACACACACATGCTCACACACACACACACACACACAGACACCCAAATTACTCTGTCTCGCTTCCTTCCTCACTCTGGCTAATACAAACACACATGCACACACAAATACCCACAAAACTCGACAAGGAGATCTGTATTTCCATATGCAGATCCTTGGGGCAAAAGCAAACCTGCTCTTCGCTCCCTTGTTTGCATTTTTCAGTCGCAGTTGGCTGAGTCATTTGCCAGAAAATCAGATGATGGCATCTCAGCGTCTCACGCAGAGGCGCACGCTGCACAAGTCATCTCGCGCTTGGTTTCGGCAATCTAATTCATGACTAGAGAGTTATGCTTAAACAGTGTTTACTGTCAGCAGACGACATTGAATTTTATTGGAGGGGAAAAAAAAAATCGTCAAACGCAAACTGAATTATGAAATGTTGTAAAACATAGAAAGAGGTGTGCAGAATTTCCAGGAAGGGACGTAAGTGAAAAATGGCTTCATTTATGGTAAAGGTTGAGGCAATAGATTCCATGTTAGGTGATGTAAACATCGCGTGTACCGACAGGCATCTGGTTCTGTGCCCATTTACTGGTGGTGGTTAAACACAGACAGACCTGATGCATAATCATTTGCAAATGAGGACCATGCCTTTCCAAAATGAAATGTACGTGGTAAATGTGACACTGAAACCTATGAAATCGCTGCTATAATGAAACCATCTACTTGGTAGATTATTACACTGACTTATTTTACAACCTTTTTCGACTCATTAAAAAATATAAAAAGAACGTGGTAGTGACAATATCTCACATGACAAGGCCAAACATCTCAGTGCCGTAAATCAGCAGGGACTACGATGACTCCTTTAAAGGAATATTTCAGAGGGGAATGAAACCCAATGAACCTCACGTCATGCAGGGAGGCATGGTTGTTAAAGAAAAACAAAAAACAAAGGTGGTTAGGTTTCCTCAGACAAAGGCCCAGAACTCTGTTATTAAGCGACCATAGTCAGCATCAGCAGTTTTGTGGAAACAGCGCACTTACGTGAAGATGTGAGCATGTTGCGTAAAGGGGCAGGGAGGGACATCAAGATAAATGTGGAATGTTATGGACAGTGAACAAAAGCTTTTGCATCCCCTTCGGAGAGCAAAATGTTAAGTGCAGCTCTCACAGTATGGGAAATGAAGCGGTAACTGAAAGGTTGCAGGTTCAAAGTATTCAGCTGAAAACATGTCAGTCAGCTGTAAGTTAAACTACATGTCTGAGGCAATCTGCTGTGCTGTTATTACATCAGAATTTTCATTTGCAAGTGCACAATGTCAAAAATAAGTTTTAAAAAATTGCTTATTAGATAGAGGTACGCTGACAGGAGGATGGCACTGCTGATGAAATGCAGACATCCACACTATCGAGGATTTCCATTGAACCTTTCCAGAATTGGATTCTGAAGGTAATCTAAAGTGCTTGTGTCAGAGAGCAAGTAGCCAATAAAACAAGTGCTAATGGCTCCCCCCCAACCGTGAATGTGTGTGTTTGTGTGTGTATGTGTTATGTTGTCAGTAGTGTTGATGAAGGGCCTGTGACTTATTCAATAGCAACCCGAAACACAGAGCCATTCAATGAACCCACGGGACAATGCAGACAGCTGTGAATGCCGGGTTCTTGGGCAGGGTGAGGGCTTGGGTGGTTAACAAGGAAGTTGGGGGAGAAAAGGGAGAGAATGTGCACATTTGCACACACACACACTTTTCTCAAATAAGGCTGAGGAAAGGGGAACGCTTGTTGGCGAGTGTCTAGTTTTTAGCAAAGTTCTATTGAAATTAGTCAGTTCTTTACAGTTATTTACACTGAGTGAAACATTGAAATTCCTATATAGCCCACAATAAGGCAACGAATCTCAAGACGTACGAAGTGAAAAGCCGCAGCGAGATCCCAGTAAACAAAGTAGATGCTCCGGTTTCAACCGCTTAACATTTATGCATGCATCCACGGCTTAATCAGGCACACGTACGATCACTCACACTCATCACAGAAAGGCGCCGGCTTAAAAAAAGCTGAACCTGCACACATACATACACACACACTCATGCTGACTCACATGTATTCACACACACACAAGAGGCACACCTGGTTTTGTAGACAGCTGCCCTTAGGGCTACCTGTTCGTCAGATCCTCTGTGCTTTGTAATTAGAAGAGTTAGTGAGAGAAGGGGATGGGGAGGGAGAGCGAGGAGAGAGATGGTGGTGGTGGGTGGGGTGGGGAGGTGGTGGTGGTGGTGGTGGGGTGTTGAAGACAAAGAGGCCCATTCCATCGGTAGCACAGGAACTAGACTAGACTTCATGAGCCCTTGAAAAAGGCAATATGCTCCTTGGTTGCAGCAGACGCACACACACACACACACACACACATATGTAATTTCAAAAAGCAGCTGCACAAGCTCACAATGTCCTCCTTTCTGCGATCAAAGCTGTTTCTTTTTCCATTTCAACTGCTCTGCTCTGTTCCCTCAAAGCATCTGACAGAAAAGCACATCATTGTGTTTGTTTTTGTTTATTTATCTCAAGTCCCAGTGTCATCGGGTAAGAGCTGCTTGTCAGAAATGTGTCTGCAGACAAGATGGGCCAAGCAGGCAGACAGACAGAAAAAAAAATGGCACGCTGTTACAACCCAAATAGT
This sequence comes from Datnioides undecimradiatus, assembly GCA_008933995.1. NCBI lineage: Eukaryota > Metazoa > Chordata > Actinopteri > Lobotiformes > Datnioididae > Datnioides > Datnioides undecimradiatus. The sequence continues at coordinate 10,573,175 of WARS01000029.1, read as the reverse complement.
ATTCAGCCCCAAGGTATCTTTTGACGAGGGGAAAATAATTGAGGGCAGGGGCCCAGTGACAAATGCGGAGGGCAAAGACTTGCGTTCATTAGACTTCCCCATGGGGACAGATGAAAAGTTAGAATGGGTGAGAGAGAAAGACAAAAATAGGAGACAAGGAGAGAGAGAGAGAGAGAGACGGACAGAAAGGTAGAAAGGGAGCTTATTTCCTAGGCATCAACGGCGTAACCCTGTTAGCACACACACAGGACAAACGTCTTGTGTGACAGCCATTGTGCGATGACTGACAGTGAGTAGTGGAAGGGTGTATGTGTGTGTATGTGTGTGTGCTGAGGGGGAGCAGAGGGAAGGGAGGTTTGTCATGGGAGGCAAGTCCGTTCAGGATTTCCACAGAGCAATCACCTCCTTGGCCTGTCCATGTCGCAGCAACCAATTACCGTGACTAAGTGTGTGTATGTGTGTGTGTGTGTGTGTGTGTGTGTGTGTGTGGGTGGGTGCTGAAGGGGAGGTCTCCCCATAAAATGGAGGGGACTTCTCCTAATCATCGCACTCTGGCCCCGCACAAAGGCAAAAAGGCTGCTTGGACAATTTGAATTTGAATAGCATCTCTCCTCCTGCTCTCCTTCACTGCATCTCTCTTCCTCTTTCTGTGCCTCCGCTTCACGTTGGACGACAAAAGCCGAGCCAACAAAGATGGCACACAAAGCAATCAGGCTAATAGCGCTAATAAGTTGAGCGTGGGGTCCTCGCTCCCAGTGTTGACACATTTCACTGTTTCTGTGGCTAAACAGAGGCTCAAGTGTTTGGCAACCAGGCGACATAGTATTTTAATGGAGTGGCTACCCCATGCCAGGTTGCCATGTGCTTATGGTCTGTTTGACTGTAGAAGAACACAACAAAAGCAGCTCGGGGAAGAGGTTGGGGAGAAGATAATTAACTAGCAGGGAAGCCTGAAGGGAAGGATTTCGGGGGAAGGAGTCATTAGGGGGTTTTGGAGTTTTTTTCTCCAGACTTTTTCTGTCTGAAAACGAAATCCTGCTGTCATCATGTTTCAATAACACAACAGTAAACGCTAGCATGAGGAGAAGCCATTTTGTTTCACGCTTGTAGCAGGAAATCAAGTTAACAGGAAGCTGTTACATCAACAAAAAGCTTTCGGTTAACATTTCAAACATGGCCGTTCTTCTCTCTCTGTCTGTGTAACAGCCATAACTCCAAGGTTGTCGAGACGTATCTTTTAACTCCCCCCGGGGTCTGGTTCAGTTATCTTTCAGTTGTCATCTGATGGGGTCACGCTCACAAAGACAAGCATGCTAAAAAACTCAAAGTAGTCGCGGCAAGATCCAAGCTAAATCCCTCACCTGTCTGCTCCTTGCGTCCTGGGGACTTAGCCCTGAAACGACGACGCATTCCTCTCTCTCAATAATAGCCTTTCTTCCCCTTTCCTCTTTCTGTCCTCCTCTTTTTTCTTTCTTTTAAGAAGTCTGCTTGTTTGAACAAAGAAATATTTTAAGAGGCTTGTAACTCTGGGTGCTGTGTGTGTTTGCGTGCGTGCGTGTGAGTGTGTGTTGGATGCGGCCATAGGGACGAATGCTTCATTGCCCTCCCCTGTTATTAGGCCTGCTCTGTCATTACGGGATTAGAGCGTTGGGGTTGGCTTTGCGTGTGTGCATGTATGTGTGTGCGCGCGCACATGGACGCGTATATTTGCCTGCATATGATCTCTCCAAGCCGGTTTGTATTCCAGCAGATTTTCTCACACAATCAGACTTTGCAGAGAAAACAAATGTCACTGCCATTTTTCTCCATGTTTGTTGTGCTAATCCCAGGTGCATTTGACCTCTATCATAAATAACGCTTTACTAAAGCGATCCTCAAGTTATTCAAACAGTGACTCGCTAATTGAATAGTCTTCGTAAGCGGTAGGAGGTTGAGAAACATTCCCCTGTACACCGCACGTCACATCCATCACAGCACAGCGTGAAAACACAAGTGCAGATATAGGGATCGGCAAGAAAAGGAGGAGGGAAGAGAGAGAGTGGAAGACAAGTGAAAAGAGGTCAACCCTATCACTTCCCAGTGGAGGGGAGAGAGAGAGAGAGAGTGGTTAGAGAAAGTGCATGATAAAAAAAAGGGGGTAGATAGGGAAACAATGGGGAATTAGATCCATGATTTCACAGGGATGATGAGCGAGAGATTGAAAATGAAGAGAAAAAAGTGAGAGCGCATGTAAGGAAGATGGATTAAGCAGCTTGTGCATCTGCGTATCCTGATCCAGTGCTACCTCCCACATCTGCGTGCCTCACTCTCACTCCCTGTGTTTTATGGCAGTAGATTTGCATGTTCATTTGCCTGATTTACTCTATTTGCTCTTCCATTGCTCCCCATTTTACACTTTGAAAGAGCAAAGTGAGAAGCATGAAGCTAAAAGGCAAATGAGCACTTTCTGTGTATAGGGGAGGGTCCTAAAGTCACACAGGTTTCAATCTCCCTCAACTCGTCCTTCTGGTTTTCTTTCGGCATATCTTTTCCTTTTTCTCTCTCTAAACTGGGTCCATTAGGCAAGTTGCCAACATGATCCTAGAAGCTTTCGGAGGTTGTCGCTCTAAAAACATACCTTTCTCTTTTTATTCTGTCGTACTCTGTCTCTCTCTCTTTCATCCTTTATCATCCATAAAGCACAATGCGGTGCACGGAAACGGTTGCTTTGTGCATGGCCACATAGCATTTTATTTCCTGGTTTGTTTTGTTTCCTTTATATGTTTGTGTGTGTGTGTGTGTGTGTGTGTTCTGTGACTGTGCAGGTGTCTGAATTGTGTACTGCTGCACAGTCATGAATATTGCAGTGTGCTTCGATTGCCTGGTGTGGTATTCACATACATAAACATAGTGCGGAGAGACAAAGCATAGCAGCCAACCACATGCACACACACCATACATGCACGGACAGAGAGGGAGCGGCTGGGTTAGGTTGGGGTCATTCAGTGCTTTTGCTCTGGTTCATTGACTCTGGATTGGTGCTCCACTTTGGGCACAAAACAGGGCTTTGCACCAAATGCAACATACACACACACAATTATCTTCCCGCATACACACATTCATAGATACACACCAGCACACAGGTTAAACAATGCAGATGCATCGAGAAGTGAAGGGTTACTGCTGCACATGCACTCCCAAATGATCCACTGTCTAAACCACTGAGTCAGATGTGTGTGTGCGTGTGTGTGTGTGTGTGTTTTCTCTCTGGCTCTCGCTCTTTCTCTCTCATTTCAGTCTCCCCCTCCTCTCGCAGTCTGTCATTGTGTTTCAACGTGTTGTCATTTTCAGCAAGGTCAGCTGTAATGACAAGCCAACGTACCATACACACGGCCCAGTCATAACAATAAACACCAGGCAGCGGAGGTGTATCATTTCCACCACACCGGCTTACCTACCTGCTGTAGCTGTAGGTAACAGGTCCCAAATCACACACTGTCACGGTATGAGTCAGGGGAAGTCCCGCAGCTAATATGCACTGACACAGTTTCTGAGATGAAAACACTAGTAGGCCCTTATTTGCTCAAGTGACAAATGTGGCTCATTGCATCTGCTTACAGAAAGAGCTCTCGGCAGAAGCAGGCGGCATTCATGATTTGTTTTAAAGTATTTCCACTATCAGCACGAATAGAATAGAGGAGACTGACAGGAGAGAAAGGGAAGGAGTGTTTGCATGCTGGATTTGACCCCGTGCAGCTACAAGTACGTGATATTCACTTAAGCTCCCTGTGCCACTCCCAGAGAGACAGTTCTCACAGCATGAAGTGGCTCACAGTGAAGCTTCCAGACCATTTTGCCTGAGGCCAACAAGCCAAAGCTACATTTGAAATCTGTTGTATGTGGGGATTTTTTTTTTTTTTTGGTGCATAGGAAGGTATCTCCCTTTGGCAGGAACCCTCTTGGAAGTCATGTGTTTTCTCTTCACCGTAATAGGCCCATACACATGTCAGAGACTCTGTCACTCAAAGCACGAGTGGGTGGAAATCAGTGGGAATTCCCACCTGCAGGAGCACGATGTCTCTGCCGAGTTAGACATAATTCACAAGGGGGTCTTTGAGTTCGAGGGTGTTTGCGTTTGTCACTGCTGGTGCTCCTGAATGCAGCGGTGGTGGCAGCAGGTATTTGGAGAAGGGATTGTGAAATCCTGGAGTTTACTCTTTTATTTTGCTCCCCAGTCTCGTTTCCTGTCAGCTTATCGAGTGATTTAAAAAAAAAAGGATGAAAGAGGGAGAGAGGCAGAAATAAACCTCAGAGATGGTGACAGAGCAGCAAAGTGGGCTAAGAGACACCATCAGGTCCATCCCCTGTAACTGAAGCTAGGAAAAATGGAATATCTCGCACTTCCTACCATGACCAGGAACAGTGCAAGCTCACTCTCTGGCAGTGCCGTTTCATCATCTTTTACTATCTTGTAGAACAGCACAGCGGTTGAGATAATAACGGTGGCTGCATACTGCGCCTTGAGCGCCAGGTAGTAAAAGATTCAACATTTATAGTCTTCCTTCCCTGCTCTCACAAAGCCGGCATCTTTGCCAGTAGAAACAAGAGAGTGGAAAGTGGTGAGGAGAAAAGGGGATTTGCAGGATGCTCCATTTTGTGTGTTGGTGTGTATTGTGTATATGATGTGTGCGCCATGAAAAGCGAGGCAAACTTGAAGCACTGATAGAAAGTGAATCCAATTCAAGTGTATTGACCTCCGTTCTGCTCAAGAGCTCCTCTTTTGTGACACCTAACTTTATAACCCCCCTCTCCATTCAAGCCTTCTGTTGGGTTATATATCTTGTGGAGTTTTACAGCCTGTTACTTACTGCATGAGTGTGTGCATTATCAAGGGTGTGTGTGTGTGTGTGTGTCTCAGAGTGCCCGGTGGGAAGCGGAACCGTTACTCAGTGAGACTCGCTGTTGTTTCCTTTCCCCTGTATAAAAGCAAACATCTAATTGAGACTAATTAGCCAGACAAGGAGATGCAATAAAATGTCACACAATACCTCACAGATCACCCACCTAGATCTCTGTCTCACTCTCCTGCTGGCTTTTGGTCTTCCTGTCACACACAGGCATACAGTACTTCTTTGTCTAATTGAATCTAATATCGTTATTTGCCCGGTTATCTGAGAACTGCTTTGTTCAAAGTGCCTTATCTCTACCAAACAAGTTTTATGACACTGTTGTAAAACTATTGAAAGTTTCTATTGATCTCCTCTGTCACCTTGTTCCTCTTTGTCTGACCTGGTTGTTTTCCTTCTTGTTCTGTTTACAGAGACGCTGATGGACACGAAGTGGGCCACGACAGAATTGGCCTGGACTGCACACCCTGAGACTGGGGTGAGTTTACCTTGCTGTTTGTGTGTTTGTTTAGTGGAAGACTGATTTATTAAGACATAGATGGTGAAGGAGAAGAGATAAGTGTGTCCCCAATATTACTGCCAATGGATCTGAACTTGGACCCCATACTTCTATTTACAAAGTAAAGGCATTATGCAGTGTTTTGTGTGTGTGTGTGCATGTGCATGTAAGTCTACATATAGTGTGTCTGCATGCCTCTTGAAAGGTGAACAGTCCTTCAATCAGCAAATCACTTGACAGGATGTGTTTTAAGATTCAACAGGATGCGCTTTTTAGCGAGCAGAAAAAGATACACTGCAATCCAATTTCACCGACCCGCCCAGTCACAGATGTTCCCTTCCCCTTGCCTCAGTGCACTTAAAACATGTGAGAAGCACCAGCCTCCTCATGAACCTTTTAAACGCTAAAATATTTCTTGCCGTTGACCCTTTGAATGCCCAGGCATCCAGATCTGCCACACACAAAGTGCCAGTGACAGCCTCATCTTGCTTTCCCATGTGGTCTCCACAATGGCCTAAAGAGGAGCAAAAAGAGTCTTGACCCCTCCTTAGCTATACTTCAAAGACCTCCGGCACTCCTCCCCTCGCTTTTGTGTGTCCCTCCGACTTGGCGCTTGTATTTTGAAAGGTGGGGCCCCATTTTTTAAATTTTGTTTTTACCCCAAAGCTCTTGCAGGGAGATTCCACCCCAGCTGTTGGAAGTCGCTCACCCTTCCTATTCTTCCCTTCATTTACTTCTGAGTAACTAAGCACTAATGAAGCCAGACACACTAGTCACCTCAGCTGCAACAATCAGAAGGACAAACCCCCTCTCAGCCACCTTCCCCTTCTTTCTTCCCTCCTCCCATACGTCCGTCTTCCTTTGCTTCCCTGTGCCCCCCCCCTTCTCATTAAGCTACAATACAGCAGCGATGCTCCCACCGGTCCCATGCAGAATGACATAGGGACTACAAAACGCCTCCCCATTTCTTTTCCAAGTGAAACCAGAACAGATGCTCCTTTTCGGGAGATATACATAGAGTGGAGCCTTTTGCCCTCCAGATTTCCCACATTACCAACCAAAAGACTGGAGATGAGTCTCTCTACTACCTTTTTTGTTTTGCAGCAGAATGTGTGACAGACGGTGGTTGTCCCCGAGTTATATTTCCACCCTTTATCTTTTCTCTCCTTTTATTTTCCTCTTACACACACACACACACACACACACACACACAAATGCAAACATGAAATCAATCCTACCCATTGTCTTGTTTGTGTGTTTATGTACAATGTAATGCATGCGTGTTTATTTCTATGCTTTGGGGCGGGGGGGCAATACAGTGGCGGAGAGGACAAACAAAACAACGTACTGAGAAAGCTGGGAGGGAAGGGGAAAGCAGTGAGACTGAGATTAAGGAAAATAAAGATGTGTCCATACAGAGTGAGGACGACAGCATATAAGAGAAAAAAAATCAATTTCTAAGAAAAAAACTCTTGGAAATAAACCCACTCATAAACAGACTACACCTTTTCTCGCAGGGATGCTGTCCAGCCAAGTCTGAATCACAGCATCTCTGTCTTGTTTTGTGTTGCACAACACATACAGATAAAGCAACAGACAGAAAGCTACAAAGAGGGAACATAAGCTGTGTCTATTCCTTCTGGTGAAACAGTGAAACCAGAGACGACCGCCATATGGGTGCTACTATTGCAGCTATTGATGCCATCATTCTCGATGTAAAAGCTAGGTGTGAAAGCCAGTTGCAAATGCGTATCTGTAGCACATTCAATATTGATATATGCAAGGCCTTCACATACCATGTTATGTGCGTGCATGTGTGTACATGTGTCTTTTCATATTCTTTCACCTCTGTGTCTGCACTTTGGTATGTGGATTTCTCAGTCACGCTGTCTGCTTCTGTCTGTGTAGCCCGTGGCATCGGTGTATCATGCATGTCTGTGTTCAGGCGTGTGTGACTGTGTGTGTATGTATGTCATCACCTATCTCAATCTGTGCTTGCACTTGTGTTGTTCTGTGGTATTGTGTGTGTGTGTGCGTGTATTTGTCCATATACCATATCATTTATCTTCTAAAACAGATGGATGATGGAAGGGGAATTCCACTTTATAGCATAGCTCCCCTTAGACCTGGAATGACAGCCACAGGGTTTTCCATAACCATACAGTGATAACAATATACCAAGTTTGTCAACTTGTGGAGATAATTAACATTGTTAGTGTATCATTTCTACTTCACAGACCCCAAACATGCTAAAACATGAACAAGCAAAAATGCTCTTAAAATTAGCTATGGCGAACTTATTCATGTTCACAACAAACAAAAACATAAAGACACTGATTACTAGCAACAAGCTTGTTGGAGCTACAGTATTTTGGCCAATGCTGAAACCAATACAACGTCTTTTTCTACTTTTCTACCACTTTGAGTTACTATCATGGTTACATTGTTGAACTTGAATTGTGAAGAATGATTATGAAAACATCTTAAATTACTCCTGCAAAATGACTTGCACCCTCACTCTCTAGTATTTGGACCTTTAAGGATAGACAGGACAGAAACATTGCTTATCGTCATCTGAAATTAAAAGTTAAAGCTTTGATTAGGCAGGACAACGGGAAAATGGTGTGGATCACAAATCTTGCATAACAATTCATCTTGTTGAAGATCGATGCCAAGAAACCTGACCCTTTTTCACATGACCTACTTAATTCATTCAGGCTTGGTAAGCAGGCGCTCAAGAGTGTTTGGCCACTGGTGCGTGTCTCGGGGGGGATGACCTCTCTAAACACGCCATACAAAAAACAGACACACACGTACACATACATACACTCAAGTTAACACACCGAGCAAGCAAACACTCAGGCAGACAGTCTCTTTTAAGAAACACACACGACCTCATACACACACACAAACTCACAAACACTTGGCTCTATTGCTCTTGTGCAGTGGGTGATTTATTACACTAAACTAAATACCCATTGACACTTCATGCTTTTAGCCATCTCATTGACCTGGGTGGTGATTATCGATTCTCTCTGGTCGCTTCCTTTTCCCCTGCTCTCGTCGCGCCATCGTTTTAATGCCACAGCCATGCTACGCCCATTCTCTCCAGGGTCTTGGATAAATAGCCTTGTCTCCACCACATCCATATCACAGCCTTAATTAAGATGCTCAGAGCTCAGATGGAAACAACTGGCCCTGGAGAACAAGTTGGTGCCTTTATGCTAGAGTTTTTGAGACAGTCACATGTTCTCCAGCAAACTTCAGTCCCAAGGGTTCATCTATAGACATTTCAGTTTATTGTAGATGTGTCTTGGCATTTAAAGGTGCTGAATGATGTGAAAGACTGTTCTGCAATTAGAAGGTCACAGGTTCAGTTTCATGGATCTAGGTGTCAACCCCGATGACAGCTATTTAAAGTAGTACTGACTCTTATTCCTTTGTCTGATTTTATTTTGTTCTGGCTAATTTTCCTCCTCATTATCTTTTAAATGCTTTAATATATTGCATTGCCATATGCAAAACACTTTAAATTGCCTTTGTATTTGAAAGGTGCTATGCAAATAAACTTGCCAGGCCTTGGTGGAGCTAAAAAATAAATGCACTCTGTTCGCCGGATAGAAAAAGGGAGCAGATCCCTCAGCACACATGCACAAAGATATACACACAGGAATCGCTATTTGAAGTGAAATGATTTAATCGTGGTGTCCTCATTCGAGATTGAAAAATGCATTAGATTACAGTGTCTAACAGCAAAGCTTTTACAGTCTAGTTTGCATGGGCTCATTTAATGAAGCCGGTAATCAAAGTTTAGAAAATTTAATCCCATTTTATCCAGAGTAATTCACCCCCTGGGTACTGTAGTAGCATTGAAAGATGTAGAGGAGTGTTAAAAACAGAAAAGCATGAAGGTTAACCGGCGCCTTTTCCCTGTCTTTATTAGAGGACGTTGCGATCATTGCTCTGTAATTGAAGCGTAATTGGTTGTGAAGCAATGTGGCTGCTACTTCCAAACAGATATGAGGTAAACATGCTGTGGTGGCTCTGTGGTGAGGAGGTGACAGGTTGCTGTAATTGTGATGAATTTGCAGCCCATGTCCCTGGCTTTTCGCTACACTAACCAGAGATGAAAGGCATAGGATGGCAAAGGCAGGGGAATGTAATTGAAAATACCCAAAAGAAATGAAAAAAATACTATAGAGGAACAATACCTATTGCTTTTTTCTCTCTTGGTCCTGACCTCTGCTCTGTTTCTTTCATCCTTTTCTTATCATGCAAAGCGAGTGAATGTAGCAAAGTATATAGAGATGGGATGAATGTACATTCCAGAAAGCACACAGACATGATGTCTTAGTATTTTGTCAAACTGAGTATTTGTCTAAAATATCAGCAAACCCTTGCAGCCTCTAACCTGTTTTTTTTATGTACTTTTCAGTGGGAAGAAGTGAGTGGCTACGATGATGCCATGAACCCCATCAGGACGTACCAAGTCTGCAATGTGCGTGAACTCAACCAGAATAACTGGCTACGCAGTGACTTCATCCCACGAAAGGATGTGCTGCGTGTATATGTGGAGATGAAATTTACAGTGCGCGATTGCAACAGCATTCCTAACATACCTGGTTCCTGCAAAGAGACCTTCAACCTCTTCTACTATGAGTCTGACTCAGACTCAGCCACAGCCACCAGCCCTTTCTGGATGGAGAACCCTTATGTGAAGGTGGACACTATTGCCCCAGATGAGAGCTTTTCCATGCTTGAGTCTGGACGTGTAAACACAAAAGTCAGAAGTTTCGGGCCATTGTCCAAAGCCGGGTTCTACTTGGCCTTCCAGGACCTTGGGGCTTGCATGTCACTTATCTCAGTCAGGGTCTTTTACAAGAAGTGCTCTACGACCATTGCCAACTTTGCGGTTTTCCCAGAGACAGCAACTGGGGCTGAGGCAACGTCCTTGGTCATTGCTCCAGGTACTTGTGTCCCTAATGCTGTGGAAGTGTCCGTGCCACTGAAGCTTTATTGCAATGGAGATGGCGAGTGGATGGTTCCTGTAGGAGCCTGTACCTGCTCAGCTGGTTTTGAACCGGCCATGAAGGAGACCCAATGTCAAGGTGAGTGTTTTGACAGCAAATTTTTTTGGTCAGTCCACAATTTTATTCCTCAGTGTTTGTGATGATGGATTAATCCTGAACTTAGAGAGATATACTTCAACAGGGCACAGGAGGTTCAAGCTCTGTCTTAGCTACTGTGCTGACCCAGAGCAAGTCAATCAATTTTTACCAATCTACTGAACAGTGTGCTATTTTTTTAAGCTTATACCACAGCTTATACCTTCCTGGAAGATGATGGTCGGGCTGTGGGGGATTTCCCTATGGTGATCAATAATGTATCACATTATTACTGCTGAGAAAAGTTACATTTGCATTTTAGGCACATAGTATCTGATGGTTCTATGCAGGATGAATTGCAATGAGTGAGTAGTAAGGGGTCAAAGTCTTGCTGAAGGACACATGTGGACACACACTGATTGAATCGGTATTCTTTTGGCTGCAGGTTACAGCCTCTATCACTGGATTGTCCAGCTGCCACATTATTATGAGCCATTTATTTGCCTTGTATTCTTTGACACATTAATCCAATGACTACAAGGTAGAATAATACACACTCGATGACACTGTCAGCAGGCGTCTGTTCACTCCTCTGACCTCAGTTTTGCCTGGCAGCTGGTTGCTAAATAAATGGAAATGCAAGGGAGGCTGTCTGTTTCAAAGAGCTGGGAGGGCTTATGATGGTTTCAGGTCTGATGGAAAACATGACAGGTTCACAAAGGTTGAGAGCAAGGTGAATTTAAACAGCAAGGCCTCAGCTAAAATGGAGTGTGGGTGACAGCGGGAGGAGACGGAAGGATAAATGGAAAATGTGCTCGTGTTGAGGGGTATGGGGGTGTAAAATTAGGCTTATGGTGCGTAGGTCAAATGGAGACAACAGAATGAGAGTAGGAATGGTGGGTGCTTACAGGGTTATTGATCAGCTGAGCTGAGTATAAGGTGTATGTGTATGAACAGTTTACGTATGGTTTGGCTGGTTTTGGAGGGCTCATTCTTTTCATAGTGGGAAAAGCGAGGCTGTTGTTTTTGTTGCTCAGCACCAATATTGAAAATCAGGAGAGTGGGGGGTGGGTGGGTTTACAATAGCAGCTTCTGGCAGACCCTACATATACTCACCTTTAGGAGAAGAGCGTATATATCTGTGTGTGTGTGTGAGTGAGAGAGTGAGAGAGAGAGAGAGAATAGTAAATCTAAAGCATGGTGTGTGTGTGTGTGTGTGTGTGTGTGTGTGTGTGTGTGTGTGTGTGTGTGTGTGGTTAAAAACTCATTTGTTTGTTCCTGGCAGCTCAAGGTTAAAGCCCTGGTGACTGGGCCCTGATAAAATGTTCTCTAATCAAGCTTCACTTGAAACCACAAGGGATAAATCTCTCTCTCTCTTCTTCTCTGCTCACATCTCGCAGGTTCACTCTCCTTTTCTCTCCACTCCCACTATTTTACGCCATACTCATTTCTCATCATCTATTTGCTGTGACTCTTCCTTTCTCCACTTCTCTGTCCTCGTTCCAGCATGCAGTATCTCCTCCAGCTCCCTTTCTCTGTGCTAGTCTTTACCTCTCCTTCTGCCATCCCTTCTATTCTGAAGGCCGTTGCTCTCGTTAATACCCCACCAGTGTTACAGTAAGGATGTCTGCATTAATATTAATCGATGAGCCTTTTTTGCCTTTCCACTCGTTTGCTGCACATTTTTCACCCCCCATATTCTTTACTTTTTTTCTTCATGCTCCACACTTTCCAATTTCAGCATACATTCTAATCAGTTCCTTAAGCTCTATGTTCTGCATGAGAGGATAAGACACAGGGGAGTGGGGAAGAGGGGGGGAAGCGCCTGCAGGATTAGCATTTTCTATGCCTCCACCTCTTCCACCTCTCCCTCCCCTTTTCTCTAGCCCCTTGTCTCTCTTTCTTCCTCATTCTTTAATGGCTTCTCTAAGGGGAAAATGGATGAAAGGAAGAGGATGACCCCTTTACTCACTGGAAGTGATTGATCAGCACTTTCAGTCTTCCTTAAAAAAAAAAAGCCTTTTTTTTAAATTGGAATGCTCTCTCCACATCTTTCGTTAGACTAACATGTTCAAAAACCAATACTCATCCCCTGTGAGTTGAGAAATTGCTTGTAGTTTACTTTGTGTTGAGTGAACTTAAATGAACTTGTGTTGGCCATGATACCAAATCAAAGAAGCTGTTCCCCCACCTGCTAAAACTCGAGGTCATGTCTTATCTGTTTATCAAACAGTACTTCCTGTTTGCCAGTGGTGTGGATGACTCTGATTAATGGTGGAAGAACAAATACACTCAGTGCTAATGTACACGGAGCTGTCAACTGGTGGTTTGGACTAATATTGAACTTTTAAAAAGGGGAAAACAGCAGGAGCAGGAAATGGTGTGCTGTAGATTTGACCTCCAACCTTGTTGTTTCCAGCAGGGAGCGAAAACCAAACATTGGAGCTGTGGTGATAATTGTCATTCAGAGACAAACATAGCAGTGTGTCCTTGACATTGACGAGCTAACGCACTAGTGGGTCAGCTAATCAACTGGCCCTTGTAAACGTTGCCTGTCTTACCTGCTCTCGTCTTTTTTATTAAGCTCCGCGGCAAACTCATTCATCTTTTAACGAGACAGTTTATCAAAGATATGGAGCCTGCCAAAGTGTTCTGGATCACAGTGCCGCCATTGATGTTTCCCTGCAAGTCTGCAACTTATCACCTGAGTTATAAATGTCCAAACAGCTGCAATAAATGGAGATGAGGCATTAACACAGGCTAGCAGTGTTTTCACCAGATTAACTAGGCTTCACCAATCAAGAACCAGTTTGGGTATAACTATGGTGAAGGTTCTCTGCACAGAGACTGATCTGAAAGACAGAGGGATACAGATATACTTGTTGAGAGGAGCTTCTTAACTTGGAAGACATTGAAGTGACTTCAGGCCAGGATGGTCTGTGTGTGTGTGTGTGTGTGTGTGTGTGTGTGTGTGTGTGTGTGTGTACAGACATATATCTTTATACAGTGGTGAACAGGTCCATGTTTGTGTACACATCAGCATGCATTATGTGTGCCTTTCTGATTCTCTGTGTGTATGTTTATATGTATTTCATAAAAGACTGAATTCAGATGAAAGCAACATGCCAGCCTCTTGGCCCTGAGGGTCATGTATGTAATTTGGGTTGACAAGTCTCTCCATATGAGCATGGGTTTATGCAAACAAAAAATGCACTCTCTGTAAGTGAGGCAAAGAGGCACATGCATGTGCACACATGTACATAAACAAACACATGCTAAACACATTAAAAATACATTTCAGTGATTTTTACCAGTGAGCTGGAACTGTGTTTCAAACACAGATAATATGGCCATAAAATTATCCACTGTAGTTAAAACATTTCTTCCTGCCGTGAGCGCCGGCCTACTAAAACTACAGATTAGTGTAAAATTTTGTATTTTCATTCCAGAATAAGAGTGGCCGACTGCCCAGTTGGAAAATGTGACTCACACAAATCTAATATAAATGTAGCAAAAAATAGTTTACCTTAAATTGCTACATACAGGCCTTCAAGTGCTCCACTGCAACCTTGTAAAATTCAATGTCAGTGTACTTTTTAAGCTGTTAGTCAAACTTCTCTTTTTCCATTTTTCTCTCTTTTGCCTTCAGCTTGCAGCCCTGGGACCTTTAAGTCCAAACAGGGGGACGGCTTCTGCCAGCCCTGTCCAGCCAACAGCCGTGCCAGCTCAGGAGCATCCAGTGTTTGCTCCTGTCGAAATGGTTACTACCGTTCAGACACTGATTCTTCAGAATCCCCGTGCACCAGTAAGTAAAATAGTAAAAATGAGAAACGCTCCTCCTGTAGTCTCCTGTATTCTTGTAAAACCTTCTGCATACTCTTGTTCCTATCCATTAAAAATACAAAATTGGGTATCTTTAGACAATAATCAACTGCATTTGCAGCCATAAAACAATGTTCTTAACAGTTTCATAAATGTCCCACGCTTCCCTCTTTGAATTGTGCCTTAAGTGGCTGATAGAAGCCCTTAGGCGTACATTCCCACAACGCCACAGGGATGGCAAACAAGTCTGCTTGCTTTCCCAACGTTAACCAAAACTTATCATCAAACCCCTCCCGTGCCTCTGCGTGAAGTCTGTCTGTCTCACTGCTACCACCCCTTTTACAGTCAGTGGAGGAATTTTTCTAGTAGCAGTGCCTTGGTTAAGAGCAAACATGCACACGTAGGAGCTAATTCACTTGCTATTGAAGAGAGAAGATCCTTTTTCTCTGTTGCTGGGGTGGGGGGCTGATTCTCCCACAGTGCAGTGAGAGATAAGGCTCCGGTAATTGGATAAGAATTGCCAACGCTCTGCCAATAGTTTGTCTCGCTCATCCCCCCCAGCACTTCTCACTCACACACACGCGCACACACACACACAGTGGGAATGAGCATGCAATTCAAATCTGAACTCCTGTCCTCTTTTTTTTCATAGAATTGCGGGAGCAGTCTCTTGTTGTGTGGAAGAAAAAATGCTCTTGTTAATGCATGAAAAATGTACTAATACCATAGCACAAGAAAAATTCTTGGGTCATGAATTGTGTTGATAGCACCCATGGAATAATGAATGTTTGTGTGTATAATGATATGTAAACTGTGTTCGGCAAAATGAATCTCTGTCTATTGTCAGTATGTCTCTGTACTGTCACCAAGGCAAATTTCTTTACACCTATTGTGCATGCAGATTAAATTCATTCTCATTCCAAACCTATTTTCCTCATCTCATTCACGCTTTACTTCCTTTACACAGCTGTTCCCTCTGCACCACGCAATGTCATCTCCAGTGTGAATGAAACCTCGCTCGTGCTGGAATGGAGTGACCCACGTGACTTGGGTGGCCGTGATGACATTTTCTACAATGTCATCTGTAAGAAGTGTCTGCCTGAGCGGGGAATGTGCTCACGGTGCGACGACAACGTTGACATCTCGCCACGCCACCTTGGCCTGACTCAGCGTCGTGTGGCTGTCCGTAACCTACAAGCGCACACACAGTACAGCTTCGAGATCCAGGCGGTCAACGGTGTTTCCAACAAGAGTCCCTATACACCTCAGTTCTCTACAGTGAACATCACAACAAATCAGGCCGGTGGGTACAGCTGCAGCCTCGTGGCTACCTGTCAGAGATCAATACTGAACTTGTAGGCACTGCCAACTTTCAAAGACTGGAAAAAGATACAAAAGAAAGTCAGAGAATGCTTTCTTTGCTTAAGATGTAGGGATCAATTTCTTGTATGCATGTAGGAGTATGTTACATGTTTTCTCTTTAAACAGGGATTGAGAAGGAAGACATTCTTCTGAATGAGCTTAGAAAGGGACCTTTTTCACACGCCCACAACATGCTCTGTACTAACACCGCTGCAAATAGCAATAGCGAGGCAGTGTGTATTCAAAGTGTTGAACCCTCAGTATTTTAGCTGCCCACTGCTTCCAACCCACTGCTCCTCCAGCCCACAGCCGCAACAGTAACTAGGCCAATGTAGCAATCAGTGCTGACATGAAATTCTATGGGTTCAGAAGACTGAAACCCAGCTAATGCATGTATGGAATCACTTAGGGAAGCAGTTATAAGCTACTGTACTGTGTTTCTACTGGCACTAAGATGTGTGATTTAAATTAAAAGTCAGAGGTGATGATGTTAGATTAAAATAGGTATTCCTATTTTGATGGTTTAGTTGATTCAGTTTACCTTAAAAGACCTCAATAAATGTCAGTGCTGTTGAGCTTATTCTTCTGTTCTTGTGATTTGGTCCATTTGATGAGTTTCTCCAAGGGCTCTTAAATTCTGCCTTGGATGTGTTTAGTTGCTATGTTAAATTTCCCGTCTCTGCAGGCTTAGACAACACCAAGGATTATCTCTTGCTCCTTTCCCCCCATCACCTCTGTCTCCTCTCTGTGGTCTTGTCCTCCTCACCTCTAACCCTGTGTTCCTGCTTCTAAAAGCTTCAGGAATGCCTTCTGTTTGAGGGTCTAGGACCCAAAGGACCTATGGGGCCCCAAGTTAGGGCCTCGTTGTTTTATGAGGGGTCTGGCACTGGGTTGACAGGGACCACTGTCTGTCGTGCTTGGGGTCAGTTGGGTGCAGAGAGAAGTGAAGGGAAAGGAGGGGGCAAGAGAGCTTCAGCTGTGATCAGATTATCCCCTGGTGTAGTCCCAAGACTGTCCTTGTATGTGCATTCACCTTTTAAGAACCAAAATAAATACTAGGGCGGTGATAAGCCCCACAGGCCACCTCCATGGTTACTGCAACGTCTTCTCCCAGAGGAGGGCCCCTAATCCCCTGGCTAGAGTAACCAGGGGATCTGTCTAGGAAGCATTGTCTTCTGGGGGAGAAAGAGAGATATGGAGGGCCTTGGTGGATGGGGCTGGCATGGGAGAGGAAGGTTTGGGGTGCACAAGAGAGAGAAAGAGTGAGAGACAGAGACAGAAGGAGGTCCAGCCATAAACACAAGCAGCAGAAAGAGAAAGGAAATGCAAGGGGGAGGATCAAAGTACTAAAAACTGGGGATTAAAAAGCTTGAAAATGGGAAAGAGACAGAGAAGAGGTGGAGGCCTGTAGTGGTGAAAATAGTTTAAAAGTGAAGAGCTGAAGAGTGAATCTAGGAAAGAGTGAGGAACTTTATTTTTGAAGGTACCACTGGAGATAGACTGTTGAAGTTATGAAACAAAAGCAATGGAGTAGACTGGGAGGAGGGAGTGAGTCAGAGGTACAGAACAAGCCTGAACTTAGAAAAAGAGGAAAGAGACAGGGGAGTCAGACAGCACTTGGCCATTAATAGGCACATGTGAACAAAACATGAAAAGCTCAGGTGGGTGGACTGCCAGTGTGTTTTATGCTCATCTTAGAGCGTTTGTGTCCACAAATAGAGATGCATGTCTATTTGTATGTTCATTATATAAAAGGAGCAGTCTATATAATGTATACGCATTTGTTTGTGTTGTATCGTAATATTTGTGCACAGTAGACCACATATGTATATGATTTCTTCAAACTACAACAACACAGAAGGCTACAGACAGAGGAGATTCTAAAGTATGGAGCAAAAGTGCAAACAGAAGTTCAGCAAGGGTTTGGTTAAAAGTATGGAAAGTCTACATCTGTATGTGTTTGCTGGTCCCAAAGCTTGCCCAGGGTTGCTGTATGGCATAGGGAACTGCATGTACCAGGGACTTATCCATCAGTTTTGCAGTTTGATTCTCTTGTCACAGGAGAATTAGACATCCCCTCTCCTTCCCTGCGGACTCTGGGAGGGAGAATTTGAGCATTAGTGGGGAATGGTTCTGCATACTAACTATTTGCCAAAGCTTTTCACAAAGCCCACAGCCTAAGACTTTGTATTTAGGCTTCTGTGGACACACAAAGGGCACAGAACTTGAAAAGACATAATACAGAAAACGATAAATAAAGCGGATTTTCCTTTATTTGTTTTGCCCTATGCAGCTCCATCTGCAGTGCCCACAGTTCACCTGATGGCGGCCACAGCGAGCACTATGAGCCTGTCCTGGCTGCCTCCAGAGAAACCCAACGGAATCATTCTGGATTATGAGATTAAGTACCATGAGAAGGTAAGCGGCAATGTAAGTCAACGCCTCTAATTCAATCCAATTTCATTGACTTGCATGGTCTCTGTTTCATCTGTGTCTCTGTAAATGTGGAAGACAATGCCTCTGCTGATAAACACATGGTTGCAGTGAGGCAAGTCACCATTTCAAATCTTAGTTTGTGGGATCACTTTCCCCTGTTTATTCCCCTCTTTTACATTCCTCAGTCCTACAGTCCTACTTTTTTCTTTCAATCCATCCAATCCTCTCCCATATTTCTATTATGCACTGCCCCTTTCTGTCCCCAAATTCCATCTCTCCCTCTTATCCCTGTCCTTTCTATGTCCATGCATTAGAAAGTTTCTCTATTTTCCCGTGGCATAGAGAGTTGGATTTGCCTCAGGAAATGAACAAACGCATGCGGTGTATATCTGTTCTGTTTGTTGACTTGTCCTTCCCCTATCAGATTTACAAGCTGGGTTCAGTCTGTCTCTCTTTGTCCCTCTCACTCTTGTCTCCAGTATTTTTTTTCTCACTTGCCTTTACGTATGGATTGGACAACCATGTCAGGGAGCAGGGGGAAAACAGATGGTGGATGATGATGAATGTGAAAGTACAAAGGGCTGATTTTTGGTGTTGTCTTCATCACTTGCTGTCTGTCTGTCTGTAGGATCAGGGTGAGGCCATTGCCCATACCATGACTGCCCAACGGAGCAATGCCCGCATTGAAGGTCTCAAGGCTGGTACACCTTATGTGGTACAGGTCCGGGCCCGAACAGTGGCCGGTTACGGCCGCTACAGCAGCCCAGCTGACTTCAGCACCAACCTGCAAAGTATGTCACTCACATACCTGCTTCATTACCTAGGGATATACGGAGA
Organism: Datnioides undecimradiatus; assembly: GCA_008933995.1. Lineage (NCBI taxonomy): Eukaryota > Metazoa > Chordata > Actinopteri > Lobotiformes > Datnioididae > Datnioides > Datnioides undecimradiatus. The sequence continues at coordinate 10,554,228 of WARS01000029.1, read as the reverse complement.
TATTTGCAGCTTAATACCTCCATAATAGTGTGCATAAGCTCATGAACATAATACAGGCTAAAAAGCTTATGAAGCTAGAAGCTACTATGCACATTTTTCACGCGAAAAGAACTGAAATCCTTGTAGAGAAATTGACTTATGATCAAGTGAAAATCTCCCATTTCTTAGGAATTAGTCAAGGTATCAACCTCACTCTTGTTCATACTCAGCATCAAGGAGACAGTAAAAGAAATGAATATTCTCTCTAGGGGACATCATAAATGCATGTTTGGTTTCAGTTTTGCTCACTGCTGAATGACACAAGGGCATGGTTTTACTGATGTAAGCATGCAACTCTTAAGTAGGTGTATGAGGCATACAGGCCTATAGTTAGACTTATGGCAGGATTGCAGTTAGTGTGGGTGTATGTTTGTGACAAGTTCTCCAAGTAACCTCTTTCTCTTCTTCTCCCCTAAAGCTGACCCTCCAAAGTCATGGCAGGAGCAGCTGCCACTCATTGTGGGATCAGCCACCACTGCCCTGGTCTTCATCATTGCAGTTGTGGTCATCGCTATCGTATGCCTCAGGTCAGAATATAATTTCTCTATCAGCCTCAAGTTTAAATGTGTGACAAATGAGAACGAGGAACTTGGGTGACAATGGTAAATAACACCATGGCAAAAAAACTTTGACACACTTATACACTGAATCACTTAATTTGTGAGGTAGAATATGTTCAAACAGTGGGGACATTTGTAGATTTTTTTCCTTCAAGTTGAAAAAAATTGAGATAGCTTCAAATGTCAACTTTGTTTGCATGTCCTCCAAACCACCCCAGAACAGTCTCAGTGGACTGCTATGCCACCTGTGAGGCCACTGAATGCCAGATTAGCCTTCTGAATCTGTGAGTAGTAAACAGCTTTGGCCAAAATGCTACTTTGCTCACTGGACACAGCATGGCGGAGCAGCTGTTGGGCCTGATAGGCCTGCCCTCGTGGCCCAGCACTCAGAATCAACTGTGCGGTTGCCCGACCACAAAGAACCCAGATGCGCCCCTGTCTGCTGGGCCCAATTGACTGGGAAGATGCAAGCGGCTGCTCAGACCTTTCAAAAAGTCTGACATTGCATCAGCTGCGTCTAACCACACTCGTTTATCCTTATACCACTCATTTGTCAGGCAGCAAATGCAGTGTGTGTGTATGTGTGAGTGTGTATATGTGTGAAAGGTTGGCACCCACCACTGACTGGCGCCCACTGGGTTTGCTCCACAAGCCAGTTCAGGCAGTGGCTGACAAGCGTGGGCATCGGTCACGCTAGACTGAATAATAATCTCCATGGCTCCCCCTCCTCTCCTTCTCCCTCCTGCCTCTTCGTTCTCTTCTATTTTCACACCGCTACATTGTGTCTCTCTCAGGGTCTTGGCTTTGCCGCTGCTCTGACGGCCACAGAAGAAGAAGGAGAAAATAGTAATAACACAAAACACAGGGCTTCGGCATATTCCGGAACCAAATTAGAATTTGTAATAAGATGCAAATCACCATCGGGTATTATTGCCCTGGTTACTGGTTAGACAACAAAGGAAGCACATTAACATGTAATTTAAACAACCCAGCCCCTCACTCTGTCATCATCTTTATGCTGTGCCCCCCTCCCTTGCCGTTGCAGAGGGACACATGCAAGAAGATGAGGATACGGAAACTGAGAGACAGGGGTAAAAGAGAAAAAGGATAAATAAGGAAAGAAAGTGACAACAAGCAAGCGAGAGTTCATGAGAGGAAAATAAAAGGCAGATTCATTTGAAATGAACAGTATGATGTCTGTAGGGCGAGGAAGGAGAGACAGCTGAGCTTGCTGTTTGAGTCTTGCTTTTGTCTTGGCTGCTCATTTTAGAGGTACCAAGAGTGAATAGATTTCACTTGCTTCTTCAGACAATGGTATGATCTCCTTTTGTTTAGAGTCGTGTTAAAGCCCCAAAGTATGAATCATTTTACCACCAGACATTGATCCACTCTTTATCTACAGAGTATCCCTTACTTCCAATGCAAAAAAAGACATCTTCACCAAGCCACATTGTTAGCGTGGCTACATCTCTACAGACATTATTAAGAATCTGTTTTCTTCTCATGCTTTTGTTCCTTTCCAGTATTTGCACCACACTGCGTGTTGTGTGGAGCCCATGTGACTCATTCCATCTTTTCATCTGTCTCAACAGAAAGCAGAGAAACGGTTCAGAGTCGGAGTACACAGAGAAACTGCAGCAGTACAGTAAGTTTCTAAGCTGAGAGGCCCCCGTTCTTTTTTCATTATTCACATTTCAGCGACTACATTCATCTTACCTGTGACCAGGCAACCCCAACCACTTACTCCCTTAAGATGAATTGGCTTGATCATCCTGATTCAAGTATTATGAAAGATCTTGCTTTGATCTGTAACTGGATAATATGTTTTTAGACTTTTACACAGTATAAATTGAAATTTTGTTTAATGGCATAGATTCACTTTCCTGTCCTTGCCACTGAATCCCCAATAGTAACGCCGGGAATGAAGGTCTACATTGACCCCTTCACCTATGAGGACCCCAACGAGGCTGTGCGCGAGTTTGCCAAGGAGATAGACGTCTCCTGCGTGAAGATCGAGGAGGTCATCGGCGCAGGTAACCCACCAAAGCTCCTGAGCTACAGGGGGAAGACTGCTAGTCACCTCCAGGCCATACCGTTAGAGGACTTCACACCAAGCGGTACTTTCACTCAATTCATCGCTAGCCCTCTCCTTGCTCCCTCCTCTCCCACACTCGTCACCTCTTAGGAATCCCTTTCCAGTATTACAGATGTCTCCAGCACTCTCCTGTGTTTAAAGCATTACTAGCTACATTATATCTTCTTTAAGCGTGACTCACAGTCATAGCACCCTTAAATTGTTAACCATGCCATTTAGAGTAGATGTTTACCTTTTTGTATGGTGGATAATCATTTCACCCTTGTCCTAAAAACAGAGCCCAATCCTGGAACAAGAGAGATGCTGTGCGAGGACATGTATGTTGTTTAAATATGTGTGACTCAGAAGTCATTAATTGATTAAAAAATGTAATTGAATCTGATGGAAGCAGATTTTGGACAATGCGAGCCCCATACAGACAGGATGTATTTCTCTAGGGGAAATGTTAATACTGTGCTAGCGCATGTCTGTGGTTTTTCTCTTATTTATTCCAGTATGAATTACAGCCCTATTCCTTTTTGGCTTACTTCTAAGGTATAGCTAAGTTGCATCTACAGCAGCAGTCATCTACAGTTGAGTTGGAGGAATCAAATAATTTTATACAAACCTAAAGCCAATGTGGAGAATCCGACTCTACAGGCTTATCAGATGGGTTAAGACTATCTTACATTAAACTGTTTTATGTACAGTTGCCTTGGCAATGTGTTGGGTTGTTAAGCAAGGTGCATGGCTAATACTTCCTGCATCTCCCTGAAATATTAATCCCATCTGGATGGGGTGTAAGATATTAAAATGTTTCTTGTCCAGGATTGGCCTGATTTCTTAGCCTGCCCACTTGTCAGTGTTTAGAGAACCCTTTTATGAAAGAGGGTTTCTACTTTATCACTGTATTCGACCCCTTGTCCCAGTAATTACACCTCTTCCGCTATGTGGTTGTGTGCCCCTCCTTTAGAAACCCTCCCTTGTATTTGATGTTGTGGATGGAGAAATATTTAATGTATTTGATATATTTGATAGTAATATGTTTGCTCAAAAGCTGCAGGACTATGCCAAGTGAGGTTGATTTTCTTAGCATTGTATCTGAGCCAAAATGGAGGACGTTGTGATGGCAGAGATGGGAGATGCTGCTACTGCTTCTGCTACTACCATTACTACTGCTGCTACTACTACTACAACAACAGCTCTTCTACTGCTGAGGCTACTACTTGAAACCCGTCGCTTCCCAGCATTCGCCTTTTAAGTGACAAACCCTCAACCCCTGTCTTCCCTGTCCCCCTCCTCTCCTCTCCCCCTTCCTCAATCCATCACTCCATTCCTCCATCCCCATGCCCTCTCTCCCCGGCTTCCACCACCTGATCACCTTTGCACCCATATCGACACACATTACTCTCATCGCCTAATTTGTCTTGCATTCTTGCACACGCTTGGTGTAGACTCTAAACGTAAAGCGTCCACAACCCCAAGAACCCCCAAGCTTCTGTCTCCTCCTATCTCCTCCTCTTGTGCCCGTTTCTCCAGCCAGTCCGAAGCTTAGCACCCCCCCCAATCCTTACCCCCCTTCCTCCTCTCACCCTGTCACCATACTTTCCCCCTTTTTTATTTCAACATGCATTTATTTTTCCAACTCTACATCTTCTCACATTCCATGATCATGCCTCACACTCACCATGCTGTTTCCTTTAATCCGTAGCTTAACAGCACAAAGTCACTGTATGCGCCCCTTATCACCACCATCCCATGACACTGGCCTAGAGTCCTGGCTTCTCTTGCAGTCCTCCCTGTCCACCCCTCCTGCTACCTTTCCCTGGCTCCTTGGTTCTAACCAGTTAACTGTCCCCTCTCCCCTCTTTTCCCCCACTCTCCTCCACTCTTCCGTCATTCCTCTCTCCCTTCCCTCTCTCTCTCTTTCTCTGGCTGTCTTACCTGGGCTCTCGCAGGAGAGTTTGGGGAGGTGTGCCGTGGTCGCCTCAAGCTGCCAGGCCGCCGCGAGATCATCGTAGCCATCAAGACTCTCAAGGTGGGCTACACTGACCGCCAGAGGCGAGACTTCCTGTCTGAGGCTTCCATCATGGGCCAGTTTGACCACCCCAACATAATCCGTCTGGAAGGTGTGGTCACCAAGAGTCGGCCAGTGATGATTGTCACAGAGTTCATGGAGAATGGAGCACTGGACTCTTTCCTAAGGGTGAGAAAAAGAAGCACGTCCAATCACATCACACAGTATAGTATAGCTATAAGTATAGCTTATGTTTTAGCTACTTCCTATAAAACACGTTTGTGATTCTATCAGTAATGGATCACTATCTAGCAAATAAGCCCATCCAAATCTGCTTGATCTGTCTTTTAGCTATCTCACATTCTTTGGAGCCATATGAGGTTCATAAGCTCTGCAACAGAGCCCACAATGGATATCTGACAAATGCTGCATTCAGGCAATCGGTGACATTTACAAAGAGCTCAGTCTCCAATGAATCACTGCCTCAAAGTCACATCATACATTGTCTGCCAGAGAAAGTGGGGTGATACACTGAAGAGAATGAAGGATGGATAGATAGGCAGAAAAGAGAAAGATGGTGTAAAAGGTGTAAAGTGGTGAGAGGTTAAAACCTAAAAAATAAACATAGGTAGGACAAATAAAGATGAAAAGAGGAGAAACATATATTCCTTTGAAAGAGCAACCTTGATCTACAATAAAATTTATCCTTGTCATTCTCTCTCTTCCTTTGCCAGCTCAATGACGGGCAGTTCACAGTGATCCAGCTGGTTGGCATGCTGCGTGGTATCGCAGCAGGCATGAAGTACCTGTCAGATATGAACTATGTGCACAGAGACTTGGCTGCCCGTAACATCTTGGTCAACAGTAATCTGGTGTGTAAAGTATCTGACTTCGGCCTGTCTCGTTTCCTCGAGGATGACGCTACAGACCCCACCTATACCAGCTCTTTGGTGAGTGCAGATATATGTGTACGTGTTTGTGTAAGTGTATTCATGTTTAAAATCAATGTTTAAAGGTGCTACACGCCACGTTTTGACATCAATACATCACTATTAGGTTAATTTTAGCCCCCTTTACAAATTAATTCACAAAATTGCCAAGTATGAGTATATCCAGAAAATAGATCTGTGTCAAGTCTGTTCCCACATGACATGACCATTATAGGTGGAAAGGGAGTGGTTTTTTTTTCATTGTGAATGAGAAGTGTAGGTTGGAAAAATAAGAACAGTTGAAACAATGAACTAAGACAAGTACATTGCAGATCAATTTACAACACATAAATAAGAGAACTAAGGACTTTTGTGGCTATGGAAACTTTTCCCCTGGAAATGTTGCATGTTTCCATCTAAGCTGTTTGAGATTTCCCGAAATTTTACAAGATGATTAGGCCAGTAAATTTGGGAAATGTCTTTCATGACTGACTGATACTGGCTTTTATCCTGATGTGACACAACATAACTGGCAAAGCGGGTAAAGGCACATAGGAAAGGGATAATAATGATAATGATAATAATTGATGATAATTGTCATAGTTGAACATGTGCTCTGGTATAAAGATAGGCAGCCTCCTCCAGCCACTATAGAAACTTCTTTCGTCACCTGTCTAAGCAGGAAAAGGGCTAGTTTCTTCTTGTAAACTAGTGATTAACTAACACTTATTTATAAGAACTGTATGCTACAATGGCAAATTGTAATACAAGTCATTAAGGTTTATTGCAAAGTCACTTCCAACATGTGCTGTTTATAAAAGTAAAAGAAAAAGCAAAGACTACTGTCAAGAGGAGTAAGGGATAATAAGTATCTTGGTAACAGGAAGTCATAGTTTTAATTGAGAAATGTGTGTGAAAAGTACAGTTCCTTATTAAAAAAACTTGAGAGGATAGTATGATGGTGATATATTGATGTTGAAAAATATAGTTTGTAGCACATTAAATATAACTTCATGTGTTTGTACATATCATTTTCTTGTAACTGTCTTACTAACCTTGTGTGTGTGTGTGTGTTGTTTGGGTTCTGCAGTATGCACCCAAGTGTTGTGCATCAGCATTTCCCTTAGACTGTGTTTTTCTCACCCTCTCTCTTCCTCTTGTATGTGTGTGATTCTGTGTTTGTGCTCCATCCCCCCCAGTATTTCATGCTCACCTACTCATTCGCATATCCACAGGGAGGGAAAATCCCCATTCGCTGGACGGCTCCCGAGGCGATTGCCTACAGGAAGTTCACCTCAGCAAGTGATGTGTGGAGCTATGGCATTGTCATGTGGGAGGTGATGTCGTACGGCGAGCGGCCGTACTGGGACATGAGCAATCAAGATGTAAGCAGATATGTTGAATTTTTACAATGTCATTTTAACTAGTTAATGTGGCATATGCATCTATTATATATTTATGCTGAGACATTCACTATTCAACAGTAGCATTTTTGCAGTAGAATATATAAATATAGATATTTAACCACCTCTGTTATCACTGTCCAAAAGCCATTCTCTCTCTTCATACCCACCCACAGTTTCTACTCAAAGCTAATCTTTCTCTGGTCCTTATTTCTATGTATTCCCTAAAGCCCTTTTCCCATGTTTATCTCTGACTCTCCCATCATTTCCCTCATTCATTCTCCTCTGTCCTCCCTCACTTGCTCTCCTCATCGACCCATCTCTCTCTCCTTATGCTGCCCGTCCTCCCTTTACACCCTACTCTGTGATTAGAAATGATTGTGATTTCTCTGTCGTTCCTCCTCAGGTGATAAATGCCGTGGAGCAGGACTATCGACTGCCCCCACCCATGGACTGCCCCACAGCACTGCACCAGCTCATGTTGGACTGCTGGGTGAAAGAGAGGAACCTGCGACCCAAATTCACCCAGATTGTGGCCACGCTGGATAAGCTTATCCGCAATGCTGCCAGCCTGAAGGTGGTCACCAACAGCACACAGTCCACTGGGTAAGCTGTAAAAGTATGATTTAAACAGTATGCTGGTCACATTAAGTTGAGAATCAGTATGAAAGCCTTGGCAAGCAATGCTTAAAAGCAGATGCCGTATCTGGTATATGTTCACTGGAGCTGGTTATAACAGAAATAGACTTAAACTGCAATGCTGTTTCTCTCAGTTTCACTGGAGGTCATTGTTGGGTATTATGAGGTGGATTAGAGATTTTCATAAATGGCAATAATGTCTTATTATGGTCAAATCATTATGCATATTAGTGCTGGTCGCGTTCTTAAAATCCTCTCTGGTTTTCTCAAGTCATAGGTTAGTGGAGACCTGCCAGAGTCTTGTGATAGATTACAGTAACTAGTCATTAGTTTATTGAATGAAGTTACTTGACTTTCCACCGTGAGAGAACTGGCCAAGCCATTTCACTTACACCTGAGCCAGAGCAACCACGATAATGATTTTCATTGTGCAAATATTCCTTATCCAGGTTGATTCAGCGTAGGTGAGTCACTGTGACTCAGCTGTAGCAATCTCTCCTCTAAAGTCCTCATTTCTTCCCATACAACTCTTTAGTTCTCTTTAGTTCTCCAAAATGCAGCCTGGGCCATTATGCAAATCCAAATTACCATAGCTCAATACAGCTGTTAAAAGCAACTCCCTCACCATCTGAGAGCTCAATCAATGATGTCACATCTACATTTAGCTACGCTACCTCTCTCTCCAACCTGTTTCTTGGAAAGAATTTGGAGGATAGAAGGTGGCAGAGTTGGAGCGATAGGGAGGGGGATGACCTACCTATCTGTTCCTGCATCAGGGTCTTTCTGTCTTGAGGGAGGGCTGCAGACAATCCTGGTTTGGGCTCATGGGGGAAACCAGGGTCTCGGTTGGCCACTGGAGTGACGTTCTTAGAAGATTAAGCTTGCGGTTAATTAGCTCGATTAAGGCGATGCAAAAAAGAGATGGGAGCGCCTTTTAATTAGCCACTAACGAGATTTTAAACGGGCCAGCGGAGAGGTGGCCTCCTGCTGACAAAACCTAACAAGGGAGAAGTGAGAGATGATACCGTCGTCCTGTTCGGCATTGAAGGGTGGCTGGAGGTTGGCTAACACTGCCTGGCATAAACGTCCTTTGGTTGTGTGTGTTCTGTGTACTTGACATGACTGCATATTGCATTGTTGGCATAAAGTGTAATGACTTACCACGCTTTGGTGGTGATAAGCTTCTGGCACCGGTGGAATGAGTCATTCCTGTGTTTTTCTTTCTTTTGAGCCGCTGTTGTAAATGTAGAAATTCACACTTAAATCACATCCTCTGTCTAAACTAAAAAATGCAAAGCAGTCAGTCAGACAACCCTTCAGGGGAACTGCTACAGTCTCAACTGTAGACCTTGAATTTAGGCAAAGCCTGTATCTGTCTAAAGACCTCGTGTACAATATTACCCAGCTTTCCTGCTGTGTGTCTGCTTGTGGCTCACATGTGGTCAGCAACGGTCTGGAACCTTTTGAAGCCAACTTTAGAGAAGGAGGACTAACAATACTCCATTAAGAGAAGCCAGACTCTGGCGTTAACGACGGCCCGAGGCCTTGAGCTCTGAAGCACAGGCCTTATTAAAAATCACTCCATCTACACCACTCAATGGAGCCTCTGTATCACTGTTATTAAGTCTCCCTCCATGCCTTTTCTCTCTTCTCCCTCTTTCTCTCTCCATTCCTCTTTTAATTGTTAATGAATCTAATGCCATCAAAAAGGATGACAGGGATCAACAGAGCAGAGAGGAGGGGAGACAGTGGTGCTCTTTCAGTTTGCCTGCTCCCTCATCTGCTTCTCCTCCTTCACCTCCCAGCACCTCCCTATCTCTCTCTCTCTCTCTCTCTCTCTCTCTTCCCCTCCACCTCCACCCCCCTCTTGTTCATCCGCTCCACTTCACTCTGAGTTGTAGTACAGTTTTATTAAAACTCCCAAGGTGGCCCCTCTATCTACAGCATTGATCAGCACACACTTTCTTCTTTAGAAAGACCCAGTGGGCTGTCAACAGGTGCACAGGAACATGCAAAACATACTTCAACACATTTTCAGATACACACACACGCGATTAGACACCATCACACAACAGTGACAGTGTACTTATATGCACACAGATGTATATCCAGCATCTTCATCCTTCCATATATTGTCATAGCTCACAGGTTCATGAGTCAGTACTTCCATGCAACCAAACACACACGCACGAGAACAACATCTGTATTTACATTCCACAGATATTCCTGTCACAAGGTGTTTTCACCTCAAACATCTCACAACAATGCACTTTAAATACGAAAACAATGTACTATCAAGATTATGGTTTATATCTTTCTAGTTAATCTCATGTTCATACAAGCAGCCTAGAAGTGATTTGAGCTGTCCAGTAAAACCACATGGAATCCAATCTTTCCCGATCAGATTTAAACCACATTTGTAAGTGGTTTGAAAATGCAACTTAGTACAACCGCTAAGATTGAATTTCATGTGGTATTTTTTCTGTTTCTTTTTTTTGCAACCTAGTGATATCTCAGTGCAACAATACAAAAAACCAAAAACAGGAAGAGAGCTATCCTGACAGTTCCAGGGTCTTATAAGTCTTCATAAAGGAAACATTTCACATTCTTACACTACAGATGCAGCAAAATAAATGCTTTTTAGACCAACAATCCTCACTTGGTTACCATGACTCATGCTGTTTTCATGATGTCAAATGATATAGTTTCCTAACAAAGATCTAATCTAGTTCCTTGTAAATTACAATGTGGGTAGTCAAGACCAGATTTAACATCTGCTCCGTGAACACACACCAACTCGCCTCACCAGCTGCAGCGCCAGCATCCACCACCCAAGCCTCCAGCCAGTCTCTCCACAGTCATTAAAGTGCCCCCCCACCACACTCCCCCAAACCCCTGCACACAACTCCTTACATGTGGAGGAGAGGAGAAGAGAGGGGAGAAGAGAGGAGGAGAGGTGGAGAGATGGAGAGGTGGCACTCAGCGGGGGGCGTTTAGGGGTGAGGTTGGCCGGTAGAGGCAGTAGAGTGACGACCTTAACCCTCTCTCTCTCTCTGTTTCTCTTTCTCCCTCCTCCCTCCCCTTCCCTGATGTAGGGTATCCCAGCCCTTGCTTGACCGCTGTGTGCCAGATTATACCACTTTCACCACTGTGGGGGACTGGCTGGACGCCATCAAGATGAGCCGCTACCGTGACAACTTCGTCAACGCCGGATTTGCTTCCTTTGACCTGGTGGCCCAGATGACAGCAGAGTGAGTGGCTAGGGAGTGGATTCAGCTAATCAGGCCTAGAGTGATTGACTGGGCTGAGTTTGAGAGTCAAATTAGTGTTATACAGATTGACCTTGAGGGAATAAAAATAGTCTCATGGCTAAATTAAACATGATAAAATGTGGAAAAAAGGAACTCTCAGTCAGGGGAGACATCAAATGTATAATAGCATATTTTTACTATATTAGCAGACATTTCCGAAATACACTTGTGCAATAAATTGTGCTTTTTAGCGTGCCAGTGTTTATGTACACATAATGTAGTATATATGTAGAACACTAAAAGGAAAATGTGAGATTTACTGGCAACACAGCATGCCAAGAGACATGAAAGATAGATAAAATGAGACAAAACATAAGATCCTCCATGCTTTTCCTGTAATTAGGTATGTAATTGACCAATCAGGATAGTGGGTGGATTATGTAATCAGGATGGAACCAGTAGCAGTCACCTGCAACAACTATCAATCAACAGATACGCAATTTAACAGTGGAGTGCGCTTTTTCAGTACGTGCTGGTAGCTGCTTCCGTAACTATAATATCAAGTTGACCTTGACAACTCACCCACCTTCTGCTGTGTTTACAAACAGGAAATGATGTAATAGAAGTCATGGAAATTGGAGGCCAGTGATGATCAAATAAATGAATTAGGATTATAATGATAAATAAATTATCCTCATTAGCCGCATAATAGGCAATGGAGGTGGGGGTAATTTGTTTCAATTTGGCCAGGCTGACAGGTGTGGTGTACTGTGGCTCTCTGTTGCCCTTAATGGCCAGTAATTCCTCTAATGGTGCCCATTTATTATCATTTCATCCTCCGTCGCTGCACTGATGGGGATGGCGAAATATGAAAAAACAAAAAAGAAAAAAAAAAACACCATTTATTTGTGTGAAATTGCGATGATGCACCCTTATATTTGGCTCGGGAGAGAATGGATGTGCAGTGTAGCATGTGCATGTTTGTTCATGTGTGGGTTTAGGTGCACACTTTTGCACTACAATGGATGGGGCCACAAAGTCATTGAGACAAGCTGAGTGTATGGGCTCTGCGTGTAATATTAGATTATCCAGCATTTGTGTGTGTATCTGTGTGTGTGACTGAACGGAGAGGACGCAGACTGTGGCAGAGCACCAGCAGCCAGCTAATCGCTGCTCCAGACGCCGTCCGCTCTCTCCTCAGCTATCGACTGGGGAAATCAAACAAGCAAGCGGAAAAGAGAGGTTCTCGTGATATTATTGTACAGTGTTAAACCAACATGGCCATGATGATTAGATTATGCCTTCTAACTAATGACGGCCAAAGCAGGGGCACTCTCCCAGGCCTTTTTAAGGCTGTAGTAATGTCAACTGTATGTCAACATTTTCACATTTTCCCACTGCACCCGCAAGTTGAGGTTAAGGCGTACTCTAAAGATTACACTGTAGCTGGTGTGAGAACTTGGCTAAAAGACTAATTCACACTTTCAAGTCTTATTTGCTGAAATTTTTCTTGGATATTTTTAAGCTCTGAGGAATGTTGCAACAGTGGGCAAGTTACTAAAGCTGATTTACTGACACACAGACCCATTTTAAGCATAAATGACAGGCTCCTAACTGAGTAATCTGTCTGGTATCTTAAAAAACATCTTCTGCTTCCCTGTTTCTGTAGATACAGTAAGTGGCAAGCTGATGTGGAGTCTGTGAAGTCTGCCAGCTGCTGAACAGTAGCTTAGTTTGCTCTTTAATGATTAACTATCACATTATGGCCCTTTGACACCAGTCCTTTTGCCCACCTGCCAGGCAACAGAAGTACGTAGCAGTCATTATAGCTAGAAGAGTGTCCTCAGTCTGTTGACATACCCTCTGTCACCCACCCAGGTCCTTGTCTGTGTCTGTTCCCACCTGAGTCCGTGTTTACTTGTGGGTGAAAAGTGAAATCAACACTTCAACTTCAGGCGTGCGACATTTGTCTGCTTTTTTTTTTTTTTTATGACCAAGCCACCTGTTCTTATTTTCTTCTCCTTTTTTCTCACTCAACAGGGACTTGCTGCGGATAGGGGTAACGTTGGCTGGCCATCAGAAGAAGATTCTTGGTAGCATTCAGGACATGAGACTACAGATGAACCAAACACTTCCTGTCCAGGTGTGAGCGACAGGACACATACACACCGATGCAGTTGAAGGACAGCCAGACAGGAAAACGGGGGAGGAACTGTGCCAGAGAGAGCCATTGGAAAACCCTAGCTGCCTGACCCATCTCTGCCAATTAGACGCTTATGAAACTGGCTTGCAGTGCCTCTGACTATTGTTTTTCTTTATTTCACTACCACTTCCATTTCCTGTTCCTGCTTTTTTTGTTATTTGTCGATATTTCTTTTTCCATCCAATCAGAATTAGTGTGTTTTTTGATAGAGGAAGAAGAGTTAACCCCTTTATATCCCATGCGTGCCTCACCAGCTCTGGTGTGGGTTGACGTTTGCATGCATGCGTGTTTTAGTGAGGTTGGCCTTAGCCCTGTAACTGAAACGTCACACTCTGATCCTCACGTGAGAGTCCCTCCCCTTGACCTCTCAACCCAGCTGCGATGGACATAATACATAGTAAAGAATGAACACCGTTGTATTAAAAAAAGTGGATAAAACAAACAAAAAAAAGAGGACCCACAGGAGACTGAGGACAGTTCTTTCCCTGATAAAAGTTGTTTTACTGTGCACGTGTGTCGTTCTCCATCTTCATATTGAAGGTGTGTTATCTCAAAGGGCACTTGCTGGAGAAGGGTGAGGTGTTGGAAGAGGAAAAATGAGGTCAAAAGGTCAAGAGGATGACAGAGGTCAAAAAGGTCAAAGGAGGGCAGCCACATTTTTGGACACTTGTTTTGGCTGCCTCGGTCCTTAACAGATCACCAGATGATCTCTTCACCCTGACCTGAAGTGACTCAGGATAGTTCCACATTTTTACGCATTTTATTTTTGTTTGTCCACACATTTTTTTTTTTCTTTTTTTGACTTTCTTACATATTTTTGGGGGAGATTTGTGGTTTCAAATGGCCGGTCAAACCCCCACTGGACACTTCTGTGATTAAGGGGAGACGAGGACTGTGGCAACGCTATAGAAAGACCACTTGGCCTTTTGTGTGCGTTTTTGTATGTGTGCGTGCGCGCGTGTGTGTGTGTGTGTGTGTGTGTATGTGTGATTAAGTGTGCTTGGATGTGCGGGTGTGTCACGTTGCACACAAGTATACTGTACAATACAGCTTCCGCTATTTGCCACCGTGGAGAATTAACGCATGAACTGAACCGTGACAAGGAGCAAATATATCTGAAACAATTACGCTATATTCTGTGGACAACTGTTAAACATTCTTTTTTATTGAATCCAAAAAATGAACTTAGGACTTACATATATATATAAAATTATATATATATGCATCATGCAGAAACTGAGAGAAACCATGACGGACACCTTACTTTCTACTTACTATTATCTGGTTTTAGAAATAATCAAATTTCTTGTTTTAATTTCTTGACATCCTGCCCTATGTATTTATTTGTACCCTGCCCCCACCCCCAACCAACAACACCCAGATGGGCTTCACGCCATTGGACTTGGAACAATCAGAAGAAAGAGGATTCACGTAATAAATTGATTATTAAACAAAAAGAAAGTGCATATAAATTGGATATTGTATTTTTGTTGTTGTTCTAAACAGCCTGTACATGTTTTGTAACAAAAATACGATAAATAACAAGAAAAATGGTGTTATGACGAAATGGAAGTGCTGTTGTGAAATGTTTGATTCAGAGTGAAATTAACAGAGAGCAAAAGAAGAAGAGAGATAAGGGGGGGAGGTCAGGAGGTACAAAGGAAGAGAGGAACACTGAGGAACCATGGTTAGACTACTGGTTATAACATGTTGCCCTTTTGCTCTCCGTCCATTGTTGTGTGAGTGTCTGTGTAGGTGTGTTCAAGTCTTTAGGTGCCACCTGAACTGGATATTAAGCTTCCCCAATCCATTCTCATTCTCAACATAAAGAGCATTTGTGAAGCACTGAGCTGTAACTAATCGTCTTCCAGGCGCTTTGTTTTCAACTCAAAACCTCCTCCTCCAAACCGCTCTAATGCATCTCTGTGGTTTACTGATGTTCTAATTTTACTTCTCTACCACTGCCTCCAACAATAGGCTCCTCTTAACCCATCTTATGTAGTCTGACTGTTAAGGAGTCATAGGAGGAAGGTCTAGAGATGAAGTGGCCTACCTGCCAATCATTTCAATTGCTCCAGAGGCGGAGCTCCATCACAAGACCTGCAGTTTGCAACAGGATCCTCATCAGAGAATTCAGTGCTGTCAGAGCAGAAACCTATTGGTCTTTGTCTGTCAGGTCGATTAATACAGAGGCCAATCTGGCATCATGAGGATACGAGCATGCAGCAAGGGCAGACATACGGCGGGCTGACCTATCATTATCTCTCTTCATTTCCTGTCTGGCCTGCAATCATCCTGTCTCAGCTCGGGCTGCTGGATGATTAGTACAGTGCAGGATCAACAGCCCTGGCACGCAGACAACCAAAATCTGCAGGCCCACTCATCCTAAATGATGGCAGCTGCATCACAGAGACCATACTATTTGCACTTCTCACAGAGTGGTGTTTGAAGGTAGTGGATAAAGGGATTGGGCTGCCTGACTGCTGTGATCTTCCAGACAGTTTCCATGTTGTTTGCGTTTGAACTGATTGATGCAATATGTGAATATCATTAGTTAGGTGTGTAAGGGTGGCATGACGTTAGTGGCCATGCAGTGTGTCTTGTCATATTACGTTTGTCAGTTGCGGTTAAGTTCCCAAAAAAGTTGTGGAGGTTCTTATGCAAAACAACAATGTGTTCCCAGTTTTTATATTGTTACATCATACAGACGTTTTCACTACTGTTAATAAACTCTGTAAGGAGCTTACTAGCCTGTACAGTTGTAGTACACAATCATAAAATAATTTAACTGTTGTGTACTCAAACTACACAGAAAATACATCTTATATCTTTCCTTTTTTTAAAAATTCAAAGCATCAGTTTAGATTTCTGATACAATAGCTGAGAATCAGGATGATTTGTAGTCATGAGAAGACAGTGTTGAAAGTGCCTGTTAGTTGAGCAAATCTTTTTTTTATATCATTCTGCAGAATTGTTTTTTTCTTTCATTTTGATTGGAAAACAGAGTGATACAGGCTACATTTGGGGCTGATAGAAGAGCAGCATTATTGCAATCAGAAGCTCACTTTCACCCAAAGTCTCCCAGAAATATATAATATTAATCCTTCTTCCTTCACTCCAATCAATCATTCAATCACCTAAGCTCCACTGTTGCAACATTGCATGTGACACCTAAAAAGACACAGTTGATGAGCATAAAAGAGAGAGGGGGTGCATATGGGGGCTAAACACAATCAGATGGCAGACATACCCAGTCATGAAAAATGGCAGCGCTTTGGAGCTTGCATGAACTATTGATGAGGTGCACATGCTGCACTGGGGTCGGGAGTTGTGTTCACCAAAGTCAACCGGCCGTGAGTGATGAGCTCAACTGGCACTGCTGCACATCTTAAAATGATTAAACTGTCACCACATCAACTGCAAACAATTAATCTTTAAGTGGATTTTTTCACACATTAATGAAAGTGTTTAATATTCAACATTCGCAAGAGAGGAAAAACACTCGCTTTCTTGTGTTTTTTCTGTTCATCCTTCCGACTGCACATTGATGAAATTAAGATGGACTGTTATGTTTGCGTGCGTGTGTGTGTGTGGTGAAAGAGAGTGTGTTGGAATAAAAGGATTGCCATTTTATACAGACAACACTTTGATCAGCAGAGTTTAAGCTTTGTCAGATGTGGTTATCTCTTCGTGTGCCAATAGGTTTCAGACTGTCCCAACATTCCTTCCACCTTTCTTACCTATTTTACATCCTCCACAGGATCGTCAGACAAACACACCCACGCTCTCGGAAACCCTTTACCACTCACTAACTTTCTATTTTTCAGTTGCCTGTTTTAGATAAATATATACAGTACCGTCTTTTCTTCAGTCTACTAACAAGCTGACTCCACATCTGTCTTTTGGTCACTTTTGAAACCCCCTCTTCATACAAGGAAGTGAAATGTCAGAGAGTACTGTACATGTGTAGTGAACTGGGAGGGGTGGGGGCGGAATAAAGCGCTGAGAAATGCAATTGTTAATTCCTCTTTGAAAAGCATTAAGATGTATTTAATGTTGCAGACATACACAACAAATTACTAAAAAAAAAATGATGATGCATTCTTGTAGAAATATTTTTAAAAAACCCTTTTGCAATTAAATTATTTAAGAAATGTGACCTGATCTCTTGACTGAGTCTTTATGTTGTGTTTTGAATTGATAAATCATCCATGTGGACTTAATTGTTTGTTCGTGAGGTACCAGCACATAATCACGCACATGTTCTCCAGTTAAGTAGCTGCCCAAGACAAACACATTCAATTTCACTGCTAATCATTTATGGCCATCTCTCGCTCCTATAATCATTACCAGGAATTCATGCAGTTATCACAACAACATTTCTTGTTGATAAAGTGGCACCGGAGCCTCCGTTACAGATAACTATCTGCTTCAGCTAAACATACCACAGAAGGAGATTTAACTCTGCACATTTCTATCAATGCTCAGCGTACCTGTAAGCAGGGATTGCTCATTTTTCATCCAAAGCTCCCTGATTTGATGTTTGTGTTTCAGACAGGTTTAGACTGCATTATAACCCTTGCCTTGGAAATGCCTGAGGACATTTAAAGTAACACTGCCTGTAAAAACTATTTTTTTCTAATGCTTTCTTTCATCTTTATAGCTACAGGCACCTGATGAATGGATATTGATCCTTGGGAGAAGTTACCCAGAGTTCATCTATTTCTAATGCACCTTTAGCTGCTAAGTTCCTTACTATTATTGAGGTTGTTACCATGAGTTAAAGACTAAATCTCTAACGTAGGTTGCCAAATTTAGCTGTAAGCTGCAGAGTTAAATTGCACATTTGCCCAGTAGGATACCTACATGTAATTCCAAATCAGTCATGATTTCTCAAAGGTTAGCAACACAAGTTTGTAAGACATGTTGCCACAATCAAATCTAAAAAAGTTTGCAAACCACAAGAAGCGCAATGTCAATACCACGCAACACTAAAGCTCCCCATATCATCTTTCAAGCCCACTAATTTATATGAGTTCCATTCATCTCTGCAGGCACTGAGCCAAGAGTATTGTTTTCCAGCAAAAAAGGGAAAGATGCTCAGATCATAGATTCTACCTCATCCACCCCTCGCCTTGTCCCCTGGCTCCCCTCTTCTCCCTTTCCCTGTCCAATTAAATTCAGAGCCTTGGATCGGGTGGTCTCGGTGTCTGGGTAGAGCAGATATTTTCGAAACACTCCCCCCCAGATGCGCTCGGAGAAGTTTCAGCAGAGAATTATGTGGGCTCTTTTTTCTATTGCAGCAGGCAGAATAAATTTCATCTCAGATCTCGACAAGTTTTGCAGCTTCTTGTTCTCCAGTGATGCCATATGATGGACCCACTGGACACATATTGAAGGTCCATTAGCATTTCATGGACATATAATTTGCATTTTATTCTATTTCCATCATCATGTAGTATGGAGTTCAGTTCAGTTGTGGCACCATATGGTACAACGGTAACCATGACTCCTGTATCTATTCTGAGACAGACTGGGGACCATATCGTAGATTTTGAGTTGGTTTGACTAACCCGGATAGTGGGTCCTCCTTCAGTTCTCAATACATAGTGTAATCTGTCAATGTGAAGTAAATATGGACGAGTGCCAAGATGAACTAGAGCACTGTATACTTTCCTACGGCTGTTGACATTGTGTCACATTACTCCAAGCCGGAAAATATTGATTGAATGCAGGCCTGGTTCATCAAAATATGTCAAATAATGCAAGGGAGAATTATTGAGACGTCAATAAAGATCAATTTTGTTATCCCTACTTGGTTAGGGAGGCATCATTAGCATAAATATCCCTATGCATTAGCACGTCTTAGCCGCATGTCGGTCAGGACAAGGATCAATGCAAAACATGATCACACAGCATTAGAAAAAAAAAAGAAATCCGCTCTGTTACACCCTCGTCACCCGCTTCTTCCCCCTGTCTCCCTTTATTCTCTCTTATTCCCTACTGACTATCTACCCTCATTCGCCCCCTCTCATGAGCCCCAGACTACCACCCCCACAACGTTCTCTGTCTACTGTTTCATCCACTCCCATCTCCTCCACCATAATCCCTCTCTTTCACTTTAGCTTGGCACAGCTAATTGGTCACGTCTTCACTGTGACATGGGGACCTGACATAATTGCTGGACAAATAGCGAGGCGTTTAGCTTCGGACCTGTCTCAGCTAAGCTGTACACAGACACCAGCCGACTGGAAAGCCTAATTACCACTCCAACCCCACAACTTGCTAATTGGCAAATACTTCCAACAAAGGAGTATGTGTGTGTATGTATATATGCATTTGTGTGTGCGTGTTTGTCTGCACCTTTGTTTCCTTCCCTTAGTTAAGCTTCCTCAAATATGAGTGCACATAAAAAAAAAATAAATTCAAAAATAAGCGCCATGATACAAGTCATCAGTGCAGTTTTCCCACAAGGGTTTCAAAACGTGTCATTAATTTCCTTAAATTGCATTTCCAATCGCTATCTGTGAAGTGTCAGTTTCAGTGTGTCATACATCACATTTCTTGCTGCAGATGTATTATTTTGCTGTCTGTCATGACAATGCTAATTAAACTTCCCGTTTGATTAATTTAGCTCTGTGCAGACTTTCTCCACATATTTGCTCTCTCCCTTTTTATACCAGTTTTGCCTGTATGTCTTACTGGGTCCTAAGTATAAATTGATTAATTAGAGTAAAGTAAAGGAACATTTATTTTAAAAAGGTATTTGGTTAGCATTTCTTCTACATATTGTAATGATAAAGGCATTTTTTGTAAATAGTCGTATGTCAAAGTGTTTTGCAGAACACAGGAATGCTCAATTCTTAATTGCTTCATATAGTAAATAAATATTTACAGGGTTGATGGGTTTGATGGGATTTTGCTCACTCTATGAAATGCTCCCAAAGTCTGCAGACGATCGCCTCCATTCAAAGGCACATCACAAAAGGATTATCCTATTGCAAAACCCTGAAATATTTGACCACCCGCTCACATCGCCCCCTTCCCTAAAAAGGGGGACCCGACCTTTTCTGTCCCAGAACAAGCATCCTATTGTTGGATGTTTGGGTGCAGCTGCACAGTCTTTCTGTCTGATGGGTTGAGTGTGTCTACCAGGGAAACAATGTTCGACAGGACTGCGCCCGGGGACCATGGGGTGACCTGGAGTTCATGGTCAAAGCTGGACAGTTGGTGGGAATCTATCACATGTTAGAGGTACGGCGGCCTTCAGGTATGGTGAAGCCATTGAACAAGCACATCAAAATGCCGCTGTGGGCAGATAAGATGTTCTCATGGCTGCAGTTATCAAGATAGAGCCTTAATTTACTGTAAACAGAGACTAATACCAGTGGCATAATGCATAAATCACATGGCCTAGCTTGAAACCGCACTGACGTGGGCCTGCTACTCGGGGGAATACAGCTCACACATACAGCAATGCACGCATGATGCTCGGCAAGATAATGATTTAACTTTGTTCCAGCCGCCTGCTGAGTTCACGTCCTCAACACAGTTCAGCAGACATCTAGCAGACTTATATTTGTGTCGTTATGCACTGCAGTGTTTGCAAAAAAGCTTTAGGCGTGTTTACTTTACAGAAAACCAATATTATGTCATTATACTCATCAAAATCATAAATGCGTTCTCTATGGAAATGTAAATCAGTACCAATGTGAATCATATTGATATTGGTTTTAGGCTCTAAGCTCAATTATGGGCATCAACTTGTATGAGGAGTGCCGTCAATAGGAAGTGAAACATTTCAGATAATCTTTTAATTGGCAATTTGATCTGCCTGCACGAGTGCTTTGCTGACTACATGTCTGTCTGAACCTGCTCATGTGAAAAAAAAAAAAATTATTGTACTGAATGAAAATGATTAATCACTCTTGGTTTAGCTGACGTCATTATGAAGAATAATACTCCAACCAACATCTGCTCGCCAATATTTTTTTGATGTGAATAATCCAGCTGCACCATTGATAATCTTGCTCTCCAACTAAATATAATTGATGGCTCGTCCTTTGCACTTATGAAAGACGGTCATGACATTGCCAAGCCGAGGTCATTTTTCCTCTCCATTGGTGTCATCGGTAGGCATGAAGGGAAGGGCCTTGTTCCTGCCTGACATCTCATTAACTGCTTGTCGATATTTATCAGTCTTAATCAGAGCTGTGGCAGGTCTGGTGTGATTACTTCCTGGGTGTGAAAGCAATCACACCTCGTCCTCCCCACTGTCCTTGATTTACGGAGGGAAAAATAGTCTGGCATGTCTGAGGAAGTTTGAGAGTGCTGCTTAAAAAGAAGATGGAATTGAAAAGAGCACATTCCCGGCTTCTGCCTTATCTCTCCTCATTGCAAACAAACTGCACAAGATAAAATACATCAGCATCCAAGCTTGGCAATAATGACGGACTATTTGTTTTCGCTCTTGAAAATTCAGTAAAGGCTTGTATTATTGTGTGTCCACAAAAAAATGGGGCGATTCAGAAAACTGTCAAGATTTTACATCTCAGAAATGCAACACATTACCTGGCCACATACATTTTTCTATTATATACAGAATGGAAAGAAGATGGGATTATTTCCATGACCATTTCTGCCCAAGAAAATTTGTATCTATTTCTATGTATTTCATTTGAGAAATTGACATATTGTCTTCTTTGAAAGTGCTTTGCAAAATCATTATATGCATTAATGGATGCTATTATTACTAAATGAAAACAGGATTCCATTGAATAGTTACTTGAATATTTTAGACACATTGCAGGTCCCTGGTTTTGTGTTTACATTAGGATTACAAAAAAAGTGGAACAGGCTAAAAACAACAATTATATTATCAATAATAGATAAAAAAAAATGCAAAAACCAAAACCAAACCAAAAAAAGTGAATTAAAAATGTAAGGGAAAATATGACCCTCCCATTAATTATATTTCCTGATCCTTTTTGTAAAGTATTCAGGCGTGCCGTCCTGTGAAGCCCCAAAGGGGATATGTTGAAGCTGCTTCTTTCCTGTTTTGATCCTGTTTTGAGTTTTGATCACAGCATACGCAATCAGCAGGAGGGTGGACTAATCACCCATAGCATCAACAAAAGAAACAATGTAAAATATTGCTTAAATTAAGGAAAAAGAGAAATTCAAGCCATCAAGAGGCAGACGTTAGACAGAACCAATATCTCTGTAAAAAAAACCTTATAGCAATTTTCAGCCACAGAAAAAAAAACGTTATCCAATTTATGTGGATTATGATTTTAGTTATGAAAATGGTACACATTTATTTATTTATTTTAAAGTGCGGTAGTTAGACAAACTTATTCCGATGTGTGACGAAAATTACCCCATAAAAATCAAATCAAGGGAGCAAATTAATTTTTTGTTCACACAAGAACTATAGTCGTTTACATCTAGCATCAGGTGGCAAGTCTACCCCTTGACCTCCCTAAGGACCTCTAACAAGGCCAAAGTGAAGCAGTCTAATGTCAGGTGGCAGGCAGACAAAGGTGAGTCAATGGGGGGTGTTAGATAATGCGCTAACATTCTTGTTAGCTGTGCAGCTGTGTGGGTTCGAAGGCCAGTGAGGTGTTTTTATGTGGAACCAAGTGTCAACTCATTATGGACTCGGCTTCACCTCTCCGCACTGCCAATGACCTGTAAACAGTACGAGTCGCCCAGAGTTGTCACGAAACAAAGGCGAAGGGTAAAAAAAGAGTCGCTTGAGTGAAGGGAACGCAGCGGGACAGCCAAAATGATTTTTGTCCAATAAAATACGATCAATCATTAAAAGTAGGACATTGTCCGACTTCGCAGATTAAGCGATTTGGCCGTGTTATGTCGGGATTGTTTTTTTTTGTTGTTTTTTTTTACTTTTTTGCCGTTATGTTTGGTGCGTTCACTCTGTGACGCTACTCCAATCACGTCATCGGGCGCTGTCTTGGAACCAGTCACAGCCAGTCAGCTGCAGGAGAGAATTCTGATTGGACGAAAGTGACCGATATGTGACCCCGCCCGCGGCCAGACACTCGTATCATGGCGGACGAGGTCATGCAAAGGCCAGATCGTGATGCATCTTGGGTAAAAATGCGTCCTCTTTTTTTGTATGAAGGAGGAGGGCAGTTGAGAAAGCAAAAATGTAGGACAGCTGGTAAACAGAGAGGCCATCATTCTGGTAAACTAGACACAGATTTAAATAAACTAATCAGACATTCACGCTTTACGGATAGTTGTTGCCCTCATGCTACACCACTGAGCGTTGTTTTTAATAGCTGTATTGAGACAAGCCTAAACACACAGTGCTCACATATCGCTCATTAACGAAGATTTGCATCAAGCCTAATTTAGCAGAGTGTGCTATCAGGGTGTAAATGGTGTTCAATAAAGAACAATAAAGGCTTTCGATAGAGGCATAGTTAGCGCCGGCAATTACCTCTCATTACATTCTACATCGTTAGAGCCGTCATATTAAACACATGGAAAATGTGAAATAAAAGCTATGCTCCACACATCAAAGGCTGCCCATAAACTCAGCGTCCATAATAAGTTTAGAATGTGCTAATTTGTGAGGGGGTATTATCATGTTGCAAGTGTTGACAGAGAAAGAACAAGACGAAAAAGGCAGACTTGAACAGGAAATGGCTGTTAGAGCATTTTAAGAGAAGTGATAACCTGTTTGTTCTTCTCTTCTGCCCTTAATCCTTCTCCCCTTAATCCCACACTTGATTGTTATTGTATATTGGAGTGCAATTACAGAGGATGGTTTAATTAGAAAGCCAGTGGTTTTTAGCTATTGTAGCTTTTATAATGAAAATTTTACATTTTTTACACCCCCTTTTGAATTTCTCTCAACTTAAATATCTCTGTTAAACTGTGAGGTTGCAATTTTTGCCTCCCTCACATTGTTACACCTGTAGCAAACCTGTGACTGCTGTGTGTGTCTGTGTGTGGTCATACCGTTTAGCGTTTACTGACGCGTCTTCATACTCTGCTGCAAAAGTGTGCGTGTCTTCAGAGGAGACGGTTTTGCAGTGTTGACATACGGACACCATCACTCCCTGACGAGAGCAGAAAACGGGATTACTGGCAGGTTTAAAAAAATAATCTAGACATGCTTGACAACAACAATACAAGAACCTCCTACCACACATGCTCCAGTGGCCCCGTGTGATGTGATAAAAACCATCACGTAGGCTGAGAGGCATGGCAGACAGTTAGAAGACATGCACAGGCACAGCACACTTCACTAGCTATCACTTCTCCTGGTACGTCGTGTACCACTGAACTGCAAAGAAAGCCTCAGCAGTGCCGGCAGTGCCTTACCAAATGGTTCCAATAGCACAAAAGCAAATTTAATATGGCATGTTATTCAATACAAAGGGGAACATTATATATCCTTACTTTGATTTGATTTTCTCCAATGTTTTAACCATTGATTATTAATTTACTGTATGTGCAGATCTTCCGGTAGCTCCATGGATATAAAAAGCAATATCCCATCACATTGTCTTTAATGGAGCAGCTGATTAAGTAAATGCTTGATTTAATTAAATTCCCTTTACTGGTGTACCTGCACATCTGCTATTTCAGGTAACAGATTAAATTAATAGGATATTAAAATTATCACTGTATTTTTTTTTTCAGTCACTAAATTCTGAGTGGTGAGTGGTATCTTTGGGTGTAGCATAGACAAGGTGATGAATTAAAAAGCAAAAAACACCCCCCAAAAAAACAAGAATATGTGCTTTGATTCTGAGGAGACAAAATATTTTACCACTGATGGTTTAAATAACTGAGGTGTTTCTCTGAAACTCTATTACATAAAATTACATAAAACAAAAAAACCCAAGCTGCAAACATTTGCTTTCAGTTGTGTTTATCAGATTTTATAAAAACAAATAAAAGCTGACCTACGCACATTATTTTTGTGCCACTTGCTGCTAAATTGCTCCACTTATAGTACTTAGAGGGTCGTGTCTCTTTGCTCAAGGGCAGAAAAATAGTAATGACAGGTTGAGTTTTTGAGGAAAACAGGCATTTTGTACACCTTCCTGTTTAGACTTTCCAAATCGTTTTGAACTGCTGACCCTCTGGTCAAAAGCTCAATTCTCTCACTGTTAACTTGCTGTGTGTAGTTGAGATAATGTGGCTGTGGTTACTGGCTGAGACGATTTTTCCTCAGGACACACACCTCTACCGGACTCGTGATTATTGCTAGACTTTATTGCCTCTTCCAGGGGACGTTCTCTACAAGCTCACTCTCTCGCACACACACACACACACACACACACACCAACAGTTCATATAGAGGTGCAACTGTGAGATAGACACAAGCACAAAACATACATTCCTGCACACAAGAGTTCACCTTGAACACAAAGATACTAATGTTTCTACCAAAGGACTTTGAGAACAGCAGAGGGGGCATTGAATCGATTTGATGATAGTGGAGAAGCGGTGATTATGGTAATATGTCTTTGTTATGGCATATAGAAAAGAAAAAAATATACAGCTAACCTCTAAAAGGGATGCTAATTTCTCACTACTCTCCTCTTTTGTTGCCTCCACTTTGATCCCCCACGCCTTTGCCTCCTCCCCTTCACTTGTCTGTGGCCTTCGCTTTAATCCTCATCACCATCTGCCCCCTGCTCCGAGGGTCAAAGAGCAGTCATGTTTGCCAGAACAGAGTTCTGCTCTGGTGAGAAATTATGACGTACTGTATGTTTATTCCAAAGCCATGCTGTTTCTTCCCTTGATCATTTTCATCCTCTACAGACTCTCATGAATCCCACTCCACTGTCCTCCCTGCAGTCACAAACTCATGACTGTGGAAAAGAAGTGTGCATGCAATCAGTGCAGTCTACAGAAAACACACAGCACATGCTGCATTTATCTAATACTGTATATCTCTTCCCACCATGTTGATGCAATGCTACAACCTGCTCACCTGAATAGTTGCTTATTTAAAAATAAAGTTTAAGTTCAAATATTTTGTCTCCACATTTTCATAAAGCTATATCTGCTTTGTCTTACTAACTGTTAAGTGGATGTCAAGTTAATTATTTATTTAGCTGGCTTTTTGAAGTGTAATAGTACAATAGGTGTTTTTCTTCAACATAGTACCTCCACCTCGCCATAGTACATACATGCAGTGAACATTGCTACTTAATGAGTAGTGTACATGACCAAAGAGAAAGAGGTACAACAGAGCATTTCCACTGTCACCACTGACAAGTTCACAAAAACTCAGTGTACTTTGTATTTATGTCTCAAGTGCTGAGCATGCACCACATGAAAGCTAAAAGGCCTTTAACTTGCTTTGAACTGTAAGTACAGGCATAGACCATTATGGTCTGTTCTAAAATGTAGGACGTGTTTTTTCAGAGGACTTAGACGTGGCACACGTACGTGCACGGCCCAGAAGTGAGAAGACTGCCAACTGTGATGAATAGCTTTCAATCAAGCCACAAAATGGGTTCACACACCTCTAGGAAGGGGTTTGGTCATATAATTGCTGTTCAGAAGAAAGGCTATTCGGATTACTTTGCAGGAAATTCATTACAATCTTATGGCATTCATCAGTGGTAAGCATAAAAAATAACCTTGTGAGAGATGGAATGTGTTTTTAAACAGACGTTAAAGATCATTTGTATTCCTCTAACTTTGTGTGAGGTTTGAAAGTTGTTAAGGTTAGTGAGTACTTTGCCAACTGAGGATTTGGCAATAAGAACACATTGTCATCAATCTGTGGAACTTAATCAAGCTAAAGTGAAGTTATAGTTTCATTTATTTTGATTGCACCATTGTGTAAAGTTATGCTATCCTTTATTGTTGATTACTATAATTTTTTATCCTGTTAATTGTGGATGAAAGAAAACAAACCAGTCAGCACCAGATTGTGAGCATATTGTCAAACTAGGCATGTCAAAATGGTGTACATGACACAGAACTGGTTTAGCTGATTGAATAAGAAATGCCAGGCTTGTGCATATTTCATTTAGTCAGAAGAAGAATACGATTACAAATGACTGTACTCTTTAACCGAAACTCAGACCTCAACAGAAAATTGAAAAAGTGCTGGTACCACCCACATTTCTAAAGATCACTGATGAGTGATCTTTTGCATCACTGCCAAATTATACCTTAGGCCAGGACTACCTCGCTAACAGGCTATCTGCAAATGCTGTCCGGGACTGGAAAGCAAAGCTTATGTATCTCTTAACTGTACTTGAATGCAAGCCTGGAGGAAGGCGTGACATAGACTGCATAGGCAAGAAAGCTGTGCTTTATGTCTGACCTTGGTTGCCACCATCATGTGCATTTGATCGATTTGTTTATGTTAAATTGTCAGTACATTTGTGGCAAATACTCATGCCACTGATATTTGAACAAGGCTATTTGGCAAAGATACCAAAAGCAAGCTGCTCAACAACTAGGAAGAAAAACTGCACTTGAGAGGCAACTGCCACTTTCTTCCTTGCCTTTGCGATTAGTCTCCTCTGTGTGTCAGTGACTGAGCACAATTTAACCTGTCCCAAGCCAGTTAGCCTGATAAGGACAGGTGTGCCAGCTGGCATCATGGGAGGGAAAGCAATCCCATTCTATCTCTAGTTAACGCTTAAAGCTTGCCCAGCCATGCCACACAGTGTCAGCATGCAGACATGCTTTGCCCTGCCCTGAGGCAGTCAACCTGCTTTGGAACAGGAGGATAGAACCACATCCTCTTTGTGCCTCCAGTTAGTAATCAAAACACACCCAACCTCACCACAAAGCTATTTAGTATAAGTTTTACATGCATCATGTCATAATTTAATTGAAATTAAAAATTAGAGGCACTGCAAATGTGCACTTCAAAAAGATTGCATTGTGATGTTAGTGTAGTGGTTTTCAGCTTGTGGTTCCAAAAAAAATCAAAAGCAAAAACAAAAAAGCTTTCGATTTGGATCTGATGAACTACATATGCTGAATACCATAAAAATGGCAGTCACCATCAATAGTGGAAAAAAATCTCAGGTCATTTTATCATCTACCTACCTAACACAGCCATGTGGCTATTCCAGGATGGCCTAGGAGGCCGCAGTTCAGCTAACAGTCAGCTGTTCACACAAGTGGAAGAAGCCTTAAGGCCTGAGGCCGTGTGAACACATGGAGTTTAGCATGCTAACCTGCAGACAATACCTCTTTTCATAGTTGTTTCAGTAGAAATAGTCCCATCACTCACATTGTTAATAACAAAACATTGGATTCAACCATTACCATGTTGGTTATATTTCTTACCTAAATGTTTGTTCGGATTAGGTCCCATCCATATTGGTTCAAACTGCTAAACAGGAAGTGAGAGCATCCAATAGGCTAGGGAACCCAGACTGTGCCATGTTAGGAGGATAACAGAGGGAGGGTTGCCCCAGTGTTTCAGGGAATAGTATTTTCAAAGAGCCCTGAACAATTTATGAAGTTAATAATATGGATTTAGGGTGCATTTTTACATAAAAATGTTATTTTTATGTCATATTTATTGTGAGCTAACTAACAAACCAACCTCGTGTATAATAGTCAGGAAGCTCCTCAGCTCAGTTGAGAGGTGGTTCATCTCAGGTGCAGACCTGCTGGAAGCAGCATATATTAACTGCTTTATAGTCAAGGGCCTAAATAAAACATAACCCAGGTAAAGATTACTCCTGGCTCCATGTCTTCTCCCCCAAGCTCTTGGCCAATCTTTCACAGCAGAAAAAGTATGGGTGCTGCACCGCTTCTTCTGCTTCTACTTCCAGGTAATGAGCTCATGTAATGTTGTTTTTGTTCCAAAAAGAAGCAACCTTGCAGCATTTTAAAATAATTTACATCACTCCTCAAAATGACGTGATGCTGTTTAAAACCAAGCCTAGCAAATGGTGAGAGAGATGATAAAGAAGATGAGCTGCGGTTGGGGTCAGAGCAAACTTTTCTGCACATGGTGACCATCTTTCATGGGAACAGGCCACCATATTTAGAGTCCTTGTTCAGTTTGTCTATCGATGTCGAAACTCGAGGAGGGTGAGGTGGAGAAAGGTCAGACATAAGCTGACATTATTGGCCTGTCTGAAACAGTGGGGGAACATCATGAGGTCATAGCCAAACTGGGATCATGGCGCCAGAGGTCAGCATATCGTTCAGCTCCCATGGAGGTACAGCACATGTTGTGTCTTTGCACCCCAGGGTGCTCTGTTCTAAGGACATGCAATCAAGACAGTCACCTTTGAACCTAAGTCCTTGCCTGATTCAAACACATATGACAGTAGTTAACTGCTGTGACCCCTGGGAAGTGACGCTGTTAAAATATGACTAGACTATGGTGAGGGTTTATTAGCAGAGATGTTGATAATGTTGCATCCTATAAAGTTCAAAATGGCATGAATATAACATCACATTTAGTGATTTCTGAGGATTATGGCTTCTGTAACTGGTGTCAATTTCTGTACAAAAGTTTGGATGTTCTTCTTTGTCTCTTCTGTCTTTTCTTTTGGAAAGAAAGAGCCCAGTTTTGGTTCCTGCTGTACATTTTCACTTTAATATCAAAAGATACTGGGGTGCATGTGAGAGGGTGACCGTGTTGTTTTCTGTTTTTATGTTGTTGCAGCTTTTATTTAATGTGATAAATAAACACAGTACGAGATTAATTCCAAAAAATAAATCAATGATTTTATTATGACAACATAATGGCAGATGATCTACAACTATTTCACCTTTGAAACTCAATAGTCTATGCAACTCAATATTGTTTCACTCCCTTCCCTCAAAGACTGGTACATTATCCAAAGCCATTACCTACCTCTTTCCAATTCAAGCTTACTTTGCCCCAAAGTGGAATAAAACACGATTAATGATTTCAATTACTCTGACCTGCTTGCCGTTTACAGTGCCTGAAGTCCAGGCGACGGAGCTGTGCTGCATAAAAGCTGATGGTGAAGGACATTTACTAGGGGAATGATTCAGTGAGGGGACTGGCAGTTTGTGCTGGCTCATCAGTGGAGAAACAGAGCTTCTCTTTGTGCTGGAGCCTATTGCTCAGCTTGGAAACCACATTGTAGATTCATGCTGCTTGATGCCGCTGGCCTGCCATGCTCTTTTACAGTTCTAAGGATGGGATACCTGTGCAATGGCCGATTGGTCTCATAAAATTTCCGACCGAACAGAATCTCTTAAAATGTAAATAATGTGGGCTTAACTCAAAAAATGTGAAAATACTTTTTATATCTGCATAAAACATCAGGAGGCAAGGCAAAAATAGATTATTTTGTTACTGAAATATTACAGAGGCAAGAACCAGTGATTGTTGTGTATATTTATCCTCTACATGGATGACGTGAACTCAAGTTTACACTTATGCACAGTTTCCATTACATATTTATCAAATCCTTAATAATAATGACATTCATTTTATTAATAATGATAATATAACCTTGTGTTTCAAATTGTGACCTCAAGTCAATGTTTCAACTGAATAGGAAGCTGAATTTTAATAATAAAAAAGATAAAGCTCTGCTCTTGTTCTCGCAACTAAACCCACATATCAAATTTTTTTCAGAAAATGCATTTTAGTCATTTCATGTCACCTATGTAAGAATGTGCAATAAGAAAATATGAAAATGTTGTGCATAGTCAGCATTGTACAGTATCATAGAGGAATTGCATTGAGCCAACATATTATTTATTGTGCAGTAGAATTAGTTATCTGAGAGCAACAGTGGACAGTAAAACCTGCTTTTAGATTAAATTTCATTTTCTGGCACATTATAATAGAGATACAATATAGTTTAGATTACTTTAATATCCAGTGTTTCAGCATTACACCTGCATTAATCAATGTATTTAAAATTTCTGGTCCTGAAATAGCAGAGAATTATTTATGAGCCAAGTTTCGTGTTTAGAGCCTGCATACAGTATTAACTGTAGGGATGATACTCAGCGGCAGTATGAATGTTGGACTTCCATGCATCAGGTAACCATGACACCAACTGAATACTAATATTACTTTGCATCCGCAGGATGTGAAAGCATAAAACTGTTTGCTAACGTTCACTGCTACAAAATATTTATTTCTTTTAAATATTGTGCTAAGGGTAATGTAACCAATATGAACTGCATCGAAAGTTGATTTAGTAGGCTCAATCTTTTTTTATCAGACTGTGTTTCTCCAGTTTAAAGTTGTATGGTTTAGCAAAAAGGCAAGAGAAGGAAAGAAAAAGGACTAGAAGAAGAGGTTTTATTCCTGCAGGGCTTCAATTTGAACACATGCCACCCATACTAAAAATGCATGCACTTTGAGAACTGTAAGGTCCTTTGGATAAAAGCATACACGATGTGAAAAGAAGATGAGGCAAGGAGATAGAAAAAAGAATGTGAGAAATGCTTTGAGAGTTTTCAATTGAGAGGGGTGGGAAGGTGGGGGGGGGTACCATTTTCTTGGCTTGAGGTCAGAAACATAATACCTTTTTTTTATTTTCATCTTCACAGCCGAGGCTGAGAAGTCACAGGTACAGCTAGAGATTAACTGAGGCAGCCCCACTCTACTGGGTCCTTCCCCATCATCTTCGCATAGAAAACCCTTTAACGAAAAGATTGCCTCAGGAGGTCTTGAATATTTAAGAGTGAAAAAAAAAAATACACGCACAGACAGCAGCCGTGTAGGCTGATAGTAGGTTTTCTTAATTACCTGAACTGCTTGTCACAAGACTTTTAAAAGGGAAAATGATAGCTCATGGTAGCAGAAGGGGGTTGATGACACTGCATTAGTGTATTAAGGTGAAACAACTAGGTGCCAGTGTATTGAATCAGTTTAAATATTACATCACAGTTTGCAGTTGAACACATATTTGATGAGTAACTATATACATTGGCTAGTGTTTGAGGAGTTCCCTGTTTAAAAACTCCTCAGCAAGGTATCATTTGGTGTTCCTGGTGTGCCACATCATTGGATAGAAGGATTTTGCAACCCAGACTGATTGTCAAGTTCATAGAATCCAAGCCTGTCATTCAGCGGGGTGTTAAGTAACAGCGTGTTGAACAGTTACAACAAGGCAAAAAAAAAAAACAAAAAACAGGTGTCTCTCTTCAAGCTACACTTCAAAGCACTACAGTGGCCTTTGAAGTCGCGGCATGCCAGTACCTGGGTGCAAAGATAGACAGCGATCCCATTTGTGTAAAATTTCTCCTTTTCATTCGTCCAACGCTGAGCAAATAGGAGGAGAAGAAAAGATAAAAATACAAAACAAAACGTGTTAAGTGGATTCTTTCGTCGCCTGTAATCTCCCTGCGCTGTTGAAACGCTTCTGGAACTCTGCGTTGAGGTCGGACAGTAACAATGTCCTTTTCAGCGGGCGATGAAAGAGTTTCAAGTCATTCCCTATTCTGTGTGGGCCTTTGTCCCCCTTATCCACTTATTCAAATCAGTATAAACGGCAATGTGTCATATTAGCAGGCTAGGCAAAAGGACTGAAAAATGCTTTGATATGTATGGAAACAAAAGTGAAAAGACTAGCAAAGAGGGCAACGTGAACACACAGGCCCAATCCACTGATCCTCTCTAGGCTGCTTTGTGACATTCCCGCTTTGGTAGAGGTTACAGACAGCCAGTGTGTGTGTGTGTCTGTGTGTGTGTGTGTATGTGTGTGTGTGTGTGTGTGTGTGTGTGTGTGTGTGTGTGTGTGTGTGTATGTGTACACAGGGGTGTGTGTGCATGTGGAGTCTTCTAGTTATGCATACGTGCACTTAGCGGCTTTTTATATGCCACATACAATGCTGTCCTGACACACAGACACCTCCCTTAAGACAGAGAAAAAGGAATTCTCAGTCAGCCTGACTAGGGCCCAGATTGATGCAGAAGACTTAGAGTGACAGACAGAGAGAGAGAAAAAAGAGAGAGGCACCGGGAGCGGCATTGGGAGGCTGAGGATGTCAGCACCATATCCATCATCCCCGCATATTAGTGAATGCAAGAACTATGAAGCGTAATTGTTAATTAGCTGGGGCATGAACTCGCCTTGAAAGAAACCCTGAACATTCCAAGGTCTTCCCACCCGCCCTCGTACTTTCGCTCTGCACTCCCACCCCTTTCCCAGTGGCCCTATCTCTCATTTTGCACCAGTAAGGATAACCGTGGCCCCTCTTCACCCAGCCACCTCGTTTTATCATTTGAAAAAACAAAAGGAGAGAGGAGGGAGAAAGGGTAGGGGGAAAAGGCCATTCAGAGTTCTGAGAATGTTGCTAAACAGGATTAGAATTGGTTAGAATAGGGGTGAACAGTAGCATGCTGCATGGGGGGCCAATAGGATGGGAGTTTACTCGAAGGGGCTGGGTGGGGAAGACAATGGTTAGATTAGCCATCTGTGGGGCTTCTGGTGCCCGGCGTCATTAACCGGCTTAGGGCCCCACAGTAACACCAGACACCCTCCTTCCCCCATGCATTAAGTATCAAGCCTTGGGAGACGTGTGCATGTGTGTGTGTGTGTGTTTTCAGGATGATTGGGTGTCAGGGGGAGATAGCTGTGACAAGGTAATGTCTGATGAAACTGATAATTGCATATACAAACACAGACATGCGCACATGCATAAGTACAATGATGTGTGTTTGCGCACATCTGCTTGCACGCTTAAGCCCTTGCCAGCACGCAGACACACACACACATAAATTTAGCATAACCTCCCCACGACACCAACAAGCCCCCACCCCTGCAACCCCTCATTCCCAGTCCCAGTTCAGAGGAACACAGTTTGACATTTGCTTTGTCTCCTTTTTTGTCTCCTGAGTAGATTGGTGCCATTTTGCATATCACTGCTCATCGGTTGGAGCGGACACATGACTAACACTGGGACCTCATTCAAGTATTTACCACAGAGCAGAGAGGAGGGATAGTGAAGCGGAAAATCTAGTCTGTTCACAATGGGCATTGATGCTGCTTTAATTCCCAAATGGGGAAATTTGATGAGTACCCTTTGCCTGCCACCTTCACATCCCTACAGAGTAACTTCTCTTCAGTGTCAAAATCATTTTTTATTGGCTGGCACCAATCTGACAACACACACACACATTTTGTTTTCTTTCTTATTCATTTATTGCTTTGTGTTTATTGCTTTGTGTGTAGTATTGACACACAATATACAAGTGATGAAAGTTTGAATACATTGTCATATAAAAACCACATGTCAAACAGATGGGACAAAAAGAATTATTATAACAAACAACCCAACGATGAACTGAAATGAAGATGTTACATGTCTTGAGTCATATTTTATCTTAACTGGCCATTATCTTCAGCATGATTATAAATCATTCAGGCCAGCAGAGTTAACAGCTCTCCATGTTGACTCATTAAGGCTTACCCCCTGTCAAGTGTTTATATTATGGCCCTGACATAAATGTATGGCTCACTGTGTGAGGTAGAAATGCATGCAGTGCAAAATAACTGCAGTGCAATTACAGTGATAACCCAGCATAGTCAACCTAATTTGTAAAGAACAATGGCAGTTTATTTGGTTATAATGAAATCTTGTAGGTTTTCATCACTAGTCTTTACTCTCACACGATTTGTTGACTTCCTTTGCTTGTTTGTTGATACCCCCACTGTTTACTCCACTAACATATGACCCATGTTAGGATTCATGACAAAGGCCAACTACTGAACTATCCACTCCATCTGACGATATTCTGCAGTTTATGGCTTCACTTAACGGGTTTCCACAGAAGGTGTGATAATGCTGTCAAGGGAATGAGATGTGGGACAGCTGATGTGTTATCATGGTAAAAGTATCCATTGTATGAACCTATTCAATCTACCAACCCTGGGTTAATCATTAAAATATTCTTATTATATTTTGACACAAATGGAACTTATTCCCCTGAAAAATTATATGAAGACAATGTTTACTATTTGAGAGGGGATGCTTCCATCCATTTGCACCAGAGCAAAGAGCTTCACATTTTTCTTTGCTACACATCAGTAGTCATTATCTTTCCCACCTTTTGCCATCTGGCTCTTGACTAGAGGTTACTTAATAATGTCAAGGCCTAGGCCAGCATGTCAATGAGCCATCCCATTATATTCAGCAACAAGACACCTATGGTAGGTGTGTGCCTCCTGTTCTTTATTTGCCATTGTCAGCTCACCTTGTAATCCTACCTAACATTTCAATCCTCGGCACTGGGAAAAAGGTGGCCTACATAACAGGCAGAGAAAAGACATTGTTTGCCATAATTGTTAACCTGCTATCTCTTCAGGAGAAGGGAAAGAAAGAGTACCTGGCACTAGGGTTCTGCTGGATTATGAAAGATAGGAGCAATTCAATGTACTGACTTGGTTAATGTATGATGGATAGGGATAGGAGATATGATATGCACTGATTTTGACCACAAGGCTTCGGTAAAACAAAAAACAAAACGGATTCAAAAATAGAACTTTGTTCTCTTCATGGGACTTAAATTCAGGAATATCCCGCAGGTGGTATGAATGTCATCCCTGAGGAACATCACACCTACACATAAAACAGCTTTATGCAACTTTATTGAGTAGTTATGTGAGTCATAACTATTAAAAAATCTTTTCTTTCTTTCTTTTTATAATTATCAGTGGGATTGTGAAAGGGTATGATGAGAATCAGATTCATACAACATAACCTTTATAATCTAATTTTATTTCACATATTCAGTCTTAGTGTAGCAGTTCTAAAAGAGTGCATCCATAACATTACATGGGGTGATGTCACATTTATAAATGTACAACTATGAATTCAGCCACTGCCTGAAATGTGCTATGTGTGTTATTTAAAAAAGGTTGCCCCAGCTCAAATGCAATTCATTTCATTTATTACATTATATCATATTAAGTCATGAATATAAAAAAAAGTTATCATTGGCAGCATAAAGTATAATGCACCTTTGTTAAAAACAGATTGCTAAATCAAATAACAAAAAAGTCTGAAAAATATATTTATTTTTTAAAGCAAATAGTGAAAAAAATAAAACATGAAAATATCAATAATAATAATATCATAGGATACTTAAGAGTCCACTTCTGAGCTTCTGAGCTTCCCCATCTACCTTTATCCTGATAGTATGATCTCTGTCATCACACGACTGGTCACATGTGATGATGTGTAGTGTGGAGTAGTGAGGTGTAAAAAAAAAGATGGAAGCCAGCTCCCATAATTCACTTAAAGGAGCTGTCCAGTGGATGTGAATCACAGTCAATTGGACTTCTACCTGACTGACAGTGGAGAGCTGTTTGCTTTGGACTGATTAGCACCATTGTCTCCATTAACCCTTCTGACAGAGCCACACAAACACGCAAACTCAAGTGGCACTTGGTGATGACGGCCATGTACAAACGAGATCCCGATTAATGGATCATAGAATTGTTCATTAGCACGCCACCTGCCAGAGCAGTGCTTCAAAAATGCAAATTGGTTGTTGTTTTGCCTACCCTCCCCCAATCACCTTTCAAGTGCTATTTGTAGTGCAGCCATGCTAATAGTAGCATTTAGATGTGAGTAACTGAATGATCGTCTCGCCTCAGGCCCAGTGCTGTAGAAAAGTGTTTGTTTCAGTACAGATCAGAGCTCGCCACTCCTTCTTTTGGGCCAGCCATTTTAACGGAATCCTCAAACTAAATGAATGTGTTTAGTCGTCCTTCAGTAGCAGTCAATTGAATTATTAACATCTGTCCTTGCAGACCATATCTGATTCTAAGTGTTGGAGGCGTGACTGTACAAGGATCAGATTCAAATGAATGTATTATTTATTGTCTCTAACACTGCCTCCCACTCTTTCTCCAACCCAGACTTTTAGTGAAATACTTGGATATGAGTCAAGGACAAAATTTTAATCTTAGGGGGAGGTATTGACTAGAAACTGTTTCACCAATGACGATGTGTTCTTAATGGGATACAATTCATCCACATTATAAATGCACCTAATATGATTAGTTGGGATTCAACTAATATAACTAATATAGAAATAAAAATGAATTAAATTAAATCAGGAGAGATATTTTCGCTATTGATTACTTCCACTGAGTAAAATTCACAACTTACTTCATGAATTGTTTGTATGTTGTATGTGAAGCTGAATATTGTCCAGCAGTTAAAGAATCTGCTTGCTGTATGAGAAACCGTGTGTCGGTGCATGGAATGTGTTTTTGTACAAGAGACAAAAATGATTTAGAATCTGGATCTGAACCAACAATCTGTCAATAAAGAGAAAGATAAAAAAGGTAATGATGGTTGATTTGATAAATGACAAAAGATTATTTTATCATGAAACAGGAAACGATCTTTCTCTAAAGTCAAATGTGTAGACCTTCAGCATCACTGATTAATGTCGCCCTTCAAAAGATGAGACTCATCACACTGTAATCGTCTGATATGCTGACAGTGACTGTGTTCTTTGAGGCATGTTTTGGCCCATACTATTTTTTGGTGTTCCTTCCAGTGATACTGGCACTCCTTCAGGTACTATTCCTATCCATCTGGGAGTGATGGAGAAGGCTCCGTGGGGGATTGGGGAGATTAGGTGTCTTCCTAGATTAGGGCTGACAGGGCGCCACGGCTCATCCCCTCTCTCCCCTGGGTATTTACACAGCACTTGGCTTGCCCACAGGTGGCTAATATGCCGTTAGCTAGGCCTCCTTCACTCCCTATATGGCTTGTGTACATGTCTGTGCGTGTGTGTGTAGGTGTGTATGTGCGTGTGGAGAGAAAAGAGAGTGATAGATAGGAAAGTATAAAAGGTGCTGAGAGACTGCTGGATAATCAATCAAACAAACAGATAAAGAAGTGTGCACACACATACAATACAATACACAAATACAGTTCCATACGCTCACAAAAGCAGTCAGTGCTCCTCTGCGGCTTTTATGCACCGTGACTAAAGGCCTCATGTGTTTCTCTTTTCTGAATGGTTGCAGGTGGTGTGAAAGACAGCTACAGTCCTACAGCTGCCGTGTAAGGGTCTGCAGAAACGCTTTGCCCAGCACAGGTAATGCCTGTCAAATTGTTTTGATAAGCTAGCATTACTAACTAGGAGTCTATGCTCATACCAAAGATAAAGTAATGTGGCAAACAGGGAGATGGAAATGTATTTCCAGCTAATAATTGATCACTGGTTGGGTTTTGGGAATTCAGTCAGAGTCAGAACAACCATAAAAATGCAAGTTTCTTTTATTATAGATTGTTTTGTATTATACAGTGTGATCAGTGACTGAAGCCTTGACTGACAGGTCGCTGCCTGCTTATAGATTCTGCTGCCACAGAGAGTTTCAAGAGAGCTTTCAAAGCCCTGTTTGCTTAATATGATGAATAGACATAACAGTGTGCACTGAGAGGTGGATGGTAACGATTGCCAAAAAGGTACTCTTTGGCCTTTTGAGGCTCCAGACTTGTCAGACTTCTTTTTCACTAACAGCAAGTAGGTCAAAAAAGTTCAGGATTTAGGATAAAAGAAACCAGGACAGTGACCAGTCTGAATATCAAGGACATATCTGGTGTTGTTTGGTACTATGCTTATCTTAACACATAGTTCTGCAATTTACACCCAACAATTGTTTTCTGAGAATGCAGAGACACTGGGGAAGAAAAAGCTGTCTGTCTGAATTTTTACGACCGGAGCTGGCACGAGGACAGTGAACTTTAAGTCCACCTCCCTAATGGAATGGGGGTTCTTATTCAGCATCTAGGGAGAGTGTTGGTTAATCCTACAGACGGTTCTTATCATAGATTTGGATGTTTATTTCTTTTTAGTATGAATATAGAAAACACATGGAGCATTGTCTCAGTTCAGGTAGAGCAGCAGAGTTTCATCAGCCAGTCAAACAAACAATGTTTCATCATCAGTGACTTATGCGGCTGATCCTGCCTCCTATTGACTGACAGTCATATTCATACAGGCACAAGATGGTTTTTGTAACAGCATTTACCACTCTGCTGAAACCTTCCTACCAACTTTTATGTACTTTCTATGTACATTTTATGTACTGTTACATAAATCAAATTTTCTTGTACATGTGAGTTGCTCAGATTGCTGCTCAGATTTATTTGATTGTTTAATCCACAGTGTGGATTAACCCATAATACTGGTAAATGCAGTAAAAAAAAATCAACAGCTCTATATTATGTCGCGGCTTGGATACGAGATGAGAGCAGGACCTAGATGCAGGCAGGGACAAGGACACAAAAGATCTTTAAACAGTTTATTTTATGGGCTAGGCTTACGGGTGGTCAAGGCAGGCAGGGTCAAAATCCAGGTAGTCAGTCCGAACAAGGCATGGTAAGAAAAATATCCAAAAACCAAAAATGCAAAAACCAGAAATCCAAATTTTTTATGAACAAGCACAAGGAATCAAGGTAGGGACATGGACGCTAACAGAGCAAGGACATGGACTCTAATTTAGCAAATGAACCGACAAAGAACAAAGCCAATGGCACAACTTAAATAGACAGGTGAGGGCAGGAAAACGAGACACAGGTGAGACCAATCAACTAATCAAGAACAGGAAGCAAGTACACAGAAACACACAAGGGGGACACTTTTCAAAATAAAACAGGAAATAACAAAAGAAGAAGAACTCAACATCAAAACCCTGACACATTAAGAACGTATTCTTTTGGGAATTGCTGTCTATGAATCTTTGGTAAATAAGTGTGGGTGTACATTACATGCATCTGTGAACATGTGAACTTGTAAATCTGCAACAGACAAGCTCATGTGTGCTTATACTTCTCTCATAACACTAAGCAGAAACAAACCAACCACATGGTTTGTGTTGCCACTGTAGTCAGGTAATGGGTTTTTGGTGTTTCTCTGCCTCTCTTGGGGGCTTGTTCATATAAGCAATTAATTTTATCTTGTGTATTTATGTCAAGCAGAAAGTATTGTTATTCATCATTTTGACTAAGTGTAGCTTCTGTTTCACTTGCTGTTTTAATCCATTATTAAGTGAGCCCACTATGACAAGGAGGATGAAAGCAAAGAGATGGGAATGCCATAATGCCTGGGTACATAGTAGCACAAAGGGGGGAAAGAAGAGAAGATGGGAATTTCATCAGGTGTTTCAAGCTTGGATATTGTTAAACTAGATTTCTTCTAGTTTAGAAGGGGGGAGTTAGGTGAGTACAAAGACAGCGCTGCACCCAACATTCAGGCAGCTTTTCACTTGTTGAGACAGCAAGGCTGAGGGTCCAACATAGGCAAGTTGTGATTCAGTTTAGTGAAAACAGGTAAATGTCTCACAGCAGCATAACCATTTATTCAAAACACAGTATCAGGTCAACAAATTAACATTAAAGGTAAAACAGTTCCTGATTTTTCCAAATTCTTTTACATGGACAAGGAGTGACATTGGCAAATGCCTTCCTTTGAAAGCCATGATTATTGAATATTAAATATGTCCTTGCCTTCATCATGTTCACTCCGTGGGAGGTAATTTCTGAAGCATAATCAAATGTGCACAGTCCCTTGTCCACTAACCCTCAAAGGGAACAAGACAGTAGAAGTGCACAGGAAAATATCGATGATTTGCATTTTAATGGTAACATTTCAGTGGCAGAAGAAAGGCAGAGTAGTTCAGTGAGTAGGAGTTATTAGCGTAGGTTTGTATTGTGGAGGGATCAAGTCCAGCTTAGAACTGCCACTGTGTTTTCGTGAGATCTGTTATTTCTTCTGTTGCTTTTCACTAACTTGTTTGGAGCAGAAAGAACCACAAGAAGCTTATTAAAGCCCAAATGTTTGCCAGGAATTGGCCTCTGCTGAAGAGTCCATGAGCAACTATCTCTTCCAGAATGATAATATTTCTGCTCCTTGTATTTCTGACTCTTATATCCCTGCACAAACAAAATATTCTCCTCAAATCAACAAAAAGAGAGCATCAACAAACTTCAACAAAACAAAGGCATATCAGTCATATAGATGCCCTGCTCTGTGCTGATGGTTTGCTTGTCTTATTGGATAAGATTAAATATCACACTAATGCATGCAGCATTAGCATACCATATACGGGCTATTATGTATGCATGCCGCAATTTCCATAATTCCCTCTAACTGTCTACTGTTGTGTTTGCTAATTAATTTACAGTGAATGAGTTTATTATCGGGGCCTCCGTGACATGATCCCAAGCTGCCACAAAGAAGAAAAAAAGTGTCTCAGCAAATCTTGAAAAGGGGCCAATAACGGTTACACCTGTTACAGGGCAAATCACAAAGACAGCTTGAGGCTTTGTATTGACTGTTAATGAAAAAAACAAACAAACTGCAGACTGCTTTCTTTCTGTCTGTCTCTATTTTTCAGTGAACAGGCAATATCATGCCAGTTTAAACTATCAGGGTTTTATTGAAAACAAAACAAAACCAAAAGTAGGCATTCATTCATCCAGTTCAGAGAGTGTGTTGAGTTTCTCTGTCTTCCCAAACTGTGAGGTAACATCTCAAATCTTTACCTATATTACACATATTCCTCACATAGGCACAATAACACATTATTAGTAAGATAAGTATTTTTTTTTTTAAAAAAAAAGCATTTTAATACTTAAAACAACATGCAATCACCTTGGCAGAGGTATAAGCTCACACCACTAAACCAACAAATGCTTCTATGCCTCCAAAAAAGTATTGATCGGGCCAGACTGGAGCATTACTGCACTGGAAAGAATAAAGAGCACCCTCCAAGTCCAAGGACAAAATAAACTGAAAGAAAGCACTGATAGAATGTCTCTGATCGCCAGAAAGGCATATTTAGAGAATAAAAAGTGTGAAGGAAAGGATAAATCACATTTTTCTCTCCTCCCTCTGACTCACACATTACCTATTTCAACGAGTGTAAATGCCACTGACATGTTCTTTGAAGGCCTTAAAAAGATTGTTTTTATATCAGTGGATAAAGAAATGCAATACATTAAAACAAGTTCTAATCCATAATGTGCACCCAGACCCAAATACATAAAAACATCAACCTAACATGACTGTTTGAAAGACTGTGTCACCAGTTCAGAGTCAGATTTCAGTGCTTGTTCTCACAAAAAGATGCATTAAGGTTCTAATGACGGGCGCATTGGGGGAGGGGATCAGACCTGCCTGATTAGTCCTTAGACCCCAATAAAAGAGATAAAAACAAACAAATAAAAGACTAAAATAAAAAGTTTTTACATATCCTTCTGACATGTAATCATGAATATTACAAGACTTTTGGGAAAGGGAGAATTTTGTACTCACAGTGGCTTGTGTCCTCACTAAAGCTGATAGGTTGTAGATTCATGTAAGTAGCCAGCTACATAGTTGAATGTGATTTACTTACCTACCTCCAGAATTACTGAATTAGACTGTGAGCTAGACTGTGAGCTAGTGCCTACATATTAATGCTAACAATAGCTAGTTTCTAACTTGTCTTAGCTACAGGCATTGCATTAAACAAGCAATATACTGTAAGGGCTGTGCAACTTCATGTAACTGAAGCCTGCACCTGCACTGCTTTTCGTTCCCTTTACGCCCCAGAGAAAAACTTAGAATTCGCACTCTGCGTCAGGATACATGCAGAGTTTCACAGTTGCATTTTGTTTTGTTACTATACACACTTTCCTGGCATTTACAACCCACAAACCCTTGCTCCCCATGTGGTTATTGTACACTCAGCTTGCACAGTTGCCACCACCGTGCGCTACAGCACATCACCAGATGGAAGCATACCAGTCTTGTCGAGTAAGCCGCTGCTAGTTACAGATACATAGAGCCAAGCATTATTTTTTGTCTGTGACAGATCAGCTTGAAACCGTTAATGCACGCCAGTGACACCTTGCGAGCAGATGTGCTTGTGATGTAAATGAGCAAAATGGAGAGGGGTCTAGTCTATTTCTGCAATGCCAGTGGTACATTTGAATTGAAACGAT
The DNA here is from genome assembly GCA_008933995.1 of Datnioides undecimradiatus. Lineage (NCBI taxonomy): Eukaryota > Metazoa > Chordata > Actinopteri > Lobotiformes > Datnioididae > Datnioides > Datnioides undecimradiatus. The sequence continues at coordinate 10,511,179 of WARS01000029.1, read as the reverse complement.
GTTCTAATGACGGGCCTAGATAATCATTGGAAGAGGGATGATGGTAATAACCATTACTGGGCTGCATGATAGGCCCCATGGTGATACTTGTTTACAGTTATTAGTCAGCGCACCACCCCGTGCTGCATGACGTACATTAATAATGTGTGTGTGTGTGTTAGAGGAAAGAGAGCGATGAAGTGTTATGGGTTAAATGTCTGCACCTGAATGCCACGTTTGGATTAGAGCGTCTGACTGTGCCAGGGTGATTGTTTTCACATGTGCCAGTACACACCAATTCTCTCTTCTTGTAATTGTGTGCCTAATGTATGTGCATGAACCCATTTAGATATGTCTGCATATGTGTGTGTGTGTGTGTGTATGCTTAAGTGTGTTTTTGCAGCTCTGTTTCTGCTCAGTATCCATCTGCAGCGAAGCCATCCATCAATCTGTCGACTCCCCAACCCACAGTATCACCTTTCCTCTTCCATCTTGCATTCCTCCCATCTTTCCCTTTTATCTAACACCTCACTCTCTCTCTTACCAACCACCCCCCTTTCTTGCTCTTATCCTACCTCATCCCTGTCACCTACTCACAGTCCCATTTTAGGCATTACCGCACCATGTTGCCGCTGTTGAACAAAAAAGTTGCATGTGTGCTAAGTATGTTGTTCAGGGCATTTCTGCCACTGTTCTGCATTTTTAGTCCAAGACCCATGAATTGTTGTTTTTCCTACTGAAAACATTTAATTTAATAAAATAATAATAATACCATTTCAGGATTCCCCTCATTTAAACACACACACAAAGACACACGCATCCAACATTTTTGTCTGGCTAAGGCCATTTCCTCCGCTCCTTGGGGCACCCACTGAAAGAAACTAGCTGAGGCCAGTGTAATTGTAGTGCCCTTGATCAATGCTCATTTGCTCCTATGGCTGCTGTCGCTCACTCCCTCTCTCTCTACACACTGTACCAAACTCCAGCCAGCCATGCATCATTCATAAGGAGTGTAAAGAGAAGCTCAGCAACTCTGGGGCCATCTAACCTCTAGGCCAAGGCTGCCCCCGCCCCCACTGCCCTTTGTGAGTTATGTTCTCTCCTGCCTGTCTGCAAACATGACAAGGTGTTCAGTCGCTGGGTAGAAGTGTCATCTGGATGAACTGAATTTGACTGTCAAAAGTATGGAATGATTGGACTGGGGTTTGAGATGGTGGATCATCTCATATGACGTAGATAATGTGAATTACTGTGTCTATTTTAACTCTTGCTCTAATTATATCCACTGAGAATCCCCCCTCTTAACTGAGTTACTCAAGTAACCTAGAGCGTTGTGTGTACTGTAAATGTCATTACCTGGTTAAGCCCATGGTGTAATCATTAGAAACATGGTTGAAGGGTCACTTAAAATACAATAAAACTACACACGCCAGCTAAATTTGTAAAAGCATGAGGAAATAGAACTCATGGATAACAAGGTATGCTGCTGTCAACAGGGAGGTGGTTGTAAACAATGTCTACAGTTTAGCTGTAATGTAGTGGTGCCTGTTAACGACAGTAGCTCTCTTGTTTAGCTACTGAATGTACAAATCCCCACAAATCTCTACAGAGTTGTGTTTTTAAAACCAGTTCACTGGTGTCATGAACATTTGCTCCTCTACAGTTTAGTGAGGCTACCTTTGCAGAAAACGCTTCTGAATGAATCTACTCACAGCAAGGTCTGGATTGTCTTGAGAAACCTCTGCTAAGCTTTGCAGAAATGACATTTTGCAGCTTTGAGTGGCACCAGCCAAATGCTACAGGGCTACGTCTTCCAGCTTATATTTCTAATGTTTGTTGTGTACATTTATAGTTTATATTTATATGTGTGTATATATACAACTTGTGCCACTTAAACAATTCAGTGATTTACCATTTTTTAAATTTTAAACCTCTGACTCACACACTGTTATGCATACATTTGAATACAAGACACACGCTCACCAGCACCGGAGAGATGCTAGCACAGCAAAAATTCAGGAAATATTTTATGAAATAGAAGTCTACTGTACACTTGTAACTTGAATGCGCAGAATACGTGATTTTTATCTAAAGCACAGCTTTGACAGGCGTTCCTCCCCAGGGCAATGTACATTTTGATGTTGGGGGGAAAAAAAGTACAAAGATGGTAAGACGTGTGTCTGTATAAGCAGTTCTTTGCCCTGCATTAGAAGTAGCTGACTTTTTAGTCAAATGGGTCAGGAAATATCTCATGTTTATTCTACTATTTTAGTATGTTGACAGGCCATTACAGGAAGACAGGGGAATTCTGATAACCTGTTTATTTACAGAAATAGAGAGATACAATTTCAATAAAACAAAGTATACTGAATTTAACAGCCATATGTGACTATTACTAGTTCATAGTCCTTAACGGTACTGCTATTTGCATGTTATGTTTAATGTAACCATAGTAAATACAAATGCACAGTCTGCAATCCTTCCTGCTACTATTAGCACTGATCTGCATACACATTTGCACTCTATAAAGCAGTGAATTTAGGAAAATTAGTGTAACCCAAAACAAGAGGAAATAAGATTTATTCCACACCTCCCGCATCAAGAAAACAAATCCCCTCCCTTTGATCTGTGCATCCCAAAGCCATGAGAGTCAAGGTTGCAAATTAATATCTCATTAGCCATCGCACCACTACGCAGGAAATCACAGTCTTGCCTGTGTTACTTTTTTCTTTCTTTCTCACCTCACCCACAAGACCAACACATAAAAGTGCAAGCAGGCAGGGAGATGGGTAATCAGGGAGGCATTATGTAAATAACTTCCTTTGCTGCTGTGCAGGAGCCATGTGTATTTAAACTTTCCTGCTGTTCCCTCGTTTTGGCCTCCACTGGTGCCCGTTCATTAGTTAGGCAAGCCCGGCAAATGAGGTAATGAAAGAAGGCAGTATGGCATCCACAACATCAGTTGTTTTTTTGTTGTTGTTGTTATTTTTTTTTTTTAATGTGGCACATCCATGGTCAGGATAACAAGGCATAGCTGCGAGGCGCAGTGTGACCACATCTTTTTATGGCTGTGTTGCCTCCTCTGCCCGGCAGATGCAGAACTGGTATGAAAGGTGGTGACAGTTTGTTTGTGTGTGGGTGTGTTCATCTGCCTGGCAAAAAAGGGGGAAGAGATCATGAAAGAAAAACATTCCCATAAAGATAGTGCACAAAACAATAAAGTTGCTCTGTGTACAAAGGCCTTGTGGCTCTGACTGTACCTCCCACTCTTCCCTGTGTCTCCCCCTTGCCTCCTCCTTCGCCTCATCTCTTCTTTGATCACTGCCCTTTCTTTTTACAGGCCTCACTCCTTCTGTGACTATACCCAGACACACACACGGTCTGTGTGTGTTTTCTCCTCCTTTCTTTCTTTCCTTCCCTCCCTGGGTATCACCTAGACTTTGATCTGCATCACAGACTTGCACATCCCTTTCCCCTTTCTTGTTCCTCCTTTGCTGTTCCCCTGTCTTCCTCTCCCATGCATCATACTGTATGAGCCTATACCTTTGTTGTTCTGTGGGTTTCTTCCATTGCTTACTTCCTTATTTTTCCTCATATGAACACAGCCTCGTATGCCAATGCTAGCCAACTGAGATCACCTGGTATTACAGTGCTCATTATGTGTGCCCAAAACAAAGACTTGAAACCAAATTAGAATTTGAAGTAATATTTCGAACACTCCTGGAAACCAGAAGCGTCTGTCTTGAATTAACAACGCTCAAACACCAGCGGCTTTTTCTAAGTCTTTGATCTGAAATAAACAATTCCTGGACAAACAGGACAGCAAGAAGTCTTGTATCTGGCACTCGTTCAGCATGACTTTCCTCCGGCAGCGGTTAATTGAAGACTTGAAAGAGATAAAGATTTAAGAGGGTGAGAGAGAAGGACAATGATGAATGGCAAGAGTATCATAGGCCCCAGTATCTTCCATCGGTCCTTTTGCCTCCCCATCTCATTCGAAGACTGCAGTAGCCATGGTAACAAGGACAAAGAAGGGCAGAGTGAGAAGTAAGTTTAAAAAGAGAGGAGTGCGCCAGATAGAAGCTGGAGGGAAAAGGCAGTGGAAGAAGCAAAGTATTATGCAGCGACAGGCTCTATGAGATAGAGAAAGAGGACAAAGACAGAAAGGTGCAGTTGAGCAGGGAAGGCATGAACAAGAAGAGGCAGGACACAGACAGGTCATCTCCTCTGAGGTCTGACCCTGAGCCAACGACAGGTCCTTCCTGCTGCGTGAAGATGTGAGCCCAGCGAGGACAGTGACATTTACAGGCATCACGTCTCAAGGGAAGCAATTTCACAGACAACGTATACTGCTGCAAGAACTTCCATTTAACAAATTTGGCCCTCTGGGATCATAAAAGCTCAGGGCCATTTACTACCTTCCCAGCCTTTGTTTTTCCGTAGATTTCAATCTGTGTTCATCACAACGACCTGTCCTTGTTAAGACAGGTCAGTTCTTTCCCTCTGTGTTTGCTGCTAAGCCTTAAGTTCTAAGTTCTTTGTAGATACTGTATCAAGTATTGTGATTGCAAATCCTTCATCTTCTCTTGCACATGCACCACCAGAGTCAACTTTCTTCGGGGGAAGACAGTTGTAGCACTGCCAAGACTTTGTGTGCATGGCAGTCTCATTGGAATTGTCTTCTTGGAGTGTTTTCCCCATTGGCACAACCTTGGGAGGTACAATCTGCTACAAAGCCTACAACACACACACAAACACACTCAAGCTGGTCTGACAGTGGCAGCCCACAGCCAAACACTACAGTGTACTAAACACTGCTTGCAAAATCCAGCAAAGTAGAGAAAACATTGTAGCCCAAGCCATGTGGCAGATTGCTAGTGCTGTAATTGTCAGATGCAAACTTGTGGTACTTAAGTTGCTGGTTCAGCTCCACTCACAGAAGGTCTACTGGCAACCTTGCTTTTTACCAAGACTGACACCGGGTTTATAAATATACACTCCAATGGTCATGTATTCCTAATAAAATGCATGATATTCCTCCATCAGAAGCAATGTCTGAATTGGATGAGTTAGCAGCCTGATATTGCTCATGGAAGGCAATAAGATGGGCAGATGCAGCACACAAACTCCAGAGTTTTATCTGGTTGTTTTGTTTCTATAGGGCTGGTGATAGATTCACACACGGACTGTTACTGTTGTTGCTTTCTAAGATTTCAGTTGTAGGATAGATTTTGTTACAAGCAGTTGCTCATCATAGTCCAAAGAAAGCGGTAAGTAGTTACACAGGCAGTTTGAATGTGCAATATGCTACATACAGTGTCATTTTTTTATGCAGTCATGGTCATTTCAGTCCATAAACTATAATAATATCTATTTTTAAATGTACTGCAGCTTTCAGTCAAAGTGTGAGAAAGAACAAAACAAACATTCATTCTAACTTCAACATTCAGTACTTCTTTTCATCTTGTCAGCTTTTTAAAATTGTGTTTATGTATGTACTTGATTTAATTGAATCATTCTAGTTTTGGCTAAATTCCTTTGGCCAACATAATATAGCATGTTCAGGGGAAAACACTGCAACTGCAGAGCTCATAAAACCTCTATGCAGCAGTGATTTTTTTTTTATTTCGCTATGTGGAAAAAGTCAGCAGCCAAAATCATTGTCCCACTAATTGGTCAACAAATGCATGCTGTAAGAGGCAATTATCCCTAACTGACTTGGCAGTAATTAACACGTTGTTTATTCTTGTGTGACTGTCTTGTTTTGAGTTTTGGGTTCAGTATGTCAACACAATGTGCGCCTTCACTGTCAGCGTCATAAAATCTGGTTCAGTCACATTAAGATCACCTACTCTATTTCTTTGATGATATGTGACTAAGCTGTACAATATAAAGGGAAATGTTCATGATTTTGAGAAGTAAGGTTCTATGAGGTACTTTATCATAGTTGATGTATTTCAGACAGTGGGTTGAGGCAGCGGGATTACTGGTGTTGGAGGCTAAGCAATATAATGCTGCAGACAGGGATAGCAGGTTTTAGCACCCCCAAAAAAGGCTAAATATGAAATAGTGTAATTACACTTCCTGTTTCTAGGTAGTTTCAAAAGTTGAAAAGTATTGGGAAAGCTCATGCAGGGTGAAGTGTGCAGGGTTAGTTTTAACAAGCTATTGTCTCTCAGATCAGGGAGGCCAAATTTAAGGTGAACTCTCATTAGGGAGAGGGAAAACTACGCTGAGCTGACATTACCTGTCGTACAGTAAATCTAGCCTCATGTTGAAATGGGCTGCTGAATCCTCGCCTGAGGTTTCACTCTAATCTAAACTGTCTGTCTGACTGCACAACGCTCCCTATCACACACACACACACACACAAACTTTTCCTCCTGATTGTGCACCTTTGAGCTCTTTTCACTTTAATTCCGCAAGCTACTTGAAAATGCCGTTTTATCAACACTTGGATGTAAATTATTATTCTGTAGGGCTTCTATGTCTAGAAGCCCTTTTTTATACTGATTTGCACATTAAGACATTTTTAAGATGTTACTCTTGACAAGTCACTGTCACCTGAAGTCTCTAAATTCAGTTTTGCTGTTACATTAAAAAAAACAAGAACTCCTCTTTAATTTAGTAAACTGTGTCAGAGGGTGGTTGAGCAAAGTAAATTTCCTCTATCTGCTTTAGCTGGAATGATATTTATCTAACAACAGAGGAATAGTTGCTAGACTGCTTTCAATTATGGGTGTGTGGAAACTGAGTCCGTGAGCTAGATCACAGACTCAACTTGAGTCTGCCATTGCACTCACAAAACTTACTCTTCATGTATATCCAATGTATCACTTTGATCATGGCAGAAAGCCGTCAGTGCTTTGCCTACTCTTGCTGCCACGACATTGGCTGTTCATGACAGGAAATTCAAACCTCTTGCTCCACCCTAGCATCTGGCTGTAGGCTGTGAGTCTACCTTCCCCTAGGGTGGAAGTTATTATTGTTACTTCCTGCTTTTCTGAGCTCAAGCCTTCCTTTTGGGGGATGACAGGTTAATAGCGTTGAGATGCCAAATGACTAATCTATAAGAAATTTTAACAAATGGCTGCTGAAGTCTGATTGTGCACACAGTAAAAACTGTATGTAAAAACTTTTAGCTTTTAGTAGACATTGCTTTATTTATATTAGAAACAGTTCATTTAGAGACCTGGAGCTGAGTGCACAGCAGTGCAACATGGTCTGATTTGTTTGTCTTTTGTCCTCTACCTTTATGTGTTTCCTCCCTCTCAGTTTGTGCCTCCAGCTCTCCCTCCCTTTCTCCCCCCATAAAATGGTTTGATTGACCCAACCCAGGAGTTCACAAACATGCCCGTGAAACTGGCCATCTGTTCCAGGCACAGCTTGTGAGAAAAATAAATAAATAAATATACTGTAGTCTGCGTGTGTGTAGTTGTTTGCTGGTGAGTATGTAACCGAGGAGGGGAATAAAAATCAATAACCTTTGCACCTCATGCATGCACGTGAACATGTTTAAAATGCAGCAAACATCATGGGGTTTGCTCTTTAAGAAATTGGTTTAGTTGAACTCAGACATCGGGGCGTGGTCCCACTCTCAATCAAGATTCCTTCTGTCTAAAACTTCAGACACTACAAATCAATCCACATTGATAAACTGTCTGAAGAAACCCTGCCAAATAAATGTGCATTGTATAAATAGCACACATTAATAGCAACTAAACAGCAAAGCTAAATCCACGAGTCTATACTCACATCATTCACCTACAAGGCTTAGTGTTTGACAGCCATTCTGATTTACAATGGCTGACATAGTGACAGGTTCCATCTACGTAGCTGTCACTTTCCTGAACCTTTGTGACCCAGAAAGCCCAAATACATGTAGGTCTGGCAGCAGAAAGTACAGGAAGCAGATTATGACAAGTAGCACCCACAACCACACACACATACACATGGAGGCACACACCGACAGGTTGCACCAGTACATGCCCAGGCAGGCAGAGCAGGATGATGCTTGAAGGGCCTGTCAGCCACTTGCCTGCCAGTTCACTTCTGCCCTCCCTCCTTCGCAGGTCTTAATCCTCTTCTCATTTTGATGTAGCAGGACTTTGGGCTCTTCCTATAATTGGACCACGCTGGCTGTGGGCACGGTGTGTGTCTCCACCTATAACTGTGTGTGCATCTGTGTGTGTGCACCCAAGTATTATCTTGTGTGTGTGTGTGTGTGTATATGTGTGTTTAGGCTGTAGGCGCACATTCAAAGATGACCTTGCAAAGTTACAAACCACTGCAAACAGTGCTGCGTTCAACAGGACAATGCATTGCTTATTTTTTAGATTTAGGTTTTTTAGGTTTAGGTTTTAATTTTGAGTATTTCACAATTCATTTTACTGTGCATGGATTGCAGTGCATATCATACACTGGGCACAAACATATATAAGATGGATGTAAAAACCTATTTGAAATGGCCTTTCTTATAGCAGGTATTTAGACCTGTCAGAGTGGGATAGGCACAATAACACTAACAGTGATTCTGCTTATTCAAATGTGCCAGAAAACCTTGACAGTGTGACAGTGAGTCAGCAGTCACAAGACTGGGACCCTGAAACTGTAGCAGCTAAATAGAGTTCATCCACCATCCAGTTTCATACAAGCAATACTGAACACTTGCTGAATATAGTAATCATACACTATGCAGTATGTTGTCCAGTGTTTTTTTTTCTACATTTTGACCAGGCTTATTTTTAAAAACTCACCTATTTGAATATTTGATGAGGCAGTGCACTAACATTAAGTATTTAAATGATACTTTGTTGCCATTGCATTTGCTGCCTAGTTGCCAGTTGACTAGCACGAGCCAATCATATTAAAGGTCCAGTGGAGTCTTCTTGGAAACAAACAAAAGTTATGTTTACATCTACTTACTTACTTATCCTGTGGATTCTTGAGGGCACTTGCATTTTCTTTCCCCTGAAACATTTGCAAAGTATGTGAACATCTTGAAACCTGCATTGTTTACATGCTCCATAGCGATTGCATAAGTCAAAATCTTCACGGGATACCTTTGACACAGGTGTACAGTGCAATGCCATTATAACATCACAGGTCTCCTATTATTTGCTGACATGCATCCCGATTCTGATGTGGCTCCACTATGCACTAAGCTCTGTATATTGTTGACTATACTAAGATTTAATATTCACAAATGTTTGTTAACAGATGATAAGTTGCTCCTGTAGGATTGTTATTGTTGCTTCATTGGAGAAACTTTCCCAGCAACTCTAACTCTAAAAGCACTTGTCATAAATGACACAGTGAGCGTCTCTGACCAAAATGTATTCAGCAAATTCTAACCACAGTTCCATCTTGTTAAGTTTGCAGATGAACAATCTTGTTCTCTTGTTCTCTGAATTGATGAGCTTACTCGAGCAGCTCTGCCTCTGATGCGTGTCTGCTTAGTCCTATTGTCTTTTGTCTGTTTGTATCCATGTCTGCAACGTTCAAGGTCTGTTTGTGTCTGTGTGCCAGTACATAGTTACCTGAATGATCTGGCTGGGGAACAAAGCTGAACTTCCTTGCTGTGGTTTTCTGTGGGGACAAACATGTCGAGGTGCGAGAATTTTTTCTAATCACAACTGAAACCACATTAAAGACACGGGTGTCTCTTAGCAATCTGAAATGTTTGTACTTGTCTGTTTAAGCCACTTGAAGCAACAAAGCTAAATCCTGGATGACACAGCTCAGTGAAAAAGACTTATTTTAGAAATACAACATTAAGCAGTGCTCTGCTAAAAGTAAAAAAAAAACAAAACACAAGTTGTAACTCAGCCACCAGCACAGTGACAGTGTTGGTTTGGTGAAGGAGAAAGTGGTGGAGAGAACTTACATTCATTCAGTGTTGCACGTTAGTCAAGTGTTAAAGGTAGAAAAGAATCCTTAACTTCATACATTACAAATCTCATACACTCACACAGTACATTAATGTAATTCTTGGGACTAGCACTTTTTCAAACCAGATATGGTTGAATCAATTGCTGTGACAAGCTTTTAGAGAAAGAGAACCAAATGCCTTGATGGACAAGAATGCTCTGTCAATCTGACACACATCTTTGCTTTTGTCGCCACGGAGATGCATGCACAGACGAATACAGTCACACACGCGCCGACACTCACTGGTTCAAACCCTTTGGTAGTCTCCCAGAGGCACAGTCAGTCAGTCAGTGTCAATCTGCAAGTGTCACTTGCAACGTGCAAAGAAAACCAAGTGCTGGCATTCTTCGGATGCTGTTTCTCCCTCAAAACCCCTTAATGACACATTTAAGGTCACACCTTACTCGTTAAGGCTTATCAGATTCTTTATAAATGCAGAGCTGGATTTAAATATTACGCAGCTGTAACATTTGGACATACTTAAATAGATAGCATCTAGTTAAAGAATGAATGTGTTTTGTTTTTTATTTCGGTAGATTTTTAATAAGAGTGTAACTTTTAGGTACTGGTAAAAAGGTAAGAATCAGGTACTGGCAGCAGAGCTAAAAAAGAAGTCTGACAAGACAAGCAATGCTATCAGACTAAAAACAGTCCAAGGTCAGCCATATGAACTTAGAAGCTAAGACAAACTAAAACATTGTTCATTGTAAACAACTGTCACAGTGCACAAACTGACTTCTGTGTTCAACTTTAACCTACAATACTTGCCACTACGATACTTGAGTTTACCTGTGCAATGAATAATTACCATCATTTAGGGTGTCCTTTGGATCATTTGACAAAGGCTACAAAGTCAAGTTTACACCTTAAAACTGATATTCGCAAAAAGGCATTTTAGTTTGAACACCTTGGGGTTGTGTTCTTTGTGTGGACAAGCAGAAACTGAGAATTTGACGGCAACAATTGAGACACCTGCTTTTGCATCCTTAGAGGATCCTATCAGTGTCCTTCCCTGATTCTGCACTGCCCTCCCACTTAATCAAAGACACCTCCCTTTCTGTGATTGTTGTTTTTCATTCATAATATTCTCTACAACTAAGCAACCACTCAATTAAGCATCATGTTTATACCATGCACGGCATGAGAAAGTGGTCATGAGATGTGATAGTTTGCAAGGATGGAGGTTATATTATGAAATGGTGCCAAAACACTTTTGTGGACGGAGATTGTGAAGTGAAAATTATTGTGGCTGTAGCCTAAACTGTTTGAGCTTGAGTACAACCTGTCAAAACAGATGAGCATTATGTCACAATGAACTTAAATTACATTTGTGATTAGATTACATTGTGTGTGTTCCTAAAACTGCCACAGAACATATTCATATTTTTTGATTTTACGTAGACTTTACACAAGACACAATAAACACAATAAACTTTCCCAAACGCACATGGAGATGCAACCATACACACAAGTTATTTCTTAGGGACCTACAAATCTAAGAGTAGCTGCTTCTGACATGACATTTTCTCCACTCTGATTGTCTGAAAGTTTGAATTAATTTTCCCATTGAGGGTTCTTTACGAATAACTACAAGTGACTGGCTGGTACAAGGTGCTACCGTTGTCATTCTGTATGCAGCTGATGTTAGTGATTTTGCACTTATGTGAAGATGACTGTTTGAGTGATGTGAAACGTCTAAGTATTGGGTGCTCTCATCTCCATACCCCTCATGCCTGTAGCAGGTGATTGCCTTTCTCACTCTTTCCTCTCTCCTCATCTCTTGTTCTGTCTCTCTCTACCTTTATGTCTTGTTGTCAGCGGTAACCTCCCCAGGGAGATGTATTGCTTTAGGCTGTACAAGAGACTATGTATTATACTCTCTATCTCTCACTTACTCTCTCTCCCTCTATCTCTCCTACTTTGTGACTGTCATTTTTTTACTTGATGGGAACAGTTTATACCAGGCAGATGGACTTTACAGTTTAGCTTAAAGTTAAAGCAAATTATGCTTTATTTTCAGTTTTGCCCATAATATATGGTAATCATTACACTGTGGTCAACTGTACTATAATTGCTAATATGTTTTAACATGGTGTTATTGCAACAAGAAGTGTGACGGGGCATGAAATAAGGAAACAATAAAATAATCTGACAGGTTGTAAACAAATTCAGCCTGTTTATCATTTGAAGTAAAATTCAAGTTTCTACACTCAAAATGTTGGCAATAATTCCTCACTGCACAAACAGAATATATCAAGTACACTGAGCTGAACTAAGAAGTCACTCTGTTGACTGTAATAGACCACTGTTTTCCTTTCTGAACCTCTGGATTTTCCAAAATCTGTTTAAACGTCTTGCTTGTGTTTCTAGCCTGTTAAGATGGTGGTGTAGTGGCTAGACCTTAAAAGCAGGAAGCTTGAGGCAGAGGTTAGGTGCAGACCAACCAGTTGTTTAATTCACCCACTATGAGGACATAGTAACAATAACAGTCATACTTCTCCACATAAACTGTGGACCATGAGCAGGATGTGGTATTGACAGTGATTGAAATTAGTATAGAATAATAATAATAATATAAATTTATATATATATATATATATATAGAGAGAGAGAGAGAGAGCCTCAAACTCAAGCTTCATATCATGTGTCATGACAGACTATGATTCAGAGACCAAACATCATTGGGACTAATGTCAATAGTCTGAATGGTCTTAATTCATGTTACAGTTGGCAATAGAGTCATACAAACCTCAAGCAAAAGATTAAAGTACAAACATCTCCACACTGATTACCACTTGCTAACTCCTGGAACCCAATACCCAGGGGACTCTTTGATCAGAAGACACCTCTCTGTGTCGTCACCATGATGAGTGATTGAGAAAGGTGCGAGACAAGATCTGTTGCATTTTCAATCAAAAATTCTTCTTGACAAAGTATTTTTGGATTATATCAGCTACATAGTGCAGGAAATGTAGACACATCCTACTAGTATGTCAACGTCATTGAAGGATATGTGGTAAATATGGAGCTGAGATGCGCATTGTAGCTTATTAAACCTGGTGTAGTCAGTGTGTGAGTAGGGGGTTTGGTGTGAGTGGGGGTAAAAAATCACAGCAAGCAGACAGTCCAAAGAGAGAGAAATAGATGGACATCATGAGGATCAGGTCCAAAACAGAGCTAAGACATTAGGAAGAAGCAAGAAAAGAAACAATTCAAAAATGAGGGAAAACAAATCAAGTAGGACGAATCGTATATATTGTTTTAGTAAGGACTAGATTAAGTTCTTAGCATTTCTGGCCATGGTGATTAACTGTGCTGCTGAGGAGAAAGAAAATCTGAGAGACTAGAAATAGTTGTTGAGGCTGCTAAAAAGTTTTTGGATATTGTGGGAACTACTTGGGAGTGCAGAGGCTGTTGAGAGGCTTTCAGAGCCAAGATTGTATAGGCTAGTTTTATCAGAGACTGGGATGAGGGTTGGAATGCAGTGTTGACCCAATCAGAAACATTATACATTACATTACTGCGTATTTAAAAAACAGTTAGCACAAACTCGATCCATGATTATATTGGCAATAACCAAACTAGCCAAACTGGTTGTATGTTTGTTCTGACAAAGTGGGTCTTCAGTCGGTTCCAGTTGAGACACCCTTTTAATATCTAATAAGCACGTCAATACATTTCTATAGAACCAGCCCCAGTGTGAAGCACTTGATATTTAAAATATTTTACACTGTACAGTCAGTGGGCCCATGCTTGTGAGCTTGTTAATAATAGTCACTGTGATACACTCATATTGGAGTATAACCTTTCAATTACTGTTCACGGAGCTCCAGTCAAGTCTTTGAATAAAATGGCAAATAAAGAGCATCTAGCATCTTTAAATCCACACTCAAAACAGCAAATGTTGCCTGCAGATAAAAACAAATTAACCCCATGAGAGTCAGTGTGCAGAGCTCTCAACGACACTTGACAACAGAATGACATTCATCTTCCATTTTTAACTTGCATTTTAAACAATTAGATGAGACTCTTATCCACACAAAGAATGAAAGCATCAGTAGAATAAATCTGTAGAGTATATGCCATAACTACCAAAGACATATTGGGGATTGTAGCTGTGACAGCATTCAATAACAGGTAGTCTTGCACAGGTGTATCATACTGACACTTTGTTTTAGTGCCTTGTTGGTGCTGGAGAAAGTCTGGCTGATACTGTGATAGTGAAAATAGAAAATGCATGTGGGGATGTAAGCGCTGGCCATAAAGTGTCCCTGCAAAACACATTAGTGATAATTAAGCAACCAGGTTGGGTAACTTGCCAAATTTCAGCGTTCAGGTTGCTAGCTTCCACTTTGTTGTTGTTGTTTCATGTAGCGACCACAACTGAAAAACAGTAACACACATATTGTCAGCCTAATAGCATATCTGCCTAACTCATTTTTATGTTATTTTAACGTATAAATAAAAAGTTCTTGCAACTTTGCTGAAAAAAGGTGTTTTTTCTTCTTTTCCAAAAACCTGAAAAAATGAGTTAGGCAGATATGCTATTAGGCTGACGATATAACAGAAGGGAAAGAGTGATGACAGGCTTATACCTCTTCCTGTGAGTCAGAATAACAACAATAGAAACAAGAGTGAACGGAAATAAATGACATTTCTCACACTGTTTAAACAAGCTGATAATACTGTAATGACTCTTCTTCTACTACAGAAACTTACGCCCATCTGGTTACATGTTCCGATCATAGCAATTTACGTAATGGCCATGTGATGCTGAGGAAAAACTAAACCAAAATTAATTTATAGTTTTAATGTATTGTATGTTATTTCATACATGAATTAAATTAAAACGCATTCTCTATTCTCTCTCAATCTTATAAATAGCTGTAATGGTCCTTTGTTTGAATATGTAGGGCAGTGAGTTTAGATGAGGGCAGCAGGTGTGGCTGACTCTGTCTGACATTTGTTTGTTTTGTTTGCGTGATTCTTATGGATGATAGATGGACAGAAATACCAGGATGAGACAACCTAAAAAAGAAACTACTGTGAGAAATTAGGCCTTTCCATGATGTTAACCAGAAATGTTTGTGAACAGCAAGTCAAACTAGTTTCCTGTAAACATGACAACTGTTGTCCTAGATAGGTGTGGACAGCCGTCATCACTCTGCTAGACCTCTGAGCTCTCGCTCAATCCATCTCTTCCGCCTCCTCTCAACCCCACCTTCCCTTAGTCTTTCACATGGCTACTGTACTGTGGGGTGGTGAGAGATTTACAGACTGATGCGGGTCAAAGAAGAAAGACATCTGAAAAAGAGAAGGGTGGAGGTGATAGGGATCTGGAACCAGGAAGTGTACAGGTATGCACTGTAGCATTTCATCTGTGATAAGACAAACCATTTCAAAATGTAAAACAAGGCAGACTAAGGCTGCATGTTGGATCAGATAGAAGACTTGGAAAAGCGGTGAAAATCTTGTGTTGGAGGTTTTCAGGACCTGTATGGTAGTATTCAAAATAATATCTGTTAAAGCTCCAATTTACTTGGTGCACTGTTGGTGAAGTGACATACTTGTTGCCAAGAGCAAATTGATTTTGTTAGCATTCATGGGAAAATAGTCAATGAAGGTCCAGACCAGTATTACACGACAACAAATATCAGCAAGACATAAGCCTTCCACCTAACCCATTTAAGTGAATAAATGGAATATTTGGTGTGCTAGAGGATGTCAGGGGTTTCAGCAAAGTCAGTGGGATTTAATCTTGTGGTAACATGAATGTATGTAGCATATTTCAATCGATCAAATAGATGTCACGACAATTTACTACAAACCAAAAATGTCAGAACCATGGCATAAAGAGAAAGGTCAGCGTGTGTACAGTAACAGTGTGTATACTTTATTGTCCGAGAGCCATCAATGTACAAAATAGTTTGAAATTCCATCTGCCTGATTTGGAGATATGTCATTGAAGGAGTGAAGACCTGCTCTGTTGGTGGCTCTTCAAGAAAAGTGAATTATTAGTAGTATTAACACTACTGTATTAGGTTTTAATGACTTGCAGGCATATTATGTACCTATGATAATGGACCATCCACAATATTCTGTTCTGATAAAGTTAATTTTGTGATTTATGATATAGTTTTGTCCACATATTGTAGTTAGGCTTAGGTGAGTCTTTGCAAAATTATATTCCATTTTGTTCGTAAACAATTTGTGTCCACTGCCCATTGCCAGACGCTGTGCCCACACAAAAGCTGATAATGGCCCACTGTAGTTTCTTTATCTTGGCCATGAGTTGGGTCCCAGTGAGTTTTTGTTGTGAGGTGTCCTTTGTTGTTGTGTTTACCTTCTCTGTGCCTGTTGTTGTCTTTGCTGTTCCAGCCCCCTGGCATGTACACAAAGTGCTGTGTTCTTGTTTTATCTGATACTGCTGAGGCCTAACTTCCTACCGCCTGTACTCAACTGTCCTCTCATGGCATGTTTCCACTAACATCAGGGGCTCTGAGATTCAAGGTGAGGATATTCTGGGTGAAGTCCTCCTTTGCTACCTTCTGTGTAAAACTGCACTGCATGCTGTGGGCAGTTTGCGTGTGCAGTTGAAAGGGCTGGACATATGTGGAGGATGTGGTAACTGCTGTTGTGCTTAATTTTAATTTACCAAAACTAATGACAGATCATATACATTTGTACAATAAATCCTCAAATCACAACATGATTTGCTTCAGAACAGTGTCTTTGCACACATAAAGCCTCAGAAATTACCACAAACATTGTAAAAATTGCTTAACCGTACTGGGCTCCTCATTTAAATCTAACCCCAATGCTTTGTCTATGTGTATCTGTTATCAGCTACAGACTATGTTGCAGATATACCAGTGCACAATGCATAATGTTAGATAGAATCCAACCTGTTCAGACATGCAGATGTCTCCACTTAAACAGTCCCCTAATTGTGCAGAAGCATTTTTACAATGCCTCAGTGCTTGATGCTCTTTCTTGCTCCCTCATTGTTGTTATCTTCAAATGTCAGTTTGATCGAATCCTGCTGGATCAACCTTTGTATCTGCCCTTTAACTGTGTCTTGTGATCATTGCCCTATTCACTTCTATGCTGTTTTCAGCCTAGATATATTACAGGGGGTTTAAATGCTGAGGATTTAATATGTTTGTTTATACAGTGGTCTAAAAATTAAGCATTAAATTGTGTAATTCATTTTTGCATTTATTTATTTTGTTGTTATTTTGCATTGTTGAGCACAGCTAAATATTAGGATTTAACCTTCTGTTCATTCTTTGTCGGTTGTGTAGCTCTGTCTGTTAAAACTGCATCAGACATAAAATGACGTAACAGAGTGTGACATTACTTTCAAATTGAAAAGGTTACATAACCACATAATATTTCAGTGCGTTATCCCATCATTTTAGTGAATGAGAATATATTAAAGATGTTATCTGGTTGGTGGATGGTATTTCCTGTCAGCTAGCTAGATACTGTAACTGTTTACAAAAACACAACATGAAACAACATCTGAAGTCAGACTATGGATGCTTTAGCATCTTTGCAAGAGTTACAACATTTAAATTTCCTTTCACTAACATGTGAAATTCAGCCTCAACTTTGGCACACAGATCAGTGCATCAGATAATCATTCATTCAATAGTTATGTCACAAGTTTGACTTTTTTTTTCTAAATGAATGTATTGTACTGGTATTGTATAGAAGAATATTATGCCAAATGCCTTGCTGCAGTGGCATTCAAAACACTTCGTAACAAAAGCCTAAAAAAAGAATCATTCACTGTCTTCTTTTGGTTTATCTCCAACATGGTAACGTGTCCCTGTTTGGATCCATCAACAAGCCGAAGGAGACATGAGGAGGTGTATAAAGTGTCAAAGTCAAAAGTGAGTCGTCTCCTGTACAATTGTTCCCTTGTTGTATGGTTCTGACTTTCTCTTTTTGGTTGTCTTTAGAAAACTGATTAAAAAACTTTTACAGGTCACTGTCTTTTTTCTTGAAGGTTTGCAAGTCAGCTCGGTTAAAGGGTGTTAAAACTCTCTTCTTTGAATCAGTTAATTGCATTTCCACCAAGTTTTTTTTTTTTTCCCTCAGCAAGTAACTGGTACTTTTCAACAACCATGACTCAGTGTGGAAAAATCCTGCCCTTACACGCTGGAGTATTTTCTTTAGTGCGAGCAAGAGTTAGTGAGCATAATTACACTTAAAATTGAGAGTAATAGCTGCATTCATGGTCTAAATACACATGGGTCTTCAGCATGCACATACCTGAGAAATCTGAATCTCGTTTAATGTACGCCTTTAAATTTGAGCAGTTGGGCTAACTGTTGTGGCCAAACTAAACAGGTTTTTTGACTTTGTTTACGTTTCTATTTAAAACCCTTTGTGTGCAATGCCCTAAGGAAGTTTGGGGCATATTCAAACACTCTACCTGACCGTGTAATTATTTGGGTCTTATATAAGTAATGAATCTGCTTGGTATTTCAATTGGCCCTGTGGCGGCATTCTAAAATGACTGTCGCCAAACAAAACAGGTAAAGTGTTCCTGGGAGTAATGCTTAATCCAAGAGACGCAGCACAAGATCTCTATCTGTGCTTCTCATAAGAAAAGCAGCAGACGGTCTTAAGTTGCAGCCAAAGCTCAGTGAAAGTAAGGAACTGCAGGAGAGCGCATGCAGACTGTCTGACAGTGTAGTCATCAAAATAATCCTCTCTGACACACTCATATTCAACAACCACCTGTCATGAGGCATTTGTTTTTATTCTACAGATTATATGTTTATGTGAGGACTACAGTGGTAATCATGCATCATCTGACATGGTAATAGTGTTTTAAGAACTAAGTCAAATTGATATACAAACGTAGTTTGGGGTGACTTCTATGGTTGATTTATGGATTGGTATATGATGTGTTTTTCATGAATAAATAATAAGTTTGAAACAAATGCATTTCTTTAAGCTCTATGCTGCAGGAAAAACATAAAATTACTGATTTGGTGACTTGAAAAGAAGATCGCGATCCAGCAAAAATCAAGAAATCCGGCATTTAAAGACACAATTATTGTTATTATTATTATTATTATTCAGAGTAGTATTTTAGCTCTTTCCCTCCTGTCATTGCCTCAGAAAACAAACAAACAAAACAAGATGAAAACAGAAACAATGCACATGTGCACAGCAACTGGCAACGGAGATACACAGCAATTTCTAGCTAACATGCAGCCAGTAGCAGTTTCTGTAACGTTAGCAGACATTGTAGATAAGGGTAACTGCCTGTGCTTCCAAGTATTCTGTGGCCACCAAAATGTGTGACCAGCATTTCAACAGTTACAGAACAGGTGGTATTCACTGGCATGGACAGGCTGTATTTACTACAGCCTGTCAGCATCAGCTTGATGATGTCAACCAAAGACACCACATCATCACACAGTGTGACTAAAGACATCTGATAATATGACAGCTCCAACTGTGCCCTCACAATTAATGACTGGAGTACATTGATATCTGCGCCGCTATTGCTCTGACTCAGACATTAGTATATGAGTCTGAAAGTGGCTGATTGGTTAAATTGCTGAAATTATTGAAGGGCAGCTAAACTATAATGCACCAAAAAGAGACGCCTATCTCTCAAACAGGCATCTCTTACCAGACACATTAAGGGTGTATTTCCCCACAATTAGATGAATAGAGGCGGGTTGCACAACCATTAGCACACCAACCCATTTTTCACAAAAGTGGAACATACTCACAAAATAGCTCAAAGAAAATAGTGCATGCACCATAAGACTGGGCTGAACTCCGCTCTCTTTCCTGGAATTCAGCTGGATGACCCAGTGATAAGCAGCCATGGCACGAAGGCCTTGTTTAGTAAACCTTCTAGTGTAACACTGCATGTGACAGAGGCTGCTTTAGGTTTCTAAAGAGACATTAGAAAAGTGCTTAAGCTGGACCCATTCTGCCCACACTTCTGTCAGGATCAGAGACAGGTTTTTAAACGCAAAACACTTTTTCAATGCTCCACAGACAATGTTGCTTTCAGCAAGAGTGAGGACACACCAGCTGGTGGTGTTACCAATTCAAAAGGGAGCAGGGCTTAAGCTGCCAGCGGGGACACATAAATTAGCATCCTGAAAGACACTACCTAGAATTTACTTTCCAACTGGGAAAGTAAAACTCGACAGGGGTCACTGTTCTCTAAATGAGCAGCCTCAATGTAGAGCCCACCAACTGCAATATACACACCGCAGGGGCAGCCTTTCCTTGGTAGGAAATAATTGCTTGATTTGAATGAAGCATCTCTTAGGAGGATTTAGGGTTCACTGTCAATCAATAAGGTCTGCTGGGCAATGAGGACTTCCTTTAATTTAGCTGAACCATCCAAATGTATTGTGCTTAGTGGCCTAATTTTCTTTTGATTTCTGCTGGGTTCTGTCATTAGAGGTAAATGCTCAAACAAAGAGGCAGAATGGCCAAAATGAAAAAGTGCAAAAGATCAAGTGATTACACTAATGGATATTCTGATGACAAGGCTCCATTAATGAAGTTAACACAAATTTTGTGTTTGCTATATGACACAGGAGGTGAGATAAATGTGGCCGCGTGAGTAGATGATTTTAGACAAAAAGCAGCGGTTTAAAATTTCTGACATGCCAGAGAAGCACAGTCAGAATATAACTTTCAACACATTTTTACAGCACATTTTTACAACATTATGTCAAAACAACACATGTCTGACCCCCATAACAGCATATTTCCAACATGATTTTTAAGACAGCTTTGTTGT
Organism: Datnioides undecimradiatus; assembly: GCA_008933995.1. Classification (NCBI taxonomy): domain Eukaryota; kingdom Metazoa; phylum Chordata; class Actinopteri; order Lobotiformes; family Datnioididae; genus Datnioides; species Datnioides undecimradiatus. The sequence continues at coordinate 10,490,475 of WARS01000029.1, read as the reverse complement.
GAGGAGGAGGAGAGATAGTGAAAATGGCCAGTGATAAAATGTTTTGCAGGTTTCTTGATGATGATGTTGTTCTCGTCAGTGGGCCAAGTCAAACAGAAGAGTTAGTGAACCTGGACCTTGGCAGACACCCCCACCACTCCTCCCTGCATCGTTCCTCCCTTCCCTCCCTGCTTGATATATCGTTCCCGGAGTTGGAGTCAGAGAGCCTGGGGAGGGTACGCAGCTCCAGATAACTCCAGACAATACTGACATCCTCACCTCCCCTTGTGTCAGAGAGTCAAAGCCATATCTCTGGCTTATTCTGTGGTCTAAATTTCTGTTTGAATTTAAACAAGTAGGAACTGGCGACAGTGCTCTGTGACTTCCTCGTGTTTAAACAAGGATCAATTAATTGGGATCAAAGGGAAGTTACTCAGTTACAGATGGGAGTTTTAGGCTCAGAGCAAAGGAACAAACATGCCATGGCCCTAGAGTAATACAGTTATGCATTATGCAGCATTTCTTTGGAAGCCACAGTGTGTTGCCATGCAGTGTAATGCAGTAGCAAGGCATAACACAGCCACTCTGAAAACTCACCGCAATAACCAAACATGCTAATCTCACTTACATCGGCTGCGGCTGTCCGTACACAGGTTATACAAATGCACATTGAGTTCTCCATGTAATCACCTATCTCTTGTCTTATCCTCGGCCCTGAAGCCTTCGTTATTCTACTGGAACCTTAGCATTTGAGAAAACACAAGAGCCCATAAAAATAATAGGCCTTTCGCTAGGGGCGGAAAATATCTTCTCCGTCCTCTAAGTAGACTGCCGAACACTGTTTGTTCTGTTATGGGATCTCACACAGCTGACCGTGTGTGTGCACATGTGGGTGTTTCTGCATGAGAGACAGAAAGATAGTATGCGTGTGTACACGAGCGGGCCTACATGTGTATGCACGGGTGACCCTCTGTCTGTGTGTGTGTGTGATAAAGAGAACCTGTTATCGCTGCATATCAGCAAGGATCTTGCACAAGACCCATGCCACTTCTGAATATGGTGCCTGTTCTGAGGAGGTTTGACTTACCTCTCTCTTAAAGCACAGCGGGATTCACAAAACACAGTTGCTTGGATGTGATCCACTCTGGTTTGAGTTGGGCTCTTTGTGAGCCTGCTGTGAAAACCATGATAGTCATACCAGGTCCTGGTTTATACCTGGAGCTGATAATATCACCTCCAGAGTTCCACTGTTCCCCCAGGATGTTCAGTGAGCTTTTAACCCTGTGAAAAAATTCACTGTACTTTACAGAGCAGAAAGATTATATTTAAGTGGAATTCATACTGTATAAACACAAGGTTCAGCTGCGTATTAGCCAGGACCTAAATTCAAAATTGTTATCCACAAATGTGCAATGCAACACAAAGAGAATTGTTACTTAAAGCAAATAGAAGGCCTCTTGTGCTGAAAACTATATAGCCAATCATTTTATCTTTTAGTCATAAACATCATAAATGGTTATAGATATGGGCTAACCTGAATGCAGAATAACATATGATCCAACACTTTGCAGAAGAATGACACACATTTCCTTTTAAATCACAGAAAACTCAGTGAAATATACAATTACTCCTCATCAGTAAAATCTTGTTGATACTGGAGTGTAGCTTCTTCTTACAACCAACGGGGTCATGTGCATAGGACCTGGACTAAGTAGGGCACCATGTCTGGGTTAGTGCTTCCAGTCTGAAGCTCACAGAAGCAAACTTTCTGGCAGCATGCCTTGGAAAGAACCTGCTTAGTTATATATAAAAAATGGAGTTAGAGCTGTTCTGGGAAGAGAAATAGTCTTCTTGGTTGAGTTAACGTTAACACTTCCAAGCTGAATAGCAGGGGCAGGAAGAGGTGATAACAACCACAATTACCTTTTTTCCCTTTATATGTTTGCCCAGTGCCTTTACTGACTTGCTCTGTGCATAGTTAGCTTACTTATGCTGCCAGTCATGCTCTAGATTTCAGGATTGCCCCCCCAGTCAAATGTTGTCAAGAAGTAAAGGATTTGGTGTTGCCCCTGTGTGTGGAGAGTAGAGAGTCTTGCCTGTTCCACTTGCCTCCCTAACTCAGTGCCATACAAGATTTACTTTGATTAAAAAAAAAAAAAAAAACCTGTCTCCTTTTGTATGCTTTTGAGAAATTCATATGGTAATTGTTCAATCAAAACAATACTTCAATGTTTAGGGTAATACGCTTAAACAATTTGATTCCTTGACAAGAGTTTGATGCAAACATTACTACCACACTAATGTCTGTACAGTAAATATGTAGCTAGACTCAGCAACAGGTTAGCTTAGCACAAAGACCAGCTGAAAAAAAACAGAAGAATAGCTAACCTGGATCTGTCCAAAAGTAACAAAATCCAGCATGTCCCAGCTAGTTTTCTGGCACACACAGTCACAGTGATATTCAAGGAAGTTACTGCACTCTGCCAAGAAGCAGTCCAGCACATAACCATTGGTAAAATCACAAGGTTTTTATTTTTCTCTTTGGTTTTTGTACAGATTAAATAAGCAAGATATCATCTTCGTTTGTGAGCTTTAGACATGTTGGTAGTTGGATTTTGTTAGGAGAGAGCACAGCCACGTTACACGTTTCTCCTTGTGCCTGGTCTTTGTGCTCAGCTAAGCAGTGTGTTGGATATAGCTTCATATTTATTGTGCAGAGAGCTGTGTCAGTCCTCTAACTAACTCTTAGCAAGAAAGAAAATAAACACTTCCTGCAATGTTAGTTTACTCTTTTAAAACCAGATTCCACAACTCATTATGTGTGTTTGAATTAATATATGTGTTCATGAGTGTGTCTTGAAAGCATAAGCATGTAAGCATGTTTCGAAGCAGCAGTGTTGAGCTACTCAGTTTATCCAGAGGGCAGAGGATGGCCTGGTTTGATTTTTCATCTCTTAATGATATCCACCTGTGAAGCGGGTGAGGTGGGGGGATTCAGGGGCTATCGATCACAGTCTGAGGCAGGAAAGGGGGGAAACACCAGTGAGGCTGTCAGATGAGGGGGCGAGGAGACAGATAGGCCTTCTTGACAAGTTACAGACCATTAAAGCATGCAGATAATGTGAGAAAAGGGGTCCAGAGAGAGACACAGTCAGAGTCATGAACAGCGAGACATCACTGCAAAAAACAGGAGGATCAGAGACACTCCAGCTGGTTATTTTAGAGCTTCAACTATTCTATAAAAAAATAAAAAAATAAAAAACCCCCAACAAGGGTCAGACTTCATATGCAAATGATTTGTGTGAGATCTGGGGCTGGGTGTGATTTCTTCTGAGACAGTCAGATCTAGCATGGAGCGATATGCGATACATTCCTGTAGCTGTCTAAACCTTTTGCTGCTCGGTCCTGTCTTTCATGTAAAAACACACCACACACCTGCTGTTTCAAGAAGGCTAAAAGCAAAACTAAGAATTATGTAAAATCCTTCCACCCAGGCTCGGTGGTAGACGTGCATATTGTTGATTTAACATTTTGCAGTTACTCTGTAAAACAAACAAACATTACATTGACACCTTCTCGGCGTAGCTTGCTGTGATGCATCGAGATCACTGTAGCACCAAACACAAGGAGATATTTTGACTCAGAACAGCACATATGTGGGAGCAGCGTTCTGTGCTGCAAGAAAAATTCAAAGGCACATGCTGTGGCTTTTAATAAAACTGCACAAGAGCTGAGACAGCAGTCATAAAACAAAAAGAGTGTTGGCAGGGGCCTCGAACCGTTGTCTCAAGGTTACCGAGGTATCTGCTGGAACGCCTGTGAACAGGTGTACTGATGCCCTGTTAGCCATGTTAATGAAATCATTAGTGCCAGGCTTCTGGATGCAAGTGTCTCCATGGGATTAGGGGAAGAAACCCTCGACCGTCTGTTTCGCTCACCTGTCACACTCGAGATGGCTTTCATGATTTAATTAAGTAAACAAATGTCACAGAAAGCTCCCCTTCGAGAACTCGGCTTAAACCTCAGTTGTGTCCATTCATTAAACTAGATGAACCATTCATCAAGCAGTGTGACATGTTTCAAATGGATGCATGGAACTGAACTGAACTGAAATTAATGAATGAAATGAATATATAACTGAATGTACACCTCGCTGTTTAAATGCACGAGCTTCACGTCATCACTTAAAGGTTTTTAGGCCCAGTGTGATGCGATATACATATTCTTGTTGGCATTAAACAATTTTAGATGCACAGGGTCTTTTTATGTGTTGTTTGTTATGATGTGGAATAGTAGTGATAATAGAAGTGGACTGAAGACTTTGTAGATCATACAAAGACCTTTAAACTTTTATCTCTTTTACCTGCAGCTGAAAATTTCACTTGCAAAACCTTTACTGGCAAAATTAGACTTAAAGAAAGACAATGTGTGGGAGTGTGGGGAATCTCATGCTTTGTAATTAATTTAGTTCAGCTGCACACCAAAACAGAAACGGAGGTTTGAAATGCAGCAACAATTAGTAGAGTGTACCACGTCGGGGCATTATAAGCATTTTACAGCGAGGAAGGAACTAAAAAAAGCAGTAGAAAAACAAGTCAAGGATTGTGAATAAAACAAATTATTCACAATCATCTGAGCCAAACGGCACTAAAAAAACCTAAATGATCGGCAGAAACAAGAGTGGATTGAAATACTTTAGTGAGCTTGACAGACAAGTGTCATCAGAGCCGAGCAGTTAAAATACAGGTGGACATGGAGACTTGTGGGAAAGAGTGACAAACAGAAGCAGATGGCGTTGCTGTGTGTGAGTCAGTGGGGCCTGACAACACCCATTTTGACCAGTTGAATTATTTGACAAGTAGCAGGTGGAAGCCTCCAAATCCCCAACTGCTTGGGCCATTTACCTTTACTACACAGTTCAGTGCCTTTTCTGACGTGTCTTTCCTGTGGATGGGCTACAGACTGATAAAACAGAGGAAAAAAGATTTTTTTTGACGGAAGAAATTAATTTTTGATGTGATGCTAAGGGCATACTACAAAGATTTTTACCCACAATGACTCTTCAGGTGCTCCTTGGATTTGTCCTCATTGTAGCACATTGATTGGTGTTCAGCTATACAATAGATGCACGCACACACCCACATACTTTTCATGTGAAACCACAATTACTGTAAGTTGCCTTAGGAGTTATGGCGGGTGTACATACACAGCTGTCACAGATACTCGCTTTCACTCCTATTTTAAAATGTCCATCTGCAGGAGAGCTCTGACAGCCAGTTTCACATGCCCGGTTTATCTTGCTCATTTTATCGAGCATCTCCTCCAGCTGAAGACAGAAAACACTGTAGTGGAATTGATTGGTTGTCAGCATGTGGAGTAATAGCTTTGCTCATTTTGCATTGAAAATACATATTTTGTCCACCCTTCTGCTTTGAGAGACTGATGCAGTGATGAGAGGGAGCAGAGTGATCCATGAGCTGCTGCCTTTATGAGGATGAACACACCGAGGATGTAACATTGATTCAGTGGATTACCTGACACTGTCTTCACCCTATCATGCAACTTTAGTGAAGCATGCACCAGGGTTTATGGTAACATTTTGGAGCCTAGTGGATATGTGATGAAACTATGGGTGCCTAGATGAAGTTGAACAAAAAAACTGGCTGACCACACTTCTGAAGCAATTTTAACATCCCTGAGTGACACAAAGACAATTTATAAGATCCATTTACAAGTCAGTTAACACACGCAATCTACAGTTCTCTGAGCCAGAGTGTTGTGTTTTCCCTGCCGTGTCCTGCAGTCAAACAATGCCATTCATTCTGTAGCCCAAGACGTAACAAGAGGGCGATGCAAATTAAAGTGGCATTAATTTCATTACAAGCGGGGAACAGTGAGGGATAAAACATTAGACTAATTCAATTGAGAGGCTGACAGCAAACTGAAAAGGCGGCAGTCCACTTGCCTGCAGCTAGTACAATACAAAACCCTGGAATAACCCTAGAAAAGCGAGGATTTCTGTACACCACCACTGCTGGTGGCTAATGTGATACAAAGCCATTCTATAAGCTGACGGCACTGATTATGCATTCGTAGTAGCACTTCAAAACACTGTCATCCACCAGTGGGCCAATTCTCAGCAGCCAGTTTAGAATAATATACATTCATTTCTCTTAGACGGATAGAAAACATCAACTTTAATTAAAGTTTTGGATTATAAGCCTTAGCGGCTAATGAAAAAAAAACAAGTAATTTGATTATACCACAAGCAAACATTTTTGTTTCTTAAAGCTGGTGTCCACAAGAGAGCATAGGTTAGAGGAGCACAGGGCATAGTTGTAGTCATCGTCAGCCATATCCAACCTCATGTCTTACGCTTTTCTTAGACTCAATTTGGGATGCAGTGCCTAAGAACACTTCAGCATGCAGTCCAGAGGATCCAGGGATCAAACCACCAATCCGCTAATACTTGGGCGCGCTCTATCCACTCTGCCTCTGAGCCACAGTCAATTGTAAATTTACTTAGTCTTGTGGAAGACTCTGATCATGAGTAACGATTTCACACTGGTAAGCAGTTATATAGGTATAAAGAGAGGTCTGCATATTACAGGCATCTGACAGCTACAGATACTGATTGATGTCCTGATGTAAAGAGAATTCACATTACTAACATTATAAAGAGTACATATAAAATACAATGGTTACAGTAGCTTGAAGAGTGTTATTACCCTTCATATCCTGTATACTTTGCTCCTTGCCTGGTCAGCGTAGGCACACACTGCTGCAGCCTGCTGGGGTTATTTTGGGTGGTTGTGTGAAATGTTTGTTGGTACTTGAGTCTTAAGTGGACTGTTGGCTATGACAGGAAGGGAGGCTCACAGACATCCTTTAGGTGTCACTTTACAAAGCACATTGCAGAGCACAGCGCACTGGAGACCTGGTGTTACCACTGGTTTTCTAGGTGGAAACACCCCACACTTTGTAACGTTAAGCTACTGACATGCTTGCCGTTTGAACACTGTACTTGTTCTGTTAGAGCTGTAGGATGTATCTGAACCCTGAAGCTAGTTTTTACATTATGTAGTGTCATCACCATATGAGTATTCACACAAGTTGAGGCTGCTGAAAATTCAAACAGAAACTCTGGCAAGATCGATCAAAGGGTGCATATGCGGAGAAGCAGCGTTGCAGCGTTATGGGCAGGTGTGTGTGTCAAACCTGTTTGTCCTGTGGTTGCCTTATCTTATGAGTGCGCTGAAGAATGACTAAGCCACCCAGAGCCAAATAATCATTAGCAGTCTGGAGTCTGAAGCTGAAGAGTGGACATATTTGCGACATCAAAGGAGCTCCCATACTGTGAACACCCATGCAGCACCGGTCTTCATAGCACAATACTGGAATAATTAGCCTCCCGTTGTTGCGTGAGAAATGGAGACAGTATCTGTTTAGCGTGGTTCCATAAACCCTCCAAAGCAACTCAGCCAGTTATTAAGTGCAGTCTTGAGTGGTTTTATGTGTTTATGTACAGTTCTAGTTTGATCATTAGTGACTTGGCTCAGACTATAGGGCAGTATCATTAAAACTGCAGGGTAAAATGATCACAGCTCTACTTGACTTTAAGATAGAGTAGGTTGCAAGCAGGTCTGCTGCTTTGTGGAGGCCACTAATTGCTTTGAAAGAGGCACTATACAGCTAAAAGATTTTGAACATGGTGCCATTAAACAAGTGCTTTTTGTTACACAACATACACACACTTCCCTGAACCAGACTTACACTCTTGATGTTTGTGATTTAAGATCACCTCTGTGATCTGTGTTTTGTTTTCTGGTTTGAAAACCTATGATTACTTGAAAAGCGGATGGCACAAATTAAAATGTTATGTATGACTGTCAGTTGCAGTCTTGCATTCAGTCTTTTCTGCTAGATCAAGTATAAACAATATAATGAATGACAGTGTGACGAAATGAAAACCAAAATGCCAGTGATAATCATCAAAACATGGAATGAGCAAGCAAAATTCTTTCAATTCCTTTTTCATAATGTCAGCACGACACACGCATGAGGACCTGACTCTACCTGCCATGTTTTTCATGTGTGCAAATAATGGATGATACAACTGTTAATTTTTCAGTTCAACTCACCTGCACGCCTCCAGAAACCCTTAAGCACGGTAGACTATAATGTAATTATGAGCATCATATTCCCTGCTGATGAGTGAAGTGATTGACAGTGTGGATGAGCCATAGTACTTAGTAGGAGACAAAATGGCTTCACTGTGGAGTATAAACATTAGTGGCTGTGCTGCTTTAAATGTTCCCTTTTGGATGAGCTCTAAGCTGAGCTAGTTCTTATTGGGAAAGCTTCATTAACCACATGCCATCAGAGTCTGTGTGACTGAGCAGTACCCATTATTATTGTGTCTCAAGTCAGAATGCAGAATTACTGTCAGCGTTATGAAATGAGAAAACTAACCGAGCTGTCAAATCAACCTATGGTGGGTTTATGAGAGACTGGAGTGGTTTGATGTGACGCACTGTAAACAACGTGCCTGCATAAGATCCTTTATGCCAGGTTCTAAAATTATAAATGCGGCATTTTTTTCCTGTTTCTCAAAATATGCAAGGATGCAAGGAATCAGACTTGTGCTGACTAACAGGAGATGTAGGCATGAGAGACGAGGAGAGGAGGAGGAAGGAAAAGCTTGAGAGAGCAGTTGATGCAGGGGAGGGAAGTAAACGCTGTAAGGAAAAATGAGAGCTACAAACGACTCTGTGACAGTGCCGTGTGTCGTGTCGCGTTGGCAGAGGCTTAGACATACAACGGGTTGCTGTGACACTGACGGGCCTAACAGATGACAGCACATCACAGGGTGTCCGGTGCTGTTGCGGTGGACATTGATGATGACACACTGTCTGATAGACAGACACAAAGAGCTTGTTACTGGCACAGCTCTTCAGCTAATTGAGAATAATCCTCAGCACTGCCCCGGTGCAAAGAGTTGTGGGTCATTTCAACAATAAAAAAGGTGGAACAATTTCCTTTAGAAAAAAAATGAAGGACATGGTAAGAAAAAAGGAAATAAGTGAGTAATACACATGGAGGACACCACCTGTAAGTCATTACGAGATGGAAATACAAGATCATACTACACTGTACCTGGAATTCAGTGAAAATGATATTTGATCACCCCACCTTCTTTACACACATGCCAAAACACACTCTGTAACTGGAATTGTTTTGCTTTAGCAGTGCCAACGGCCTTTACTGTACCTCAAACACTCATTAACATACCAGGGATGAACTGACTCCGGTAATGTTTTAATAAACAGATTAAAAGACCAACAATTGTACAGTCATTTCCTTCCTTGGTTACATTCTACATGTACGGCCAAACAAGCTTTAATTGAGTTCAATGCTTTTCTCTGAAGTTTGAGGTGTAAACTACAGTAGCGATTAAGATCAAATCCCCCTTCTCCGAAAAAGAAAACAAAAATGTGGCTTTTTCAGCTACATGTTCAAGGTGTTACCTCTAAACCACATTCGCCACAAAAAGAAACACCTTTTCCTAAAAGCCAACAGCTTTCTTTGAGTCTTACAGTCAAACTGTCGGTCAGACTTCTTCTTCTTCTTGAAAACCAACTCCTGTGTTTAGAATATGTGGTGCTGCTGGCAGATAGCCGGCAGACAGGCCTGAATGGAATCAGGCACAAATTAGTCCATAAAGAAGCGATCAATTCTGAATAACAAGAAATTAATCTTGCTAGCACATTCCGCAAAGGGATTTGTGAGAGCAGATTGCTGTCGTCAGCCTCCTGGAAGAAGTTAAAAACATTGTCCAGACTTTCTCATTCCAATGTTCCCTTTATGCCCATGAGGGCTGACTCCATTCGCTCTGATCCACTCAGCAGATTCCATCCCATTTTCCCATCGATTTCCCCCAGCGAATGCCCTCCAATCTCACCTACCAAAGAAGAGCAAATTAAAAGCCCGACACATGGTGTTAGAGTTCAGGTTGAGGCATGAAAGGAAGAGTGACATGACTGGAGACCTTGCTGCTACAGTTTTGTTCTCAGCACGAATGAGTAAATTAGCCAAAGTACAGTAATTAGGATCAAAATGTTGGCAGATAATAAGAGTGCGTGCCACTGATATTGAAAGGCAGGGAAATACGCCTCTATAACAACATCAGAAAATTATACTGAATTATTAAATCATATTTGCCGAACTTCACATGTGGACCTCCGACTTGATGTTAAATGTTTCTGTTATTTCAAGACTGGGATATATTTTTAATAATATCTGTGCCCCATTTGCTACACTAATTCATTTCCTTCCTCGCCCTATCAAACGCTCTTGACTCGTTTCCTAAACTCAATGAAAATCATATCCTTTCAATTTTGCAGCTGCCTAATAAGTTTAGCAGTCACGTTAGGCTACTCTTGGTCAGGACAGTTAGCTTGTGAAATAATGCCAAGCATATGAGGAACATTTTCACTGATGCTTTACATCTAATCTGCTATTCCTGAACCCAGAGCTTTGGGTTTAATATATCCAGACTGAATTCAGATATGTACAGTATTTTTGAATTATGTCTGGTATGCTTAGTATGTTTTCAGTCTCATTTAACAATCTTGTTAGATTCACAACCTGTTTGTAAGTGCACTTGAGAGACTGCAGATACTGCTGTACATGGTGTTAGCATGCATGTTATGAGCTGCAAGTAGATATCACACAATGGCAACTGAGGAAAAGCGGAAACTGTGCAGACCTCATCTGGAGGACTGTCTTAATGTCGATGATGGCTACATGTGAAAGTCTTGTACTGAGGGTTTATAGTATCTATTTAAAAGGCTTTTGTGTCTGACAAGTAAAGTGTATGATACAAATGTGTGCTTCTGTTACATTTTACACTTGAAACTCAGCCTTGGAACACAACGTGTTGGGACACTTTTTAATGTTCACTGTAGGTAATAGTTGTTGCCTCCCACCATGTTAATGTTACTCCTTTGCATAATTAATTCATAGGTTCCATCTTATAGTATTTCTCCATTTATTTCAATGTCTTCTTTCTTCCCCCTCCACTACATTTGAGCACTACTTAATTATTTTAATTAGGCTCTATAATTACAAAATAATTACGCTGTAATTTGCAGGCTGTAATCCCAGTGTTACCAAAAACAGTATGTTTGGACACTTTCCTTCAGTCTGCAGTAAAAAAAAACCAAACCCCCAAAAAACAACAAAAAAAACTTGCTTACTGTCAGATGGCCAATCTTATGCTTTATATATGAATGGTTAGCTGATCCATATCATAAATCACAAAATGAATTGTATTAATCAGGGGTAGTCATCCATTACAAGTCAAAAACAGAACAGAAACAGTATATGTGTGTCTGTTTGCTCTGCTTCAGTTCGAGTGCCCAAATTTTATGAGAGTAATTTATTTAAAGCTTCTGTAAATCAGGTTTATTATTTGGGCAAATGTTGGATATTCATTATACATTTGGGACGCAATGAACAGCAGTTGCGACAGACATGAATCATCCTGCAGCTGAATGTCCTTGTTGACAATTAAGCTTTAATGAAAGACCTCCTTTTTTAACACCAACCGGAATGTTTGTCCTATCATTCCCTCACTGCTGGGAACTCAAGACAGGTTGGAACAGCTCTGTGGCTCTCCTTAATCCTGGAGGGCAGAGGGTGCATTTCCTTTGTTAACAGAGGCGGTGAAATGATTTTACCATCATGCCTTCAGTAGTAGTAAAAGCTTGCTGCTGATCTTAATTTGTTGTGTCAGATCTGTTTTTGGTCATGTTGTTACATTCCTGTGATACTTATCATGTCATGATTAAATGTTTTTATTCAAACTTGGAGTTAAGTAAAACTGGGTCATTACCACACATGTTGTGAGTAAACAAAATTATTCCTGCAATGTCTGGTACCAATGTCTATGCTGCATTTTACATGGACACCTCTTTAACAGTTAGTTCTGCGTCAAAGCAGTGCATAACAGGCTTTATCTAATGGAAGCAAAGATCCAACACCTAAATCAACAAGTATTTTAAAGACTCACAGTTATTGAGGTCCTCTTGTGTTACTGGGCAGTTAAATCTTTATTGCCGCTTTATCTCATTCCCAGATTAAATTAAATCTAAAACAAGATGGCCAGGAGGGATTCTGTCTATGTGATTTTAAAGTAGGTTTAATTTTTCTATTAATATTTTAAATTTACAGTAAACATTCTTTCCACAGCACTGCATGACCTCACAAAAGTGCTAACTTCATTGATGCCACATGCATGTGAACATATTCAATATGGTTACTCTTTAATGCCATTCGCCTTTCTAAAGCATTCTTCTCCTATGATCTGTTGAGATGGTGAACAACAGGTGTCGTTTCAGTGTTTTTTGTTTTCTTCTATAAAGGCACATGGATAAATGACATGCCGTTCATGAGTCATAAGCCCGGTCATTTCCTGTCAGGATACACTTGATCTTTTTGAATGACAATGTTTCTGGTTTGTCTAGTTATTGACCAAGCCTTCTTTTTCAACAGTATTCTATATATAAAATGCCTTGCTGTTTGTTATTGTTATGTTGATCTTATTATTTTATTCTAAGCCAACTGTTCATACTATACCCAGAATAAGTATATTATATCCATTATTGCTTTAATGGACTTTATTTTATTTGGACTTTAATGATTTTATTGTAAACATAAACGTTACTACACATATTGCAAATAAACAAGACTATTGCTGAGAAGCCTGGTAACAGTGTTTATCCTGCATCTCTTTAACAGTACGTGCTGGGTCAAAGTTGAGCATAACAAGCTTTATCAGGTGAGTCAGCTGATGAGCCTTGTCTGAGATTATCGCTGGTATGTGCGTGTTTGTGTGTGTAATTGGTGTTCAGGGCACATGTGGGTTTTCTGAGCCAAACACTGGGGCAAGGCAGGAATAAAAGACATCATGTTGTTCTCTTTCCACTGACGATATCTTGATCTCTCATCTCCCCTCTGTCTCAGATAGTCGTCATACTTCCCATCATCGCCAGTTACAGGCACATCATTGATCTTTGTTTGTGTGCGTGTGTGTGTGAGTGCTGTGGAAGTTGTGCATGCTGTGTGTGTTAGGGCTTGCCTTTGCTTGCCTCATATGGACCCAAAGACTAAAAATAATGACAAAGACAGAACCAACACCCCCTGCTGCATGTTAGATTTGAGCAGTTCTTCTCTTTTCAAGTTTTTTCTTATGACAAAGACATTTTATACCCCACACCATCTGCCATTTTAGTTTTTCTGATGCATCCGCCTCTGTCTATCTATCTATCTATCTATCTATCTATCTATCTATCTATCTATCTATCTATCTATCTATCTTTTTTAAACAGACAATCAATCAAGGATGAAGAGCCTGACGTTAGGCACAAAGAGAAACTATAGTTGTGTTTCGGGAGTTAAACGTCTGAATTGCACTTCCACGGTATCAAAAACAACACCAGATAAGTGATAAGACAGGAACACTTAACTGAGGCAATAGAAGGCATTATCATTCATCTATGCCTAAGGGTTGTGACCTCCTAACAGCTTACAGGTTATGTATGAGTTGCATTAGAGGGGACCGCTTTACCTGCCCACCCCCAGCCCAGAAGATGGCTACTTTAATGGCCTCTGTGAAACAAGGCCTAACACACACGACTAGCTATACACATGTCAGGAATGACTGAAGTGGTAATAAACCATTCTGTCCATTAGCAGGGTGTTTTTTGCTATTAACGGAACCAGGGATGGTGTTTTAGCTTGTCAGTGCCTTCAGCGATCCCATATTGCCTGAATGAATTGGTGGGTGGGTGGAAATTGCTGGATCTGTGGAGTTAAAAATACACAAGGGGGTGATTTTGTGTTTAGTTAGGGGGTGAATCTCGTCCGTCTTTCCCCCTGACGTATGGTATTGAAGGAGAAGGGGACAGGATGCGAACAAACACCATTGAACGTCCTGTGTGTGTGTTGGTCCCCCGCCCTTCTCAACAGTGATCCGTCTTCTTCGTGTCAAACTGAGTTGAGATGACTCCCAGGCCATGTTGACCCACAGAGATGCTTCCCCTCTGAACACACACACATACACACACAGTCACACACACTCACAACAGCCCCAAAGCTCTGGATAAACACAATTAAACGACCCCACCCTCCATTCATTCTTATCTTATCTCGCCTCCTATCCTTAACACCCCACCACCTCCACCACCACTCCCCAACACACACACACACTGGAGAGGGCCCCAGGGTGGCCCCTGAATCCTCGCCTTCCTCCATACACAGACAGACAGACAGAGCCAATTCATTTCCCCTTAGTCACTCCATCATTTCTTAGTCCCTGTCCCTCCCCTTCCCTCTCCTTAACCTTCTCACACCTTTCGCAACACCAGGCTACCATGCGGAAAAATGAAGAAGAAAATGCAGTTCTCAAAACTGTCACACGTCTAACAGTAAATTTCACTGAGGAGTATCGCCGCCCACTTACTGTATCCTATTAGTGGTAATTTTCCTAAATAGGGCAGTTCATGGCTCAGTGTTTTCAGCTTGACTTGTTGCCCATGTAAAACCATCAATGCCTCGATGCCAGGAGAACCTTTTGGCATGGCTGCAGAGCGGGGCAGAATGAGACATTCTGTGTCATTTTCCACCGCTCTGACTGCATAATGGCTGATGCCCAGCCTTGCTCTCAGCCTGTTATATCTGATGTATCACACCTTGGGGTGCGTTGGTGAATATATGAACTAGCAAGCACAGATGGCTCAACGCATGGCCGCCTTGGGTAAATAGGTAGCACAGTTCTCGGACGCCGATTTTCTGTATTGCCCTGGAGCCTAAATTTATGACAAACAAAACAGAAGGTATTATCATGTATCACAGCCCTCCAGGTAGCTACAGGCCAATAATGAATTGTGTGGCATGGCTGGTGATACATTCGACCCTCTGTCTGCTCATAGGGGAATGGCTTCATCAGTCACACCCTGTTTCAAGAGTAGTGGAAATGAATGACTGTGTTGCTGCTGTGAATCAGTGCACGTCTGGCAACCTGTGCAGTGGTCAGGGTTTCAGGTTGTTTCCAGCCTGTAATTGAATATTTGTAAGTGCCACTTTGGTGCACGGGGCACTCAGAAGCATCATTCACTGCTCCAGATGAATGTTTAAGGAATAGGTTTAGTTTGGTAATATATGTAATATGTGAAGCTTGATACCGCACACATATTTGTCTGTTAAATATCAGGCCACAGTAAGCAGCTGGTTAGCTTAGCATAAGGACTGGAAAGAAGTGAGTTTAAAATCTGCCCACCAGGACCTCTAAAGGCCATCATAACTATAAAAAGGTGTTTTCACTGAGCATTTGCACGGAGAGCCCCTGAAAAATAGCCAAGGGCACTCACCATCCAAAGCCATAATGAAATATGGCGTCTGGCCTTCTCAGACAGTTACTTATACTCTCCTTCATTTCCACCCGGCCAAGTTAGACAGGAGTGTAAGGCTATCTAGTGGAATGTAACGATCTCTACACCTCCGTAGAACAAAGACTCTTATCTCCCTGTGCCTTCTGCCATTTCCTTTACCCTCAGGCTCCATGGACACGAAGACGAAAAGGAGCGTAAATCACTGCCTCAATATCTCTTCTCCTTTTCCTTTCTTTCCTTCCTTCCTCATGTCTGTAGCGTCACACTTAGTCTGGTGCTACAGGGTGGATCTGTCTTCTGCAATAGCAAGAAATCTCACGCTGTTTATTCGCTTTCTTTATACTTTGCTTCCCTGTGGCTTCTTTTTCCCCCCGCATGGCAAAACAATGCTTAATTTCCTATTTATCTCAAGCTCATCCTCTCCCTCTCTTTGATACATCCTCTGTCTCTCTCTGCATCATTTTTCTTCCCCTCCTCTCTCCCCCCACACCCCTGCTTCCTCCCTTCCTTACAGTAATGGTTTAATTGGACCCTTTTAAGGTGGTTGTGGTGGATGCAGAGGGTGGTGAGGGGGTGTTGAACTGTGGAGGCTGTAGTTGCCTCTGCTGCTGCTGGGCTGTCTGTTGAAGCGTGGTGTGGCCAGCTAGAGATAAAGCAGCTCTGTGTGTTTGTGTGAGAGACCAGCAATTAGGGCCTACTGCAATACAGAGAAGAAGAAGAGCCGACGTCAGCCGCTGTTCCACCACATTGGATCTAGAGCCATGGCAGGATGCACAGACAGAAAGAGGGAGAAACAGATAGAGAGAGCATGATGGTACAGAAGTGGAGGGATTAAGCGAGAGGGAGGATTGGAGGCAGGAGATTGACCAAAGAGAAAAGATGATAAATAATTCTCATTAACAAAAAAAAAATAAAAAAATGGCAGTTTTGAATGCAAGCATGGGATGGCCTACAAACAAGCCCACAGTAAAAGACCGAAAGACTAAGAATGATTTGCAGCTAAAACTCCAAACCCATGAAAGCTCTATTGAGCTGAACCCTGTCAGTTTATAACTTGGAATTACATTTTTTTAATTATCTTGCATCGTCATGACTTCACTCCAACAAAGCAGCTCAGATGTTCTGTTTATCCCCTTTGTGGGGAATTCTGCAGGACAGACAGACAAACTAACCCTCCATTATTTCCATTATCTAAAACTGCTTAAAAATCCACCCATGTCTGTACCTCAGACAAAAGCTTCTCTTTTCAGCCAATGGCTTTTTTTTTTTTTTTCTTTTGCAGATCACCCATTTTATGTGACCATGTACAGACTGTTGAGGTTGAGAGCATCACCACAGAGTGATGTCAGTGGGCTGTGGCGTCATTTACAGTAGAGTTACGTCTGTGGGTCACTGACTCACTCAACCAGACCATTACGGTCCTGGAGCTGCACAGCTGGGCTGGTTAAACTAATAATCTGTTAACATTTGTACAAATAAATGTCTGTCGTGTTTCTCTGTAGCACACATTACCTTAACCACATTGGCTTAATCTATGTACTCACTATTTAGTCTTTGGAGACCTCCTCCCTTTCATTCATTAATCTAGTCCTACTTGCACATGTAATGCATCTGTTTATTTGAATTTGGTGTGCATATCAGAGGACCTTAGCATTAGCAGTCACAGAAATTACCATCCCCTACCTACAGAAATGTGAACTTTGTCAGTCAAAGAGTGTGTGCAGCTAGTAGTCACCACACACCAATCTTTTTTCTACTTTCCTTTCTTCATCTTTCCATCTTGTTCCATCTCACCATCTCTCTCTCGTCACTCCACATCCATTAGCATGTTCATTATCCTGTAAAGATAGCAGCAACATAGTGACAGCAATGACCCGTACTTAATTGACTTCCCCATACCACATTTTAAGTCCCTGACCAGGGATAATTGGAAAGAAGCTTCTTCTCAGAGTTGTTTGTTTCAATATGGACAGCCTGACAGCTGATGTCGGCCTTAAATATGCACAAAAATCACTAATGGATACAAAATTTGTTTTTGTCTTTATCATTGCAGTAGAAAACTCAGTATTTATGCACTGTAGATTATGGTTTTTAAGCTTCTGCTTCTGCCTCTGCTTCTAGTGAACAGACTTTAACAACAGAGCAACGCATACAGCTTGAACTCTGATATATGGTAAAGTGGTGTGTCACTACAGTAACTGTAGAATTCACTTAAACTATCATAAATCCAGATGTATTATGTCAAGAAAATCAAAGACACTAATTGGATTATTGAGTGTACCATATGTACTTGGAAATTTACCCAACAGACCTCACTTGACTTGTGATGCGTCTTTTTATTGACTTCAGACTTGACTCATTCTAATTTATAATGACAGCAACAGTTAATAAACTCACTAAAAACATGGTTTCCACAGGATGCATGCAATGAATTTCCTCAGTAGATTGAACAAAACAGATGTGGCAAAACAGAAAACACAAGCAGAACACACTGCACTGGCTACAGCAAACCAAAGTCAGTGTATTTGCTGAAAGAACTATGCATGAGCTAATGTCACTGCTGTTACTGCAGCATTTTTAGATGTGTTGGCTGCTCATTAACTGCACCTCTAATCATTACTTTGCATACTTGGTCTGATGTTTATGCTTTGCTTCCAGTCAGCCTTGAACATGTTCAGTGACTGCAACCTGATGCGGTTAGTTAGCATTTACATGCATGTTTCATTACCTCGTACTGCATCTTTAAATTTAAAAGAAATATATAATATTCTGCTTTAACACTCATTATTGTTATTCACTGCTTTTCTACTATTAAACAGCATGTCATTTTGGGAGCGAAATTTCCAGAAACTACTCATGCTGATGTTGAACTATCACACTTGAGACTGGAGATTTGACTTTAATTGCCAGTATTGTACTGATTTATTTTATGACTTATGAAAATCTGGTTTGATCACAGTGATTATTACTCCCTCAGTCGTGAGACAGGGAGTCATGCCTTGGTCTTGACTGTGTCCGTGTGGGTGCGTTTGTTATGTCTGTACGTTGCTTTCACACCATGACTCACTGACCTCTATTATTTTTGCTGACATTGCTCTGGACAGCGAAATAAAAATGTTTGTGTATTTTCTCAGCAGAAATAACTTGGAAAATCCCTTGAAGGTCATTGCTCAAGTTGGCCATAACTCTCACACATGAGTATGTCATCAGAGTGATCAGGCACTGACACCTCAGTGCTATTACTGCAGGTGTCCGGTCCTAATGCATGGTATCAGTCAGAGTTGGCCAGCGGAAGTGAAAGCTAGCAGTAAGCCTAAAGTTGGGCAGGAAGAGTTTTTCACCTCGTCTCTCACTGAGGAGGAAATTCGTGCAACACATACATACAGACATTTTCTCCCTTCCTCATGCGCACACACGTGCTGCATGACAGGCCCAATGCAGTATACAAAATGCTCTTTCACTCCCATTGGTGCACACACGCACTCCCATTTCCAACTCCTGACTGGACTTTCAGATCCAGATTTGATTTTCCTCTCAAAGGGCTCTTTTGTCGGACAACCTTTGCCCATGAAAGTACATACAGTACTGTGACTTAATTTGAGCTCGGAAATAAGTTGTAATAATGAGTCCTCCTGTATTGGATTACTAGGTTTAGACCCCTTGACTGTTCTGACTGATGTTCTTCCTCTGCTTTCCTTCTTTGCTTTTGGATCAAATGGTCGATTCATGTTTTAAGAGATAAATGTTGCCCAAGATTTAGGCAAAAGCACGCAGAGTACTGTGGCAGGAGAAAAGGAGAGCGGATGGGTAAAACTTAAATTGAGAGAGGCACAGGTTACAGGGGCAACCGGCTGCACAAAATATGGATTGGGAAAGTTGACCCAGGTGAGATAGAGACCCAAGATATTTGATGCAAAGAAAATGTATAAGTAGCTGTCTAGCTCAAGTCCCATTCACCTTTCGATATGACCACGCACAAACAAAAAAACATCAGGTTTCCAGCACCAATTAATCAAACAATAGTGGGAAAAACATTGTCAATACTGGTGCATATTCCAGTTTCTTTTCCCTACTAAAAAGCATAACTCAAGTTTCAGTAGGTCATGGTTGAGATGCCGCTTTTGACACATCTGAGCGAGTAAAAAGCTTGAAATTACACCGAATCACATGTTCAAGTGCATGGAGTCAGGCATGAAGCGTAAGTGTAAGGAAAGAGAGCTACAACAAGCTTGTCCTGTACATAAATCTGTGAAGCAGACCTGAAGTACAGATGTAATGATGCAGAAGATATGCTCTGTTCGTCACGGTTGACTTTCTGCCCCCTTGAAGGGAAAAAAAAATGAAAAAACACTTCTGCTCTTCCTCTCTGCCTCACAACATGGCCAAGTGAAAAGCATGGGATTGCCAAGAATTGTTTTATAAAGATCTCCTACCTTCCTTTGTTTTAGAAATGGAAAGTATTTAGAAATAGGCCTTTTGAGAGTTGAAATTGAGCTGAAAAGAGCTGCAAATAATTAGTAAAGTAGGCAACCTGACCTGCAATAGAGGAAGCAATGCTAATATATGTAAACTCAATTTAGTCTCACTCCCATTTGCCCCACACAACAGAGCCTCAAGATGGCCGTTCACGTTTTCTCTTCCCCCAGAAGTAAACATCTGCTAAGGCCTCCATGACACGTAACATGCCATCTGTGCTTTTCCCCTCTGTTGCCCTCTTATCCCTTTCCATCTTCTGCAATTAAGTGAGTGGCAACTCTTGGTAAAAAGGTGTGATGTGACATTTGTTCCCATCCATGTCACTGGGGGTGTAGTAAATATAAATAAATGTCAAGACCTGAAGCCCTCAACGCCACCGTAATGTTACTGTGCATATGGGATAGTGACTCCATCCTGCACATGGCTTTGGTCTGGGGTTATGCCCAGATGAGCGTGCCACGGCTCTCCAGCGTGAGGACAAAGGCCTCTTCTCTGAGTGAAACTGGAGATCTCCAAGGAAGCATCTGGCAGCCTGGACACAGAGCTAGTCGGCTAGATGATCTGGAGATGCAAAATGCCAATAATGCAAGCCTGTCTCAGGTCTCTTGGCAGGAATGGACAAATTCGATACATTCCTTCCTCAATGTTTTCTCTCCCTCTCCCTCTTTGGCTCTGTCACTCTCCCTCTCCCTGCCACTCTGTCTTCCCTAGTCTCTCATTTGTTCTTCGCCCTCACCGCTGGCTGGTGAGAGGGAGAGGTGGGCTGACAGAGACAGGATATGCTGTTTGTCAGCCAGCAGCGGACGTGCCTGGCGGAGCTCCGCTTTCAGCCGAGGTGTCAAACAAAGAGTCGCTCGGTCCAGGAACTGGAGGACAAGCAGTAAGTCTGTCCGCCCTCGGAGTCACACCTCCCTCCTCCGGTGATAGTGCTTGCCAGTGCTCTCTCTCTCTCTGTACCTGACCCTGCTCTCTCTTTCATCCTCCGCTGGCAAGAGCTGCCTGAAAAACAAAAAGAAACGAAGCAATAAGGTGACACTGTCGACTCCTAACAAATTGCTTTCTTGTGTATTTCCCTTCTACGTTGCCCCTCTATCAGACAGCTAAAAGATGACAAGGAAGAGCCAGTGCATGTTCTCATGTGAGTGTGTGTGCGTGCTAAAGGTGGAGCAGGGGGGCACACGGGGCAAACACAAGTAGATTTCCTCTCGGACACAATCTCATCATCTTTTGTTGCCGCTGTCAGGCAGATGGTGCTGCCTAGTTTCTCATTTAACACACACACACACACACACACACACGTGCTAACAGACATACAAGTGCACACACACTCCCGCCCGCTGAGTAAAAGACCATACATCATTTCATTACCCGTCTTCGGTTTTGTACAATAACATCCGCTGGGGTAATAACAGCATGCTCTCCCAGAACATTTCATCAGGGATATCAGCCCACACTGTTGGGCAACGCTGCCAGGTCTCGTCTTTTCTTGTAAAACTATCCCCGCGTTTGCCCTCCATCACCACCACCACCTTCAATCAAACAACACCTGATACTTTTGATTAAGTCAGAATTAACTTCATTCAGGCTGGTGGCATCAGTGGTGGAGGGTGGCAATACATTTTGCAGAGGTCGGCCATGTTCTGCTTTAAGAAACTATCAGAAGAGAAATGTAAATATGGGAAATTCCAACTTTAGTTTAATATCCAGTAGCTTAGTAGCCATAGGAAATTTAAACCTGAGGGGTCTGATTGCTTTAAGGTTCTTTGAGGCTACTCAAGAAACATTTTTCTGTCAACCAAACAAGTGCAAGTTCAAATATTTACAATATTTTGCTCAGCTTGGGTCTCCATCAGCTCTTTGGCTGATAAATGATTCACTCGGTCCACAGCTGCATGCTGTGGCTGGAAACAGGGGTTGATGAGAACGATGGGAGTCAACCAAATGGTAAATTTGTGGCCGTATAACAAAAACAACGAGCTAAAAGACGTTAAAATGCTCCGTGGAGCTCAGGGAAGAGTTGGGTTGCTGAGTTGGGTGATAATGCTATGTGGGTTTGTTGGCACAACCATCTCCCCTTCACGTTACACACAGTCATCTGATGCAGTGTTTATACAAA
The DNA here is from genome assembly GCA_008933995.1 of Datnioides undecimradiatus. NCBI lineage: Eukaryota > Metazoa > Chordata > Actinopteri > Lobotiformes > Datnioididae > Datnioides > Datnioides undecimradiatus. Next base: position 10,468,452 of record WARS01000029.1, on the reverse strand, counting down.
AATTGATTTGTGTGGCTTTAATTTTGATGTGTTTTATCGCTGAAAATGAAGGTGTTATAGTTTTAAACGCTGATGTAATTTGTGCAAATATCTCATCATGATGTCGCATTGTTTTTGCACAATTATTCACAGGGAAGGTCCACCAAACAACAAAATTGAACTGAAAATGACCAGTTCAACGGCGATTTAGGAGAGCATCTTTAACTACCTGCATTTGTGTGTGTGACAGTGCATCTTTCCTCACGCCACTGTGTGTACAGGCATGATTGAACCCAGTCATGTATGTGCCTCTACATGAAAGTGCAGATCATTGTACTCTCATGTAATCCATCATTATTTTCACACCACCTGCGTTGCAGCTTTCCCAACTCCCAACTTTCCCAGCTTTGACAACAGAGCTGTCACACAAGGAAGCGAGTCATCATCGAGGTGGCTTAACGGTCGAGCGATAACACAAAGGAAGAGCATTGACACATCAACACTGTACCAGGTTGCTGTGTCATAACTGTTTATGGACCCGTGTCTGCACAGCTGGCTCCTTTACAGTCTTCTATCATCACTACCCCTAGCCAAGCAAAGGTAGGAACACCGACAGTATGGGTGACTTCCTCTCACCTGACTATTGATATCCCTTTTCAGGTGCTGTTTACTCAATTTGAAATTCCAGTCAGTCACAGATCATTATTGACAATTTGGAGTGTCAAGTAAAGTACAAGTCAGCTCTGGCTTCACTAATTTGAGTTAGAATTCCAGTCATACCACAGCAATGGTGTGTTTGTGTTTGCCTGAATTTTCAATCAAAGGAAAGGTCGACAGGTTTTGAACAAAATAACTGATCCAGAGACACAACACTAAGCTCTGAATAAAGTTGATAACTGTATAAACAAAATAGAACTTTCTTGATTTATAACTAAGCTCCAGGTTAGTGTTTAATTAGTTACATATTTAATTTTCTTAAGTCGCTTCAATACAAAGGTGAAAATGTGCTTTAATTCTGCGACAATAGAGGGATCCTCCTCTTCGGTAAGATGGCAGATGTCAGAGTAATCGTACCCTCTACATACACTGGGACAGAAAGTCCCAGTACAACAGCGCAGGTCATGTGATGGGGGGGTGGGAGTCTCAAAGAAACCCACAACCACTAGACGGTGCTGTACCCAGTAGTCAATCAGTCACATTTGTAATAGTTATGTGCAATACATTGTGACATGTTGATGTGACAAATCCCCCTTAAACGCTTGAACTTTTTAAAAATACAACATGAATTTTCATAAATAAACATTTTGTGTGCCGGCTAAACAAAGACTCAGGCGCACAGTGTTATGTGCCTCTGCAGAACAAAGGCTCTTGTCATATCCTTTTAATGCCCGAAGTCCTTTGTCAACTACCTTTTTTTTGAAAAATGTGGAGACACATAAAAAAATTCAATGAACAGCAAACCCCTATCATGAGTACTTGCATTACTGAGATGAATAATGGATTATGACTAAACCAACCTTTAGTGCCCTGGACCTCAGGACAATATGTCTGTGTGTGTGAATGTGTGAGACAAAAGCGTGTGTGTGTGTGTGTTTGTGTGTGTGTTTGTGCTGTATGCCAGCCAAGCTTAAGCCACACAGCAGATGGACAGTTTGAATAAATAAATGTTGCGCATGACATGATTGCTCTCTCTCTTGTGTCCTCTGTCTCTGCATCTCTCTGTCTCTCTCTCTCTCTCTGCCCCCCCCCCCTTTCCCTCTGTCCATGGCTACATGAAGGCCAAGTCATGAGCTGACTCTTTGCTTTCAGAAGCCTTTTGTCTGGCTTGGCAGCAGAACAGATTCAATCATGTCTGAAGGTCAAGAAGTTAAAAAGCCCCGAGTTGCCTCCTGTTTCTCCCTCCGTGTGATGTGAGAATGGATACAGGGAGGAGAAAAAAGAAGACATTCAAACCAGAGGAAATCATTCTGTAAGTAAACATTGCTTCATTTTTTTTTCTGGGGAGGCATGCAAGGAGTCCAAGTATTGACACCCACAAACACAGTCTCACTGGATGCACACCAGGCTACACATTCTGCAACACAAATGTCCACAAAAAATAGGAAAGAAATAAACAGTAGCCCTAAGCCCATTTTTCCTTTGCATTTCAGGAGTGCTCATACAGACAGAGCTTCCATTTAAACCCACATACATACACAGAGTACTTACATGGACAAACAGAGATGTATGTGTAAGGTGGTGAGGTTGTGACCCTTCAAAGAAGCGCTAGGTGCATCACCTACATACACAAAACCATTCATTCTACAGCTTGCTCTTTGTTATAACCACAGACAAAGAGGATACAAAGAAAATTAAATTAATGAATAAATTTCATTTTCTTTCCATGTTAAAATAAGTTTAATGGGAGTTAGACTTTCCCGCGTGCTGAATATCTCATTTTGAAGTGACCCTCCTCATTCCTAGTGAAACTCTTTTCATGAGATTTATTATCCATCAAAAGCGGCAAGAATAGGAAGTAATTAAATGTTCTGTAGAAAGTAGCTCTCCAGGACCAAAAACGGTCAGGCACATTTTTATTTTTTTTTTCTTTCACTATTTTCTTTTCTGATAATTCATTTAATGACAAGGAGTTTAAAGACAATAGGGACCTACAATATAATTTGGTGTTTTAGTTTAAAGAGAGCTGACTAAGTTTTGGGTGTGGAGAGGAGTGTAGTAGTGGTGGACAACCAAATCCGCCTTAAGCAATGGGGTTGAGGATTACTGAAGTGTGTGAGCTGGGAGGACTGGCCAGATTAACATTCCTGGGGGAATTTTAACACTCAGGGCGACAAATTTGCAACACTGTTCCCCCTTGTGTTCCTCCTGTGTGCTAAGCCCAGGACCCAAGTTTAGAGGAGGTCATCTGGAAAGAGCAAAATCCCTTTTTCCCTGAGAGCTGCTGGACTCCACTAGAGAGAAGGAAGAGGGTGTGTGTGTGTGTGCGTGTGTGTGCGTGTGTGTGCATGTGGGTCCTGTGTGGTAGGGTGGAATTAAGCAGCAGTGGGAGGAGGAGATATATTTTTCTGTCTCCCTGTTCCCACTGGCTGAAACTGAGCCTTTTGCTGAAGGTGGTCCCAGCCATTGTTGTGGATGCTGGTGGACAAAGAGCTGAGGATTTCATATTGGAATGTAAATTGATGCAGTTTAGAGTTATCTCCATTAGCTAATGCAAACACAAAGATGTGTACTTTTGAGCATGTCCAGACATTGCAAGCATAATCTTTCAGACATCTATCATCTTATCTATTGAGTATATAGACATAAAAAGGTAATTGTGTTTTAGGATTTTATTGTCTCTGTGCTCTGTACAACCAAGTGTATGAAACATGCATTTGCATCAAGCCATAAACAATCTGTAATCACCAATCAACTGATGCGTGACAAATGTTCTCTGCTCTGTACTATGTCTCTCAAAATCCAATTAATCCATTTCAGGTATGTTTATTTTCAGGTTCCTTATTTCCAAACTGTGAGGGAAAAAAAAAAAAACAGGTATGTATTTAGGAGTAATATTTTGTGATTTGAGGAGCAGAATTTCAATCCCACTCAACTCCACTGTTTCAGAGGTGGATTTCTCAAATCATCTGCGCACTATGTACATAACTGTAAACATCAGGGGGACCTGGTTGAGAAAAAAAACATTTTGGTTTGGGATAAACAAATAAAATATGAGTCAAAGTCCTGCAGTACAGCTGAGTTTACAACAAGACCAAAACCAACAAGTTTCAAACCCAATTCTATGAGAAAATGAGCAGCTGAAAAATCACCGCAAAACTCAAAATGCGTGTATTAATGTGACTTTGCCTGTACAATTGACCTTGTGATATTTACGGTAATGCACTCATCTCTTCTGCGCAATGGCTGTCTGCGGTTAAATGTGTCAGCCTGGCTAAGTGGAGCCAATGGAGGATATCGCTGTGCCTCTCCCACAGCTTATCTGTTAGCAGCTCTTGTATGAGTCAGGGCAGGGCAGGCGTGGGAGGCAAGACACCACAGTGTCATCAGCTCCACACCGGAAAACCCAGGTATCTAAATAAAGCATAAAGCGTAGCGCTGGCATACAAACAGATAAGCGCTCTCATTCCACTCACACTGTCACACATGTGCGCAAACAGCATCCTGACACAAAAGTATACACAAGGATGCAGCATTTTCAACACATCCACCACATCCAACATCTATTTGTGTTTCTTTAGAAAGTCCTTTCCTTGCTGCTGCTGTGAGAACGTCAGTTAATGGATCACATGTCGACGTGAAAATGCCACAAGATTTCTTGAGAGGAGCATTTCAAAACTTTCCGATAAAGCAGCCCTTATAGAGAAACACAGGTTTTCTTTTGACTGTGACAGCATGTTAATTAGAGCAAGCATTGACTAAACATTTGGTCGCTGTGCTTACAATCAAAAGAAGGCGACACGTTAAGATCGCAGGGGCAAGATGGAAAGACAGGGACACTGAGATCTGCAGAGGGTGAACGCAATGACACACACTATAAGCAAAAATAAATAAGTAAACTGTTAAATCATGCTTTATTTTACATCTAAGCCAGCATATGCACACACAAATACACATGCACATGCAAATATATGGCAATGTGCTAGACATATTATCCTAATGGAACGCAATTCTTGTTATGCCTTTGCAGGCAAAGCTATTACAGCAGCAGTGGAGTAGTTAAAACAGTAGGCAGCAGATAAGAGTTTGAGTGTGCGCCTGTGTGTCTACGCATGTGTGTCTAGTAGCTGTAACACTGGGGCTGTTCATATCATACTGTAGGCTGTAGGGTGCTTGCAGCAGGAGGAACCTGCACAACACAAGCCATGGGATGCGAAAGAGACGCAGAGTCAGGGTCAGAATCTGGTATTTGGGTTGAGGTAACACTCCCTAAACTCCTTTACTTAGAGATGCACAAGAGTCTGCTAACAGGGAAATAAAAAAAAACAACAACTGCTGAATCTACATGGACTACACCCACAGTGGAAGGTATATCAAGGTTGTTTGTGATTAGATCTGGTTAAGTTCAGATATATTGTCTGGGATAAGAGATTTTGTCTCTCTCTATTTGAGACATGTTTTAATTGCTGGAAATAGTTTTAATTATTATGATATATTAATTAATTAAATTAATTAAGTTCTTAATAACAACAATATTCAGATTTTGCCTGAATTGTTATGTCCCAAGGGGTCAAATGACAAAAACTACAATATAAGTAGAACTAAAAGATGACAAGCTGTGGAGGCTGCTGGAGAGCACAGAATGGAGCACAGTCTTGGCTTGTACGGCTTCCTGGCCTGTAACCACAGTATGCAAGTCCAAACAGTGTCGGTAGTCCAACACCAGTTACCAGTTGTGTCTGTGATCCACTTCTGTCTCTTTTAGAGCACTCAGTTAGTTTTTCAACTCAAAGTGAACCGAATGAGGAAATTAATGAATGTAGTCTGAAAACCACTATCCTTGTGATAGCGATTTAGACAAAGGGAAAGGAGCAAATAGAACATTTGCAGCTGTCCACAGGCAAATGTGCCATAAGTGGCTTAAAAGGAGTGAGAGAGAGAGAGAGAGAGAGAGAGAGAGAGAGAGAGAGAGAGACCCCCTTTCCTACTCTCCATGGTAGCAACTTACAAGGATGTGACATGTATTGAACTTATCATACCTGAAAGCTTTACAGCCTCAGGTCCCACCAAAGTTCAACATTGCTGACCTAGCTTATCATAAAAGAAAGAAAAGAGACAATTAATAAAGATATATTCAAAGAAAAGAGAAAAATTTGTAAAGATACTGTGCAAACTGATGAAATGCTCCCAGGGCAATGGGGTTACAGGCCTTTATTTTGCCGGCCAAAAGAGAAGACAAGCACACACACACACAAATATGCCTATGTGCACCCACACACACCTGTCCAAACATGGGTTTTGTTAGAATGGTGTGTGGACACATCATGACTGATGGGTCATTCATTTCCAGACCCAGACATTAAACTAGAGAAAGGTAAACTGCAATGGAGGATTGCTTTATGATTTTTATTAAGATTTATTTCCAAACACATTCTTATTTGAGAACATGATATTTATGGTTACCATCTATTATTATTTATATATGGCCAAATAAAACCTGCTAAAATACATTCAGACTTGCAATCTGTCGTAAATGACCGTACTTATAAGTCCTAAAAACGTTCACACGTCAGAAGTAATATCGCAGTTTTTTTTTGTGTCAACATCCAATGTAGGAATAACATATGATTAAAGCTTGACAATTATATACTAATAATGTACTATCATAAACATAAAGAACCTCTACAGTCATGCAGTTAACCCCACTACTTCAAGTATGATTTGAAGAACACAAAACAGACATTTCAATTTGACTAGCATTGCCCACTCTAGTGGATCCAAGGGCCCAGTTTGGGCTTAAAAGCTGAGATGGAGACATTGACTTGTGAGCTTTTGCCCACTGAAGTCATGTAACAAATACCCAGCTTCCTAAGACTTTCAGAACAAATACCTGAGAGGAAGGAAAACTGTATATATCTATTTTTTTATTAACACCAAGTAGAAGCAGCAGAATCAGAGAGAGATGTGCTGTATGCATCACCAAACTGAAATGACATCCAAAGCAAATAAATAAAACGGGAGTTTTTACATTTTACTTGTCACCGACTCAGCGTGTTTGGCAGAGGATAAAATGCAATTTTACAAACCACCAACTAATTATGAAACAGGAACGCTGGCTGGAGGTTGGCCATCCTTGATTGAGTCATCAATAACGCTTTAGCTCTTGCCGCCATTATCATCACGCTAACACTGTTATTAATTTATCCACCTCATTTCTATCCATTCATCAGCAGAGCTGAGGGAAGATAAATAACGGTTTCTGGGGACTCAGGTGGAGAATGGTTGTGAGAATGTGAGACAATGATGGATCAGTTCGGACAGCAGTGAGACCTGACGACGGGACCAGCGGGGCTGTCAGGGATCTGCACCGCTCAGGTTTAATTTCTGTTTTGTTTTACTAACCCAACAAGCGTCGTGAGCCCCATTACTCATACACTGTAGAAAAGCTGACGTGGCAGTTCGCACTAAATGGATTAAGGACAGTGTAGGTTTTTGATATATGCTGGTTTGTAAGAGTGCTTGAGAGAGACAAATCATCATAAATGTCTGCATTATTGCTGTTTCCAGTGCTTTTCTTCATCGATTCTTTGGAGTACAAACTGTTCATCCTATGCTAATCTCAAAAAAGGTACAGTCTTGTTTATGTGACAGACTCTGATGAAGAAGTTACATGAAGCAATTTAACAGTGATGAATCATTTGATCTGCACACAGTAAATACCGCTCACAGGTGTAGTTAAGTGTTGGCATTTTCTAGTTTAGTATTTTCAAAAGGTCTCTTCACTTATGCATGCAGAGGAATGCCATGTGAATTGCTCCAAAATGACTTCTGGGTCGTCCCAATTCAGTCAGAGTCTCCATTTTCTTTCTACTGCCTCCTGCGGGCGAGCTGTTTAAACCTTAACAACCACCAAAATGTCAACCGCTCCCTTGACTGGCACTCGGCTGTTCCTCTACCCTGTCGCAGCACATGTGTAATGGAATACCAAGACATAAAGCAAAGGTTAACTAGGAGACTATGGTGTGACAGAGTCCAGGGGCAGAGCAGAGCCTTAGGAGATTTATACCTGAGATAGACTCAATCTAGACCTACCACTGTGAAGGGCACTTGGCTTTAAACACGGCTGATTTCCAGTATTCAGTGTATCTGCCTCTCTTGTGGATGTGGGATTTGACTTCTTGAGATCTGTATCTGAATGCAGTCACGCTGCATTCCTGTCTCTGTTTACATGGGGATTGTGTGTGATATGTCCATAATTGTTTGGGGTTTTGGGATGTTTTCCTCTCCATGGTGGTTTCATTTTACAATATCGCCTCTAATGATTTTAACTTTGTTATCAGCGTGTGGTTCGGTGTTTGCAATTGCTGTTCACAAATTGCAAGTGGATATCACAGATATTTTAGAGTCAAACGTTGCTGATTTTCAGAGCACGATGATTGCTAAAGGCTTGCAGTTGACCATGAAATAATGCACTAATTGGTGGATGACGAATTGTACATGGTGAAAATGGTATTTTACGTTTTCCAAAGTCTTGCATACAATGCTATTACATTCATATCAAATTTGCATCTATACCTCCTCTGTTAACTGCTTATCCAGGAAACCATATCTCTCCCAAACAGGCAAAGACTGCATTTTATGTGCAAGCGGTCAAAAATTCTATACTGGATTGTTTAGTCTGAAGGCATTTCTCATGGTCGACTTTGGAGGAATTATGTGCCCTTGTGTCTTGAAACAAACGCAGTGAGAAAAAAGCAGAAACATGACTCTCATAGTAAGAAGTGGGTAATAAATGTGTCAGTGTCCTGTGAACTGGTTTACATCCGGGATTTTTTTTCACTAACACTAACACACCCGTGTCCCAAAGCCTTGTGTAACTGATGGACGCTTTGGAATTGGCTGCTTTTATCAAAGTTTTACCAAGCTTTGATAAAACATATTAAATGAATCTGAAAAAGCATTGAAAGTTTGAAGGTATATGACAAGTGCAAGATATTGGGCACAGGGGAGTATCTGAGCTTGAATTCAACACAGAAAATGAAAAACGTTTACAAACAATCACTTTTTAGTGGCTCTGGAATTGAATCAGTCATCACAGTTGAAGGCATTGCTCTATCGCCTTTTCACTACACATTTCCATATCCTTGATTTCAAAGGCAACCGGTGATGTAAGAAATACTTCTGATTTTCTTGAGCGCTTCTCGTGTCATTTACTGTTTAAAACGGTGACACCAGACTGATCTCAATTATTAGTGACCAAAGACCAAGATCAAGATTAATTACATAACTTGTCCTGTTATTCCAGGCAACAGTCAACCACAACTTCACAGTCCACCATGTAAAATCCCCACACTGTGAATCTGCTAGCAGGTAAATCTGATACTCGAGTCAGTCCATTACTACCTAACCTCTTTGCTATTAACGTGCACTTAGTCATACATGTTTACTGCCATTGCTTTTAAGAGCTCGGAGAGAACATGCCTTCCTCTGGCAAATAAAAGCCCTAAGGAAGTCCAGACATGCTACGACCTCCTCAGAGTTTTATGCTGTAATAAAACATGTTTACATCCTTTTCGTCTGTTTGGACCCAAAGGGCACAAGGGTGAAAAGGTTATCATGAAGCCGGCATCTACCCCAACCTTCAAAGGATTCTTTTTTCATTTCTTGCCTTGGGTCACTTTTGATTTATTACATTTTTACTGTCTTTGATTTCCCACCCCCATCTTTTACAGAAGTAATGTTTTAGGAGAATCTCAGAATGAGAGGAGGGCTGTCAAAGTAGCTGGTGTTTGTGAGAAAGCAGAGGATTTCTCTTGCCCTCCTAAAACTGCTTTGAAGGATTTATTGCAACGATCAATACATGGATTTGGATGGGAATCAAACACAGACCTTGACCTCTTTTTAGTCCTTCAAAAGAAAAACTAAATGTTTTTGTTGGGGTGGCAGAGATACTGAGAATCTGAACCCATTAGAAACCACCATTCATTCCTCTTTGCTGTTGAGTAAACTTGGCTTAACCACTGGCTTCCCCTATGTCTAGCTTTAATTTCTTAATCTTTTCTCTCTCAGCTGGCTCTTTGTGACTCACTCTTTCATTCATCTCTTCAATCCCTCTCTCTCTCACTCTCTCTCTATCTGTCTCTCTCTCTCTCCCATTACCCTTGGTGCCCTGCTACACATCGTTGTCATCAGCAAATGGTTGGGTCTCCGTTTTATTAGTGGCCCTGTTTAAAACTGGCTTTCTGAGGGGAGCGCAAAGGTTCCTCTGCATGGCTGGGCCCATCTGTAGTGTGGCATAATGATTTTTTCACGCCGCATTAAGTTAACACTGTGCTGCCAGCAAAGGCAGCCAAGACCCAGTTTCTAATTGGACTAAGAGAGAGAGAGAGAAAGAGAGGGAGAGGCAGGAACAACAGCCACACAACATCAGGCACCTTTCAACCTCAACTTCATCCATGTTGGTCTCTTTCCTTTTCCTCATAACAATACTTAAAAAAAAAAACTGCTCTGTGGCTACAGCTAGATACTTTTTTGCGCTTGTGTCAGTCCCAATGTGTTGACGTTTGGACACATCTGAACATGGGAACAAGAACTGATGCTCAGTGTTGTTTGTTTACACACCAGGCATATTAAAAGTCAGTGTCAGGTCATAGGGTTGGACGGATTAGGTATTTGGGATTGTGGTGCACAAGGCCAGGTTGCAGGTCACAGCCAACAAGCAACTCATGAGTGGATTGCCCCAGTAGGCCTAAGATGCATTCAAGCGTGTTGACCCACTGGACTCTTGCAATGCAGTTTTCCTTGGCAAGACATTCCACACCAGAGCACTAACAACCATTTAGCTAGTTTTGGTTGTCTCTATGCTGACATGAACCATCTCAGATTATTATATGAAGAGGTAAAATGAGTTATTCTGAGAATGTACTAAATGAATTTCCTTGAATATGGGGGTCGGGCACACACTTCTCCTGTTTTCTCTCTTGTCCCAACTAGTCATGCATGCATGCTAATAACAAAAATGTAATCTGTAATCTTTGCATGACTGCTTCCAGTGATGCTAACACTGGTATGACATGTTTTAATTTGCTGTGACTAGAAAGCAGCCTATAGGACATTCCTCGCCTGGGGTCCCATCAGGCCTGTCCATGTCTGTAATGTACCTGACATCCTGATTATAGACAGGTGAGCAGAAATTGACAAGCAGGGTAATCTCTTCCTCCCTATTTATGACTGTCTTAATGTGGACTGAAATCTGGCCCACTTCTGCACCAAAACCTTTCCTTTATGTCAAAATTTGACAACTGCTATGTAGGCTTAACAGACAACTGCGTTCTAAGCTACCTTAACACCACAGGTTCTCATGCTAAATTTCATGCTGCTTTTTGGTTCCCATATCTTTTGTAAGTGACTGCACACTATAGTGCTAGAGCTGAATATAGCTGAACAAACCAGTGCTCTAACTTTAAAACATATTGTTTTGGTAGGGGTCACGTTTACCTGACATATGGTGCTTCCCAATATACCAAATACGTTTACTGTTTGATCTTTCCTTGCTATGCCTCATTCTATTCAATTTAATGTACGACGTAGAATGTTTTTCAATGGGATATAACTTTTTGAGACTGTATTTGAGTAAAAACAAAAAACAACACCATGCTTCTGTTGGCAGGAAAACATGAGCTCCTGATCGAATGCGAAGGAAGAACACAGAGACATTTGGAAACACAGGTGAACAGCTATTGTACAGCCATTTAAACAGAAAAAGCTACAACAGTCCATGCTCACTGAAATAAAGTGAAGGTTACACGTGACAAGCAAAGGTGTGATTGCAATAAAATACATTATATTCACATCCATATATGTTAATATGTAATATTCAATATAAAAAAGACTCTAGTGTAGCGATCATAGAACACACACGCACGCACACACACACACACACACACACACACACACACACACACACACACACAGATGTATATGCATAAAACAAGTATGGATTAAAACGTGAAAATTTAGCCTATTGTTCATTTGTACTGTTGTCATGTTATCATTTATACTGTTATCATGAGAGTAAAGTAGGTTTTTACAAGTTATTCGCCACAGTGGAAAGTTGAGATGCAGTAATATCAAATCATGTCTAACAGGACAAGTCACATTGTTATTCTATAAGTATAGTATGGTAGGGATCAGAAAGCATTTTGTACTAACAGAGTTTTCTGCCTGTTCATCCAGATCAGGGCAAGTGTTTGAGGCTCATCAAAATATACAGCATTTAGGGCCCTAACCACAAATCAAGGAACACACAAGCACTTCTACAAAAAAAAAAAAAAAAAGTTCAGTTGCACTCCAGGACAAGTAGTCTGATTCAGCAGTGGGCACACGGCTTGTATAGTAGTCATGGCCTTGTTAATTAAATCTATAGTAAGTCAGTTCTAGGCACAGCTTAGTTTGAGGGCTACAGTATGCTTTTCAGTTTTTTTTATGCAAAGCCATGAACAGAAGTAATAAGCATTGTCATTGAGGTAACAGCAATGATTAAATGAGTAGTTGCTGATCAAAATACAGGTAGACCTATCTGCAGGACTTCTGTGTGAGAGTGAGTACCACTCAATTATCCACTAAATAAACAAAAGTTGAAAGATCACATTTGCAAGTGTTTAGCATCAGTCAGGTTCACCAGATAGACAATAAATAATCAATAATAAAAAGACATTTAAGTGTTTTTAATAGGGAGAAAAATCTTAACTAAGTATCTAAGTATTCAGTGTTCAGATGAGACTCAAGCCAGAGACACATCTTCATGAAAGTCTTAATGAATGTCTTTAGCGCTACAGCCCTGACATGTATATCAATTCAGATTACAAACACTGATGAAATACAATATCAGATTGAGATACTTACACAGCCCAAGACAGAGGCACACACACGTACACACACACACACACACACACACGTCAGAGGGCAGTGAGGCAAGCCAATACTGCCTCCTTCTATCTCGACCTATCTTCCTTCTCTCTATCCCTCTCTCTCTTGCCTCTCTTAGGGTCCTCATCCTTCTTTCCTTGTGAACACTGGTGTCTTCTTCAGGTGATGAATGCTTCTTCCCTTGCACACTGTCTGGGTTTGGACACTCTTAAATTACCCCAAGCTGTGGAGAGGAGAGGAAAGAGGAACTTAAAAATAGCATTTGGACTGGGCTTTTTTTTAGACTAACGGTGCCCCTCCCTGACCCTGAATCAGCCATCTTGTCACTCTTCCTTCACTCCCTTATTCCCTTCCTCCCACCTTCCCTCCTCTCTTTATGTACAAGAATGGGAGGTGGGTTATTGATGATAATTCTGCAGACCTCTGTTACTTCAATACCACCACACACACACACACACACACACACACACACACACACAAACACACACACATGCTCACACCATTTCCCCCCACAGGCCTCATCTCTCTTTCTCTTCCCTCTCCTCTGGCTCTCGCATGAATAATGTTGTCCCCAAGCCAGAATGAGGTCAGGAAAGTAATGGCGAGACATATTGTGCAGTTAAGGCTGTCTGCAAATGGCCCATCAATAATCAAAGGCCACGCATTAGCAGATGCAACATTGTGTCTGTGTGTGTGTGTATGTGTGTGTGCATCTTTATTGAAAATAGAGGGTGCTATTGATTATGTGATCAACTAAAGCCTTTAGCTTTTAATGAGATAACTTGTCATTTATGTCCAGAAATAGACCCAAGCATGAAAAATATGTGTATGTGTTGTTTAAGTCGAGAAGATATTTTGTAGAGAAAGACCCCGAGGCTGATCATTTCTAATGATCCATTTGTCACGTTCATTTTAAGAGATAAAGCGAAACATCAAAAATATTCTTCTGGGATATGCCAGCTAAATGAACTCCCTGTGTTTGACACTTGGCACATCATTGTTATTCCTGCAGTAAGTGATGAAGAGCCCACAGCTCCACCGGGGCCGTTTGACCTCCACTGTTGGCACATCAGCACCACGACTTGTCATCAAAGTTTGTTTCAGCCCAAAGAGCTGTAGTTAACCTCTGACCCCTCACCTCTGTTGCCCCTCTGTAAAGTGGGTGCCCTTAACTTTGGGAGACTGACAGGTTACTCTAAAAAGGGCATTTGGAGTCGAAGGGGGTTCTGGGTCACACATTTTTGGGATGTAAAGGGAGGGGGCAGGGTGCAGCCTCACTGGCTGCTTTGATTGGTGAAATGAATGGGGGGGCTGGTTGTGTGTTAAAAGTCTTAATTGTGCCCCCCAGCACTCTCCTCAATCTCCTTTTACAACTCGCAAACTTAAATATTTACAAACAAACCAGCCATATGTTTGTCCATTTGCTCATTTGCTGGTGATTAGAGAGCTCTTGTTCCTGACTCAAAAGCCCACTTAGAGACAACCTACATCCCCCAGCCACTCTCCCAAACTCCCTTTACCTATTACCATTTGTGCTCACATAAAACACTTTCCCAAATTTATGACCTCTCAAGCAATTTGCAACAGAATATCTATTTTTAACCACAGAGGTAATTATTTTAACAACATTTATAAAAGGTAAGCTCTGGAATTCTTTTTCAGCCAAACCTCACTAATGAACTTACGCTTTGGGTTTGTGTCAATTCAATTGCTGCTTTGTGAAAAAAGGTTAAACAAAGTTTACTGCACTCTTTCAGGTCTTCTAGATAACCCTGACTACAGGCACGCAACCGATTAAAAGTTTTAAACGGTGCAGAGTTTCCAGGTGGAGGAGAAATCAAAGCATGCGTTTGAGACATCAATAAGCAGAGCATGCCAATAACAGCCAGGGAGACTGGGGTAGAGAAGCAGGCAGACTCGGCCTGTTAAAGGGAGCTGACTTCCATTCAAATCGCCTCCAATGCTGTTCTGCTCCACTGAGCAGGCTGAACAAATCAATACCATTCATTTAAAGGCATTTCTTGGTGGATATATCAACAAGTACTGAGGAATGTTTTCATGTATGTGTATGTGTGCTTTATTGGTCCATTCACCAAAACGGAACCAGACATGCAGATGTTCAACCTACATATGTCTCTCAGAGGATTTGCAAGACAAATTCAGAAACGACCCATGGGGCCTTTAAAGGCTAAAGATGAGGTCTCAGGATATAAACTGAAATAAATGTATAGTGATGAAATGCTGTGGCTGAGTATGTCCTCTCCTGTTGGTGAGCAGTATTCAAACCCACTTTGTGATCCTGGAATAGATGCATTTTATTGAGCACATGGTTTCGATTGGGGCATCATGTTGAAATATAGACTCTCATTTCAAACTCTCCCCTTGAATGACAGGTAAGAATATTGATTAGAAGACATGTGAGAGTTGCTGCCAACAACTCAAAGGCCGTTAGCTTACTCCAGATAAGTTACACTCTTATTTCCTAAGATATCTTGTTAGTGGACTTGTGTAGTTTAAATGTGCAATCACGATCACCACCGCACACGTGCTAAGTTATGGTTGGTAGGAAAATGATGATTTATTAAAGGCTGTTCTCTGAAACAGAAACTATTTGGTCATTCATCACTCTCTTCTCAGTCACATGACCTGGCTCAAAACTAGCGCCTTTGTCAGATGGCTGACATAACTGGCCAATATTCACCTAATGCTGACATATTAGGCATATTATTATGTGTTGATATGTAAACTGTTTTTTATTTCAGTATTTAATACAGAAAAAATTGTTGTGCAAATACATTAAAGTCACCAATTATTTCACTGTAATATAAACTCTTAATAAAGCTGCTTGTTTGAGGAAGGCAGCGTTCTTTGTCATATTAGTAAAATTAGTGCAAAATTAGTGAGCAGTCAATAAGGAAAAGGCCTTATCTGAGTCCACTCGTATGTCATAAAGTGCTAATTTTGCTGTATCACGTTATGGCCATGAAAAAAGGGCTACTTTCTTTAGACCATTTAAAAATTACACGTTGACCACAGTGATGATGATGTACATCCAGTCACTGAACTGAACTTACCTGTTTGATAAGGAAAGAAACACAGAAGTTTTTGAGCTTATTTCGCAGCAGGCCGGTGTTGGTTGAGCATGATTTAATCAAGATAACCACAATGGAGCATTATGCACAATGGCGCTCCTCACTGGTACGTCACTTTTCAAATTAGAGGCTGCAGATGTAACACGCATACAGTAGCAGACCTGCTGGCTTCAGATGGCTGTGGGGATTTAATCAGCTGAAGGAGGAAGCTGTCATACAATTTGAAAACAGCTGGAGATGACAGATAGTGGTTAAAAAAATCATCTCCTATCAATCTTTTTGCTCATCATGGCAGGCTGCTTTACTGACTTGCTGCTTCTTCTCTTCTACAATCACATTAAACTTGTATAGCTAACGTCAAAATGAGTGAGCATTCACAAATAGTATACGAACATTGAATAAATGATTTGTATCACACGACAATAACCAGATAAAAGTTTTACCTAATGCATTTGTCAACAACTGTAACTCCTCCTGTAGTCACTGTATCAACAGATAATTAATCACAATATTCTCTAAAATGTGTCATCATAGTCAAAGTCACAAGTGTTGACAAATGCTATACATAAATACCCACTTAAAAATGCCCTTATAGTTGTATTAACAAGTCTGCCTGCCTCTCCACCCACTGTTTTATAAACCATCGAATATAAATGCTACAGAAGGGACAGCCAAGTAAACTGTTGCCCGTGGGTCTGCTTGGATAGTATATATTACGTGTTTATTCATATTGTTCTTCATTATTATCTAATTGCTCCACATTGCTGGCATGTTTTTTTTTTACTTGCCGTAAGAGTCACTAAATTATCAACTTAGTAACTGTACTGACCACATATCTGCACCCCCCCCAATAGGTCTCTTAAATCTATTTTCTTCCCACTGTTTGGACCATCACACTGCACACAAAATGCACAGGTCTGCGCAAGTGTGGAAGATGCGGCCCAATGCCGTAACTTTAAAATGGCCAGACAGGTTAGAGTTGCAATTGTGCAAGTTTGTGTGCTTACAGCTGACAGTATATGTGGAGGCAAAAACGCGTATGCAATGGTGCCCGCCAACGAGACACAGAATGATGGATATGGTAAATGAAGAGGAGAAACAGCACAATGAGTTTATTCCATCAAGTATCTGTGTGTGTGCGTGTGTGTGTGGGAGGGAGTGAGACAGTGAAAAATAATACTTATGTGTTTTTGTGTGTCTATGCATGTTGCTGTGTCAGTTTCTGCAGGCCGAGCTCTGCAGCGCCTGAATATAATGAGGCAGCAACACAGCTCACCTGTCCAGCTGCCAGGGAGAGGTCAACCACAGGTGAACGCTGCAGTCCCTCCTCTGACACACAGAGGCACACGCAAACACACCCACACAATAACAGACGCGCACATTTTCCTAACTAATATCGCAAAATAAGTTTATTTTTTTCTGTGCAGCAAATACAGATATTTGCTTCCCCTTTTTCCATCATCTCCTTTCCTTCCCCTCATTCTGACTTCTAAGTAGCACAAAAGTTTCCTAAATCCGATTACCCTGCCAGTACACTGTATATTAATTTTTTTTTAATGATGAGGATGAGATGGCCTGCCAAAAAAGGTGTCTTAAGAAGCATGCTTTTCCCTTCCTGTCCTCAATTCAAAATCCTCTTTGACAACAGGCATCTCGAGGCTGGCAATCGTGCACCTTTCTTTCCCTTAAGAAGTACAACCTACCTTTTGATGCACGTCTCTCTATAAAAGGTGTTAAGCTGTCTAAACCAGGGTACATATCATAGGATTTATAAATTCATGTATTGCATTCTTTGTAGAGCTATTTACTCCATTTTCACCTGTAGGAGACTCAGACAACCCTCTTCGACGACTTATGTAATCAATTTGACTGAGGCCTAAAAATCTTTTCTCTCCTTGTTTATTATACTGGGTTTTGCAGAAGACAGTGACCATATGTAAGCCCCTTTAGAACCTGCAAAGTATATTTGTGGTGACTATAGCAGCGAAATGATCATTCTAGTCAATACGACAATAATCCTCCTGAGCAATATGTTTGTGACAATTTCAAATATGTCTCAGGCCCTCCATCTTAAGGACTTTAAGGTCTGTGACTGGTCTAAAAGGCTGAGTGTGACAGTCCCAGAGGAGTACAACACTAAAATGCCACTGTGCTAGTCCATTTAGCACTGCTCTCCCACCAGAGAGCCATTGGGTCTTAGCAGTCCTAATGGTGTTCACTGCACCGGCCTCTTAATCCAACCCTGGCCTTCCACAACTCAGCTCTGCACTACTTACACTCCAACCCCCCTTCCTCAGCTGGGGAAAAGGGGACGTGACAGGGACAGTGTCTCAGAGTCAATTACAGGTCTGAGGCAGTCCCTGAAGAGCCAACAACCGTGTTTGTGACAAAATGGTCTGTCCTCATTCCTTCATAAAGATGCAATTTGCAAGAGCAAGAAGAGGCTTTTGTGGGTGGAGTGCAGAGTGGATCTCTTTGGACTGGAGGATCATGGAGTCCCTGCAGACGATGCTGTTAGCCTAAATGAATAAATGATGAAATGGGCTAGCACATTGTGCTTTAATGTAAAAGTTGAGTGCAGCACAGTGAATTTAGACTGCGTGAAGTGTCACAGGTTCAGTGGATCTATAGTAAAGCTTGGTGCATTTATGACTCGAGAAAGGCACAAAACTCATCTGTGTGGTGTGTCGGAGAAGATGTTGACAAAGAAAGCAACCTGAAAACAGACTGACGTGAGCAGCTGCCCTACAAAAAGAAACTGACCCACAGACGTAATAGCGGATCATTTTAAATCATTATTGTGCGCACAGTAAATTAGTCATTTGCTCTGTCAAATTCCTTATTCAATTACTATATTTACTACCTTAAATTAATCATATTACTGAGGCTGTTGGAACTAAAGTTGAACACCTGATTACTGTGGCTTGTCAGCTCAGTTAGGACGAGAGTTAATATAACGTGTGAACATGTTTTAGCTTAGAGGTGCTCTCAAATTCATTCACAGACTTGTGACATTCAGTCCTTGTCTCTGATAATGTCTCTTTCACACACAGATTTGACTTTACAGTGGATGTTGATCCAGAACTACTTGTTTACTCTTTGCTGGCCAACTTCGTCAGCAAGGTGCACAAATGTTTCTGTGTAATGCAATGCAAAATAAACAGTGGAAGTTTTCAAATGGGAAATGGCAATACTTTGGGATTCGGCTGGTAAACACAATGTTCTGTTATCTTTGACCTCCCTAACATAATTTTCTGTCGCTGCTCTGTTCATCCATCTGTACAAAATATCATTCAAAGCTTGCCGTGACTTCTGCTGTAGCTATATCGCTTGTAGTAATTCACCTGCGTGTCAGACAGCATTCCTTGCAATGTTTTATCCAAGTCCTGCCAGCTGTCCTCCATAATATACACAATAGGATCTTTTTTAATGTCGTATCAACCAATGAATCACTGCATGTGCATTTTTTAAACCTTTCTCTCACTTAGCAGACAGTATCTGTATCTGTAAATGTAGCAGGGAAGTCACTGGACTAAATCTGGATCACATGAGGAAGTTCTGCACTGGGTAACAGTGCACTACAAGCTTTTCCCTTTCTCCAGCAGCTGCAGTTGGGGCACCCTTGAGCAAAGCACTTAAGTGTTCCTGTGGATTGACTGGATTGTGACAGGTTATCCTAGAAAATCCCCTAAAAATGAAAATTTATGTGGGTGAACCTTACTTTTCCATTGCAACTGCTCTGTGTCGTATCTGCTACAGCCGCAGAAATATCAATATCATTTCTGTCCTGTTTTGTCTAGGCAGTGCTTTTCAACTCTCGCATAAGTGATTTCGATCAGTTTAATAGCGGAAATATAGATTTAAAAGAGAGACAGATGGCGTCTATGTTTGACTTTTAATAACTTGCACATAGTTCATATATAACCAGTCTACTGCACAACGCCCTGCACAGTGAAGACCAAAGGGTCTGACTGCTTAACTCAGTATTGACAGCTCGCCTACATTATCAGACAATGTCAACGTCAGTAGAATGCAAGCACTGAATTTTTAAAGAGTTAATTTAACAAAAGTTATTGAAAAGGTCACTAATATGTAGCGTTAGCTAAAAGAGTCAATCAATTTGTTTTGCCGCTGAATAACATCTTGTATGAGTGTAAGGTCCTGCCCTGTGTGAGAACAGTAGCCCGACTATGCTGCACTCTGAAATGGTTCTGAATGCCAACCAACACGACGATTTGCATCTGACATTTATAACATTCCTTTGAATAATGCGTTGTCCCAAAGCTATCTTTCTCAGGAATCACAATTCAATCCATCAGTTTTGGAATTATTTATTTACATTTGCACAGCGCCACAACGTAGTTTGCTAAGTTAAATCCATTTACCATTGAGGTAAGACGTCAATTTCTTTGATCCCATCATGGCAGTTTATTGGATTACCTGATTAAATGGAGACTGAATGATCAGGGGCAGAAGGCAAAGCTTTCCACCTTTGAAAGATGAGTTTAGGACCAGCATAGATCATGTGTCTGTGTGGGTAATGAACAGCTCCCAGCAATTGCCTTTTCTCTCTCTTTCTCTATGCACAAGCATTACTCATTAATATAGTACATGAAAATTTGAATTTTAGTATAGCACAAGTACAGCAGTGACAACAGAAACAAGTCATGACACCATCAAATAGGATTTTTTCCAGAAGACATCACTAATGCATGTGCAACCCAGGAAGCTAAACCATTTTTTTAACATTTGTGAGAACAAACCCCTTTAAAATGTTGTTTTCTTTTGTGATTTATATCCTTTATAATGACTCCAAAAAATGTGTTTAATCGTTATGTGGCAGTGAGCTGACGGTGTTTCAGCTGCCAGAGAGAGTGTTTATTTTCACAAGTCTCAGAGAAGCATAAACACAGAGGGCTGAGTGTGGGGGTGGCCGTTCTCATGCCAAGTCTGCGGAGTTTTGAAAGCGGCACCAACCCTGTGTTGTTCTGCATCCAGACAAGGTATTCCCTTTCATCCGGCAAGGATTCACCCCATTTCATGTCAACGAGGCCCTTTAAGCTGGGAAACAAGGTGGAAAAGAAAAAAAAAACAACGACGGAAATCACCATGACTAGAAGTTGACAGACAAACCTCTTCCTCTAGACAAAAAAAAGAAGAAGAAGAAGAAGAAGAAGAAGAAGAAGAAGAATGAGGCTTGTGTTGCAAAAACAAATCATCTGAACGTGTCTTAGAAACCTGTCCTGGCACGTTACGTTTTTGATGAGATTTGTATCTGCACCTTCATATAAAAATGACTGCGTATAGCCTTACTCAGCCCTGAATCACTGCTATTAATGGTGCATGATTAAGTAAGAATGGTGCAGAAAGTCTCACAACGCTGAGCTATTTTTAGGTTTTGAAGGGTTGTGGCATTCCTCATCAAAGCATGTTAGCCAGGTGACTCCACAGCCGGATGCAGGTGTTGTCTGCTTGTCTCTCGGTCAGACCTGACTAAGCCAGGACAGAGGCCACTCGGTCATTCATCCAATACCCCTCCTTGTTCCTCCCCTTTCAGCCCTAAATGCCTGGGCTATCTGGCTCAATCAATCACCTGTAAAGAGCAATGGCTGTGTGTAAAGGGAGGACTGCACAACAGAGGGCGGGGAGGGAGAGAGAGCTGTGAGGTGGGTGTCAGGGACAGGTGGCCAGGGTCAGTCTCTCTCTCACCTTGGCAGCTCCTCTCCAAGCGCTCTTGACAGGCTTACATGCATCCACCCACCTGCACAAGAGGGGCCGCGGGCACACACATACAGAGTAGGTGTCTCTCCCACACACTCGCATGCACAGACACACGCGCAGAGAGAAATGCTTCAAGCTACTGGCGCTCCCTAGGGGAACGCTCAAACTATGCTAATGCATGCCAGTTCATCAATTTAGTCCTGGACACAACACGCTTTCTAGACTGCCTGGGCATGCATATTTCTCAAGGTTAAAAAGTTATCAGGGATAAGATGGCCATGTCTGTGTGAATGAATCTCCATATCATGAAAGGAAAATCAATAGCTGTAGCCAATAATATGGTAGAGGGAGTTAAAGGCATCAGATCCACCCAATCCTTTAAGTGTAATGTCTGTTTTCTTGTTGGGCTGTGACAATCACAACAGGCAATACATGTGCTTACTATACAGTATTCTAAATGTTAATGATGTTGACCAAAAGCTATTGACTGACAAGGATAGCCATAATGACATGTCTATATTTTACCCCCCACCCCCATCAATACAATATCTCAAGTTACTCTGTGGTTAAAAAGTAGACATGTCCATGACAGAGTAAAACTAAGTTTCAGGAGTGATGGATGTTTTGCGCATAAGTAGCTGAAATAACCAAGCGTCAGCCAAACAGCGACAGGTTACTGACTGAACTGCAGAATGAGACGGGCAATTAGACCAAGTAAGAGAGGGAGGGCTTTGACAAAATGAGTGAGATTGACGCAAAGAGAAAACACGAGGGAAAGACGGGAAACCGAGCATTGAGAAGATGGGGATTAGGTAGGAGGAAAGAGTGAAGGAGAGAAGGAGGGTTTGGGTGGTAGGTGGTAGTATTAAGAAATCTCATGCATTTGTAATTTTCATTTCTATATTCAGATTTGTGTCTTTTTTTTCCCTCTGAAGAAACCTCATGAATATGGATGAGCCTGTCAACGTGATGGCACTGTTCCTTTACTTAGACCAAATAAACACTTTATTTCCCAGCGTTCTCTTGACCGAACACAGCTAATATTTCCTCTGCAGCGGCGTGTTGACTGCTTCTTGTTCCACTGCTTTCAAAACAGAGGGGGAAAGGGAGCATTTTTGCCGTTTTACCTCCTTTATATTTTGGCATCGTAACATGTAAATGAGGATTGTGGGAAGTGGAATTAAAGGGATAAGTTCACATATTTGTATAGACTTGCATGCTTGCACGCACACACACGGACAAACTGAACACATTTTAGCACACACACAAACATTGGCTGCAAAGATAGGGAGACTTGCTTTGAATAACTATTGAATACACTGAATATGCTGATTATTTTATTGGTGTTAGCTATGTAGTTAACGCTATATTAATTCTCCTTCCCATGTACCCTAAGCCTACACATGTGTATGAATAATTTGTGTTCGCCCCACTACCCTGTCCCAATAACAGGCTAGTGCTGTAAGCTTCCCAATAAGCATATTTTTCATCTTAATTCCAATGATCAGAGAATCGTCTGTAAATCCTGTCATTTTGCCCTCCAACACAAGACATAGTTGTTTTCATCACTTCAGCTTTGTGATAGTGGATTTAGACTCTGTAATAATGCTAAATACAATGTAAGCAGGAAAAACAAAAGGCAGGGAAAAAAAGACGAAGAAGACATCGGGACTTATAGCCTGAGAACAGCTTCTTGTTTCGATGCTGCTTAAAAATAATGAGCGACAAACCAGATGCATAATTTACAGCATAGTTAGGGCATGATAAAATATGTCAGCAGGGAACTCTTTTTTTCTTCACAATCTCTGAAAAGGAGAACAAGGAATGGGCAAGAGGAGGGAGAATTTCAAGTGATCAGCTTAAAGATCTGTTCTTTCTTTTACACAATGAAAGTTGTCACTAGGCAGTGCGTGACACGATTTGCGCATCTGACAATAACTGAGCAACAAACAGGCCGCCATTCGCAGCCCATGGTTAAAGATGGGGGAGACAGGAAGCAGACTCATCTGGCTGCTCAGCTCAAAGCACTTAACCCTCAATGCAGGTCTAGGTTCAGCTCCCAGGCTCCTCTTGATAACAACCCCTATGTTCACTTGCCCTGATGTTTAGGCCCCTAAGGCCTGAACGAGGAATAGCTGCTGTCACAACGAGTTGTCTTTTGATTTGTTTGCTAACCAGAGGAGAAGAGCTAGTTGGAGCAGAGAGCAACCATGGGGCATCTTCCCAGGAGAGAAACAGCCTGATCTCCTTTTCCTCTCTCTGAGAGCAGTTCCACACAGGATCAGCTGGATAGGTTTTCCCCCTAAAGCGGCATTATTTAAATACCTGAACAGCTCAGTGGGAGGTATTGCAGCACTTGCCTTATTTGCATCGTTTCATGAAAAGAAAATTTCTTGAAATATCTCACACGTCCAAGCTTTCTTTCTTTGGTGAAAAAAAAAAATCTAACGCTGATGAAAGATTGAGCAAAAGCAGGCAGAAGCTGTTGGCAAGCGCACACACAGTGGCCAGTGGCCCCAGGGGAAAAGCCAGATGTGTCCAATTTATCACAGAGACAGGTGATAGGTGGGACACAGACAAAGGAACCCAACGGATCGCTCTGTAGCTGTGTGCGTGTGTGTGTGTGTGTGTGTGTAGGAGTAGGACAGCTTGGAGATGTGGTAGGTGAGATGTTTGATTATAGAAATAATCCAAGATGTTCTGTTGTTCTTTCTTTTCCTCTTGTGTGGCCAAATTACATAAAACACGAGTGATACAACCTGTGCCAACTACATAAAGGCTTGCTGTTCTATAAACACTTTGAATCAGGTAGGACTTTCCCAGAATAAATCCTCTAGCATACAACAAGTGATCCTTTTTTGTTTCAGCTGCTTGTTTGCATTATGCAAAGCCCAGTACAGGGTAGTTATGAACAGCTATAGCCAACATGAATGAACAAACAGAGTTTATTGTGTCTACAGAAACTGACACAACAAACATAAAAAGCAGATTGACTGATAAATGATTTGGTTTTCTCCCTCTTATGCATATATAAAAAAAGAAAAAAGCAACAACAGATCTTGATCATTATTCAAAACCCCAACATGGTGAATTTCCTGCCAGAGAATGTAACTGAATGGGATCCTACACCAATTAGCCCCCTGTTGCGATGTAAAACTCAAGTGTGCACAGTCAGCAAACAGCTCCCGCCCACAAGATTTAAGCCTCTGCCCCTGGGTGTTGCTTCCACCCCAGGTAGGTTCACGCACGTTACCAATGTGGAATCTCTGTGCGATCAGGCCAGGATCTGTTCCCAGCGAGACACGCGGCATTCAGTGGACCCACACCTGTCTGCTCGTTCATAACCTAAAGCAAGGATTAAACACCTCTGGGTTTCTTGGATGTCTCGAGCTAACATTAGGGGAGCTGTCAGTGTCAATCCTGAGTGATTTACCACGCTCTGACAACTGTCCAAGTAATTAGGAGTTGCACTTTACATTTTTTATTTTAGGCATCAAGCTTATCCAGAGTGACATGTAAGAATATAAAAGGAGATAATGCTTGAATCTCTGAATATCCTGCATTAAAACCAGGAGCACAAGTAAAGACTGCAGGCAGAATTTGACTGACTGACAATAATGTACAACATGTGGCAGAACACAGATTTTTCACATTTCGTTTGTATAATTCCTGCTTAAATTCACCATGGCACTGAAAGTGAATTTCAGTACACATTTGAAATCTAAGTTCTTTAAGTCTTAGGTACTACCTACATAGACTACAACTAATATTTATTTTTAGTCCTTACACGTGTTTTCAACTTTCTCTCATTGATAGACCAAGACACTATTCATATGTCAGAATATTCAAACTGGAATCATAACAGTTATTGATCTTTCTTAAGAGTTCACACAATGGCAAGGAAGAAGAAGGACACTGGCAAATCACCACAAGTTGTACTTGCACAAAGATTTGAAAAGGTAAGGGCAACCTATTTGAAGATATATGACCTGTTGTCACCGCAGCTCATTTTTCTTCCCAGCCTGTGCTTTTGCAGGGCAAGTGGTGCTTCAACATCTTTTTGACATGTTAATTACAGAGCGCATCAGCAATTATGCCTGTTTTTATTTTTTTGATTCCCACACCTGGTAGAGCTGTCAACAGTGCTCTGCATCGTGCCGCTGGTCCGGTATGCCACATCTTAATATATGTTTTAGTTGGCACTGAGCCCAGCATTTGGAGGTGAGTCAGTGTTTGCTTAAAAAGGAGAATGACAGTTTTCAACAAAGCTTAAGCTTTTTGCACGTACGGATTCAGTCAGAGAACTGGATGGCTGAATGGTCTCAGTTTACCTGTTAAAAGTTTGTCACGGCAAGGGGAGGATGCCGTGCAGTGCTGCAGCTCAGGTTGTATCTGATGTTAAATTCTTTTATATAACAAATGACACAGACCTGTTTTTGCTGAAAGGGCTGTAAAAGTATTCACAAAGCTGCTCCTTCATCGCATCAAATGTCCTGTTGAGAAAAGGATATTAGGTCCTAAAAAACTGGGTAAAAGTCAACTGAAAAACACATAACCTTTTACAGACTTTCAAATGGGACAAAACTGGTTAAATTAAAATAATTAAATAGCTACTGTTTTAAGGATTTCATTTAATGTCAGTGATTGTTGTGTGGACATTAGCATTAAATATTCATTGTTACATATTTAATTAATTTTTTGTAAAACTCTTATGATTAACTCCCAGGTCACAAATTTAATGGCAACCTCACTGATCCTAGAGATCAGTAATCCAACACTGATAGGCTTTTCAGATATAGGCCTTCCTGCAAGACAGACACAATGGCTCTCCTGGGGAGCTTTGCATTCAGATCAGGTTCTGCTGGAGCCAAATTTGTCGATTGGCAAGACAGCAAATCCAGCTTGGTCCTTCTCTAATCGTTAGTCCTATTCAAACAATTGTGTACAATCTGAGATGATGCTGCCATGTTTTAGGGATTTATTTTCTTCAGTTGATGGGGAAGGGTGGAGTGTGCTTAGGTTTTGATACAATAAATCAAATAAACTGAAGAAAATAACTATAATTGAAAAAAGTGGATTTCTCCAGAGAAACACTGAAGGTCATTATAACTTTAACCAACTATTAAGCCTTATGGGGGAGGGGGTAAGCAGTGAGGTCCGACATGATTTCATTGATCTTTCAGCATGCTGTAGGAGCAAATTTACACTAAATGATGTTGGGAGGAAAAACATGGCCCACTGTGCTTGACTACACCCAGCTGTGGTGTAGAGACTGTACAAACTGTGCACAGAGCATGTAGCAGCCGCTGAATGCATGTGCTATAGCAAATGAGATAATCAGCCTAGGTGTAGTTATTAAGCATCCATATACCTAATTAATAAACAGCTGATTAGAAACAGAATTATAAAGAATTATAAATATGAATGGTGCAGTCATTGAGTTGTACATGTCCCTCCCTCTTCACAGCCACTGAGTTGTCCTGTCCCCTAAGGAGTTTTACATTATTTTACCTGTGCCTACACACCATGATCTACACTCTCGTGATGTACACAGCCTCTCATTTAACCAAACCCTTAAAAACGAGAGAGTTGTGTGGACATTCTTTGGTATTATTCATGGTTGCTAGAAAATAGTTCTGCATGAAAACTGTTGACAATGCGGTTTGTGGATTATGTGAAGTAACCACAATATTGTTTCTGGGAAGAAACAATGCTGTTGAGTTGATCAGATATGATTTGTCAACACTTTGATCACCAAAAAACCCCATTTGTCCCTCTGTGTGTTGCAGGGATATAGCAGAAGTCTCAGCAGGGGATGTCTGAGCAGCTCAGCAGGTGAAGATCAAAGTATCTGCATGGTTTGTATTCCCAACATTTCCCAGATTGTATTCTGAAACAGTGTGCAAGATTTTGTTCCAATTTGGTTCTCTGTTGTATGTGTAGGTGTAGAGAGCAATAAAAGGAGCAAAGGTTTTTCTGGTCAAGTCTCGCCCTTTGCTCCAAACACATCATGTCTAGTTGAGGCATTGCATGCTGGTCTCCTGAGGTTAGTGTGGGTGAAGAAACTGGTATCTCTGCCAGTTTTTTGACTAGTTTCGTCATGTTTGAGAGCTGAACATTGGTGAAAAAGTTCTCAAAACGAGCTCAGGTTTGCTTCCTCCGTGCTATTTTCCATTATTTACTTGCAGGGAAAATATTGACTGTTGACGTGTAGTTTTTTTTTATTGAATCTTTTTTGAGTGGAAAACATCTTTTAAAAGTCATGTGTGTTACAAAAGACACAGTAATTAAAGTTTAATGTTGCTTCATGGTTAGAAAATACTTTTAGTTAATATCATATACCACAAATGCCACACGCCACACCCATTCAGGTAGCGCAGATCATAATTATGTTCTCAGTGATTGACATTAATGTAAACAATGCCGAGTTCGCGTCCAAAACAGATTAAAGGAAGCATCTCACTCCCAACCTTTCTGTTACTAATTTAATATGCCTTTTATCTTTTTAGCATTGTGATATTTCACTTGGCTTTAATGTTGCTTGTTGTTCGTGCTGTCTATAAACAGGGCACATCTGACAAACAGCCGTGCCAGTCCTTTTTTAAAACACAAGAGTTTTCTTTCTCTGGGTAGTGGCATTGAGGAGACAGAGAAGATGCACCACTGACTGCATACCATGTTTGTGAATTCATTAAAAGCATCTGTAAAGCCACACATAAACCATCAAGAAAAAAGGGGGCATTTGTCATTTCTCCTGCCGTCTTTTCCACTTTCCATGGTCCCTTTTTCCCACAAAGCACTGACTTAACTCTCCATTCAAAAATCTTCAGTAATCCTTTCATCTGCATGCTTTCCTCTCATCGCAGCCAACACACATGCATTAAGGCTGACACCAGTGTATGCTCTGATAAAAGCAAACACTCAAACACACACACACACACACACACGCATACCCATAAAATACAGTTCAGTTGTAAAATAAAACAGACTAGTATGACATGATGAATAGCTGCATCATCAGTCTTGTTAATTGTCAACAACGGCATGTGGCCCAGTTTGCCACGAATGAAAATCAGCATAAGGCTCCAGACACTGGAAATTGTATGTTGATAATAACATTCTCAATCAATCTCATGTCAGCCTCAGATTGCCAATTGATTAAAACATTCATCTCATCTGAATTTAATTTAGGGCTCCATTCCACGAAATGATTAACACTATGATACATTGGAAAGTCGATCTTTGTCACGTTTTCGCTTTCCTGTTTCTTCTCTAAAATGAATCCAGCCATTTTTTTGTAAACATGGTAACCCACAAATGTTTTGCTTTTCGACATAATGGGATTTGTGCCGTCGAAAGAAAGAACCCTAACATGAAATAAAAACCTTTTGGAAATGCCAAAACAAGAGGTAATAGAATCTCGCCATTCTCTGTGGCTGGGTTTTTTTGGGTTTTTTTTTTCAAACTTGCACTCTAACCAGTGCCCCATGTTTGTCTTCAGCTAGCTTCATAACAAAGAACCCATTGAATACTGAGGCAAGAGTGGTCAAGATGCTAAAAATGTTAAAACTCCCAAATAGCTGTCAGTCACCAAAACATTATCAGGTCAGTAGGACAGTGGCAACATTATAGTAAAGTGCTTTGTTTGTTTCTGGTCTCTCCTTGGGCACAGAACCCCGATACACCAAAAAGAAAAAGGCACTTGGCGTCGTTGTGTTTTTGCTTGGTGTTGCATTACCAGAAAATGGTTTCCTTGCTATTGTTTCAATCATGGACTATTACTGAAGTGTCAAACCAATTGCAGCTCTGTTTTCCCATATGTAATGATGTCTTACCTCCTGGAATTTAACTTGACTTTGGAAAGTCGCAGGAACTTGTCACACCTTGTCGCACCTGCCACATCTCATTGAGCTTTTCTTTATTCTTGAGATGAATCATTTGGTCTGTGTGTTATTTTGTTTGAGAGTAAATGAGATTGTGTGTGGAGAAAGTGAGACAATGAAAGATAAAATCTTGGAAGAAAAGTTTTTTTTCTTCTTTCTTCTCAGGACTCTATCCCAGTGTCAAGGCAATGCTGATGTATCACCTTGATAGAAACAGCACTGTTGCCATTTTGACTGTGCTAGTTTACTTTGTATTTGAGCCTCACAATCCTTTGATATTCGGCGATCAAGATGACATGTGACAGCTTCTTTTTTTGTTGCTCTGCTGTTGTCTATCTGCAGCTCACAAGAGACAAAAATAGGACATGAGTAGTGTGGTTTACAGTGCAGCGCCTAATTCATCCTGCCAACTCTACCTCCAGGTCTGATGTGAATGATACCGGCACATTGGCCTCTAATCCATTCGTCTACCCTGAGCATGTATCTATCCATCTCTCTCTCCTTCAACACACCCATCTATGCATCCACAGTACACTTTCTGAGCTGTTTTATCCATTCTCACAACAGCCCTTTCCTTTTGTGTTCGTGGAGGTGGAGAGCAGCCCTGTCTGTACCCCATCTTTAAACTACTGTGCCCATGCCAGATTATTCCTAGGCAGTAAATGGCACCAGCTCACAGACACATTGTCTGAATCCTGCCGCTGGAGTTGGGGTGCCAGCTTTAAGCATGTCAGGCCTTTGGGCATCGGGATTGGGTTTCCCCAGACCCCCTTGTCAAAGGATTAGCTCACACTCTGATCATCGGGAACGCATAACTGCTCCACCCCTTTTCTCCAATGCCACTGCCACTGCACACTCGCATTCCTTTGTACTTCTTTCACGCCTGGTGAAATTTTGCTAAATGTGTGGCAGCAGTCTTACTATATTCCCTGTTCCCCTTCTCTTTCCCTCGTTACCCTTCCCTCCTCCCCCATGCTTACTCTCTCTCCATCACATCCTCCTCCCTTCTTCAGCCGTGTGTTGATGAGCCTCAGCACTGTTTTTTTTTTTTCTGAGGAAGGAAGAGGGATTATGCTAAGCCCTAACTCGGGGAGACCAGCCTTATCTTGCCTGTAGCAGCTCCGTGCACCAGAGAAAAACAGGCTGGAAGAGTGCACAGCTACAGGCCAGTGGAAGACAGTAGAGAGGGGGAGACAAAGATGGGCATGGCCAGCAATATAGAACACATCCAAGTTTTCCTACATTGTTGGCACACTCTGCCATCTCTGGCCATGTCTTTCAACACAGTTGTTGTACACTCACTTTTCCAAGTATTTACACAATGAACAGGAACATTAACTATTTGTTTTTTCAACATATCAAGGCCTGCAAATTGCTCCAGTCAAATACCACATCTTATTTATTCTTTACTGAAATGAAGGAGATTTGCCAAGGTGATTTGGACTCCCCCTCCCCTCCAAACCACCTCTCACCAGGACACTCAATTGTGTCGGACCCTGCTCCAATCCATCCTTTTAGCGAATCTTTAATTATAGCTGCATTATACTCAATTATGGTGACTCTAATTAAAGTCCCATCCCCTGATCCATTTCCTGAAGGAAACCTTCCCCCTCTACCCGAGCCCTGAGACAATGGGCCATGTTACAACGGGGAACAAGGCCCCACTGTAAACAGGCTACTGGCCTATTCACCTGGCCTAATTACCCCAACCCTATGGGGGGTTGCGCTCCTGGGAAAGGCCCTGGCTCTGGGGAACACATGGTGAACTCAAGTTTCCTTGACGGTGCCGAGACAGGCATCGGCCCAAGGAACAATGGCCAAACAATGGCAGAAAGTGACAACAGTATTCAGTTAAAATCATTGTTCAAGAGAGCTGATATGACCTAAGTGTGTTCAGGTACTCAAAATCTCTTAGTAGGTCAGGAACTAAACCCCTAAGATGAATATGAAAATTTCTGGAGGCTCAACCTGTTAAATGTAACAGATCACTCCTGTGGAGGCCCACTCAGACATTAGGTATGGGTAGCATTACCCCTTTGTTAGTGTTTGTTGTCTGGCTCCATTTACTTCAATGTCATCTGAAAGCTTCGCCAAGAAAGCCACAGCAACAGATTAGCTGGGACTTGTGGGGCACCAGAGCTAACAGAAAGTAAGCCTCCATAAACCCAAGGACAACATTAAGATACCAACCAAGGACTTGGTCTTTCAAATACGCCAGAAAATCCAGTAGGCGAGAAAACCACAATTGATGAGACTTTAAACCCCATGCATTGTGTCTCTCTAAAGCACGACCCTATGGACTCTGTAATTCCTTGGTGCAACAATGCAATGGATTCTCAAGGCAAACAGACAGCTGTTAAATTTTGCCCTTTTCATGTTTTTGTATCACTGAGCCGTTTTAGGGGAATATTGCAACTTTGCAAAATAATGCTTTCATATTTCCAGTGAAGACTAGAAATGATATTAATGGAGTTTGACAAGTTTGACAGTACAGTACAGTGTGTTTGAGTTTAAAATGCATAATGTGTTTAATATCTATAAGTTGTGTCACATACTCGAAACTGTGTAAAGCATAATCTTTGATGACCTGAGTGGCCCAGGGGTTATTAGAAGGCCAGGGTGGGGTATCAGAGGGGGGAGGTAAAGGGCAACAAAGCCTCTTTCTTCACTCTTCCTCCTGATCCTATCACTCCATTCCTTGGCCGTGGAGATGAAAGACTAGTCTGTAATTGGAGAGGAGGGAGCAAGTGCAAGTAATGAGAAAGTAAAAAAAAAAGGAATGGCATAGAGAGTGCTTGAGCAGTAGGTAGGAGAGAATGAAAGAGAAAATACTTTTGATTTCCTCAAATTAAGTGAAGAAAAACAGCCCAGCCCAGCTCCTCTATCAGGCCTGAGTTTGATTGACAATGTAGCAACGTGAGGCTCTCGGCTGTAATAACTTGCCTTTGTGAGGAGAACTCAACGCTTTGTCTTCCTTGTTGGAGGGGCCCAGGGTCCAGGGATCAGCCTTGACTTATTATGACTGGCTTTTGTCCTTCAGGAGCTGTGGGAGACTTGACTTGCCCTTTCGTCTGTCATCAGAATAGGGATCCCATACTGAGGCCGCTCACCAGGCATGGGAATGCTGGAATGACAGCCGAGGACAAGGCCAAAGCATGTAGTCTCCACTGATATTGTAACACGCATGGATGGTCTGCACAATGGTGTTTTATTAAGCCTATTATATTTAAATTTTAACATATTATTAGGAAAAAAAAACCATTAAAAAACTTTGATCTTCTGCTGTGTCAAAAGTTAAGTGTCATCGATAAGACAAAAAATGACTGCGCTTGGAGGAGTAAATCCTTTTAGTATACTTAAAACATTTTCTTAAGATACATCGACTGGTCAGTTGTCTTATTTAAAAGGCCATTATCGGCCCCAGGCTGTATATTGACAAACTCATATAACGGTCAAGCCAGCTAACACATGTGTGCAAACACCCCCACACACACTTATCATGCTACAGTTGATGG
Source organism: Datnioides undecimradiatus (assembly GCA_008933995.1). Taxonomy (NCBI): domain Eukaryota; kingdom Metazoa; phylum Chordata; class Actinopteri; order Lobotiformes; family Datnioididae; genus Datnioides; species Datnioides undecimradiatus. Next base: position 10,435,677 of record WARS01000029.1, on the reverse strand, counting down.
AGGTTTGAAAGAGCTCATTGAGACACCTAAGTACATAAGCACATGTATAACATCCATAAAGCTCAGTTACTTTATTGTCACTATAACTCAGCAACGTAACCTTGTAACCTTTGCAACCTCTCCAGCACCCCCATAGTTTATCTTTTGGGGACAGATCCTTTGAAATGGAATGTAAAAAAGATAAAAACAATCTGTGGAACATGGACAGTTAGGGATTTGAGTTATTGTCCTCACCATTAAATGGCCAAAAAGTGGATTATTATGTTTGGAAGATTTACTCTTTTCTCCTACTGGAGTTTTTCAGCTGCTTCTCCATACAGGGGAATGTCTTCCATTATCCAGTTGGAATTTTTAAGGAGGGACCTGGCTGCTTATCTCAAATCTGCAAAGCCAGGGTCTCCTGTTCCCTCACCCTGCCTTCATAAACTAGGGCAATAAAAGAGCTGTTAACCCTACCCACAATACCAATACCAAGTGCTACACCTGGTCACAGCTGGAGCAAAAAATGTAAATAAAGCGTGGGTGACACTTAAGATTGCAGCCCATGACATTCAGCGTAATTACTCCATCTTAAAAACCTTAAAATAGTGAAATTTTTAACAGGGCAGCACAACTAGAATGAAAGATAGAGTAAGGGGTACTGTGTTGGTTTATAAATATACTGCAAATTGTCAAAATATCTATTGGCCAAGATGGTGATGGGTATATATGTGTTTTTCTTTGGAATAAATATCAGAAAGAAGGAACACTGGGAAGGTAAGTGGGACACAGAAACTTGAAGAAAGAGAAATAACAGATAGAGAAATAGAAGAATGGCTGTAGAGAGAGACAGAGAATAGAGGAAGAGAAGGAATCAAAGAAGTGTTTGTTTTTTTTTTTTAATAAAATATGTGGGAGGTGATATGGTTAAGTTGCAGCACAGTTTAGAAAGCCACAGAAAGGGTCATCCAAAGAAAAGTAAGGGTTTCCAAAACACTATGTTACTTATGGAAAGGTATATCAGCAGGAATTCATTTTTGTAATTGAATTCATCTAAATACACACTACCATTTTGGACATTTAAGTAACTTTTCAATTAACCAGACTACTTCTACTAATAGGTTTTTTTATTTTGTTTGTTTTTTGTTGATTTTTTTTTTTTTTTTTTTTTGCAAAAGTCTATCCTTTAAATGCCAGACTGAATGGAAATGGCTGGTATTTGGAACAAGCAAAAAGAGTTTACAAAAACAGACATTTCTCAGAATGCCTCCCAGAATCGGCTGCCTATGGAGCCTGAAACAGCCTGCACATACGTCAGCAATTACACCACACACGCACAATCATCAGGTACACAGGCCATTTAGTCATGTGTGTGCCCCCTTGACTTTGAAAGTGATGAGTGGAGAAAAAAAAAAAAAAATCAGCCTACAAAGAAATTGCCTCTTTTCCACCTGGCCACCCCTTCTTATTTCCATTCGGCCATCTTCACATCCTATCAAGTTAAACGTTAAGATGTAATTACCTCTGAACTGAGTGAACTATCAAGTGCGGGAATGGCAAAGGTATAGGGACCCATCAAAAAAACAAAACACAGTAGCTTGGAGTCACGACAGGTGTTTTCTCATGGGCCAAACTGAAATGAACATAGAAATGAATGTTTGAAATCCATTCAGCGAGGAGAAGGGAGAGAGAAAAAGGGAGCGTGGAGGGAGAGCGCACATCTGAGCAACTGAGGTAATTATTCCACGACTCCTTCACCTGTGACAAGAGGCTTAGGCGAGTGGGGGTGTTTCAAAGGGAGGCTGGGAGGGACAGGGAGGCATGGGGTGGGCTGTTGCTGCTACCCAAAAAGCAATTGGCCCGAGACCTCTTGTGCTGTCCCTGCAGACTTCCACAATGACAGGCTAAGCCCCTTTAACTCTCTCGCTCTCTCTCTCTCTCTCAGACACACTCTCCCTCCTTCTAGCCGATGATGGCTGCTCTCTTTTGTCTGTCCTCATTCCTTTCTCTTTATACAGCAAATAACTGTTGGGCCATTTTCTCAGTCGAACATTTATTTTTCTCTATTTGTAGCCCCCTCAGTCCAGGCCACAAGTAACTCACTCAAGGATGGAAATTAAAGGCCAATTGCGCAGCGCTTTTTACAGCTTGTAAGGTCTGCAATCTTGTGGCTACGTCAGGTGTAGCTTCAGTTCTTGTATGCCCCCTCACTCCTTTTTTTAACCAGCTCTGCAGCCTTGGTTTCTTTTTATGTGCATGGCTGCACATAAGAGCTGAATAAGACAGAAAACACAATAAGAAGCTGGAGGAGTGAGGTGAAAGCAGCAAACACTGATCAGCCTCTGCTAGCTGAGGTAGAGAGTCAGCAGAGTAGCACATCTATTTTCTTGAAGTCACAGATCGATACTGTTCTGTCTGTTCGTCTTTATAAAATGATATCTCTGAAGGACAGTAAGAGTGAGGGAATTAGGTAGGACGAGAGAGTTATGAGCAAAAAGGTGACAGCAGGTTGAACTTGTGACCTATGACTCACACTCCAGGCCATTTCATTCAATTAGAGAGCAGAGTCCAGTTATAGTCCAAGTAAGAAAGTCACAGGATCTCCCTGCACCGTAGGTACGCAAACCTGAATCAAACATTTACGTGACCCAGCTCTCTGTTTCTCTGGGTGATGGTCTCGATAGCTCGTGCACATTTTTTTTCTCTGTCCCACTTTCATTTCAAAAAAGCACCACTGAAAGGAGCAAGTCTTGTGACGATTAAGAATTATGTTACAAGGAAATGTCCTTCCGTAAATTTAATCACGAGACCTAATGTGAAAAATCCCATTATATAGATGCAAAGTGAAAATCTTAGAGGGGGTGTTTTTCTTTCATTAATAGAAATGCTGAGGCTTACAGTAAGTTGAGTGGATTCATTTTACTGAAATTGTTACCAGTACCGACTTAATTCCATTTACCATTTTCAGTCCCTGTGCAGTACTCCATGCACAATAAACCTGATTCTCAGTCCTGCCCAGAGGAGGGCTGCAGATGATGTCATGATGCCATTATCAGCCAATTACATTACAGGGCAATTGCCTCTGATATATTGGCTATTCAAAACAATCATCAACATCCACTGGGACTGTCAGGAGCAATGCCATGAGCCCTCCTTGCTACATAAATGCATAGTTATACAGCCTAGTTTTGAGTTTTATTCTTTTGAGAAAATCCAGCAAAGTGCCTTGCAGACCTTTCCTTATTTCAAGTAAAATGGCAATAAGGAAGCCCTGAGAGTAAAATGTAGACTGGTTTACAGTGAAATTTTCTTTCCTTTCCTACTACTGTGAGTCCAAACAGTAGGCTGGGCAGTTAATCAAATACTTCAAGTTGTCGCGGCTCTCAGGTCGTAGTACTTTATCCGCATAAATTACAGTGTCACCCTCATGGGCAAAAACATCTTGTGTTACCACCGTCGCCGCCATATGGAATCTGGTAAAAGAATATAAGGCTAAAACCAAGACAGATGGACACACAGAGAGACAGACGGAAAGACAGGACTGCGATCAAATGTCCACAGCGATCGGGGCGAGTCTCTGAAAAAAGCAGGCCGCCTGAAATTCAAACCGAGACCAAAAGACAACCTCCCAGTTAGTCAGAAGAGAAAATATGAGCACATAAAACAGGATGGAGAGAGTGCTGCTGGAGGAAAGGAGTGCTTGTCTTCCTTATTGTCTTTTCCTTCTTGCTTTTCAGATGAACATGGTAGCAAAGAAAGCCTACTGGATACAGAAGGCCTCTGACTGCTAAGATAGTCCACTTTAGAGAAAGACATGTGATCTATGTATCTGAGGAGTGTTAACATTACTTTGTAGTTACGTGAGTGTTCCTGTGTTTGTATATGCGTGTTCATGTTGCATGACCAAATACTCCAGCGTCAGCTTGAGTGTGACAAAGTGTCTGTTGTGAAGTGTGGGAGCCTGTTTAACAAGACTTCAAAGATGGTGGGTGCTTGTTTAACATATGCGAATATTTGTCAGCGCTGTACACATCTGGAGATACTCATGTCATCTGACAAGTGTGTGAATAAAGTGAGTATCTGCTGAGATTGTGTAAATATATGAATTTGTAAGCATGTCTGTGAATTCCTGACAATGTTTGGATCAGAGTTTTTCCATTCTTTTATCTTGTTTGCTACTTGAAGAATGCAGGCCCCTGTCTGTGTCTTTTAATGGTTACGTTACTGTGTCCGCGTGTGTTCATCTGACTGTTTGTGAAAGTTTGTGGGAGGCATGCTGATATATTGGTCTGATATTTGAATATTGGACTTATAATACCAGGTAAAGGATAATCAGCATTGCCTGATTATGCATGTGATTTTACTCAGCCCAGTGTAAAACCTTCCCATAGGTCCCATCATCCATTTTAAGGACGAGTTGTGTAGGCCTGCAAGTGTGTGACATTTCACTACTCCTTCCTTGTAGCTGTGAATCATACATGCTGGAATTCGTGGTATTCAACTGACTGACGATGAATTGGCCACTTATTTTGTGCATACAATTCTCAGCTTAGTTCTATTGCTAACTCAAGGTCATGAGAATTAAAATGTAAAATATGTAAGTTTTCAGCATATAAGTGACGGCAGATCAGCTCGTAGCTTGTAGCTCCCCAAGAAAGTGAAATTTCACCATGATAGTGTGCTGTCTATGTTTTTGCTGGTTTCTATCACCAGGTCTGTTTTGTTTTGGAGAGGGGGAGACCTCTGTGGATAAATGTGCTCCAAGTAAAACCTCCTAAACAATGAGCACAAATCTTAAGGAATGGAAATCAAAGGAAGCTTAGTTGGGAGAAGTTGACTATCATGACAACAATTGTGGTAACTCCTATAACATCTACTTCACAACGTCACCAAACACCATCTTTTGTTATTGTTTTGATTGAGACACACCTAGCAGCAGAAAATTACATATTGTACATTTTGGCTGTGATTCAAAGCAATTAGTGTGCTACAATCTGTCCGCGGAGCAGATTTCACCTCACAGATTTAAGTGTACAGTTTTTAACTTGAGGAAATGAACACCACACGTGTAAAGGCATTATAATAGTGTTGTACAGAGTTTTAAAATGATTTAACTGTTATAGGTTTGAGTTTTTTAGTACTCTTTCATCCAAGAATAACATTATGAGGAAGGAGTAGATCCAATTTAGAGAAAAAAAGGATACTTTTGAAAAGTATCTAATTTTGAAATAACATGTTACAGTACAGACAGGAATTTCTACATGGATTAAAAAGTCAGAGTTTGCAATTGGTCTAGTTCCCTCTTCTCAGAGATGGACAGTTCTTTTCATGGAAAAGGCTTTCTTAATGAACCTCCTGGAACCCTCTGAAATCTCGAAACTGCCTTGAACTTCACAAAGGACCGTCTGCCATCCCCCAGTGCCAGCAACTCTTAGCTGTGGTGCAGAGACCGAGGGAGAGGGAGAAAAGAAAAATAAGGAACAGCTACTGTTCAGAGGTAGAGGGGAGGGAAGGCAGCGTAAGATGGGACAGTGAAAGAACGAGAGAAGAAAGGCAGAGAGACAGAGATGCAGTGAAGAGAAGAAGGGGAGGCAGGGAGAGCTGGAGGGCGCAGCACTGTGAGAGAGAGAGGAGACGTCAGGAGTAGAAGGAGGAGGAGGGTTTGTTCTCTTTTCTCTTCTCTCTCTGTTGACGTGTCTCCCAAGAGCAACAGAGGCTCCTGTCTAGCCAGAATGAGGATGCTCTTAATCCTGCTTTGCTCGTCTCTGCTGTGGCCAACTCCAGTGATTCATGGTGTTGGCTCAGACACACAGAGGGGCACGTATGCACACACACACAAGCAAGCAGACACAGGCAGACAAGCACCTTCACAGGAAGGGACACATATACTGACACAGAAGTACATTACGCACTCAGACTTGTACGGCATATATGGGCTTTTACACATATAATTGAAAACATACGTGCCCACATGTGCGCACACAAAGACAAAACTCTGTTGAATATGCTTTAATGTGTGCCTGAATTTATATAGCAAACAGATTGACACATAGTTAAAATACATACACACACGCACATTTACACCCCGAGGCGGACACGTATGCACACAAATACACATGCATAAATCTATGTAAATCCACAAGAGACAGGTATATGTGCACAACAACAGGTGCACAAATATTTAAATGCATACACACATTTACGTGCCAAGCAACACACAGACACATACATAAACGCACACAGACACACACACACACACAACAGCCAGGTGTGTGAATTAAACCCCATCCGATTCCATTAGGCTGATCGGTTCGATGGTGCTGATTACCTCTGATTGGGTATCACAACATTGGCAGTGGGGAAGAACAACTGCTTCCCCCGGACACACGACGCCGCCGACCATTCAATCGCAATTATATCCACCATATTAGCAGATTAGCAGACAAGCTGACCCCAGTGTGGAACTGAGCCAAGACAGAGCCCAGGCGAGTTACGAGGCAGGTGTTATAACTCCCCCCTGCACCCTCCACCCACACACCCTGCCTGGGCTGCTGGCTTACAGCTGCAGCAGTGGCGCAGCATGCGTTAACTCATTAATGATACATGGCAGAGGGCCCCAAGTCCCTTTATCAGCTAATAGTGAGGCGTGATGATAGCACAGTCTCTGTTCTCTAGTTTATTTGATTGAAATAGAGAAGAGGCAGCAACTTACTCAACCAAACACAGACACATACTCACGCTCCAAGCATTTAGCGTGCTCGTGTTCAGAAATGCAAATGTGGTGAATATGCCAGAATCAGGCCTCTTTGTTTTAAAAAATTCTGCACTCAGAGTTGATGGGTGATGGTGATTCTCGTCACTGGTCATGGTGATTTCAATGGCAGATTGCAGTTGTTCATCAACACCTCTCACCCTCATAGTTTTGCTCTGCTGTTACACTTTTCTTTTCAAAAATTCTGTGTTTAATTTTACCATCTATCTTTTCTTCAGGAGAGAAAATAAGACAGCCACTTCAAAGGGAAACATGTAAGGGTTTAGTGGACACTCGTGTCCACAACAAGTCAGCTGACAGATGTCTTTAAATGTGCAAATTGTCTGTTGTAGGTATCAATTACCTGCTCTTACAGTTACAGTGTAGGGCAACACCATGTTTCAACACTCTACTGCCCTGGTGATCATTATATTGGCCCAAATCATCACCTTTGTCTACATTATCATCACTGCTACTCCTGTCATCGTCATACCTCTCATTTCCATCATCGAGCAATGTTCAAAAACACTTTTAAGCATAACATTTTGGGCACTGGGCACCTCTGTCAGCCACTGACACATGTACTATTGTCCCGGCAGCTGGTATGGGTATGAATGGGTTTCATATCTCATTTTGATAATGTTCCCCATTCACTAACCTCCTGTCTTGTCTTTCAACGTGTCTCTCCTCATGTGTTCGTCTCATCTTCCCTTTCCACCTTAGGGTGAACTCAGGAATGTGACACACTGCCAGACAAGCAGACACACAGACTAAGTGGGTGTAAGTCCTGTCAGTGTCCTGACAAGTAATGGGTGGGTGGGGTTTTTCCGAAGCACTTCCTACTTTCTCTCTTTTTTAGAAGTGTTGGGAACATGATCGACATTGGATTAAAGCACTAGTTGAATAAGATTAGTGTAATGAGTGCATGAAACATCCTTGTTTGATGTTTTTCTGTGATGTGGAGAAACAAAGAAAATTGCTGGCTCTACCAAGGGGTTAATATTTGTACAATTATGAAACTAAAACTCACTGCTCATCAACATGTTCTCGGTGATTTAGAAAATATTTTTTTAGAAATCATTTTCATGAAAGGTAAAGAGGTCATGAGAGGTATCACAACAAAACCTAAATATGTTTGTCTGTATTTTCTCTCCGGTGTTGTGAGTATTGCAATGCAGTAGTTGACTCCTTCAAAAGTTTGTGTTTTCCTAGTGCTTAATTTTTTAGTAAACATTGCTTTAATTTATGCCCCAAGCTGCTGAAACTATTCACAGAGGTCTTAGAAACATTGATATATGGTGACTCTTTGGTGATGAGCGAGATTATGGTATTATTCTTCCATTAAGAGAGCTACAAGTGAGTAGATTTTGATGTTTCCCTTGTGTTTACCAGGTTTCGTTGGAAGCCCGTAAAGTCTAGTAATTAAGTGGTCTCTGATTAATTAAGCGACAATCTATTTTCATTCTTTCCCGTAACACCACAACAATGTGTCGAGATTCCCCAAGTGAAACGCCTGATAGGGAAAATAACATAATGAACGGGTGCAATTTACTACGGGAGCGTCGGCAAGGAAACTCGGGGTAACACAGATTTAAATGGCTTCTCTTCTCTATTAATATTCATTGCGTTTTTCATAAAGGGGCCTTAATTAACAGACTTTTCTTCCCATTAACTAAGGCTGCTTCAAACTGTGGAAAGCACCAAGACTGAAACAATGTATGCACACACTTCAATTCCTTCTTAGATGAATAACAGCAACACTAAATACTGTACTCTGCATATATATCATTTAAGTCCACGTTTTACTGTGGTATTTCTATGACTGTTTTTCTCGTCATGTGAAACATGAATGGATTTTCAAACAAGACTCTGAGGCAAAGATAAGCACGTTTGGCCCTCAGCAAGCACCCATTACAGCCTTCAACCACCACAACAGCTGATAAAATAAAGTCAGACATTTTCTTTGCTCCATTCAATAAACCTTGTTTCCAGTTGGGGCAGCCTCCTAAATGATCTGATTCTCCTTCTTTCCACAGTCAAAGGGACCCAGTCTTACATCCACGGGGGTACTATTAAAATATGTTTCAAAAGAATATTGTGGCCTCTAAGCAGAGTCTCATATCACACCACCAAAATGTGATATACTCCCTCGCCAAAGGAAAGCATAGGGATGTAACATGAAAGAAAGACAGGGGCTGTATTTCACATCCCGTGGCTACCATGTATTAAATTTCTATTGTTAAGAGCCAACAAGGGATCCAAGTCAAGTTCAATACAATGTGTGTGATTAATAGGATATCTGTGCCAATGATAAAAGGGAGGCATGAGACAGGCAGGAGTTCTTAATATGGTTGCAATAAGAGTAAACATTAAATGCCCATTTCCGACATTAATATTTTTTGAGTCAAACATACAAAACATCATATTATAGAATTATATGATTTTAAAGACAACAGAGTTAATGTTCAATTTCCTGTTGTGACATATCTCCAAGTGAAATGGAATAGACAGGACATGATGTTGGAAGAAATTTGTACAATGCAGAACATCAAACATGAAGAGTTACAGTGATTGATGGGCTGATATCATGATATTATTTACTGGATTAGGTTTCAGTAAGAGGGCAGTTTTTAGTTCATCTTGACTGTACATACATATTTCAAAAACACCACCAAAAAACATTTCAAAAGTTTTTTGTCTGGGTGTAAACCATTGTAACATCTGCACAGCATCAAAAAGTCTTCCAATCCCCCACATAGCCCCTTATCTTCATCTCTCTGTCTCTGCCTAGGCAACATTTCTTTATGCTCCCTCTCCCTCTGTGTCATCATTCTTCATCTCATTCCCTTCTTTTCACCCGCTTTGACGACACCTTGTGGGGTATCTATTATGTGCATGAGTCTGCTAGAATCCAATTTTACTCATTTGATGAAACTGTAAGAAACCTTCCACTCAATTTTCTCCATCTGACCTTTTCATAGAAGAGTCCATCTGTGTTGGCTTCATGTGACTCCTCACTGTGGACCCATCGCTGCCAGTTTCACAGATCACAGCGTCTTGACAGACAGAAAAAAATAACACTATGAGATGGAGCTGACTGCCACCAGCATTTCAATGAAATGAAGTGAACCAAAGCGGCTGGCCCTAACTTGACGACAGAGTCACTTATTTAGACGTCACTAATTAGAAACAGTACTTGTGGTGGTGGGGAACTGTGATCCGCTCATTGTTGTAAGTGGTATTGCTGCGGTGCTTTGTGAATAATGCCTAGAGGGCTAATATCTGATAAAGCATGATTCTTTTTTTATGCTGACCACACCAGAGCAAAAAAAAGTCAAGGCTACAGCTACAAAATGACATTACAGCTCATCACCAAAACCTCAGTGTCAATCAAATCAGCTTCAGAAAATCTACTCCTCTGGACTTGTTCTCTCCCCAATAACCCCACCATAGGCCCCTCTAGATGAGAAAAGAAAGTGGGTGCAGTGAAGCATTTCGGGAGCAGGAAGCCTTTGGCTGGGCAAAAATCCCAGCCTGGATTCTCCAAAGCCTGCTGGCCATGAAAGATGTCGGCTGCCTTTATAGATGCCCATGCTGAGCTGATGGGGCCTGACACGGGTTGGCTGCTGACCACCTCCCAACCCACTCTGCTCGCCTCCACGACACACACCAACCTCCGAAAACCCAGTTGGGTAAGGGTGCCCCGTTTCGAGCCAATATGGCTGACGTGTGAAAGAAGCCAGATGCCTTAGCAGAAAGAACCGTGGCATTGCTGAACTGGGCCGCTCCGTTCACATACTGGGGGATCGGCAGGAGGGGATCGTTGGGGGCAGCCAAGATCCCAGGTGACGGGCGGCTGGGACAATGTCCCAGTGGTGAGTTCATAAAAGACGACGGGTTGTTTTGTGGTTGCTGCCTACCCCAGGACATGAATGTAATTAGAGCACAGTTGAAAGGTCAGGGCTGTACTTTTAAGTGCCACTGAACACTGCAAGGGCCTAATGTACCATTGAGGGAGAGACTGACTGGTGCCCCATCCTCCCCTCTCACCCGTCACATCAGGGGAACCGGCAAGTGTGCAGAAGTCTTTGTTGGCCTGTCAAAACACTGGTTGAAAAGAAAAATATTTGTGTAGAAAACATGTCTCTGAAGATGTCTAAATGAATATTGATGATCTTTTTTACTTAAAGAGAGCGCGTAACAGTCTTTTTCACTACATGACCCAAAGAGAACTTATCAACCATATCTTATCAGTCTGTCAACCTTTGCTCATGATATGGTATTAACATGAAAATGTCAGTGTTTTATACTCAGCCCACTTTTCACAGTTTCATGTCTGTGTCTACATGGTGACACAACTTTGGTTGCTTTGATGCTAATAAGCTTTGTGTGGATTTTTTTGCATATTTACGATCAGCAGGTTGTCCTACACTTCATAGCCTCTACAAACCCATCCAACAGCCCTAGATATAATTTACATGCTCAGGCTGGTTATCTCTCTTTGTGTATGTCAGGTGTACTTATCTTGTATGTTTTCATTCTGTATAAAAAGTTGTAAATGCATTCTAGCAACTCCATCAAACTCCCTGTAAGGCATCTTTGTGTTGTACTTATTCTATATGTCCGTCACTTTTGATAAAAGCATTTTAGCAAGCAAATTTTCGCATGACCAATGAAGTGAAAAATTAACCAAAAACAAACAAACAAACAAACAAACAAACAAAAAAACAAAACAATAAAGAACACCCATCTTTTGATTACTGGCTTGGCACTGCTGCTTCAGTACATTAATACCTGCTATAACTCTTTGAGGACTTATCATTGATTATCACAGCGTGGTCAATATGTTCATCAGAGTTTGTGTTAACCCTATACATTTGAATCCTCAGGCAGTTTGACGAGTAAACAATGCACATTTTATCTCCTGGACGTCTCTCTCTCATCAACACAGTCTGTTGCTGGACCCTGCCAGACAAGCAGCTGTGTTCTCCTTCATCCATAATGCACCAGATTTTTTCCCTGTATTGTAGATCCATCTGGCCTGCAGAGGGACTGGGAAGGACTGTATTGGCTTTACTCTGTCGGAGCTACAACTCTGATAGCGGTGAGTCTGCTCGCTCATCACAGCCTTTATCGCCGAGGTAACCTTAGAGGCGCCTGTAAAAACTATCAGTCATGTTCTTTGACGTGAGGCTTATTGTCACTGCGGGATAAGAGAAGTGTAGCTCTGCTGGACAGCTTTTCATTGACTGCAACAATTTGGATCCTGCAGTGTACAGCTTGACCCCGATAACCAATTGTGAATACTCATAAGTCTTACTCAAAGGTACTGGCTTCTTGGAGAATTGTGTAGGTGCTTCTTGTGTTTGTGTGTATTTTTTTTCACCTTCTGTCTTTTCCCGAGGCTATATTGAATTATGTCTCTGTCAGGTCCCTAAGCCCCCTATATTTCCTCTACTGCGCAGCAGCTCTAGATTCAGTATCAAATTCTCCTCATGCTGGCACTTTGTGTATCCCCCCCTGGCCCCTCAGATCTTTATCCCAGCATCCCCTTCCCTGGCCTGTGGACAATGCTGAATTCATGCTAGGGTCAGGTTTTAAAGGATTTTACCACAGATAGAACATGCAGACATCTGCATGGACTCCACACACATAATCAATCAAAAATTTCAAACTGCTCCGGTCAAATAGTTTCACTGCACTGTCCCACATAAGGCCAAAAAACCAAAAAGGTGTATTTAGCACATATGTCTGCGCTCAGCTAGCTTATTTAAAAACTGGCTTAACATTGGCTGAAATAGTGATTGGCTTTAACTACTGGAATGGCTAGTTAGACCTCTAAATGTATATATTTCCCATTGTGCGTTGAGAAATTGGATTTTGAATCACGCAGTCGATTTGGAGGACCATGGACACTGTTGAATGGAGGTAGACAGAATGACTTTAGAGATCCCAGTCTGCCATTGGACCCCTGTCTTGATCAGCGGTGGTGGAGTAGCAGGGAAAATGGGCCCAATTGCTTCATTTTCTCAAATGAGGCGATTAGGGCAGTCTGAATGGAGATCAGGCTCAGCTTCACTGCGCCATGAGGAAATGAGTGAGGCAGAGAGAATCAGTGAGAGCGACAGACATAGGGCTCTTTGCACCTCCATTGATTCCTTTTAGCCCAGAAGCATCAAGAGCTCCTGCGAAAATTGATCAGAGCAGGGAGCCACCTCTGATATCGATAAAGATAAACTAGGAGACTCCCCAACACCAAAAGGACTCAACATGGGAAAATGGCTGGAGCTGTGAAGACAATCTGGCTGCCAATGCAGCCATATAGCCCAGTGGGGAACAGGCTGGCATGAGGCGAGGGCTTCAGACCAGACTGTGTCCTTTGGGGAGTTTGCTTTTACTGCAAGGTCAGTCTCTCAAGTGCTTGATAAAACTGAACAATTCAAAGCATTACATCTGAGAGCTATCTCTTAGAAGAAAAAAGTGTCTCTGCAGCCCACACTGACAAGACGGATGATCAGAGATGTAGGAGCTCACATTAGTGCTGCTAATTAACAGAGAACATATTTCAAACTACAAACGAAAGTTAACGTGCCTGAAATTTCAAAATGTATGCCTCTCTGTCCGAGGAAACGCTGTATCCTGCCTCAGTGAATCGGATGTAACACCGCGCTACTCTACACTGCATTAAAACTGAGTTTATTTTAGTAATTGCTGTGATCATTTGTCGCAGTGTTTATTTATTTGGTGATTACAATTTCTGTTCAACAGTGAGCCTGTCAGTCAATTGATGGGTCATTTCAAACCTAAAATTTTAAGATGAGATTAAAAAAAAAAAAAAGTGATATTTTCTGACTGGACATTTTACATTTTGGCAAGGTTGTACCCCTGAAGGCAATTCCTGGAGTGGCAGTGGGTAATGTGGGTCCTTGACCTGACAAAGAGTTTAAAACTTCCTGCCATTTTAAATTACTCATTATCTTAATAACCAATATTTTTTTCTTTTCTTACTGACCTCTATGTCACTGCTCTGTCAAAATCCAAGTGGTTTTTCTCTCTCTCTACTTTGAATGCACCTGAGTCAGCATGACTGAAATATTATCAGTAAACAAGTGGGTTTTTTTGTTTTGTTTGCCATGATGTTAAAGAACACATTATATATATTTATGTGACAGGGATTTTCACAGCAGATGCCTTTTTTATTTCTTTGTAACTGTGTTCTAGTCATCATTTGAATTGGTCATATTTCCACACCAAATCGTCTTTGGGCAGACATGTCCTGTAGCCATATCAGGATGCCTGCAGGCATCCTTCAGTGGAGTCACTGATAGCTCACAGCCACAACCACAGTAATACAAAATTAGACATAATCATTTTCATGTTATCATAACCTTGCCTAATGCCTGGCATCTGATCAGAAGTATTGTTTCATGAATCCCTTTTGTGACTCTTTTTGGAAAGCAATTCAGTCAGAAAACCATTTGTTTCAGAAAAAAAATGGAAATAGAAAAACCTCATGTGCCAAACACAGGGGTCATTTCAAGACTGCAGAGGGCATCAGGAGTGATACAACCCAATGAGGCAAGTTGCTCAAGCGAGTCCAGCCTGTCCTGGCTGCAGATGGGCCAATTAGGAGATGATGAAAAGCTCTGGGTATGCAGGCCTAAACTGTGTCTTTGTATCTGGTTGGATTTTCTATGAGATAAGGGAACACCTGCTGTCCAATTTTACATCAGTATGAATACACGGGATCACCAGAAACAGAAGAGTTGCGGTGAAGAGACCGGGCTTTGCCAGAGCTTTGCCAGAGTGGAAAGAAAACCCCAACAAATTCAAAACCAGAGAGCTGATACACAATATCCAATCAGGTCTGGGAAGTCTATTGAATGAAGGGGGACATTCCAGTCTGTATTAAGTATATGTTAGTCTGTTCCTGAGCAATAAATTTTGAGGTAAATTGGAAGAGCTCGAATAGCAAAGACTCTGGAGGGCACTGACAACATGTCTGGCTCATAATGACCCATGAAAGCACTTTGACATCGGTAATAGTTGGATACTGATGAGCGGGAAACGGTGCTTAGGAGTTTGAGGGAAAGCGGTTTCCTCTCACCCTCTCTTTTCTCCTTTTTTCCTTTACAGGCAAGACTAAAAGGGAATCTTTTTTTGTCATCTGGCAGGCCATCTCTCTCGCTCTATTTTCTGTATCTCTCACCTTCCAGAGCACCCTGCTATTTTTCATTTCTCCATCCAGCACGGTGGGTTTTTTTGTGAAGAAACAGTATGGGGGGGAGTGTTTCAGCACTTCATAAATCCTTGCCTATGTTGTCTCATTTGTTATCCCTTTAGGTTTATGGTGTTCCCTCTTTCTATGTGGGCAGACTCAGACCTGATCCCCAGAGGCCTCTTGGAGCTGGAGGTAACTCCCCCTGTAGTTTCCTTAACAGTTACAGCATGTGTGGCACTGAGCCATGGGAAGCCTACATGGCCTTTTAACAAATACAATAGAATAAGCTAGGCTGAAAGTAATATGTGGCTGACTTGTCCTTTGGCCTTCTGACTATTCATCCAGCATATACCCACTATGCAAGGCTATCCATTTTATGACTGGTATCTCACCAGGACCTAGATCACATCAATTATGGTCCTCTTTTCTCACTCTAGCCAACAGCTGGTAAGTGTTTTCCGAGCACATCAAGCAATTATCCTCATCATTGTATTCAAGACCAGAGTCACCTTGAAATGGTAGAAAAGTTTGACATCTATTGACAAATAATCAATATCATAATTTCACATAAACAGCAAGTACGAGACTGTGCATTATGCAGCAAAGTGCACACATCAAGCCCACGCAATACTAGATATATTCTACCACACACTGAAAGGCCCAAAACAGGATACCTGCCTGTAATTTATTATGATGAACAAACCAGATGAAGCATGTATTAAATTGCTATATATATATACACTTGACATTAAATGTGTACATATTTATGGGTGTAACTCATAAGTACTGTAGACCCTCACAACAGTTTATCATGTAGAAATATCACAGGGGCGCAAAAGCACAATCCCACTGTAAACCAATGCAGATTAAAATACTGTGTGCATCACGTGTGGGCAGGGAGTAAAAACCATGCTGTGACAATTAAAAAGAGAAAGGTTTGTTGTTTGCATTTGGAATGATTAAAATCACTAGCATTTGCAAAGGCATTCTTCAACAGTTGATGAACAAAAGTGCTCAAAGTACAAGTCACCATTGCTGCCGATCCTTTGCTTAATGAATTGAATCATCACTGTACACATGTTTATTCAGTCAGGACAATTTTCATTCCACTAAGACCTTACTGTTTGTTTAACTTTTGTTATTTAGACTGGACAAATTGCCAAAATGATGATTTCAGAATAAAGCCACACAAATGGCTACAACTGTATGTTGGATTTGTTTCCAGGGATGCCACACAGGACTTTCTCACACACCAGGACCTTGGACGGCTGTCCAGCCATGGTGCTTGGCAGAGCCAGGCGTCTCCTCCCCTCCCTGAGTTTGTCTGTCTGTAGTCAGTCCAGGACCACAGCCTGTCAATACTGACAGAGACCCTACTGACAAGGAAAGGCTAGAAGGGCCCCCCACACATATGTGTGTATATGTGGGTGTGTTTCTGTTTGTATGACTATATTATGTTTTTGCAGCCCAGCTGTATTTTAGGAATTAAACAAAGACAAATTCTTAAGCACCGACAGTCCTCACTTTCAAAAGCATTCATTTTACAGTCTGTACCATTTTGACACATGTAGATTATTGATTTGTTAACCTTTAATATTTTCTGTCCTAAAACACATTGTGGTAGATCAAACATTAATAAATAACATAAATAACAATGTCTATTGCATCAGCAATTTGCTTTGTGTTAATAATAGAAAAATAAGGTGGGCAACAGACAATGTGTCCAAAGGGAGAAAGGACCTTCAAAAACTTAAATGTACTATACAGAAAAATAAACCACACTGTGAGTGACAGGCAATAGCATGTGCAGGATAAAACACCACTAAAACGCTCATTCAGTACAAAACATTCCCCCAGAAATCAATAAAACAGTCTTGTGTATTTATACTTTACAGTTAAAAGTTAAAGTTTATGGCTGTCCTTTAGAGAGAGATGAGTTAAAGCTGTACTATTCATTTGATTTCAAAAATAATGCCGCTGTCTTGCCAGCCTAAATCACAAACTTGCTCTGAAAATGAAAAAGCACATCCCATGCATCTATCTCATCGACTATAAAAAAAGATAAATCAGAATTTTAAAGTGCTAGGAGGCAAGTGCTTCATCCAAAAGATAGCTGGACTCACCATCATGGGATATTCTGCCTCTTTTGTCCCTTCTGCTGCAAGCTGTCTACACTGATGATTATGTTAACAGTTTCCTCTCATCTCATTCAATGTACCAAAGTTTACATTTTTCAATTATCCCCCACTCAGTAGTTTACAAAATTGCCTAATGCAGATTATAATAATTGTCAAACACCAGAATCACCCAAATCAGTGCAGTCAACAGCCAATAAAAGTCAGTCAGGGTTTTTTTTCTAGTTTGTCTGATGCATCTTTTTTAAATCTTTAATTTATTTTTTGTACCAAAATAATACATGAAAAAGAAAATACACAACCTCCGTGGTTTGGTCTGTCATCATATTTGTACATGTGTTGCTGTGTGCTTCATCATTCTGTGGAAGTTAGAGCTGACAGGTTGGGTGGGGGGGCACAGTGAAAAGAAGTTAAGTAGTGGGCCAACCAGGATAATGAGCCAACAAGAAAGAAAAAGCAAGGACAGAGCCTTGCAACATTCAATGTTAGAGTCTCATTCATATTCACAGTCATCTGGCAGCCGGCAGGCGGATGGCTGGGGCAACAAATTTAATCAAGGCCCCGGCAAAGTATGAGTGTGAAGGCTCGAACACTGGGCAGAGGCTATGAGACTACATTAGCATCCCGGATCTGTAATGTTTTGAGCATATGAATAATGGGTACAAGCACAGGTTCTGTGGAGGAGTGTGATGCAGCTGCAGATGATTTCTTTTTTTTTTCACAACCTTTTCATCTCATTTAAATTACAGGATCTTAGCTGACACTCATATGCAGAGAAGTGTAAAATGGATGCAACACTTTAAGAAGGTTAAATTCATGAATCTGCAGAGTTACACATAGGGCAAAGTGGTTCAAGGGTGTAGCACCCTGACAATTCCTGTGACAATAGAGTTTCCACTGAGGAGATAGTAAGAAAAGATAGAATGAAAAGAGAAGGTGGGTATCTTGTATTAAGCAGCATTAGCATTCATTCAGAAGCTTGTATTGTCTGTTCCTCTCCTTACTTCAGAGAACAGTTGATCTGTCTGAGGCTACAGCAGATACCGCCCCCATCATTCAGCTGTACATGTTACCTGTGAACAGACTCTTTGCTGACTCACAAGCAAACCATTTAACTTTCCTTTGTGAAACTATGTCTGACTTTGGTACATTCACAGCCTTCACATCCACATCTACGAACCACAGTAAGTGTGAATCAACTGAGGGATGATTTTAAAGGCTCACACAGATGTTTTCAGTCAATCTCTCTGATTAGACTTCTGCTTAAGATGCACTCAGACCAGATTTTTCTATCAATTTGTTTTTGCAAGGAATGAGGTGAGACACATACGCTTGTGGTTATGACATGACCCTACCTCTTTCAATGGGATCACTGGAAGGGTGGGAGGGGCAGTGATGGAGTACGAAGTTGAAATAAAGTGAAACTGAAAGGCCGGGGATAAATCAGCGCAGTAACCAATCACACCTGACATCTGTCATATATTCACCGTGAAAAAACATATTGGGAGCTTATTATTTTTCAACACCCTATCAGATGCAGCTCCTGCAAGGATGTGTGGACTAGTGAAATTTCAGACTAGCTGCCATGTCAGCCCACTACCCTTGCTAGTTCACACAATTTATGTTAACCATCCGGACCACATTATTTCTTGTTTGGCAAGAGAATTTCACAGCGTGAAGCTGCTACACACAAGTTAAGCTGTTTTTTTTTTTAACTTTAAAGGGTTTCACTGACTCAGTCTATATCTTGTTTACGTTGTTTTGGGATTTAAATTAAACATGACATGTTTAGACAATGTTAAATGATACAGCACGGAGATAGCAGTGAAGAAGATTTATAAGAGACATATAAGACACATATAAGAGACACATATCAATGAATTAAATTAAGAGCATCTCTACATTGTAAAAAACAAACAAAAAAAGCCCTCCATAATTATTTGGACACACTCATGACCACATGACCATACTGAAATGAGTAGTAAACTTTTTTTTTTTTTTTTACGATATCACAGATTATTTTCATTAATTCATTCCTACACACACACACACACACACACACACACACACACACACACTTGGCAGTACATCACGAGAACAAAAATGAATTCAGGGGTCCACTCGTCTGACACAATAAATTACAGAATTACTTTTAATCTGACAGGTTAACAGACTACATCTTCTGTAAGTAATCATCCATGGTAAGCTTGTCCTCCATTGCACAGACGAGTTTAGTGGTGTTTCAAAGGGCATTTAGGTGAACATATCATAACTGATTTAAGGGTCCCCATGGGACGCTAAGTGGTGCATCTAGTATGAAGTATCAGTTACTTTAGCCACTTGTCTCTGGATAATCAGTAACATACATCTAATTGTAACTGGTATGTTCAGAGATGTAATCAGTAACTCCTAAATAGGACTCTGTTGAGTAAGGAGAGGGTGCTTTTATTGTTGCAGGAGCAGAAGTGAACTGCCTGATCTACAACCTTGATATGCCACATTCCTAAAGTCTCCTATATCCCAAGCTGAGCTAAAGCATTATTCACTGATTACATACTATATACACACACACAAAGAATTCTACTTTTACCCTATCATTTAGGTGACTGACAATGGGTTGAACACGACTTGGTTTGAATAACTAGGTTAAGCACAGAAGCATGTTTGCAAGAAACAGGGTTTCCTCCCTTATTATGGAATGGGTGCACCAAAAACTCCTGTTTGTATTTCACAGCTGACACATCACACCTTCATCACTTCAAAGGAATATGTTAGTGTATACAAAAGCATGTATTTTGTGCAGATTTTTTGTTAGTTTGGCCACTTCTTCATTACATTATTTTCCTTGTTTTTTTTCCCCCAGTGCACAACTGATTGAGCCACATGAAAAATGAAAAACACAATGAATTCAACACAAAGAAAATATTGTGTTTCTTAGATGAGATAAAGCAGCAGACATTGTGCAGTTTTGATGTGACTGACTTATAATGCAATGTAACATAGGATCAAAACAAGCACAATTTATGTAAACACTTTTAATTTGAAATAATTTGAAATGCAATTGATCAACCCCCAACATTTCTACAATTCTACAATGTTATTTGGCGGAAGCAAAGGCTTTTATCCAAATCAACGTACATATTAAGTGACACAAGCCCTTGTATTCATCCTCATCTTATCTGTGTTGGCTACCTTCAACTTGTCACTACACTGTTTATTTTATTGCATGTTTGACTTTTTCTTCAATATTTTAAAGAGAATAATGTTGCATTATAGCTGACAAGAAGCCCTGGCAGTTGGCATTTAATGTAATTTAACCTTTGCAGCAGTGTTCGTTACTTAGGATTTAGATTTAGGATTAGGTCACTTCCACAAGTCTTATTCCTGTCCTCTTCATATTTCATCTAAGAAACTTAAAGACCAGTGCGGCACTGGCACCCCACTTATTTATCTGCCAAAAGCAAATTTTGCAAGCATTTGGCACTTGGCAGGTGGTAATATTGGACCTGGATGGCAGGAAACGAAAGCTGAATTAGAACATAATGAGTTTATGGCCAATAGCCAGAGTACTTTGTGTATGTGAAAGTAGAGTCATAATGAAAATCAGCTCTGTTCACACACTTTCTGGGTTACATGTAGGAAACCAGGGGTGATGATGCATAGAACTGGGAACCATTCATCTTAAGCACTGGGGTTTGGTGCCGCCACCACAGCGGGGACTAGGGACATCTTCCTGTCTATTTGAACTCTATAGAGAGTTATCGCCGTCATCTCGTCAATCCATGTGCCCAGATGGCATCGGACCCTCACGTCAACACACTTACTGACCATTCCAGGGTTCTGGCTCAGCCTCCCTAACAGACAGGAGCACCGACTGACCATGCCAGCGACCAGCCAGGACACAGGGTCCAAAATAATAGATAGAATCCACTTCCAACTTCCCTCCTGAGTGCCCTCTACCATCATCCATCAACAAAATGAATCTACACCATGGGGTGCCTGGACTGGATTTATGACCAGTTAGGGTTCCTTTTTGTTGTTAAACTTTGTGGAACAAAATGAGAGAAATCTGACCCTCTTCCCCTGACATGGAGGCTAAAGCACACGCACACACACACAATTATATATATATATATATATATATATATATATATAATTCATATCCCCTAATAGATTTAGAGAATACAAAGACGCTTTTGTCTGATGCATAAATCTAAGTGTTTGAACCCAGTGGTGCAGATGCTTGTAAAATGAAGTGCAAATGAACGACAGAATGGAATAAATGTGTAATGAAATCAGACTCCGAGACCTCTCCCAGTGGTCTGATGATCCTTGATGATGAGGAGGAATGACAGCTCAGCCAGCGAAGGCTTTTAACCCCCGACTTCTTTGCAACAAGGTAATTTGCTTAATGAGACCTTTGCTTTGTCCTTAATTACTGTCGTCAAATGTAAGATCCCTACAAGCTTGAAATGCGCTATTAGATACAGAGCCAGAGGGGTTGATCAAATCATACTTGTGCCTCATTATTTAACCACTGTGCTCTGGGACATAAAAGCACTCCAGTTATTTTAAACCATCAGAACTGTGCTGGCAGGAAATAATCAAAACTTCTGCATCTTGCAGATCCTGTGTATTGAGGGGTTGGTTCCAAATGACCAAATTACAAAAACATTTTTTTCCTGACACTCTGCCCTACAGTGGTATCTCTCACTTTACTTAATTTGGATAAGACAGTCATTATCTGTCCTCTGTTGGATTTGAGCTTCAGTCACAACACAGTGCTGAATATACTGTCATTGGTGGTGCATGCAGCATTCAGAATTTTCATTAAGAAAACTCAAGAGCAAGCCATCTTTCCAGAGTGTCCCTGTTACTCAAAATAATCTACAGGTCACATCGTGTTTTCATCACAACTAGTTTTAGATAGAGAGTAATCCTGATGAAACTGCAAACTGTGGGGATCCTTCTGAACGTTGTCTAATAAAAAACATATACTTGTACTGAATGTTTTTAATGTACTTTTCAAACTTCTGAAAAGTTACAACTTAAGTTAATTTACTGCTATTGTACTGTGGTGGACGCAGAAATCTCAAATGCAGAGAGACTGAAAAACCTTGGAAAACGGACCTTCTGCATACCATGGAGGTACTTGAGAAAAAATGTAAACTTCTGGAATTTAGTTTGTCAAAATGTTCAATTGTTTTTTATGTTTAAGTAACCATAAAATTTAGCAACTGAACCATATGGGTTTCAGGACAAATGTGTCTATCAATGTGATGCTAACTGGCCTCTATCAATGCCACCAGACAGAGTAGATTTTGAACAGATAAACACTTAATTGTGACACTTAATTGTGAATGAAGCAGTTTAGTGGTATTATCACTTTTGCATCATTAACAGCTGCAAATTAACAAACAAAATAAAATATAAAATTTGAGTGTAACTGTTGTCCCATATGCTTGAATCGCAGATGGCACTACTGAGCTATTGGAGAGCACAGGGGAGGCCAAATTCCCAGTCACAGGGTCGCCAGTGTCGGCACTCTTTGGAAAGTAGACGATGGTGTGTATGTGTGTCTCTGTGTCACAGGGGCAAGTGATGACAAACGATGGCAAATTGGAGTGAAGGCTTCCCGCTGCTCGCTCACCATGCCAGCACAGAATCAGAGGCAAAGAAGCGGCTGAGAAAATGGCTGTCAAAAACACACACACACACACACACAGACACAAACATAGGCACACAAACTGCACAGAGGCCAAGTTTTTACAAAGGCGAGTGAGTTGCACAGGATGAGGTGATCACAGCAGAGGAGTTCAAAAGAGACGCTTTCCTAAGAGCACTCATCTGTACATTTTCTTTAGACTGTTTTATTTATTTTATTTTTTTAACTTATCATAGCTTTAGCCAACATTGTCAGCTTAGGCTTGGCAAACTGGTAAGTTCTCCACACAGTTGAAAAATCAAAAATACCTTTCTTCAAGAGCCCAGAAAGCTGAAATAAAAGAGCAGACGTGTTCTCCAACTGGCTAAATCACTCAGCGTGACCTAAATCCATTTCTTCGCATTCTAAAAGACACTAACATCAAAGATGAATGTACACATCACTATGGATGTGCCAGAGCACAATGCTTTTGGCTGCTCTTCCTCCTTTTGTCACAAGCATTCTCTCTCTAACCGGATTATTTTCTGACGGGCCTCCTCCCCCACAGTGAAATATATGTCACATCAGTGGGCTCTTGGTCTCACCGCAGGAACCCAAATTCAGGATGCTCCAAACTAACAAAGACATGAGAGTGAGTTATTCACCATTAAGTGTAATGAACCCACAATTCAACTATTGTTTTCTTGATGATAGACTGACACATAGTAGAATGGGATGTCAGTTTCACTCGCTATTACAATGATGGACACTGAGAACTGCCTGATGTGTTTCAAGACAAAGGAGAGCATTTGTCATAAATATTAGCTTCTGTACTGGTTTTTTCATTCGGGACTCAAGGCAAGAAAAGATTTTAAATGGTTTGAACCGAGTGTATATGTATGTTAATGCAGGGACGACAACAAATAACACTGAACATGCTCTGTCCCTCCAAGGTTTTCTTTTGCTGACAAGCTGTTGAAGAATCAGCATTGCAAATAAAAGTACACCCATAGCCCCATTATTTTCAAATCCTGACAAGTCTTCCTCTCTGCAAAGCAAAGCACTATCATATTCTAAAAAATAGATTACTTTAAACTGTACTGGTAAAAAGTCTATTGACAATCATTAAATATTGCAAGCTGGCCCCAGTCCATAACCCAGAGAAATCTATTTATTCATGAAGGTAATTGAATCAATAGCAGATGCTGTATCGGGTGTTGCAGCTATCCTTTCCTTTGAGACCCAAAGCTCAATACTCTGTTTTGGCTGCAGAGTTGCCCCTGCTCTCATGGCTTAATAAGAGATGGCGTTTCAAAAGCATTAATTGAGATGGTCTGCAAACAACCTTGAATGTGGCAGCCTTTTCTTGGCTGAGAAAAAGTCCATCATGCAATTTAGCACCCAGCACTTCACCTCTTTGAGGGGGAGGCAGCTACAAATCGAGTCTTGCTTTGGTGATTAGAAAGAAAAAAAAAACAAAACAAAACCCTAAAAACATGGCACACGGCTAAGCGCTGGTCATTAAAAAAAAAGACCAAATGCCTCTGCAGAAATCCGTAATGGTGCGATTTAATGGCTTTGTGATGATGAAAACATGTTGTGTCATTTTGAAGGTAAAATAAAGTAAAAAATGTGGTATTTTGTGACCTTGCAAAGAGGAATTTGCAATTTTCACCCAGAGCTTATTGCCTCTGATTGAAAAAAAATCTGCCATTCGATTTAACTGTATCAAAATGAGTTCTAACTTTTAGCAGTTTTGGTATGAAAACAACAAAAAAACAAAACAAAACAAAAAAAAAAAAAAAAAAAAAAAAAAACAAGGCCACCTGCCTTCCTGTTAGCAAGCTAATCTACAATGACTGCTTTGAGATTTCAAGGTAGGTTCAAGGCTATTTCAGGAGAGTTGACCTCCTCTGGACGTTCTTGCTCACTTAAATGGCCACAAGGGAACTGTGAATCTATCTTCGCTTAATGGATATAGGAATCTCACATCCCGCCTCAGTGATGAATGACTATGAATGGATGGCTAAAGTATCACTCTCAGCAGGACCCACAGCTTCATTCATTCTGATAAGAATCATAAAGCCGGGCAGGCATGCTTTGCTTGGGTCAATATCCTGTACGAGTAGCCATTAAGCCACGTGTGACAATGGACGCTAATATCATCAAGGTGTACCGATACCCTTCTGTCATTGTGTTCATCTCAAGGTGAATTATAAATGGCCCTAAAGCTCCTAAGTTCTACACATTCTAGCCCACCAGAAAGATAATGATGATGAACTGAATCACACTATCCATCAGTGTTCAAAATGAGCATGCAAGATGAAAGTGTAACATTAACCATTCTTCGTGACAGACACAAGAACTGAGCCTTTTAAGTTTCCTATTCAGACTGTAATAACACTATCCTCACATCCAGCCAAAAGGAGCTGTCACTGTGATGAAACACCGCCTGCCAGGGGACGTCAAGGAAATTGTGATATGGATTTTGCCGATACGGTTGGTTGTTGTCCTTTGCTGCTAAACTGTGCTGAACGAGCTATTTAATGCAGCTAAAGAGCTGTATGGCCTCCTCTGACAAGAAGACGAGTGTCGTCTAGTGACAATGTGTATGTTGTGACATTTCAGCAATGTTTGACATGAGGTCCCAAACAGAGAAGGGTGATTGCAGCTTAGTAAGTCATTTGACAAAATGAATTTGGGTTAGCTCTGGGTTAGAGCTGTCCACTTTCAGGGAAAAATAATGTCAACAAGAGTGATTTGGTTCTCATGATTTTCCAGTTGTCTTTTCTAGTTTTCTAAGTCCAATAAAGAAAATCTCAAAAGTTCAATTTGTTCATTTCAGGGAGTTGCTGGAAAGGTCTGGGTGAGCTTTTTGTCTAAATCTTTGTTTGTTTGACTGCAAGTGAGTCTGAGTCACCTTGAACAGCATTAATAAATCAGAATTCTGTAACTTTCTACATGTTGTCTTCACTGACAACTGAACAACTGAAAACGTATTTGACCTGCAGCAAAGAGAGCACAGTTGTTGTAGAGTGCTGTGGGGAAACCTGTTGTTTACCTGAATCTGTCATTGTAAAACATGCAAAATAAGCCAGCTAGATAGGTGTGATATTGCTGGGCATACAGTATGCTGTTTTGAATTGTTTACAAGAGTAGAGAATGCTGCAAATCACTGTTAATTATTGTGCTTTATGATATATTGTGCATCTCTTTATTATTACTGATATTAGCTTTGAATTCAGCTTCCGCTGTTCGCTCCATGATCAGTCATGATGCCAAATTATAATAGTTACTTAGTTATGGAGACAAAAATAATGCTGTTGATTTGGATAATAAAAAATAGTCTCCAGTTCCCTCAACTTGTTATTAAAGTAATGATATGCAAGAATGCGTAACTGAAGCTACACACACAAAATTAACCCCCTTTCCCCCCCCTTGAGTATTTACTGAGCTCTTCCTTTAATTCCCCAGTTTCAAAATCTATTGTTCATAACCCACTTTCATACATTGTCAGTTGTGTATGCAATTCTATATAACTGTCTCAGTCTATTCTTCCTTTCTTCTTCTCCTTCTGCTTTTTCTATTTCTTCTTCTCACCTTTATATGTTTGCCTTGTCTCTGCTTACATGTTAAGGAGAACCAATGCTTCTGGATATTTTTGGCATGTTTCTTTGTTGCGTGTGAAGTTTTATTTGGGTTGCAACTGAGATTTTAACTGCTTTACCTACATTTGGTAAAATAAAAAATATATCCAGGAAACCAAATTTAGGTTAAAAACCCAACAACCCAATTTAGCTGTGCTCAGAATCAGTGACCTTTATGACTGGATTGCCACACAGTGACAGATGTTTTGACATGTCATGGATTAACCATAATCTGGATTTGTTAGGTTTCACTGTGTAGTGCAGATGAGATCACTGCACCTGGAGTGTGGTCGAGTGCACCTGTGTGGGAGTGGGCCAACAAAACAGGCCACTGTTTGTGCTCGTTTACTCCTTAACTCGACTGTTAATCTTTGCTGCTTTGATGGTTAGTCTTGCAATGGGAGGGCTTTGGTTTAAAGGTAAACATCTTGAGGGGGAAACAGTAACAGTGTGCCTCTGTTTTAGTTTTACCTGGGCAGAAATGGAGTTTAGCATGGTAACAATAGCCAAAATAGTTAACCAGGCAAAGAGTGCCAGGTACAGAAACTGAGAGACAATCTGAGCAAAACATACAGGACTCTGGCTGACATATTATTTCTTTAAAGTCCAGTGTTGAGAGGGGCTACAGTACATGTTAAGCTGTTCTAGTTGTCAGGTTTTATTTATTCAGGAAGTCTCACTTAAAATCAAGATTTTTCTACAGCAAGAGAGAGAGAGAGAAAGGGCCAGGAAACATGGTGCCTGAGGGTTTAGAACACAGACGATATAATAGCAATGTCCCTGATTCGGGTCCAGCTGGAGACCTTTGTTGCATTAACACCCCCCACCTCCTCATTCCCTTCACTTCCTGTTTCCAGTCTAACAAAGGCTCACAAGATTCATCTTCTCATTTTCCTATAAAAATATCCTGATCCAGAAGGAATGTACATGGTAAGGAAGCTTTTTTTTTTACTTTATATTCTAACCAAAGTTGGACTACAATAAAAAATAAGAAGAGACTATGTATTGTATACTTAACACTTATGCATACTGCTGTGAAAGGCACATTTGAACACTTATCAGGTGTGTCTTACAGAACGGGGCCTCCTGTCTAAAGGTTAAAATGAAACGTGTGTTCCTGACCTTATCTGTCCACTCCATGCCTTATGTCCAGTTCAGAAAAATGCAGAGCAAGCACAGGAGGCACAAACTCACTGATGTGCCGCCCCACATCCATCCTCAGGCTGATAAAAACCCACATCCACGGGCCGTCTGGAAGAGAAAGTAGCGGCAGCGGTGGGATTTTGCTCACGTGATGTCAAGGATTAAACTCGGTGGGATCAGCTTCTAGCAGACAGTCGCCCCGAAGGGCTTGCTCCATTTATGCTGCTCTACCCCCAACCTTCCCCACCCTCCACACCCAATCACCCACCCTGATTCACTGGTGCTTTAAATTCTACGGTATAAACTCCTTTGTCAAATTTATTCACCCTCGGAGCCTTTTCAACCCCCAAAAAATGTCTTTCTCAGCCCAATGCTACAGTAGCCACAACCTGGGCAGAGGTGGGCCTCAGGAAGAGAGAGCTGTCAAGACTGGGACTGTTTAGAAGAAATACTCAGAGACGACTCCCCCTGCCTCCCCCCTCTAGCACCTCATTCCCATCCAGCCTCCAGTACACCTCCTTCAGCCCTACTCTAACGCCATTACACGGCGCATTCCTCTGAAGCTCAGGAGATGTGAAGCCTCGGGCCGGAACTGAAGTGAAGTATATGTGTGCATAGTGGTGCCTTGGTATTTCACTTTCAGTGACCCTGTTTTGGTATTTAATTGTAGTTGTGTGTGTCTGTGTGCACATGCGTATTTCACTCTCACTTACTATGTGCTGGTGTTTTTGGGAGTGTGTGTGCAATTAGTGGGGAGGAGGTAGAGGGTTAATCCCCTAACTACAAAGTAACATGTTTATTAATCCTTCATTTTAATCCGGCAGACCTGAGGAAGCCATGGTATCTCGCCTTAAGGGCAGCTGGGAGGTGTAGGTACGCGTGTGTGCGTGCGTGTCATGTGTGACTGTGTGTTTAATGGTACATGTCTGCCATCCCTCATGTGTGTGCATATTAGAAACCACAGGGTTTGAGTTCGCAGGCAAGGCTCCCGTGTGTGATATACGCACGCATCGGGACTTAGTATGTTCTTTCCGGGTTAACATTACAACAATAAAAAAGCTTTCAAGATGAAGTGAGCAGTAAATCACCACACAAGTCCTCATGAATCGGGCTAATAAATGCAGCAGGAGCACGAGAGGAAGTCGGTTCCCTGGCTGTGAGGGTCTCACGGGGCCTCAGGATAGAGTACTTCTGATCAAATCCCAGACCAAATAAAGAATATATGAAGCGGTGATAGTGATCACTGTTAACAGGTATATGGGTTTTGAAGCTGCCCCATTAATACCACATGTTGCAAAGTGTTACTCCTCTTACACTGGAATTAATTGAGTTTATATTAAAGCAGCAAATCTTGGTGAAACATGATCGCTTGGATGTCATTCTCAATCAAGTGGCCCTTCTCTCCTCTTTTTTTTCTTCATTTCCTGAGTCTTTGTTGCTACAGTCTTTCTTCTTTTAAACTGATCCTCACTTTTCAGCAGTTTCAGGCCCTTCAACGGTTTTAATTGCCATTTAAAGATTGTGGCTGCCTGGGAAAGTAACCTTTTGGTAAAACCTTTCATGAATTTGAAGGTTGAAGGACTGTCACTCATGCACAAATGGGTGATTTGGTGTACACATCTACACACACACACAGACTTATGCACACTGTTTCCTGGACAGTCGAGATGGTGTCCTGCTCCATCTAGATTTCATATGTCCTGAATAGTGTGCTATCAGGGACCCTTTACAGTAGGCTGGGATGAATGCGCTAGGTGCTGACATTGGTATGTTACACACTGAGCAAAAGGATCATGTTAAAGGATCAGTGACTCAATATTTACTATGCCAGGTTCTGATCATTTAAGTGGTGTGCACTACACTTTGAAGCGAAGATTTTCTGCCTGTAGGTGAGACACTTTCAACTTCTTCAAGACCTCCTACAGTGTTTTTTTTTTTTTTCAAAAGTTCCCTGATAGAAGACAAAGGTACAAGCCAATAACAAAGACAACAGGGCATTTTGCTCACATCATCCTTTATTCTCTAAACAAAAAGCACAAAATATAACCAGTAGGTTTCTGTGAGAACATGAAGTTATAAGTTCCAGTGTCATCGGCTGATGCTATTGTGTCTCTCTCTCTCTTCCTCTATGTTTTTGGGGTTTTTTTTATTTCTTTCTTTTTGTTCCTTCTGCTGTCTGCGTAAAAACATCACTGCCTCTCTCGTGTTTGTGCAACCTGTTCTCTTTCCAGGTTTCCATGGTTGTTAGGAGGTTGTTCATTTCAGGTTCTGCCCATCTGGTCAAAGCCAAATGTCTTCCTGGATCTATTATCTTTGAATATTTTATTTCAACCAAATTTGTGTATATTGTGATATTTTTCATGCTTTTTCAGCGCTCACCGCATCTATTGCGAGTCTGTCGGTCCTGGAGATGAATCTCTCCTCTGTCAATGATTCCTCATCCTACTGTCTGAGGACAGAAGGTATCACATACAGTACAGTATGCATTATAAAGCCCCTAATGGCAAATTGTGATTGGCGATAGCAGAGCAACAAAAATACAAATGGACTTGACTTAATGAACAGCTTATCTACTGTGCTTGCAAACACACAACCATTTACATTACAGGATGGGCTATTTGAACATCCAGCAAAACACATTTCACTGTTAAGGCTGCTGTTATCTACTACTGCTGCTGCTAAATGCTGGTTGTTGGCCAGCAGCCACCACGGCATTGCAACCAGAGTACGCCCCCATATGTTATTCTATTTAAGCTGATAAAACCTTATCATGTTCACTTTATCATTAGGTATGTTTCATATGTGCACAAGATAATAATTAACAACAGAGTTATGTCACAATTTATCCCCTGAGGAAATAGAAATATGGCTGCAGCATTCTGACTGGACCAGAACGCTGGCTTGGACTGAGGAATTATTATAACTTTATTTGCGTCCATATAAGAAATCAAAATACTTTCAGTATTTTCAAATACTGAAACCTTGGTTGCTAGTCACATTTTTTACCACTAAGAGCCAGTAAAGTAAAGTAAAGTAATGGTAAATGATGAGTGTGTGCTCAAAATGCAATAGCATTAAAAGCTGTGGTCGTGGCGCTACTGTAGAATTTGCTCTCTTACAGACGGGACGGGGGAATTTCCAGCACATGAGAGCGCCGCTCCGTTTGACACTGGAATGAGGGAATTAGGAGATTTATGATTGTCCGAGGTCACAGAGGGAAGCATCTGAAAACAGACCCACGCCTCCCCTGACGCCTCACACTGCTTTACAGTCTGACAGCCTGTGTCATCTCCACACCCACACAGACAGAGTCACACAGACATAAAGTAATACACTACCAAAAATGCAGAAGGATAGAGAAAGTAATAATAGGACAAATATGCACACTCATCACAGGCATACTTGAGTTGGGAATGAGCTCTCATTGAAACACCTCCATATTTATGAGGACCATAATAAAATTCACATTATACTGTACATTTCCAAGCTCTCAAACATATTCATAACCATCACAACTAAATGCCCAACAACTTCAACCTTGAACCTAAGTTAAGCTATAAAACAAAGTCTTAACCTTCCAATTGCATTTAGAACAAGAGAAGACCAATCCAACACCATTGTGCATGTGCAGATTGTCAGTTTGTGTTTTATAGTTAAAAAAGAGACATGCCATGCATAAATGTGTTTGTGCGCATACACACACACACACACACACACACACACACATCAGTGGACTGATCCTGGTCTCCCACAAAACCTTCGCAGACAAAGCCTCCACTGCTTCACTGGCTAGCAGAAAGAGCCACTGAAGGAGCCTTTTGTCCTGCGAGCACAGACGGGTTCATAGGAAATAGTGGGAGGGCAAACAGACAGACAGTGGCCATCCTATGTCATTAGACACACACATACACACATACACGCACTGTGGCTTACTCAGTGTGGTATTGTATGTCACAACACTTTCCTTTTAAACACCCATATTTCATTCTGTGACAGTCTTAACCAAGTACAACCCCTCCCTTCAAACACTGTTCACCCACTCGCAACCGTTTCAGTTTTTCGTGGACGAGCTGCATTTTAAATTCTAAATATTGTCTGCTTCAGCATTTATAAATGATGAAGTTGTAAATAAAAACTAAAAGGTAACTGCTAAATGATTAAGCAATCATGGCTAGAGAAAGAAAATACTTTTTATAAATACATCCATTTAGCCGTGAAAAACTTTTTTTCTCCTGATTTCACTTATTTTCACATCAGTGTCATACTGCATTTTATACGCTAAACGGTGAGTAAATCAGATTTTCTTTCCTCCTCTCCATTACATCCTGTTAGTAAATGAACTCCCCTGGGACTACCTCTCTCGTAACTCTCCATACTGTAGGATCCGAGGAATGTTAATCTCCCCTCTTCCCTGGGAATGCAGTGTCCAGGCACCTCGCCTCTCCAGAGACAACCCTCAGATACAGCAGTGGAAGTGTCTAGGGATAGGGTCACTACTCCTGTAGACTCTTTCCCAGCCCTCAGTCCTTATTTTCTCCCTTTTTTTAACCCCACACTGTGTCCTGTTGTCTCTCCTGGACCCCTTATTTCCCGTTCTCTTTCCTGAAGATTGTGTTACTCTTACCCTCACTGCCTGACAGACACAAATATGCAGGAATGCATCACACTCATTCACACTGAAGCATTGTTAGTAGACCTTGACATTATTACCCCCTCTTTGATTGATTATGTGCTTCATTTGAAGCGAGGGATGTCTCGAATCAGTTTCCTGTGAGAGTTTGGATAGGCCTGTAGGTGAGGGGCATATTGTGAGTCTGTGAGAACTTAAAAAAATCTGTTCACTGGAGTGACGTATTCCTGTGAAAGTGCATGGAAAAATCTGCACTTGGATGTTGTTAGTGGAAAGCAATTGGCTTTGTTGCAACTGCCATAATAAATTTCAATCCAGTCTGAGACCTGGATGTAGCTCCCAGCCATCTTTGAGAAAAAAAAAATATTGGAGGTGAGATTTGTGAAGGAGAAAGAAGAGGGGGCAGGACGTGAAAGCTGGGATTGGCATAAGTGTAACATCCCAAAATCTACTGCTTATCCAAAAAGTAGTGAGGATAAGAAAACCTTGAAAGACCTTGTCTGGAAGGCAACTGGATGAATCGATGAAGAACAGGTGCAAGAGGAGAAAGGTTTTTGACATTTGCGAGTATGTTCCATCAAAAGGAAGGAAATTTCACTTTTCTGTAGGGTTTATTTATTTATTTAATTTTTGTATTTTTTTTTTGTTTGTAAGCAAAGGAAACACCAAAAGTGTCATGACACAGTTTCATTCTGGATGTTGCTCAAGCAAATCACAATCATTTGGTGCGAAAACAACCAGTCTTTACAGACGCAACAATGGTAGAAACAAAGATAATGCACAAGCACTGAAGCCAGAAGCATTTTATTTTATGCCTGGTCCATAGAGGCAGAAAGACAAGACTGTTTATTTTGAGTGTGACGAAGACCTTTTGCTTACATAAAGTAGTAGTAGTTTTTAAACTGTAATCAGGGCAGTAGCCATTTTAACTCAAACTATGATGTTTCCCTGACGTGAGCCAATTTGTTTATGTGTCTCGATCTACCCAGAATCTGTCTCGTTCTATCCATGAAGAGGGGATGGAGAAACAGCATATTTTCACTATAAATCTGGTAACTCACTCCTGTCAATCTGTGTACAAAATAACTTTTAATTTGCTTGCAGTGCATATGCCAAAGTCAAATTTTGCATGCAGCTGATTGCAGCTTCCATTACCTTCTGTGGAGAGCACAGATGTGTCCTAATACAAGACTGTTACATCCCCAAAAAGACCAGGTGAGTAACAAATTAAATGATATTTATTTTTGAATATATGTATATATAAAAAAAACAGGGGGCACAAACAGGAAGCTACTTTCTTCAGAAAGGAAGAGGCCAGATCAATTAAAGTCAAACCAATTCAAGGTTTAAACCTCACTTCCCACCCTACACAGAAGGGAGTACCTATCGATCACAGTACACAACAATAACTCAAGTCTGGTCAACAAACAAACAGCATGAAACCTGCCATCTGGCCCACTGGTACCTGCAGTTGCTCTCTTTGAGGTTTTGCACTCTAGGCTTTAATTACCGAATGGTGAGATCCAGCACTCACTAGGTGGGGAGAGGAAAAGGGTGAGGGAAAGGATCTGCTATGAACAGCAGCACTGGCATATTACCTACTCACAAAAATGGAGTATGCACTGCATGCAGTTTCAAAGTTGTGTTGATTGTGTGCATACTGAAGAGACCAAGTTGAATCTGGAGGACCTTAAAAAGTCACAAATATCAAGTAGCAGTACTAAATAACAACTACAAACTAGAACATATGGCTCCTTACACCTTTATACTTGTCAACATTGTTTACACAAGATTTCCAGAGTTCATCCAGGTCCAGCTTGAGTCTGGCGTATCCATGGTGATGTAAGCCTGGCTTCTTTAAAAGCTTATCTGTGTACATTTATGGCGCACTTAATCACACACAAATGTTCATATGACAGAGAACTTCAGCCTTGTTTTTATACCTTTGCCAATAATACACAGGTAGACCAAAAGACCATGTGGAAGTTTGACTTGAAAAGGTAACAGCAGCATTTGTGGTGAACTGTCCATGTGCATGTAAACACACGGCACCAAACTGCTGCAATTACATGCTTGCCCTACAGCTGACCTCCTTACATGGAGTCATGAACCCAGCTCCTGCAGTACATCCACACTACATTTATGCAGTCAGCCATGTGCACACACACAGAGGCAAACATGGGCCGAGATTTCACGACACACTGTCCATCACTCATACGCAGACTCCTCATGTGTGTCAGACCACACAATCTATGGTGTCACTAAACGGAGGGGGGGATTAATGCTTCAAAGAAGGTGGTTTGTTTAAAAGAAAAGAACATGTATATTCACAGAGAAGAATATCTACTTTTTGTGACAGAGCACAAAAGCTATAGTTTTATAATTCATTACATGGAGAACAAGGCACTATTTTTAGCCACAGAGAGACAGAGACACTGTTGGCTCACAGAAAAAAGCATCAGCAATGACAACATAAAACCAAGCAACTACAGGGGTCTTCACAAAAATGAATTAATAGGGTTGAAAGTTCAGTGTGTAGTGTTGCTAAAATTCAGATGCATCTGTACAAAACCGGAGAACATTGAGGCAGATAAAAGTTTGGCAAACATGCTTTTTGCCAAAGGGATCAGAGTATTTTTTTTAGTATTAATTTTTTAATGACTTTTTTGCAAAAAGAAAATTTTTTATCTGAAAAAAAATCTCTTAACATCAGAGATTTATAGTATTAAAACTTTGCAATGTCACACAGGCTTATATTGCACTAATTTAAACTGGTATTCTTTCAAGGCAGTGGTCATTTTCAGCATTTTTTGACAGCCGATCAGTTTGAGTGATGGGAAAAGGAGGAACAACTACAGTGAGCTGAAGTGAAGATGAAGGGCTGTAGGCGACAGGCGACATCCACAACTTTTCAGCAATGTAACCAACTCCTCTTTCCCCGTGCCCAGCTGTTCACAGATTCATGTTGTGTGCTGCATAAAGTCAGATCACGGTTACTACCAAAGGATAAAAAAGGTAAATTATTGCCGGACTTCTTTATTTTACCCATAACACCCCTCCCCCATTTATGAAATGAGTCTGGTGACATTGAACTGGGTTAAAGCTTCACACATTCATGGGAAAAAAGCAGACATTAAGAGATCAATCTTGGATTTTATGAATCGATATTGGAACTTTCAAATGATGACGGAAAATTGATTTTTTAAACCCAGTCTGCTACACAGCCATTTTTTGCGTATAACACACTGAATTAGTTTTCAAGTGGCATACACTGCCAGTGTAAATCATATATCTTGCTTGCACACAAAAACAGGACAAGTCAATTTCAGTTAAATGAAACTGCAACCTTTGCTGGTCTCTCTGAGAGGCTGATGACATAGTGCCGGTAGGGCCTGCACTGAAAAAGCCCTGGATAGGACCTGCTATTCTGGCTGCCCTTTGCCTCAGGGAGGTGGGTGGCTTGTGAATACATAACCTCAGGCCCTGGAGCCCTCTGCCTCAACGATTGCTGTTTAATCCATCTTAGGAGCTGTACCTGCGTCACCACTAGCCTCGAGGGTTAACAGGCAACACTATGCCGAGGCTGCTCTGCGGAAAGAAAAGCTTTTATGGTTCAATATAAGAAGATTGTGTTTAAAGTTTTTGTGTTAAAAGTTTTTTTATAGGAAAAGTGTAATCATAAGATCAGTCGATTCCCTCTGAGTTTTGTGGTCAAATGGTAGAGTATTCTCTCTGAGAAATGACAACGAAATATCCATTTCAGGAAATATGAGCAACTTGCTGAGTCATTTGTCATTTTTTTAATTTGTACTCACAAAATATTACAACGTGGGAGTGAACTAGCATTTGATTAATAAACTAGTTTCGAAACAATAATCTCTTTTATGAGTTTTTCTGTTGCCCATTCACATAAATCAACTAAATTATTATCACGTGAGAATGTAAAAGCGAGTGTGGGAAGACTCCAGATAGTCTATTTTGAAGATATGCTGAAGAGACTCCCCTGTTCATCTTATCTCAATGAGAGGCTAGAAATAGCATAGCGCTGCCTTTCCCTGTGAGTCCTCTCAGCTCCATGACATGTCAACACTCATTCAGCACCGATGAAACCCTACCACTCTACTGCTTGCTCTGCTCTCTTTGTCTTGTTTATCACTCTCTTCCACTGCTTTACCTTCACCCTCGCTTTACCATAACCAGTCTGTTCTTTTAAAGTTTCAGATGAACAGTGTCTAATCAGACAGTTTATTTGTACGAACTTGTAAGCTGGAAATTGTTTAAAGCAAAGCCTGGAAAAAGGGTGAGAAACGACCTATTCATGCAGTCTGGAAATAGCTACTAAACACTTTTTAATTCTTTCATTTATGTCTTTGTGCTTGCTCTTTTCCTGAAATTTGACCAACAAAATTATTGCTTAAGACATGGTCCAAGAACCTACTCAATAGATTAGAACATATAAAGTCCAGTTGTACTAGTGTCAAGGACTAATTCAAATACACCAATGTTTAAGAGTTAATGGACAAATCATTACAAACATAAAGAACTCAGTATGATTTACTAATAATGCTGTTTCTCACTTGACTGCCAAATAAATGCCATTAGTCAAGGCGTCTGAGTCATCACTTTGAACAGAGTATGTGAATTCAAATTATTCTTTCCTGCCTCCTACACAAATGTAATGGCCCACTCGAGCTTTTCAATTAAGATGTGGCCTTGAAATTCACTGTGTAAGGGGGCATAGAGAGGCTTGTTTATTTCTTCACGGCGGCAGAACAAAGGCTGAGTGTACAGTACACTTCATCAGCACTCAGGCGCATGTAAGTGAAAGATTCAGCTTCAATACGCTGGATCAGAAACATGTTGTCTGTGTGTGCACATCTACTTTTTTAGTGAAGGTATGCAGATATGGTTAATTTTAATTTTGGCAATGAATACAGCTTAGTGTGGGTATATTTGTGTTGATTTGCATACACAAATGCCAGGGTCCAGTGTTAACACTGAACCAAACAAAATGAGGGAGCAACAGGTGCTAGCTAACAGGGTAGTCAAGGAGATTTAAATCAGTTTAAAGTGCTTGAGAAGAGGTCTAATCAGCCAAAAATAATTAGCCAAAATAATTTAAAAACACTTAGATTCACAATGAGAGTGCAGAATGTTAAAATTTGTATAAACTCAAGCATCTTAAACCCATATATCAGTACAGCATTAATAAAATCGTCTCTTAAGTGTGAGTAAAAGTACTAAACTGTCAGGTTTTTTTTAATTTATTCTTTTTTTTTTTTTTTTTAACTTTGGCAGCAAGAGCTGATGGGATGAGTCATAGTGTCCAAAATCTGTCCAAAGTAAATTTGCATAAATCTTAACATCCTTATGATTCATTTTAACTTCCATTGGGGTTCCTTGTCCATTTGAATTTATTGAAGTTTGTGATTCTGCCTATATGGTTATGAATCAACATTAAATGTTTCACTTCACAGACATATTTTCTTTCAGCTAAGCTCTCATTGCTGTGGTATATCTCGACTGAACTGAACATGAACGTCTGTTACATTCTAGCTCTTGCCAAGTCTATCACCACCAAATAAATCTCTCTGTATTTCACAATATAAAAAGTTTTTAAATCTGGTGTCTGGCCTGACATTCTCATGATGTAGTGCTACAATGATTCGACTCTTGTCAAATAGCAGTGACTGGTTTGGCAGAGCTGAATGGGGCAGACATCGCAGCTATGGAGTCGACCACAGTGACTGGAAGCACAGTGGAGCCTATGGTGTCTTAAGCGCTTCACAGTGTTTGTTTAGCTACTCTCAATACCAGAAGAGGGAGACAAAATTAAATTAAAAATTAAAGTATTATTATACTATTATATTTAGTAAGAGTGCAATAGCAAGCGCTCTGTTTATGTTTGGTGAGGTAAAGCTACACCTTGATTAATATTTGTAAGATGACTGTAAAGTCATTTTAGAGGACGGAATGCCAGAAAACAATCAACACTCTTCAGCCTGCTTATTGAGCTCCATTAGTATGAATAACCATAACTCCCGCTGGCGTGTATGCATGTTTACGCTTTTAACGCTTGCTCTTTGAGATGCTTTAACACTTTCACTTTGAGATGTTGATTTGGAGGCATGTACCCCACCCCTCCCTACCCCCTACAGTGGTATCCTGCTTAGACATGCCCTCAGGGGCATGATATGAATATAAATGTGAAATTAATATAAGGCTGGTGCGGTAGCATCCCTTAGATGTATGCGGATTCACTTGATGTTGCTCATTCAGTATGTACAGTTGTAGGTGGACCTCAAGCTGTTTGTTTGCTCAATTTATACCTCCTTCGGCTCAGGAGGAGGATGGTTCTCAGACATAAATATATAGATGATAATATATGGCTGACTCTGCTTCAAGCCCTAAATATCAGTGCAGTGTCTGTTGTGTGTGATGATACTCTACATGCTACTTGCAGTTGAGGAAGCAGTTCATCAGGGATCTATGGCCACATTTCTGAACAAGCTGAGTATGGCAACTGAAAAAATATGGTAAAAGCATTCTTCACTATGGCCAATACAAGAAGTGAGAAGGGCTAGATTAAAAGTGGTATCTAAGGGGTGAAATGAGTCGCGTTAGCTCAAATTCTACATTATGATGCCTATTTATAATGTGCTTTATGTTAATGCATTGGTGTTGTGCTCTGACAATATGTTACTCACTTAACAAATGTTCAGCTCACTTTCATTCAGTGTTATTTATATAGCGCCAAGTCATAACAGAAGTTATATCAGGTGTAGTAGTGGGTGTTAAGCAGGAACACAGGAGCAGTAGGTGGCCAGATCACAGATCTAGACTCTACTGCTCCGGAGGCAGAAATACCTGCAGGAAGTGACAAGAGGGAGAGATGAGAGAGGCAAGAAAACAAAGACTACAGGAGAGAGAAGAGACCAAATTAGTAAATTAATGGATAAGAATGTGTACTGTACATATAGAGAGAGATGAGCTCAGTGCATCATGGGAAGTCTTCCAGCAGTCTAGATCCATAAAGGGCATTACTAAGGCCAGAGATATATCTGCTCTAAAATGTTTGCGTGCATGCGCATGATGGCTGCCTCATGTATGTTGTGTACATTTGGAGCATTCGTTGTAAATAGTAACTTCCTCGTGTGTTGCTGTGTTTTGTTGTTTACATCAATGCAAATCCAGAAGAAACACTCTCACTACAACAGCACGTATATGAATGATTATGTTCACAATGCAGAGAGATGTTTATGGAAGCGCCTATATCTCATGGATAGTTCATGGTTCACCTGAGCCAGCTCTAAATATAAACTTTTTTCAAAGAAGAATACTTTAAGCCCACTCTTGAATGTTGATGAGGTCTCTGGCCCCAGAACCCAGACTGGTAGCAGGTTTTTCAAGACCCAAGAAGCTTGGAAGCTGAAGACTCGCATCAATCAAAAACTGTTTCCTGCTACGCTCTCACAAAATTGTAAAGCAACCCTATGCAAAAGGCTCCCAAACCAAAAAAAGCCACAGATAAGGCACCTGTGAGTTCACATGTCAGTTGTCAGTGAGTACTTTTAAATGCAGAACAAAGCTTTGTTTTACAGTGAGCTGTTATAATGTGTATTTAAACTCAGCTCAATTATGTATGGAAAACAATGTCCCTCATGGTGTAATTTAGTTCTAATCTTGGTAATATAAGTTGTGTAATGATACAGGCTCTTTGCAATATGTTTAAAATGAAATGGTAAAGAAGATAAAAGATATTTTTTAATTGCTAGTATATGACTAAATCCTTTACAGACGGTGTGTCTCGGCCACTTTATAATTACAGAGGAGACTGCAACTGCCAGCACGTTTACAGTCTAACGCCGCAGTAAACGCTCTCTTTGGTTATTAACACTAAGTGTATTATTGTTACTATTTTGAGACTTAAATTCAGTATGCACATCTAGAACAGTATTGTATTGATGTGCATTGTTACAAGTAATAATTTGATTACATGATTAATTTTAATATTATTTTCATAGTTTTGGTGCCGGGCCTCTTATGTGCTCACAGAACAGTAAATGACAGTAAATTACTCTCATGGATTGTCTTTAAACTTACAATAGTCAAAATAAGTCTCCAGTTCTGAGGAGAAATGTTATTGGGCACTGAGGCTTCAGGCTAGGAAACATAATGTTTCTAACTAGAATATGAATCTCTAATCTCCAAAGCGTGGAGCCAATGTGTCAGACTGGATATTCTTGAGTGTCTCGCTGTCTTGTATTGGTGAGCAGCTTACATTAATGGCAAGCTGGGCACCCAGGTGTGGAATATGGGGCTAAGTAACTAAATTGTGATGAATGACTCGCAGGTTTTCTTTGCACAGTTTGTTTTTATTGGCTCTCCTTTGGTGAAAAAAACCCTGCCCCTGTGTGTGTGTGTGTATATATATATATATAGGATATATATATATATATATATATATATATATAGATAGATAGCAGACAGATTTGTTTTGAAGACATTATAAATAAAATGAGGCTTTTATTTCTGAGTTGTTGTGAAAGTTCAAGGATCCTGAAATTGCATTCCTCAATAGGAGAAGCAGGGGTGATATTAATTTCTCTTTAGACTATAATGCATACACAGAAGACATATTCCATTTTGATTAGGGGGCACAACTTTCTCAGCTAGAAGAAACTCAGCTGCTGAAATATTTTTCCGTCTACTCGTTTAACCTTGTGAAAGCAACAAGTTCAGGTCCATTCATCCATTCAAAAGGGATTTTTGAAAAGTCGGAAATCACTAAATGGAGCAAAAGTAGATGAATAGGTTGAGGGAAAGTGGGTAAAATAATGAACGCCACTAATGATGTTTAACAGTGTGAGAGCTGAATATGAAGGTGGATTTTACTCACAAGAATAAGTACTAATGAGTCTTCCATGGAGTACTGAATCCCAAACAATGACCAAACCTGATGACCCCTGTAACCTCTTGACTGGAGGCTTACATGCAGGATTTCTAGATACTGAAGACAATCCAAACATGTTACCTCTTGTTTCCAGTTGTTGCATAATTATTATTGCATAATTTCCTTGGCTGTATTCAACCACAAGTAGTGATCCAGTAAAACTAAATCCATGGTTTCACCCATTACCCTTTTCCATTCAGTAAATTTAGAATTACATTGAGGGCATAATTGTGACAAACTAAAAAGTAGATATCTGATATAAATGTAATGTGTTTTTTTTGCACAAAGTGTTATGACTTTGTCTTCTTAACTGGACTAAAGCTTGAAATGACTTAAATGTGATTAAAACTAATAAGCATTTGATGTTGTTTGCTAGTGCAGTAATACATTTATTTTACAGGTGAAACTAGTCATTGCATTGTCACAGCTATTCAATATAGAGCTAAGGATGTGTGTGTACAAGGAAGAATACGTTGAATAAAATGTTGTTAATGGTCACAAATCAAAATGCCATTTTCAGGTTATGACTGATTATTCCAAAGTTTGCAGTGGGACATTCTTTCTTTGATGTCACTAAACCAAAGAGTACATGCCAAAGGCGGCCATTTCGGTCAAAGTCAAAATAAACTGAGCCTTTGTGAGACTGGGACTGGAGCTAGAACAATCAGATTGTTGAGGTACAGGTCCTTCCTCTCTAAGGAGCCGGTCCTGCTTCAGGGGGAGGACAAAGCCGGATTAACTGGCATACCATCCAACCCCGACTGGCCTCCACATCAGGACCAGACCCTGAGGTCCACAGATCCCACCAATTAACTTGTCATTCACTCTGTTCTTTTTTTTCTTCACCAAGACTTCATGGCTTCATTGGTAAAATGGCTTAAGCCCCCACCACTCTCCCACTCAAACACAAACACAAGTACTCCTCGTATGTTACCTTTACCCAGAATTCCCATCAGGAGTGACTTTTGTGAAAAGGAAGGCTTTATCCACTAGGAATGTTTAATTTCCAATAAGAATAAAAGGTTTTTATTTATCTGTAATGCAAAATATATATGTTGAGATTTGATATGATCTGCTTCACATACATATTCAAATATTACTTGGACAAATGTGTCAGTCGAGAACTTCTGAGTCTTTCTAGAGTCTTAATAATGTCTAGTAGAGAATGTAATTAATTCAGAATTAATTCACACTGTAATTAATCATCCATCATCAAGGTCTTTCACGGCAGCTTGACGTAAGTAGATATCATATTTTTGATAAGCAGGTATAAATCATCTGCCCGGGCGCATGCTTTTCCTGCCACTTATTTTGGTTCCTCGCAAGCCAACTAAACCATGCCTCCCACGGTTACAGCATCAGCTTTGATAAATCTCATTAGCCCTTACTCTGCACGCTCATTTGCATAACTTGTTTCGTGTTCACCAGCCTGAGGTTGCAGAACCTCCATAAATGCCTCTGTGTGGTGTTGACCTGATGAGTGTCTTTCGTGTCTCTCTACTACATAAGGCTGTTTATGTCACAGCACTTACTTTTTTTCATAAACCCTTACTGTACTCTTATGCGGTTTGCAGAGAATAAAACATATGGTAAATCTACCCCACAGTTATTGTTTTTTTACATCCACAAACGCTGCTAAAATTTTAAAAAAAGAAAGAAAAAAACCCCATAACATACTTTATACACAAGCAGCAGGCTGCACTGTGTCCCTCTGGGATACACTGTTCTTAGGCACCCGCCTGAGCTCTCTCCACAATAATCAGCCTTTTTATTGTGTTGTTGTTTCTCCACCATTCTCTGATCATGCCAAACACTTTTCTATTATTCATTCAGTTCAATAGCATGGCAAAGTGCAGTGCAACAAAATTCTGTGCATTGGGATGAAGTATATAGAATGTAGGGCATCAATAAATTATACAGTAGTGTTTAATGATACGGTGCAAGAGCAGTTGTAGATGAAAATCCTGCCATTGAGAACTGTGAATATGAACTCCATTAGTATGAGAACATGTTTTACCGTACAGAAAGACCTGGAGCAAGACATTTTAAAGAGGTCAGACATCCTATTTCAAATGTCGTTTTTATCAGTAATATGAGTATTAACATGAGTGTGGGGGTGATGATTACATTAATGATCAGGGTTTTCCCTTGCTGCACATGAGGGCATGGTGGTATCTCATATGGGGGAGGGAGGCTGGATTTGAATATATTTTCAGTCTGTCTTTGTCTCCAACATTGCACTATATTCAGTGGAAGAGTGTAAATGTATGTTGTGTTGATGTTCGGTTACTCTGCTATTATTCCTGCCAGTTGTGTTTTGCTTTGAGATTATCAGAAACCGTCTTTTAGCTTGTCAGCCACATTCCAGCACATTTATGAAAACCCTGACCCTTCCCTCTCTTTCAGTCGTAGCAAGAACACAGGAAAAAAGCAACTGCTTACCTTCTGAAGTCATTCTATAATATATGCTCTATACTGCGTTAAGTACCTGCTACTCTTTAGTTAACCAATAGTGTATTTTTACTGTGTTCTTCTTGATGAAATAAAACAATAACGAAGAGCGTAGGAATATGCAAGGGTTTATTTGAACACGAATTATATTATTTCTACTGTAATATGCACGTTTTTATTAACCTAACTTAGGTGTGGTCTTGTGAGCCATCTTTCCGAGAAATTTCATGCATGTGCTGCGACAATGACTTACATTTTATAAGCATCATAAGTGCAATGTGGCTTATATTCAGTTTTTATGCACTTTACAAACGGCGCACACCTCAGGATCTTGACACAGGAGACCATTGTTTCTATCCCCTCTTCACAAAAGTGAACACTCCCTGTTTTGGGGTCCCATAATTTAACCGAGACCTTTGAGTTGCCTAAAAAGATAGAAACATTAATAATGCTTTTGTTGCAATCAGTGGATAGTGAAGTGAAAACAAATTAAATATGGTGACAGTTAACATTTTGCAGATTTATGCGGTACGAAATGAAAATTTTGCAGCTTTGCAGATTAAAAACATTAAATCAGCTTAAACAAAGTTTTCTCTTTAAGTTGATAATGAAATGTGTTCTGTTCTGTGTTTTGCTGCTGCAAAGTATTAGTTGCGAACAACTGTAAGTTTTGAGAGAAAGGGCTGATGTATCGTGTCAAAGGTTTGAAGCTCCTGACATAAGGTTATTAAATCCACTAAGCCAGTCGCTTTGGCTTTTCAGAATGGTATTTGAGATCCACTGTCACTTTATGGAACCTTGATATGTAGTGAGATTTGTGTACAAATGTGTGTACCCGTACCATCATATCATATGTTAGAGTAGCAACCACCACTTTTCTTGTTTTCACATTTGTCATGAGTAGACTCTAGGATCATAGTTTTTTTTGGTCTGCAAGTCCAGTTCACAAGGCCATGTGTAATCCTCAGCTCTTTTATT
Source organism: Datnioides undecimradiatus (assembly GCA_008933995.1). Classification (NCBI taxonomy): domain Eukaryota; kingdom Metazoa; phylum Chordata; class Actinopteri; order Lobotiformes; family Datnioididae; genus Datnioides; species Datnioides undecimradiatus. The sequence goes on along the minus strand of WARS01000029.1, from coordinate 10,391,145 downwards.
ACCTTCACCATGTTTCACCACCCACGTGAAATTCCTGCAGGAAAAATCCTTCCTTCGTTTTCCAGTCGGGTACTGGCAGTGGTGCGTGGTAGCTGGCCTTACCCCAGCCAGTTGAAGCTGTAATATAATTTCATATTGATTTCTTGTTGACCTCCCATGAAGCAGTCATCATTCTGTAATGTGCTCCACACGTCTTCTTAATGAAATCAATAGCCCCCCTGCCAAACAGAAGTCCAATAGGACTCTCTGGGAACTCTGTGCTATTACAGAGTGAGTATGGGGAACATTTGTGGGTTAAAAATGGGATTTTCACTGTCTTGGCTCCTAATGAAGCACACCTGGAGATACAAGTTACTATTATAGATCAACAGATACATATGCAGTGAGCTTTTCCTGCATTCAATAAAACAGATTTTCACACTATGTACTGAACTACTGTTCACCACTTTTATTGAAGAATGTAGCTGTGCTCGCGTATTTATTTGTATTTTGTGTCAAATGTTTTGGTCACTGTGGTTGACCAGTTTTCGCAGACGTTGGTCAAACTTAAAATGTTGCGAGGAAAAATATTCATCTTGCAAAAAAATTTAAAGTTCCAAAATCCAGATATGTTGTCAGCATATCCAGCCATTTTGGCATGATGGAGTCAACGAATGCCACGTCTCCCACTCTTAGAACATTTGATTTTGACAGCTCATATACACAGATTATGATTTATGTAACACAATGGCTTCTGAAGTATTGTAAACGGTAAAATTTCAGATTGTGACTGGAGGATCATTCATCACAGATGCTGTCACAGTTTGTTATGTCTGTTCAATCCTACTTAATATGACAGGGAACTTTTACAAGGAAGAATAAAGTGCATATTATGATAAAAAATTCTGTTGGCAAGAGTCACTAAATCTGTCAGCTTGACATGTGCATTGCATTGAAGTAATGTAGGTAAATCACTAATCCCCTATTGTGAAGGGAAATGGTGCATATCGACTCTGTGGTGGGGAGGTGACTTAAGAGGTTTGGGCGAAACCCAATATTGTTCAGTTTATTATAATACACAAGGGCCTTGATCAACCAAGCAAAAGAAAAAAGAAAAAAAAGGAAGCAAACACACTACCACATACATGCACACACACTACACAGACTGTCACACAATGCATAAACGTGATGATATTGCCCATGGCTGTTTAGTGCAATAGCAGGTAAAACACTACCTTGCCTCTGTTTAGCTTGTTCTGATTCAACATTTGCAGTGTATCCTCTGGATTGTGTGTGATGTCCTTTAACGCGCTTAACACCCACCATCTATTTGGATGACATCGCTGTCTACCAATGACAGCGCTGTTGTGGAAACTGTCAAGGTGACTTTTGCACATCCGACACGATTTGCCAGTGGCACTAGCTAAGCCAATGTTGACTGTGGGGCTTTTCCACAGTTTAATTTTGAAGAGGCGCTTTGGACCTCCACCAACACAGCAAAACACACCACGTCGCCCTCAAACCTGAAGTGGGCACACTATAACAGTGTCAGAGGTGGGTAAGGTAGAGTTCTCTGAGTGTGTACAACTTTAAAGTGTTTAATTTGAAGCCCTTTTGTGACGTACAGTAGTCATTTAATTGACGGTGATGAGACCTGTTGTATATTTATAATATCTGAGTCAGAAGCAATTAAATGTTTAAAATGGTGGTTCATGCTGAAGCAGAAGAAGTGGCGTATTCACTCATTCCTATTCTGTGACCGAAGACATTTCTCTTGTAGTTATTTTGAGGGGTCTGAGGGCATCCGGGTTTTAGCAACAAAAACAGGGATCAGTAAACTGTGTTAGTTTACTGATCCCTGTTTTTGTATGTAAGATTATGAGTTCTCACTTGATTTAGTACCAAGGTAAATATTTTCCTAATTCGTTTTAAAGTCCCATTTAGACAAGACAAGAACTAGACCTTATAACTGACACTGTCACTTCTCAGTCAGATCCAAATTGGATAGAGAAGTTAAAATGTCCCTCTCCAAATGCGGCCGCTTCTGGTTCCAAAGAACAATGGTCATAAGTCCACAATCAATAGGTGTGGTCACAGTGGGTATGCTTTTTGGGAAATAATATGATACATCAAATTAATCTCAAGTTCAGAATTTTATAGGCTGATGTGTTTGACCTAACAATAAATGAATAAATGATTCTGTATCTGACTGAACAGAAAATACCATTCACACTATTAATATTTAAGAAGCTTTCTTTGGTGCCTCAGTTTGAATGACTTATACTCCTGACCTTACTGCATTTACTATACTGGCTGTCTTGTGTCTTTGTCATTTGAAACATTACACACCAGCTGAACTATTAACTAAAGCATGTTCTGTAGAGTTTACTGATATCACATTGTACAATTTTAATACACTTGGGTTTCTCAGCCACATCTGAGTGCCATTTAAATGTACTGGTGAATAGTGAAATACTGAGGCATTTACATTTTGCGATTGAAATGTTAACCTTTTCAAAGTTAGACACTGTCTCTGAGGATGGAAAGAAGATGGCATGATGTGCCCACAGGGTTCAGGAGCCAGTGATTGGCTGTATATTGGCCCATGACTTCTTCAACTGGAGCACAGAGAGAAAAGAGAGGACATGTCTGACGGGGCTCATTATCAGATAAAGACAGACTTCTAACCCCTATGGGATTAGAAAAATGAACATCTAGGCTCCCACTAACAATGAATAGAACGCTTTACTTCATCAGTAGCATCTTTCTACATTATATGCAGCCTTAATATAGCCTCTTGTTGCTTCACTAAATTCTAAGAGCATATTGTATGAAATTCAACATCCAAAATGTCACAGGATCTATCCCTGCAAGTACCATGATAGTCTGACATGTGCTACGGCAAGACCCTGACAACCCCCCGTGCTCCCCGCTCTTTGTAAGTCACTCTGGATGGAAGCATCAGCTAAATACCTTGAATTCAAATGTGAAATGTATTTCATATTCATGTGCAGTAGTGTGTCAACACCTGCAAAATGAGAGTCATGGTACAGGAGAGAGCCGGTGTAGGTCTCCACCGCACATGGGCCTGACACATTAAATAGCTTTCAAATGAACAACAGTAGAGAGCTGGCATGTCTGACAGAGTCTGATAACATTATATACATGTCCGTCACAGTCATGGGTGCTTGAAACATAAATGTATGTGTTGCTCAGAAATATCAGCCCTTGCACCAAAATGCTCTTGATTTTCACTGGCCCAAGACGAGGGGATAGAGAACGAGAGGAGAAGAGGGGGGCAGAGAGAGGCAGGCTGGCGTTGACGGAGGGTGGGGGTGATGCGGAAGGAGTGGAGTGAAAGAGCAGGCGTGAAAAATGAAATGCACAAATGGTGTTGACGGAGTAAGCACTAAAGAGGATGGGGCAAACGTCTGCACACCTAATGAGTTCCCCTCCAAAAACAAAGACACTGTCCTTCACAGCAGATTCCTGCATCCAATCATCAGACATGCAAATGTAGAGATGTACTATTGAGGTTTGTGAATACTTCTATTGCAGAGAAAAACACTCTGTGGGCAGTTTTTAGGCGCTGGTACAAAGGCAGTACAGTACAACATATGCTAACAAAACTGCAAACAAAGACATCACATGAACACATGCACATCTGACATATTCAACACATTTACATTTATGACACATTCAGGAATGAACGGATAAACAAATGCAATCAAGTGAATGAATTGTTCAATGGATATTTATTTATTTATTAACAACAACAAAAAGTAATTACAACACATTCCCTGCCAATTGAGTGTCTGCCAAGTACCCCCTGCACACCAAGTGAGAAAGAAAACAAGAGGAAGAAAGAGAGTGAAGGGGCAAAGCAAGAAAACCAAGAAGACTGGTCAGATCAGAGAAACAGACAGAAAATAAGAAGAGAGAGAAAGGACATTGGAGTTGGAGCAAGAGCCAGGGAGAGCGCAAAGAAGATGGACAATGTGAAAATCCTTGAAGCATTGCAAGTAACAAGCTCTCAAGATCTGCTCCAGAGGGAAGAAAGGTTCTCTGAAATCTTACCGTAGATCATTTTGTGGGTGTGAGACAACACAACTTCAGCACTGGGGCAAAACACAATTACCTATTTAACTGCTCAACTCCTCTGTAGGGCTTTCACCAGTCTGCCGGTGTACTGAATATTTTAGTGAGATGTTAAATTTGATGTCAGGTATCAGGGAACCAAGAGACTCAAAAGATAGAAGAAAGAAACAGTCTGACCATTACTGAAAATTCCTTAACATCAACAACAACAAAAACTATTCTAAATTCACTTTATTTACAAAATGTTCAGCAATAGCAACAGGATTTCATGGACCCCATCACATTTCTGGGTTTTCCATGAATTCATTATTTACATGGAGAAAAGATGCAACACATTGTCTCACATTCATTAATTATCTGAGGCAACACCAAGGAAAGAGAAAGCCAGACAAGAAGTGAGGGAGACTTGGTAGTTAGAAAGCGAGTGTAGTGAAGCCTAGTGAGAGATTACGTTCTTTGCTGCTAACAAGGCGGTGTGTAGAAACCCATTTAAAAATAGGCTAGCATTTAAAATGGGCCAGATAGTAGATAAAGCAGCCTCTCTCTGCCAGAGTAATGAGCTAGGACCCTCTCGCTCTATTAGCAGAGAGAGAGAGGGATACACACACACACACACACACACACACACCCAGCTGTGGCAATTAGACGGTGGCAATCATCAGATTATTATTTTTACACAATAAATTAGGACAAATCATCAATATTTGCCCAGTTAGATGGATGCATGCAAATGTGATGTGCAAATGCACATGCACATGGGCACGTGTATGTATTTGCACCTGCATATGGGCATGGTAACATGCATGCGGCCTTTGTGTTGATGTATATTAATGAGTAGGTTTATGTGGATTTACAATTATTAGTCCATGCTCAACATGGTGACAAAGAATATTATAACTACAGTGGAAAAGATGTGAGCAGATGGGTCACAGAGTCCTCCCTATCTTTGTTGCCCACAGTAGTGTAGTCCAGTATGAGCTATTGGGCATATTGTCAATTTTCTGTACACAGACCCCAACCCCCACTTCAATCCTGAACACTGCTTCGGTTCGAAATGTGTGTGGGTGCACTTGCACATGTTTTTAAACAACAGCTTATCAAATAACATTCATATATTTTGGGGATCACACTGAAGTAGATTAAACTGGATTCAAGGGTTTTAAATGAACTTAACATTTGCACTTCGGTTTTATGGACTTTGAATAAACAAACAAGTTGATGTTTGGTTTATGGTCAAATCATGGATTTAGCCTTTTATTGCCATTTCGGACCAATGCAGGTATTGCTGTATTCCCTATACGTAACAAAAGTGGATACAAGGATATAATAGGTTGGATGTTGGGGTGTGGATGTGGTGGATGTGTACCTTACATGTTCTTTAAAGATTTCCTTTTTGGGGGGTGGGCATTTTCTTCTTTGTAGCACGAACTGTGAACTTTATGGTTACATGGTAACTATTCAGTTACTGGGACGTTCCCTGAGCATAACATCCCTTCTCTCATACAGAGGACTGGAGTTTATGTCCTTCACAGACAGTTGCAATTAATGTTCCCCTTTTATTAACTCTAACAACAGCTTTTCCTTAACCTTATCTAAGTGTTTTACCTCTCTAAACCCAAATTTGCCATAAATGCTATACTCATGTTTTCCCCTTAACTTTACCACTATTGTAGTCACACTGTGCAGATTTTGCAGAAATTGAGAGCAGTAAAAATGTTCTCACTGTAAAAGAACATTACTGAATGCGATCAAGACTCATCCATTATGACCCACTCTTTTGGCTTTGTGGTTGTGATGATGCATTCATCTATAGATCGATAGTGTCTCAGGGCAACATAAACATAAGGGTAGACACAAGTTGGCAGTGAGGTCGCTGGTCCGAAACCCCATTCGGTTCTCATAGTCAGACACAGTCTTACCATTGGATACGTTTCATCATCCAGTTTTGTTCTTTTATTGAAATGATCCTAAAAAGCAGTCATTTATTTTTCTGGAATATGAGCTGCAGCACCCTGCCTTCCGCTCAATGACTGCTGGGATAGGCTCCAGTGCCCCCACAACCCCAAAAGGGACAGAAAATGGACGGATGGATGAGCAGCAGCACAAAGTTGCAAACTAATGACGTCACAGCATTCATTTTCAGTCATTTTTTCATACAAACATTACTGTTAAGATAAATGGTAAAGCTGGCAGTATAATAGACAGTGTAAAGATGCAAGAGTAAGTAATTAGCTTTAACTAGAAATTCTACTTTATTCTCTTGTGAGGACTTTGCCAAGGACAATTATGTTGTTAGGGTTAACTTTCCTTGTGGTCATTCAGAAAGACCCCATGGGCACACAGTGGATGTCTCTCTATCATGTAGACTGCATTACTGTCTGCCCAGCTGAGAGATAGTTGTCCAGCCCAGGGTAATGTGTTGTTAGACAGTAGGTCTGCTTAGGACTGCTTTGCACAGCTGACCCCAGATCCAACATGTGAATCAACCGAAGCACAGCATCAAAGACATGCAGATGTATAACTTGCCTCAGGCAAAACAGTTTCTCTTGCATGAAGGTCCACAAACAACAACCAACATCCTGCCAATACCCTTATGTCACCCAAGCCATGAAGTACACCACTCCACGGGCATGTATAATCTCTGGGTCAGGAACAAACATCAAAATCCTCCTTTTTTTTCTCCCCACATTTGACGCTTCTGTGTTCAAACCACACTTATCTTTGGAAAACAGAGATCCATTGAATAACCCCTTCTTTATGTTGTTTATTCAGAGCACATGGCTGATGTATTTACCCTGCAGCTCAAACCGGGTCAGAAAAACGCTGTATCCTCAATAGCATTCATTCTTATTCATGCACACTTAGACATTGTCTCTCTTCAGTGTTCAAGTGCTGAGCTAGGTTGGCTGCAATGTAAATAAATCATCTATTGTCCATAAAGTGTTCTACCAGGATTAATTAAAAAGAAGTAATTCAAAGGGGCCCTTTTGGATTTCATTGGGATAAGATGTACTACAAGCTTTCTATAAATGGTGTACACACATTCCTAAAATGTGCGTATTTAATGTGTTTTTTGCATAATTTTACAACAAATGTAGAATTATATTCTGAAATAATCTGCATAGACATAATCTGTGCGTTCATTACTGAATGAAGAATTTGTTTTGACCCTTTTTTTTCAGCCAGAGTGGGCCACACAGGCTTGCAAACACTCCCGAAAAATTGCTTTTCGCCTGCTCTGAATCCAGCAACAGCGTAATGTCACATTTTTTAGTTTCCATAGAACAGCAGTCAGATTGACTGACAGTGAAACCTATTACTCAGCCACTAAGGCCCATTGTGCATGCAAAAGCCTATATATCACATATCATTACCTGCTGTATGTTGCTGCCCGTCTGTCCTACCATGTCACTTTGCAAGATGCATGGCACTTGATCAAAGTGTATTCCATTTCTGATGTATTCACAGGGGCCGGGGCTTGAAGTTGTTTTTAAGTACAACACTGTAAGTGAGACAGAATGGCAGAATATCTGGAACAGAGGAAGAATAGGACAGCAAGAACGTGAGGTCATGGCTCCCCCTATAGGGCAAGAGGTGCAGAGCAAATTGTACAGATGGTGGAGCGCCCCTGTTGTTTCACTCTTCCACCCTCTCGCAGGAATGTCTGTTGAGCCCAGACAGCCATTGGCTCTTAATACACTTAGGCTTAACAAGGAGGAAATATACACAAGTAAGTGAAGGGAGCTTGTATTTCCCCGACATTTTGAGCACAGGAAGGATGCTCAAGATGGGAGTAAATGAGGAGAGGCTCATTACAGGGAAGCAAGGGTTCGTTTGATCCACCGTCAGTAGGAATATGGCTGCAGAGGGAAAGTTCCAAGGCTGTAGAGCATGTGGGAAGGAGATCAGAGTGTTTTTATCCTGCTCCGGGCCTCAGATGTCAGCCTTACCAGGAGTAATGATCTCCCCCTGTTCACACACACACTCAGACACACATACATACATACATACCTGCCCCAACTGATTTAGATTAGTAACTGTGTACATCAAATTCATAAATGCTGACTGCAGCTGTCAGGCGTTTAGGGAAAGAGAGAACAGGATGAGAGCATTTTTTGGGATATCAATTATGTGGTTATTTCTGGACATTTCCTCAAAAGACACACTTCGATGAAAGCTGTAAGGGTGATGTGCAACCACCATGGCAAAATCTGTTGGTTAGGCAATTACAAGTATTGCGATACAAGTAGAAGAAATTCTTTTCATATCTGTGACAAGGGCCTTCACCAAGTCCTTGTAAAGATGGGAGGAATTTGAACCACATGTCGGATATCCAAGCTTTGTGCTTTTATTATTTCTGAATGGAGCCTTAGTCAGGTACCCCTGGTTCCTCCCTTCCAACAAAGTAGGGTCAAGAGGTTAGGCAGGTTGCCATTAAGCCCCCCTTTATCCTTTTACCCCCCCATTCACAATGCAGGAGCAGGGGATCCTGGCTTTGTTCTTGCTTCATCACCTCCATGCCTTTAAGACTCTGGAGACTTTATCATGTCTCAAGTAACAGCCCAAGGGAGAGGCATTTTCAGCCCTAGTCAGGTGTGTGCAGAACCATAAAAAACTCTGAGAAGAGCCGGGGTCTGTGTTTGCCCCCAGTGTCTGACTGAAGCTTGGCAGGCATCAGATTTTGCAAATTTTAGCTATGATGACTCAGATGGGAAACTATCTCAATGATCATCCTAACTAAGAAATAGGTCAGAATCTTGTTTTAAACTAGACCATATTTTTAGGACTGCAAAGGCTCTCTTGCTTGTGAAAGATCAAATTTCATTCTAATGTTGGCCGTAAGAGGAGTAAAGAGTCAAAAATTAATAAATAAAGCAGAAAAGGACTCCATAGTATTTAAAGTTATTAAGGGAAGAGAAGAAGACACTGAAAGATATGAATCTGAATATGTCAAGAACAACCCCTGCCATTTAAGGCATGATGAGCATCAAATATCCATAGAGCTAAAAATTCACTTACACAAGGAAGCTTCTCAGAGGGCTAGACGAAGTCTTGCTGAGCGCCTGACAGATCAGCACTGACATTAAGGGATGTAAATGAGAAATTGTGCAATTTCTGGGAAGTATTAGATGTACAGCAAATGTGTGGAAAAAAAAACTGTAATATGAACAGAAACACAGAGAGGAACAAGTCTTAGCTGATTAAGATCAGCCGCTCGCTAGTTATTCCACCGAAACTAGAAAGGAATGATTTCAAGGGTGTTACATCAATACATGAGAGAGATAGAGAGGAGAGTTTTCTATGAGGGGAGCAGAATTTACTGCTCTTATACTTCATCAGTGTGCTGCAGTGGTGGCTGTAAATCTGCAGATTGATCAAACTGCAGAGCCAAAGGGATCCCAAGCCTTATCTCAGAGTAAGGGCTCAGCAAAGTCGAACACTCACTGTTGGTGTGAGTGATGGCGGTGGCTATCTGGCTTCTACCTGGATCCTTCTGCTTCCAAACACACACACAAACACACACAGTGTGCACATACCAGCATAATCTCTTTCTTCCGAACACATATGTACACATATACCCTCATATAAACTTATATAGAAGAGGATGAATTGTGAGATGGATAAGTCTGACAGAGATGGGTTGTGCTCTCGGAGAAGACGTACATAGAGAGACATCATCCTCTTCTTCAACACAGAGTTCTTCCCTGCAGCACAACACTGCTTCATTACAAGCTCTGCAGGTAAACGATGACCTCATCCTGGTCAAATCCATACCTTTCTGTCAGCCCACCATCCACGTCTGCCAAAAGACAGTAAACCGTTCACTCAACCATGTGTGTTGTTGTGGATGGCAAGGGGTGGGGGGCTACCTTTATTGAACATCTAGAGCCTGAAGGCTGAACAGAAAGGCAGACCTGGTGTGCCTGCTAGGCACAGGGAGGGCATCTCTCTTGTTAATAGCAGCCTTTGCCTTCAGTAACACACAAGGTACTGAACCCACATGGCAGATGCTGGGGGAGGGACAAGGGGCACATGCTCAGAGGTAGGGAGCTGCAGCCCGTTAACCCCACAGCTATGCTATTGTTGCTCCTTTCTCCTTATTGCAAATCTGAAGGTGTTGCATTTGAAGTGTTAGCCCGCTTACCTGGCAAAGACCCCGAAATAGCTCCGAAGGATAGCTGTGGAAGTTAGGAACTGTTGATTTCTATTTTTGGAGAATGCGATACGGCCTGTGTGTATGTGTGTGTTTGTGTTTGTATGTGAGTGGTGGACGAGTGGTGGTTTGTATGTGATTAGTAATTAATTTACAAATATTCCCTTCAAGCTGTCTTCAGACTCCTACAATATGACAAGTTTGTGTAAAGTCTTGGAATAGTGATTGTAGTTTGTTGTGGTAATTGATTCTGTATTTTCCCCACCTGCCACCAGTATCACACCAACAGACCTGACATTGTCTCCTTGAACACAAGAGGCTCAGATGCTCCTAATCTTTGTGATATATGGTCTTCGGCAGAGTTTTCAATTAATGCTAGACTAATCCAGTAATCGTTTTGCTGGATCTTAATTAATTTTGTACTGTAATTTTGTTTCTCTTATCATGCAGTAGGGATCTCTCTAAAGGAAAGAAAATAGCCTCCCTGTGGAAAAGTGGAATTCCTGCAGTCAACCCTCTGTTTCACTTCTTCATACCTACAGTACAGTTCCATTATCTGAGTCATCCTTAAACACCATTCAATCTTATATTCTATACTAATATCTGGTGGGTATGTAAAATAATATTTAAAGACCGGAAATTATATTAATTATATTGGTTGATAAGGTTTTATAAGGAGACACTGATAACATTGTATTGAAATAGCCAGTTGCAAATTTCATGTCTAATATGTTGTATTTTAACAATTTCTGTTGTTTAAGATTGTTAGCTCCAGAATTACCTAAAAAAGGATCTGGGAAAAATAATTTAAGTGAAGAATTACAATTTTGCAGTTTGCAATAAATGAATAAAGACCAAATGCAATTGTGAAAATAAAGGCCAGAAATGTTGATAAAAATATTCATTGATTGACTCAAGCTACCATGGTAAAGAGAAACAATAGACAATATTTAACAAGAAAATGGACATGTTCTTTGCTTTTACATGAATTAAATGTTGATTGTACAATGTAAGGGATATAGTAATAGTAATATAATAATGACAGAAGTGATGTTTAGATTAGTTTCCTATAAGCTTTGCTTACACTGTCTAACACCATGTATGAACTCTCGTGAAAATCTTGTCATTACAAACTAAATAAATGAATAAACATGCTTTTTCTCCTAAAGTTTTCTTCTACTCCACCCTCCACCCGGACACCAACCCCTCCATAGTTACTTGTTTTACACAAGGCAATACTCAAGCTATGTTATTACTCCATATAAAAGAATGACAGTTTTACTTTACTTCCTCTGTAAACCCACGTATTTCTTCTCTGTTATTTTCAAAGTGGCATTTGTATTTCTTCATGTACTTTTGGAATCAAATGCAAGTGTTCTATGTTGTTGGTAGTTGCTAGGCATAAAGGAAAAAAACGGAAAGACAATCTGTTTCTCTCAGCACCAATAATAATACATTTTTGAAATGCTCAGGGGGAGTTGAAAAGTTGTCTGTTTAAAAAGCTGATAAATGATACAGGAACACACTTTTCAACCCCATCTAATTAACAGACAATGTCACAGCTAAATATTAGGTAATATTTAGTACTTTCTGTCTGTGAACAGTATATTATGGACACCCACTGTGGTCCTAGTTCACAATGGCTTCTCCAAATCAGCTTGGTCCTAAGGGGAAAGACACTTGCCTTTCTTGTGGTTGAGTGGTGACCGTAAGTCTTTCCAGATGCTTCACTGTAAGAAGTGGATAGGTGGTTGTATGGGGCGAGAGAAAGTGAGCTAGGAGAAAGAAACCAAGAGGGAGAGGATGAGCTCACTTTTCATTTGTGTTGGCTATAAATAAAGAACACATGCAGGCTATCTGTTTGAGTCTCTTTCTATATCCACGAAGCCATAAATCAGACCTGGCCATCATCTGACCAGATACATGTACATCCTTAGCAGACGAGTAAATGGAGGGAGAGAGGGTGACTGGAAATCAAGAGGAGAAAGCCCAGGCCTCGATATTCTGACGGGTAAGATATTGCACTATCCACGCTGTTCTTCCATTCCATCTCTCGGAAAGGTGACCTGCTGGGAGCCTGTAGACTCCCACACTTCATATTTCTTCCCAGAAATTTTCTGCTTACTCTTAAGCACATTTCCTGGACAGAGAAGGCGGAGACATGTTACAGTTGGACCTCTGCTTGGTTTAAATGTCAGGCGTGTGATGGTCATTTAGATAAATGTGCGTATCGTCTGAGGAAGGAGGCAGCACACTCACAAATTGTAATTTTCTCAAGACCCCCCGCCCTGTGGCTATGATGTGTGTCTACTGTACTTGCCTGTGAGCAAACTCAGCTTGGGGCCCTACAAAAGACGTGTTGGCCATCTGTTAGAAAAAGAAGCCAGTCATGTCAAAATGAAGCATGACTAAGTCCAGCAAATGTCAAGCGGGAGGGGAAAAAAAAAGACTTAAGCCAGGATTGGGTGAAGATCAGTAGACAGATTTTAACTTATGTTTGTTGGGGATGATATGTTCTCTATAATCTCTGGTTAGGAACAATCCAACAGCTGATAAACCAAATATGCATCACTGTTCCTTTCCTTTCTTTGTGTCTTCCCTTCTGTCCGTGTCTTATGATAGTTTTCATTTCAAAGGAATAGTTCAGTGAACCATTTGTCAAATTAGACACTGTGTTGCCTATGAGAATTTGTTGGCAGGACATGTAAGGGTGAAAAGACGAGAATGAGAAAAGAAAAAATAAACAGAGGACAAGCAAGGGGTAAATATTATGACTGATGGCTTTCTGGGGTGTGTGCCTGCGTCAATTGGCATCCCATATTACTGTTAAGGTTTCAGGTATCTTAGGACCTGTTATTTTGTCCCACCACATTGTTTATCCCTCCCGTTTTAGTTTCTGATGGCATACGTGTCTTCTAAAGGGTTTGTGTTTGTGTGAAAAAGAGTGTGTTTCGCTGGTAGGCTTTTTCACTGTTCTTCCACAAGAAAAGAAGACAAGCCTAGTGGTTAGTTACAATTTCTGAGACAGAAATGAGTAAGCATAAGAAAAAGACAGATTGAGACAGTCAAAGGGAGAAAAAAGTTCAGGCTGTAGCTTAATAATGAACACAGTCTCACTGGCTCGTACAGTTCAAGAGTTATTGTTCAAAACAAAAATTGCGTTCCCTGGAGGACAATGGAGGTGTGCAGGGAAGACTATCCCTCATTCAGAGATTAGAATTAGAGAGAAACTAGTGCTAAGACATGCAAGCACGCTATGTTGCTTTCATTGTTCGGCTGTGGGAAAGACTCTATTCCTCTACCACTCACACACTACTGGTGATCCACTGACAGCTCCTATAAGCAAGAGCTCTGTAAAAGTCATGAAGTAGAATTGCACACTTATTGGCTTTGTTGCAGGTGGCTATGTATTTTTAGTCATTACATACTACACAGAGTTGGTGGGGTGGCTCATTGTCAGTAAGGAAAAAGGAAATACAGAAAACTGCTTTTATTTGGAGAAGTTTTACATTGTTCAAACAACAAAGTTAAAGGAAACAAATGGAGAAGGTACAGTGTTATGTGAATATATATATATATATATATATACACACACACACAGACACACATACATAATTTAAATAAGACACAAAGATCTTTAATTTAGAAAATAACTGTCATTTTTTTCTGTCATCCATGGTAATAGAATACATGCAATATTTAGACATAGATATGTTTAGATTTTTTAAAACATGGATGATGCACAAAGAGTGACTTGGCAATTCATGTGCAAAAGTGAGTGAGTTACTTCAAGAACACTTTGGTGTTAAAAAGCCCTTTACAAGGACAAACATAGGCCTTGTAGCATATATTTTCTTTTCAGTGGTATTTATTGCACAATTAGTTTTTTTTAAATAATGCACATAAATATATGCTACTTGAAAGTATATAGAACTAAAAGACAGTTGTTATTCCTGGGCTGTTTGGTTGCAGTAGGTAATGTAGTATTAAAAATGGTGGATGGATAAGACAAACAAAGATCTATTAGGTCACCTCATAATTGTTTTGGAGCCTAAATGTAACCTTGTGCATCTGTATGGAGGCCCCAAGGGGCATGGCAAAATGTCAGTGCTGGATGACCCGGGAAACTGAAGTACTGCGTTATAATAAATTCTTTTCTTTTGTTTTTGTATATGTATTACCGGGGGATGCCTTGTAATACTTTTGATGTTTGATAAATAGCTGTATTTTGTAATCTCATGTGAGATGGACCGAAAAAAACAAAACAATTGTTATCTAACTAATGAAAAATAATTGCAAATAAAAACAGAAAAGAGAGAGATAAGTTGGGCAAGGGGAAACTCGTTTGAAACTGAACTGTCATATACCAAGGCAGTGTCTGTACAAGACAGTGTAACATGAAACATGTGCATTTGCTATAGTCAGAATTTGCAGTATGAGTATTTGCACGCCTCAAGTGTTTCACTATTTTTCAATAAATATTGGATTAGTGATGAGCTCAAGCTAAAAAAAAAAACAAAACAAAAAACTGTCATTCAAACCCTCTCTTAAACAAAAGACACAAAGAAAAGATTCCACAGGCCACCCAAAATCCAAATTAGCTCTGTCATGGTTATCTTAGCCTTGTTTGATGTCAGTGGGAGCTTATTGGAATATGTCAGAATACATGTAGAAGGTGAGTGACAGGCTCGGTGTTGTCGCAGCTTGAGCTGCCACAGAGTTGCCTGAGGTGATGTTAGTGTCACTGTGCAGGCCAAGGTACTGATGCGTTGTTGCCCCAAGCTGATGCTCTTTCACCCAGCTACAGCAAATCAAGGTAGTGACCTAAATATTTACCCCCCTCTTTAACCTTACACACCATTTTCAGAGAAAAAAACAAAGGAAACCTCTTCAGGAGTTTACACAAAAGGTGTTCTAATTCACTTCCAATATACACATTTTGAAGTCTTGCTAGAGATCTTGATGGGTTTCAGTAGCAGTTCAGAATAGTAGTGACCTCTTTTAGCTGGGAAGGAAGACAAAAATAGATGGCATTTGTTTAATATTGGACTAATACATAACAGGTTTCACATTTTTTCATCTGTCTGCGTTGAAGGTATTTCTGTGATTTCCTGAGAGAAAAATTCATTGAAATCCATCTCCTCCAGCCAGATGGCTCTGTGGCTACCTCCCTGTTCTCTCAGTCCCAGCACCTCCCTTCATCTGCCCACTCTCCTTCTCTGCTCTCTTTCAAATGTCACTTTGTTTGATACACAGGGGTGAGGGCCAGGGAGGAGCGCAGACAGAGATTTGGCCTAGTGAGACGTTTGCTTTATCATAGATTTGTTTAATCCAAAACCTCTCCTCGGATAAAAATGTGCCAGACTCCCCCGGATCGGTTCTTTCTGGAGGCATTTTGCCAGTTCATTCCAATAAGTAGTTCATCGGGGCCTGCAGCCAGTGGGATGTAGGCTACTGTATGAGAACATTTGCATATATTTGAAAACACACATTTTACAGAAACAAGCAAAATATATGAAGTGGTAAGAAGAATGTAGACATTTTTTTTTATTTTTAAATGTTGGAATTAAAAGCTAAAAATGTGATATTTGGTCAAAGTCTTGACTGCTAGCGCAGATGAGGTGACCAGTGGTTTGTCGCTGTTGGTTGTTTGTAATTGAATCCTTCCACTTCTCTCTAGAAAGCCATTAATCATTCACCTAATTGAGTCACGGACCAGTAATTAGCGGTGATTGGGAGCACGATGGTTGGAGTGATTCCCTTTGATTTGACACTCTTTAACTGTAGCACGGCCGCGACTAGGAGCACATCCACAGCGCCCCCTGTTGAGACTGACAGCTCCCCTGGCACATGAATTCTCCATAGTGATCAAAGCCAAGAACCTGTGCCTTTGACACATCCATTCTCATTTGCTCTTCACAGGCAAACTCCCACACATCTGTCTCTGTGATCCATGGCCACACAAGGTTCAGTGGACAAAAAAATCCTACAAAGACCATTTCAAAACATAAAAACAAGGAATTACACAATGCCTTATGATTTAAGCTAAATTAAAAGATATTAGCTTATGTAAATGAAGGGAAGAGGATAGTCTAGTAAAAGGAAACACTTGCCTATACTCTAATTAAAATGATAACAATTAATAAGATTAGGTTCCTCACTTAGCCAAGCTCAGAGGCCACACAATTAACTTTATGCTTTTTCTTCTTATGCAGTTAATCAGAGTGTGCAGAGGAAACTTAACCATGGTCAAATATTGTATGCAGATGGAATTAAACCTACTTTATGTTGATAAGGTTTCTCTGGCTATACCCATTAATTTATGCTAGACTGACAGCAATAGTCAACACAGATTGACCAGATTGACTGTTTACTTATACTGACATTTTGATCACTTCCCTTCCATCTAACTGCAACACTGTTTCAGTGATGCCAAGAGCAAAAATCCTCTGATTTCATCTGTATCTCTTTTCTTCATTTGTAATGTTTTCAGTAAATGCACATGTTCATAATTATTTAGCATCAGATGACATGGAACTTGAATTATGCAGCAGGAGATAAAAATGTGGATTACTTTGTCTCATAGGTAGCTGCATGATAGGGGACAGACCAGTGCAGGGTGTACAGTTTCCTGTCACTCAACAGATGCAAGACGACAACAAGTCCTCAAAACTGAAACAAACCATTGTAAATGTTCCTAAGAATGATCCCACTTGCTAACTTTAAAACTGACTTGCTATTTCTGTCTCTGTGAAGACAGACAGGCAAATACAACTAATTGGCTGTGGTTAGGTAAAGATGCTTTTCACTATTAAATTTAGGGTAATTATCTCCTCAGGTTGACAGAAGAAGGCAGAGCAGAGAAGGCTTTGGTGTTAAGGTCTGAGACCCTCTAACCTCTTATCCTAATATTATTACTAAACCAAACACAGCATCAACTGAGAAGCAGTCAAAGTCATTCAATCTGTGACATTTAAAAAAACACATATAACAATTTACCAACATAATCTGAGCCAAGATGACAACATACCAATATAATCTAAGATAAAATGACTGTTGTCATGTTCTATTGGTATAACAAGATTACAGTCATCAAATACCAATGTCATATGGAAAACACATCACAGTCTGTTTAATCTCTTAGTACAATTAGATAGCATGGTAGAGTCAATAGATTTTTGATAGATTTAATTTTCACCATGTAAACCAAGTCTTTGTCCAGAGCGCAGAGGTTCACATTCATTGTATAGAAGATGTTTAGTGGACAAACAGAGTAAGATCTAGAAGGTCCTCTGTCATTGAAAACTGTGAGAATACTGTTGAGCAGAGCACAGCCTGATATTTTTTTGTGACACAACTAACAGTCATTCCTCACATGAATGAAAGAGGTCACTTGTCAGTATAACATAAACATGGCTTGTTTTAAGCATTTCACAAGAAGGACAAATGCCGAGGACAGTTTCCAGAATACATCTAGCCTCCCTAAAATAAGATAAGCCTGTATGGAAAAATGTGTATATAGAAGTTTTCATGTAAATGCAGATATGCAACACTGCATATAGTAAATATCAGAAATGTTGAAGGCAGCAGTTCAATGTTGGCAAACAAACATTCACCAGAAGATAAGTGGTAAACACACACACACAAATACACACACATGTAGACGCAGAGGGGTAATCTGGGAGTTGACCTGGTGAGCACTGCTCGACTAGATAAAGGAGATTATCCGTATTGTGGTGAGCTGAGGCCTCGGCTCAACGTGTGTGTGTGTGTGTGTGTGTGTGTATATTTCATGTGAATTTACACATACTACACTTACTGTGTATTTCCTGCTTTTGTGTGTATGTACCAAATGCGCTGATGTTTGTGAACATTTTTGTGCAGTGAGTTGTGTAACAGAATTCCAAGCAACAGAGATGAGGGATTATCAGGATTTTCCAAGAGGGATTTGCAGCAGGGTAGCAGAGAAATACTACTAAGTCGCCTTCACCCCTTGACCTCCAGGGCCAAAGATGGCCTCCCAGGCACTTGACATCTGGTTTACTGGTCACACCTGAGGTTTTTATGGACGAACTGCCCCTACCACAGCATCTGTGACAATGACATTAAAATCAGGGGGTTGAGTGAGTTAATTTGTGGAAGAAGCTTTAGCCTTGGAACACATGAATCATACACTTTTACTGAGAACATCTTAGATATCATAATCACATCACATCACATCACTGAAGAAATTGTATTCTGGTCATTTTATCCAAACCAGTGTTCTGGGAAATGGTATTGGTCTACACAATCTAAATTAAAGCAAACAAAAAACATGTGTGCTATTTGTAATAAATGCAAACCATTTCTGGTGAATAATAAGCTATTTCGGCATTGAAAATTTCAAGGAAATATTCAAAAATGATATAGTCAACAAGATGCTCTATCTGCATTCCTTTGTTTTAGCAAGAGTTGGAAAATCAAGGGAGGGCAAACGGTATTAACGTCTGTTAATACCCAGCCAAAATTACTTTAGCCCAAACTTGAAATCCTGGTGCCATGCCTGTAACTTCAAGTCACATAACATTCTTGGTGACAGCAAGGTTGTTGCCATTGACATTCATTATATAAGAAATAAATATACAGCTATGATGACATGTTATTTGTGTGTGGAAAGTAGATTAGACAAAAAAACAAAAAAATTGTAACTCATCAATTAAGCACATCAATTTAAACATCCTGACTGCCAAACAGCTCCCTGGAAACCAGGAGTTGGCATAGCAACCAATTAAGCATAACTAGCAATTCATTATGTAAACAGCATGGCTAGAACACATCTGCAACTAATAGGATTACTTGGCACAGTCTACCTGTTGTGGTGTACTCAGTCATGTTGCATGAATGTGAATGTTATTCTCTGATCATATATATTATTTGTACAATGGCAGGAGATTAGATAATAGTGAGGTTAGGTTGTGCCAAATGGGTTAAGATTTGTTGATGTCCTGCGCTAAGTCATCATCACTGACATTAATAAAGCTAAAGCTAAGGTTAAAAAAGCCTTCAAACCAAAGTATAAATTTGACCTTCCATGAAACTCTCAAACGTATTTCATTTCAATCACAGCTAATTTGAACAAAGAAACTTTCTCAAAATGAGTAGCAGCTGCATCATTTGACCCTCTCGAGGTCTTTCAAATACAGATTCACCATGGTGAGGAGGGGTGAGATAACCACAGGCTGAAACATAAAGTACGGAGAAGGAACTGAAATGAGTCTAGGGCTTTATTAAGGAGACTCTCAGATTGATTTCCTGTCAGCGAGCGCCCATGCTGATGAGATCAATGCAGACAGGAAGGGAGGTAGAGATGGAGGAAGCAGGAGAACAGAGATCTTTCCATCCTTGGAGTTGCTTCCCATTGCCTTCAGGCTCAGACAGGCTGATCGGCAAACTGAGCAGAGCTGTCCTCTTCTTAAGTAATTAAGACATTACTGGGAGGTCTCTCTATCCATATTTGATGAAGACCCAAGCCACAATTAAGATGAGGCCTTCTGTGGGGGTTGTGGAAGCTTGATTGATAGTTCCCACACAGTAAGGCTGATGAGTGGTGGGTCAGTGAGCTTGCGGCTTCCTCTGCAGAATACCCTTTAACCCCTGCCTAGGTTGGTGAGTCCCCATCGGGAGTTGAATATGGATGGTCTACATCTGCTTGTTAATGAATTAAAAGAGCAATTTAGTTCTCCTTGGCTCCCGGAGGAGTTGATTTCATCTCCTTAATGATTGGCCCCTGTGAACCTGGCTCGGCATTGCCGCATTTTATCATAAGTTATACCATCAGGGAAGCTTATTAACAATGAGTTGAACTATAAGGTGTTAGTAGGTGTGGAGAGGAAATTGCCTGGGGTTAGAATTAGCCTAATTGTTCATATGAAATTCCCAACTAACAGTGTGAAAGCAAATTGGTGTTTTGTCATCGGCCTCTGCGCTTTGCGTAGTTTTGCTTATTTTTAATTATTTGACACCAGAGAAATGTTTTACTGTGCATATACATGAACAGCTAAATCACTAAATATGGCAATATTTATAGGTGCTTAGAAGTGTGATGTTCTGTGAGTTAAGCATATATTACTACATATAATTCACTTCAGGTGCAAGTATATGCCTGTCTTCATGTCCATGTTACATATCATTACATACAATACAACTATAACTGAGTGAGATGAAAGTTACAGAGACTCACTCTGCTGGTTTTCAATCTGAGCTTCATCTCTATTCGGTATTTTGCTGATTAACGTCTGATCGACCCAACATATTTCCTAGCAGAAAAGGGGCTCCGAATGACATTACAAGAACTTCAAAATCCATCTTCAATAGAGATGGAAATACAAAGCTTTGGAGCGGGTAATTAAAAACTTTGCTGCACGTAGAGCTTCTCAGGCCTCACTTCATTTTATGATAATGATAATTGAAAGATGGGGGAGGAAGGACTAAATTACAGAGCTGGATTAACAAAATGCCCATGCCGGGTGCTAAATTCACTCTCGTTACACTTGTGCAATAGCGGTTCGCAGCACCAAGCCTCTGGTTATAGCACACTGACTCGATTACCACCCTCTTAATCAAATTCTTCCTCCTCAATTGCATTTGCAGCGGTTTAAAATGTGTTTCTCTTTTCGCACTATTAAAACTCTCCCCTTAGGTCAGGATACGCTTCAGCTCTAGAACAAAGTACCTATAGTCTTTGAGGCCAAAGGAAATTCCTAAATATCCTCATGTTTATAAGCTTAAAAATTAGCCTTTTTCAATATGACACTAATTTATGATGATTTTAATTCACTTGCATTAGTGGTATGCAGCTCTCACTGTGACTTCACTCTGAGGCTTGCATAGGGAAAATGGCTCAAGTGTAGATATTACATTAGTGGGGTTGAGCCTGGAAAGGTCTCCAGTTCAACTTAGTTTAGATATATTGTCTTTAATTCAAATGCTACTATTGAGTTACAGTTAAAGTTACTTGAGTCAGGCATTATGATGAGAATTAAAATGTCCTTCCAGTAATGTCATAATACCACGATATAGGCAATTTAATAAATGCAGCCATAGTGGGTGTATTGTAGGATTCATTTCTGTGGACTTGATAAGATATGATACTTTTGTTTAGATTGTATCATCTTTTATCTGCAGGATAACTGAGCTGAGTAGAATCAGAGGAGCTATAGCTGAAGTCATGACAGCTTCCTCTGAACCAGTAACCTCAATTTTGAGGTGAATGAAACTATTTGCATATAATGTTATTGGATCAGTGTATAGCCACATCAGCAGTTTTTTCAAAGTGGCTATCTTTTATTTAGGTCCAGTTGTCACTGTACAAATATATCCAATATCAGATATATTATATATAGTATGAATATTCGCCTATCAATTGGACCTGTGGTGTTTAATTATTATTATTTAAAAACAGCATTGTGAAACTAAATGATAAAGAATGGGACCTTTAGCCTAGAAGTTTACTAGTAGAGGTGTACATAGGGCATCATCAATGCGTAAACAAGTGTAGCTATAGAGTTGAAAACCTTGCTGTTTTGCAATGAACAAAGAATGCATTCAGCAAACTGTCAAAGACACAAGAAAATGTGTATGCAAAAAGATGTCTACAACTACACAGGCTGTGATTTATAACTGCAGACACCAACCACTGTTTCGGTGTCAGCCATCGTCTATGTAGAGGGGGGTTGTCTGTATATCTGGTCTGGATGTCTGCCATGTCATGCATGTGACAACATTAAGGGGACCCCGCAGAGAGTTGCTCTTGTTAAGTGTTACTGCTTTGTTGTGGTGCTTATGCTCACTGACCTGAACCAAGGGGTCTCAGTCAGAAGAAAGCAAACCCAGCATCGTCGCCCATGTCACACAACCATGGGGTTTCTGTAATCACATAAGACACAGACACAAAATGTTTCTATCACAGGACTGTAATTACAGCGCTTGCTTTATTAAAAGATGGCTAAAAGTTTAGGTCTGAGAAATGCTGAAATAAATAAAAACTCTAAAGTATTATTGTCACTTATGGATTGTTTGACTGCTCTTGTTTCCTTCCCCACAGAACTGCATCATATATGTAGTGTATAATTAAAAATAATTACTGATTTTATATAGAACCTTCAAAAGCTGTCATTATAAAATGTTTTACAAAAATGACAAATAAAAGATAGCAGGAGACCAGTCTAATACAAGATCTCAGTCAACAAATTAAGCAATATTAAAACAGCTAAAAGTAAAAATAAAATTGGATTTAAAAAAAATACTAAGTAAACCGATCAAATCTGCAACAGATGAAATAATTTTATAAAAACCCAATTGTAAAAGTAAGCGTATGTGTAAGTAAGTAGGTGTGAAATTTTAAAAGAGAGCAATAATTTTTATAGGCTAAGTTTCTCAGGTAAGCAAATCTCAAGGGGTCGGAACCCGAACAAGAAAATCCCTGCGTCACCCTCAGCCTTCAGCAATGACCAGGGAAGAGTTAACAGAAGTTACAGAAGAAGAACACCTTAAGCTGCAAGCTGATGGGTATAATTTAGGGAGCCAGGGAGCTCGGTGCCACACCATGCAGAGCTAAGATTACAATTTTCCAAATTAATTCTATAAAATGCATTGTGGCAAAGTTGCTGTGTTCCCAGATGTATGTTGTAAATGATCTAATGAGCATAGTTATATGAATAGATAAATAGTATAGTACTGCAAGATGTTGAGGTGGCAGATTAAAGCCAAAATATTTCACTGACATTGTAGGCAGCTGCAACCTGTCTTCTCTCATCTTATTCTCTTACATTAACAAATGCTTTTTTTCCACTATGATTTTA
Source organism: Datnioides undecimradiatus (assembly GCA_008933995.1). Lineage (NCBI taxonomy): Eukaryota > Metazoa > Chordata > Actinopteri > Lobotiformes > Datnioididae > Datnioides > Datnioides undecimradiatus. The sequence continues at coordinate 10,368,075 of WARS01000029.1, read as the reverse complement.
TTTTCAATATCAGAATACAATAGAGTTAGCAGAGTTATACACTGTAATTCTGTTGCTGTCTGATAATCAAAACACAGCAAAACTGTTCTTTTGTAAAACTATGTAACATCAATGCACCTGTCGAGTGCATAAAACATATTTTAAGGAATAATAACAACCAATTTTGTCTAATTTGTTACCTTTTCATGTTATGCCTACATGTCTAATTGTAAAATTCAACCTGACCTTGGCTACAAGCAGCATGTGGCTATATGGAAGACCTGCTGGTTTTGTCAAAATGTAACTGGGACACATGCATGCACATGCACACACAGACACACACACACACACACACACACACACAGTCTCCCGCAGTCCAATGGCTCTCTGCAAAGCCCTTCTGCAAAATGAATAACACAAGTCCCTGGTCAAGTGAATGAAGATAGTGTGTCCTCCCCTCTATGTGTGTTTTGGTGCTGTGAGAGAATGGGACTTGATTTATCAACAGCTAGGCCAGGAGTCCACTGAGAACAGGCTGACTGATTGAGCTCTTTCAATCTGACAAGGTCTCAAAGACAAGAGAATGTGGAAGAGAGAGTAAGAAGTGGAGAGACTGGGGCAGACAGGAAGGATTGGGCAGCTATAAGGTTTGAGAGCCAGATGATTTAGAGGTCTAATATCAGCCGTTATTGCTACTCCTATTCTTGAGTTTCCTAATTTCCCCCTAATGGAATCCTCACCCATCACTGAGCATACTGATCGCCTGTTAAACAGAGCCCCTCTCGACCAATCATTATGAGGCTCATAGCTGTCAACCGCCTATCAGATATGAGGAAAATGGGAATCTCTGAGCATGACAAATCAGATAGGGGTGTTTGAGAAAAGTTCATAAGTTGAAAAAATGTCCTCAGAAGAACCAAGGATTAAGAATTAGGGGAAGAGCACATAAGTTTACTTGCTATAAGCTGTTTTTAAACTCTTATCTTAAAACAGGGAAAACCTTGCTGTAATATTTTTGTCTGAAACACTAAAAGGTGTTTAAACTATCTACCTCTTATGATCCTTGTATTATGTGACAGATTAATGACACAGACTTGCCAGTTTATTGGGTACACTCACAGTACATCCAGTGTCATTCAACACTGTACAGCCTTGCAATAAGCATATCGTGTTCAGCTTTTTTTTTTTGACACCATGTCAGAGAGGTGCTGCTTCTGCTTTTAGAGGCTGTATTTTATGGTGCTGTTGAATTGTATTGCATCACGTTAAAAGGTGGAATTAATGCCAGTCTAGGAACCCCACTGGCAATATCTCTGATGACAATTTAGCTTCTGGAGACTTATAGTGAAGCCAGTGCATATCAAACATCTGGGCCAAGACTTTCTCTTCAATGTTTACAGTATGGTTAGCATTTTTGCTTAAGATCCAGACACAATTTCAGTTAATTATAAACACAAATATCCTTTAAATGTTAAAAAGTAGAAATGAGAGAGGAACGCTAATGAGTTCCAAGGCTGCATTCTGGCTACATCATATACAGAATCTTTTTATATAGATTAAGATTATATAGATTAATGCGAAATGAAAAACAAATCACACAGAGGTCATAGCGCATATAGCGAGTATTTTTCTGTATCTGTAATACTCTTGATAACTCTTGATAATAACATGGCCTTCGGCTACTGTACCACACACCTCCAGGCAGAGCTGAACCCACGCAAACATGTGTAAATACTGACATGTGATACATGACTAAGTATATCACCATCCTCATTATTCATTCATTAAACCAGAGCTATTTAATCAACTCCCAGGACGAGGCCCTCGCAATGAAAGATGAGCTTAAGCAAGGTGCTTGTTTACACAAAGGCTCCACCTCCTTCCTTGCTGTGTGTTGGATCATCCTGGCAAGCTCTTAACACGATTATGAATCCATACTTAATGAGCACATAAAACACGGCAGGGATTATCAACATGTAGCTATGGGCTTCCATTGTTGGTTGCAGAAGAACATAGAGCCACTTGTTTCTGAGTGGGTTGAGAGTTTTTTTGGGCCATGGCTACCTCACTTTTTGCCCCCCCCCCGCCCCCGGTTTAGAGGCAGCAGGCCAATGCTCCTGTGGTGTAATGTAATGTTAAATGAATCTGCCATGCTGTAAACCTGTTATGACATTTGAAAAGGCCCATATGGGACTGGTGGGGTAAAAGAGAGACAGAAGCAAGGCACTGAAGGAGAAGGAGCTGCCAATGAGAGTGAATAAGACTCTTTCTCTCTTTCTGCTTGCTGATTTTAGATCCATACCATCCAGTTGAGCTTTAGAGTGGACCGTGTGTTTCATTGCTGTCAACTTCACCTGGCAAGGGTCAGTGGCATTCACTAAGGTTTTGGAAAGAGTTGTACATAAAAGAAAAGGCAGAGGGTGGAAAAAATGAGGATTTGTAAAAGAAGGGAAAGATGAAGGGGGAAAAGATGGTCAGATATTGTTGCAAAGCAGAGCAGGACCCTCAGGCATTGCTCTAGTTCTGCTCGACCAAATGGCCTCTTAGTAGCCTGTTGATGGTCTCCTTTTATAGGCTTTGTTCACGTACTTAGTTTTAGGTGAGAATGAAGAGAAAGCCTGGTAGTCATAATCACTAACAAGGGAGATTTCCAGCAAAGGGTTGGTTATGCTTAAATACCCAAATCTTCTGTTGGTGGTCAAAACTGCAGTTAAAGCCCAGGTGCAGTGGATCCCTATATTTTCTTTGGGTAGCAATAAATCAACCGGAGAAAGAAGTTTGAGAAGGCCTTTAATTACCCCTTTACAAATTGTCTGTAAATGTGGCAACCTGTTTTGTTTATATTGCTTTCTGCAAGTATTTGGACCCCCACTGCAACTTTATCTTCACTTCTTAATTGAGCAGTTGTTTGCTCGAGACTAATCTCCAAGGCTTGTGTACACAACAGTCCTGAAAGATGCTGCAAATTAAAGACTTATCTTAATCCTCTCTTTCCCAAAACATTAGCCTTTCAGATCAGGACAATCCAAGCTGAATGTTTTTGTGTCTGCGTAGTTGAAGAGTAAAAGGTACTTTAAAGCAAACCTGAATTAGTCTGTGTTAAAAAATGCATGTAAGACAAAACCAGTCGACTTCGTTGTAGAAGCACAGGTTGATACATGTGAGAGGATGCTTAAGCCATATAAGATTGCCTGTAAGTGCATCTGGAGACTCTTATTGAGAGACACAATAGTGTTTAATGTAGCAATTTAATGCTACGCTGAAACGCCCATCAATACCTGTGTCTCAGGTGTAACTTGTTCCCCTAACAAGCCATGAACACCTGTCTCTCTAATCCCACCAATTAACCTGGAGACTAGCAACTAGCTTGGGTTACAGCCAACATGGCTTGCCCATCCTTTATCCTGGCGCGTCAGTCTGTGCAATCTTCTAATCAGAGTAACCCAATCCCAGGCTTCTAGCCACTGTCTGGGCTGGAAAAGGGACAGACATGACTGGGAGGGAGACAGATCCTGCTTTTATGTCTGCCAGCACTAACGTTTGGCCTCTCATCCAAAACCCCCACCACTATTCCTTTTTTTCCACTTTCTTTTTCTTGAGATGCAGTGCACATTCTGGTTTATCCCTCGTCCAAGCCTATATTCCAGTCACAGACGTAGCGGAGGAATTATATGGGACAGGTATTAAGCTGTGATTTATTTATCTGAGATTGAAACCAGACCAGCGCCTGAAGCCTGTCATGTGGTTTGACTGCCCATAGTTCACCCCATAGTCTTACACAGCAGCACACTTGCTCCAAACAGGGCCATGTCCCCAATGACCACACTCATTCATATCGATCTCTAGAATATCATCTTTAAAAGACACCCTGAGGTTCATAGCAAGCATGGAAAAGCTCCCTGGAGACAGGATCAGGAGAACAATATGAGCACATACAAGGCTGGTGGCTACATGCCAGATAAAGTGTCAGCTCATTCCTATCTCTATGCCTTTAGGCAGTAACAATTAGCCACAAAACCTTTGCTGTCCTTTGCCTGATACGCCATAGTAACGCCAATGAGATACGGTGGGATACAATGGAGAACAGATGAAGAAGGCAGCAGGTGAAAAGGTCTTGTGGGAATGGCTATTACGGGATGTGGCAGAACAGCTTTGCTACAGAGGCCACTGCTGGTAAGGATTTATTGATCCAGCTTTCTATTCTCTTTACTTCCTTTAATTTGGAGAGTAGATTGTGAGGGAAAGCACCAGAGGAAGTTAAACTCTTTATATTGTCTTTGGCTTTGTTTGTCAATGCATTATACAAATTGAGAGGCTGAAGTAGCAGGGTAGGAACTATGGCAAAGTACGGGTTCACCCTGTGGCAAAATGGTAACCCCACACCCTCTTTTCAGAGGCCAACTCCTGCACATAAAACCACCTCTCTAGGAGGAGCTTCCGGGGCCATGACGATATGGTCAATCAGTTTAAAAGCTTATAAAAGCCTCTCTGGATTAGGCTTTTCAGCATATCAGAATGCTGGTAAAAAGGTTTTGCTTCCTTGGTAATGTTGGCTGGCAAAGTGTAGCTCATAACATTTGAATGATTCAAGGTTTTGAACATACACGTAATGGCGAATGCAGCTTCTCTCCCACCACAGCAGCTAAAGCAGTTGTCATCTGCTGAAAAGAGTCTTCCCATAAATGCTCAAAATCCAGGAGGGGAAGTTTTCTGTTTTATGCATGTAACATGCCATTTAATGCTGCAGCAGACCCAACCCATATTGTTTGAAGATGCTTACTACGTCATTCCAAAAAGATGATGAAAAAATATGAGCACCGTCCAGAGGGTTACAGTTCCCATGTGTACTGTGAAGGTCTGAACACAGAGGAGGCTGATGAGGGGTGCAGGATTTTGGAAAAGATGTAAGACGAGCTGGACAGTCAGAGGCCTATGCTGCAGAGATCATTTGTTATATAAGGGGTTAGATGTCCTGTATAAATGTTTAATCACTGTCTGGGCTCCTGGTCGTTAACCTCCTTGACAGGGAACTAGAGATGGAGGACCAATGATACCTCTGTCTAAACATTGGGCAATTACCTTATCACATCTTAAATGCTCAGCCCAGAGGCATACTCTCCTCTAAGAGGTTTCATGGGCATTGCACACAGCCCTCCTCTGTCAAATAGAGCAGCTGTTAGGGTCAATGACACACTTCAATTTCTGTCACTTATCGGTAAACACAGATTGATTTCCTTGGTTTCATATGGTATGTGTGTGTGTGTGTGTGTGTGTGAATGTGCAGTGTATGTCTTACTAAGTCAACGTAGGAGCTTACAAGTTTGCAGAACTTTGTTTGGATGAAAAACAACATTGATCCCTGACCTTTAACTTTGCCAGCTATCAAATGCGACAAAAGTACCCATTTTGTGTCTGCTTGATGACATAGATAATGCTGACGCCAGGAGCCTTAAACGACATCTGAGAGCCAGGGATCAAGTTTAATCAAATCAAAACCTACTGCACCCATGGGAAGAGATAGTTTTTGAAAAGAATCTGCAGCACAAGATTGTCTGTCTAATTTGGAGCTATTAATGGTTGCATGAGAATGGAAGTTACCCAGTGTTACCCCATGAGTACAAGCAAAGCCCTCAAAAGACTAACATATGGTACTTCTTGCAGGCCAAGCATGCTGCTGAATGTTTATTGCTGTGTTTTATTGCTTTGTTACCTTCTCTCTAATCATTCGCAATGACTTGACTACGTGATCAAGTGTTGAGCTCAACAGAATTTTAACTTGGAACAATTGCACATTGCATGCACAGACACTGCCAATCAAGACAAACGAGGATGACTGAAAGCCAGGATATAAGTACTGAACAAGATAATAGAAATTCCTTTAGTGAGCAACATTTCCTGAATCATGTTTGGTAAAGTAGTCGGCTCCACTGGGAAGGACAGAAACATGCTTTTAACACCAGAAGAAGCAGGTGGGACGTGGCAAAACGTGGGGTAGCAACCCAGGAAAGTATAGTGATGTTGAACATGAATTACAAACGCACTTGGATCCTTGGTACGTGTCCATATGACTAATGTAAATGGCCATAAACAAGTGAAATGCACGCCCAAACTCGGCTTGCCTATCTAACCCCCACCACACTTATTTTCACACACACACACACACACACACACACACACACACACTAGAGGCATGAGTCACCCCCTTTCCCACTGTGCAACTATTCCATTATGGCAATGTGATCCTAAACCCACAAAAAGGTCCCAATGCTCTGGTAGAAAACAGTGAAACACTACAGACAACACCCATCCACCCACCAACAGGAGCAGTCGTGGCACAAGGCCAAAAACACTACCTAACAATATGGCATCAGGGGTGTGTTGTTTCTCCCCCAACCCACAGAGGAAGAGAAGGAGTAAGAGAGTCAAGATGGCCTGGATGCTCCACAGCTTTCACATTTGTGCATGAATATCTTCAATCAGCAAGATCATAAAAAATCTAAAACTATTCAAAAAACAACTGGATGTGATTTTTGGTCTATTTTAGTGAAGATGGTTCATCACCTCTGATTGAGTAATTCCAGATATGTTTTAATGGCATTGGCAAGAAAAATGGCATGTGCGTGTATGTTGGGTGGGTGAGTCCCAGGATGATGCAGTGAACTTTGACCCTTTAAACATTCTCACAACCTGGACCTGGAATCTGCACACTGGGTCATTTGGCGTGATGTTGGAAAGCACGCATGCTCTCACTTATAAACAGTACACCTTCACACTCAGACAAATGCACACATTACTGCATGTGCAAGCATCACTGGCTGATTAGCTTTTTCCACTTCATTGTGCATGGCACCATATGTAAAGCCATACTTGTTTCCCCTGCATAGCATGCATATAATTTCCATTTTATTAGATGACATCACTGTTCGTAGCCTGCAGTGGCTGGCTGGAACCAAAGTTTATTATTTGGAGAGTGTGAAGGCTTTTTTTTCCTTTTTCCCCCCTAAATCTCCCACACCTCTCCCATGGGTGATGTTTTCCAAAGTGGACTCGCTAAGGCGTAGCAAACAAGAGTGAATGCCCAGACTGGACTGTGAGGAAAGGCAGATCAATGAGACAGCTCACCAGCTCATGCGTAGCAGCTTTGTGGAGATAGTCCTCTGTGGACAGTTCTGCTTTGGAGACTTGAAATCAGTTTTTTGGTGCTGGTGGTGTGAGGGTTTGCTTATCAGCAGTGGATCCCTCGGCGCATGAAGTATGTCACACAGCGAGAAGGATGGTGCTCTGAGGTGTGTGTATGCCTATGTGTTGAAGGAATAAAAGTAAACCTCTGCAGTCAAAGAAGGGTTGTAGTGCTGGGATATCTTGGCATAAAGAAATAAAACAAAGTAAATCTGTGATATTTCGAAAAAAAAAATTAAGATTTTGCATTTGCTTGATTAAAAGTTGACTGTATCTATACCAGTCTATTAGATCTAAGTATTTCTCCGCTTATTGTCCATCACATTTGCAGTCATGTTTTAGGGTTAACAATTAATTTCACATTTGTTAACATCATGTTTAACAGAACATTACTTTAAAAATCAGGATTTTAAAAGGATTCAGCATTCTGCCAGGGTTTAACAAATTGAGAGCAGATGGGGACACAGGTATTGCCAAAGAAATAGAAGATCCTTGGGAAACATTCAAACCAAGCTCCTTTTAATCCGGGGCTTTGCAAATGCAGTACAAGAGTCAAACAAAACAGGAGAAAGGTTATTACCATGGTAAATAGATGTTCGGCAATATCAAACACACTGTAATAGTTTGCAAAGGTTCATCATATACAAAACAGTGTTGTTATTACTCCATTCAAATTGAAGGCACTTACAAGCACAGAGGTTAAAGTGTCAGAAATGCATTTTTAACAGGTTATATGACCCTATTTCACCACGCATCTGGGGCATTAAATTCAAATTATGCTGAATGAAAAAGTCAGAATACCCTAAAAAGAGTAGTCAATGAGAAAAGTTCTACTCACAAAAGATAACAATTACCTGAGTCCATTTACATTTAGACTAGCATTTTGCAGCAATTTTCACGCATGTCCACAGGTACCAGACAGCTCGATGGAGTCTCACAGTTAGCGATAATGGTAATACACCATGTGCGGGGGCTTGAAAATTTAAAATTGAAGTGAGAAAAAGATTCTGCCAATGGCGCCTAATCAGCCAAGGAGAAACGGTGAGCGGGCTGACACAAAGCATTTTTAAGACTCAGTCGGTTCCAAAAGTCTGCCTCTTACTCTTACGCCTTTGTCTTGTGTGAAGTTTCCTGTTTGGTTTCCCTCCATTTTATTTGCTTCCAGTTACTGGTGATATTTCTTTTAATCCAGCATAATCATCAAATACAGTTGGTGGAAAAAGTATTCAGATCCTTAAATCCAGTAAAGGCACCTAATACCATGGTATGAAAGTGTCCCAGTTAAAGTATGTAAGTATTATCTGCAGCATTAACGTAATGTATCAAAAGTAAAAGTACTAATTGGCCGGTCACTCTTGTACTGTAATATATGATGATTTTTGGAATACGACCATTGTATCTGTGCTTTTTTGTGAACCCGAAGCACAGGCAGAGCAGAGAGTTAGGACCCAGTGCAAACAAAGACCAGGTGTTGATGAACTTTAAAATGTATTTTATTACAACCAGAGGTGTACATGGTTAGGTAGATGAACTAGAGTGCTCTGGAGTTGGATATAGCAGGGGAGTTGACTGGTGCATGTAGCTGGGCAGAGCACAGAGGCAAAGCTAGGAGAGGAGAGCAGGGCAGAGGAGAAAAGGAATCAGCAATCCAGCAAGGGTATCAGCAGATAAGGATGAGGTTGGACTGGCTTGCAATGTGGTTGCTAGGTTTTGTGAACCTGAAGCACAGGCAGAGCAGAGAGTTAGGTGGGTTTAGGAAAGCACAAAATCACAAACTGGCAAACCATTAACAGTTCAGCCCTACTATGTGTACCACATCAGTGACTGAACCTGGCAGAATCTGGATGAATGATCCGGGGTTTTATACAGGAGTGGTTTGCTGAGTTGATTGGTTGACCATCTGCAGGTGCTCAGCTTGAATTGTGGGAGAAAGAGATGGAGCGCGAGAGAGCCCTGGAGGCCACACCCAGCTTATGTACACAAACACAGACAAAAAAGACATGGATATAGACAGACTGGGGACAAACAGGAAGGGAACAGGGCAAACACTTGGAAGGGAAAACAATGGGAAAACAGATAAACTGGAGAAGCACAGCTGATAAGCTAACAAATATTACCGCAGCTTTAATGTGTATGCTGCATATTATGTTTGTTAAGGTTACGTTTATTTGAGCTACTACATATGCTGCACAGTATAGAAATGCCTCATATTTTAAAAGATGACATGTTTGTGTGTTATCTCTATCAACTCAGTTTCTCATTAGCTCAGAGACATAGCTTTATAATAATGAAATCGTTTTCTATTTGCTCCACAATGGTTTTGTAGTTTATTTAGTTTAAAAAGCAGGATAATTTTCTCAACCCACACTGAAGCACTCCATCCTTCAGTTAATCAGAAAAAATCCAATTCACAGTTACCAAATTTGGAGATACATGGTTTTACTGGACAGGTATGAACACTTGTAATCTCTTAGTAAAGTACAAGTATCTCAAAATTTCACTTAAGCACCATCCTTGAGTAAATGTACACCACTGGATATTGGAAATACGTAGTACATCATTTTTACTTGCTCATCAATTTTACACTGTTGTTAAAGCTCTATTTTCTGTCTTTGAATCTTCTTGACATATGAATTCATTCTGGTTAACACTGAAAAAAGAGCTGGTCTCACAAAATGAACATTCACAACAGCATTAACATGGTGCTGCATTATATAATTAGGGTACATTTGAAAACTGTTGAATAGTAAAAGTAGGCATGTGAGATTATGTGTATGATAAGCCTAATTCCTGACAGCCAAATTAAGTTTTATTCTCAGTGAAAGTTGTTCTAAAGTAAAAGTTACCAGTAGTTCCCATAACCTTAAAAGACACCTTTAGCTGTCTTGTCCATGTCCTGAACATATGATCTTTACTTGTGGAGGAACAAAAACCCCACTTGTGAATACTTTAGGTTCACAACACAATTTCAAAACACTTGGAGAAGTTGCCATTGTTTCTCCACCGCATCTTTGCTGCATCTGGAAAACTATTCACATAATCACAAACACATCTAAAAGAGAAAATAGGAGAGCAGTTATCCACCTTTGGAAATAAATTGATGTTTTCCATCCACAAGCAGTACATTCTTCACCTTCATGAATATCTCTCTGATGGAGATATTACATTCACGGGGACCTGCAGCTGCAGGTTAAGGGACCTGTAAGTCATTACAGGAAGCTGGAGATTTACCTTGTAGCTGTAGAACACCTGCATGTCTTCTCATTTGTCTCCTTGGACATGTTTCTGGTCACGCAAGAGCAACCCCGGCGTAACTAGCAGGACCGTTTCTGTAGGATTCCTTGGATGGGAAAGTTTTACCTCCCTGATCAAACAAAGCCTCCCCCTCAGTGTTTACAATCCCATCTCTATAGAGGAAATAAGAGTCAGGTCCCCGTTTATTTATTTGACAGTGGCTATCACAGCATACCCCTGTGTTATGGAATGGTTTATGTTCGCAAGTGAGATAGTCAGCAGTGGATTCCACACAAACACACACTATCTCTTCCCATGCCTTTATCTCTTCAGCCTCTCATAATGAAACAAACAGGCCTGCACTCAGTGAGATGCATTACTCCTGCGCTTATCTCAGTGCATTACACTGTATCATGTTTAACTTTTATTCAGAGCTGTGTTCTGACATGGGGCCATTTTGAAAATGAAACAAAGCCAGCTGTTTGTATGCAGAGTGCAGTAAGTGATGATCTACAGTACAAGATAACTGAATGTTTTAGGTTTTTGGGTTTTTTTTTTTCCTATTTAGCAACAGTGAGGTCTGCAGGTCTTTTGCTAGCCTACACAAGAGGCCTAAATGTTGCACAAAAATATACCATGACTCCACTCTGTTGAAGGCAAAAGCTACACATTCATGATCTTGTCATAATGGAAAAAACAGCTTTTACTGTGTGTGTGTGTGTGTGTGTGTGTGTGTGTGTGTGTGTGTGTGTGTGTGGTTTGTGAACCACAGGTGAGAAAAGTCCAGTTTTTCAGCTCATTCAACATAGTCTCTGTTTGGCCTTTTTTCTTGTCATCGCCTTGCTGTTCACTGAGTCTGGATGTAATAAAATATTTAGTGGGAGCTCGTTCTCCTTTGGGAGGTGAGAGCAATGAAGAACTTTTCTACCTGTTCTGCACAAGTGGCTCTGCTGCTGTTTACTGGCTTAAAGATGGAGGGATGACCCCTTCACCGCCATCATCCTCCCACGCCACAAACCTTTGTCTGACACCCATTCCCAGTATCTCACATCCTTTTTGTAGCACAAATGAATCCTTCTTCTCTCCTCTCATCCCCTTCCTTGCACTGACCAGGGTGGGATTAAATGATAATTCACCCTTTATTCTCTTTTGGAACACTTAAGGGCCCAATTCCACTCTTGCATGTCTGATCCTCTTATATCAGCGCACTCACTGACATGTTTTCAAAATTCCTTCCTTTTATTTTCCGTGCCGCTGCTACCAAAGCCAACATAGCTTTCAGGGTGCCAACAAGTTGTAAACATGGTAATAAGAGGAGCGGAAGCATAACCAAGAGAAAGAGAAGGAGGGGAAGAAAGGAGAACCTGAATCTTATTGGACTCAAATATCTAGTTGTTTTCCGTGGAATCCATCTTGGAAATGAAAATTATTTCTCCAGCCTCTCCACTTCTTCTCCTTTCTCTTCATGTATTGCGATTATTCTGAATGCACACACACACACACACACATTGTTATCAGCGAATAACAAATCAAACTCTTCGGTCTCTAGCAAGGCCCAAATTGTCACAGCACGCTGTATCAAATGGGAGCTGGTCTCATGTCAGTGCACACGTCTGAAAAATATGACAAGTACACTCAAGCATCCACTTGTTCAAACGTCACAGTCTAATCTCACTTACATAAAGGACAGCACAGTTTTTGATCAGAATCTATATGTTTTCCATACTATTTGATATGTTGTTCCCATTTGAGGAGTCCATCCTAAAAAAAATACTGGCCCATAAAAGCCACACTTTGAGGCAGTTTGATATTAAAGACAAAGATTAGACAGCGACATTCAACTCGACACTGTATCAGTTGTTGAAGTTTTGAGTCATGTTCAAACATCTTGAGGAACAAAGAGCTTTCTGATGATTTTCAGACTTCTGTCTGCTTTAATTTCCTTTCAGTTTGTTTCTTACATCCTGTGAGGACACTGGGAAGATTAGACCACAAGTGCAGAACAACTAAAGAAATCATGAACTTGTGTTGCTGGCATATTGAAGATTTTTGCTGATGAAGATGATACTGAGTATGTGACTGCCAGCTAGTAGCAGTACAGCGGTTTCTGATACAATCTCCTTGAGATGAAAAGCATAATGGAGGGTTTCTCTTCTGGGTTTTATATCTTTTACAAGCGTCTTTTCAGAGTACATGCTTCCTTTCACTTCTAAACCCCTATGGCCATGGGAGAACAAGAAGCTTAATCTAGTAGAAATTGATTCTTGTCCCATCATAATTTGCCTTGTCTCTATGTGGCCTGGCTATCAGGCACTGTTGTTGGAGGAAGGGAAGGGAGTGGGGATATTACAAATCATGTGAGCACATTGGAGCAGCGATCAATAGGGAGAGCTGCAGTCAATCTTGTTTATTACTCCTTTTGCAATTTCAGAATTCAGATTTTGTGGCAGGGATGGGAAATAAATGAGTGGGTGCTGCAGAGCCACAGATTACCCACAGAGAGAAAAAAAAGAGAGGGAGTAGCAAGGAGAGAAAAAGCAGGAGGTGGAGGAGGAGGCAGTCGCCATGGAGATGATGATAATCCTGGACATGCTCAGATGGTGTTTTGTTCTCCCTAACGTACAGGCTTCAGAGAGACATACACAAACACAAACAGAACAATGTGTGGTTAAGCTTCGCCGTATGCCTCGCTGACTCCAGACAAACATGTAGACACGAGGGTTTAAAGATCAAGAAGGAGGGTTGGGGGTGCTGCTCATCTCAGAAACCAAAGTGAGGTGCCAAACACTTCAAGACTTGGAAACAAAGTCGGCAGTGTCAGTAAAAAAAAAAGAAATGCAAGTGAACATGACTTGGTCTCCATCAGCATACAATATATCATCAAGACAGTGCAATCAGCCCCTGCCAATTCTCGACACTGGAAAATGTCAGTGAAGCTAATAGCAAAAGGTGTACAGACCATGCGGTGCACAGAGGCAATCTTTACTCCATTTAATCCCACTTCATTCTTTGGCCACAGGTTGGTGACTCCAGTGTTCAGTAAACCTTTAAGTGAAATGTGCAATCAGAAGACAGGGCAGAGAGATATTAAGCTTTAAGGGCAAGACAAGAAAACATTCAGGCAGGCAGTGATAAAATGGTCTAATAGAAAAAGAGATGCTGCGAGGGATGAGGCCAGTTTGAGGGCTTCACGAGTGACTCTAGTGATACAAATGGATACAAGGTGCAGTGTGTGTGTGTGTATGTGTGTGTTATTGATTTAATATTTGCTCTTGGATGTGCACCTGCTCTCACAATGGCCATAATTTTTGCTTCAATAGCAGTGTTAAGTTTAATACCCAACAATTTAATGCCACTGAGTTTCAAGGTACCAGAGGAACAAGGGGAAAGATATCAAGCAGAATGAGAACAATGGACAGGACATGTTTAGCTTTTTTTCTGAGAGAGTGAGAAAAAAAGGTTTGTTTCAGACATCTGAATGAGGTTTGATATGGGGATCATCGTGATTCTGTGTGGACCATGTGGACCTACAAACCAAAAGAATGACCCAGAAGCTAATAAAGCCTCCAAAGAGTTATAGAGTATAGTTATAGAGTTTGATTCTCAGTGAGACTGATTATATTACTGACACAGATTATCACAACATAGCAACATAGATTCAGGTAATTCAGTGTTTTTATTCAAATGTCCTTTACTGGATTCCCCAGATGAAGCCTACTTGTTTTATTTGTCAAAAATCACCATCAATGTTCTTAAAATTAAAATTATTGTTTCCATTAAATATTTTGAATTAATCTTGTTGGAGCCAAATTTGAGCTCAAAATTTTAGTGTTGGTGGGTATTTTTGCGTGAATTCTAAACCATTTGGCTATTTGTATTTTAGGTGCGCTGACCAGTGGCTGATGTTGTGGTGTTTGACAGATTTGACAGAGGGCTGGGGTGTTTTAGTTGTTTCACTTCGTTTATGTGAGT